>JAZHRO010000041.1:4327500-5595319 GCA_037157565.1 Thalassia testudinum
GGTGCATTTAGGCCAATTGATTGAATTGTTTGGGCTGCACCACCTAATTTAAAAGAGATTCATTTTGTAGCTGCCCCATAAGATTCAATACTTAGGTCAAGCTAGGCACTCCATATTTTCTTGATTTGCAAAGGAAAAATACTTGAACTCATGCTTTCAAAACTTGGATTGCCTCACAAAACTGGATTGAATATACCTAGTATTTGAATCCGAAAAGCTACTAAGTAAGATTCAAACTCTAAAATTCACCTTATCCTCAATAATCTTGCTTGAAAACATTTTGATTGTGCACATACACACATTATCAAACAAATCATTAAGGGCACAACCCATTAAGGGCCCATCACATTCCTAAAGCACCATTGTCCCAAGCCTAACTAAAATTGATTAGACGTTGGCCCTAAGGACTGGTTCGCTCGTCAGGATCCAGATTGAGATTATTCATGATTAACCTGCTTATACTAGTCAATCTGATGTCTAGCTAGGGGAGTAGCATCAAACAACCGCGGCTGGGGGGTACACTAGGAACCGGAAGCGCAAGCCAAAGGAAGAACATTCTCCCTAGTCACTCTTTCTAACTGGTTGGATTGCCTGGACATAAGTAGAGTAAATTGTCCATAATCTTAGGATGGATTCTGAGAGTCAGTAGACCTTTAGGCTACCCAACCTAAGGATAGGCTTGTAGTTTTGTATTGCAGGGCTCCTTCTTTCTCTTCTAATTTCCTTCCTTACTTCACCATGTATCCTTCCACTTCTTACACGCATTTCCCATCCTATTCTCCTACCACCACTTATCCCCAAGATGATTACTATCCTGACTTGACTTGTAATTACCCATCCACTAGCCAGGATAACTTTGATTTGAGATACGAATCCAGACCTCAGTGTCCAAGGCCTAACCCTAGATAACAAGACTATGATTACTACCCTTCCCAAACCTACAATGATTATGGATCTCTATCCTTTGATGACAAAATGAACCCAATCAGGAAGAATATGCTGATTATAACACCTACCCTCCCTAGTATTCCATTGAAAATAGGTCATCACCATTCATTGAACAACCCGAGATGACCTACTATCAGGGAGGAATCTAAGAACCTCGACATCTTAACTCCCCTAGATTTAACCCAAAACCACCCAAACCTGAACCGAACTAGTCGGTTCAAGTGAACCAGATCCAAGACAAGGTGTTGGCTAAGTTGAGGAACACCATCCAATCTTTAGAAGTTCAGCCAACACCATGCACTAAAGTATTGGAGCCTATGATAAAAATGATTGATGAGCTGAATAGCTCTTTATTGGATTTGCTCCAAAGCGTTAGGGATAGGGACCTGGGTGAGTTTCTTCTTAGGAAGTTGTTGAGGTTGAGGATGATATTTGTGGTTGCACTAGTCAAATCTTGGGATGATTCTCAAGATGAACCCTCTTCAGGAGAGCCAATGTCTGAACCTGCTCAAGCGCCTGTCAGGGGGGATACATATTCTGAGACTGGAGATGACCAAATTGGTCTAGAGCAACCATTTAAGGATGAACCAATTGATTCACCCGAGATCCCCAAGTCAGGAAACAAAGAAAATTATGTCTCCTTGGATCATGAAATGATTTAAGATATTGAGACATATATAAATGAGGATCATCAATTCTTTGACTCTGAGGGTGAAGAATCTTTAGGTGAAGTCTCACTTGAGCAAAAGAAAAATGATTTTAGTGAGATAAATGAGCATGAGGAATCTGATGAACCATTTGACAACCCAATAATAGAGGAATTTGATCTGGTTGGGGTTAACTTGGAGGATTCGAATCTTGATGACTCAATCAGTGACCCTATTCCTCATCCGCATCCCGAAGAGCTGACTTCTGAGATCATTGTGCCCAAGTCAATTTTGATTAAGCCACAATTGTTGGACTTGGGTACTTTAGATGGGGTGTACAACGATTTGGAGGTCCTGGAAACATTGATTTTGGAGGATAGGAAGTTGGAATTAAAAATCTGGGAAGCTAATTCTGAGGGAACTTTGATTTTGGAACTGAGGATTTCTATTGACCTGAAACTACCTACCTTCAACCAAGACCCTTTTGATATATTTCACGTGCAACCCAAGCTTGAAATAACTGATTATTTTTCTTAGCTGAATGTTAAGTGGACATTTGAACCTAGTGAAACAAATCTACCCATTGTCCGACACTTTAGTCTTGGGTTGCACACTGCCAAACCGCAGGCCCGACCCCGCAAACATAATAATCTTAGGTTTTGGGTGATTTTCATCTAGAACCTTAAGACCACTCAACCCTGTGGCATGGGTCTACACCATAATCTGGTCCACGTCTGTGGACATCTTCTACTGGCGAGTCGGAGGATTTATCTTTTGATTTTGATTCTAACCCGCACTTGTGAATTCTCAATTTCTTCCTTGTATGTATTTTATGCCTAACTGAAGGCATTAAATTTAGCACGTGTTTATATTCCACGTTCTTTGTGGAGCTGACCAGATTTTTATGTTATTCAAGTGATATTCTATTTACTCCACCCTTTTCATGCCTTTATTTTTACAATGAGGACATTTGGCATGGGGGAGTGGATACTCTATCCTGAAATCATTTTATTAACTCCGTAGAATTTGTTTTAGTTTCTTTTAATGAGTTGCAAAATTTATGAATTGATACTTTGAGGCCTAAGTACTTAGACTTTTCAGGTATTTAGGCTTAATCAGCCTAGGTGTCCACTCGAATGTGGACTTAGTCATGAGTCCTTGCCAATTAAAATTTATTTTAATTTGGCAAATAAATTAGGATGATAAGTATGCGACTTATCAACCCACCCTCTGATTTGGGGGGACTTTAAGCCTAAGCATCTACACAATTTTTTGCACTGACTCACTTTTCGACGATTTCTTCAAAAATTGGGTAGCTAATGAACTATCTAAGGTGGTATGGCTGGCAAGTTTTCGGTGGTAACAACTCATCGACCGGTTGTCCAGAGCCCAATCACAAGACCATTTTCATTGTACTACCTTAAGGTAAATCTTAGATCAGGGAAGCCACTTACTTAAAAAAAATAAAAGAAAAAAGAAAAGAGAAAAAGAAAAATAGAAAAAGGAGAAAAAAATTAAAAAAAGAAAAAAAATCACACTTCGCTGCACGAGTATGGCTGACAAGTTGTCATGGGTAACAACCCATTGGCTAATTATCCAGAACCTAGCTCACAAAAAAAAAATGCACAATAATTCCCAAAATACTTAGGGAAGAAGTGGAGAAGTAGAATAAATCGAGGAGATATACACTTGTTCGCCTTTGTGTTGACCCCATAAATAAAAGTACGGAGAAAACTACCGTTCGAAAAGATAAACCTCTAGGCAATGTTACCTTGGGTTGTAGAAACCCGAAGCTCGTTTCAATGGCCGCCTAGTGAGTCTTTCACTATTTTCATAAGATACTTAGCACTTAGAGTTCTTTTCGAGTCTTGAGCGGGTCGGGTAGTCAAAAAAAGTTATTCCGTACCTCTCAAATTCCAAAAGTACAAAAAAATTAGAAAAGAAGAAAAATTAAAAAATGTATCTTCCCTTTTTCAAATAAGACGAGAACTTGGGTGGTCTGCATTCTGGCAAACACCCTATACTATTGAGTTTTCGTTGTTTAAGACCTTAGTTGAAATTTTCTTTTGTTAATAAACGACTTAGGCCTAAGCGATCTAATCTTAATTCTACTTTTATACATAGTATGTAGTTAAATTTTGCAAGGGATTAGCAAAAGATAGGCATCGGGGTAAAATGTAAACAGATCTATTTAGGTTAAAATGCCTATTCATGCATATTCGTAGGCTTAAATTTGCATTTCATGTTATAAATATTTCATAACATGCATCATTCTGCATTTAGAGTAGTATATATTTTGGGTTAATTAGGTCCTTTCTATGGTCAGGAGAGAAGACTTATTTTAGGGTCTCAGACGACGATCGGAGTCTAACACCTCCGAAATCGTGTAGATCGGAGTCCCGTAGCATCATACGAAGTCCGAGGAAGATCAGCGGCCAGGGAGCAATACGACATCCATACAGGTTTCAGATGGAAAATTCGACTATACAGATGGATCTGGAGTGACGATCGCAGTCCGTCAATGTAGGAATCATCTTGATCTGAGCACCATGGCACCCTTTTCAACAGAATGAAGCTAGACAGCCCAGATGGCACCACGTGGCACCATCTGAACCGCCCCTGGGCGTCCGCAGAACTTTCTCTTCCTCTGAGCGAGCAATCTCCACCGTTGGATTTGCATCCAACAATTGAAGCGGTTGAGCCTCAAAATGTAGCCGCGACCATCTGACTCATGTAGCGCATTGGTGAAGCGCTCACCGCTCAATCAGCTGCTGCGGGTTCGAGCCTCACCGAAGCTCCCAATCCATCAATTGAGCGCATCGCATGGCTAGCCATAGTGCAAGCGCATGCACAGCCAGAGCAGCGCCAGTGCACGAGCACGTGTGTGACCAGGGGTGCGTGATGCACGGACCAGCAGCTCGCATGGGAGGGCACGTGCTCGGTTGGCGCCAGCCTTTAGTGACAGCCTGGCAGACATACAGTTATGCTTACAGCCATTGCTAATTGTTCACAAGCGCAAGGCCTGCTATGTGTGCCAGCGGGCATGAGTTGGCTATAGCGACACTTACAGCGACGTCCTAGAGGTCGCTAATGGTCCCATGCCTATTCTAGCCTCTTCTCCTCCACTATAAAAGGACCTACACCCCCTCCCTTCCAAGCCATCTCTACCTACTGTACTCCTACCTACTCCCAAGCTCTAACAAGCCTACCAACGCTCTGTTAGAGCTTGCTCTCAAGCTCCCAAGGTGCCTATTAGTGTAACAAAACTCTGCCCCACCAAATACTCCTCCATCTTCCCATCCCCATTCATAGGTCACCTTGGAGCCGTCCTCCCACCTCCATTCCGATAGCAGATCATCACCGCCTTCTCACCTCCATTCCAGAGCTGCGTTAAAGCTTTCCTCTACCCAACGTCGTCCTGCTTCTCACCTCCATCATCTTGCTTCCCAACTCCTTCGTTCAAGCTTCTGCCAAGCACCATCGTCTCACCGAACAACTGCTTTGGGAGATTTCTTCTCACCTCCTCCTCTTTTTATGTTTTCTAGATTATTGTAATTGACATTCATGCAATATATCATATTCGATTCCATTTCCCTCTTGTGATTGCTTGTCTTTTTTTATTTCAAAAACAAAAAATAACAAAACCCTAAAAAAGTAAAAAGAAACAAATCGAAGTGCAATTTTCATACAAAGTAGACGTCGCCTCTCTATGTTCGACCTTGGACTCCCTTGGAGTTTCTGTATAAATTATATTTGATCACGAGTTTTGCAACTATGATGATAGGTTACTCATAACCCCGATTTCAAACACGCGAAACCCGTGCGATCAAGACATTATGAGATTGTAATGAGTTTTATAATGTAGTTAAGGCAGCAGAGGATCCTATTGCCCTTGGAATAACGTCAATGTCGAAGTTGTCATTCATTCTCAAATTGTTTCATATGAAAGTGATAAGTAGAGCCATAGCGAAATTAATGTCTGAGGTTCTGAAATTCATTGGGGAGCTTTTGAATAATCCTGCTGGGTACCCAAAGTCATGGTATGAAGCAAAGAAGCAAATACATGGGCTCTGATTAAAATGTAAAAAGATTGATGCCTATTGTAACGACTGTGCCCTGTACAAAAATGAGTATTCAAGGTTGACTAACTATCCTGAATGTGGTGAGGAGAGGTATAAGATGGGTAAGTTAACAAACACAGGCGGGAAGAAATAATTGGAGAGGGTTCTCTGTTATTTTCCTCTGATTCCTAGGCTACAACACCAATTCATTACTAGTAAAATAGTAAAACTGATGGCATGGCATCAGGATAATAAATCAAAAGATGTACACATCCGTCATCCAACCGATTTTGATGAGTGGAATAGATTTAATGAGAATCACGCATTATTTGCAGAGGAGGCACGGAATGTGAGACTAGATCTTGCAGGCGATGGATTCAACCCATTCAAGAACATGTATCCATCGTATTCCATATGACCAGTGGTCATGTTAACTTACAACTTATCTCGATGGCTATGCATGTGATCCGCAATCATGATGTTGACCCTCCTTATCCCAGGACCCAAGCAAGTAGGAAATGCAATATATGTTTATCTCCAACCATTGATTGATGAACAGAAAGTCTTGTGATACAGTGGTGTTCAAACATATTGACTCACAGAAGAAACAATTCTTCCAGTTGCATACAGCATTACTGTAGACAATCAATGACTTTCCAGCAAATGCGAATTTGTTAGGATGGAGTACAAAGGGAAAGTTTGCCTATCCAATCTGTATGGATGATACTCATCACCTGAGATTGCCTGCAAGCAAGAAGTTCTGTTACTTAGGACATCACAGGTTTTCTCCCATTGAACATAGATGGCAAATGTCACAATTCAAGGACAGATTTGATGGTAAAGCGTGTCGGTATTCGTCGGGGAAACCTAGAAATAAACTCGTACAAGTTCTGTTAGGTTGTCGGGGATGAAAATCATGGAGACATTGCAACAGCTCGATGAAATATGTTTGGGTCATCTTTTCAAGAATGACTTGACTTTCTTGTGACATTCAAGGATTAGGAAGAAAAACATATTTTTTATGGAGCTTTCATATTGGAAGGATTTGACTGTACGACACAAATTAGATGTTATGCACATTGAGAAGAATTTAATGGACAACATTCTTGACATATTAAACCTAATAGACAACCCAAAAGATACAGTTAAAATAAGGAATGATATGAAGATTTTAGGTATTCATCCTGAGTTGCATGTTAAAGAAGGACGGTCTCACCTTCCAGAAGCTACATATAGTCTTACCGGAGAGCAGAGGGAAAGGATTTTCTCATTCCTTAAAGACATTCGAGTTCTAGATGAGTATTCATCGTAGCTTTCACGTTGCGTAAATGAAACACAGAAGAAGATTACTGGGTTAAAAAGTTATGATTCTTATGTGTACATGCAAATCTTATTCCCACTAGTGATACGTGGAGTGATGCTTAATCCGGTAGTCGATTCTTTTACGGAGATGAGTAGATATTTTAAAGTTATCTGTTCAAAGACATTAGATCCTAAATTGCTGGACTATTGGGATAAACAAATTGTGATCACACTTAGTAAAATGGAGCAGATTTTCCTACCTACATTCTTCGACGTGATGGTTCATGTCACACTTCATCTTTCGAATAAAGTGAGAATTGCTAGACCTATGCAGTGTAGATGGATGTATCTAAGTGAATGATATTTGAAGAAATTGAAAGATTATATCTTGAATAAGGCTAAACTAGAAGGGTCAATCGTGGAAAGCTATCTTGTAGAGGAGTGTATTAACTTCTGTGCCATGTACATGAATGATATAGACAATTGATTTAATCATCTTGAATGAAACTATGATGGAGAATTTAATGGTACTGATGAAGATTGCCTGTCCATATTTAACATCGAAGAAAGGTCGATCCTCCGGACGGAGGTTAAGCCCATCTCGGAAATGAAAAGATAATTGGCACACTTGTACATTTTAAAGCAAATTCCAGAAGTGGATAAATTTTACAATAAATTAAAAGAATCCTCTATGTCATCTACACACTACTTACAGTTCCTTGATTGGCTCAAGGTTCATGTAAATAAACTGAAAGAAGATGGAGATCCATGGTGGGTATAGGATTTTGATGTAATTGTTGATATACCTTTGACATACAGATGTTACCATTCGGGTTATATAATTAATGGTTTTAGATTTAGAGTATGGTCCATTGATGATGCGAAGGCCACGCAACGGCGGGAGTAATCATCAGTTGTGACCTAAGCACTGGTTATGATGGGTATTACAGTCAAATTGAAGAAATTGTGAAAATGAGTTTCAAGTTTAACCATAAGGTGGTTTTATTCAAGTGTGATTGGTTTGATATTTTTAAAGAAGGAGTTGGATTCAAAGTCAATAAGAAATATGGTTTCTTGAGCTTAAGTAAGAACTGTCGCATTCTCCAGTCATCAGAACCATTCACACTAGCTTGTCAGGTAGCACAAGTATTCTACGTGCCTGATAATAGCAGAAATAGGTGGATAATACCCATTAGAGCTCTACCGCGTGGACAATATGATGCGGGAAAAGATTGCAACCCAGATGTTGAATTTCAAGCATATCAACAAAACCCATAAAGTGAAGAAGTTTCCTTTGGTGCAACTGACATTGATATATAAGGTAATTTGCTGAAAGTATTAATCCATAACCATAAATAAAAATAATTTAACAAAATTTTACTTGTATGTTTTGTTTAAATTTCCTTTAAATTACTTTATCTTTTTTCAAAGCTTATGTTCATTTATTTTTCCAAACTGAAATTTATTTTATTGCTTTCTCATAAAGGTTCTTCGCTTACATTGTTTCTGCACCGTTTCTAGACTATTTCGTCGCTTGGTGAGGTTTTTCTACTACTTTTTTTTTTTTAAATGCTCGTTTATGTTAAAAGTAGGGTGTACTCGCTTAAGTTTATTTTATATGTGGGGTGTGCTCACTTAGGTTTATTTTAAGTGTGGGGTGTACCTACTTAAGTTTATTTTATGTGTGGGGTGTGCTCCCTTAGCATTATTTTAAGTGTTGGGTGTGTCCACTTAAGTTTATTTGTGAATGATGCATTTACTTTTTTTTTGTATATTGAATGTTTTGTGTTGAATGTGGAGAAAAGGAAGGGGAAAGGGAAATAGATGAAGCAAGGGAATGTGTAGAGAAAGGGAAAGGGGGAGGGAAATGGAGGGGGGAATGAGAAAGAAAAGGAAGAGGAAGGGAAAGGGGAAGGGAAATGGGGGAAAGGAATGGGAAGGAAAAAGAAGAGGAAGGGAAAGGGGAAGGGAAATGGGGGAAGGGAATGGGAAGGAGGGGAAATGAAGTGGAAGGGAATGTAAAGAAGAGGGAGGGAAAGGAGTTTGGATGGGTGAATGGGAATGTGGAGAAGAGGGAGGGGAAGAGGAAAGGGAAATGGAGGGGGAAAAAAGAAGGAAAAAGAAGAGGAAGGGAAAAGGGAAGGGAAATGGCAAGGGGAATGGGAAGGAAAAGGAAGAGAAAGGGAAAGGGGAAGGGAATGGGAAGGAGGGGAAATGAAGTGAAAGGGAATGTAAACAAGAGAGTTTGGATGGGTGAAGGGGAATGTGGAGAAGAGGGAGGGGAAGGGGAGAGGGAAATTGAGGGGGGAAAAGAGAAGGAAAAAGAAGAGGAAGGGAAAGGGGAAGGGGGGGAAGGGAGTGGGACGGAAAAAGAAAAGAAAGGGAAAGGGGAAGGGAATGGGAAGGAGGGGAAATGAAGTGAAAGGGAATGTAAAGAAGAGGGAGGGAAAGGAGTTTGGATGGGTGAAGGGGACCGTGGAGAAGAGGGAGGGGAAGGAGAAAGGGAAATGGAGTGGGGAAAAAAGAAGGAAAAAGAAGAGGAAGGGAAAGGGGAAAGGAAATGGAGGGGGGAATGAGAAGGAAAAGAAAGAGGAAGGGAAAAGGGAAGGGAAATGGGGGAAGGGAATGGGAAGGATAAAGAAGAAGAAATGTAGGGGGAAGGTGTTTTTTTTCTATGCTTATTTTATTTTCATTTATTTCTATATTTATTTCATATAGGATTTTTGAAATATCATAATAGATAGGGGAAATGCTGTCGATTTTTTTTTTAAATATCTTATTATTTGTGATGTTTTTACGTAGGTTATATTTAAGAAGAAGGCTAATAGGAATCGCAGGGATGATGTCACCTCCCAGCAGCCTGAGGCCCCCTGTTAGTAGCCTTAGCCTCAGGCTCACTGCTGGCAGGACCCTACTCAGCCCCCCGTGAGGAGCCCCAGACACCTCGCTAGTAGTTTCTAAGGCCTAGAAATGTGGCTTGATATTTGTAGAGTCAAGGGAGGAGAGGTAGGGGGAAGGGGAAGAGTCCGATGCCTCCTCCAACGGATTTTCTAGTAGAGGATTCTAACTACGAGAAGGATGCATCCACTGATGAGGACGAGGAGAATAGTACTTCAGTTGATGAGGAGGATGTTGGGTTGGATGATCAGCCATAGCTGTTGGCTGACTCAGATCCTTCTCAGCCGAGATGTTCTGCACCACCCTCTTGCAGTACTGGTATGAAATTAAGGTTTGGTAAATGTTATGATTTATTTATTTCTTTGTTATTTTATTTTAGGTTATAATTCTGTCTTACAGGTGCATGCAGGGGAAGAGGTCCCACATGGAACAAGGATTTAGAGACAATTCTGCATGGGTTCCGCATTTCAGTTAGGATCACACCAGTGGGAGAAGCAGTGGACTATCTATCCTCTATTTGTCAGCAGACTGGGTACGTTAATGAAGGTGATAATCCCACTATCCTACTTCGATTGGAGGAAGGTTCCAAACGAGCTAAAGAGGTAGCTCATTCCAGAGTTAGAGGTAATTGGTAAAATTAATAGTTTATGTACATTGCTTTATATAACTTTAAATTATGTAACAATTTCTGTTCTCCTACTAATGTAGGCCATCTTCAATTGGGCCAATGATGCGAACATCCCCAAATATATCCTCAAGCACGTAGCAAAGATTCACAAAGATTGGAGATTAGAGATTAAGAATAAGGTAAAACATAAATTTTATCTGTATTTATTTTTTTTTACCATAATTCAAATATTATTTCTAACATTACAATTATATTTTTAGTATTATAAGAATAGGAATCATGATGAGACATTACGTAATGGGTCTCTTTTGATACAGCCACACACTTGGAAGGAAAAGTGCGAGCATTGACATGATCCAGCAACGCAGGTAAAAGTATTGCATATATTATCATTTAACTAATTTCTACGTTAATAAATTGTACCTTTATTTTAGGAGTAGGCCAAGAAGAATAAGGAAAATAGGACTAAGGCTCCACCGAAGACCCATGTCATGGGTAGGAGGAGCGCAGGAGGGATGAAATCCCTATACATAAGTATTTGTGATTATTATTTTCTTTTAAACCTTACAATATTTTTAATTTGTTTAAATTAACTATTTCAAAATATTGTAGTCCACCATGCATGAAGGTGCCCAGCTTGATCGGGTGGGAGTATATGAGACCACTCATAGTAAGATGAGTAGTAAGGGAAATAAAGAGTGGCTTCATGATGCATACTAGTAGAGACACGTAAGTTAAAAACACAATACTTTTATTTCATTTCGTAATTATAATTAAACGAAATTACTTAACGTAATTCAATATCTTTCAAGATAATATGGTCAACTTAATGCATTCTCCTGAAGATACCAACTCTGGTACAGTTTAGCAACCACTGACAGTAGAGGAGGCATACCGGATCATCATGCCATCTGAACATGGAGGGTACGTTCGTAGTGTAGGGAGAAGCGAGATCGTCTCCACGTGGTATAGGAGAAGAGGAGTATCATCCCCTTCAACTGAGGTACAGGAGATGAGGAAGGAGATTGTGGCATTACGCCACCTCCACGAGGAGGAACAACGGATTGATGAGCTGACGATGTAGGTCAGGGACAACGCAACACTGTTCAAAGAGTTGACAAAGAAGTTGCAGTAGTCCACTTAAACCATCAAGGGGCTCCTGAAGGTACTTCAGCAGGGAGGTATCGATCACCCTGCCTTTCATCAGTATAGAAATCATCGTGATGACGATGATTTAAGTGCTGGTTGTGCTGGAAGCATTGGTGCCACAGCATGATTGTTGAATTTTTTATATACATTATCATTTGTAATGAACTTTGTATACATTATCACATATATGAAATTTTTATTTTGATTTCTAGTGTTTTAATTAGATGGAAATGTTTTAAGTTGTGTGATTGATTATATTTGTATAAGATTTTTAGTTTTTTACAAGTCTTCCACATAATTAAAAACATTAATTTTTTAAAAAATTGTAGCTATTGTCAACCATTTTGCAATGGACGAGAATAGTATGCAACCAAAATAAAAAGGCATTATCAACAGTTTAGACACGAATGAGAATATTAATGTTTTTTACTATTATACAAAAATGGTCGAGAATAATAATATTTTTGACCGTGTTAAAACTGACTAAAATAGTAACATTCTCATTTGTTATTAAAGAATGGTCGAGAATATTAATATTTTCTCCTATTTTAAAATAGACGAGAATAGCAACATTCTCATTCGTTATTAAAAAATGGTTGATGATACGATCTTCCTCGATCGCCTAAATAGTGGTCGATGTAGATATTTACATCGATGATTCATTTATAATGGTCGAGAAAATCTTTTATCGACTGTTTAAGACAGGCAACAGAAACAACACATCAAATGAGGGTCTACCTTTTTACTGACGATAACATTCTAGAATGGTCGAGAAAACCCTATAGCGACAGTACATTCCTCGACCCTCTTGCTCAACTGTCTTTTTCACATTACTGATCGATTTTAACGGTCGACAATAGTGAATATTATTGTAGTGATGAATTCCCATGTTACCACCCTCCAATTGCATCCTAATTAATGCAATAGACCTCCCAAATTCAACTTTTCCCCATATATTCATCATTGAGATTCAACGACAAGAGAAAAGATTCCTCAGCTTCCACAGTTAGCTTTCAGTTAAGGTATCTTCCATTTTAAACCCTTACCTGAATCATCCACTTTCACCACTATAGGGATAGAGTGAAACTAGTCTTGAATTTTAGTCCTTTGATGTGGGGTATATAATGGTGACAACTAAGAGAAGTTCATAGTAATGATCTTCAGGGTTAGTGCTCTTAAGGGTTATGCACCCTATCCTGCTTCATAAGTATAGTCAGGAAAGACCCTATTCCCTTCGTTGGGTCCCACAAAAACAATCACATAGGTGGTGTTCTGCATGGATACATTGTTAACATCCTGCCATGAAAGACTTGAACCTATTTAGAGCCTTTGCACTTTCTTCTTTTGCAAGTTAATGTAGGTCCTGCGGATCTAAAGACTATACTAAAGGGAAGAGGTGAATAGTATAGACGACAATTTAAAAATAATATAAGTGAAAATTGCAAACCATAATTGAACAATCACAAGTGCAACTCGATTTATAGTGGAAATTCTTTCGAGTGAAAATCACTACCTAAGCCTCCTAGCTTAGGATTTTTTCGACTAAGTAATGCTAGTCAATCCACTAAAACTCAGCACCATTTGGACGAGGGTGGCACAACCTCTCACAAAGACCCTTCTCTTTGATACTTGAAGAGAAGTACGACAACAGGTCTCACAAACCAACTTGGAACCCAAATCAAACCAGTAGAAAAGATATAATACAATGTAATCCTAAGAAACCTCAAATATAAAATCAATCTGAGATTTTTCGTAAAGGCTTTAGAGAGGAGTGCTTTGAAAAGCGTAGGAGAAAGAGTGCACAAGCATTTCAGAAGTATAGCATAGGAGCTCTTTTTCTTAGAGGATTTGCATTTTGTTGTGTGTAGAAAAAGGTTGCTAAGGACCTCTATTTATACTAAGAATTTGGTCTGATTTGGAAGTTATTCAAACTCAATTGGTCAATCAAAAAGCCTTTTAGTCAATTAAATTAATTGATTGATCAATTACCTTTAGATCGATTAACCTACTATTTTGATTGATTAATCTATCTTTTATGAACTTCCTAATTTGACTGTATTTGATCGATTAATAAAAAAATATTGGTCAATCAAAGCTTTTTGGTCAATTGTTTGATATTCTTGGTCGATAAAGAATATTGAACTAAGATTTCTAAGTCATTTACGTCTTTCAAAAAATAATTGAGGCTCCGTACAAATAATCTAGACTCAAAAAAATAAGAAAAATCACAACTAGACTCCAGAGATAGTTTCAATCTTTTCCATGAGTCATGAGAGAGTCCTGAAAGATTAGTTTGATAGATAGCATAATTTTGGTGCAGCAAAACTGAAGTATTAACAGTTAAGGCACTCAGGCTTCAAGGGATTGGACTTAGACGTAAGAGAATTTAACATGAGCTAGTGTCAACCAATTCCCCATACAGCTTGTTATTACCACATTGAACCTACTTTGTAGGATCTTCACCAATAGTTGAGAAATGGAGTGAAGGACTCTATTTGAGGTTTGATTTCTTGGCTATGAAGTGTATATGAATTCAAATTACTTTAAGCTAACAACTGAAAACATCTCCACTCTCCAGGAGCATTTTAGAAACCCCTCCAACTCATAGAATGCAAATTGGAGGAACCACCAGAATTTCTCCTAGACAAATACCAATTAGGTTCTTTATCAGAGACAGAACCAATTTGGGTTTTATGGGCAAAACTAGAATTCATACCAATTTGGACCATCTCAAGAAGATATCAATACCTAGGTTATGAAAACCCTGCAAGGAAATCAAAATCAAATGACTGAAGTAACTTGTGTTCTAACTAATTTACAAAATCAGATTGGAGTTACACTAGATCAAAGACCTACAAGGAACTTGCCCTCACAACCCACACCCAATCCCAATAATCAAAGGAATCATCATCAAGAAGAAAATAACCATGGACAACCTCCCATCCACCTTGCACCTCAATATCCCCAGGTTTCTAGCAAAATCAGGCCCCTTGCCTTCCTCCTAGAAATAATCACACTGCAAATTATACAACTTTGAGGAGCCTAGGCCTTCTTCTACACATGGAACCCACTTAGTTCAAATGCAAGTTAACTCTACACCTACCCTAACATAGGAAAAGAAAAGGATTCTAAAGGCAAAGACCCCATCCCCTTCCCTCAAGCTTTAAACACCAACAACAACAAAAGAAAGAAGACTGAGCCCACAAATAAGGAACTCATGGATGTATTTCGGCAAGTAGAAATCAATATCCCCCTCCTAGATGCAATCAAATAAATTCCTAAGTATGCAAAATTTTTGAAGGATCTTTGTACTCTTAAAAGGCAGAACAGAAACTTAGGAACGGTGATCCTTTCTGGGATAGTAAGCTCTGTGGTCTAGAGTAATCTACCTCATAAGAAAAATGACTTGACGAAATGACATGACATTTGATCGTGCTCTGCTTGATTTAGGTGCCTCCATTAACCTTATCCCTACTATTCTATTTGAAGAATTCCAATTTGGTGAGCTGAAGCTAGTTGAAGTGACATTACAATTGGCAGACTGATTTGTGGTTAAACCTAAGGGAATTGTGGAGGATGTGATTGTTTGGGTCGAGAACTTTTTGTTCCCTGTTGATTTTTTGATCTTAGATATTGAGGTACTTGATGCCCTTAGAAATGCACTTATCATCATTGGAAGACCTTTCTTAGCCAACACAAAAGCCAATATTGATTGCAATTCAGGAAAAATGGACATTTGTGATGGTCAGACAATTACTTTGGATATTTTTCAAGCTTTCAAGAGTTTCCATGAGCCTAATTTCTTTGATGACTCAGACTCTAAAATAGAACAATTGGTGGAGGAATCAATGCTTATTGAGACATGTTTTGTTTTGACTACTATTCATGAGCTGGATCTTGATGACTCAGATTTTCATATGGAACAATATTTGAAGAAATAATGAACATTTCACATATGGGGACTTGTTTTGCCTTAACCACTATTCTTGAGTCACCACACCCTCCCACCCTAACTTCACCACACATTCTAACCCCTGACCATCCTAACCTAGCCCCTACCATGGACCTTACATCTCAACCTCCTGAGCCTGGCCTGCAGTTAGAATTAAAACCCTTGCCAGGCTTCTTAAATTATGTTTTCATTAAACCAAATCATACCATACCTTCGATTATCAATTCTCATCTTTTTGGGGTATAAGAGAAAAAACTGATTGAAGAGGGTATCCAAGTTTTCAACCATCTCCATGACATTATCGAGCCTTGCTACACACTACACCTAGCTGAAAATGCGTAAAAGACGGTCCTTGTTGGGAGGTTCCCCAACACCAATTTTTCCATTTTTCTATTTTTGGATGCATTTTAGGTTATGTAAAACCTCGATCTAAATCCTGGCCATCTCCTTCCTAGGTAATATCTTTTACCTTTTATTATGAATGAGGACATTGCACATCTTAAGTAGGTGGGGGGTTACTTTAATTCAAGTTGGAAACTTTATGTTTTTTAGAACCTAAGCTTTGACATTTTGCATAAAGTTCACAAAAAATAATTGCTTTTTTTTTGAAGATTTTCAAAAACTTGCGACTAAGATTATATTTATTTCAACAAAAGGTACAACATGGGATTTAATCTTTACCAAACTAAGGGATAGATTCAAGGATCTCTAGGTTAGACTTTTTAGGTTCGAACTAGACTTACTGATTAGCATATCCCTTAAGAACTTGATTTGTTCTAAACCCCTGAAAAAAACTAACCCTTGGATACCAGTTAGCAGTGAGAATAGTACTTGACTTAGTTTTTGACCCAAAAGTTTGGACACTTTTTGAAACCCACGTGTCAACACTCCACTTATTACATAAGGCCTACAAAAAGAAAATAAATATGAAAAACAAACCCCATTGTTTAGCTTAGGAGGAAATCCAAAACAGTTTTGATTTGATGAGTTCCTGTCACTAACAAGGAGAAAAATTTTCCTTCTAGGAAGTGATGATAGTAGGTCACCACCTCAGTGCTTGCTCTATATCAATATTCATATCTATACATGGAGCTTATAAGCACATTTTGTGGTTCAAGTGTCTTGATGGTACTATCCTGAAGTATCGAAGAGACAGCTTGGATTCATTGGAAATTCCTCTCACGGTGCCATGAGGTGTCGGGGTGTAGGGCTCCCAGGAGGTTCCTTGAAAGGTGCTATCATAGCATCAAAGCAAGGGCTTCTTCGAGGAACTGTGATAGGAACAACAATTTCGACACAATTTTGTACTAGGGATAATCCGAGGTTAGGCATGGGGGGAACAAAAACAACAAAAAGACAACAAAAAGAAAAAAAAATTATAAAAATAAAAATACTTGTTGGTTGGTTATCACAATGCATTGACAATTGGAATTTCAATAACACACAAACAGAGGGTTGAATTCTTAAGTCAAGAAGGTTCAAATTGTAAGATGGGATTCTGAGATCATTATAAACCAAATGGGTGAAGTGATTGAGTTCTTGGGTAGGTATGCAAATCCTAGTTTTCTAGCTTTAAGATCCAAGAGTGAATCCTAAAGTTTTAAAACAAATCCCATACCTTTCCTTTTCAAATTCAACCAAAGTCTCGTGAAAATTTTCTCCTCAATAAAAAAAAAATCGTTTCTTTTAATAAATACTATTTTGCGAACTAGGTTTTGCTAAGGATTAACAAAAGCTAAGCATGTGAGTGTGATAAACTTATATTTAACATAATTTGGAAGCACATTTCATAGCTAGTTCCTAGGTATTTTACACCCACACTACAGTATTAGGAATGCATTAGGCATTCTTGCATTCTTATAACCCATGAATGATTAGATAGATATTTTTGTTGTTTTATCTGAATTTGTTTGCTTTTGGGTTTGTCAGGGATTGCAGAATTCAGAGTCACCATCTAAACCCTAATAGACTAAAGGGAAGGGTAAAACCCTAAATAGAAGAAGACAGAAGTTCCCTTAGCTCCTTTTCCAGCTCAGTTAGCTCCATTTAGCTCATACCAGCTCAACTCAACTTAGCTTAGCTATTAGCTCTTAGTTAGTTAGCTAAGCTCGCTACTGAGTCCAGTGCAACTCCACCTCAGCTCTTCTCATCTACTTCCAACTCATTTCAACTCAAGATTGGTCAACCTAGTTCTACCTAGCTACTAGCTTTTAGCTAGCTAGCAAAAGGTTAGGCACTCATTTGCTAAGAATCCTTCTACAATTGATCCCTCAGAATGAGCTTTGTTCTTGACAAAGCCTTTCAAAGTCAGAAAGAACCTAAAACACCGAAAAGCTCACATATTAGTGATACACACTTTTTAAAAAGACATCTAGTAGATAATTGTATAATTCACAAATACCTAGCTCTCAATGGGGTACATCCATTGATAGAAAATGGGTCCTCCAAGCTTTGCTTCCTCTACTAAATGGATGATGAGATGTATCATGATGGTAAAAAATGAAGGGGGAAATAGATTTTCCATTTCATATAATGTTAGAATGCCTCGGGATTGTAGTATATCGAGATCTGACAGTCTGAGAACCTTAGCACACAAGCATTTAAAGAGGTGACATAAGCTAATTAAGATAATCGTCACTCTATCATGTAAACAACCCCGAACAACCACCAATAAAAGCTCTTGCATCAAAATGTGACAATCATACGTTCTCATCATTGTTTCCCTCTTCTTTTTAACTTGTATCGCACGAGAGATGTTGCATGATAACTCATCAAGAAACTTCATCTCCTTCAAGATGGTAAAAAAGATTGTAACTTCTTGCTTCATCATCTGATAACAAGCTCTTGGAATCACATTTCCAACTCCTTTCGGATGGAGGTCTCTTCTAATCCTCATATCTACCAAATCTTCATTAGACTTGTAAGTATCCTTTGTCTTTTTGGCCTGACATGTGATTGTCCCAAAAATATTGTCAATTACATTTTTCTCAGTGTGCATGACATCAGTGTTGTTGCATAGCAAATTATGCTTCCAATATGGCAACTCAAACAAGATGGTTAATCTCTTTCAAGGATTGCATGATTCATCCTCTAGCAGGGCAACCATCTTTACAGCCTCAAGTATGCTTCTACCTGACATTCGTACAGGTGCTGACCAATGCTCCATGCTCCCATCGAATGATTCACTATCCATGTGGAAGTTGTGATTCTAATCTAACCATCTCCGATGTCCCATAGAGTAATATTTCTTGCTATGAGACAACCATAAGGAGTTAGTGTTATAATGCAATGACCCTCCATATTTTCGTAGTATAAGACATCTAGAGTGTTCACCAGATGTCTGTCTAGACGTCAGGAGAGAAGTCAAGACATCTGAAAGTAAGGGAACTCGTACGTTCCTTTTCTGTGCGCACGCGACAAACACACCCCCCCTCCTTCCTCACCAAACCCTAACCCATCTCTATTTAAACCCCTCCACCCCACTCCATCTCCACTCCACCACCACTTCCACGACCTCCACCTCCTTCCCTGGTCTGCCGACGAGCTACCACGACCTCCTCTTCTCCACTTGCAGCCGTGCGCGGAGGAGAGGATCGCACGTGAGGAGGAGAAGGAGAGAGGGAGAGAGAGTGTGTGTGCATGGGAGAGCGAGGGCATGGGGGAGAGGAGGAAGCTCGGGGGGCTTGGGTGCATGGCGGGAGAGCTTGCACGAGGGAAGCTTGCACGGCCGGAGAATTACCGCAGAAGCTCGAGAGCTTGAGCCGGAGGAGCTCGGAGGTGTGAGGACCTCCGAGGAGCTTGAGGGTGCGAGGAAAGGAGTCGTGCGAGGAGGAGTGATGAGAGACTCATCATGATATCTAATTATCCCTAATTAACTAGTCTTCCTAGTTAATTAACTAAGGATATGAATATATAAGGGTTAATTATAAAATAAGGGATATATAGTGGAAGACCTTAAAATAAGTTTAAAATGATATTTTATCATTCAGTTAATATTATTAATAATCTAATTAATGATTGGTCTCGAGATCTTATCAATTATTCCCTTAATTAATAAGTTAATTAACTTAAACATAATGTATACCTAAGTATATAATAACTTAAGTAACTTTACCTAATTTAATAAATTAACCTAAAAAGGTCAAAAATGTTAATTCAAGGTGAAAACATAATAATTACCTTATTTATAATCATAAATAAAAAGTTGAAAAATATCTAAGTTAAAATAAACCTTTAAAACCTGGGTTTACAATTAGGTCCTTATTACTCATTTCAATCGGGTCCTTAATTTTCATATAGGTCCTTATGTTTCATCGCACACAGGTCCCCATCTTCTTCTTCTTCCTTCAGTCGGTTGGACAACTGATGATGAAGGGTGTCTACACCTCACGATCACTGCCCTGCAACATCATCCTTCCTTCTCCAAGCTCCTGGAGCTTGCGCTCACTATCCCATCTTCATCCATCGGTCTGGATTACTCTGATATCCTAATTTTAGGTGGGCGTTAACCTCACCGTCGTCGGAGACGACGCCGGTGGTTAACCTCCCCTAGCTTCTCCTTCATCCAGACTCCGCCACCCTCTTCATCATCTTCAACTATAAATAGACCCCCACCCCCTCGACTTCTGTAAGTTGGCTCCCTTCCTTCTTCTATCACTGAGCTGACCCAATAGGCTATTCGTCTGCAACTCCAGTGATCTTCCACACTATCCTCCGACTTCCTCCGTCCATCCTGAACAGCTGAGGAACTTCGCCAAGTCTGCCACGTCTTTGGACAAAGGCGACGACCAAGGAGATCCTCTGCTCCATCCAAATTCACCTGCCGGAGATCTTTCTCATTCCCTCTGATTTCGTCCTCCGTCATGAGCTGTCGACGGAGTCCCTTTGACCCCTTCGTCCAGGTAACAGTAGGTAGGAATAGGAGTAGGAGTAGGAGTAGTCTAGGTAGTTAATTAGTTAGTTAGATTAGCTAAATGTCAGATTTCAGACTTCATCTTCTTCGACTCCGGTGAGTTCCTTGAGCTTGCCAAAGCCCTAATTTCATCTTTTTAACTCATTTTTCACCTTCTTACATCTTCCACGATCACTTCTATCACCATTAATTACTAAATTGATCACTTAATCGCCTAAACCACCTTCACCTCCACCGACTACTCTTGCTATCCATGGTAGCAGTAGTTGAGTTAATTACACCTTCACTGAGGTCCTCCGCCACCTATTCATCTTCTAAGGACACTGTTCCACGCTTGAATTTGAATAAATATCACATATAACATAAACACCCAAATCTAATTAAGCTCCTGAGCTCGCCGTCAATGGCAGCTCAGGAGCAGTTGAAATTCTTAATTATCTATATATTTATGATCGCAGGCCTTCTTTGACTTGTCTCGACCACTTATTTGAGTGGGAGAGCAAGTCCTATGCTTCAACTCACTAAAACCTTACTCAAACTGATTTTAATGATTAATCTTTCATCTAATGAATTAAAGAAGAATTAAATGCGATCCTGAGGTTCCTTGCAACCTCAGGAACAATTTTAAATCAAAAATGGCACAATTCACTTCTCTGTGCACAATTTTGCCTTTTTCTGGATTCACCGGAGCTCCAGCAAGTCAAAATTGAGCTTCAGCCTGAAGAACTTAGTGAGAAGCTCTAAATCAATGATTTGATGATCACTAATTGTTCTGAGGTTGTTTCTTTGAGGTTTAAGTGTCTGGAGCTTGAGATAGATCTTTGTCTTCTCCAACTCCGATAGAGTTGGAGAAGTCTGTCAGTTAGGTTAAAGTTGCGTTTAAGAAGTCTGGAAGTTTCAATGCTATACCCTGAGTTCATTTCTGTGATCCAACCAGTGTAACAACCTCTGATTTGTTCTAATGAACAAACACCTTTTCAATCTCAGGCGATGAGCCTGAAACCCTAAGAACTCTAGTCGAAACACCTATCTAAGGATTTGAATCTGTTCCTATGAGTGAAGAGATGTTGGTTTAGGCTTTAATTTCATTTGAAATAGCCAAACTCAGAAAGTCAAAACTTGAGGCTTAGCGATCAAACCAGAGTCTAAATCTTGAGTTCTGGATTCAATCTGAAAAATTGAGGAATTCAAATTGTTGCTGAGATGATTATAAATGATTTAGATGAGATTTGAGTGAGTTCTGATCAACTTTCTAGTGGAAATTGATTTTTGTTAGTTTAGGTTGCTTTTGAACCCAAACTAACGACAGTAGTTGTTTGATGAGATTTGAATGCAAACTCTGCCCAGATGAGCTTGTTACATCCCTTAGAATATGTTTAAATGAATTAGATATGATCTTCACTATCTATTGCACACTTTTGATGATTAAATTTATTCTCTGAAGCTTTCAGAGAAGTGTCGAGCTTTCATGTGTTACCTGAAGCTCACAAGAGCTTAAAATCCCTTCCAGCAATTGCGGAATTACCTGTAAGATCTATTCAGACCCTTAGATAAACTAGAAAAGCTACCCTGTAGATACAGTAAGCTCAAAACCACTTCTAGGAATAAATAACTTGTAGGAACCCCTAATTTCACCTTTCAAATTGAAGAGGAAAACATCCTATGAACCTTAAATTGACCCTGTAATCCTGTAGAGCCAACTTAGAGCTTTCCATCAAACTTTATTTCACTTGATTTGGAGCTTTGAGTAGGGAGAAATCATCATTTGAAGTTGGGTCTGGAGGGGGAGAACATAGTCTCACATCAGAAGATTCAGAGCGTGTGCGTAGGTATAAAAGCAATTTGTTGTGGAGCTGATTCAGGCATCAAGCGCTCGGCATAAAATCTGATCTGAACCTCTGAGCATATAGCGTGTGTGTGTGCAGGTGCATGTGCCTACGGGTGTGTGCCCGAGTGGGCGTGTGTGCGATGGCCCTGGGAGGGTGAAGCCTGGGAGGCGGTAGAGCCGGTTCGGCTCGAGAGAGGGCCGGTTTGGCTCAAGAAAGAAAAAAACCAAACATGAACCCTAATGAAATTAGGCGAGGACCGAGTAGGGTCTAGTCCCAGCCTGATCTCAGGGTACTGTGTATCCTCGAAAGGACCTCGCCGTAAACCAAAAAACTAATTTTTGGTTGAGAAGAAAATAAACCCGATTCAGCTGGAAGAGAAAGAAGAGAGAATGAAGGAGCTGAGAAGGCAAAGTGTCGAAGGAAGCTAAGGGTTGAAGGAAGTAGGTGCTGGAGAAGGTAAAGAAAGGTAAAGGAAAGAAAATAAGGGAAAGAAAAGAAAAAAAAAGAGAAAGGAGAGAACAGGCAGGTGCTAAGGAAATACTTAAGAAGAATAAGGGAGAAGAAGAAGGCAGAAGAAGAAAAAGAAGAGAAGAAAGAAAGAGAAAAGAAAAAGAAAGAAAGAGAAAAATAAATGTAAATAGAATAAAAGGAAATAGATAAGAGAAGAAGGAAAGAAGAAATAAAGGTAAAGAAGAAAGGCTCAAGAATTTCTTTTATTTTTAATTTCTTTTGCTTTTAATTGTAATAAAGCATATACTGAATGTATAAACTCTTATTACTTTAATCCTTTGAAATAAATGCTGTAAATAAAATTTCTTATGGGATTTTGCATGTTATTTCAAATAAAATCAATTTTTGCAAAATTCATGTTTTCTATAATTAACTTAAATATACCTCCTATACTTATAAAGAAAAAAAAAGATAATTAGTGATTTTAGAATGAATTATACCTTTTAGCGAACAACTTAGACTCAACTAGTTAAAAAATTTTAAAATGTTAAGTTAATTCGATCCTATACTACTAAATGACACAATTTCAAGTTAACCTAAGTGGCTTTTCTCTACTCATAATTAAGTAAAATTAACTTAATTAACTGAGTTGAGGTAGGAATCCATCAAGGAGGAGCTCGCGAAGGGGGAGTTTCACGACCTCTTGAGGTTGCTGGTGTAGCAGCTGTAGGCGATGCGGAGGAGCCCGCGTGGAGAAGAAGACTCGCGAGAGAGTTCTGCGGGTAGACCTGCCCGATATCAGACATCTAGAGCATCGGCCAAACATCTTGAGCAGCAGAGGGACGTCCGAAGCTGAAGCCGGACGTCTGAAAGAACACTTAGTGCCGAGGTACGTATTTTTTGCATGGGCTTTGGACCATGCAAACCTTACCGCAGGATGACTTAGCCATTTTTGGCTCTACGCATGCATATGCCGGTGCAGAGTGTTGGAAAGGCACGTGGTGCGCCCTTCGAGGTACTTTTGGACATCTGAGCACATCGCCAGACGTCTGATTGTATTCCCAGATGACCGGAAGGAAAGTCCGTCGTCTGGGACTCCCCTCAGACGATCGTAGAAGGATCTAGACATCTAAGGAAGCCACAGGAAACATAGGGTGAGTTCTGACATCTTTTAAGATGCCTGGGCCTAGTCCCAGATGCTTGATTTTGGGCAATATGCACATTTTTGGCCTGTTTAGGGCCCAAACGGAATCGGATTTTGACAAACAAGGTACCGTTGTTTTTTACTTGAGTTTCTCTACATGTTAGTATCAATTTATACTGTTTTGAACTTGTCTCATGTGACTTAGTCACTCGTACAAGTCACCAGCCTGTAGCGTGTTCGGGGCCCGCGGAGACAACAGGACCTGCGGTTCTAGCCCCCATTCCTCCCGTGTTTCCTGATAGAGTGGTTTGCTTTAATATCAAGATTTAATCAAACAAAGTGCATGTTTAGAATAACTTAAATGAACCCTAGAGCAGAAACGAACGAATGTTGCTTGAGCTACGCTGTTTCCTTGAGATGCCTGTTAAACCAACTTGCTAGCAAATGTATTAGTTTATTGATGTGATGCTTTCTCAATTGGAAAAACATGAGCTACCTGTTATAAGAATGAAACCCGTAATGTGAATAATGAGATCTGAATGTTGGAAAAATGGAATGAAAGGAATACAAGCATGAACCCTACAGGGAATTAGGAGAAGAACTCTCGTATTTGGAAAGAACTTAGTAAGTAGAGGGGAAGTAAGCTGGCCCTTGTGTACCTGGTATCAAGGAGAGCAACTGTCCCTTTAGTGTAGAGGGGAGCTAACTGCCCCTTTGGGTTGAGACCCGGGGTTAGGCCTAGTCACTCTACATCGACTTTTGTTTGGCCCTCGTGTACGTGGTACCGAGGTGAGCTACTTAGTGTAGGGAGGGAGCAAGCCTCCCCACGAGACCCGAGTTTAGGACTAGCCACCCTACATCGACTCTTGTTAGGCCCACTGGGCAAACCGGGATAGTTAGACAAGGGTACATGGATTGTGGAGGGGCGAGACCCCTATTCTAAGAGGGCAAGGCCCTGTGCTGTTCCATGTTGTACCTTTAGGCGTACCCGTTAGCGGAAATGACTGACTACATGCTAGTGTAGGGTAGCTACCCATACGCTTACCGCACATGCCGTAGTCACTACTACGTCGTGACCGTGGCCTCAAGGTGGTTGACTGGGTGGGACTACCATGGGGAACTCTTTCAGCCAAGAGAGCACCACGTGTACATCCTATATCACGGGAAGGACTGCAATCAAGATCGTCCCCTTGAGGGACAGTCAAGATCAAGAAATGACTGGTTTCTTGAGAGAATGAAAAAATCAGAATTACTTAGTTGAGCTAAATGGGAATGAATAAATAAATTAGTTGCTTCTCTTATGACAATTGCATATAAATGGTTTAACTACCACTCTACTCAAAGTTAGCTGACTACGGATTTTATAACCTTGTTCAGGTAAGGGAGTTGAGCAGCCAGCACCACCGACTGTAGAGGGAGCTGGGCCCGGTCAAGCCCAGCCTTAGCTGTATTTCCTTTCCACTTTCTAGCTTCTTTTGTAGTAGTGAGTATTTTGTTATATGTAATACTATTTCTGTTATATTTCTGCTTTACTTTCTACTGTTGTAGTTGTGATGGCTTGTAATATTATGAGACATTTCATTCTGTTTCCTTTACTGTCACTATATTATTTTCTACTTAGTTACATTGTACTTGTGGTTGTGGAATATTTTCTGCTTTTGAGTTATTTTTAGTTGGACAACTAGGTCTTGGGATTAGTTGAGCGAGCCAGTCTCAGGTCTTATAGGGAACCGGAACCGGATCATAACATATAACCACAACAAGGACACCCTTTTTCTCCCTTACACTCCATCCAGAAAATGTTCCGTAAGCTAGAAAATCATTAACTGTCTAGAGTAATGTAGCTCACATAAAAAAGGTTTCATTATTAAATGTATCAAAGGTTTCAATTCCATGCTCCCACAACTCCTTCAACTCCTCAATGAGAGGTTGCATATAAACATCTATCTTATCCCCAAGAGCTTTCAGACCAAAAATCAACAAGGACAAGATGAAGTTGCTTTGTTTCATACATACCCGAGGAGGCAAGTTATAAGGTATTAGAATGGCAGACCATGTGCTATGGGCAACATTCATATTCTTGAATAGATTGAAACCATCAGCAGCTAATCCCAAATGAACATTACGGGGCTCCACGGCAAACTGTGGATGCAAAGAATCAAAGTGTTTCCACACTAAAGAGTCTACAGAATGCCTTAAGAGGCCATCCTTAATGAAACCTTCTTCATGCCATCTCATATCTGTGGCTGTCTTTAAGCATGCAAACAATCGTTGCAATCTTAGTTTTAAAGGAAACCACCGCAACACATTAGCTAGTTTTCTCTTGTTCTTTACCATAGAAAGATCAACCAATGAATCCTCACCATCCTTAATGTTTTTCCATCTTGATTCACCACATGTTGAGCACACATCATCATTTTCATTGTCTTTCCAAAAGAGCATACAACTATTTGGGCAAGCATGTATTTTGAGATAACTTAAGCCGAAGCTCGAGATGATGCACACTCTTTGCTTCATTGTGAGATTTGGGTAACCCATTACCCTCTAATAACAAGAAGCTTAGATACTCCAAGAGTTGAGTAAACGAGTTGTTACTCCAACCGTTTAGACACTTTGGATGGTATAAATATAGAGTGGCAGCCAACTTGCTCTCATTCGAGTTACCATATAATGGCTTCTTAGCATCCTTCATCAAATTAGAGATCTTATGTCATTCCTTTTCTACTCTATCAGATCCTTCTTTGCTAGCACCTTCAAATCACATATCATCATCAGCAAAATTAACATCGTCGTTGCTCTCCTTGCATCTTGCATCTGCATTGACTCCAACAAAAACATCCTCCAACAAGCCATGAACATCATGCTCAAAGGCCACATCCCCATCCCTCACATTAGAGATTGAGGTGAGAGAAGTTTCACCATGATAGGTTCAATTCCTAATTCTTAACAAAGCCATTACAAAGCAAATGATCATTTACCTCATCCCTCGTCCTCCACAAAGCATTAACACACTTCCGATAGGGACACAAAATCTGACCATCTACCAAAGACTTATCAAATGCAAAATCTAAAAATCGCACAATGCCTTGCATGTACTCTGTGCTTGTCCTCACTTTCAACTCAATCCATGATTTATCCATTGCTTGTTACGACACAAACATAATCTAGCAATCAATCTAGGTATCATATTGCCTATGTCATTCTTTAGTTGATATGACTATTTTAGACGGTTTGTGTATCTACAATTTGCCTCTTCTTGTTTACTACCTTGAACTCCAAGCTCCAGTTGTAGACTAGATTGTTACACTGTCGCATCGAATTTGTTAACAATTTCATGTGTGCTCTTGCTTTTGTTCATCATGACTTCTTAGCACAATTGATATTAGTTCTTTGCTTATTTATAGTTGTTCCCTAAGTTAAGAGGTTATTCTGTGTTCTCAATCTATGTTTAAACATTTATGGAGGAAACTTTGCAAATATGTGATTTGTATTCCTTTAGTCAAATTTGGTGATTTGCTATGGGTAGTATTATGTTTCTATATGGTATATTGTAGGTGGAAGGGAGAAAAAAATATGAGGACGTAAAAGTTCTAAACCATCCTAATGCAATAAAAAATCCATATATGACTTAGAAATTAAACCTATAACAACACCTATATCATCACATTCAAAAACATTCTCTTAAAAATTGACACACTAAATTTTGCTAGCTATGAAAGCAACACCATTCAAAAAGCATACCACATGGCAAGAGGGGGTTTCGAAGTTCAAATGTGAGTAAAACCATGACCAAAGAAGATAACTACCTTCAATAGAGAGGCTTTAACTTGGTGTTTACAATAAATGCCCCTGCATAAAATAGAACCTAGAATTAGTTCTTACATGTTATTACAGCTAATAAGTATATGATCATCTAGCCATTCATGGGCATAGTAATTAGCGTTAGAAGATCAGTAAAGTGAAAATCATACTGAGTTTCTTATATGAGTAATAGAACATGCAATGCGAGAGAAGTAAGAAATAACTCTCTACTCTGTCAAGCATTTAAGGTAGATTTCTTGAAAACATCAGTCTTGAATATCTCAATACCATAGTTGAAAAGTAAGAAAGGGAAGAATTTTTCATCTGTTCTATTGGACTGCACCTACTGATTGGTCTATTGGTGGATGAACCCAATTCAGATGGGTTTTGTTGCAACTGCACACATGAGTTAGAGTGGAAAATTAAATGGTGAATAACGTTACAACGCATTACTACTCCCAGTAAAAATTAATACAACATCAAATATAAAACAAATAAATCACAACTAATACTTTCATATCTACAATACTTCATCTGAGCTATCACACCCAGTCCATCATTAATCCACTAACAACCAAAAATAATAATAATAGAAATAACCCAACATCAAATGCAAATAAATAAACTAACACTCGCAATTGATTTTCCACCATGTTAAAATAACAATTTTAGGAGCATGTTTTCATCATGTAGACAAAAGTACATAATGTTAATCATCAATAAAGATCACAAATTATCTAAAATCAGCCATGGATATCACATCCACAAGGCCCCACACATTAGTCTTGCACCACACAATGATCAGCTTAGAATATGAATCTACAATTCAGCTCTATTTCAACCTTACTAATAGATAATAAGTTGAAGGGAAGATATGGAACATGCAAAGCGGAAAACAAGTAACTACTGTTTGGGAGTTTTATGATTCCTTTCCCAACTACATTAACACAAGATCCATCAGCCACTACTAGTTGATCTGGGCCAGAGCCAAGATTGTAATGAAAGTGATTTGCTTGCCTAATTGCACCATTATCAATTATCCAATCATGGTTCTCCATGTCACGAGCCAACCCAAAAATTGAGAAATGCTAACTTCCATAAACCAACAACCACAGTAAGAGTAGAACAAGTAGAAACCAATAATTATACCAACAGAAAAACTAAGTCAGAAGCCATCTATGCCTCTTCAATACAACTAAGTATGTGAATCTGATCATAACAGAGGAAAAGAAAATAGAACACGATCAAAGAACTGCAAACTGTAACTACCAGATCAATCACCCAAAAGGAGATATATGTGCAATGATGGTAGAAACCACAGGATCGATGTGATCAAATAGAACACAATCAAGCAAGTCAGGAGTTGAAAAAGACCCAGGAAAACAACAATTGTTTTAATGCCAAAAATATTGACCAGCAGAACCTAATATATTTGCCCCTCTCAAACAAAAAAAAGAACCTAATATATTTGATCGATCATATAGGAGTCTACACAGTAAGATGTATGCATCTAAAAAATCAACCAATACAACCAGCGTATGGTCACAATGAAAGCTAATTTGTTGGATAGAAACACAACAGATGACTATTGCTTGTCTAATTAGTCACAGAAAAGAACCAATGCAGTTTAACAGACTCACACAAACCATTATCTCAGCTCGACCAATCAAAAATTAATCTAATAAAAAAAAAACATGCATCAAAAGAGAGAGAGAGAGAGATCAAATGAGAGAGCTCTAGTTGGAGAGATCTAATCAACTGTAGATCTAATTGAAGGAACAGTGAGAGACATTCATAGAGAGAAGTTGAGTGAGAGATCGAGTCGAGTGGGAGAGATATGATCAAGTTGAATCCGATTAATGGAAAATAATGGAGCGATTTGACTACGGTTTTAGAAATTCCTTTAAAGGAAAATCTGAGCAAGATCATATCCTAATGACAGATTGATCTAAAACCCTAAAAGCGATCTCTCCACCTTTGATGATCGTTAGCAAGACTAAGAATAGAGAGAGAGATGGCATTAACTAACCTGAGTCGATTGATCTGGGGTGGCGAAGGAGTGGCATCGATCAGCGGACAAGAATGTGGAGCCCAATTGGGGAGGAGTGGCATCGAGTCGAGTGGTGAGGGATTGGGGAGGAGTGAAGTCGACTTAGGCGGCGAGGAAAGAGGTCGGGGAGGAGTGGCATCAACTCGAGTAGTGAGGAATGAGTTTGGGGAAGACTTGCGTCGACTCAGTAGCGAGAAGAGGTCGGGGAGGAGTAATCAAGTGTTAGCGGAAGACATATTTGTCCCTAATTTTTTTTAAATGGTTTCCGTTTGTGTAGCAACCAACAACAACAATGTATGACATAACATATAGTGACATTTATTTAATGTCAATGTAGGTACACCATTGGTGTAAGGTAATTTTTTTGTAGTGCACCTATAAACCACTGGACCTCCCAGCTTAACCTCCTCAACCAAATGAATCATCAAGTGAATCATAATAGTTAAAAAACTTGGTGGGAAAATCTTCTCCATTTGGCACATTATGAGCATAATATGAGATCATAATTGATCAAGCTCACTTGGGTTTAGTGTCTTTGCACACAAGGACTTAAAAAAATTAGATAAATAAAAAATGACAATCACAATTGATTTTGGCACTAAGGCTCTGAAAGCAATAGCAAGAATATCTTACATGAGAATATGACCATCATGGCTCTTAAGGTTGATAAGCTTCCTTTCTTTAAGATTTACCGATCTTGATATATTTATAGCATAACCATCAGGAACCTTAAGACTTTTCAATACAGACAAAAAGAGATCCTTTTTCTTGTGTTCAATGTGTAAGAAGCTAGATCAAAATCATACTTATCATTCTTCAGCTTGGGATGGAGCTCACTTCTTAATCCCATCTTTTGCAAGTCACAATGTGCTTCTAAGTTGTCTTTGCTTTTACTGGGGATATCAATCAAAGTCCTAATTAAGTTATCAAAAATGTTATTTTCTAGGTGCATGACCTCCAGTATGGAAGATAAAAAATGATACTCCTTTTCTTCCAGAGATGCATTCTAACATTTTGTGATTCATATCTCTTCTTACTCTCGATATCATCATCAACTAAGTCATCAACATCCTCAAAAACACATTCTTGTGGTGTTACTTCAACTTGCCTTTGCGAACTTCCATCTCTTTATTGCTTTTTTGACAAAGCAAATGCCTTCCCATAAATAAAATTAAGGCCTTGTTGTTGTCTTTCAATCTCAACTCTAGATGGTGTAATTGGAGGTGAATGAAGCTCTTTGATGAGGTGTAGCTCATCATAGCTAAAATACCCAAGTTAAATTAGAAACTAGGTTAAACACTACATAATTAACACATGAAAATGGTTATGGGAAATAACATAAATGACCTAAAACAGCAAATTTGTGTTAAAAATGTAAAATTAGGTCAATTAATGAGATATTTTATTCACAAATATAATTTGATGATCCAATTGTAAATTTAACACATGTCTGAATTCAAAAATACAAATCAAGGGTTGAATTAACTTCTAAAATGTTCAATTAAGCTACAATAAAAATCTAGTTGCATTTGGACATCACTAGGACCTTGCATTTAGAGTTTTACATATAAGTCCTTAGTACATAACATTTTGTTCACATATAAACCTGTTAAGGACCTAATTGCAAGCCATCAGGGGTCTTTTTATAACACCCAAGGACCACGCAGCAAGTCTTCCTCGCTACTTATGGGCCTGCATCCAATCTCTCTACCATTTTTCCTTTAGGGCTTCATTGTAATTTTCTCAACATACTTGTGGGCGTGAGGATCACTATTCATGCAAGAACTCGAGCAATCACAGCCTTCCATCCCATATACTCCTAATCCAAGGGCTGATCCAAATCCAAACTTCGCGCGCATTTGAGCGTGGCATCATTGCACACCTCAGATTCCATCCTACGGTGGGTTTTTGATATAGAGCTTCCCACGCATCATTCCTTTTCGTCCCACCATTGGTGCCCTAGGAACCTAATCTCACCTCTATGGTAACTAGATCGCTCGTGCACCTTTATAGTCACCTTCACTGAGCTTGTACGCGCCATCAACTCCCCTCCTCACTCAGTTGATCAATTCATCCACTCTCAAGTTCCTCTTCCTCCTTCATCAGCTGCCCTTATGATAGGGGTACGGTTCTCCCTCAACTTTGTTGTTGTAGTGACCAGCTGCAGCCCAGGGACCTCATTCTTCACTGGAGACCCTCGCATCCCCCTTCGTCCCCACAGTAACCGACTGTGGATCCAAGGACCTCATTCTTCTGAGTAGATAGATTTATTGCTTTCATAGTTATTATTACTACTTTCTAGATAGTGTTTACTGCTTTCTAGATTAGTTAAGAATAGATTAGACACCAAATTCAGTGATGGATTAAAGTTAGATCGCTTTCACCCTCTCTGATCAATTCAGATCAGAGAGGTGATTTCTCACTTTCACTTCGACCCCCTGATCTTCCCCCACATATCATTGTCCACGTTCTCTATTTTCCTCATATTTTTGCCATCAATCACCCACGCATCAAGGCATCAAGAGTAACAAATCTAATTTGAGCGCCAAATCTCATATGAGGATCTCTCCATTCATTCCACTTAACCACAATGATCCTCACATGGTCCTAAATGAAGCACCCTTGGTTTGAATAATCAGAGGATTTGAGATTTAATTTTATTGGATTTCATCAAGTGATTTAAACTCTCTCTTCATGTTTTCTATGGCACAAGAGAGTAGATCAATTTTCCTTGGTTTTTGAGATTCTATCGAGAATGAATGAATCCCAAATCTATCAAAGAATATTTGAGATACTTCTGATGTGGATTTATCGCTATTGAAATACTAATTTGCATCCCCATCTTACATTGTCTATAATGTAAGATGAGGAGCATATTAGGATTTCAACGAATTTTTGGGGAGATTTATATGAATTTCTTTTGGTTTTCAAGATGATCAAAGAGTTTTCAAATGGGTCTCATGAGATTGATGAGGTGTTTGATGAAGATTTCAACACTTGAATTTCTTTTTGAATAAATTTTCAGATTGAGTATGTTTTGAACAATGGCTTGAACATGTGAGTTTTGATTGAAAATCTCCCATATTAGTACAGTAAAGAGCTACTCAGTAGCCACATTGTTTGGGATTGATCCTGATTTCAAGTGATGGGAAGGTCTGAAAATAGTTCTTAGTGGATTTAATACTTGATTAATCTCTTTTCTTCATGTTGTTTATGACATAAGAAAAGGATTGGTTAAGTCTTATGTTTGTGGGATAATGAATTGTGCTCAAATGATCTACTTTATGTGTTTGAGAGATTTTACATGGGGATTCATGGATTTCATTTTGATTTGATCATCTTGGACAATAATAGTTACTCCTTGTTTATCAAAGTGAATGGATACTCTTGTTGAGACTTTTGACTCTCGATTTGATTTTATTGTGAATTCAAACCTTTAGGAGAACATTTACAATGTTTTAGTCCAAGCATGTGCTACTCAGATCAACAACAACAATAGTTCTACTGCTGCTAATGTTGGCCAGCAATTGCTGCAATTGGACAGCAACACTAAAACAACAGTAATAGCAGCTGCTGCGAATCATATTGGAATTACTATGTAATTTAAGACGTCTGATCAACAACTCCAACATTTAATCTGAAATGAAATGAGCAGTAGTAGTTGTTGGGACTTTCCAGCATTTGAGCTGCTATTATGAGCAGTAGCAACTGTTGATTGGCTGAAATTTGAATGGATTTAGGAGATGGACCAAGCTGACCTATGTATCATTCATGTGAACAAGCATTCATGTACTAGGATTTGTTTTAATTTTTTACAAAATGCTTGTAATTTTTGTTTTAAACTTACTGTTAGCTAATGGGATGATTTAAACTGTCCAAATTTAGTTTTTCAATGAAATACAATATGAAAATCATGTTTTAATAATCAACCATATTGCATGATGTTGTCTGAGTGTTTACGTGCCATGCACACTACTGCCAAACCCTCAAAACTCTTTTTAGAGGCCTTAGGTTTTTAGGTTAAAAAGCTTTCAAGGCCTAAATTGTGTGAGTTCTGTAAATAAATAAAATACTTAAAAGATTCATTAAAAAAATACAATAATGTTATCTTGAGTAAGATTAGATGTGTGCCATGTTTCAAGGTAATCTGAACCCCAGCTTGGTAGAACATATCAGCCGACGTTTAGTATACCTTGAAATTTAATGAAGGAACTTAAAATGAAAAACACCAAAAACACTTCTTCTCTCTCATCTTACCCTTTCTCTCTCATCCCCTACCTCTCTTATATTTATAAAACCTAAAAAAATATGAAAAAACCCTAAGATACCCAAAAATATCCTATATACTATGTATACTTGTATATATAATTTAAAGCTAAGCTAAGTATATATATTGTATAATATGTACAAAATGTATATAAATAACTTATATATGTATTCTTTATATTAAATTAAGTATTTAGAATGATTTATTATATATATAACCTTATTGTATAATTATCTATTAATTTATATTAATTAAATGTATAATAAATTAAGTAATTATATAAACCTATCTATATATACATAATTCTACCTAATACTGTACATACATATTTAACTATGTATTATGAACTATATAGTAGCTGCAATTTAATTTAATTATGTATTAACAGTAGGTAATTAAGTTATTAGGTTAATTATGTAATTTATTAACTTAAAATAAAATAAATTAGTAATTTAGACTAATACTGAAGTAAGTTAAAATGTACACTTGTATAATATTAAATTAAATATTTCAACCTATTTATACTGTATTTATAATATATTATTGTATTTATAAATTATTTATGTGAATAATTAACTTAAACGTATAATTAAATGTACATAAATTAAAATAAAGTTTCTAAAATATATTCAAAATGTATAATAAATAATTTATTATATACATTAACACCATATAAGGTCAATTGTAGGATTAATTAGCCAATTTGTACTTTAACTAATAGATTAATCTTTAATTTAACATGTATAAATCATTAACTTTAACCAATTTTAAAATATAACTAATTAAGTTATTTTACTAAATTAACTACATAATTGTGTACCCCTATATAAGGGCTTTCTAATGGTATATTTTAATTTGAAATTAGAATTAATTATGGCCCTCAAATTGAGGGCCAAATCTCTTGAAATCAAACGTAGCCAAACGCTACATTACGCTTAATTTGCGCTCGTAGAATAGCATCACATCGTGCGCTGAGAAGTGCACGATAGAGTATATCAAGATTTCATCCCATAGGTAGCGCAGTCGTCAGGCTTTAGCCGCCCCTACATGCCATATCCCATATACCTTTCCCTTCTGATATGAACGAGCATGTATGAGCATGAATGTGTGAATAGTGGTGGGCCAAGGGCCACACACTATAGCAAGCTTGAAATGGGCTTGTTATTAGGCTGAAAAGTGGACAAAAAGGCACCTATTCTAAATGAGGGCGGTGCTGTGTATCCCTCGAACATGGCCGACCTGCCCTTTAAAAACCTAATTTTTAGGTTGATGAACAGACATCTATGTGAGCGAGTGGACGTCCTAAAATAACTAAGTGTTGAGGAAAACAGAAAAGATGTGAGTAAGTTAGCTGCTGTGCGGTTAAGTGTTGGATGTGAAGTGTTGTGCTTGTGTGCATATATATATATATATATGTATAGTATATGTATATAAATAATGTAAATAAGTAATTATAAATATGTATACGCATATAATTAATATATATGTATAAGTATAAAATTACTATAGATATTTTTGAGCTCTTATATATATATAAATAACATAAGAGCTTTAGTGAAAGATTTAGCCGTCACTGTATATCTATTAATATATTAGTGTAAGTAACTATTTTGGCCTTAGGTTATGTATATATGTTATTAAGTCTACAACGATGCATATTTATGTTACTGTATATGTAATGTATGTTATTATAGATATTAGTATGTTAAGTTAATTTCGTATAGTAGATATTAATAGCTATTTTTATACCTATACTTAGCTATTACTTACATTAGTTGTACATGATTAACATAGTGTAATATTCGTTAATATTTGATGCTTGTTTGTTGTACTTATGTTTCAGACATTGTAATTCATATTAGTTGATTCTTTTATAAATAATTAACCAATTCTTTCATTTATTGATTCATTCATTCATTTTGTAAATAAAATTAATATTTTTAGAATAAAAGAATATTTTTGGACTTAAAAAGTGATGTATATCAATAACTGACTCCCAATGAATGACCTAAAAATAAACCATCAAAAATTGTAAATAAATAAAAATGACGTGACATCGTTTGCATTTGTGACACCTATACTACAACAACAACATATATAGCAACGTTTTTAGTGTAACCTGGGGTCGACGATCATATTTTTGGCACCGTTGTTGGAGACAAAAATCCAAAAATAACACTTTATTGTGACTGATTGACGAATGTTGAAAGTCATCGATTACTTTTCTAATTAAATTGCTCCTTTTGAAAAAGGATGGCTTGGTTCTAGCCATCGAAGACTACCCATGTAATAAAACTTACCACTGTGAGTCAACCACTGAGAAGGAGTTTCAACCAAGCAATAGAGACAAGCAAATTGCCCCTGCGTATTCCAACCAATTAAATTTCCAAGTGTTGGAAAATCACTAATTGTCTAAAGAAGTGTTGCTCTTAATTTGAATTTATACTTTGCATAAGCATCAAAGACATCAATGCCTTCCCACAAGTCCTTCAGTTCTTCAATCAAAGGCTTCAAAAAAAATTAATATCATTTCTAGGACTCTTCTATCCAGAATAATCATAGAAAGAAGTAGAGAAGATTATTTCATACAAGCCTATGGATTCAAATTATATATAACCAATAGAACCGGCCAAGTGTTGTTTGTTGTACTCATTGTTTGTTACGACCCGATTCCCAGATCCCTACAGGACTCGAGACCAGCTCGCCTCGACTAATCCCAAGATCCAGTCGTCCAACAAGAAATAACCAAAAAGTAGGAAGCTAAACCACATTCACATATGCAATATAACTAAGCAGTAAAAACGTACAAAACAGTAAAAGAAAGTAAAAACTGTTGTTCCAATACATACCACCACAACAATAGAGATAACAGAAACGAAAGCAACAGTAACTAAAAGTCTGAAACTCACTACAACAGTAAAGGGGGTACAACAAAGAGTAAAAAAACTACAGCTGGGCTCGACTGGGCCCAACACCCTCCGCAGCCGGAAACTCGGCCAGCTTAACTCCTGGGCCTGAATAGTGTTATGAAAAAGACAGAGTCAGCAAACGCTAAGTAGAGTGGTATCTATACTATCTAAAGCAGTAAAAGTAATAGGTTTAATTCTCTTTTCTAGTTATTTTATTTTACATGCATTTCCTTTCCATCCCTTTTCCTCAAACTTTCATTTTTTTTTTATCTTGCATGTTCCTCGTGGGAACGATCTTGATTGCAGTTTTTTCCGAAGAATAGAAGGTACACGTGGTGCTCTCCTAGTTGAGAGAGTCCCCCGTGGTAGTTCTACACCCAATCAACCACCCTGAGGTTACTATCAAGACATAGCGGCGACTACGACACGCGTAATAAACGCACTGGTAGCTACCCTACTCTGACACGCGGTCAGTCATTTCCGCTAACGAGTATGCCCAAAGTACAGTACGGAACAGTATAGGGCCTAGCCCTCTCAGAAACAGGGGTCTAACCCTTCATAACCAAATAGGGGTCTCGCCCCTCCACAATCTACGCACCCACATCTGATTACCTCGGTTTGCCTAGAGGGCCTAACAAGTCGGTGTAGGGTGACTAGCTAAATCCCGGGCCCCATGGGATGGCTAGCTCCCTCCTTACACTAGTAGCTCACCTCGGTACCGTGTACACGAGGGTCGACAGAAGTTAGTGTAGAGTGGCCAATCCTAACCCCAGGTCCCAACCCAAGGGCGGCTAGCTCCGCTCTACATAAAAAGGGGATAGTCGCTCTCCTTGGTACCACATACTCAAGGGCCAGAACACTTCCTGTCTACATTCCAGATTTTCTATCTAACCATAGGAGCTCTACTCCTAATTCCTCGTAAGGTTCATGCTCATGTTTACCACATTATTCCGATTCAGATTCCACCATTCACAATTTAGTTCTCATTTATATATAGGCAGCTCGTGTTTCCACCATTCCATATATGCAACTGATGATTTCATAGGTAATTGTTCATTTATCTCAAGCAACACCTATTCTAACAAGCAGCTCACAACTTTATTACAGGCAATTGCTAGCAATTTAACTTAATCATGTATACATATACAATCATGCAGTACAATGGTGTCATTCATTTCTCTACCCTAGAGTTCATGCCACATCCTAGGGGTTCCAGTTGGCTAATTTCACAAGCACATTCTTATTTAATACATTTAACAGAAGTAGACCACTCTACCAGACAATCCGGGGGTAATGGGGGTTTGAACCGCAAACCCAAGCATCTCTGCGAGCCCCAAACACACAGTAGGCTGAAACCCTAAACCAGGGATACATCACAAAGGAGGATTCAGAATAGTGTACAATGGTTTCTAGTACGTAGAGAAACTCGCAAGGAAACTACAGATACTTCATTTGCGTAAAACGAATCCCGATCGGATCCCAAACAGGTCAAAAATGTGTCTACTGACCAAAATCAGACATCTGGAAACAAGTCTAGATGTCTTAAAAGATACAGATCCTCACCTCAAGTCCCTATGGTGTCCTCAGACGCCCAGGACTCCCCTGTGATAGTCTGAAGGCGGTTTCAGATGTCGGACCACTCCTCCGGTTGTGTGGAAGCACCTCCGATTGTTTGGTGAGCTGATCAGACGTCCAAAAGTGCATGGGAGGGTGTTCCGCGCATCTTCCCAAGGCTGCTCCTACGTATGACAGAGCAGCCACCCCAAAATCAGACCGGCATATCTTCTGCGGTGCAGCCTGCATGACCGTAACCGCGAAAAGAATGTACTTTCACGATAAGGGTGCTTTCAGATATCTAGTCTTGACTCCAGACGTCCAGATGCTCAACCAGTCATCCAGACTTCACTCCAGACATCTGATACTGGAAAAATTCCAGTATCAGAATGCACTCCCAGCGCTCCTCGCCACACTCTACCGTGCTTCTCCTCACTCCGCCACAGCTCCAGCTGCTGCAGGTGGTCGAGGACGTCACTCCGGACTCCCTCCTCCTCCCGCACGTGCCGCGATGGCCGTGCGAGCTCCGACGAGCTTCCATCGAAGCTCCTGACCTCAGCCTCCTCCTCTTTCTCCTGCACTCTCCTCCTCCTCGCTCTCACGTGCTCCCTCACTCGCCTCCTCTCACCGCTCCATCGCACTTTGAAGGTGGAGATGGTGGTGTGTGCAGTGGAGAGGAGAGGAGGGGAGGGTGGCTTTTTATAAAGGCTATGGGTTTAGGGTTCTAGTAGGAAGGAGGAGAAAGGAGAGAGAGAAAGGAAGTTTTGCGCGCCGCCCACGCGCAGAGCGCAGTGTGCGTACAAAAATTTTATTTTCAGATATCCGGGAAAGGGTCCAGACGTATGGATAGATGTCTGACTGAGACTCCAGACATCTTAAAAGGCTAAAAGTGGGGCGGGTCTTTACATTGTTCGATAAGGATTAAATCCTCACCAAATAGTGCAAGCCTTAAATTACGATCTTCAGAGGCAAAGTATGGAGATCGAGCATCAAATTCCTTCCAAGCCAAACCATCGGCCACGTCTTATTTTACCATCCTTTTTACGACCCTATGCATGCCATCACATTGACAATGAAGTTGTGGTTTCAAAGCGAAGTATTGCAAAACTTTGCATACCTTTTGTTTGGTCATCACATCATTCTCTTCAGTATTATCATCATCATTATTCACATTTTTGCCAATGTGAAGCATTACATACATTGCATTTATCTAGCTTTTTATGACCATTTCCATAAAATAGCATGCAATCATTTAGGCAAGTAAGAATTTTCTCATAACCAAGTCCTAATTCTTTAATAATCTTTTTTGCTTGATGCTATGCAGAGGGAAGCAAGTATCCTTTGGAGAAAGCTTCATTCAATAATTCAAGCAACATGCTAAAACTTTTGGCGGACCATCCATTCAAACACTTAAGGTGAAACAAACTCAAGATGAATGATATCTTGGAAAAGTTCTTGCAACCTGAATAAAGGTCCTTATCACAATCTTCTAAAATGCTATTAAATCGGGTAGAAGTCTTATCACCATGCAAATTGGGTCTACCACCTACCTCTCTACCTTGAAGATCATCATCAATCTCAAAATTACCTCCTTTATCACCATCTTGCCCTAATGGAGCATTATCTAGACTATCTAGACTTGCAGATCTAAAACTTCCAATGTCTTCGATTAATCTTTTAATATCAACTTGTCTTGCAAATTTTACATGCTCACCACAAGGTGGGTCACTAGGAGAACTTTGTAGTCCTAAAGATACAATGCAACCAGACATAAGGTTTTGTTCTCCATGAAAAGTCCATTGACAATAGTTTAACAAAATCCCATAACGAAGTAAATGAAGATGAACATCCTCTTCTTAACTTCACATTGAAGCATTTTGGACAAGGATAACAAATTCTATCTCCTTTAAGACCTCTTTTAATAGCAAACTGAATCAAACCTTGAACTCCACTTTTGTATTCGTTACTACTAATAGGTTTTCTCATCCAACTCTTATCCATTTTTCAACAAAATACAAAAACCCTGCAATTGATAAAAATGATCTCATTAACTACAAATTAATGTATTTTTTCACTAAAAAAAAGGAAAGGTTGCACTTAATGTTATTAAAAATTGAGTCAAACATCACAAAAAGGACACGAAACATTTAAGACTCGATTATGCTAAACACAAAGTGTGAGAAATTAAAATGAAAAATCAAACTTTGCATTTAAATAAACTTGAATTTGATTTGACATGGAAAAAAGAAGTGCAAGTGCAAATAGACAGATTTATAATTTGTGTTTGAAATGCTTGGTATATTTTTTTCTTAATACTTCCATGGTGAGTGATGAACCAATGTTTTTCCTCTTGTAATTGAAATAAGAAGAATTTTTTCCTAGTTGTTAGGTGTAAGTAGTATGATTTTCAATAATAAATACAAATTCTTAATTCTCAAACAAAAAAACTTGTTCTTGTTGTTCCCCATTTCCTTTCATTGATTTTTGCATATTCCTATTTTTTGAAAAGTGATTCTTACATATTCTTGATGAAGAAAAAAGTCATTAATAAGCAATGACCCTACAATCAACTAAACTCAGCATTCGCCATGCAGGCCGTTGCATCTGGGATGGGACTGGTAGAATGGGTCTTATATATAGCGTATTTCTATATGTTTTGATCTTATATTAACCAGAATTCATTTATTCTTCCAGTTGGCTTGATTTTGCCCTCGTAGAGAGTAGGATCGGATAGCTAAAATTATCTTTCGACTTTTTCAACAGAAAATACAAAGCGGATATAATCACCCATATTCCACCAAATAGACTACTGTCATATATTACTGTTCTTCAAATTTACATATCTAGACGAAATTGTACCATTGACAATTGCATAAGCTTAATGTCACGACTCGATCTCAAATTCCTACAGGATCTGAGATTGATTCGTTTCGATTTATCCCAAGATCTAATCGTTTAATAAGAAATAACCAATTAACATTCAACAAATCATAATCACACAAATACAGTAACTAAGCATAAAGAAAGTTTTAACAGGTGGAAAGAGAACAGTGATATTACAGCCATTACATCAAAGAGTACATGTAACAGAATACAAACTATAAAACTCACTAGCAGACACTAGAACTAAAGTTAGGCTCGACTAGGCCCAGCGTCCTCAGCAACCGGTGGCTCGGGCTGCTCAAATCCCTGACCTGTGCAGATATATTTGATTGGAGTCAGCTAAAGCTGAGTAGAGTGGTGGCTAAGAAGTAACATGCATTAACATAAAGTTTTCTATTATATTATACATGTGGGTGCGTAGAGATCTCTAATTAGGATTTGTTAATTAATCATCTGGTTCCCTATATGAATAATTTTGCTTGCAGCTTCCCGTGATATAAGATGCCCACATGGCACTCTCCTGGCCGGGGGAGTCCCACCGTGGTAGTCTTATACTCGGTTTACTACCCCGAGGTCACGGTCGTGATGTAGCGGTGACCATGGCACATATGATAAGCGCATGGGTAGCTACCCCGCACTGGCACGCGGTCAGTCGTTTCTGCTAGCGGGTACGCCTCAACGTACAATGCGGAACAGTGTAGGGCCTTGCCCTCTCAGAACAGAATAGGGGTCTTGCCCCTCCTCAATCCGCGTACCCTCGTCCGACTACCCTGATTTGCCTAACGGGCTGACGAGAGTCGGTGTAGAGTGGCCAAACCTAGCCCCGGGCCCCCTAGGGCGGATAGCTCCCCCCTACACTAAGTAGCTCACCTCGGTATCACGTACACGAGGGCCAGTAAGAGTCGTCGTAGAGTGGCCAAACCCACCTCGGGCCCTCGACACAAGGGCGGCAAGCTCCCCTCTACACTACAAGGGATAGTTGCTCTCTTCGGTACCAAGTACACGAAAGTCAGCTTACCTCTCTTAACACCTATCCAAAGGCAGCAAATTCCCAGAACCATCTGGTTCTTCGAGGTACGGTGTTCATGTTTACATTCCCTGTGGTGTTAGTACAGGAATTTCTTTATCACATCTGGGTTGGAATGTTCGGGACAACAGTTCAATTTCCATTTTATTACAGTAGGGATCCATTTTAGCTAAAAACAGGCAATTTTCGATTACTCAATTATTCACATACAGTAGGGGTCCATTTTAGCTAAAAACAGGCAACTCTTAATTACTCAATCAATCACATGCAGTTTCTTCTAACCCTAGTGTTCATGCCAAGACCTAGGATTCAAGAATTTATTCTCGAATATACGTTTATTCCTTCCTAGGGTTCATCTCAAGTCCTACGATTACTTACTCGCATGTATTAAATTAGAGATTTAAGTTTGTAACCACTCTAGCTGGGTAATCGGGTGGAATGGGGGCTCGTATAGTGGCTCCCGACGTCTCCACAGATTCCGTACACTCGACGGACTGGAGACCTAAACCATGGATTGATGGGCCAAAAGATTCAAAAAGATATAAACGAGGTATCATTATTCAGAGAAACTCGTATGAAAAACAGACATGGTTCCTTTGCAAAAAATCGATAATAATAGGGCCTTACACGGCCCCAAAACACACTATCAGACGAAAATCAGACGTTTGGGAAAGGTCTTAGACGTCTTAAAACAATTCTCAGGGATACCTCTCTTGGTGTTCCGCTATCAGACGTCTGGAACTCAATGCCGACGTCCAAGGACTTTGTCAGACGTCTGGAGGTGCTCCCGGACGTCTGAAATTGCCTCGGCTACGCTCCCGCCCTTTGACACATACGTACACTGTCAGAACTTGTCAGAGAGGAAAAGTACGGAAAGTAGATCTCTACCAGACATGTTGCCCTACCTTCGAACATCTAGTGAGACATCTGGGTGTCTCTCCGGCCGTCTGATTCTGCGGAAAAATGACTTCCGCGGAACCACTCTGGCTCTCCTTGCCTGCAGGTGATGCAGTAGAACGGCGCTGCGCCCTCCGCTCTCGCACTTCCTCTCGCTTGGGTGCTCCGCTCTCACTCGCTCTCGGCTATGGGGTGGTAACGAAGAGGAGGGGGAGAGGTATATAACGAGATAGGAGGTGAGGGGGACGGAGAGGCGAGCATGGTGCGGAGTGGCGTCACAGGAGAGGGTGCGGTGAGGCGCGGTGAGGGAGGAAGTATGGCACTTGTATGGTGTGCGCTAAAAGTATTTCCAAACATCTGGTGAATATCCCAGACATCTTAAATAGCAAAAGAAGTGGTGGATCGTTTCACTGTAGAAGTTAGATCAGTGCACCATATAATTTCAGTGAGATACGAAGTGCACTCCAATACGTTAAGAAAAACTAACAGACAATATGTCCTACTTTCGGAAGTTTCTGCTATTAGCAGCCTTTCAGAATTAATTTAGCCCTTAATCCCTCCGGAACAAAAAGGAGAAGAATATTGAACACTACATTATAGAAGACGGACTCAAAAGAATCCTCTTCGATTGAAGAATTAAAAAACCAGAAGCCTAAAACTAAGTTCAGAAGAGGAGAAGGTAAAAGTTATAATCAAACAATTATAAATAGAGCTAAGCATCCTTACAACTTTAAACAGATTGTCAAAAGCTGAACAGTACTTTAATCCATTTATTCGTTTCACTTAGACTTCAATCTAAGATCCCATTTCTTGGTTTTGGTTGCCTCTTGCGCAGAATCATTTTCCCATGGGCATTTCCAGACCTAGAGATCGACTACCATACAACCCAATACCATTTGCCAAAGGAAAGCTCAGGCATGGGAACATTTTCATATACCTTCGCCGTTGCACATGTCAAAGGAAGGCTCATTAATTGAGTTATTCACCTTAGCAAGGGTAGAGCTTGGGGTGGCGATGGAGATCACACGAGAGCGAGGAGTGACAGTGAGAGTGAGGAGCTGCAGTGGCAATCTAGGGATTCGATCGGTCGAGGGGAGGTCAAGGGATCGATGGTGGCGGTCGAGGGGAGATTAAGGCGATCGGCGATGCGAGAGCGAGAAGCGGCAGTGGCAATCGGTCGAGGTCGAGGGGAGGTCGAGGCGATCGGCGATGGCGGTCGAGGGGAGGTCGAGGGATCGACGATAGCGGTCGAGGTCGAGGGGAGGAGGGAGGTTGTGGTGTAGTCTTTGCGAGCGAAGGGAGGAGTAAGGGGACCCGGGGAAGGAAGAATTCGAGTAGGGGGAGTTTGTCGAGGGTTTAGAAAAATGATAAAAAATATCTTTTATTATCTATTTATATTAAAATAAGATGATGACTATTTGATTTATTATTAATAAATATATGATGACGAATCAAAACGATCATAGTTATTTTTAAAAGAAATAATAACAAATAATTAAAATTATTATTATTTTTAAAGAAAATCATAACAAAAAATTATAATTTTATTATATTTAAATATAACCATGAATGTTGGTAATAATTATTATTTATTCATCACTTTATATATATATATATTTATTTATTTATTTATTTATTTATTTATTGCAGTGACTGCGTATATCATTCATTGGTGGGTATAAAGTATATATATATATATAAAACACGTCATACAGCAATCACATTGCTTCCTTCTCGGACATACGTATAATATGGACAATACAAATAAAAATATAATGTGTGACCCACACTATCTACTACGTACTGAGCAGATTGACTGACATTGCAAGAATGAATCGAATTTAAGTACAAGATTAAGACAATATTGAATCTATATATGTGAATCTATATATAGAACAAATAGCCTTCACTAATCTGCCGATGCTCGGCCGCCAACCATGTCTAGTTTTGATCCTCCCCCAAAGAACTGCCGAAGGGAAACACATTCTCGCACGGCAGCATCGACGTCAGCTCATCAACTTTCCCTTGGACAAAGTCCTCCAAGCACTTTGAACGATATTTCTCTTTGAGTGGTTTCAGAAGACACTGCTCATTATCTACCTTCTCTCCTTTGCAATCATCATCACCATCAGTTGGTGGGTCTTCTGCTGTTGCTGCTGCTGCCATCCTCATCGTCGTCCTCCTCATCCTCATCCACTTCCTTCTCTGCTTGCCACCTCGTCTTCTTCTTCTTCTTCTTGATGATCCGTCGTTAATTGTTGTGTCCCCACGCGGAGGCAATAGTACGTCGACGTCAACAATTTCCCCAACAACAAGGACAGGAAGGCGGTGAACTATCTCGTACTTGCAAGGAACCAGAATATCCTGTCCCCAGTGGAGTACGTCGCGGGCTTTGTCGAGCAAAAAAGAGATGAGTTACTCAGCCCTCATCGACAACTCTTCTTCAGAAATATTAATGGAGGACGAGAAGGAGGCAGAGGATAGGGGAACGCGCAGCTTCTCAACGAAATAGTCCCTGGTTTTGGACGTGCAGAACATGGAATGAGCGTGGAAGAGGAAGGCAAGCTCTTCCTCAGCGATGGAGAATCTAAAGAAGCCGCCTCCGATTGGTGCAGATTGGACTGACGTCCAGGTTCCTCCTCAAGGCAACAAAATAATCCTTTGAAACTGCTGCTGGATCTCGATGACACTGACGTTGATGGTAATTAGCGTCGGTGTGGTCCTTGGCGGGATAAGCCGACGCATCGCGAAGAAGGAGTAGCAAATGAACTCCGTTGTTGTTGTCGCCGCCATTGAAGCAACCAATATTTCATCTCCTCTCTTCTCGTCTCCCCTCGTCTCACAAACCAATTTAGTAAGAACCACGTACGTACGGGGCCGAATGGATGGATATCTATACATATAGATCGAGCAATCAATGTGCGTGCATCTCCGTGAGCAAGGGAAGGGGTTGCAGCATTTTTACGTGTTCTCTCCACCCAATCCCGATTCCAATCCCACTATGTTTTCATTTAAAATTACGGAGGCCATGTAGGTTTAGCATTACAGAGAAGGGTCAGCGTAATCTGCTGCATCTAGGAATGATATCGCATAACGGTACTCTTTTGAAAAATCTCGCGAATATCCATTCCACCCTTGATCTCTCTCTCCATCCAACGCCATCCCACCGTTCATTTGCAATGCAAGACAAGGCACTTCACCGATGTGAAGCACATGCCCCACCATTCTTTCCGCACTATCACAGTGACGATCTTCCAAAATATATTAAAAATAATATATTTCTTAAAAAGCAAACGATTCAGAATTGGAATTAAATATTAATAACTAAAAAAAAAAACTTAATACCATAGAAAATGCAAAAAAAAAAAGATACATAAATCTGTAAAAATAAAAAGGACAAGAAATAATATAAAAAAAAACAAAGAAACAGATAATATGGCATGAAATAAAAATTTAAAATTTAGGTTCCTAGTTTAGAAATTTATTTTGGAACATGATGGTGGAGTCCTTTGTGCTCAAATCACACTTGGTGGGGTCCATCGTAAGAACCAAAAGTACGCTATAATATTTGTTTATGTCTTACAAAAAGTTACACCTTCACAATACATGCGATAAGACTCAGTAAAAAAAATTTCAAGAAAAGATCGTTGACTTTAATATACAACTAAAAATAAAAAATTACATGTAATATTTAAAATATTGTCAATATGTTTTATTTAAAAAAAAAATCATTGACGATATTAGTTTTAGAACCATTAAGGAAAGGGTGGATGATCGTTAAGTTCTCACTTTGATAAGATAAGAATCAAATAAAATATGCCATCCTATTTTTACCTGATGAAAAATCTTTCATATAAAAATTGATTTAATCTGACCACAATGGTTAAGTCTTACTAAAGTCTAAAAATGACGTTGACAAATTACTCCTTAAAACTGATGACACTAAATCATTAAAGAAATTGTAAGGGATCGCGAGAAAAAATAATTAAAATGAGATAAATAATTCAATAGTGAATTATGTAATGGTATTATAAGTAAATATTAATAGGGGCTTTTATTGTTGGAAACGTGCTCGCATACACGGCCGTGCATGGGGACTGCTGCTGGCGGGGAGAAGCTCGGCGGAGGTGCGCCGGAGGGAGAGGATTGCGGTGGCGGTGACGGTAAGCTTGGTGGTTGCTAGAGGTGGTTGGACACCGAGCTTAAAGGTGGCGGTGATGGGCTGTCGACGTCGACATGGAGGCGAACGTGGAGGCGGTGTGTGTGGCATCGGTTGTCGGCAAGCTCGAGGGGAGTGTTCCACTGATGTTGGCGGAGACGAAGGTGGCTTGGGGCGAACACACGGAGTGAAGAGGAGGTAGCTTTGCGTTCTTCAAGAAACAGAGAAAGAAGAAGAAGAAGAAGAAGAAGAAGAAGAAGAAGACGGAGAAGGAGAAGGAGAAGGAGAAGGGAAGAAGAGGACGCGCGGTGGTGGTCACTGTGGCGAGGCCGTGTGTTGTCACCACACGGCCGTTCGCGGTGAAGCTTGTGGGGGTTGCACGGTGGTCTTCTCTGGCTGTGGGAGGGATGAAGAGCGGCCAAGGGTTGTGGTGGTGAGAGCGGTCGAAAAGGTGGTGGTTGTGCATGCGTGTGTGTTGGCGGTGATGCGTTGATGGAGGTTGCACGGTAGTGGAGAGCGTATGCAATTGAAGCTTGCAGTAATGGCACTGTTGGGGGTCGCGGTGAGGAGGAAGGTGGAGCGCGGTGCGAGCCGGATCGCGGTCCTTGCGGTGTGTGGTTCGTGAATGGTGAGAGCGTGTGGAGAACGCACGTGGAGTCGGATGCGTTATGTGGGTGAAAGTAAATGGGAATTTCAAATGGCGAAGAAGGGCGTTACGTGGGCGTTACCATGCTTGCATCATTCAAGTTTGGAGAGAGACATGGAAAAAGTTATGCCTAGACATATCCCTTCTCCAAATCCACCGTTTGATCATCACAAATACTCTTCCCTTCTTTAGAATGCATTCATGCAATCTCCTGGTATATCTAAAATGAACAAGCACGGCGGATTTTTGGTGGAAAATGGAGATGATGATCATAGGAGATAATGACATTGGAAGTAGAGGTTCAGTGGAGCACAGCGTACGTGTCGTGTGCGTGGATTCCAACAAAATGTCTCTGCATTCAAAAATATATATAATCTGTATTAACAGGGATAAATTATTTAAATAAAATAACATGCACCTAGTTAAATGCATAATCTAATTTTCTATTTACTTATGACCATTTACAAATAGATGGCTCTAAGATTTAGCATCTTAAGACATGCATTTAGCAAAATTAAATGTGTTTATCAACGGCGTTCACCAAAAATTAAGAAATTGTCACATATAATTTTTACATACAATTAAAAATTATTAGTGATACTTGACTTAGGTCAAAAATTCATTGGTACCTTTTGCATATAATTAAAAGTGGTTAAATCAAATACCACTTTGATTTTTCATTCATGAAAGGTTTGGATGCATGGTTCCTGGTGGACATGTCGTAAAATAATTTGTAAAATAATATTATTTGATTTAAACTCAAATATCATAATAATTTTTCATTTAGGGAGTGGTAACAGTGCAATCCCCCATAAGGGGGAGTTGCAAAAGAAATTTCCCTACGTTTATAAAAAAAATTATTGTAAACATCACCAAGAGCTAATGCAAATAAAACCTAAAAATTGGAAAAATTACTTAACACATGAAAAACATGAAACCATATTTGACAAATATTTAATAAGTTCACGATAATAAAAAAAAAAGGAAAAAGAAAAGACATGGGAACATCTTTGGAAATAATCAAATATTTGTAATTATCTAAGAATAAGAATTAACTTTTAAATTGTAGTCAAAACAATAAAAAAAATCTAAAAGTAATATATAACAAAAAATCTATAGAAAATGCAAAGGATAAAATATGAAAATTTTAAAATTAAAATTAAATTGAATTAAATAGAAATAAAATTAAACTAGCAATCAAAAACAATCAAAAGCAAAGTAAAATCCAAAAAAGGCTAAACAAGATTACAAAATTGAAAAGAAAAGAAACAAAAGAGTAACCCGATATTTGATAATTCTAAAAATATTTTTAAAAAAGTTAAAAAATTAAAATAGAATATGTGGATAATGTGTTAGATTTGAGAGCCTAATTACATCAATTGGGATGCAATTGTTAAATGGTAACATGAGAATTCATATTGAAATTAGTAAGATTTGGGAAAAATTTTTAGCCCATACTGGAAGTAAACAAACCTCTTGGTGGGTATAAAAGATTTTTGCCTCCCATGCCTTATGCAACAAAGAGTGAGAGGTGGGGCTGGGGAGCACGTGCGCGTACCCTACTCTGCCTCGATCCAACCTAGACTCAGGCTCGAGCTCGAGTAAGAATCAATTTGGAACTTGAAACATGGACTCTTTTGCTATGAATTTTTAATTTCATGATTTCGACCTAGATTGGTCGATTAAAAGGTAAAATTGGTCGACCAATTGTTTTGGTCGATAAATGAGTTAAGTTTAGTCGATCAAATGGTTTGGATGACAAAAAAGTAAAGTTTGATCGATCAATTTATTTTGGTCGATCAATTGTCATATTTCCACAAAATAAAAATTTCCATAAACGTCTGGTTGTGAGCTCTATATAAGGACCACGAGGGGCTCTCATTTGACACACAGGTGCATAAAAGCTCTCTCCTCTCTCTCCCATCTCTTTCATTCTTGTCGCTCTTTCTTGGTACATTCGTTCGACGTAAGATTGGTAGAAAAATCTCCAATCACTTTTGTCGATCTTGCATAAGGAGATTGAGAGATCCATGAGAAGTTTTTGGTTGATCAAACCATTAAATTAGTAGATCAATCTAGAATTTAGTTAGAAACCAAATTGCCTCGGCTTCGTTCTCCTAAAGTGATTTTCGAGGATGTCCAAGATTGGAATGCATCGAATCTTGGAGGTGGATCGTCGTATCTTGGGAGGAGTTTGTCAGACCCTGACACATCAGTATTGGGGGGTGATACCTTCTCTAAGGGAAGTCCTTAATGGGCACTTTGATTAGAGTAATATCTAACATTTCTTCATTTTATTTATTTGCGTTATTACATATTATTTGTTTTTTATTTTATTCTAGATCTTGTAAAATCATGTTTGATTTGCTTGATTTAATACTTTTTAATCTATGCGAAAACGTTGGAAATGCATAGGTATTTATTTATTTCTTTCTTTTTTGTATTTATTTCAACAATCTTAGAGAAGGTATCGCTTAGGTCTAAAATATTTGGGATGTTAAAATAACTTTCAAATCATGTGTAGGCTTATCTGGTATGCCTGAGAAATTCGGTGGGTGAAATTTCAAGCGTTGGCAACAACGCATGAGAATTTGGTTGACCACCATTTGTTTGATCTAGACGTTGGAAATCGATTGTCCGATTTTAGATAAGTAAAAATCCACTCCTTAAGGACAAAAGGCGGTAGATGTATGGAATGAATGCAACTATATTTGTCATGGTTGCATCTTATTGGCATTATCCAATATGTTGTTTAATATGTACAACACATCTGCGTCCACTGCGAAGTGACTATGGGAGCAATTGGACAAGAAGTATAATACCGAGGATCTTGGTATTGAAAAATACTCTATCACAAAATACCTTAAATTTCAAATGGCTGAGGGTAAATTAGTATCGGAGTAGGCACATAAATTTTTATTATTGCTCCATGGCTTAGAAGAAGCTGAAATAAAGTTTCCTGAGAAATTTCAAGTCATGCCTATCATTAAGAAATTTCCTAAATCTTGGGAGGACTTCGAGATGACTCTAAAGCATAGGAAGGAAAAGATTTCCCTTAATGACTTGATGATAGCATTACTATTGAGGAAGAGCATAGGAAACTGAAACCTATAATACCTGTGGAGTTTAAGGTGAATGTCATAACATCTAAGGGTAAGGAGAATAAAAATAAGAACAATAAAAATAAAACGAAGGACAAACCCAAGATCTAGAAAAAATCCAAGAATAAAACATGCTAGCACTATGGGCAAGTTGGCCATTGGAAGAAGGATTGTCCTTCTAATAAAGCTCAGCAGAAGACCACAGATGGGAATCCTCAAGTGAATGTGATCACCGAGAAGACTGGGTCTAATGATGGGTATGTCTTAATAAAACTCGAACCCTATGTTATTCACGATCTTACTGAATGGCTCGTGGATGCTAGAGCCAATGTACATATTTGTACTGATAAATCGTTCTTTTCTTCCTATCAAATTTGCAGTGGCGGGACTGTGAAGATGGGGAATGACTCTACAGCCAAGGTACTGGGATTCGAAAGCGTGGACTTGAGGTTTTCCTCATGGCGAGTTTGGACACTACGCAAGGTGTTGCATGTTCCTGCTATGAAAAAAAATGTTCTTTCAGATTCCTTATTAGTTAGAGAGGGTTTTGAGTTAAACTTTAGATGTAATAAAGTTGTTATATTGAGATATGGAACATTTTATGGAAAGGGGTATTTGACAAATTTTGATCTATTATTTAGAGTGAGATGTGATGTGGATGTTTCACCTAGAAATGCTCTAAATATTGTTAGTTTTCATTCAATTCAATCTATTTGCACTAATATTGAATCTTGTGATATATGACATAGTAAATTGGGTTATGTAAATTTTAATTCTTTAAAAAGAATGATGAAATTAAATATGATTCCTAAACACACCATAGATAAAATTAAGAAATGTGAGATATGTGTGCGGGCTAAACAAATTGAGAAGCCTTTTTAGATACTGAGGTCAAATAGAGTAGGGGAATATACATCCAACTTATTTAATGAACAGTACCAAGCTTTTGGTATAATTCATGAAGTGACGACCCTATATTCCCCTCAATCTAATGGGATAGCAAAGCGAAAGAATAGGATACTAACTGACATGGTTAACACTTTCTTGCCAAGCTCAGGATTACCTACTTACATGTTGAGGGAAGCTTTGAATATAGCATGCCATATTCTGAATAGAGTTTCCCCCAAGCATAAAGAAAGTGGTCCATTTGAGATTTGAAAAAATAGGAAACCAAGTTTGAAATACCTTAAAATGTGGAGCTGCCATACAAAAGTAGTTGTCCCAAAATACAAGAGGAAAAAGCTTGGACCTAAGACAGTTGACGCAGTCTTTATGGGTTATGTTGATAATAGCTATGCCTATAGATTTTTTCTTATGAAATTTGATATTTCAGGCATAGATGTCAACACTATTGTTGAGTTTCATGATGCTACATATTTTGAGGATGTCTTCCCTATGAAGACTTGGATTACTGCAAAATATGACTTCAGATGATCTAGCCATCACATCTGGTTCTATTCTTGATCAAGTGGAAAGAATGTCTAATGTAGGGGTTAGCTCTTCCCGTTTTGAACCCAATCAAGTAGAAGAGTCTGAACCTAGGAGAAGTAAATGACCAAGAATTGTAAAGGATTTGGGAAGTGATTTTATTATTTACCAAATCGAGGGCGATCCCTACACCTATCGTGATGCTATGGCTTCTTCTAAAGCTAAACACTGAAAATATGCCATTAAGAATGAGATGAACTCAATCATCTCTAATGACACTTGGGAGTTGGTTAATTTACCTTCAGGGTGTTCTAATATTGGGTGCAAGTGGGTGTTTAAGAGAAAACTTAAGCCTGATGGATCTATTGAAAAACACAAAGCTAGACTTGTTGCCAATGGATTCAAGTAAATGGAAGGAATCTATTATTTCGATACCTATTCTCTAGTAACTAGGATAATTACTATCTGGATGCTTATTGCATTGGCTTCTATTTATGATCTCACTATCCACCAAATGGATGTAAAGACCGCCTTTCTTCAAGGAGGAGATCTATATGGACCAGCCTGAGGGATTTGTAGCTCCTGAGAATGAGAAAAAGGTTTACAAGCTTGTTAAATCTCTTTATAGTTTGAAACAAGCACCCAAGCAATGGCATGAAAGGTTTGATAAGACTATATAATCTTTTGGCTTTGTAGGTCACAAATCTGACATGTGTGTCTACTCTATGATTAAGAGTAATATGTGTATTGTCTTATGCCTATATGTAGATGATATATTATTATTTAAATCAGACATTAGAATTGTGAGTGAAAATAAGTTATTCTTGAGTAGTAAGTTTAAGATGAAGGATATGGGTGTTGTAATGTAATGCTGGGCCTCAAACTGATTCGGCCAACAGAGGGGATAGCTATTTCTCAATCTCATTATCTTGAGAAGGTTCTTGTGAAATTTGGCTATGAAGATTTTAAGACTGTAAGCACTCCTTTTGATTCATCAAAAACTCTCTATAAGAAGAAAAGTGGAACGCCTGTTTCACAACTAAGATATTCACAAATTATAGGAAGTTTGATGTATTTGGCTAACTGTACTAGACCAGATATTTCTTTTTCCGTGTCTAAGTTGAGTAGATACACAAGTTATCCTGACCATACTCATTGGGATGCCTTAAATTGAGTACTTAGATACTTACAGGGATTGTTTCCCTTAATTTTCATTATGGTAAATATCCTTCAATTTTGGAAGGATATAGTGATGTAAGTTGGATCGGTCAAATGGAGGATTCCAGGAGTAATGGTATTACAGGGTATGTCTTTACCCTTGGAGGTGGTGCAGTCTCCTGACGGTTTGTAAAACAAACCATTTTAGCCCGGTTTACCTTTGAGGTTGAGCTATGTGCTTTGGATACTTTTGGAATTGAGGTTGAATGGCTAAATGGACTTCTTACAGAAATCCCTATGGTGGGTAAGCCAATTCCTATAATATCTTTGCATTGTGATAGCATGACTGCTATAGCAAAGATTAAGAGTTTAAAGTTTAATCAGAAAACAATGAGACATATCCAAATCAGGATCAAGTCTGTAAGGGATTTAGTGTCTTAAAAAGTGATTGCTGCGGAATTTATAGGATCCAAGGATAACACAGCAGATTCGTTTACTAAAGAACTTGATAGATCTTTAATCCTTAAGTTTAGGCTTGGGATGGGACTGACACTCATTGAGAGTTCACTCGCAGCAGCAACCTAACCTAACTGAGTGAAGATCCCACAAAGTAGGTTTAATATGGTAACAATAAGCTGTATGGGAAACTTGTTCGCACTCATTGTTAGATACTTTTGCATCTAAGTCCAATCCCTGGAAGCCTGAGTGCCTTAAGCTGTAAATTTAAGAAGAGCAAAGGCTCTGAATAGGTTCAAGCCTTTATAGCAAGAAGTGAGTAGTGCATCCTTGGAGAACGCCACCTATGAGAGTGTTACTATGGGCCGCAGGTAAGGGAATAGGGTCTTTCCCAATTACACTCATGAAACATGATAGGGTGATTGGCCCTTAAGGGCACCAACACTGAAGATTATCACCAAGAACTTCATTTCATTGTCCCCACTATACACCCCACATCAAAGGTATAGAGTTCAAGACTAGTTTCACTTTATTCCTGTGGTGGTGAAGGTGAATGACTTAGGTAAGGGTTCAAACCAGAAGGTACCTTTACTGAAAGCAGAGTATGGTAGCCAAGGAATTTATCGTTGAATTTCAACGATTAATTTGTAGGGGAATGTTGGATTTGAGAGCCTATTGCATCAATCGGGATGCAATTGTTATATGGTGACATGAGAATTCATGTTGAAATCAGTGAGATTTGGGAGAGGTTTTTAGTCTCATACTAGTAGAAAAATTTCTTGGTTAGTGTAAAAGGCTTCTACCTCCTATGGCTTATGTAGCAAAGAGTGAGAGGTGGGATCGAGAACCACTCACGCACGCGTGTGCGCTCCGTCCCGCCCTAGCCTGGGCTCGAGCTTAGGCTCGGGTGAATCAATTTAGAATTCGAAACTTGGACTCTTTTGCTACGAACTTTTAATCTCATGATTTTGACTTAGATTGGTCGATCAAAAGGTAAAATTGGTCGACCAATTGTTTTGGTCAATCAATGAGTTAAGTTTGGTCCATCAATTGGTTTGGTCGACCAAAAAGTCAAGTTTGATCGACCAATTTATTTTGGTCGATCAATGGACTTAATTAGTCGATCAACTGTCATATTTCCATAAAATGGGAATTTTCATAAAGGTCTGGTCGTGGGCTCTATATAAGGGCCATGAGGGGGCTCTCATTTGACATACAGCAACAGTAGAAAAGCTCTCTCCATCTGGAATAGCTGTTTGAACCCTATATTGGTTTTCTAAGTTCTCCACAGAAAACCTAAGTGTCCTAGGGTTGTGCCAGTGTTCCTAGGACTATTGCTAGGGTACTTTGAGGCTCTTTAACATGATGTTCTAAGGAACAAAAAGAGCAAGAAAATAAAGATAAAAGTACATGAAAGAAATAAACAGAATTCTATCATATTCTTCTTGTCCTTCCATCTTCAATCTATCGCTCCTCGCGAATCTTCTCTATTCTCCATCAAGCTCCTCCAATCCGTCCTGGATACGAGCTCGAATTCCGTCTAATCACGTCTCCATTTGCAATTTGACTTGAAATCTAAGACTCCAAGTGCAAATGTTAAGTGACACGCGTTTTGTTATCATCAAAACAAACGATCGTGGTGCTTTAGCACAAACAATCTTCCCCTTTTTGATGATGGCAAAACCATAAATAATAATGCAAAAAAAAATCCTCCCCCTTTTTGACATTATCAAAAAGGTTTGATTGATTTTAAATTTCCTATAACTCCTTAAAACATGCTCTTCTATGAATTTATTTTAAAAGTAATGTCCTCCCCCTTTTTGTAACAACAAGATAGCTATTATTTTTCGCCCCCTTACTAAAGGAAATTTAACTAACTTGCAACTCCCCCTTAAGAATTGACAATTAGCTCATAAATTTTTTAACTCCCCCTATCTAAATGCTAATGATAAAAAGATAGGGTAAAGAATTTTTACCTCACCTACCATGGCCAATAAAATGACCCAAATGGTGGTGGTGGATGCCACATCGGATGGGGCTCCCATCCGTAGCTTGGAGGCCCAGGCATTGGCGCCGGTCTCCAGTCTGGTGGTCGACGTGTGGCGGGTCCATCGTTTGTTTGCCGTCTCATCGGTCTTCTCGTTCTCCTCCTTGGTCTACTCCTTGGTTCTTCCAACTCAAGTTGACCAGCCTTGAGCTTGTAGGTCCAATCCTTCGTGTTGTAGTTATCCTTAAAACCTACAAAATAAGATTCCAATTCTTTCTTCGGTATCCAAGTGAGCTTGGATCCGGATCTGTTAGCAGGTCTCCTTGACGGAGATCCTTTCTCAACCTTAGGGCTATAAAAATTATCTACTTTGTTGATTAATTTGTTAGAGTTTTCCCTAAGACATGCAATTTCTTTTTCTATAATATGCATATTAGTTTTTAAATCAGAAATTTCTAGTTTTAAATTATCATTTTCTTCAATCAATTTAATATTTTCATTAATTAGGTTTTTATTTTCTAGAAACAAATTTTCATTTTCAGAAGTGTTAGAACTAGGGCTTATTTCTAGATCCTTAAGTTTATTTTCTAGCCTTTCATTTTCAAATTTAAGAAAACTAAGATTCTTTTTCATGCTTTTGTTTTCTTTTTTTAGTGATTTACTAAGCTCATACAACTCATTTAAAGCATCTTGTAAATCTGAGTTTACCTTATTGTCGCTGTCGTTATCTATGATGGCCATGAATCCAAGGCACGTGGTTTCCTTCTTCTCGAGATCTTCTTCCGAGCTCGTCTCCTCATGAGTGTCTTCCAACCTCCTCCATATCTCATGGGCGGTGGTGCACTCTTGGATTCATTCGAATTCCTTCAGACTCAACGCGCAATACAAGGCATTCATTGCCTTTGCGTTGAGGTTGAGATTCCGAACCTGATCTTCTGAGTAACTTCTTGTGGGTTTCTTGGGAATCACAAATACGGATTCGCATTTTTCCCACACCCAGAAGTCGTAGGCCTGCAACCACATAGTCATACGATTTTTCCAATAAACGAAATCTATACCTGCAAAGTATGGTGGTTGCGAGGTATCGTGTCCTTCGGTGCACACGAACGCTTTTCCCTCCATATCTGGATCCTCGCTGGTTTGTAATGCCGATAACGCGAGACCTGCTCTGATATCAATTGTAGATTCGCCCTACTAGGAGGGGGTGACGTAATAAATTACGGAAATATAATATAAACAATCTCACAAAATAAACAATCAGACAATGTGCATAATTATTTTTAGGTGGAAACCCAAACCGGGTGAAAACCACCACCTAACCCTCTCAAGTTAGGATTTTCTGATCAACCAAGTTGATCAAATTCACTAAACGAATCACTTAATCACTTAAGCGAGGGTGATTCAACCTCAATTACAACCACGCTACAAGTGCGAGGGTAGCGTTCCTCAACCCCTTCTCTTCACGAGAAGGATTTTGTCCCACGAAGGAGACGAAAATTCGCAAAGTGAGTACCCAACCAAATAACAAAGTAAAATAACAAATATAGTCCAATAGAGCCAACAAATATTTAAACCTAGCTTCTATAGGAATTAGGAAACTCCCCTTTGCAAGGAGTGCATCGAATCGATGATGCGAGTGTGTGAGCCACGTGACGGCGCAACGTCGCTCTCGTGAACTACGGCAAGAGAGTGGCTGCGCAAAGGCTTGATGCTCTCAAGATATAGAACTTGAGCTTGGAGAGCAAGAGCTTCTTTTTTGACACAAAAGAGTGGAAATTCTTATTCTTGGTGTGTCTTGTGTATCTAGATGTATCTAGGTGTGTGTTTGTATGCAAGAGGTTCCTCTCTATTTATAGAGGCCTTAGGAAAGCTTTGGAAGGCTTTAGAAAGCTTCCATAGCCGTTGGGTGCAAAGCCCAAGAGAATCAGGCCGAAATCAGGAACAATGATTGCACTGACAGGGTTATCAGACGACTGATCCTAGCATCAGATGTCTGGAAGATCAGCATAAGATGTCTGGGATAAAAGTTGGACGTCTGATTTTAGGTGGGTTTCTTCTTGACTTCAATCAGATCTAAACAAGGTTCTAGTGCAAGTCCATCAGACGATATATAGGACGTCTGGCACTTTGTCTGGATGTCTAGAAACCTAGTTTTTCATGGGAATGGATTTCCAAGAGAGTGCAACGGCTAGAAAATCTCTGAGAAGAGATTTTGGGTCAGCCGAGGCAAAACGGTCATCTATCAGATGTCTCGAAAGGCTTAAGGACGTCTGATAAGGCTTTAACGGTCATATCCTTCAGTGTTTGCTAGGTCAGCCAACGGTCCACTAATTGGACGTCTGGAAAAGTCATCAGACATCTTATAAGACATCTGAACTAAGGTCTGGACATCTAATTTCATCAGACAGAGCTAACTATGTCCAGCCTAAATGTTATCAGACGTCTGAATCAACAGTCAGACATCTTAAAACACATTATCAGACGTCTGATTTTGGAATTAAATGTCTGGAACAGCTGTTTGAACCCTATATTGGTTTTCTAAGTTCTCCACAGAAAACCTAACTGTCCTAGGGTTGTGCCGGTGTTCTTAGGACTACTGTTAGGATACTTTGAGGCTCTTTAACATGATGTTCTAAGGAACAAAAAGAGCAAGAAAAGATAAAAGTACATGAAAGAAATAAACAGAATTCTATCCTATTCTTCTTGTCCTTCCATCTTCAATCTATCGCTCCTCGCGAATCTTCTCTATTCTCCATCAAGCTCCTCCAATCTATCCTGGATACGAGCTCGAATTCCGTCTAATCACGTCTCCATTTGCAATTTGACCTGAAATCTAAGACTCTAAGTGCAAATGTTAAGTGACACGTGTTTTGTTATCATCAAAACAAACGATCGTGGTGCTCTAGCACCAACAGAGAGATCCACAAAAAGTTTTTGGTTGATCAAACCATTAAATTGGTAGATTAATCGAGAATTTGGTTAGAAATAAATTGCTTTGACTTCGTTCACCTGAGGTGGTTTTGGAGGACATTTAAGATCAGAGTGCGTCGAATCTTGGAGGTGAATCGTTGTATCCTGGGAGGAATTTGTCTGACCCCAACGCACTGATATTGTATGGAACGATACCTTCTTCGAGGGAAGTCCTTAATGGGTGCTTCGATCAGAGTAATCTTTAACATTTTATTTATTTATGTTATTGCATGTTATTTGTTCTTTATTTGATTCTGGATCTTGCCAAATCATGTTTGATTTAATATTTTTAATATATGCGAAAACGTTGGAAATGCATATGTATTTATTTATTTATTTTCTTTATGCATATATTTTAAGATAATGTAAAAAATAAAGTAATACCAAAGCACCTAGCAATGTGGCCATTTTCCCTTGGATCCTTCCCAGGATCTATCTGAAGGAAATCTGAATTAAGATCTACCCGGAGACAAATCCCTTCGATGAGTAAGGCCATGGACTACCCAAGTCAGTTGAAAAGAGCAAGGTTAGCCTAGTACTCCAAGATGCAGCGTGATTGTGCAGTAATCCATAGTCCTAATTTACTTATTTTAGGTTAGAAACCTAGCTTAAATTGCATGTATACATATATATTCCATTCATCTTGCATTCCATGAGCATGAAGCTTATTTTCTACATAATAAGGATACTTTAGTAAATTTCCCTATTTCTATGTGCTTGTACAAAAATAAATGCCAAGGATGGAGCAGAAGATAATGTGTGAAATGTGAGAGGACCTGCAAAGAAATCCAAAGACAATCCACATTAGGCTGGCATGACTGCACCATCGTAGAGTGGAGGAGAACCCGAGCAATCCAAACCCAAATAACCCACCCCATCCACCCAACTATGTACCCAAAACCCTCAATAAATTAACCCAATTCACCTACCCAATTACCTTCCTATTTACCTACTACATAAACCCCATTATTCCCCTCTGAATCGCCAGTCCATTATTTTTCTAGCACCTTCCCATTCCATTGATCACCTGATACACACACACTCTCTCTCAAACCTCAACCTACCACTCGCACACAACCATCTTTCCCTCTAAATTCCCACAATCGCACCCATCCCATTTTTCTCAAGCAAAGCCCTCTGATACCTCATTTTCTCCACCATCTCACGTGACCCCTACCCCCACCAACACCCCCACCCCACCACCCTCCCTCAATCGCCAATTTCTCTCTTTCTTTCTAGAACAATTGGGTGACTACCCTCTGATTTTACCAGTGCACGCCTTCCCTCATTTCCCATTTTCCACCAAGAATCAGACATCCCTCTCCTAGCCATGTCTCTAGCCATTCACCTCCCCATTACCTAAATCACACAGCCAACCATTCCACTCTCCTTCCCATTCCCCCATGGCTCCATCTCCTAGCATTCATCGAGGAGGAGACTTAGGCAGTTGTATTTATATGCGAAACTTAGCCCGCAAGCGTCGTTATTTTACATTTTTTGTAGTTTCAAATTTTTACCCTCTCATGAGTACACCTTTTGACCCTCGTTTTTTATTTCTCAAGTCATAGTTGTGTAATCTTTATTTTGTTATTCAAGTTCATCATTATAGACTCTTTTATCTATGCAATGAAATATCATCCATTTTTATACCATTTTATTTTAGTATTTGTGATTAGTATTATTGTGGCCTAGGAGAAATTACATTTGGCCCCACCATGTCTCTTGTGAGCTCGCTCTGCGGCCGTCATCTTGCACTTTCATTCTTTCTTGTCTTATTTTTAGCCACTTAGTCACTTGATTCGATATTTACAAAACAAAAAGATAAAAGAAATTAAATAACTCTGTCATCATAAAAAGAAATAAAATAGATAAATTGTTGAGCAATGAACTGAGTGAGCAAGTGAACAACAAAATCTCCTTAAGATTGACTCGGGCTGACCAATTAATCATATTAATTGCGAATTTGATATTTAATTAAAAGCGATTGCGTGTAAGACAAGCTACAACAAATGATTTTTATTGCATTTCATTTTGCATTGATCACAGGGCAATGCCTTTGCATACATGCCTAGGTACCAACTTGGTAGGGAAACCTAGAGTTGAGTTAGATAACCCAGTTGGTTTCAAATTAAAGGAAGCTTAAGCCACAAGAAACCTCTTCAACAAAAGAACCAATCATTCGCTATGTAATCTCAATCACATGGGTCGAATCACTTCCATGTAGCATGAGAATAGAAAGATGCGCAAAGAAAAGTATGTTATGACCTGAATCCTCATTATGGAAAATATAGGTCATATTGCTATAGAATCACCAAAATTTCAGTGCACATTTTCCCATGCAAGTTGGGCACATCACTTATTGATCTAGAAAAAGAAATAATAATAAAAATTAAGGTAACCATCTCTACTCTCTATACTGAAGCTCTCTTGCACAAGTCCACCACTAAGTTTCATTGAACCTATCATTATAACAAAACATCATCACCAATTAGCATTAGCAATAGTTGTGTATTGGGAGAGTTACGATTATAGTTCCACCCAAAGCAATTCCAAAAAGTTGAAACTTTTGGTCATGAATTAAGAATTGTGACTAAAGCTTTTGGTCACGGTTTCACATAAAATCATGACCAAATCTCCCGCACCTTGACTGGGCTCAACAAGGTTTGGTTACGGTTCATAAAACACATCCAAAAACTTTTACTCATAGTTTCAAAAGACTTCCATCATGGTTTATCAACCGTGACTACAAACATGCTTTCATGAAAAAAATAATACTCATTTTTTTATATATTTCACTAAGAAACTTGTTAACTTAGTATATACATTTACAACAAATACAAATATATTCATATAATTCTTTACATTCATATACCACCATGTATATAATACTCATTCATAAAAAAACACATGTGCAATTCACAAACACACACCACATATACACATGATTTATAAATAAATAAAAGAGTATATGAACTATATAAAGAAGAAATGTTTGCATATAAAGATCACACATTTTATGAAAATAAAAATAGAAAACCACCTGTGACGACGTCTATGCTACCTGTCCCAAATTCTTTCAAGTTATCATTGGGTGGACGAGGTGGGAAGTGGAAGCAAGAATGATTTACACCACCTCATCCTAATGCATCCAAGATTGCCTGCAACTATGACTGCATCTACACCCATTCTTATTGTGCTTCTGATGAATACATATTAATTAATGATAATATTCCTAAATTACGGTGGTCTAATAGCTAAATGCATTATACATAGTTGTATATTAAGTCTAGTGCATGCATTTTATATAAAATGTGTTTGACACTAATTTTTATAACTTTATAATAAAAAATTATATATGCAGGTTTAGCCTAACTAAAGTTGGAAGAGATGAATAAAGAACTAAAATGAAAGAAGCTCAAGACAAGGGTACACATGGCACTACCTTATCCTTTGTACACCTTAACCTTAGGACAACACAACCCAACCTAATGCCATGTCCTAGACCTATTTTTAGCCTTTACAACATCACCACTCATCTTCCATCCAAAGGTCATGATTCACCAACCTAATTCTAGAAACCCACCTACACATCCCTAGCTTAAATCCTTCATCCTAAGGCCTAGATGTAGCTTGCTAAAAATAGCCATAGTTGGCCATGAGGCTTCCCTTGGAAGCTTGCTTGGTTAGCCACCATAGGTCAATCCTCCACCTTTCATTCACTAACTAATGGCCTTGATTCATCACCAAAACCTATCCCAGTTTCCCTCCTAAAAACCATTTAAATCTAGATTCAAATACAAACACCCCAACCTAAATATAGTTGCCCATGTAGATCTTCATCTCCACCACCCATCCATGATCCAAAGGACCTAATTTCCACTCTATTGGCTAGCCATTAATTCTAAAGACCAACAATTGCATGGTCGGCCTTTAATTAGTCTAAAGACCAACAATTGCATGACCTACCATGTTGGACTCTTCATCCACCATCCATTCTCTCATGATTCAATCTCCACATCCCATTCAAAACCTCAACTAACCCAAAGCCTGTCCTAAGAACACACCTAATCCTAGTCATTCAGTCAACCTAGTCCCATCTTGGCCATCAAACACCTTGATCCAACTTGGATCAACCAATTGCATTCTCTCATAACCTCTATAAAAGGGACTCAATGGCGAACCATTAGGGACACTTCTTCCTCCATGGGTGTCCCCCCATGGGACTTCCTCTCCTCCACTTCTTCGCTTAGAATAGTTTTCCTAACCCTACTCGACCCCTCACCCTAGCCTCCTCCCTTCACCTTGGTTGTGAGGCCCTCCTCAAGGGCAAGGTGACTCCACACCACCTTTGGTGTGGAGGTTCTACTAGGTGTGTTGGCCTTCACCTCCGCTTCTTGGACTATGACTCTCCTCCAACTCTGGGCATCACCTTCAACTCCAGATATTTCACTTCACACATTAGTTTATTTCATTATAGTTTTAGCTTTTTCTGTTTTATTTCCTTTGATGTACTAAACACTTTTCAAGCATTAATGAAGTTTTGTTTGCACATCTTTTTGTTTAGCTTGTCCTTTTATTTGTTTACTTCATAGTTAGATTAGATCGCCATCATCTTGTGCTAAAAAGAAATATATAACAATATTTAGAAAATAGAAAAGACCAAAAAGACATAAACTAGAAAGAGAAAATATCAGTTGCCTCCCTGAGATGACCTAGACTCCATTTTCAAATTAATCAGTTTTACGAGTTCTGTATAAAAATTTCTAAACTATTTACGCAATTTTCATTACAACGAACATATTTTCACAAATAAAATTTTGCATAGATCAGCTGTCACTTTCATTCTAATATCCTGTTCGTCTTATCAACCTTCGATGTGACATTGTTAAGTTTCTTCCGAAACATCTCCACCTGTGTCTGGTCATAAAATCACAATAATGATAAATCTATAGTCATAGTTGCGAAAACACATCATTTAAATTTATAAAATCGTATAAAAAAAATGAGAATAATGTCGAGAGTATGGGTTGTCTTACAATGAGGTAGAGATATTTGGATATTTTCTATCTTAATTAAGCCAACTAAATTCTTTTTATATAATGAAAACAAATAAACGAAACAAATACAGAGACAAATACGAAGAGAGCATGGAAATAAAATAGGAATTTCTATTACTACTGAGAGTTTACAATAATACGTAAAACAGAGATTAACAAAAAGAAGCAAAATAAGAGAGTGAAGGGGTTCAGGAAGAAGGTCGTGATAGGGGCAGAGAGTACCGTCAACGGTCGTCGATGAAGCATGCAAGCAGAAGCAAGAAGTTGGGAAAGTTGCGGAGACGACGAGCAAAAATGAGTGCAGAGAAGACGATGGACTACAGAAACACATGGGGATCATCAAGTAACTTGAAAATAAGAAAGAAACAACTAAGAGAAAATGCGAAAATAGCGAGGGAGATGTGATGGTGATAGATGTGTAGAGAGAGAGGAAGAGAGATAAAGTGTGTAGAGAGAGAGAAGAGAAAAAGAAAAAGTGGAGTTGGTTGAGGAAGATGAGAGGGAAAAGAAGAAGAAGAATGTGGTGGAGGAAGGAGGGGTGTAGGATGAAGAAAAGGAGAAGGAAGAAGAGAAAGTGAGGGTGGTGGTGTAAAGAATAGAGAGGAGGAGGAGAGAGAATGTGGTGGAGAAGTAGAAAAATAAGGATAGGGCATGGAAGGAGAATAAGACGAGGATGGTGAGGAGGAGAAGGAGAAGAAGGAGAATGTGCAAGGAGGAGAGGAGGAAGAATGTGGAAGAAGGAAAAGAAAAGAAGAGGAAGAAGAAGAGGAGAGGAGAAGGAAGAGAAAGAAAGAAGAGAGAAGAGGAGGAAGGAGATAACCTACGGCCAAAGGGAGAAGGTGGCTGGCGAGCTGGAGTTGCGGTCGCACTCTTCGGAGGGCGAGAGAGGGAAGAAGAAGAGTCGAATGCGAGTTAGCGAAGGAGGAGGAGAAAGCTCAGCGTGGTGCTGCAAGAAAAAGACGGAGAAGGTGCTATCGGTGAAGGAGGACGTCGACGTCGGAGAAGGAAGCTCGACTAGAGGGTGGAGTTGTTGAAGAGGAGCGGATGTGGTCGAGCGTTAGAGAGGAGGCTGGTGGTCGCAGGCGTGGTCGTGGAGAAGAAGCAGAGTTACACGCAAGAATGTTGGTCGCGAGGGAGAGAAAAGAGCGGAGCGTTGTCACAAGAGGTAGAATGGTAGCGTGACGGAGATAGGAGGAGCGGAGAGGTCGCAAATCGTAAGAACAAGAGAGGAGAGGAAGAGAGCATGGCTCCTTCAATTACATGTGTGCATGCATTGGGTCAGGGTGAAATAAAAGAGAGTGGGTCACTCAAGGAGACTTGTGTGTAATAGATAAAAGTAAATAAAATAGTGATAGGCATATATAAAGATTTCATCAACAAAATTTATCTATAGAATCTAAGTTATTTATGGGAGATATTAAAATAATTTTTTTTATATTTTTATCATATTATCATATATAAATGACTCAAATTTTCATGAGTGTGTTTTTTATTAGATTTTGGAATCCTAAACATTTTCCAAATAAAAAAAGGGGGTCAGCGCGGTTGAGAGAAAATATATATCGAGAGGTGTCGAGCGATCGTGGTGGAAATAAATAGGGAGAGAGGGACAGCGCGATGGAGAGGGATTGGGAATGTACGTGCCTGGGGAAAGATTACGAAAGAGCGTGTGTTTTTGAGAAATAAAGAGAGAGAAGGCACGAAGCTGAAATGGGAAGCGACCGATACGGCGCTTGGGAAATCGCGGATAGAATTTTGGTATCTTCGAAGTGGAAGGGTAATTTCATGAAAAGTAAAGGAGGGTTTCTTAACGATTTTTTTTTCTGATTTCATTTTTTTTTCTTACAATGTCAAGTACGCAAGTTGGTTTTGAAAATCATTTTCACCACTAACCTCCTCATTTTATGTTCTTTCATTAGATGTTAATATTAAATATATTTCTATGAGAAAATAAAATGATGTATAATTAAATAGGTATTTAATTAATGCAATCTAAGTGGTATAAATTCATTTTAATTACATAAAATAACTCCTCATAAAATAATAATATGATAAATTAAGCTCAAATATTATTCCTTGATTCTCAAGTACCTGCATGCAATTGCAATTTAAAATGCATTATGTATAATGCAATAATTTTAAGAAATTAATATAATTAAGTATTTTATCTCTTTAAATTATGCACTTATTAGTATCTATAGTTGCTCCAAGCCCCTTGAAGCCCCCAACTGATTGCACAACAATCATGGATTTTAAAATGTCTAAATTATGTTAGAAATCTAGCTTCTTTGTAAATATTACATTCATTTCATGCATATTAATGATAACATCATCATAAGTCATAACTAGCTTTAATTAATTAGAATCAATTGGCAAAAGCTCGTACATAATCGTCAGAGAGTCGTAATTCCTTGCATATACTTTCTGAGAAGAATACATTAAAACAGTGTTAATTCTGTAGTTTTAATAGTATATTATGAATGCAGAATAATCACGGGATTTCCAAGGGGTTAATCTAAAGTCTAATGAATATTAAAATCTAATAAGAGGGTCCACATAGATAGAAACATGGTTTCACGCACTTTAAAAACTAATCCATAACCCAACCTGCTTGAATTACTGTGGTTTTGGTTAGAATAAAATTCATCTAAACCTTCTAAAAATTATAAAAAAATATTTTATGAGGTTTGGTATCCTTAATTTGACCTTTGGAACCCACTTTGACCTTAAACAGAGTCAAAGACACAATTCTGCCCTAATTTACATTTCTACGCAAATTGCCTAGTCAAACTTGGTCAAAACTAAAATCTGACTTCACCATCAGATTCCTTAGGTCCAAATTAGCTTTGTACCAAAATTTGAGCTCAATCAGAGTCCATATTGACCTAGTTGCATTTTAGTCTTGTTAGACTCTTTCTCTCTCACATATGCCATTAGCTTTTGAAATCCTTGCAATCAGGTCCCTAAATTTTTCATCATCTTTGCAGTTAGATCCCTACCACCATTAGTGTGAACAAAAGCTTCACCGTTGAGATTCGAACAAGGATTTCTTGCTCGATTCTCAATCAAACACTTTCAAAATTGAAAGGGAGATCCCTTGATGAATTCCCTTCCAAATGAACCTGGACATGGACCTTGATTCCTTCCCAACCTCTCATGCGAATGCTTGGAAGATGTGGCCATCCTATGTGTGTTAAATTCTCAAAGCTTGAAAGCTTCTTTCCTTGCTTGGAAACATCAGCTAATGCCTATAAAAGAGCCGGCGATGCAATTCCACTCTTCCTTAGCTCAATTCAGGCCACATTTCTTCACAATTTTCCCTCTCCGACTGCCTCTGACCGTAGCTCTGGCAAAATCCTCCAACCTTCGTCTTCGCCCTTCGCCACATACCATAGGCAGAGGGAAACATCTTCCCTCCTTCCTCCACTTCTTGCAATACCAGCAGGAGCCACCCTACTCCATTCTCACCGTTCTCCCCCATCGGAGATTTCATCTTCTCCACGTCCAACCATTACACCGACATGGAAATCCTCATCCCTTCCGCCCTTTAGCTAGGCCACTTCCTCTCCTCCTTAATCTTCCTAGTTCTTCCTCCCTCTGTTTCAACCACTGACGTCGCCGTTCGCCCTCCGTCTTCTCCAAGTTTGGCCGAGCTTCGGCAAAGCCTCCCCAACGCCACACACCACCAAATGCCACGATATCACCTCTATAAGCTCTGCCTCATCTCACCCATCAAAACCTCTCACTCAACTCCACCAAAAACTCACTGAATCACCCCATCAAACTCAACCTTCTCCGCTCAACTTCTCTGTCACCGACCGGCCATGCCTGACATCTAACCACCAAAGGACCACCACCATCATGTTCCTTGAGTCACAATGATTATCTTGAACCATTTAATCGAGGCTTTTGAGCCCGTATGCATGTTTCAGGTGTTGACCGAAGTTCGCCATCGCTGCCGTCTCGTTCGACCACGACCGCCGTGCTCCGAGAAACTCTGACTCTGCTACTACCTCCAGGCAATGCAGCCCAGCTCCAGATGCATTCCCAGGCCCTCCAATTGAAGACACGAAGCCTCAGCTGCTCCAATAGAAGAGGAATCCTCAACTACTGCACGCGAGGAAGAGGATGGCACTTTAGTGCCACATCATGAACAGACGGGCGCGCGAAGACCTTAAGTTGAATTTGTGCTTCAGCTGTGTTGCCCAAGACACGAGAGTCAAGTCCCCATTCACCCCATTCACCCGATTACCCGCCTACGCTCACTCATCACCTGCAACACACGCCCGTAGGCCTGGTCCATGCTCTCGACCCAATAACCTGACCGATTACCCGACTAAACCAACGTCATTGAGAAAGAAGAGGGGAAGATTTGTGAGAGGAGGTGGGTGGGTTTTGCTGCGCTATCCTTGTGCCCCTGTGCAACCCTTAGCCTCCGAAGAAAGGCCATGCTCTATGCTTGAAGGCCTTAAGAAGGAAGGAAGGGTTTGAAGAAGAAGAAGAAAAGAGGAAGGCTTAGAGGAGAAAAGCCTTGTGCCTTCTGTGAGGCACTCTGTTAATTGAAGGATAAGTCATCTGATGCTATATGCCTGTCGTCTGATCTGAGTTGATGATAGCACTGTTATATTGTTTAAGGACTATAGTTAACATTGATGAAATTGATTATTAAATATATGCTTAATTTAGATAAATAATTGGTGATTTAAATCACCATTATTTTGCTTTTTCTATTTTTTTATCTCATCATCTTTTGAATTACAATATGACAAGTTGTATTCATTGAATATCTATTTTAATGTTCGATTTATTATGCTCATTGATTCTGAATGAAGATTAATGTGTGAGTTCCATATTTGCTCCTTGCAAACGACCTCGGACCCCTTTTAGATTCTGAGTTTATTAATTTAAATGTCTTGTGTGATTTAGGAGTATACTATAATGAACGCATCTTTTAATCTCCTATTTTGTCCATCAACACATATCTTGCATTTGCGTTTGTTGCACATAATTGTGCATAAATAATATCTTGTGAACATATTTCTTATATAATGTGATAATCTTGTAATGCAGTTCCACAGGTAATAATAGAGGAGCAAACCATAATGCAAATGCAGGAAGAATGCAGCAGAAGATCCATTGTCCCTGTAGAAGAGCAAAGAGAAATAGAAGAGGATTAGAGGAGGAAAACCTAATTTTCGAACCCAATTCCTAAACCTAGAACCTAGACTAGAGTCCACTAAAACCTAGACCAAAACCAAAATCCCACAAACCAAGTCCAAATACCCTCCACCCAATCCCTTAAGACTTTAGCCTAAGCCAATTGCCTTTAGGAACCTTCCTACACCTTCAATTTCACCTTTAGACTCCTTAGAAACCTAGTTAGGCTACCTAGCTAACCAATTAGACTACCTAGAACACCTAATCAACCAATTAGCTAGGTGCACTTTTCTCCAATTAGTTGTAAGCTTAACCTACTCCACCACCTAATCCTAAGTTGTACCCTCATTAACCTATTCCGAAACTCCACCTAAGGTACAACTTAATCCACCCAACTTCTATAAAAAGAACCCAACACCACCCCTTCAAAAAACTTTTCGTTATCTTCTTCTTTTCCACCTCAAAGTTGTCCCCCCCTCCCCCCCCCTACCCTTCATCTATGGCCACTAACTACCCTCCTTTCGAGGCCGTTGGCCACCACCTCCACCACCATCCTCCTCTCTCTTCTAGGTGAATCCCTTCCAAGCAAGCACACCAAAAGGACTTCTCCCATAGACCTTAGGCATGCCCTTTAATGATGAAAAAACCATGTCTACGGTCTAAACCATTACCACCACACAATAGCCAACCCTCCTCAGGCAATCCCAATGTTGTTGTTTCTTCATTTTATGTTTTTTAAGTTTTGTGTTTCTATGCATTTTATGTTTTTTGTTGATTAGAATAGATGATGGTTTGATGTTTTAAACCTTATATTTGAGCTTGTGATGGTGATGTTTTTGGAGAGATAGAATAATAATTTTTGTGCTTCTTCTTTATTTTTCTTCTTGATTCAACACCACCCCCTTCCTCCCTTCCTTCGCCATCCCTCTTAAGTTCCTCTCACCACCTTCAATTATTCACCTAATAGAAACTCTAACCTTAGGCCATCCCATCTAGATCATCCCCTCTAGTCAAGTTTGATTTGTTTTCAAATAACGTGTAGTTAGGATCGCTCAGTCTAGTGTTTTTTTGCATCTCCGTTATTTAGGTCATCTCGTTGTTTGAAAAAGAAAAGAAGTAAACAATATAGAAAGAGGAAAAATGAAAAAAATACATCCATCTCATTGTCATCCCTCTTCCATCATACATCTCACACAACCATGATTCTTTTGAAAGTACGCATCTTGTCAAGGTCATGCTCACATCTACCTACACCTTCACATTTTATATCTTCCTAGATTGCTTTTAAGTCATTCAAAAAAGAAAAAAGTAAAAAAAAAAAGAAAAGAAAAAACGTAAAAAAAAAAATAGAGCAGGATCGAGGTGAGGAAGAGAGAACCTAAGTCTAAAGGAGATTGGATTGGTTTGCCTCCTTGTGGAGAACATGACCACACTCATTGTTAGACTCATCAATTAGTTCATTAAATCATTTGAAAAGAGATGTATTTAGGTGCAGTCGCACTACAGCAATCACTAAATCAAGGACAAAATCACCTAAGATGCTTTGCTTCCATGAAGCTGTTGCCGGGAGTCACGGTGATCTCTCTTTACATTAGGTTTCTTTTTCCTTTGCATTTTCTTAACAAATTCGCCTTTGCTTTGTTGAATGTGCATGTGTTGCTACGTGGATCTTTGCACACAACAATTTGAGGTGAAGATCAAAGGTATGTGTTCTTCCTCTTCATGTTAGGCTTTTAACTCTGAAAAAAGAAGTTCAAAATTCAAAATTGAAAAGAATTTTGAATATAAAAAATTAAAAAAATCATTTAAAAGAAGTGTGGTTTGGATTGCATGTTCATATCCCATTAAATCACACCTAAAATTCAATTTTTTAGATCGAACACATTGGAAGACCCATTTTGTAAAATTCATACATAGTTGTTCAAACCTTCAAAAATCACAAAGTTTTTAATGGAACTAGTATTTCAAGTAATGTTTGAGCCAAAATTCATACTGTGCAAATTCTTAAAATTCATATAATGGAAGGGGGTCAAGTCTGTAAAGATCTAATTTTCAATTAGGTTTGCAGATTTATTGCCACCTCTACACAACTCTGTTTGGCCTAAAAAATATTACATCTGAAAGCCCTCTTAATCTAGTTTATCCAGTAAAATTTTCAAAATTATCAAAAGTGACTTGTTGGTGCATCTTTTTGACTAATTGAAATACTATATATTTGCCCTAATCTATACCCTGTGATTGTTAAATCCAAATAAAATTAGGAAAATAATTAAAAAGTAGAGCGAAATTATTTTTCTTAACCTCTTAGTGTGTGAATAGTACCTTAAAAATGCACCCCCTGAAATCATTTTGATATCTGATTAGGTGTTTATTTCAGTAAAATTGCATAAACCCTATGTTGTTTCAACTTAGGAAATTATTATTATTATTTTTAGGCACCTATCTCATATCTGATTAATTAAGCATTGTTTGTTACTAGTAGCTGGTGTTTGAGAAGCATTGTTAATTTGATTAGCCACCCTAACTATCAAACTAAACTTGATTGATACACATTTTTTTAGTAACAACCATTAACATCAACCTTGGTTGAATTATTCTCAAGGCACTTGACCTTGATCTTTGCCCCAACACTATCAACATTGCATGTTTGGTAGGAGGTCTCTAAGACCTCAGCTAGACCCCCTATTTCTCCTTTTCCCTTCCATTCTTCTTCTTCTTCTGTCTCCTCAGCTACTAAATGGCAAAGAACAACGTTCCTTCTCGTCTTGAGGATGATCCTTTGGCCTTGTTAGAGGACTATCTTGTTGCATTTGAGCAGCATCAACAATAGCAATTGGAAGCAATCATGAAAACTTTGCATGATATGAGGAATCCACTATAAGCGGAACAACCTAGGCAACTGCAGGATTTTTACAATCCGGTAGCATGCCAAGTGTAACTGCTGTTTAGGATATCCATGGATGGGGATTCATTTGAGTTAAAGCCAAATGTCATAAGCCCCATTCAAACTTTTTATTATGGTAGCTCCAATGAGGACCCATTTCAACATCTAGAAAACTTGGGCCAAATTGTTGAGACTATTCGACCTATGAAGGTGGACTTAGGCATTGTTCTAATGAAGCTTTTCCCATTCTCTCTGAGGGATAAGGCTTCATATTGGTGCAAGACCATAGGGAGGCTGATCGATACATGGGAGCAACTACGCAAGGAATTCCTTCAAAAATTCTTCCCTCTCGGGTGAACCAATGCAATGCAGCAAACTATTACAGATTTCTCCTAGAAGCCTAGGGAGAAATTACGTGACACTTGGAAGAGATTTCAAGATCTCCTCAGGAAGTACCCCCACCATGAGATACCTTGCTGTCACCTCACACAGATTTTCTACCATGGGTTAGATGATACCCATAGGTATTTAGTAGATGCCTCAAGTGGTGGAAACTTCTTGGCCAAAGATGAAGATAATGCATTTTAGATATTTGAGTCTTTGGCAAAAAACTCTCTCAACACCGCATCTATGAACCAATTCAATAGATACAATCACTCGCCAGTAGCTGTGCATGAAGCTCAAGCAGATTCGACTTGGGTTGATATGGACATTATTGCTAAAAAATTAGATAAGGTGGACTAGTGATGATGGTTGTTGGTTGTTGGTAATAATTGTTGATCATGTCGTTGTAGTATAGGGTGTATAATATAACCTTAAGGATGTCGTATAGTGGTGAGTATGGGTGAGTACCAGTCATTACAACCATTATTATCATTTGCTTATTTATCTAATTTTTACTGGTTTTGTTCCAGGTCGTTCACTGGGAGGCAATTTATTGAACTTAATTCGGTCACTCTTTGATTATCTCCAAAATTGTCTTCTTATTCAAAAAGAAACTCTACATTTAAAGAATGAATGAATGTTTTATTTACCTAGTTACTAAGAAGTGCTTGCAAAAAATACTAACTATGAACAAGCATCAAACAATCTATTATTATACTCTAAACTATGTATTTACAAGTTATACTATTAACACTAATATGTTAGTTCATACTACATTAGGATACCATAGTGTAGAAACTTAACTTACTAGTCTTTTATTTATAGTGACATATAGATCAGTTTTAGTGACAGATATAAACGTCGCTAAATCTCAGAAAACACTATATACAACCTAAAAGGCAAAACTGAGGTCTTTAGCGACGTTTATAGTGTCGTTTTATTCTGTTAGTAATTATGTGGGTTTAATTATACGTATGTGTATTACTTATTCTACTGCTGTATGTACAGAGTCTTTTCTGTTGTTATCTCGTGTTCTCTCTTTTTTTTAAGTCGTCTGTCCTTTCATTTTGTTCTGTATGGTATTCCAGAGGCTGCGGTGGAGACGGGGTTATTAGGCTAACGTCCTTAGTGTAAAATGTGTTTAATTAGCGGGTGCGCTTTTCGAGGGATACGCAGCACCCTACGGGTGGGACCAGACCTCTACTAAGCGCGCCCTAATCTCAGATTAGGTGCCTTAATTACGTTTTCGTATCTGCGCAGGGCCTCAGCCCAACGCCAGACGATACTCCCACGCTCGGGCCTCCGGCCCCACACATACATCACATATTCAATATCATCACATATCATAGTTCAGCACAAATCGGGTAATCGGATAAGGGATCGCGTTTCGGGTGCCCGACGCCGTGACGACTGCTTCAACTATAGCATAAATTATATTTATATGGCTGCGTTTGGTTTGCAGCACACGATGTGGCGCTATTCCAGCGCCACATCATGCGCTGGAAATCAGACGCAGCTGCGTCTGTGCGCGTTTTTGGCCCTCGATTTGGGCGCCATAAATTATTAAAAAAAATAAAATAAAATATGGTAAATAAAATATTTACGTAATACTACATAATTGATTAATTAATTTTGAATTTTAAATATTTTTACTATACGAATAAATTCGCTAAACTAGGCTGATTATACAGGTTGATTTAGGTGATTAAATAGTTAATTACTTCTAAAATAATTAGTAAATGGTCTAATTGACCTTAAACAGTTTTAACTTACATACTTAAGTATTTAATACATATTTTTATTGTATTTTTACGAATTTATTTATGTTTTATTTAGGCTAAAATAGCAGTTCTGGGTGTTTAAAATTAAAACTAAGTTACAGTAAGTTATACTAGGTATAATTATACTTTGACTAACTTAAATTACTATATATATATATATATAGATTCCCAAGTTTATAGATTTATTTACTTGATTATTGCTCTAACTTATTAACTTAGCTACTAAATAAGTAAATATAAATCTGTACATACATATATACATAAATCAGTAAATACATACATACTAGATTAGTATATATACATATTTTTACATAGATTACATATGTATACGAATTTCTGTACAGGTTTTATACATATTTACAGTATAACTATGTATCTAACTGATATGCTATAGTTATAATACTATGAATGGGTATATTTATAGTTTTAAAATAAGTCTATGCCATTAGGCTTTTGTATAAAGTTAGGGAATTAGAGTTGATTGAGTGTTAGTGTTCAATTAAGATAGCAGCCACAGCTACTGTCAGAAGAGATGGAGAGAAGAAGAATGTATTTAGTATGTGTTGTTTACAGTGGCAGTGGCTTAAGCCACTGTCAAGTGGCTAACTGCTGCTGCAGTTAGTCCACTTGAAGAGGGGGGAAGTATTCTACAGAGAAGAGGGAAATTTAGAGAAGAAGGGAGTTTAGAGAAGAGGGGAATGTAGCTGCTAGATGTAGCATATTGCTGTGTAACTGGGAGTAAGATAAAATTCAAAACAAACTACAATTTACAGAGTTGAAATCCAAATCTGAAAGGGGTTTAAATCTCACGAAAATCTCATGTAAATTCAGCTCAAACACTCATTAGGAAAAACCCTCTCAGAAGCATCCTTTCAGATCAAAACTCAAATGGCATTGAGTTAGTCTTCCTAATGCCATAGACAGCATGAAGGAAGACTTAGCTCAATCAATTAAAACCAAAGAAACACAATCCCAGTTTCTTGCAACCTTAAGGAGTATGGAAAACTCCTTAGGTTAGAGAATCACCATACAGAAATGATCATCAACACAAATAGTGTATGGCAGTTCTGAAATAGCAAAAAGAGACTAAGAATGCATTAAGGAAATTTCATGGGAGATGGCGAATGCATTCAAAACAAAGTATACTCAGAATCATGAAAGGCTCTTCTGATTGGCTCTCTGTCATCAGAGAGCTTCTCAGAATCCTTGCCTACAATGAAAACCAAAAATCCCTTCAATTTGTCAGATCTGTCAAAACATTTCAGAGAGTAAAAATCCTTTAAAATCCAAATCAAAAGTGCTCTGACAAACTGAGGCAATCCATTTAAAACAGAGGGGCTTTTGTGAAACAAATGGAGTGAGTGAGAAGCCCCAAGTGGTGCTTGTGATGCCACTTTCAGATCTGAGGCAGTGTGCCATCATATCTGAAATTGGGTCAGGATGTGTGGGTGATTGATGAAAAATTCGTCGTTAAAAGGAAAAAAACAAGAATCAGAATTTGGATGATGGAAAAACAAAACATGAAGAGGGAGATAAATTGAACAATGAACAGATGATTCTTCCCCTCTGATCTGGACTGATCAGAGGAGGTGAGGGAGGGGATCTAATACTAATTCTACTCCTAAGACTAATCTAACTACAGCTAACATTAAACACTAACAATTAAAGCTAAATCTATTCTAAACTACTGCAAACTAAATCTAACACTACTTGTGCAGAATTAAAAACCTAAACTAAAAGGAAGAATGGGACCTATGGGTCCTTAGCCGGCGGCTAAGGAGGAAGAAAGGAGGAGGGTGACTCCAGCGGAGGGAAGAGTCTGCTAGTGAGACTCCAGGGTCGTCCTCAGGTGCTACGAGGTCCTTAGCGACGAGGAGGGTCGAGAGCAGGCGATGATTCCACAGCCGGTGGCTGTGAAATCAGGGGCTAGATGAGGAGGAGAGACTGGAGTGGAAGAATTGATCGCTAAGAGATGTAGGAGGGAGCGATCCTTTACGCGCGACACCACTGAGGTGCTTAAGTAGCAGCTCAGTGATTGAGATCACCGCAAGGGTGAGGTTAATCAAAATTAGGCCGGCGGTGAGGATGAGATGGGTAGAGCGCGCGGCGAGTCAAGAGAGAGATCTGACCGTCAGATGAGATCTGGGAAGAGAGGTGAACGCACGCACCGAATCGCGCGAAGGTTCCATTTGATTCCAGCCGCAGATCGAGATCAAAAGTGCGATGGACGGTCGAGAATGGCTGTGTTCTTCGCGTGCTACAGTGCGCGTGAAGAACACAGGCTTCTCTCTGAAATGAAGGAAAACTTGCAGGAAGACCCTTGAACGAAGGGGTAGAAGAATAGCGTGCAGGTCCAAAAGTGAGAAGAACTATAACTGGAAGGGCCTTGCAGTCATACAGAAGGGTCCCTGCGGCTTGCAAAAAGGTCCAAGAAGGAGTTTTGAAGGGTAGAAATGTAATGCATGAAGGACCTAATTGTAATCTATTTATTTCTAAGCCTAAATGATGTCCAATTGCTTTCAAATTTTTACATGTGCTTAATTGAACATTTAAGACATTGATTTTACTTCTGATTTATCTTTTCAAACTTGTTTATGTGTTCAATTGATGCATGGATCATCATTTGTTCTTTAGTTTTTAGAATATCTCATTTTTGTGACCTAATTAGGAGGTTTTAACACACATTAAAAGTTTTAGGTCTTTTCTTTAATTCCCACACTTAACCCTTTTTATGTGTTAATTTGATATTGTTTTGCTTAGTGTCTAGCTTAATTTCGGCCTTTTAGCTATGATGAGTAGCCACTCATCAACTAGCTGGACAAGAAACTAGATGAGCTTATTTGATCCCGTCTAACTGCTTCCAGTGTTTCTTTGTCATCTTCTTCTTCATCCTAAGCCCCATCTGGATGAACATATTTTCCTACTCGGGATTCTTCTCATCATCCTTCTTCCTTTTCATAGGCTTACACTCTACAGGAGCTCGCAAAGAATCTAGATCTGGTCCTAGTGGACAAGGGATATGTACAAATCAAGGACATTGATTCTTATTCTTTTGATGAGTCTGCGTCTATGACATCTTCATCCAACAAAGATGTCAACACGATTCAGGGGTATGGATGCAACAATCCATACTGTGAGACTTACAACCCCAGATGATATCATGAAAACTTCTCCTGGGCTGGAAACAACCAAAGTCCCAACCCTACTGCATAGAAACAACCCAGGTCTTATAGGAATCTGGAGTCTACCTACCAGAGGCATCTGCCACCATAGCAGCAGCCAACTCGATTGGCCTATAACCAACCTAGCTGGGATATTGTGCCTGATCCTCCACCATGGGCTAACCCAATGGAGAACTTGACTAAGGCTTTAATGCAGATGAATAAGAAATATCAATCAATTATGGAAGCCTTAGCATCCCAGAGTCAGAACATGAAAAGCCACATCAATCAATTGTGCCAGGAAACCAGAGCACATGGGACTCTACCGTCCCAATCTTTCCCCAACACCAGGGATGTGTAGAACCAGGGTGCCCAACATAGGTTCAGCATGCCATAGGGACAGGTTCATGCAGTATTACAAGTACCACCCGTACCATCTGGTATTCCTGTACCTCCTAGCCCTTTACTGTGCCTACCCCTACTCCTTTTGCTCCTCCCTTACCTCATGAGTCGCATTCCAATGCAACCGCTACCACTTTAAGGAGAGAAATGACCACTAAAGATCCCTTACAAAAACAAGTTGATCCTGGTCCATCTAAACCTCCTCATTATATTGATTTCTCTTCTTCTAACTTTGATACGGAGCAATCTGAAGAGAAGAAAGGAAAGGAACCTGCCTCTGAACCCACAAAAGTTTTTGTACCCTTCCTTGAAGCATTGACTCAAGATATAAGGAAAAAGAACAGGGTACTAAGACTCGTGAGGACCTGAAAGCAATGTTTAAAGATGTACAAATATAGATCCCCCTTCTAAAGTCCATTGTTTACATGCCCACTGTTGCTCGATTCTTCAAGGATTACTATACACCACGACGATAATCAAAGAAGGCAAAGAAGGCGACATTCTCTAAGCAAGCCAGTGTAGTCATGTTGAGTGATTTGTCACCTAAGAAGAAAGACCTAGAAGCCCCACTCATTTCTTATCATTTGTAAGATGCTCCTTTTGACCAAGTGTTGCTTGATTTGGGACCCTCAATAAACTTGACTCCCACTGTTATCTATGATCAATTTCAATTTGGGGAGTTGAAGCCCACATCGATCACCATTAAGTTGGCTGATAGATCTATTAAAGTACCCCAAGGTGTGGTAGAGAACATGATCGTGAAGGTGCATGGGTTTTGCTTCCCAGCAGATGTTTTCATCTTGGATATGGAGGTCTGATGTATGCTAAATACACACAATTATAAATATGTAATTGTTATAGCATGCAAATTAAGCGATCAATTAAATTTATATCTTCAAGCTACAAGGGGTCTGGGTCAAACACATGGACACAGTCGATATTGAAAACCTTTCGCAATTATTATATAACAGATAATATAAATAGAGGCACAGATATCAAATGAATATTGATTTTTATTGCCAATATCAAATGTCTCAAAAATAAGATCTATATCAGAGAATACAATAAGAATAAAAACATAAGAGAATAGAGGAAGAAAGGAAAGAGAGTGGAACAGCTTGAGGGATGCTTGTTAGAAGCTTTTGATAGAGCTTCAGATTAAGGGCATTGGGAAGAAGAAGATCAGAGAAGGTAGAGGAAGGTGGAGGAATAATGGTGGTGGGCGTGCACTATGGTGGAACTAGGTAGGGAGGATAGTACTAAACAAGGCTACTAATTAAGTAAGACTAATTGGTCCCTCTAAGGGTTGGCAGCTAGGTCTTTTTATAGGAATCTAGGTGGCTTCCTATTGGTCAATCTAATGTTCCTAGGATCACTAATTTGGATGGCTTAAATTAAATCCTAAGAGGTGGCTAGGAATGGTCAGATAGGGACCTTAGGATCTAGATTGGATGGTGGATAGAGGCTAGAGGGGGGGTGCTAAGTTGTTGGTAGGGTTAGTGGTGGTTGGCCATAGGGAGGGGATAAGATCTTTTTAAGTGGCCAACCACCTAGGTTAGGTTTTAGTGTTTAGGTTAGGATGGGGGGCTGCTAGCTAATTTGTTTGAAGGGATATGATCTAGGTAGGTAACCCTAGGATCTAGAATTAAGGGGTAGGATTTAAAGATATTATCTAGGTTTGTGTAGGAAAAGTTGTCTAATAGGTTGGGTTAGCCCTAAGGTAAATAGGTTCAGTCTAATTAGGTGGGCTCTAGTCTATTAAGGTATATGGGTGGCTAATTAGGATGGGGTAGATCTGATTAGACTTATCGAGTCTAATTAGACATGGTTTGGTTGGTCTGATTCAGTTAGGTTCCAACTGAACCTAATTGAAGTTGGGTGCACCCAATCGGGTAGTGATGCACCTAATTGGATGTGGCTAGGTCTATTAGGTTCAATTGAGCTTAATTATCTTAAGGTTAGTCTAACCAGGTCTGATTGGACCCAATTGACTGGTGGCTAACCCAATTGACTCAGACTGAGTCGATTAGGTGTGGTATGGACCTAAATAGGTTTTTAGGTTAGGGATTGGGTATTGGATAGGTTGATTAGGGTTATGGATAGTAGGATAGGGCTATGGATGGGTTGGATAGGTACATGGATAATGTTATCCATGTTTTTGGCTTTTAAGCTCAAATATGTAATGTTGAGTTGGTTCAAGGATAGGTACTTGATAAGCGCTAGTTTATCATCATTCTTAGGCTCTAAAACAAACCTACCTCTTAGAATTTTTTACTCCGCAAATGGGTTTTTGCGGCTGCATTAGGCATAAATTAGGTTAGGCATGCATTGCACATTTTATTGTGCTTTTAATATGTTTATTTGAGTGTTAGGGATAAACAGATAGTCAGATCCCCAAAACCCTAACACTCAAGAAGGTAACTGATGAAGAGGAAGCTCAAACCAGCTGGGACTCAGCCTGATCCAGCTCATCATAGTTGGACACCAGCTCACTTAGGTTAGAGTTAGCTCCATCAAGCTCTATTCAGCTCATCTTAGCTGAATGGTAGCTCAAGGTAGCTCACCTCAACTCAACCTAGCTCAAGTCATCTTAGATCTAGCTCAACTTAGTTGAGTCTAGCTCATCTCAGCTCCCATCAGCTCACTGGGAGCTCTAGCTAACTCAACTAAGTTGACAGGAGCCCACCTCAGCTCAGGACCAGCTACTTCTAAGCCCCACTCAACTCAAGTCAGCTGAAGATGAACTCAACTAGCTCAGGCCAGCTCATGTCCAGCTCTCAGAGAGTCCACCTAGTTGAGCTAGACCATTTAACCAAAGCTACCTACTCTAGCTAGCTAGGTTGTCTTTGGGAAGATCAGACCTAGCTCACCTCAGCACATCTTAGCAGAAACCAGTTTACTTTAGCTTGACTTAGCAGCTAGTAAAGAACTAGCAAGCTAAGCCAGCTAAAGTAGCTCCTTGCTATCTCTTCAATAGCCACTAGCTCCTATGCAGCTCTAAACAACTCTCCTTCAGCTCCTCTTCTCAAAACCCTAGCTCCTTCTGCTCCTTACCCTACTCATCTACTATCTAAGCTAGCTTAGCTAGCTTAGCTTATCATCACACCTTCATAGCCACCCTACCTAACCCTAATTCACACCTAACTAGCTCCACCAAATAAACCCACCTAAGCTCCACCTAAGCTACCTAGTCCTACTCCAACTTGGCGCCAACCCAAGCCATCCCTTCACCCAACCACCACCTCCAAAAGACACCACAAAGTGGTGCCAAAACCACCTATAACTACCCCATAGTTGGTGCCACTTTTTCCCTCCAAAACCCCCTTCATCTCCACCATACATCTTCCCTTAAACCCATCTCCACCATCCACCTAACCACCCTTCTAGAAGCCCCCATGGTGGTGCCAAAACCAAGGCATCTCGCCATGGTTGGCGCTACCTTTAGGTGCCATTCCATGACCATAACCACCACCTACACACCCCCCTACTTGGCGCCAACCATCTTCCACCCTAGGATCCCCATAACCACCACCTAAATGCATCCTAGCCATCCACCTAACCCATCCCTACCTACCCCCCTTAACTCCTCTATAAAAAGGGACCTAACCACCACCCAAAATCCATCCTCCCATAGTTTAATTTCTAACTATAATCCACCTCAACCTACGACCAAGGAGAAAGAGGAGAGAAGATTAAGGGGGCAACCTACCCGCTCCCTTGGTGCCTCCTTCCTCTTCTCTCTCCTTCCTTGTGCCATGCTAAGAGGAGGAGCAAGCTTCTATCAAGGAGGATGGCCAAGCATTGGAGGAGATTCTAGGGTGGACGTCCACCCTTGAAGGAGCAAGGGCACGCCTCATCTAGGGCTTGCCAAGAAGGACACATCTTGGAGGAGCAAATCAAGGAGAAGGAGAAGGAGGAGTCCTTTTCAACTACAATTGAAGCAAGGACCTCATCCTCTTCATCAACATCATTAGGAGAAACTTTGTTTTCAATTTGTGTATTTCTATTTTTCAGAGTAGAAGCATTCCTCTACTTGTTTACTTGTAAAACAACATTCTCCTCAATTAAAGTTGCCTTCTCTTTATTTCTTTTGTCACATTTTTACTTCTACCATAGTGCACTCACTACCTCTATCTAATTACTCTAGGTCTCCACCTACCTAGGGTGAGCTTAGAGAGAGGAATTACTTGTCACTTAGGTTTTAGCTTAGTGATTTTAGGTGGTCTTTTTCGCTTCCAATTCGTTGTTGCCCCGTTGTTTCAAAAACCAAAACAAAATCTTATATTTAAAAACCCAAAAAGAAAGTTGATTTCCCATATTCAAGTAAGTGATTTGATTTTGCAAAAGTTGCCTCCTTAAACGACTCTAGATACTCCACTATCTAGGTCTTACAAATTTAAAAGCGACTCAATTTTTGCACGTTGCAACGACTTATAAAAATCGCATCTTACAAACTATGTCAAAACCCTATTAGCACTAGGATAAGGTCATCCTAGGGTTTTAGGGATAGGGTAGAGTTATCCTAATTCCTTTCTTTCTCTTTTTGTTCTTGTGTCTTCAATCTTCCTTTATTTTAGATTAATTCCTCAACCAGCTCTAGCTCCATTGTAGCTTTTGCTCTTATCCAGCTTTATTCTTCAATTCTTCATATTACTCTAAGACCCAACACCTACAATATTCACAAAAGACTACAATTAGAAGATAATTATTTGTAAAATAAATGCAAAGCTTAAATACACATGCATGCTTTAAATGCAATATTTATAAACCTAATGCATTATTTTACTAAGGAGTTAGTAATGCTTTACATATAGGTAAATGACTGGATTTGAGTCCCAATTGTTTTTTTTTGAAAAGACGAAGGATTACTACCAATGAATGTAGTAATCCAAAATTTTATTTAATGAACTTCAAATTACAGGATGCTCTGCCAAAGCTTCACACAACTCATAACATCATTACATTTGTTCTCAACCCAAACTCTAGACCCCTTGAAGAGAGCCTTCTCTCTGGCACTCATCAATTGCCTCGTAGATGAAGCACGGCCCAGCTCACTCCAAAGTCTATCCCACATAGGGAAGGGTATAGGGCAACACTTAAGCCAAACCTCATGGGTCACAACACACAAACTGAAGAGATGTCGCACATCATCATTTCCAAATGAACACAGGGGACATGCTGCATCAGGGTAGCCATAATGCGGTGTCTCAGGGGACTGGTAATGAGTCCATCACATCTGGCGAGCCAAAGAAAAAACTTGGACTTTCAAGAGAATTTTGATCTTCTAAATGGCTTGGCAAACACGTGCATGGGCTACATCCTCCACGGTAGGAGGCATCTTGTGATAGGCTATGTAAGGGGAGTAAAGCCCATCATACCACACATAGCCATCTATCGCTTCAGATGGGTGAAAAGCCTGTAGGGTGTCCATCATATGACTGTAGTCCTCCATGGAGTGACTTTCATATGCACCAGGGGGTTGGGGGGGAATCCAACGCTAATCTGATGGGGCACAATAATCTCCTACTTTGTCATCTTTATTGGCTGCAACATCATAGAGCCATGGATGCATAGAGCGAAGGTGCCTAGACCTGACCAGTCGTCCTTTCAGAAGCAGAAATGCCCACGATTTCCAAGTCGCAGGGCAAGGAGAGGCCATCTTTCATCCATGGCGCATGTCATAGAGCTCCAAAAGGGGGAGGGGTTTGACGGGTTGAGTCCGTTGGAATACTCATTTGATTCCCCATAAGAGTCAACAATCAAGTCTTACCACAAGCCTTTATCACCCCTCAGAATGATAACACCCCACTTCAACAGCAAAGAATCTCTGAATTCCCATAGCAATCGAATGCCCATTCCTCCACTCTTTTTTGGCAAACACATTTTGTTCCACTTAATAGGTTGAAGGAAAGCACCTTCATGGGTAGCTCCCTTCCAGAAAAATCTCTTCCTAATCACATCTAGTTTTTTCAAGATAGTGCCAGAAGGTCTAAACATGGAAAAATAAAACATTGGAATGGCCAAGACAATCGAGTTCAATAGAAACAGTCTTCCCCCCTTTGACAGATATCTGCCACACCACCCAACAAGTTGAACAGAAATCTTCTCATAAAGGACCGTCCAATCGCTATTCTTCATCTTCTTTCCACGGAAAGGGAGACCCAAATATCTGATCAATAGACTGGCAAGGGGTGTCTGTAAGGTGTTGGAGATCTGTGTACGCATGGCCTTAGACCACCCAAAACAAATCAAAGTGGATTTCATAGCATTTACAACAAGACCAGAAATACTACCAAATATCCTCACCACTTGGTTCACATGCTGCACTGCTTTACATCCTCTCTCAACAAAGAAGATCGTATCATCTACATATTGTAATATTGGAGTGAGGGCTCATTGTGTGGAGAGAGAGTACCCATGAAAGAGACCAGTCTCACAAGTCTTGAAGGAGAAGTGAACCAGTGCATCCGCGGGTAAGATGAAGATCAGAGGGGCAACAGGGCATCCTTTCCTAACACACTTTTGGGGTTGGATCCAAGCATTGGTTGGACAGCTAGACTTTAGGAAAGCGATGCCTTTTAAAAATCTCCCACATGTAAAGCCAAGAGATAGTCATATGCCTTAGAAAAATCCATAGGAACCCCTTTGTCTTTTTTCTAATCCATCCCATGACCATCTCCTATGCCAGAATGAATGACTCCTACAACGATCACCCCTATAGGAATGCAGACTACACAGGGCTAATTAACTTCTTACACACTACCCACAGGCGGTTTGCCAGTATCTTGACAATAATTAAATAGATGGAATTTGACAAAGCTATGGGCCTAAAATTAGAAAGAGATTCTGCAGCCACTTTATTTGGTAGGAGGAAGAGGAAGGATCTATTCAGATGTTCAAAGCCCATATTGCCAAGTTGGAACTCTCCTCAACGACACCCATGACATCCACCTCCATAATCTGCCATAACTCCTAATAAAAGAATACATCAAAGCCATCTAGCCAAGGGGACCCCTTTGCTTTTAACCCATTTAGGGCCTTCAACACTTCATCCTCATCAATCACCCTAGTTAGCATGCTACAATCTGACTCATCCAAATGCTCCATGTCTGAAGAGGCTATGTGCCAATCCCCCCTGTCCCCTGCATGTGTGACCTGGTGGAAGTAAGAGTTTGCATCACTATGGATTTGTTTACTTGACGGTGGTGGAGTCCCCAACACTCAAGGAAGCAATATGATTGGTGCATCTTCCACTACTGGTCGCGGCATGAAAAAACTTGGTGTTGGCATCCCCCTCTCTCTCAACCAATGCTATCTGGATTTCTTACGCCAGTCAATCTCATTCTAAAGGTCCTGTTTAGCCACTGTAGCTTGGCATTCCTTCCTCAAAGCACAGTCACCCTCAAAAAGAGGCCCCTGATCTTCCTTGGCATCCAAGGATGCAATGGTCTCCATGGCATACAATATGTGTTCCTCTTTTGCAGCCTTAAGTGTTTTTCTGTACTCCATAGGCATCAGATGCAACCCTTTCAGTTTGGTAGCAAGAACTTGAGTGGTGTTTACACGCTTTCGTCAAGTTTTAAAATACACATCATAGTATAGTCAACAAAAGTGATACATCATTTAAATTTATAAACTCAAGAAATAGAAATGAGTCCGAGGTCGTTCGCAGGGAGAAATTATAAGCAAATCAATCACTAATTACAATAATCAAGAATAATATTTACAAGTAGAAGCAAAATGATGCTCAACATATCAGAAGAATATTTCAGAAAGTCAGTTATCAAAGTGCAAAAAGATCAGGTTAAAATAGTGGTTTGAACCACCAAATTAACCCTAAATTCTAAGTTCTTAATATACTCAAATAATTCAACAGTAATCTCAATCAAATTTTCATGGGGTAAATGTATCCATAGTAACCAATGAACAGAACCAAGCCAAGGCCTCAGACGACAAGTATAAGGTTCAGACACCTTAACTCAAGAGCTCAAAAGAACCAAAGCACCAATAGAACTGCACAAGGGTGCCAAGCGTACACCTCAAAATGGCTAAGAACTGAGGAGAGGGGGTTGGCATGAATCCCGAGGTCTCAGTAGTCCAAAAACCCCCTCTTCCCTCTTAGATTCTCTTTCTTCCACAAGTCAGACCTAGGTAACCAAGTAAACGTATCCAACCTAGACCCGCAGGCGAGGGCATGAGGGAGTGCATGTGAGTGCATGCGTAGGCACGTGTGAGGGACCTCACCCCTGTGACACGCTTTCGTTGTAGTTTAACAATACGCGTCATAGTATAGTCAACAAAAGCGAACAACATTTAAATTTATAAACTTGAGAAATAGAAATGAGTTTGAGGTCATTCGCAGGGAGCAATTATAAGCAAATCAATCACTAATCACAATAATCAAGAATAATATTTGCAAGTAGAATAAAAATGATGCTCAATATATATCAGAAGAATATTTCAAAAAGTCAGGTATGAAAGTGCAAAAAGATCAGGTTAAAATGATGGTTTGACCCACCAAATTAACCCTAAATTCTAAGTTCTTAATCAACTCAAATAATTCAATAGTAATCTCAATCAAATATGCATGGGGTAAATGTATCCAAAGTAACCAATGAACAGAACCAAGCCAAGGCCTCAGACGATAAGTATAAGGCTCAGACACCTTAACTCAAGAGTTCAGAAGAACCAAAGCACTAGCAGAACCTCACAAGGGCACCAAGCGTACACCTCAGTAGGGATAAGTACTGAGGAGTGGGGGTTGGCACGAGTCTTAAGGTCACAACAGTGCAAAAACCCCCTCTTCCCTCTCAGATTCTCTTTCTTCCCCAAGTTAGACCCGGGTAACCGAGTAAGCGGATCCAGCCCAGACTCGTAGGTGAGGGCATCAGCAAGCATATGTGTAGGGGCGTGCGAGAGACCTCACCCCTGTGTGTTCGAAGGCAAAGAGCCAACGCACGCAATTCAATTTATGTGCTTCCGCGGGTTCTTGAATTCACGAGGTGGGACTAATCCCACCTCCTTCGTTGAGAGCAGTTGCTAGAATGAAGCTTTGAATTGAAGTTGTCCCTACTACTGCTCTCTTTAATTGAGGGCCTGGGAGGCTCAAGCACCTAGAGCCACTTTGATTGCATGCTACAATAGGTCGGTTTGGAAGCCGAAGAGGGACGAACATGGTCGAAGAAGCCGAAGGTAGTGGCAGAGCTCCGATCGTTACTTGCATGCACAAAAATAGCCTTTCAACTTTGTCAAAATAGCTCAAGAGCTTCACTGTGGAAGGTGAATGCAGTGATGGTGGTTGGAGGGCTTGCAACGGTGTGTGGAGGTGTGACGACATCGAAGAAGGTGCTGGTGGAGTGTGATGTTCGGGGGAGTTATGGAGTGGGTGGAAATGAAAATAGGGAGAGGGCTTCTATGTGGGGAGGTGAGGCAGAAGTTTTAGTGGTGGTGGTGATGAGTTTCGTGCAGTGGAGTGGCGGTGCGGACTCGCCAGAGTCAGGCCGAAGTTGGGGAAGACGACGGGGGTGCGAGTGGTGTCGTGGTTGAACCTAAGGTTTAAGTAGGTAGAAATGAAGAGAGGTAGAGAAAGACGTTGAGGGAGGTTAGGAGGTGAGACAAAGAGGATATGGTGTCGGCTTTGGTTGGCTGGCGCCGAGGAAGATCAGGTCTACGGTGAGGTGTCAGCGTGGAAGAAGAGGGTGGAAATGCTCCCTCTTTGACCAGAGAGGCATGCCATGAAGAGATGAAGTCAGAGGGTCGTCCAATTTGATGGTTGGACGGCCGAAGGAGGTGTTTGGAGAAGGCTCGCTAGAGCCGAAGTCGTGGAGGCCGAAGGAGAGGAGAGGGTATTTTCGACTCGAACTTCACTAAGGAGGATGCCCAAGAAACGAGGGCTTTTTATAGAGCTCAAAGCTGAGCTCTAAAGCAGGGAATATGCTTGATTCATCTAAGTTTTCAGGGAAGAAGATCCCCTAATTTTCTCGAGCTTGTTTGAGCTCTAGGGATCGATTTGGAGTCCCTAAGGTTGTTCGAGAGATTTGGAATCTCATCTAGATTCTTCCCTCCAAATTTGGAAGGGATTGCTTTGATTTGAGGGAGGAATCCTCCCTTGAATCCTACTGAAGGTGTGTTCCAACAACCAATGGTGGTAGGGACCTAAGTGAAGAAACGAATGAGAAGTTAGGGACCCAAACGTAATATACTTGAAACCTGAGGAGCTAAATGTAAGAAATAGAATTTTAAAGGGCTAAAATGTAAAGTAAGTCAAGATGGACTCTGATTGAGCCCAAATTTTGGTGATAACCTAATTTTGGCCCAAGAAATCTAATGGTGAACTTGGATTTAAGTTTTGATCATGTTTGACTCGGTAATTTGCACAGAAATCCAAGTTAGGATAAATTTCCATCTGAAACTCTATTCTAGGTTAAAATAGGTTTAGATGGTCAAACCAAGGGTACCAAACCTCTTAGAATATTTTTATATGAATTTTAGGAGGTTTAGATTAATTTTATCTTGACCAGAACCTCTTCAATTTAGTGGGTTGAAAATTAGGGTTTTGGTGCTTGTTTTCACCCTCAAAATGCGTAAAACCTCGTTTCTGTTAGTGTTGACCCACTTTTTAGACTTTTGTGCTCATTTGACCTTCCATTAACCCTTGAGTGACCCCATGGTTAATCTATGTTTAGGATATGCTATTGAAATTATAGGATTAACCCTGATTCCCTATTCTCTTCTCAAATCAGAATGATGCGGAGTTGCGACCCTCAAATGATTTGGTAGGAGCTTTTAATAATCAATCCTAACTAAATGTGACTACTTAGGGCTCATGATGATGTTACCATTAGGTGGCTAACCCCGAGTAACTCTGTGCACACCATCAAGAGGAGACTAAGTCTCTGAACCCAGCCTCACTAAGCCAAAAATGCTAGAATTTGAAATAGGAGCTGGTGTTGTTCCCCTCCCCACGATCCCACACCAGGGAACTTGGTCAAAAAAAGGCCATCCCATAGTTGTAACATGGGTCAGTTGGAAGGAGCCCTGTTGAACGAGAATCTACGCTAACGTGTTTGGTTTTGGAAAAACCCGTCGTTGTAGTTCGAAAGCGAAGGATTCGTGTTCAACAAATAAAATTTATACCGAAATTAAAATTCCGGGTCGAACACAGGGAGGCGAACGTTTGATTTAAAAACTTCGCGTTTCTTTTTATTTTGTCACGAAGAAATTCAATTTAAACTATCTAAGTATCTACAACAAATAAAAGAGAGAGAGGGAGTAAGAGAGAGAGAAAGAATACTATACATGGAAATCAAAATGAGATGTAGAATAGACAAGGAATTTATCATAAAAGAGTTTGTTCGTTACAACTAGAAAACATAAAACAATTACTCTAGAAAGCATTAAAAGAATGGAGGGAGAAATGTCCTCCTCGACGATCGCTCGGAGGACGAATAGACTACTCTAGAAAGCAGTAAATCTATACTAGAAAGCAGTAAAAAGAATAGGGAGAGAGAAATCCTCCTCGACAGTCGCTTGGAGGACGAGCCGGACGGGACGACGCCTGGACGAAGGAGAACGAAGCGGGACGAAGGAGGACGAAGCAGAAGAACGGGAACGAAGCAGCACGCCGTCGTCGTCGCGGGATCCACTTCCGAAGGGGGACGAAAATTTGGACTTTATCTCGCGAGAAGCATCCCGGGTGTGGGACAAGCTTCTCTTGAGCTTTGGAGAGGTAGAGAGGAGAAGGAAGGGATGAAAATTTCGTATGGAGGGGGTCTCCTTTTATAGTTGCAAGGAGTGGGGGCAAAATGGACATTACATCTTCAAAATAATAAATAAGGGGTCTTTAGTGACGGATAAAACCGTCGCTAAAGCCCCGCCGTCGCCGTCGCCGCCGCACCCACGCGCGCCCGCTCGGCTGGCCTGCGCGCGTAACGCAGACGCACGTCCGCGTCGTCTCAGCCGTCCGATCGCGAGATCGGACGGCTTAGATCGCGTCCGCGCCCGCTGCATAGCGCGCCGCCCGCGTGCGATCGCGCGCCCACCAGAGCGTCCAATTGCGCGTCGGCGCTATCGGGCGCGCGCGGCCGTTGGATCTTCATCCGACGCTCGTGCGCGCCCGCTCGCCCGCGCCTTCGACCCCCTCTCCGCGGCTCGAACCCGCGACCTCCGCTTCGCCCGCAGCTGCGTCGCCGCTGCGCTACGCGGGCGAAATGGTCACGCGGACGTTTTTAAACGCGCGCGACCGCAGCCGTTGGATCGAGATCCAACGGCGGAGAGGAGACGGTGCGCAGTCTTCACAGGACTCCTGCGGCCGATTGGGCGGCTGGGATGGCGCCACGTGGCGCTATCTTGGCCGTCCATCTTCTGGAAGTTGTAGATGGTGCCACGGATGTCGGATTGACTCGATTTTTGTGTCGTTCGGCTGCGACCGTCGATCCGAATTCATCCGTGTGGTCGGATTTTCCATCTGAAGTGCGGATTTACACCATCCTGGCCCTTGATCTTCTAGGGTTCCCCGGTCTCTATCTGATGCTACGGATGCCTGATTAGGGCGATCTTGGAGTCGTTGAACTCCAATCGTCGCCCTGATCATATCCATACGGTTGGATCTTTGATCCGAGGCCCCGATAAAATATTTGCCCTGTCCAAGCACATAAAAGGAGACAATTAACCTCCATTTTATTCAAACTACTCTAAATGCAAGATGATGCATGTAATGCAATATTTATATCATGAAATGCAATCCTATGCTTAAGAACATGCATAAATAGACATTTTAAGTAGTGTAAATGTGTTTACATCATACCCCCATGCCTATCTTTTGCTAGTCCCTAGCAAAAACTATATGCTATTTATAAAAGAATTAGGTTGGATTATTTGGACCTGAGTTATTTTCAATCATTAAGAAATTGTCTACTTAAGAACTGAACTTTCAAAGACACAACAGTGCCCGGGTATCAGCCAAAATGCAGACCGCCTCAAGCCTCGCCTTATTCAAAGAAAAATTTCTTTTTCTGTTTTTATTTTTTTTTATTTTATTTTTTTTTTTTTTGGATTTTCAAATTTTAGGGTTTAAGAGTGGCTTTCTACGGCCATTCAACTCACCCAAGATTTGATAAGAACCCTAAGTTTCAAGCATCTTATTGTGATTGTGATAGACTCGTTGACCGGCAATTAAAACGGACTTCGGATTTCTACGCCTCTAGGTGACCTCAAAAAGAATTCTGCCTAAAGGTGTATCTTTACAACCGGTAGCTTTCTCCCTACTTTTATTTTTTTTTATTTTTATTATTTTTTTTTTTAACGGGGTCAACACAAGGGTGAATCCAGTGTATATCTCCCCGGTTTATTCTACTTCTCCGCTTCTTCCTAAGTGTTTTGGGAATTTTTAGTGCATTTTCTGAGCTGGGTTCTGGACAACCGGTCGATGAGCTATTACCACCGACAACTTGCCAGCCATACTCATGCGGCGAAGTGTGGCTTATTTCTTTTTGTTCTTTTCTCCTTTTTGATTTTTTTTTTTTTTTTTTTTTTAAGTAGGTGGCTTCCCTGGTCTAAGATTTACCTAAAGGCAGCAAAAAGAGAAAGGTCCAGTGACTGGGCTCTGGACAACCTACCTATGGGCTGTTACCCACGATAACTTGCCAGCCATATCACCCTAGAAGGTTCATTAGCTACCCAATTTCCGTTAAAATCGCCAAACAACGAGTCAGTGCAAAGAAAGTGTGTAGATGCTTAAAACTCAAAATTCCCTTAAATCAGAGGGCGGGTTGACAAGTCGTGTACTTATCACCCAAACTTATTTATTCCAATTATAATAAAATTCAGGTTGGCGAGAACTCGAAAAACAAATCCACATTTTAGTGGATACATAGGCTGATTAAGTCCAAAGACCTGAAGGGTCTTTGTGTTCAAACCATAATATAGTATTTCTTAAGATCGAAAATTTTCTTAAACCCAAATTCTCTTTCCTAATTTCGATTTTTTTTTTTTTTTTTAATAATAAAACAAATCTACGGAGCTGACGAATGAATTCAAAGATAAATATCCATCCCCCCATGCCTATCTAATGCAATGTCCTCATTGTATTAAAAAGACATAAAACAGAGTGGAAAAGCGTAGAAAGCACCTGAATTGCGTGGATATCGGGTCCGCTCCGAGATGAAAATGAAAAAGAACTGTATATGTGCTGAGTTTAGTGCCTTCAGCTAGGCACACTATACAAAGAAAAGAAATGAAGAATTCACATGTGCAGGTCAGAATTAGAATAAACAGAAGAATCCTCTGACCTGTCAGCAGAGGTCCACAGATGTGGACCAGATTGTGGTGTAGACCCACACCCCATAATCGAGAATACCTTAGGTTCTGGATAAAAATTACCCAAAACCTAAAATCAGAATGCAAGCGGGGTCGGGCCTGCGATTTGTGAGGATGCAACCCAAGGCCAAAATGTCGGGTTACAGAGAATTGAAGCTCAAAAGGATAATCGTTAAATGTGTGCTTGAGTTTGACATCCTCGAAACAAATGTCGTAAGGGTTCTGATTTGATGGTTTCAGCTTAAAAGGAACCCTTCGACTCAATCTTCCATTTCCTCCAAAATTAACTTCCCAAATTAGAACTTCCCCGCTCCTATCCTCCTCATTAAGTGTATCAAATTCCAGGACATCTTGTATATTCATTACCCCGTCTGGAATCTCCAAGTGTAAATGATGTGGCAGAATCAAAATTGACTTGGGTCTAATTATCTCAAAATTAAAATCATCAATAAGCTCAACAGGGTGTAACTGATAATCAGGGCATTGAATTGATTCCTCCAGAAAATGCGATTCTGGATCTGTATCGTGTGCCCTAATAAGATCAGTTTCCTTAGTTATTGGGCTATCAAATGATCTATCAGATTCCTCAGGCCCAATCGTCTCACAAAAATCGTGATTTGAAAACTCGTGTGAGACTTCGCAACTTGAATCTTCACCATCAAAGAAATCAGGATCCGTATCAATGTATGTCCCAAAATCAGTTGTCACTTTGTGTTCCCAGGAGACATACGTTTTCTCGTAACCCGGCTCAGGGATCTCAGGTGAAGAAATCAGATCATCCTTAATTGGTTGCTTTAATTCAATCTGGTCAGCTTCGTAACACGTGTCCCCCCCAACAGGTGCCTGAGCGGGTTCTGTCATTGGCTTTCCTGAAGAGAGTTCATCCTGGGAATTATTCCAAGATTGAATCAAAGCAACCACGAATCTCATCCTCAATTTCGCTAATTTCCCAAGTAGAAACTCACCCGGGTTCTTATCCTTAACATCCTGGAGTCAATCCAACAAAGACTTGTTTAAATCATCAATCATTTCAATCAGGGGCTCCAATCTCTCAATGCAAGGTATTGGCTGAACTTCTAAAGATTGAATGATATTCCTCAAGTTAGCCAGAACCTTATCTTGAACCTGATTAACCTGAACCAAATGAGTTGGTTCAGGGTTGGGCGGGTTTGACATCAATGTAGAGGAATTAACGAATTGAGATTCGTTATACCCATCCTGATAATAGGTCATTTCAGATTGTTCAAAAGATGGAGATGACCTAAAGGCAGTGAAATCAGAGGATGGGTAAGGATCAGTGTATCCTTCTTGATTGTAGATCGCATTAGGTTGTTCATGAAAGGAGGACGATCTATAATCGATGCAACTCAGAGAAGGATAGAATTGAGAATCAAAGTGTTCAGGGTTAGACCCTAAACACGGGGGTCCGGAATTGTATCCCCAATCCGAATTATCCCAACTAACTGATGGTCGATTACAATACGAGTTGGGATAATCGTCATGTTGAGGATAATTTACAACAGGAGGGAAAGAGCGGGAATGCGTGAAATATGTGGAAGGATTCATGAGACACTGGAGGAAGAAAGGTGCCCTGCAATACAAACAATCAAACCTGTCCTTAAATGGGTTAGCCTACTGACCTACAGACTCCCAAAACCCGTCTTGAGATAAAGGAACGATTTGATCTACTTCTGTCTATTCAATCCAACCAGTTAGAAGGAGGGACTGGGGAGAAGGTTCTTCCTTCGGCTTGCGCCTCCGGTTCCTAGTGTACCCCCCAGCCGCGATCGTTTGACTCTGCTCCCCTAGCTAGACATCAGATTGAACAGTAGAAACAGACTAATCGAAAATAATCTCGTTCTGAGTTCTGAAGAGCGAGTCCAATCCTTAAGGCCAACGTCTACTCTGTTTTATTTAGGGCTAGGTTTGAATGTGCTTTGGAATGTGATGGGCCCTTTAAATGGGTTGTGCCCTTAATGATTGATTGCTTTGTGTGTGCGTGCACAACCAGTGGTTTTCAAGCAAGATTATTTTTGATGTGATGAATTTTAAGGTTCAAATCTTGCTTAGTAGCTTTTAGGATTCAACTTTAGGTGTTTTCAATCAAGTTTCATTGGCACACCAGGTTTTGCAAGCACAGGTGAAGATATTTTCCTTTAAAGTTTAAAAAGAATGTGGAGTGCCTGGTAGATCCCTAAGAGTTGAACCTAATTGGCAGCTACTTGATGAGTTGATTTTATTTGAAGTGGTGCGGCCCAATCAACTCAAACAATTGGCCTCAAATGCACCACTAAGTTAGGCACACAAAGATGGTTAACTTAGAATGATTTCTACTCTTTTATGTGTTGCTTTATGTGTACTGGTCCCACAGATCAGAACCCAGTTGAGTAGAAACAAATCAATTTGGTTAGGTGCCTTTAAATGTGGGTGTACATTGTGTATTTGTTGAAAATTACCCCACAAAATTTATCTTTTTACTTCTTTTTTTTTTTTATATATATAAATAAAGGTGGAATGAATGTGAGTGAGAATCCAAACAACCAAACTATTCCTAGGATTTATGCAAACACCTAGGTTAATTGGAATTTGGATTCAATGTGGCGAATGAAATCTATGGAGGGGGAAAGAATAGGTGATAAAAAACCTTTCACAGCACTTTACTCCAATCTACTGCTTTTGCTTGCCTCAAAAGAGTACCTCCAATTACAATAAGAAAGGAGAAAAGTGAGGTAAATGATTCGTAAGTTACAAAACGTGAAGAGAAATCAAAGATCGTTGCCTCCCCGGCAACGGCGCCAAAATGTTGAACGAGAATCTACGCTAACGTGTTTGGTTTTGGAAAAACCCGTCGTTGTAGTTCGAAAGCGAAGGATTCATGTTCAACAAATAAAATTTATACCGAAATTAAAATTCCGGGTCGAACACAGGGAGGCGAACGTTTGATTTAAAAACTTCGCGTTTCTTTTTATTTTGTCACGAAGAAATTCAATTTAAACTATCTAAGTATCTACAACAAATAAAAGAGAGAGAGGGAGTAAGAGAGAGAGAAAGAATACTATACATGGAAATCAAAATGAGATGTAGAATAGACAAGGAATTTATCATAAAAGAGTTTGTTCGTTACAACTAGAAAACATAAAACAATTACTCTAGAAAGCATTAAAAGAATGGAGGGAGAAATGTCCTCCTCGACGATCGCTCGGAGGACGAATAGACTACTCTAGAAAGCAGTAAATCTATACTAGAAAGCAGTAAAAAGAATAGGGAGAGAGAAATCCTCCTCGACGGTCGCTTGGAGGACGAGCCGGACGGGACGACGCCTGGACGAAGGAGAACGAAGCGGGACGAAGGAGGACGAAGCAGAAGAACGGGAACGAAGCAGCACGCCGTCGTCGTCGCGGGATCCACTTCCGAAGGGGGACGAAAATTTGGACTTTATCTCGCGAGAAGCATCCCGGGTGTGGGACAAGCTTCTCTTGAGCTTTGGAGAGGTAGAGAGGAGAAGGAAGGGATGAAAATTTCGTATGGAGGGGGTCTCCTTTTATAGTTGCAAGGAGTGGGGGCAAAATGGACATTACATCTTCAAAATAATAAATAAGGGGTCTTTAGTGACGGATAAAACCGTCGCTAAAGCCCCGCCGTCGCCGTCGCCGCCGCACCCACGCGCGCCCGCTCGGCTGGCCTGCGCGCGTAACGCAGACGCACGTCCGCGTCGTCTCAGCCGTCCGATCGCGAGATCGGACGGCTTAGATCGCGTCCGCGCCCGCTGTGTAGCGCACCGCCCGCGTGCGATCGCGCGCCCACCAGAGCGTCCAATTGCGCGTCGGCGCTATCGGGCGTGCGCGGCCGTTGGATCTTCATCCGACGCTCGTGCGCGCCCGCTCGCCCGCGCCTTCGACCCCCTCTCCGCGGCTCGAACCCGCGACCTCCGCTTCGCCCGCAGCAGCGTCGCCGCTGCGCTACGCGGGCGAAATGGTCGCGCGGACGTTTTTAAACGCGCGCGACCGCAGCCGTTGGATCGAGATCCAACGGCGGAGAGGAGACGGTGCGCAGTCTTCACAGGACTCCTGCGGCCGATTGGGCGGCTGGGATGGCGCCACGTGGCGCTATCTTGGCCGTCCATCTTCTGGAAGTTGTAGATGGTGCCACGGATGTCGGATTGACTCGATTTTTGTGTCGTTCGGCTGCGATCGTCGATCCGAATTCATCCGTGTAGTCGGATTTTCCATCTGAAGTGCGGATTTACACCATCCTGGCCCTTGATCTTCTAGGGTTCCCCGATCTCTATCTGATGCTACGGATGCCTGATTAGGGCGATCTTGGAGTCGTTGAACTCCAATCGTCGCCCTGATCATATCCATACGGTTGGATCTTTGATCCGAGGCCCCGATAAAATATTTGCCCTGTCCAAGCACATAAAAGGAGACAATTAACCTCCATTTTATTCAAACTACTCTAAATGCAAGATGATGCATGTAATGCAATATTTATATCATGAAATGCAATCCTATGCTTAAGAACATGCATAAATAGACATTTTAAGTAGTGTAAATGTGTTTACATCAAGCCCATCATCTCCACATTGCACAAAAACCTATCAATTTTTGACATGAGCCCATTACCGTTTCTCTAGGTCTTGTCGCCCCTGATGTTGGCAGATCAACAAGTTCCAGCTCAGCAACCATGTTATGGAATCCATACATTGAAGGGTCCACATGCCCATATGGCTTGTCATCACACGAGAGAATGGCATTGAAGTCCCCACCAATTAGCCATGCACCACTTTGAACAAAGGACGAATGTTGTATAAATTCCCTCTAAAAATCTGGCCTATCACCATGTGCACACGGCCCATACACAAGTCATGTAGACTGAGTTGCCACCTATCCATCTGAAAACTTACAAGGAATACAAAATCTGTTTTAAAGAACATCTTCAAACTGTAGAGTATTTTTCTTCCACCAAACTAATAATCTCCCTACACACCCAATGGCATTGATATGACTAAGATAAGTCGATCCCCAAAGTTTGAATTGCTGCCACATCTCAACATTTTCCTAGTCAATGTGGGTTTCTTGTAGAAGAGCGCAGTCCACCTTCCAATCACGTAGACAACTTACACACATCCCACGCCTGTTGCGGTCACATAGACCCCTCACATTCCATGATAGCACCCTCAGGGATTAGCAGATGAAGAAGCCCCATTGTTTGGAACCACACGTTCCACACTGAGAATCTTTGAAACTAACAACTCATCATCAACTTTTCGTAATTTGCAAGTTGACTAGCTGTGGAGATTACATCTGCCCCTAGTGCTCTTCCCTCCCTTGCTGCTTGAAGACTTACCAGGGTTATAGAATCCCACCTCCATGCATTTCTCATTTGCGTTGAAGGTAAAGTCTCCACCAATACCAACCGGTTGCTGGTTGGGCTCCTATTCACCTTCACGGCTCACCTCCATGCAGACCATGTTATGTGTAGTTGGGATGTCGTGTAAGGGAGTCACAACAACCTGGGTATCATCTTCCTCCTCCCTCTTTAAGACCTACTCGGCCTCCTTCCTCTTCTTCCCAATTTCCTGGTAGGGTGGTTCACATGTTGCCTTCTTCCACTGCATTTCCCCCCACCCATCTAGTCCCATAGGTTCATCTAGGGGTGCTATAGGTTGGCATTCTATAGTAACACGCAACATCCACAATGAGCCTTCACATATGAGAATAATCTTCTTGGGGAAGGGATGCCTGTGCTTGAGATCAATATCCACCTTGACCTGCCTTCCATCCCCTTCTCCTAGACCAACCATGAGTCCTTGAGACTTGCAAACCTGGCAAGAACTTGAGGAAACACAACTATTGATCAGAGATGTAATGGGAGACCTGCAATATATGCAACGCCTCATCTCAAGAGGACTCGTTGCGATGCACATTCTAGAAGTGCACCATCTAAGGGGGACACCATTCTCTACACCACGGAAACAACATCCCACACGGAAGTATGGAATTTAAGAGCATCAACATCACCATCAAAAATACCATACAAGAGAAATTGTGATGCATTCAAACTCAATATTCTCCACAATGGGGAGGAGAGAGAGAGCGTGCTTACATCCCTTCGCAAGTTTTCAAGAGAGAGAGAGATCCCACCATGATTTCTCCGATCAAGGTGCCTACCAGCATCAACTCCAACACTAAGACCTTTAAAGATAGAGGGACCTCGACATCAAGAGAAGGAGAGATTGGCGGGGCTCACGGCCTTTCATCTTGCACCCAACGGCCTTCAGCCTCTCCACCCATAAACCCTCACCTAGGGTTTAAGGGTTCTTGCACCTGCACGAATCGAGGATCTCCACGTCGAGGGCAGTTCTTACACGTATCCCTCGTATGCCCTAAGCCTCTGCATGCAAAGCACACGACAAGATTTCTACATGTAGTCGCCATGTGGCCTCTCTCACGACAGTGAAAACACACAACATTCCGCATCCATCCGCGAGGCTGCCAGCCCCATGACTCTTGCCTCCAACCCCTCCTCACTCCTTCTGCCCACGTAGGGTTTCTCGCGCTGCCGTGGTCCTACTGTTGCCCCTCCGCCGCCTCTCTACCTTCACCTACTCGCCGTCGTTGTCGCCTTTCTTCTCTCTCTCTACCATCTTCTCTCTGTCATGAATCATTAGTTCGCCCAACATTCAATTTGAGTCCTAATTGTTAATTAAACTTAAGTAAAAATTTATCAAACTTTAGTTTAGCTATTTTAACATATAAATAAAGTCCTTGTTTTTATACTTGAATTATATAATTAACACTATATTAATGTTATTCACTAGTAATTTAACTAGGAAAACTAGCTAATATTGATGAATTAGGAGCCATGATGAGTCTCTCATCAGTTAGCCCCAGATTAAGCCAACTAGGGTAATAAATTAAGCTGTACCACACACCTATGCCTATCTTTTGTTAGTCCCTAGCAAAATCAACATGCAAAAAACCTGCAGAAATCATGTAAGAATCAAAATACTCATGTTTTCTTGATTTTTCAAAAGCAAAACATGAGTTAATTCTTTTTTATATGAATACTGACAAGATTAGCTGACATACAACAATAAGACATGCAATGTCCATGATCACAAAAATTCGTGAATTGTTAATTAGGGTTTTGGAAATCGTTGTAATGTATAAATTCGTTTTGCTTTTAAAATTTCTATCCTAGATAGGGAAGTATCTAGAGTTGTCCAAGAAGGCAACTTTTTACGAAATCAAATCTCTTGCTTCAAAATAGAAATCACCTTTCTTTTTGTTGTTTTGAATATGCAATTTTTATAGTTTGAAATAACTAAAGCAACACAGATTTGATGGTGGGAAGATGACTAACACCTAAAATTACTAAACTAAAACCTAAGTGACAAGTAATCCCTCTCTCTAAGCTCACCCTAGGTAGGTGGAAACCTAGAGTAATTAGAGAGAGGGGGTGATTACACTAAGGTAAAAGTAAAATTGCGAAAAGCACCATTAAGAAAGAGGCAACTTTACTAGAGGAGAAAAATGTTTTACAAAACCCTAGTAGAGGAATGCTTCTACTACTAGAAATCAAAAAACATAAAAAGTAAAAACACTAGTCCTCCTGGTGATGATGATGGTGAAGAAGAGATAGAGGCTTCTTGCTCCAAGCCTAATAGCTCCTGATCTTGAAAAGAAGTCCTCCAACTCCTTCCTTGTAAAGCTCCTTCAAGGCGAAGACCTCCAAGACAAGCCCTCAAAGGGGGCATGCCCTATGCTCCTCCAAGGGTGGGCATGTACCACCCTTCTCCTCCTATGCCTTGATGTCCTCCTAGTGGGAGAGTGCTCCTCCTCCTTGTCGTGGCACAAGGGAGAAGAAAAAGGGGAAGAAGGCACCAAGAGGGCAGGTAGGATGCCCCCTTAATCTTCTTCTCTTCTTCTTCTTCTTTCTTGGCCTAGGGTGGGTAAATATAGTGGTGGAGAAGGGGTAGTTGGCATGGAGGTAATGGGTGGCTAGGATGGAGTTTGGGATGGTGGTTAGGAATCCTAAGGTGGAGATCACTTAGCACCACCTTAAAGGGTGCAAGGGGGCTTAGTTATAGGTTGAATCCACCCCTTGGTGGACGTCCATGGTGGAAGGATGCCACCAGTTTGGCACCAAGGGAGGTGGTTTCTAGAAGGAAGGGTAGGTGTAGGGTGGTAATGGCTTGAAGGGGTATGTGTAGGGTTAAGATGGGGGAATTTTTGGAGGGAAAAGTTGGTGCCAAAATGGGGGTAGTTATAGGTGGTTGTGGTGCCAAAAATAGGGTGTCTTTTGGTGGTGGTGATCGGGTGAAGAGGTGGCTAGGTGGTGGCGCCAACTTGGAGTAGATGGAGCTAGCTTAGGTGAGCTTAGGTGGGGGTTAGTTGGTGGAGCTAGTTAGGTAGGGTTTTAGGGTGGTAAATGCCAAGGGAGTTGGATCCTAGCTAAGCTAACCTAAGCTAAGAAAGCTTTGCTAGTAATGGAGTAGAGGAGGAGGCAATGGGAGCTAGGGTTTGAAGAGAGGAGTTGGATAGAAGAAGTCTGGAGCTGAAATGGAATTGGCAGCGGCTGAAGAGGGTGGCATGGAGCTACTCTAGCTGGCTTAGCTTGCTAGTTCTTTGCTAGTTGCTAAGCCAAGATAAAGTAAGCTGGCTTCTACCATGAGGAGCTGAGGTGAGCTGGGTTTGGTGCTCCCCGGGAGGATCAAGCTGGTTGAGACAACTAAGGTAGCTTAGCTCAACTGAGTTGAGCTAAGCTAAGTCCCCAGGAGCTGGACTTGAGCTTCCTGAGGTGAAATGAAGTCATCTTCAGCTGGCTGGAGTTGAGTAGAGCTGGATCAAGCTGGTCCTGAGCTGAGATGAACTCCAATCAACTCAGCTGAGCTAGCTAGAGCTCCCTGTGAACTAATAGGAGCTGAGATGAGCTAGATTCAGCAAAGTTGAGCTAGATCTAAGCTGACCTGAGCTAGGGTGAGCTAAGATGAGCTCTCTTGAGCTACCATTCAACTGAGATGAGTTGAATAGAGCTAAGATGAGCTAACCCTAGTTCAAGTGAGCTGAAATCCAACTATGGTGAGCTGGATCTGGCCGAGTTCCAACTGGTTTAGGCTTCTCTTTCACCAGTTGCCTTCCTGAGTGCTAGGGTTCTAGAGATCTGGCAATTTGTATATCCCTAACACTCACAAAAACAAATTAAAAAGACAATAAAAAGTGCAATGCATGCCTATCCTAATCGATGCCTAAATGCAACCCAAAAACACGTTTGTGGAGCAAAATCCTAAGAGCTAGGTTTGTTTTAATGCATAAGAATGATGATAAACTAGCATTTATCAGTATACCCTCCCATGCCTATTCATTACAATGTCCTCACTGGAATGTATGCAGAATAAAAATAATCAAAATGCAATAAGTAAAAAGAGGGGATATCACTTGGCTGAGCTTGTTGTTCCAAGTCAGCTTATAAAAATAAAGATTTAAGTACCTGCATAGAATACTGGGTTGCCTCCCAGTCAGCACTAAGTTTTATATCATTAAACAGACACAGTTCAGGTTAATTAAGATCCAGGAGGTTGATATGATCATTAGGGATAGAATCAGGATATTGATTAATAAAGGTTTAAGTCTTTAACCATTAACTTTTGTCTCTTGTCCAATCTTAGGGTCTAAAATTAGTATAGCTCCATGAGGATAAGTTTTCTTCACAATGAATGGACTCGTCCATTTCGATCTCAATTTTCCCAGAAAGAGCATTAAGCACGAATCAAAAAAACACACCTTCTGATCAGAAACAAAGCTTTTTTGGGAAATATACTTGTCATGTAAAGCTTTTGCCCTATCCTTATATATCCTTGTGCTATCATAAGTGTCATTCTGAATTTCCTCCAATTTAGTTAATTGGAGTTTTCTTTGTCTCCCAGATCAATCCAAATTTAGGTTAGAAGCTCTAATAGCCCAGTAAGCATTGTTTCTAATTCCACAGGGAGGTGACACAATTTTTTGTAGACCAAATGGAACAGAGACATTCCAATTGGGGTTTTGTATGAAATCTGGTAGGCCTAGAGAGCATCATCTAATTTCGTGGACCAATCCTTCCGACATCCACCGGTGCAGGATGCGTTGGTTTAATTATGTCGTTATAGCATGCGTTCTCTACGTCAGTTTTAATTAAAGATTGGATTTGGTGAGTCCAAGTGTCGAACATGAGAAGGCATGAAATCATATTACTTTGTTGCTTTTAGTTGTCATAGGAAGTTTGGTTTGCTTGCGAGAAAATGAGAAAGAGAGAGAGAGAAAGAGTAGGTTAGAGTTTGTCTTTAAATCACGACATTCATTCGAACAAGATGGGAGCTATATAAGAAACAACATCAACATTAACATTTAGCATGCAACTTGAGTTTGTTCGCAAATACAACAATAACTAAAAGCTTAAACAAAAGTAATATAAAACTAGGGTAAAGAGAGAGGGAGAGAGAGAGGAGGAGGAGGCAATGCGGACACGATGGTGGAGGGCACCGTCAGCGGCTTGATAACTCCAAGGTGTATGTGGAATGCTTGGTGGAGCTAGGAGAAGGCTAGTGTTGTATGGACAGGGTGTGTGAATTGAATGCCTTTGAATGGGGTGGTTGAAGGGGCTTAAATAGGAGAAAAGGGCATCTAAATGAGGTAAAGGGGGTTTAGCAATATCCAGGACGTTGCTAAACCCCTTCCAGAAAAGTCGCTGAAGCCCTCTAGTCGCCAGTTCGACCGACACGCGCGTGCTTCTTCTTCAGCTGCGCTCGCGATCCGTGTGCCTTCAATGTGGGCCATCCGATCGAAGATCAAATGGTTGAGATTTCACTCGTGATGCTGGTTCAGATCGCGCATGCGGAGAGCGTGCCTCGCACATTATCGCGCGCGTGCCCCTCAGGCGCTTGAGGGCATGCCGCGTTGCATCCATCCGCACTGCTCGACGTTGATTGGATGACTCGAATTATCCGCGGTGCACGCTGGGCCGTGATTTGAGGCTCAACGCGATTTGAACGCTCGCCTCTCATCACGAGGGCGAGGCGCTACCGCTACGTTGCTTTCTCGGTTGGTCACGGAGACGAGATTAGGTGCGGATGCTTAGCAACCGTTGGATGGAGATCCAACGGTCAGATCTTTGCATTGAAGGAGCTCGAGCACGATGGATGCGGTGAGGGCGAGTGTGAGCTCTCAACCGTCCGATCGAAGGATCGGACGGCTTAAAGCACTGCTTCATGAGGCTGCACAAGTGAGGGGTGTGGTGGATGCTATGACGTGGCTACTTGTGGGGAACTTCTTGGGCCGATCGAGGGAGCTTCGAATGTCGAATTTGAGTGATTTCGAGTCTATTGGACTCGATTCGTCAATCTGAGTCCATCTGTGCGATCTGATTACTCATCTGAGGCCTATTTCAATACGCACTTGTACATATGGCCATTAAACATTAATTCATAAGAAATCTTAACTTGGAATGCATGCAGTGCTCCTATGCCTATCATGACATGTTATTAGTGCATATATATTCTCAAAACTCACCCTAGTTGATGGAATTATCATCATTGAATGTGGAGTTATCATACACCCATGCTCATCCCTTGCTAGTCCCCAGCAAGGTTTATCCTAGCCATTATTTTTAGTCAGAATTAGGAATTGATTACTTAGACATTTGTTGCTTGTCAACGAGAGGAAATATACGAAGAGCCTAATCTATAGAGACTAAACAGCGCCCATGTGTCTACCAAAATGCGAACCACCCAAATCCACTCTTTACAGATACATATATATATTTCTTTTTCATCTTTTCTCATTTTTTTGGACTTTTGGAGTTGAGAGCGTGTCAGTAACTTTTTACGGCTACCCAACCCACCTATAAATCGAAAAAGACTCTAAGTGCTAAGCATCTTGATGTGAAGATTGTAATAGACTCACTCAATGGTAATTAAAATAGACTTTGAGTTTCTATGCCCCTAAGTGACCGAAAAAGGAAATTATTGCCTAAAGGTGTATCTGTCCGATCGGTAGCTTTCTCCCTACTTTTATTTTGCATGGGGTCAACACAAGGGTATTTCCAGGGTATATCTCCTCGGATTGCTCTACTTCCCTACTTCTTCCTTAAGTGTTTTGGGCTTTTTCGTGCATTTAGTGAGCTGGGTTCTAGACAACCGGCCAATAGGCCATTACCCACGACCACTTGACAACCATACTCGTGCAGTGAAATGTGGCTTATTTATTTTTTTCTTTTTCTTCCTTTTCTATATATATTTTCTTCTCTTTTTTTTCTTACTTTTTTCTTTTGTTGTTTCAGTAGGTGGCTTCCCTGATCTAAGATTTACCTAAAGGCAATAAAAGAGAATGGTCCTGTGGCTGGGCTCTGGACAACCAGCCAATGGGTTGTTACCCATGACAACTTGCTAGCCATACCACCCTAGAAGGTTCATTAGCTACCCAATTTATGTTAGAATCTTCGAGGAGCAAGTCAGTGCAAAAGAATGTGTGTAGATGCTTAGACTAAAAGTCCCTCCGAGTCAGACGACGGATTAATAAGTCGTATACTTATCATCTTTCTTTATTGACGAATTATTGTAAGTTAAGGTTGCGAGAATTCGAGGCTAAATTCACATTTTAATGGACACTAGGGCTGATTAAGCCTGAAGGCCAGAAAAGTCTAAGTGTCCAGGTTCTTTTTGTATTATTTTCCATAGTTGACAAGCTCCTAATGCCTAAGTTCTCCTTCCTAATTTATATATATATATATATATACAATTCAAGCTGATAATATGAACTTAGAGAATGTGAATTACCACCCCCCATGCTTAAGTTGGACAATGTCCTCATTGGCAAATAAATTATGCAAGGGGGTACAGAAAGAAATCACCTGAGTGCAGCTATGTACCTGATCGTTTGAATCTTCTAGGTTGCCTCCCAGGAAGCTTTGAGTTTAGTGCCTTCAGCTAGGCATAATGCACAAACACGAATTGTCTGGGTCAAGAAGGTGCAGACGAAATCAGCAAGACCCAAAATCAGAAGTCCGCAGGTGCGAACTAGGTTGTGGTGAAGGCATGTCCCGAAGGGGCGAGAACTCTGCATGCATGCCTGTGTTTGTTCCTCTCTTAGTTTGCAAGCATGTAGAGAAGTTGATGTGGACAAGCGCACCCCGAAACTAAAATGCCGGACACTGAAGATGTAGGTTTTTTACTTAGCTTGTGTCCCTATAAAATTGTAATTCCTCAAAGGTGTATCAATTCTAGTGCATTCAGGTTGCGGGATTTCTATTCTGGTAGGGCATGTAACAAAATCAAGAGTTTCAAAATGAGCCCTAAAATCAAGCATGAGATTGCTCTCCAAAGAAAAATCCATCTCTTCTTCAACTAGGGTTTCATGGCTTATTCCCTCCAAGTCCTTGACCCCAAGAGTATTCTTTGCAACCTCTTTCATATCAGACTCAATGTCCAAGGTTGCTTTAGAGGTAGGGCTATCTTCATCCTCTAGCTCAAATTCCTTCTCTTGGTCCTCCTTTAAATTTGTGACGAGGCTTTCAACTTATTCAAAATCGATTATTTCAAGAGATTGCAATCACATTCCCAATCTCCAATGTTGGATGTCTTTTCCACCGAATCACTTTCCTCAAGGAGATTAGATTTGGCTTTCACGACATTGCTCCCCAAATTCTCAGTTTCCTCCTGATGTGTGTCCTCAACTCTCCCCAAATCATATTCCGAGGAATCCTTAATGACATCTTCTATGGAGTTGTCAAACTCCTGGGGAGTATCAATGGTGGACTGAACCAATTTTGGGTAAATAGGTGTAGTCCAATTGATCAAAGCAGGGCCTTGCTTCACAAATTCCATAAATGGAGTTGTTTCCAACAATTTTCTTTGGCCCTCTTCCTCCAGTTGTTGGAACATATCCATCATGGCTTATTGCCCTTTAATCAATTCTTGATTCTGTCTATGTAATTCTAATTGGAGGTTATCAAGAATTGACAAGGTGTCATTCGATTTCCTTTAGATTTCTTCCTTCAAATCAGAGCTAGGAAGGTGTGGTTGAGGATGTGTACTAGAATCTGCATTGGGGTTTAAGTTCTTGGGTGGGTCCTCTATTCTATCATTTTCAGGGTCCAATTTTTCAAGAGGAACCATTCTCTATTTAGTCCTACTCCAGAATAATTAAGGTTCTAAGTCTTCCTCCCAATCGAATTCTTCATCAAGGGACCAAATCAAAGGTTGATCATCCTTGATTTGCCTAGGTTTCTGATTATCTTTTGATTTTGATTTGTCTAGAAGCCCTTCCAATCCAAAGGTCAAGTAGGAGAGATCCTTGAATTTAGATGACCTTTCTTGGTTATAGTCCTGGGAAGGGTAGGGATCTTGGTGTTCTCCTAGAGTGTAGGTCCCATCAAATTGGTTAGTGAGTGGGAGGGACCTAACTGGAGAGTCGTCATGAGGAGAATCAAGATAAGGATCCCCAAGGTTTGGATCATACCCCAGGGTGGGTATGTTGGATGTATCCCAATAAGAGGTTGGTGCAAGTTGGTTATAATTGGGATAGTTGGGACAAAAGGGATATCCCAGGTTGTACCCCCAACTCGGTGGTTGGTTATCCCAAGTAGGCTGTGGATATGGTCTACTTGGGTTAATATAAAATCATGTTGGGGGTAGTTTGGATAAGATGGATAGGCATTGAAATCCATGGTTCAGAAGAAATGGAGGGATGAGGGAAGAACAAATGAGAGAGCTATGTGTGCACAACCAAGCAAACAAATCTAGGTCCTACAATGTAGACCTAGGTGACCTAGAAGCCTCCAAGGGAATGATCAAATCCACAGGTACTTAACTACCCTTCTCAATGTTAATCTAGCCAAGTTGAATACGGGGGAATTGAGGGGAAGGTTCTTCCTTTGGCTTTCGCCGCCGGTTCTGTAGACCCCACAACCGCGGTCGTTTGACACTTCCTCACAGCTTAGACACCAGATTCTACAAAGGAAATGAAGGCCAAGTGTTTAGCAAACCTAATCACACCTCCAAGACCTAGACTAGACCTGCCTAGCGCACGTCTACTCCATTTTAATTAGGGCTAGGTCAATGCTTGTGCTCAGGATATGTGATGAGGAGTTGTTTGGGGTCATGCCTCTTAGTTAGCCCATTGAGCGTGTGTGTGCACTCAACAAAACATGGTTCTCAAGCAAGGATTTTAGGATGTAGTGCCTTTTAATGATTTGTCCTTGCTTTAGTGCTTTTTAGGGTTGAAGTTCCTTAATATTTTCAAACAAGGTTCAAGTGGGCACACAAAGTTTTGCACAAAATGGGTGAAAGTCGATTTCCTTTACAATAATGTGATCCTAGAGAAACAACCCTAATGAGTTCACCCTAGTGTTCATGCAGTTCTACCAGGTGAGTTGATTTTAATTATGGTGAGTGGTGCGACCCAAGTCAAATCACGGCGGCTTCGCAAACACCACTCAGAAGAAAGAACACTCCAAGAAGATTATCTCTTCAAGAACAATAGAGTGTATTATTTTTTGGTTGGGTGATGAGTTTGGAATGTGGGTCGAGTAGCCATTCACCACACCAATTTTGATTTAATAACTTTTTGTATTTTTTTAAGCAAGCAAACACTCAATGGGTGAAGGTATACTCACAATAGGTCTTCATAGCACTTTACTCCGTCTCTACTGTCTCGGATCGCGCTCCTTCGTTGCCCAAGCATCAAGTTCCTACAACCAATCAAGTAGAGGGAGAAAATGAGTTAGAAGATGTGAATATGAATGCGGGATGAAAGCAACAAACGAAATGTATTACCACCTAGGCAACGGCGCCAAAAACTAATGAGCGCGGGATGCATTGGTTTAATTGTGTCATTATAACATGCATTCGCGACGTCAGTTTTAATTAAAGATTGGATTTGGTGAGTTCAAGTGTCGAACATGAGGAGGCATGAAATCGGATTACTTTGTTGCTTTTATTTGTCACAAGAAGTTTGGTTTGCTTGCAAGAAAACGAGAAAGAGAGAGAGAGAGTAGGGTTAGAGTTTGTCTTTAAATCACGACATTCATTCGAACAAGATGGGAGCTATATAAGAAACAACACCAACATTAACATTTAGCATGCAACTTGAGTTTGTTCGCAAATACAACAATAGCTAAAAGCTTAAATAAAAGCCATATAAAACTAGGGTAAAGAGAGAGAGAGAGGAGGAGGCAAGGTAGCCACGGTGGTGGAGGAGGGCTCCGTCGGTGGCTTGACAACTCCAAGGTGTATATGGAATGCTTGGTGGAGCTAGGAGAAGGCTACTGTTGTATGGAGAGGGTGTGTGAATTGAATGCCTTTGAATGGGGTGGTTGAAGGGGTTTAAATAAAAGAAAAGGGCTTCTAAATGAGGTAAAGGGGGTTTAGCAACGTCTACGATGTCGCTAAACCCCTTCCAAAAACGTCACTGAAGCCCTCTGGCCACAAGTCCAACCAACTCACGCATGCTTCTTCTTCTTCAGCTGCACCCGCAATCTGTGTGCCTTCGCTGTGGGCCATCCGATCTTCGATCGAACGGATGAGATTTCGCCCACGACGCCAGTTCAGATTGCGCTTGTGGAGAGCACACCTAGCGCGTTATCACACGCATGCTCATCGGGCGCTTGAGGGTGCGCCGTGTTGCATCCATTCGCACCTCTCAACGTTGATCAGATGGCTCGAATTATCTATGGTGCACGTTGGGCTGCAATTTGAGTCACGGCGCGATTCGAATGCTCGCCTCTCATCACAAGGGCAAGGTGCTACCGCTACACTACTTTCTCAGTTGGTCATGGAGACGAGATCAGGTGCGGATGCTTAGCGACCGTTGCATGGAGATCCAACGGTCAGATCTTCGCGCTGAAGGAGCTCGAGCGTGGTGGATGCAGTGATGGCAAGCACTGCTCGATGTTGATCGGACAGCTTAAAGCGCTGCTTCTTGAGGCTGCGCGGATGAGGGGTGCGGTGGATGCGGTAATGATCAATGACCAGAACATCTTGGGCTGATCGAGGGAGCTCCGGATGTCAGATTTGAGTGATTTCGAGTCCGTTGGACTTGATTCGTCGATCTGAGTCCATCTGTATGGTCCGATTGCTCATCTGAGGCCTATTTTAATATGCACTTGTACATATGGCCATTAAACATTGATTCATAAGCAATCTTAACTTAGAATACATGCAGTGCTCCTATGCCTATTATGACATGTTATTAGTGCGCATACATTCTCAAAACTCACCCTAGTTGATGGAATTATCATCATTGAATGTGGAGTTATCACACAACACTAGCATAGGCATTAGGGTTAGAAGGGTGAGGTGGGTTTTGCAAAATAGGTTGAACTTGTTTTGGATTTGGATTTGGGTTAGCAAAGACGAGTAGGAATTGGGGAGCTAGTTGAACTATATGTGCCTATTGCTCCTGTGTGTGATTCTAGTTAACCCTACTAAAATTCCTAGGGTTAGGGACAGGTTGAGAAGGCAACATCCCATGTTGTCTAGAATCTACAAGTTGGTCTAAGCACCTCATTAACTCGGTCCTCAATTGATTCATCTTTTCTTTGTGCCTCAAATTCATTTCTCTCATTTCTTTGAGGACCAAACTCAAATCATTGGGTAGGGCATCTTGGGTAAGCTGAGATAGGCATTGGCAAGGTTCCTGTTGCGTATACCTACTAGGTTTCCCATAGTTATTTTGCCTAATTGGCTTAGGACCCTATGTGGGTTTCTGACTTGACCAAGTAAAGTTAGGATAGTTATGTCATGAGTCAGGATTTCGTAGCGAAAAGATTTGACTTTAGTAAACCCTGTCATCATAGTGCACTTCGTAAGAGAATCCGTCAACCAGATAATTTTTTTTACCGAAACTCAGAATGAGCCCCAGGTCGAACACGGGGAGGCTACGCTAATTCTAAATCTGCAGTTATATTTTTTTGTAATTTTTGTTTATAAAAGAGACATTCACAATGATGCTATCCTACTTGCAATATAAACAATAAAACTAGAGAGAGAAAGAGAGAGAAAGAGAGAGAGAAACAACTTTTATAATAAAAGTAATGTTGTTACAGCTACAACTAGAAAGTGGGAAATCTAATCTAAAAAGCGATAAAGAGAAGGGGTGAGAAGTTATCCTCCTCGATGGCTACCTGGAGGACGAGCCGGACAGGTGGCACCTAGAAGAAGAGCAAAGACGGAGGATGAAGGGCGGATTGGGAATAACCGAGGATGAGGCAAGGCATCGACATCGCAGGATCCACTTCTGGAATAGGGGCATGAAGACAGCTGACGAGAGCTCCGTGAAGAGGGTGAGAGGTGAAAAAATTTGTTTTTAACTCTAGTGAAGCTTCCCGTAGCTTGGGAGCACTAGAGCGAGCTTTAGAACTTGAGTTCTTAGCTATAGAGAGGGAGAGAGATGATGGAAGGGATCATGGATGAAGGGGGTGTAGGTGACTTTATATAGTTGAGGTACAAGGGCAAAAAGGACATTTAATCTTTCAAAAATTAACTTGCTACCTTTAATGACAGATACATGTGTCATTGTAGACACACGTCGCTGTAGCTACGCCACAACAAGGGCCGTCCATCACGCATCCGAAGCTCCACACACTGCCACATCGACGTTGCCTCGCCTTCAGCCGTTCGTGCCTTTAATCACGTACATACATTCTCAGCAGTCCGATCGTACATCTGACAGCTTAGATCCGTGCATGCCGCTTCCTCTTCACACGTTAAGAGGTGACGCAGCCACTTCATCGTCATTGGATGATTGATCAATGGCTTAGAATGTGCACCTACGCACCTTTACCAATCGTGCCTCCCGCATGTGTGATCTCGCGTGAGATCAGGCATCTAATCGTGCATCCATTCAAGTTGTTGATCTAAGCTGCACGTTCTTGATCGAAGGGCTGGATTTCGCTCCCATGCCGAGGAGGAAGCACGGAGAGGGGGCTCAAACAAGCGACTTGCTGTGGCATAGCACCTTAACAGCTGCCCTACACGCACTTTTTGGTCGTGTTTCTGATTTAAGGGTCGCGCACCTATGACCCGTTGGACCTCAATCCAACGGTTGAGATCGTGCTACCTTTGATGAAGAGGAAGAGTGCTGGTGCCTTCGATTGGCTTGGATGACACCACGTGTTGTCATCTGGGCCGTTCATCTTCTTTTGCTTGTAGGAGGTGCCATGGTTGTCAGATTGGATTGATTTCGCATTGTTGGGTTATGATCGTCGATCAGAATTCATCCATGCAGTTGGATTTGTCGTCTAAGGTATGAATTTTACACCACCTTGGCCCTTGACCTCTGATCTTTCTCTAACTGTACTGATGCTACGAAGGTCCGATCGGGGCGATCTTGAAGGAGTTGGACTCCGATCGTCACCCTGATCAATTCCATACAGTTGGATCTTCAATCCGAGGCCCCAATAAATATCACCCCATCCCCTGGCCACAAAAAGGAAAAATTAACCTATAACTTGTACAAACTAATCTAAATGCATGTTATGTAGTATTTATAATACTGAATGCAATTATATGCCTAAGAACATGAATAAATGGAAAGTTTATGTGAAATAGATGTGTCAACATCACACCCCCATGCCTTTCCTTTTCTAGTCCCTTGCAAAACTATATGCTATTTATAAACAGAATTAGAATCAAACTACTTGGGCAATAGTTATTTTTGAATACTAGGAAATTTCTACTAAAACCTGAACTACGAAGACAACAGTACTCGGATGTCTGCCAAAATGCAGATCGCCCAAGCCCTCACCTTATACAAAAGCAAAAGCATCTTTTTTCTTTTTCTTCTTTTCTAATTTTTTTGGATTTTTCAATTTAGAGTTTCAGGGAAGCTTTCTACGGCTACCCAACCCACTCAAGACTCGAAAAGAACTCTAAGTACTAAGCATCTTTTTGTGTGAAATGTGATAGACTCACTGTTCAGCAATCAGAACGAACTTCAGGTTTCTACGCCTTTTGGTAACCTTGAAAAGGAATTCTGCCTAAAGGTGCATCTATACAACCGGTAGCTTTTGCCCTACTTTTTTTTTTTTTGGATCAACACAAGGGCGAATTCAATATATATCTCCTCAGCTTATTATACTTCCCTGCTTCTTCCTAAGTGTTTGGAATTATATGTGCATTTCATGAGCTAGGTTCTGGACAACCGGCCAATGAGCTGTTACCATCGACAACTTCTCAGCCATACTCGTGCGGTAAAGTGTAGCGTATTTATTTATTTATTTATTTTTCTCTTCTTTTTTATTTTTTTTCTTTTTGGGTATTTCTTTTTTTTTTAAGTAGGTGGCTTCCCTGATCTAAGATTTACCTAAAGACAGTAGAAAGAGAATGGTCGTGTGGTTGGGCTCTGAACAACCGGCCAATGAGTTGTTACCACTAGCAACTTGGAAGCCATACCATCCTAGAAGGTTCAGTAGCTACCCAATTTCCCTTAAAATTGCTGAACAGTGAGTCAGTGCAAAGAGTATGTAGATGCTTAGACTATAAGTTCCCTCAAATCAGAGGGTGAGCTGATAAGTCATGTACTTATAGGTCCAACTTATTAACCAATTAAAAATGAATTTTCAAATGGTGAGGACTCAAGAATCAAGTCCATATTTTAGTGGACACCCAAGCTTGATTAAGCCTGAAGACCTGAAGGGTCTAAGTGTTCAGGTCCTACTATATTATTTCCTAAGGTTGAAAATTTCTAAAGCCCAAGTTTTCTTTTCCTAATTCAATTTTTTTTAAAATAAAAAGTAAAAATAAGGAAAATTTACAAGGAATCCACAGAGCTAACAATATGATTCAAAAATGAATCCACCGCCCCATACCTAGCTTATGCAATGTCCTCATTGAAAATAAAATGCATGAGAAAAGGGTAGAATGGAAAAACATCACTTGTATTCCATGATGCTCTGGTAAGCTCTAAGCCAAGCTGTACAAATGCTGAGTTTAATGCCATCAGCTAGGCAGGGTCCAGCCCAAGAAGTCAGATCAAGGTTAAAGCAACCTTGTATGAGATGGGTTCTGGAATAACACGATCAACAAAAGGTTTCAGATGTTGTCCATTGACCATGAAAGAATTACCCATCTTTGGGTCAAAAATCTCAACTTCCCCATTTGGGAATAATCGATCAATGGTGAACGAGCCATTCCACTTTGACCTAAGCTTGTCGGGAAAGAGCTTAAGTTGAGAATCAAAGAGCTAGACCTTCTAGTTCAGCTCAAAGCTCTTGCGTGAAATCAGCTGGTCATGAAGAGCTTTGGTTCTAGCCTTATAGATCTTGGCATTCTTATATGCATTATTTCTAAGCTCCTCCAACTCAGATAATTGGAGTTTCCTGATCTTTTCGGCTAAATTTAAGTCAAAGTTGCATTTGTTGATTGCCTAGAATGCCCAATGTTCAATCTCTACGGGTAAATGGCACACCTTACCATACACCAGACAAAACGGTGACATGCTAATAGGTGTTTTGTACGCCATACGGTAGGCCCAAAGATCGTCATCAAGCTTTTGAGTCCAGTATTTCCTATCAGGCCTAACCATTTTCTGTAGGATGTTCTTGATCTCCCAATTGGAGATTTTGGCCTGTCCATTTGTCTGGGGGTGATAAGGTGTGGAAATTTTGTGGTTCACCCCATATTTTGCCAATATATTGTGAAACTGGGCATTAGTGGAGTGAGTACCACCACCGCTGATGATGGCCCTTGGAATCCTGAACCGACTGAAGATATTCTTCTTGACAAAATCGATGACCACTTTGTGGTCATTGGTTCGAGTTGGAATAGCCTCAATCCACTTGGATACGTAGTCAACAGCTATGAGAATGTACTAGTGTCTAAATGAAGGGAGGAAGGGTCCCATGAAATCGATGCCCCAAACGTCGAAGATTTCAACGAAAAGAATCAAGTTAAAGGCATCATGTCCCTCTTAGTTATGCTCCTGAGTGCCTGGCATCAGGAACACGACCTCGAGAACTCCTGGGCATCCTTGAATAAAGACGACCAATAAAATCCAGATTGCAAAATTTTTGCAGCCATCATTTTCCCAGAGAAATGTCCACCACATGCAAATGCATGGCAAAACTCAAGTATACTTTGAAACTCATTCTTCGAAATACATCGGCGAATAATCTAATCATAGCCAATGCGGTACAGTTCAAGGTCTTACTAAAAGTAATATTTGGCCTCAAATATAAGTCTATCCCATTGTTGCTTGGTCCAATCCTTGGGGATTTGACCAACGGCCAAATAATTTACCATGTCCACAAACCAAGGGGTTTGGACACCTGAAACTGTAAGAATAGTCTTGTCCGGAAAAGTATCAGTAATAAGAATATTCAGATGAGAAGAATCAATTAGGAGTCTCGAAAGATGATCCGCTGATAAACACACATGAATTCATGATAAAATGCTTATTTATGATAGTTCCTAGGCCTAGCAATGCATATCATAGTATAAAGATTGCATAACATTCATTGCATTGTATTTAGGATAGTTATATATTATGTACATTAATTCCAACATTTTATATGACCAGGAGGCAGTATGACATCTTTACTGGCTTCAGATGAAGAATCTGACTATACAGATGGATCCGGAGTGACGATCGCAATCTGTCCGCGCAAAATCACCCTGATCAAAGCTCCGTAGCATCCTCTACAAGAAGTAGAAGATGGATGACCTAGATGTTGCCACATGGCACCATCCAGGCCACCCTACATGAGCTGCAGCCTCCCCAGCTTCACGTAAGGAGTAATCCAAGATGTTGGATCTCAATCCAATGGCTATGAAGCACTCTTCATCGCCCAGCCTCAAGCACCTCATCACCGCACAGCTAAGCAGCTCCTTGGCTAAATAGTAACGCGCCTGCTAAGCAAACGAAAGGTGCAGGTTCGAGCCTTAGTACTTTGTGCCCGCTCCAGCATCGGCTAAATTGGACCGCTTGATCTTGATCGAGTGGTTGAGATGACCCACGGGCGATCAAACACTGGAAGACGACGTGCAACCGCATGCCAAGGTAGACGTGCACCATCTGGAGCGCTTATTTAAGTCGACCGGGCATGTTATCTGTCATCCAATCATCGCGATCACATGATGAGCGTGATTAAAATCAATGAAGGCGCGATCTGCGGGTGCCTCCCAGCCGTGCGATGAAGGATCCAACGGTTTCCATCGCAGATGCCAGCTGGTGTGGGATTCAAATGCCAGTAGTGCGCACTTCCTCCTCGCGATCTCAACCATCCGCGCCTGATCCATCGGTTGAAACTCTCTGTGCACTGTGCCACCTATAGCCATGCCTCCTCACGACAACAGAGGCACATGAATGTTTAGCAACACCCCCAATAGGTCTCTAGAGAAGTTTTAAATGTCGTTGAAGACCCGTGCACGCAAAACACATCCATTCCACCACTATATAAACCCCATGACCCCTTCCCTTCCAAACCATCTCTACCTACTCTACTCCCACCTACTCCTAAGCTCTAGTAGCCTACCAAATCTCCCTTAGAGCTTATTCCCAAGCTCCAAAGGCCTCTTATTAGTGTAATGCTCCTATACCCCACTAAATATTCATCCCCCATCTTACCACCTTCATAGGAAACCTTGAAGTTGTCTTCCTACCTCCATTTCGATAGAAGACCACCTCCTCCTCATCCCCATTCCAAAGTCTTGGTGAAGCATTCCTCTACCCGGCGTCCTCCTGCATCTCACCTCCGTCGTCCAACACCTCACCCCCTTAGCCCAAGCTGTCGCCAAGCATCGTCATCTTGCCAAACAGCCAATTTGGGGGATTTCCTCTCACCCCTATTTCTTTTATTTTCACATATTGTAATCGATGACTGAATGACATTGTGATATATTCATTTGTTCCCTCCATTTTGTGAAATTATCTTGCTTGCTTCTTTATTATAAAACCAAACAAAAAATAAATAAAACCCTAAAACATCAAAAAGAAACAAAACGAAGTGCAGATTTCAACAAAAGTAAACGTCGCCTCCCTGTGTTCGACCCGGGCTCCCTTTGAGTTTTGGTTAAAAATTGTATTTGATAAAATGTTTTGCGAACTATGACGACGGGTTCTCGAAACCCTGATTTTACTTCGTCAAAACCCGTACATCATCCGTCACCACATTTTGTGCCCCAGATTTATCTTTAATTTCAAGATAGAATTCTTGAAGTAAAAGAATCCATCGGATGAGCTGGTGTTTGGCATCCTTTGTGGCCAAGAGATACCTCAAGGCTAAGCGGTCAGTACAGATAATGACATGAGATCCTAAGAGATAAGCCCAAAATTTTTCCAATGCAAATATTACAGCTAGCAATTCTTTTTCTATAACAGTGTAGTTGTAAGCACCTCTGTTTTGATGCACCAAAATTATGTTTATTGCTAAAACTGACATTTCAGGACTATCTTGGATTGAAGCCTCTGTTCAAGACACAAGTTCAGATAGTTGCTGATGTGCGTCTTTTTCATTTATTTGAGTCTAGGCCTTTATTGTAAGGAACCTCAAATAAAACACAAAAATGATTTTTTCGCGTATCTTTTCAAAACCTAAGTTTAGGGTTATTGATCGACCAAACTTGTTAATTGATCAACCAAAACACTTTGATCAACCAACCTACTTATTTGACCAATCAAATTAGTTCATTTTATAAAGTTGAGAAAAATCCTCTTGATCGACCAACCAAGATAATTGATCGACCAACAAGTGATCAACCAACATCCTTAATTAATCGACCAAAGTACTTTTTGATTGACCAATTAACCTTAATTGATCGATCAATTTTGTTTCCTATTCAAGCAAAACTTTTTGTATAAATAGAGGTCCAATGCAGCCCATTCATACACAACATTTAAAAAAAAAACACCATTCAAAAATAGATCTTCTCGTGCTTATTGCAAAAGGTTTTCCTGTCTCGTTCTTCACGTTCTTTGAAAGCACGACTCCACGAACCCCTGAGAAAAATTGGTCTGATAATTTATTGAGGTTCCTTAGAATTTATTTTATTGTTATTCTATTTTGTTGCTTTTGATTTACAGATCCCAAGCCTGTTTGGAAGACTTGTGGTTGTTGTTTTTGCTTCTCTTCAGGAAAAAAGAGAAGGGTTTGTAAGAGGTTGTGCCACCTTCATTCAAGTGGTGCGAAAAGTGGATTGACTAGCTTGTACTAGCCAGAAAAATCCTAAGCTGGGAGGCTTAAGTAGTGGTTTTTACCCGGATTGGGTTTCCATTATAAATCAGGTGTATTCCGTGCATGAATCTTTGTTGTCTTATTTTTTAATCTGAATCTTATTTTTCTAAAGCAATACTATTCACCCCTCCCCTCTAGTATTTAGTTGCGATCCACAAGATATTCTCCAACCCTCATTTAGTATCAGAGTGAGGTTGTCCAAAAGATGTCACAATCATCTGTCGACACATATGCTAAGGGGCAGTCTGTTGTTCATCCTCCTCTCTTTGATGGGACGAACTACAAATATTGAAAGACAAGGATGCAAATCTTCCTGGAGTCCATGGATTTTGAAGTATGGGACATCATCGCCTCCAAGTATACTCGTTCTAAGATCAAGGAAGGAGTGGCTGTGACACCGGATCAAAAGAAGATGGCAACTCACAATGCAAAAGCCATGAATGAGATCTTCTGCCGGCTTTCGAGAGTAGAATTCAATAGCATTTCTGCTTGCAAGATAGCCTATGAAATCTAGAACATCCTTGAAATGAGAAGGCATGACAAAGGTAAAGGAAACTAGAGTGAATTTACTAACGCAAAATTACGAGCTTTTCAGGATGAAGAAAGACGAGTCGATCAAGAAAATGTTTACGAGGTTTATGGACATCATAAACTCTCTAAGGAACTTCGATCAGGAAATCAAGAATGAATCACTAGTAAGAAAGATACTCCGATCTCTCACCAGCGATTGGGAAACCAAGACCACAGCAACACAGGAGTCCAAAGATCTGTCTACCCTAAAATTAGATGATCTTATTGGAAGCTTGATGGCCTATGAAGTTCAACTTCAACACATGACGGAGCATGAAGGCGAAGGAGTAAAGAAGAAGGCCATAGCCCTTGAAGCTACTCAAGAATCTGAAGAAACTTCAAGTGGAGAAGAAGAGGAAGACATAGCACTCTTATCCAAAAAATTCAGAAAGTTTCTTAAGGACAAGAAGAACTGGAGGAAGAAGAAAGAAGGAAGAAACAATGATGCAGTCATCTGTTATAACTACAAGAGAAAGGGACGCATCAAAAAGGATTGTCCACTTCTCAGGAAGGATTCTGAAAGAAGAAGAAGCACTTCAGTAAAGATGGAAAGAAGAAAGCCTTTACTGCAACTTGGGATGAATCAAACTCAAGTTCAAAAGAAGAAGAAACATCAGGAGAAGAAGGTCTTCTCGATTTGATGGCACTAGAAGATGAGGAAACCTCCTTTACTCAAGATGAACTATTAGAAGCATTCTTTGAATTACATGATATAGCTACATCATTAAAATTAGAAAATAAAAACCTAGTAAAGATACCAGACAAAGAGAAAGCACAAAAAGAAGCACTTGACAAACAAAACAAAGAACTATCTATTGAAATTACAACACTAAAATCTCAAATAAACCACTTAGAAATAGACAGATAAATTGAAAGAAAACTCTATTGTTCTACTAAATGACCTGACAAAATTCACAAATGGATGTAGGAATCTACATAAATTGTTAGGAACACAAACCCAAAGCACCACAAAATTTAGGTTAGGCTATATACCAAAGAATAATCATGAAGCATCTAGTTCTAGTCAAAACAAAGAGAAAGGTAGCATGCCAAAATAGGCAATGAAAACTAACCATCGTGGACCCAAGCAAAAATGGGTACCAAAAAGCATTTTGCAATCTTGTTTTATAGGCTGAGTAGATTATAAGAAGTGGACTTTCCAACAAATCAATGGAACATTGAAGCCACTATACCAAACAAACCCTCACAATCATAAATCAATGACAGGAAAGAGAAGAAGATGGATTATGGACAGCAATTGTTCCAAGCACATGACCGGCGAGGAAGACCAATTCCTACAACTCAACCTTCAGGAAGGTGGTACGGTCACATTCGGAAAAAACCACAAGGGTCGTATTATTAGTACTAGCCAAATTGGTAATTCTTCTACCTCTATTAATAATGTGCACTTAGTTAAAGGTTTAAAACACAATCTATTAAGTGTAAGCCAAATATGTGATAAGGGGAACAGAATTACGTTTACATCAAAAGGTTTTAAAATTCGTGATGAAGAAACAAATCAAGTTATTCTTAAAGGAAACAGACACAAAGATATTTACACCATAAGCTTCGACAAATACAACAGTCTTGAATGTCTAGTCGTATCTGATGAAGAAGCAACTCTTTGGCATAAAAGACTAGGTCATGTTCACATTGGAAGCATTAGTAAACTTGTGAAACATGAACTTGTCAAAGGTCTACCAAGGATCAACTTCAAGAAAAGCAAAGTTTGCGATTCTTTTCAAGTCGGTAAACAAACCAAAAATCCTTTTAAACCAAAAAGGATGGTTAGCACTTCTCAACCCCTGGAGCTACTTCACTTAGACTTATTCGGACCAACCAAATCCGAAAGCCTAAGCGGGTGCAGATATTGTTTAATCATAATTAACGACTTCTCTAGATTTACTTGGGTATCTATCTTAAAGAGCAAGGACTTAACCTTAGATGCCTTTAGCAAATTAGTTAGAAGATTATAGAATGAAAAAAGATCAGAAGTAATTAGAATCAGAAGTGATCATGGTGGAGAATTTGAAAATGAATCCTTCTCAAATTTTTGTCATCAATATGGATTAAACATGAGTTTTCCTTCCCTAGAGCTGCTCCGCAGAATGGTGTAGTTGAGAGGAAAAATATGACCTTACAAGCGTGTGCCCGCACAATGCTATGAGAGTCAAAGCTACCTTTATATTTTTGGGCTAAGGCTGTAAACACTGCTTGTTATATCCAAAATAGAACCCTGATCAGACCAATTCTAAAGAAGACACCCTTTGAACTCTGTTATGGAAGAACACCTAAAATTTCCTACTTCAAGATTTTCAGATGTCGATGTTTTATACTCAACGCTAAAGATAATCTTGATAAGTTTGATGCAAAAAGCTCAGAAGGAATTTTCCTAGGTTATTCAACCAGAAGTAAAGTCTACAGGGTCTTTAATAAGAAGAATTTTGTTGTTGAGGAAACCATGCATGTATCATTTGATGAAACATTAGTTCAACCTAAATCTTCCACAATTGATGATGATGATACAATAGATGATCCGTCAAATATTCCAGGAGATATTATTTCTAATGAACTACCCAAAGATATCTCATTTGTAAAAGATCATCCTAGAGAACTAGTAATAGGAGACTTATCAAAAGGAGTTCAAACCTGATTTTCCCTTAACACATTAGCTTTTATAGCTTTTGTATCTCAATTAGAACCTAAAAATATTAAGGAAGCCTTTTTAGATAATTATTGGATTATTGCTATGGAAGATGAGCTAAACCAATTCAGGAAAAATCAAGTATGGGAACTTGTTTCAAAACCTGAGCAACAAACTATTATTGGAACCAAGTGGATTTTTAGGAACAAACTTGATGAATCAGGACATGTAGTTAGAAATAAAGCTAGACTTGTGGCTCAAGGATATAATCAAGAGGAAGGAATAGATTTTGACGAAACATATGCACCTGTTGCCCGACTTGAATCTATTAGAATGTTACTAGCTTTTGCAGCCCATATGGAATTTATGCTTTTCCAAATGGATGTCAAAAGTACCTTTTTAAATGGATTCATTAAGGAGGAAGTCTTTGTTAAACAACCTCCAGAATTTGAAGATCCAAATCATCCAGAACATGCATACAAATTAAACAAAGCATTGTATAAATTAAAACAAGCTCCACGAGCTTGGTATGAAAGATTAAAAACATACTTAATTGATAATGAGTTTAAAATTGGTCAAATCGATCCAACTTTATTTACAAAAAAAAAAAAAATGTCCTCCTAATAATTCAAATATATGTAGATGATATTATTTTCGGTGCTACTCATGATCTACTTTGCCGAGAATTTGAGAAGGTTATGCAGGATCAATTTGAAATGAGTATGGTGGGAGAACTTAAGTTCTTCCAAGGTCTTCAGATTGATCAACTATCCTTCGAAATGTTCATATCTCAAACAAAATACACAGCAAAGATATTGAAGAAATTCTCAATGGACAAAGTCAAAGGCAAAGAAACACCGATGGCAGCTTCTACCCAGTTAAAAACTAATGACACAAGTAAGTCAGTAGATCAAAAACTTTATAGGAGCATGATAGGTTCTCTATTATACTTAACTGCAAGTAAACCTGACATTCTATTTTGCACTTGTTTATGTGCTCGTTTTCAAGTAAACCCTAAGGAATCACATCTGAATGTTATTAAAAGAATCCTTAGATATCTAAATAACACACAAGACTTAAGACTCTTCTATCCGAAGTCAAACACTTTGGAATTATATTTTTTTTGTGATGCTGATTATGCGGGTAATTTCACAGATCAAAAGAGTACTAGTGGAACTTGTCAATTTCTCAGAAATTCCCTAGACTCTTGGTTCTCTAGAAAACAAAACACCGTATCTCTATCCACAACTGAAGCAGAATATGTAGCAGCATCCTTAGCATGTTCACAACTATTGTGGATGAAACAGACTTCAAACAAGTTTTGGATTAACTTTTAAAAATAACAAAATCTTGTGTGACAACACTAGTGCAATCAACTTATCCAAGAATCCAGTACAACACTCTAGGACTAAACATATTGATATTAGACATCACTTTCTTAGAGATTATGTCTTAAAAAGGGATATCAACTTAGAATTTATTAACACAGACAAACAACTAGCCGATATATTCACAAAACCTTTATCAAAAGATAGGTTTAATCAAATTTGTCATTCACTAGGCTTATTTAGATTAAAAGAGCTTAATTAAGTGGCCTAAAAATTGACTCTTTCACTATTTTGATCGATCAATTTTCACAAATTGATGGACCAACCTTTGATCGATCAAAACTATTGTTTTGATAGACCAAAATTTGAATTTTGCCTGGTGAGAATTTTCCCTCCACAGTTCTCTCTTTTTGATCGATCAACTCAAATTTTTGATCGACCAAACTGTTTGGGCGGGAATTTTCCCTCCAAACTTTCAAACTTTGATCGACCAAAACTAGGCGGATTCACCTTTGCGATTGCGATCTCGTTTCCTCGTTTTCCTGTCGCAATCTTCGTTTACCATTTCTAACCTATGTGATTAGTTACCTTAAATGCATTTACCTATTTTTCTAATCACATTCTCTTTAAAAACACCTCATTTTTACCCCTAGACCCATTTTTTAACCATCATAAATGGTGCCCACATCTCTCAAACTCTACCCCACAACTTTTACTCTCCTCTAATTGACCAACACCACAAGCTCCAACCTCCTTGCACACACCCTCCTCCGTGCATGGCTCCTTCATGCAACGGATCTCGCAAGAGCGTGCCCAATCATCACATCCTCCATCTCATGACTTCGTGACCTCCATGCTCGCACAACTTCAACCTCCTCGCATGACTTCCGTTCGGCCTCCTTTCGATCGACCAACTTTGGTTCTATCTTGGTACATTCTAAACCTTGAATACATCCATCCCTTTGGATTTTTCTTGTGTTTAAAATGTGCTTTGACTTACTCTAACTTGTTTGATCTTGTTTTTGTATTTATTTCTTGCAAAATCTTATAGCATACGTGAGTTTATCATCCGTCAAATAGCCTTTTTTTCTGGTCTGCGGTCTTTTTGGTCGACCAAACCCCTTGGTTGATTGACTAAATGTCCGGTTCTTTTTTGGTCAACCAGTCAAAATTTTTGATTGACCAACTGTGTTTTCCAACACCTTATCATGGCACCAAAACGTCCATGCAGCTCTTCTAGTCATCGTGATGATACTTTCGATCGATTTTTCATTACCGAGGCCACTCGTGATCGTTTCTCGCTGTTTACAAAATTCTCTCCACAAGTTGGTAGACCCATTGATTTCACTTATTTCAAGTTTATTTTCCTTGGGATCCGTGATAAATTTGCATACCATCAGATTTTACATTTGTTTGGGTGGAACTTTTATGAGGGTTCCAAACATAGCCTTATTCCCAGTGTTGACCCCATGGCTTCTCACCTATTTTATGCCAATCTCAAACATATAGGTGAAGGCTCCAACATCGAGTTGACCTCGAACGTCTATGGGATAGAATTTCTTATCAATTCGGATGATTTAATGGAGATTCTTGGTTGTCCTTCTGTTGGACCTACTTTTCTAGGTTGCATCAGCAAACTCAGCCTGACACTATCAGAGAGACCCTACTCACTCCCTCTCCTTTTGACTTGGGTCATCCTGCCAAGTCACCCTTTTTCCGTTGTTTGCCTCGCTTTCTAAACCGTGTTTTCTTATGGAACTTTATGTCCAAGTCCACATCTTTTGAAAATTGCCCTAGTATTATGCTAATCACCCTCCATGCCTTCATGAAGAACAATTGGTTCAACTGGAACCATTTGATTCTTTATCTCATGAGTAAACCACCTAGCAGCTCCTTCCAGTTCGGGACACTTCTGTCTCATATCTTTCTCCATTTCAATGTACCCATGGACATTAATCATAAACAGTTTATCACCCGTGTCTCCATTTTTTATAAACTCACTTATGCTAAGATGGAGCAAGCACAGGGAGCTCATGATGAGGGTGCACCACAGGAGCAGCAGCAGCAGCAGGAGCAGACCACTGTACCTCCTCCATTCCCATCTTATGAGCACTTCACTACGACTTGTCCACCTCCAGTGAGACCATCACCATCCTTCTACGACCAGGACTGGAGTCTCTTGGACAGACAGATTTCAGGCAAGGACATTGTCACTATTCAGAATGTGACAGCTGGTATTTCTTTGATGATGCATGGGCAGAGGGAGACAGACATGGTCATGAGTAGGCACGGGCATCAGGTATCAGAATACCTGAATGCTTAGAGTCAGTTTTTGGACAGACTTGGAGAGTCTGTTCATAGCATTCAACAGCAGCTTCACCATCCTCCTCGACCTCGTCGTTTTACTACCATACCATCTACAGCACCTCCTCCTCCTACTTCATCAACTTCACCAGCCGCACCACCAACAGACTAGCAGATCACTCCTCCTTGCAGGACATCCAGACATTCGACACCTCGTTCGTCAGCTCAGCGACGCCTTTGCCTTTGTCAACCTGCATCTTCTGAGAGATCAGACTCATTGCATCTTTAGCTAGATACTGATCTTCAGAGCACCATGGATGCATTTATGGCATCGCTAAATGATTAAGTGTTATATTTTCTTGTATCAGTTTATTTTTGTCATGTATCAGTTTATCTTCTAGACTCTTTTATATGTTATTCTAGACATTTTGTTATGATGTTGCATGAATATTATCTCCTTCAGTTTTATATCTCTCTCATGCATGATCTTATATTGATGCTTATATTACTTGTTTAAGGGGGAGTTAATTCTAAAATAACCAGCATCATGTTTACTTTTTGCTGAAATAAAAAGGGGGAGATATTATGCAAAGTTATTCATAATTTTAATTTTGTTGTCATCAAATAGGGGGAGAATGTAAGCACCTCTGTTTTGATGCGCCAAAATTATGTTTATTGCTAAAACTGACATTTCAGGACTATCTTGGATTGAAGCCTCTATTCAAGATACAAGTTCAGATAGTTGCTGATGTGCATCTTTTTCATCTATTTGAGTCTAAGACTTTATTGTAAGGAACCTGAAATAAAACTCAAAAATGATTTCTTCGTGTATCTTTTCAAAACCTAATTTTAAGGCTATTGATTGACCAAACTTGTTAATTGATCGACCAAAGCACTTTAATCGATCAACCTACTTATTTGACCGATCAAATCAGTTCATTTTAGGAAGTTGAGAAAAATCCTCGTGATCGACCAACCAAGCTAATTTATCGACCAACAAGTGATCGACCAACATCCTTAATTGATCAACCAAAGTACTTTTTGATAGACCAATTAACCTTAATTGATTGACAAATTTTGTTTCCTATTCAAGTAAAACTTTTTGTATAAATAGAGGTCAAACGCATCCCATTCATACTCAACATTTAAAAAGAAACACCATTCAAAAACAAATCTTCTCATGCATATTGCAAAAGGCTTTCACGTCTCATTCTTCACATTCTTCGAAAGCACGACGCCTCAAACCTTTCCGAAAAATTGGTTTGATCATTTATTGAGGTTCCATAGAATTCATTTTATTGTTATTCTATTTTGTTGCTTTTGATTTACGGACCCCAAGCCTGTTTGGAAGATCCATGGTTGTTGTTTTGGCTTCTCTTCAGGATAAAAGAGAAGGGTTTGTAAGAGGTTGTGCCACCCTCATTCTAGTGGTGCGAATAGTGGATTGACTAGCTTGTACTAGTCAAAAAATTCCTAAGCTGGGAGGCTCTGGTAATGGTTTTTACCCGAATTGGGTTTCCACTATAAATCAGGTGTACTCTGTGCATGAATCTCCGTTGTCTTCTATTTTAATTTGAATCTTATTTTTTTAAAGCAATACTATTCATCCCTCCCCTCTAGTATTTAGTTGCGATCCACAGAATATTCTCCAACCCTCAGTAGTTTCTCTGGACCTCGTCCAGAGTTTTGCTAGCATAGTAGATGATAGAGGGCTTCCTATCTATCTTCTAGCCCAAAATAGCCCCGATTGCATAATTAGAAGCATTGGTTATGATCTCAAATGGGGTTGTCCAGACCAGTGGTTGCAACACCAGAGCACAAGTGATTGTCATTTTAAGAAAATCAAATGCCTTGTGGCACGATTCATCAAAATTAAATGGTGTGCCTTTGGCGTGAAGGTTGCTCAAAGGTCGAGCAACCTTAGAAAAGTCCTTGATGAACCTCCTATAAAATCCCACATGACGAAGAAATGATCAAATTTGTTTAACAGATGTGAGAGGAGGGAGTTTTGAGATAGCATCCACCTTAGCTCGATCCACTTCAATTCCCCACTTAGAGACTACATGACCCAAGACGATGCCTTCTTGTGCCATGAAGTGACTCTTTTCCCAGCTAAGGACCAACCGTGTTTTGATGCATCTCTTAAGGATCAATTCTAGGTTGACCAGGAAAGAATCAAACGACTCTCCAAAAAATGGAGAAATCGTCCATGAATACCTCCATAAATTCTCCCACCATGTCTGAGAAGATGGCTAGCATGCACCTTTGAAAAGTCGCAGGTGCATTGCAAAGCCCAAATTGCATTCTTTGGAATGCAAAGGCTCTATAGGGATAGGTGAAAGTCATCTTTTCTTGATCCTCAAGATGGATAGGGACTTGGTTGAATCCCGAGTAACCATCCAGGAAACAGATATACTTTTGCCTGACCAACCTTTCAAGGATTTGGTCAATGAAAGGTAAAGGGAAATGATCCTTTTTCGTGGTTGTATTCAGCTTCCTGTAATCGATAAAGACTCTCCAAGAGGGAGCTAAATGGGTTGTGACAGATTCACCTTTCTCATTAGTCACAATGGTAATCTCAGCTTTCTTGGGAACAATTTGCATGGGACTAACCCAGGGACTATTCAAGATTGGATAAATGATTCCTATGTCGAGCCACTTTCTTGATCACTTCTCACATATTGGGATTCAGTCTCCTCTGCATCTGGCAAGAAGGGCGGGATCCATCTTCCATAAAAATCCGATGATTGCAATAAGATGGCTCAATCCACCTAAGGTCATGGATGGTCCAACCAATTGCCTCCTTATGTGCTTTTAGGACCTTAATTAGTTTCATCTCCTACTCCTTAGTCAGTTTTGCACTTATAATCATAGGGAGCATTTTCTTAGGTCTTAAAAATTCATATTTAAGACTCTCGGGAAATGGTTTCAGTTTAAGTTGGGGTAGGTTCGAGTTGGAGGGTAAGGAGGATGCTGATGAAGATTTATCAGGACGATCTAAAGGAAGAGGTTGGGAGTGAAGGAAATCAGCAACCTCTTCAGAGTGTAGCGGGTCTGCCACAGAGGGTTGTGGGTTAGGTTCGTTGGTGCAAGAGGAATTCTCAAGGATGATAAAGGCATTACAAGTCTCAAGATTCAGATCATCATCCTCCAGCTCCTCAATATATCCACAACCCTTAAATTTTTTAATCTTCTTGAAAATATCGAGTTTCATTTTCCTATCCCCAAAGGCGATCTCTATACTACTGCTTTCACAGTTGATATTGGCCTTAGTGGTAGCCAGGATCTGACGCCCCAAAATGATGGGCGTGTCCCTTAAATCTTCAAGTACATCCATGTCAAGGACAAGGAAATCTATAAGAAAGTAGATGTCCTTAACCTTAGCAATAACATCCTCAATAATGTCTTTTGGGTTTTTGAACGAACGGTCTGCTAACTGCAGCATTACTGAGGTCGGCCTGAGTTCACATAATCCAAACTTTTCATAAAGATAAGTATCACCTTCCTCGGAGCAGATTCTCTTGGCTTACGCTTCTGAGTACATAAATCCTTCAAGAATTTAGCATAAGCCGGAATGTGCTTAATATCATTGAGGAGTGGGATATTGATTTCAACATTCTTGAATATATTCAAGAGCTCCTCATCGCTATCAACAGGCTTCTTCTTCCTGGGTTTAAGCAAGGCTTCATGAAATGGAACAAAAGTAAGATCTTTGGATTCAGATTCTTGAGCCTTGATTTCTTCTTCAATGTTCTCCTGTCCTTCCTCAGGCTCACCAGAGTTTGATTGGTTGGAAGATGGTAATTTTGGGTCCTGGGTTTGCCTTCTACTCCTCAAGGCAATAGAGTTTGCAGAAGTGTATGGGTTTGGGCCTTCGAGAGGGTTAGGAAAGATCGGAGGGGCTTGATTCGCCAAATGTCCCAGATTGGATGAAGAAGCAGAAGAGGAAGGACCCTTCTCAACCACCTGAGCATGTGCGTGTGGGTCCCTCCAATTCCTGTACCCTCGGGCTCGATTGCCCTGATTATGTATATTGCGAGGGTTGGGTATGGGTTGAGATGGTAGAGATCAGGGCTGACGGGTAATAGTAATGAGCCCGGATTGCAAGTTGTCCAGCGAGGTTTTCATTTGCTGCATAAGCTAGAGCATGGATCCTTGCATTTCTACCATCTAACAGTTCAATTCAGCCTGCCCTACTGGTTGACGAGCATCCCAAGTTGGCTGATTGACCTGATTAGGGGGTAGCTGAGTGTATACGTGACCTTAACCTATTGGTCTTTACGGTGCATAGTTGCTCGGTCTGATTTAGGTCTACAGCCTCAGATTTTTCCAAGAGAAGTTAGAATGGTTCCTCCAACCCAAATTATAGGAGTTAGAATATTGGTTGGACCTAACATTCTCCTATATAGCATACACATCCTCATAGGGTGAGGATGGTGAGAAAGGAGAGGAATTAGAGAAACTGGGATCAAAGGCCCTAATTTGGAACCCGTGGGGTTCTGAGTAATGCTGGCTCGCAGGTTGAGCCACTTCCAGTTGATTTACGAACTCCCATCCAGCAGGAGCTCATGAAGAATGGAATCCTGAGTTCTGGGATTGAGTGGATTGAGAAGTATTTGCAAATTCTCCAGCCATCCACTCTTCCATTCTTTTTGTAACTAGGTCCATTTTATCAAGTTTATTACAAATCAGTTCCATATCGAATGAATGAGAGTTGTGGACCTCACTAACATTCGATCTGGGTTGCATGGATCGGTTGAAAGTATCCATGGAGGCATGATTGATAGAATTTTCACTTATTTCCTTAAATAATTCATGTGCACTATCTGCATCCTTGTTGAGGAAATTGCCTCCACATGAAGCATCCACATGGTTACAGAGTTGCTCCATCAACCCGTGATAAAAGATCTGTACGATTTTCCATTTCGGCACCTTATGGTGTGGACACTTCCACAACAGATCCTAGATTCGCTCCCAGGCACCATGAAGTGGTTCCCCCGGCCACTAGATGAAAGTAGTAATCGTCTGTCACAAGGCATTAGTATGCTCGACTAGGAAGAATTTCTTTAAGAAAGCTGATTTAAGATCATTCCAAGTTGCTATCGACCTTCCAATAGTCCAATACCAATGTGCAACCTTATCCCTAAGAGAGTGGGGGAAAAGCCTTATGATCATCTGCTCCTCGTCCACGTTTCACACTTTGGTGGTTTGGACCAAAGCGGTCAAGTCCTCCAAATGCTGAAACAAGTCTTCAGAGCTAAGCCCGTGAAAATGTTTAATCAAGCTTAACACTTGGGGCTTGATTTCTATATTATCGGCTGGAATCTGGACACCGGGACGTTCCCAATAATTAGAAGATCATAAAAATCCTTCAATGGCTGAGCGCCCTGACCATGCATTCGCTAGAACCATTCTTGCATTTGTTCCAACTGCCTTTGCAGTATCTCTTGCAGATTCTGAGGCAAAGGAGGTGGTTGATCAACCATGGGATCAATTAGATTAAAATTCAACCTATGCTTCCTTGAATGGTCTAATGGTCCTTCCAAGCAGGGATTCAATGACCTCCTTCCAAGCACAAACTAGGAAGGGGTTGGAAGGACTGGGGACAAGAACCCTGGCACACAACAATACAAGCCTATCCTTAAGTTGGGTAGCCTAAGGACCTATGCTCCAGGATAGACTCAAACCACAACACGAATTTTATGTTGTCCTTAATCTAGAAGCTAGTTAAGTTGGGCTGGCGAAGTAGGGGGAACATGTCCCGAAGGCTACTAATTATGCCAAACCTTTGCCTACTTAAGTCATTTGACAATTAGGTCACCCAACTTAGCACCTTCTAGAGAAAGCAAACATCATAAATTTGCATCACAATATGAGAAATACCTTGAAATGGACTAATGAGTCTTAGGGCCAACATCTACTTGATTTTAGATTAGGCCTGGGATAGTAGTGCTTTTGGAATGTGACGGGCTCTTAAAATGGGTTGTGACCTTAATAATTGATTGAGATGTGTGAGTGAGTGCACAACCAGGGTTTTCAAGGAAGATTATTTGGATGAGTGGATTTTAGAATTCAAATCTTGCTTAAGTGGCTTTTAGGGTTTGAATTAAGGTAAATTCAATCAAGCTCATAAGTCACACTAGGATTTGCAAACACGAGTGAAGATGTTTTTTCTTAGAAATCAAAATAAAGTGGAGTGCCTTATACTGACCTTAAATTTTAACCCTAATGAGTAAGCTCTTGATGAGTTGTTTTTATATGAAGTGGTGCGACCCAAACAACTCAATCAATTAGCCTTAATGCACCACTGAGTTAGGCACACAAGTGGTTACCTAGTCTGATTTCTATTCAATTATGTGTTTGTTTGTGTGTACCAGTTCCAAAGATCGAATTACCTGTTGAGTATGAAGAATTAGAAGAGGTTGTGTACCTCTGTGAGATTTTTTTAGATTTTTTTTTTAAACAAGGGTGAGGTGAGTGGAGGTGGCAATCAAAACAACCAAACTAATCCAAGGTTTCTGAGAGCACCTAGATTAATTAGGTTTGAATTAGGGTGATAGAATGAAATCTATGGAGGGGGAAAGAACAAGGGAACACTTACAGTTGTCTTCAATTGCACTTTACTCCTTTCTATCGCTTGAAGATTACTGGTTGAAGTACCTGCAAGACAATAGAGAAGGGATACAACAGAGTTAGAGAGCAAATAAGTGCGAGGAATGCGGAAAAATAATTGAGATCCGTTGCCTCCCTGACAACGGCACCAAAATGATGAGTTGGGATTTCGTAGCAAAAAGATGAGTTTAGAAAACCCTATCGTCGTAGTGCACTTCCCGAGAAAATCCATCAATCAGATAACTTTTCTTTACCGAAACTCAGAATGAGTCCCAGGTTGAACACGAGGAGACTACGTCAATTCTAAATCCATAGTTATATGTTTTTTGTAATTTTTGTTTATAAAAGAGACATTCACAATGATGCTAACCTACTTGCAATATAAACAATAAAAGTAGAGAGAGAGAAAGAGAAAGAGAGAGAAACAACTTTTATAATAAAAGTAATGTCATTACAGCTACAACTAGAAAGCGAAAAATCTAATCTAGAAAGCAATAAAAAGAAGGGGGTGAGAAGTTATCCTACTCAACGGCTACTTGGAGGACAAGCCGGACAAACCACTCTTGGAAGAAGAAGAGTGAAGATAGAGGACAAAGGGCAAATTAGGAAGAATCGGGGATGAGGCAGAGCGTCGATGTCGTGAGATCCACTTCTGGAACAGGGGCAAGAAGATGGCTGACGAGAGCTCCGTGAAGGGGGTGAGAGGTGGAAAATTTTGTTTTTAACACTATCGAAGCTTCCCATAGCTTGGGAGCACTAGAGTGAGCTTTACAACTTGAGTTTCTAGCCCTTAGAGAAAAGGAGAGATGATGGAAGCAATCATGGACAAAGGGGGGTGTACGTGCCCTTATAGTTGAGGCACAATGGCAAAAAGCTCATTTAATCTTTCAAAAATTAACTCTATTGCCTTTAGTGACAGATACATGTGTCACTATAGATGCACTTCACTATAGCCACACCTCAATGAGGGTCGTCCATCGCATATCCGACGCTCCACACGCTACCACATCGACATCGCCCCAACTTAGCCGTTCGCGCCTTTGATCATGTACACATAATCTCAATTGTCCGATCCCACATCCGACGGCTTAGATCCATGCACATTGCTTCCTCTTCGCAAGTTAAGAGGTGACGTCGGCCACTTCATCGCCGTTGGGTGAGCGATCAACAACTCAGAACGTGCGCTTGGGCGACTTTACTAATCGCGCCTCCCACATGTGTGATCTCGCATGAGATATGGTGTCTAATCGCGCGTCCATCCAATTTGCTGATCTAAGCCGCACATTCTTGATCGGTTGGATTTCATCGTCGCACACGAGGAGGAAGTACGGAGAGGCAGCTCAAACGGGCAACTTGCTGTGGCGTAGCGCCTTAACCGCTGTGCTACACATGCTCTTTGGTCGTGTTTCTGATTTAAGGGTCACACACTCACGATAGTTGGATCTTGATCCAACGGTTGAGAATGCGCAACCTTTGATGAAGAGGAAGAGCGCTGGTGCCTTCAGGTGGCTTGAATGGTGCCACATGGCACCATCTGAGTCGTCCATCTTCTTTTGCTTGCAGGAGGTGCCACGTTGTTGGATTGGACCGATTTTTGCATTGTTGGGCTACGATCGTCGATTCGAACTCATCTGTGCGGTTGGATTTGTCATCTGAGGTACGGATTTTACACCACCTTGGTCCTTGACCTCTAATCTTTCTCAGACTGTATATGATGCTACGGAGATCCGATTAGGGCAATCTCGGAGGCGTTGACTCCAATCGTCGCCCTGATCAGATCCGTACGATTGGGTCTTCAATCTGAGGCTCCGATAAATATCACCCTATCCCCTGGCCACAAAAAGCGAAAATTAACCTATAATTTGTACAAACTAATCTAAATGCATGATAATGCATGTTATGCAATATTTATAATGCTGAATGCAATTATATGCTTAAGAACATGCATAAATAAATAGATTATGTGACATAGATGCGTTTACATCATTTTGCCAACCAGGGTTGTAAGTGTTCGAGTACGGGTCATTCCTACTATAACCCTGGATAGCGTTTGCATCCTCAGAATAATTAAGCATCAGGCTACCTAATTCAAGATTTGAGGGCATTAAGGTCCCACCTTGGTACCCAAAAATAGAAGCGTCCAAGTACAGTTGGCTCATTTCTTGAGCCATGGGTAGGTCATTTATGCTGTGCACTAATTCTTGACCTAAAGGAGGTGGGAGTTGGGTGAGAGTTAAAGCGGAGCTCCCTTGGGTAATTATGGGATTTACATAGGAAGTTGTACCTAAGGGGTTCCCACTTTTCAATAAATTATCCAATCTATCCAACTTCTTATCCAAATTCTTCACGTTGTTTCCCACCAATTCTACCTTATCTAGTTGTTTAGCAATAATCTCCAAATCAACCAAGCTTGAATTATCTCGTATTTCATATATCCCACTTTTCGACTGATTGGCTTTTCTAAAGGTGGACATAAAGGCTTTGTTGAAGGAATTTTCACTCATATTTTCAAATAATTCAAAGGCTCCCTTAGTATCCTTAAGAAATTACCCCCGCTTGCCGCATCTACAAAATTCTTAAGGTTGTCATTGAACCCATAATAGAAGATATGGGCCAAGTGCCACCTAGGAATAACATGGTGGGGGAAATTCCTATCAAGATCATTAAATCTCTTCCATGCCTCATGAAGTTTCTCTCGACAATTCTGCTTAAAAGTGGTTATGGCACATCTAAGAGCATTGATTTGTCCTATGGGAAAGAATTTTTTTAGGAAAGTGCATCTAAAATCTTTCCAAGTTAGGATAGGTCTACCTATAGTTCTTAACCATTGAGCAGCTTTGTCTTTTAAAGAAAATGAGAACATTTTCATCATCAGGGTATCTTCATCCATGTTCTTAGGGCCAAAGGTTCTTCCTATATGTAAAAGTTCTTCAAGGTGGTGGAAGGGTTCATAAGAGTTGTGGCCATGGAAGTGGGGAATTAGATTATTGATGTGTGATTTGAGTTCAAAATCATCCCCATTAAGGGTACCCTAACAAAAGGTTCAGGTTGGCCATTAGGAAGATTATAGAAATCTTTGAGAGGCTGGTCTGCTCTCCCATTTTGGATTCAGTTCAGGGCCTATATAATGGTTTGCACTTGACGATCATGATGTTGGCCTTGCCTATTGTTTGTCATTGGAGGTTAGCAATTGGACCTAGGTTTTGCTCCTCCTCCTCAATCATTTTTTCCTCATGGTGACTAGCCATGGGAATAGATTCAGATTCAGGAAAATCAAGTCTTCTCTTAGGATTTCTTTCTAGAGGTGATACCAAAATAGGATTCTGAGATCTTCTACCTTTCATGCACCCAAAGAAAGTTGATAGATGAGAGAAAAAAGACAGATGAGAGAATCCCCAAGCAATCAAATAAACTAAGCCTTAAGGTGTAGCCTTAGATAACTTAAGCCTCTAAAGTATAACTTCACCCTAAGACAAATTTAATGTTGTCTATAAACCATAAGCCAAATAAGTAGGCTGGCGGAACAGGGGGAGGATGTCTTGAGGGCCACCAACTATGTCAAACCCTACTTAGCTTAAGTCATTTGAAAATTAGGCCTCCTAGTTAGATGCTTCCAAAAAATAAACTTCACCAATTAGTCCTTCGGTGTGAGTTTATACCTTAAGACTAACTTAGGGGCTAGCGTCTAATCAAGTTTATGTTAGGCTTAGGATGTGAATGTGCTTAGGGAAAGTGATGGAGCATTGCTTAATGAGTTATGGCCCTTAAAGATAGATTTGAAATGTATAGTGCTCAAACAAAGGGGTTCACAATACAAGCTTAATTTATGTGGTGGATTTTAGAGTTCAATGGTTATATTAATGTATTTTAGGATTCACTTGGTTAAATAAATTCAAACAATGGTTCTAGTGAGGCACACAAGAGGTTTTGCAAGTCCTAATTATTTGATAAATTCCCTTTAAGTATGGAAATGCAAGTGTATTCTACCTTAATGTGAAAACCTAAGAATAGATAGTTCTAAATGATGAACTTTAAGTCCACATGGTCAAATGTGGTGCGACCCAATCAAGCCAATCAATTGTCCTGATGCAACACTAACTAAGGTACTTAGAAATTTTTTTTTCAAAATTTTTAATGCACATTTTATATTTTTTTTAGATTTAATAGTACACTAGGGTCTTCAAGTCTATTTTGACACCCATTCAATGATCGGGTTTTTAGTGCAACCAAACGTGCACAAAATATTTTTTTCAATTTGTTTTGAGATTGTAAATTATTACAAGAATCCAATGACATAAATTTTATATCAATCAAAGTAGTATGAAAATTCCTATGATTTTTTGAATACCACAAATTAGGAAGAAAGATAAGATCTAATACTAGTATAGTCTGCAAATTTTTAAAAATTCAATATTAGTTAGGTAGGCACGAAATTTGAGCACGATCTTCATGACTTCAATACCTACCTCTACAAACAATTTGAAAATTTTTTGATGTTTGAAAATTTGAAAAATGATTTTTGAAAAACATTGTTGGTTGCAATCTGAATTTTAAGGAGGTGGTTTTGTTGATTTCAAAGAGATAATGTCCACTAGAAAGAGTTTTTGTTTTATACATGAAAGAAAACAAGCACAAGCAAGTTTCTAACCTAGGGATCAAGCAACGAGCCTAATTTTTTTTTATGTAGGAAGCAAATCTAACCTAATCTAAGATAAAGTTACTTACCTCTCAACGACTAACCATCTTTCCTTCCATTGCTGCACTTTTCTACAGATTTTTAATACCTACACACAAGCTGACAAATAAGAAGCAAAGTGGATTTGTAATCTAAAAATAAGTACAAAATCAAAAGGATAAAGAAGTATCTATGCCTCCCCGGCAACAGTGCCAAATTGGTGTATGCTAAATCTACACGATTAAAAATTTGTAATCGTTGTAGCATGCAAATTAAGCGATCAATTAAATTTATATCTCCAAACCACAAGGGGCCCAGGTCGAACATAGGAGGGCGGTCGATATTGAAAACCTTTCACAATTATTATATAACAGATAATATCAACAAAGACACAGATATCAAATAAATACTGATTTTTATTGCCAATATCAAAATGTCTCACAAATAAGATTTATATCAAAGGATACAATAAGAATAAATACATAAGAGAATAAAGGAAAAAAGGAAAGAGAGTAGAGCCGCTTGACCGATGGTTGTTGGAAGCTTCCGATGGAGCTTCTGATCTAGGGCACTAGGAAGAAGAAGATCAGAGAAGGTAGAGAAAGGTGGAGGAATAATGGTGGTGGGCATGCACTATGGTGGAACTAGGTAGGGAGGCTACTACTTGACTAAACTAATCGGTCCCTCTAAGGGATGGAGGCTAGGTCTTTTTATAGGAATCTTGGTCGCTTCCTATTGGTCAATCTAATGTGCCTAGGATCACTAATTTGGATGGCTTAGATTAAATCCTAAGAGGTGGCTAGGATTGGTTAGATAGGAACATTAGAATCTAGATTGGATGGTGGATAGAGGCTAGGAGGGGGGTGGGGGGTGGGTAAGTTGTTGGTAGGATTTAGTGGTGGTCGGCCATAGGGAGGGGATAAGATCTTTCTAAGTGGCCATCCACCTAGGTTAGGTTTTAGGGTTTAGTTAGGAGTGGGGTGGCTAGCTAGTTTGTTAGAAGGGATATGATCTAGGTAGGTAACCCTAGGATCTAGAATTAAGGGTAGGATTTAAGGATACTATCTAGGTTTGTGTAGGAAAAGTTGTCTAATAGGTTGGGTTAGCCCTAAGGTAAATAGGTTGAGTCTAATTAGGTAGGCTCTAGTCTATTTAGATATATGGATGGCTAATTAGGTTGGGGTTAGATTTGATTAGACTTACTAAGTCTTATTAGACATGGTTTGGTTGGTCTGATTCAATTAGGTTCCAGCTTAACCCAATTGAAGTTTGGTCCACCCAATCAGGTAGTGATGCACCTGATTTGATGTGGCTTGGTCTATTAGGTTCAATCGAGACTAATTATCTTAGGGTTAGTCTAACCAAATCCGATTGGATCTAGATGACTCAGACTGAGTCAATTAGGTGTGGGATGGACCTAAATAGGTTTCTAGGTTAGGGATTGGGTATTGGATAGGTGGATTAGGGCTATGGATAGTAGGATAGGATTATGGATAGAGTGGATAGGTACATGGATAATGTTATCTATATTTTTGGCTTTTGAGCTCAAATATCTAATGTTGAGCTGGTTCAGGGATAGGTACTGGGATAAGGTCATCCTAGGGTTTTAAGGATAGGGTAGGGTTATCCTAATTCCTCCCTTTCTCTTTCCTTTCTAGTGCCTTCAATCTTCCTTTATTTCAGCTTAATTCTGTTGTAGCTTCTACCCCTATCCAGCTTTATTCTTCAATTCTTCAAATTACTCTAAGACCTATCACTTACATTATTCACAAAAGACTTGAATTAGGAGATAATTATTTGTAAAATAAATGCAAAGCTTAAATATGCATGCTTGCTCTAAATGCAATACTTGTAAACCTAATGCATGATTTTACTAAGGAGTTAGCCCTAGATTAAGACAATTAGGGTAATAAATTAAGCTGTTATTAAGGTCCCAACAAATCTTAGTGATGCACCCATTATTATAGGTTTCCCGTTTCTAGTGACTACTCAGGTAAACATAGATTATGCATCAGGATGTATGGAGATCTCCCTAGGAAATCAAAAACTTAGGTTAGATATCTTCAAGGCGACAATGAATTTTGACTGGGATTGAATTGAGGAGGATTCTAAGGGTGATGATTCTCACTTTTGTGCAAACATTGGGTTTCTCTAAGTGACCCAATTGCCTATGCATCCTCAGTTGCTCCACTAATTTGGTTCCTCATGAGGGAATCGCTAAGGATGCGGATATCCCCCATATTTCCATTGCTAGCTTTGGTTGTCTAAGGTGCTTTACTGATATTTCCATATATATTTTCATTAATTATGCCTAACTAATGCTAATCTGAGGGTTGATTAGGGTAGAATGCATTTAGTTAGGTCAATTTACTCATACAAGTGCAATTTGTAAATATTACATAATTTTGGATTTTTCTGTAATTCTTTCCAAACTTATATCCGGTGCCTTGATCTCTTTGTTTTATTATGTGCAGGTACTAGGTTTGGATCAATTTTAAGCCTTAGAGATTGGACTTGCATGTTTGAGCTCACTTATGCAAAAGAGGATGAGCCTATTTAGTTGACTAAACCTATTTAGCAATTAGGCTAGCCTATTTAGAGACCAAATTTTTCCTAACATAGAACCCACCCACCTAGTCTAATTATTAACTTGATTAGGTCAACATAGAGCTTATTTGAAAACCTATTTATGTTGGCTAAATCCAGATCCTAAAAGCCAAAACAACCTTATCTTATCCCCTTCCTTAACACTTAGCAAAACCACTTTAGGACCCTCTATTTAGATCTTATCCTAAGCCTTTTCTTAATGCACAAAAGTGCATATCCTTTCCCTCCTTTAAATCCAACCATCCATCATCTTTCCTAATAAATTCCAGCCTTCCATCCTATTCCAACAAAAACAACCCACTAGATTAGATCCTAACCTTTGATCCTAAAACTATTCAATCCTAACCTTCCATTTAAAACCTAAGAAGCTCTACAAATAAGATCCTACTCCCCTCCCTTTCCTTCATTAAGTTCCTTAGTTTAGAATAATTCCCACATCTCACCACCTTCTTCTTAGTCGTCTTAATTAGTCTACCATCTCACCACCCTTTCTCCATCAAAAAACCTATCCATGTCCAACCTCTACTGCATCTCCTGGTGGTCGTCCTCCTCTGCTTCTTCCTCACCTTTGCTCCATCCTTATCTCCATGGTAGCTACTGCAACGAACCACGCTCCATCTCACCTTTTCTGTATCTCTATTTCTTGTCCTTGTCATTTTTCTAGTTCATGTTATAGTTAGTTCTAGTTGTAATTTGACTCTTTTCTAGCAGTAATAAAAGTTTGATTTGCAGTCATATTATTTGCATTCCCCACTTCTCACCACCTTTCTCTATATAAATGCTTGGTTTTGATCTCCTTCTCACCTCCGTCTTTACTATAGTTAGTTCATATTTTCTTTGCATTTTACATTTAGTTAGTAGATCCCATGTTTGACCAGGGACTCACTAGAGTTTCAGTTATATTGTTTCTATTTTCAAAAAAATCACACTACAACGAACGCCCTTTTTATCTTTATGGTTTTCTCTAGATCAGATTTTGGCATCGTTACTGGGGAGGCAAAAGATTTCGTTTTCATATTTGCTTTCGTTGTTTGCATTCAATTCTCTAACCTACTTGTTTCTGTTTCACTGATTATCTGCAGGATTTCGTGTTGACTCGAGATTTCGAAGACAAATGGTAGACTTGGAGAAAAGTGTGGGTAGAGATATTGAGGTAGGTATTCACATCTTCATCTCAAGATAATTTCTACATTAAGAGTCATTTATCTTCATCCAAAAAAAAAGAAAATCATCCATTTAGATTAGGTGTTCATTTGATCCTTAGGATTAGTCATCTTCTTGAGTTTCTTGAATTAAAAAAAAAAAATCTCTTTTGGTGGATGTTATCCCTTTGAAATCAACAAAACCACCTCCTTGAAATTCGGGCTACAAACAAAAATGTTTTTCAAAAATTATTTCCTAGATTTTTATTAGCCTAAAAATTATAAAATTGCTCTTGGGCATAAGTATTGAAGTCAAGAAGATTGTGTCCAAATTTGCGCTCACCTAATTTATATTTAGTTTTTAAAAATTTACGAACTACACTGGTATCCATTCTAATTTTGCTTCTTGATTTGCATCAGTCCAAAACTCATAGGAATTTTTATGCTACTCCGATTAATCTGAAATTTGCGACATTTAATTCCTTTGATAATTGAGCACTAAAAAAAAATATGAAAAATTATTTTGAGTACTTTTGGGCTAACTAAAAATCCAATCACTAACTAGGTGTCAAAATAGTCCTAAAGACCCCAGTGCACATTTAATTCCGAAAAAATTATAACATGTGCATTAAAAATTCTGAAAAAAAAAATTCTGAGTACTTTAGTTAGTGGAGCATTAATATCATTGATTTCTTCGATTGGGTCACACCACATTTGACTTGTTGGACTTAACATTCATCATTTAGAGCTATATGTTCTTAAGATTTTTACATTAAGGTAGAGCATACTTGCATTTCCATACTTAAAGGGAATTTATCAAACAATTGGGACTTGTAAACTTCTTGCAATCTTTAATAGAACCTTGATTGAATTTGTTTAACGAAGTGAACCCTTAAATACATTAATACAAGCATTGAACCTTAAAAGATACCACACCAATTAAGCTTGTATTGTGAAACCCTTTGTTTGTGCACTACACATTTCAAATCAATTTATAAGGGGTACCAACCGAAAAAACAATGCCCCATCACATTCCATAAGAATGCACATCCTAAGCCCAATAAAAGTGATTAGACCTTGGCCCCTAAGGAATCACTTAAGTCTAAGTTTTAGAGCCTAAGTGCGAAAGGCAGGTGAATAATCTAAATTTCTCTTGTAAAATCTGGTGTCTAGGCTGTGGGGTAGTTCCAAACGATTGTGTCTAGGGTACGAAGGAGCCTAGTACTAAACTGGGTCAAACCTTCCCCTTAGTCCCCTCATACTCAACCTGGACAAGTTAACCTAAGAAAGGTGGATTTTATTCACTTCGTCTTCTTAACTTAGTCCATCTAAAGTTTCTAGGTCATCTAAGGCTACACTTTAAGGCTTAGTTTGTTTGTTTGTTTGGAGATTCTCTCATCTGTCTTCTCTCTGTCATCTATCAACTTTCTTCTGGTGCATGATGTTAGTGGCACAAGAAGGGGGATTGAATTTTACAAAAAAAAAAAAAAATGAATCAATTGCAACAGCATGCAAGTATTTAGAGAGGAAACCCTTGTGAGAAAAACCTCTACCTAGATCTCTCAATCTAGGATTTTGCAAGAAAAACCCACAAACTGAGTACCCAAATAAACTATCAAAAACAATATAAACCTATAAGCCTTGAATAAAAGAATTAAAATACTTCCTTATCAAACCAATAAGCAGCAGGAAGAAGGTTTGCTCTCAAAGGAACAACACCAATAAAGCACACGAGAGCAACAAGAGAGCAAAAATAAGATCCAAGAGCTTTGCAAAATAAGTATGATGTATATATCTTTGTTGTAATTTCTTAAGGGCACCTATGAGGCTATATATAGGTGTAGGAGGTCAGATTTAAGCCTAGGTAGTCGTTGAAATTTGAATTGAAAAGGAATAAATTAAGGTAGAACGGTTACAATGCATTTACTTAAAGTCTGATTGTATCAGATGTCTAAACAACCAAAACAGGCATCTGAAAAGACTATTATAGACGTCTAAGAATAAATTGGGACATCTGAAAAAGCTCTAGAGAAAATTAGTCGTTACTGAATTTCACAAGATCAAATACAGGGTCGTCTGAACGAAAACGTAGACATCTGAACATATAGTTTCAGATGTCTGAAAATAAAATTGGATCTCAGAAAAGGATCTAGGGTCAAAGTGATTGTTACTGGAATGAAATTGGATCCAAACAAGAATCTAAAGATAAATGAGTAGATGTCTGATTGGATGTCTGGAAAAAAGTTTAGACGTCTTAAAAAGAATCATTAAACGTCTGAAAGAATGTAAGAACATCTGATGACCTACAACGGTCCAGAAGCGAAAGAGAAACTGATGTAAACACATTTACACTACTTAAAATGTCTATTTATGCATGTTCTTAAGCATAGGATTGCATTTCATGATATAAATATTGCATTACATGCATCATCTTGCATTTAGAGTAGTTTGAATAAAATGGAGGTTAATTGTCTCCTTTTATGTGCTTGGACAGGACAAATATTTTATCGGGGCCTCGGATCAAAGATCCAACCGTATGGATATGATCAGGGCGACGATTGGAGTTCAACGACTCCAAGATCGCCCTAATCAGGCATCCGTAGCATCAGATAGAGACCGGGGAACCCTAGAAGATCAAGGGCCAGGATGGTGTAAATCCACACTTCAGATGGAAAATCCGACCACACGGATGAATTCGGATCGACGATCGCAGTCGAACGACACAAAAATCGAGTCAATCCGACATCCGTGGCACCATCTACAACTTCCAGAAGATGGACGGCCAAGATGGCGCCACGTGGCGCCATCCCAGGCGCCCAATCAGCCGCAGGAGTCCTGTGAAGACCGCGCAACGTCTCCTCTCCGCCGTTGGATCTCGATCCAACGGCTGCGGTCGCTCGCATTTAAAAACGCCCGCGCGACCATTTCGCCCGCGTAGCGCAGCGGCGACGCTGCTGCGGGCGAAGCGGAGGTCGCGGGTTCGAGCCGCGGTGAGTGGGTGGAAGGCGCGAGCGAGCGGGCGCGCACGAGCGTCGGATGAAGATCCAACGGCCGCGCGCGCCCGATAGCGCCGACGCGCAATTGGACGCTCTGGTGGACGCTGGATCGCACGCGGGCGGGCGCGCTACGCAGCGGGCGCGGACGCGATCTAAGCCGTCCGATCTCGCGATCGGACGGCTGAGACGACGCGAACGTGCGTCTGCGTTACGCGCGCAGGCCAGCCGAGCGGGCGCGCGTGGCGCGGCGGCGACGGCGACGGCGGGGCTTTAGCGACGGTTTTATCCGTCACTAAAGACCCCTTATTTATTATTTTGAAGATGTAATGTCCATTTTGCCCCCACTCCTTGCAACTATAAAAGGAGACCCCCTCCATACGAAATTTTCATCCCTTCCTTCTCCTCTCTACCTCTCCAAAGCTCAAGAGAAGCTTGTCCCACACCCGGGATGCTTCTCGCGAGATAAAGTCCAAATTTTCGTCCCCCTTCGGAAGTGGATCCCGCGACGACGACGGCGTGCTGCTTCGTTCCCGTTCTTCTGCTTCGTCCTCCTTCGTCCCGCTTCGTTCTCCTTCGTCCAGGCGTCGTCCCGTCCGGCTCGTCCTCCAAGCGACCGTCGAGGAGGATTTCTCTCTCCCTATTCTTTTTACTGCTTTCTAGTATAGATTTACTGCTTTCTAGAGTAGTCTATTCGTCCTCCGAGCGATCGTCGAGGAGGACATTTCTCCCTCCATTCTTTTAATGCTTTCTAGAGTAATTGTTTTATGTTTTCTAGTTGTAACAAACGAACTCTTTTATGATAAATTCCTTGTCTATTCTACATCTCATTTTGATTTCCATGTATAGTATTCTTTCTCTCTCTCTTACTCCCTCTCTCTCTTTTATTTGTTGTAGACACTTAGATAGTTTAAATTGAATTTCTTCGTGACAAAATAAAAAGAAACGCGAAGTTTTTAAATCGAACGTTCGCCTCCCTGTGTTCGACCCGGAATTCTTATTTCGGTATAAATTTTATTTGTTGAACATGAATCCTTCGCTTTCGAACTACAACGACGGGTTTTCCAAAACCAAACACGTTAGCGTAGGTGCGTACGTTCAACATTTTGGCGCCGTTGCCGGGGAGGCAACGATCTTTGATTTCTCTTCACGTTTTGTAACTTACAAATCATTTACCTCACTTTTCTCCTTTCTTATTGTAATTGCAGGTACTCTTTTGAGGCAAGCAAAAGCGGTAGATTGGCGTAAAGTGCTATGAAAGGTTTTGTAAGTTATCACCCATTCTTTCCCCCTCCATAGATTTCATTCGCCACATTGAATCCAAATTCCAATTAACCTAGGTGTTTGCATAAATCCTAGGAATAGTTTGGTTGTTTGGATTCTCACTCACATTCATTCCACCTTCATTTATATAAAAAAAAAAGTAAAAAGATAATTTTGTGGGGTAATTTTCAACAAATACACAATGTACACCCACATTTAAAGGCACTTAACCGAATTGATTTGTTTCTACTCAACTGGGTTCTGATCTGTGGGACCAGTACACATAAAGCAACACATAAAAGAGTAGAAATCATTCTAAGTTAACCATCTTTGTGTGCCTAACTTAGTGGTGCATTTGAGGCCAATTGTTTGAGTTGATTGGGCCGCACCACTTCAAATAAAATCAACTCATCAAGTAGCTGCCAATTAGGTTCAACTCTTAGGGATCTACCAGGCACTCCACATTCTTTTTAAACTTTAAAGGAAAATATCTTCACCTGTGCTTGCAAAACCTAGTGTGCCAACGAAACTTGATTGAAAACACCTAAAGTTGAATCCTAAAAGCTACTAAGCAAGATTTGAACCTTAAAATTCACCACATCAAAAGTAATCTTGCTTGAAAACCACTGGTTGTGCACGCACACACAAAGCAATCAATCATTAAGGGCACAACCCATTTAAAGGGCCCATCACATTCCAAAGCACATTCAAACCTAGCCCTAAATAAAACAGAGTAGACGTTGGCCTTAAGGATTGGACTCGCTCTTTAGAACTCAGAACGAGATTATTTTCGATTAGTCTGTTTCTACTGTTCAATCTGATGTCTAGCTAGGGGAGCAGAGTCAAACGATCGCGGCTGGGGGGTACACTAGGAACCGGAGGCGCAAGCCGAAGGAAGAACCTTCTCCCCAGTCCCTCCTTCTAACTGGTTGGATTGAACAGACAGAAGTAGATCAAATCGTTCCTTTATCTCAAGACGGGTTTTGAGAGTCTGTAGGTCTGTAGGCTAACCCATTTAAGGACAGGTTTGATTGTTTGTATTGCAGGGCACCTTTCTTCCTCCTGTGTCTCATGAATCCTTCCACATATTTCACGCATTCCCGCTCTTTCCCTCCTGTTGTAAATTATCCTCAACATGGCAATTATCCCAACTCGTATTGTAATCGACCATCAGTTAGTTGGGATAATTCGGATTGGGGATACAATTCCGGACCCCCGTGTTTAGGGTCTAACCCTGAACACTGTGATTCTCAATTTTATCCTTCTCAGAGTTGCATCGATTATAGATCGTCCTCCATTCATGAACAACCTAATGCGATCTACAATCAAGAAGGATACACTGATCCTTACCCATCCTCTGATTTCACTGCCTTTAGGTCATCTCCATCTTTTGAACAATCTAAAATGACTTATTATCAGGATGGGTATAACGAATCTCAATTCGTTAATTCCTCTGCTTTGACGTCAAACCCGCCCAATCCTGAACCAACTCATTTGGTTCAGGTTAATCAGGTTCAAGATAAGGTTCTGGCTAACTTGAGGAATATCATTCAATCTTTAGAAGTTCAGCCAATACCTTGCATTGAGAGATTGGAGCCCCTGATTGAAATGATTGATGATTTAAACAAGTCTTTGTTGGATTGGCTCCAGGATGTTAAGGATAAGAACCCGGGTGAGTTTCTACTTGGGAAATTAGCGAAATTGAGGATGAGATTCGTGGTTGCTTTGATTCAATCTTGGAATAATTCCCAGGATGAACTCTCTTCAGGAAAGCCAATGACAGAACCCGCTCAGGCACCTGTTGGGGGGGACACGTGTTATGAAGCTGACCAGATTGAATTAAAACAACCAATTAAGGATGATTTGATTTCTTCACCTGAAATCCCTGAGCCGGGTTACGAGGAAACGTATGTCTCCTTGGAACGCAAAGTGACAAATGATTTTGGGACATACATTGATACGGATCCTGATGGTGAAGATTCAAGTTGCGAAGTCTCACACGAGTTTTCAGATCACGATTTTTGCGAGACGATTGGGCCTGAGGAATCTGATAGATCATTTGATAGCCCAATAACTGAGGAAACTGATCTTATTAGGGCACACGATACGGATCCAGAATCGCATTTTCTGGAGGAATTAATTCAATGCCCTGATTATCAGTTACACCCTGTTGAGCTTATTGATGATTCTAATTCTGAGATAATTAGACCCAAGTCAATTTTGATTTTGCCACATCATCTAGACTTGGAGATTTCAGACGGGGTGATGAATATACAAGAGGTCATGGAATTTGATATGCCGAATGAGGAGGATAGGAGCTGGGAAATTCTGATTTGGGAAGTCAATTTTGGAGGAAATGGAAGATTGAGTCGAAGGGTTCCTTTTAAACTGAAACCATCAAATCAGAACCCTTACGACATTTGTTTCGAGGATGTCAAACTCAAGCACACATTTAACGATTATCCTTTTGAGCTTCAATTCTCTGTAACCCGACATTTTGGCCTTGGGTTGCATCCTCACAAATCGCAGGCCCAACCCCGCTTGCATTCTGATTTTAGGTTTTGGGTAATTTTTATCCAGAACCTAAGATATTCTCGATCATGGGGTGTGGGTCTGCACCACAATCTGGTCCACATCTGTGGACCTCTGCTGACAGGTCAGAGGATTCTTCTGTTCATTCTAATTCTGACCTGCACATGTGAATTCTTCATTTCTTTTCTTTGTATAGTGTGCCTAGCTGAAGGCACTAAACTCAGCACATATACAGTTCTTTTTCATTTTCATCTCGGAGCGGACCCGATATCCACGCAATTCAGGTGCTTTCTACGCTTTTCCTCTCTATTTTATGTCTTTTTAATACAATGAGGACATTGCATTAGATAGGCATGGGGGGATGGATATTTATCTTTGAATTCATTCGTCAGCTCCGTAGATTTGTTTTATTTTATATAAAAAAAAAAAATCAAAATTAGGAAAGAGAATTTGGGTTTAAGAAAATTTTCGATCTTAAGAAATACTATATTATGTTCTGAACACAAAGACCCTTCAGGTCTTTGGACTTAATCAGCCTATGTATCCACTAAAATGTGGATTTGTTTTTCGAGTTCTCGCCAACCTGAATTTTATTATAATTGGAATAAATAAGTTTGGGTGATAAGTACACGACTTGTCAACCCGCCCTCTGATTTAAGGGAATTTTGAGTTTTAAGCATCTACACACTTTCTTTGCACTGACTCGTTGTTTGGCGATTTTAACGGAAATTGGGTAGCTAATGAACCTTCTAGGGTGATATGGCTGGCAAGTTATCGTGGGTAACAGCCCATAGGTAGGTTGTCCAGAGCCCAGTCACTGGACCTTTCTCTTTTTGCTGCCTTTAGGTAAATCTTAGACCAGGGAAGCCACCTACTTAAAAAAAAAAAAAAAAATCAAAAAGGAGAAAAGAACAAAAAGAAATAAGCCACACTTCGCCGCACGAGTATGGCTGGCAAGTTGTCGGTGGTAACAGCTCATCGACCGGTTGTCCAGAACCCAGCTCAGAAAATGCACTAAAAATTCCCAAAACACTTAGGAAGAAGCGGAGAAGTAGAATAAACCGGGGAGATATACACTGGATTCACCCTTGTGTTGACCCCGTTAAAAAATAAAAGTAGGGAGAAAGCTACCGGTTGTAAAGATACACCTTTAGGAAGAATTCTTTTTGAGGTCACCTAGAGGCGTAGAAATCCGAAGTCCGTTTTAATTGCCGGTCAACGAGTCTATCACAATCACAATAAGATGCTTAAAACTTAGGGTTCTCATCAAATCTTGGGTGAGTTGAATGGCCGTAGAAAGCCACTCTTAAACCCTAAAATTTGAAAATTCAAAAAATAAAAAATAAAAAATAAAAATAAAAATAAAAACAGAAAAAGAAATTTTTCTTTGAATAAGGCGAGGCTTGAGGCAGTCTGCATTTTGGCTGATACCCAGGCACTGTTGTGTCTTTGAAAGTTCAGTTCTTAAGTAGACAATTTCTTAATGATTGAAAATAACTCAGGTCCAAATAATCTAACCTAATTTTTTATAAATAGCATATAGTTTTTGCTAGGGACTAGCAAAAGATAGGCATGGGGGTATGATGTAAACACATTTACACTACTTAAAATGTCTATTTATGCATGTTCTTAAGCATAGGATTGCATTTCATGATATAAATATTGCATTACATGCATCATCTTGCATTTAGAGTAGTTTGAATAAAATGGAGGTTAATTGTCTCCTTTTATGTGCTTGGACAGGACAAATATTTTATCGGGGCCTCGGATCAAAGATCCAACCGTATGGATATGATCAGGGCGACGATTGGAGTTCAACGACTCCAAGATCGCCCTAATCAGGCATCCGTAGCATCAGATAGAGACCGGGGAACCCTAGAAGATCAAGGGCCAGGATGGTGTAAATCCGCACTTCAGATGGAAAATCCGACCACACGGATGAATTCGGATCGACGATCGCAGTCGAACGACACAAAAATCGAGTCAATCCGACATCCGTGGCACCATCTACAACTTCCAGAAGATGGACGGCCAAGATGGCGCCACGTGGCGCCATCCCAGCCGCCCAATCAGCCGCAGGAGTCCTGTGAAGACCGCGCAACGTCTCCTCTCCGCCGTTGGATCTCGATCCAACGGCTGCAGTCGCTCGCGTTTAAAAACGCCCGCGCGACCATTTTGCCCGCGTAGCGCAGCAGCGACGCTGCTGCGGGCGAAGCGGAGGTCGCGGGTTCGAGCCGCGGTGAGTGGGTGGAAGGCGCGGGCGAGCGGGCGCGCACGAGCGTCGGATGAAGATCCAACGGCCGCGCGCGCCCGATAGCGCCGACGCGCAATTGGACGCTCTGGTGGACGCTGGATCGCACGCGGGCGGGCGCGCTACGCAGCGGGCGCGGACGCGATCTAAGCCGTCCGATCTCGCGATCGGACGGCTGAGACGACGCGGACGTGCGTCTGCGTTACGCGCGCAGGCCAGCCGAGCGGGCGCGCGTGGCGCGGCGGCGACGGCGACGGCGGGGCTTTAGCGACGGTTTTATCTGTCACTAAAGACCCCTTATTTATTATTTTGAAGATGTAATGTCCATTTTGCCCCCACTCCTTGCAAATATAAAAGGAGACCCCCTCCATACGAAATTTTCATCCCTTCCTTCTCCTCTCTACCTCTCCAAAGCTCAAGAGAAGCTTGTCCCACACCCGGGATGCTTCTCGCGAGATAAAGTCCAAATTTTCGTCCCCCTTCGGAAGTGGATCCCGCGACGACGACGGCGTGCTGCTTCGTTCCCGTTCTTCTGCTTCGTCCTCCTTCGTCCCGCTTCGTTCTCCTTCGTCCAGGCGTCGTCCCGTCCGGCTCGTCCTCCAAGCGACCGTCGAGGAGGATTTCTCTCTCCCTATTCTTTTTACTGCTTTCTAGTATAGATTTACTGCTTTCTAGTGTAGTCTATTCGTCCTCCGAGCGATCATCGAGGAGGACATTTCTCCCTCCATTCTTTTAATGCTTTCTAGAGTAATTATTTTATGTTTTCTAGTTGTAACAAACGAACTCTTTTATGATAAATTCCTTGTCTATTCTACATCTCATTTTGATTTCCATGTATAGTATTCTTTCTCTCTCTCTTACTCCCTCTCTCTCTTTTATTTGTTGTAGACACTTAGATAGTTTAAATTGAATTTCTTCGTGACAAAATAAAAAGAAACGCGAAGTTTTTAAATCAAACGTTCGCCTCCCTGTGTTCGACCCGGAATTCTTATTTCGGTATAAATTTTATTTGTTGAACACGAATCCTTCGCTTTCGAACTACAACGACGGGTTTTCCAAAACCAAACACGTTAGCGTAGGTGCGTACGTTCAACAGAAACCAATATAATCAATTGCAGTCAATTTGATCGTTGGATAGAAAGTGACCGTTGGTCACTTTTAGATGGCTCAAGAAGACGAGAGACGTTTGAAAAATACCTAAGATTATGACCGTTGTTCTACTTAGTTAAAGAGATTTGAAAAGCTCAAGGAGGCATCTGTAAGACAATAATAGACATCTAAAGAGGATAGCAGACATCTAAAAAATCTAGATGACACTAGTTGCAAAGGCAGGCCATGAATCTAGACTCTGGACAAGATATTGGACATCTGGAGAAGTAGATCAGACGTCTTAAAAATCATACTCAGACATCTAAGGGGAAAATGAGATGTATGAAAACCCAACAGAAGTAACTCTTTACAAAATCAAGGACACCAATATGAATATGAAAATTCTAAAGACATCCTAAGGATAATTGAAGGCTTTTTTACAATCTAGACAAATAAAATAAACTACAAAAGAAATTCTTTTGCCCTTCCTTTTCCTCGATCCTTTTCTTTAAATCCTTCCTGCAATATGTTAGTCTTTTCCAAGGAAATAGCTCATTTGTCATTATCAAAAATGTAATTATAAATAATTGAACAATAATCTCCCCATTTTTTGTAATGACAAAAGGAATTTATTTATATAGTATACTCCCCCTAAATAAAAGCTTATGTGCTCCCCCTATAAAAAAAAAACTTAGATATACTTTTGTCTCCCCCTTTTTGGCATTAGCAAAAAACAATGCAAGAAGACAAGATCATACTCAAATAAAAATTAGAGCATACAAACTGCAATAGAGTCAATAATCTCACAAAATATCAAAGTAAAAAGATGATGATCATAACAAGCTTTAAAACATTGAAAGGAGATTCCTAATTGGCACAAAGCAGCTGTTGAACGTGCAAGTTTCTACGCAAACGTGTTTGGTTTTTAAAACCATGTTGTTGTAGCTTGAAAGCGAAGAATTCGTGTTCAACAAATAAAATTTATACCGAAATGGAAATCCCGGGTCGAACATAGGGAGGCTACATCGATCTATATTCTCAATTATATTTTTTTAGAATTTTTCTTGAAAAGCAAGGCGATGTAATTACAATGAAACCATAACAATAATCAGACTAAAAAGGGAGAGAGAGAGAGAGAAAACATGCATTCAATAATTCAAAATGTTTATACAATAAAATCAAATAAGAATTACACTAGAAAGCAAGAAATCAACTACACTAGAAAGCAGGAAAATTCTACACTAGAAAGCTGTAAAGAAGAATGGGAGAGAGAAGTTATCCTCCTCAACGATCGCTTGGAGGATAAGTCGGATGGGACGACGCTTCGGTGAAGGAGGACGGAGCAGAAGAAGGAGGTTGAAGCAGGACGAAGGAGAATGAGGCAGCACGTCATCGTCGTCGTGGGATCCACTTCCGAAAGGGGACGAAAATTTTGACTTTATCTCACGAGGAGCATCCCAGGTGTGGGACAAGCTTCTCTTGAGCTTTGGAGAGGTAGAGAAGAGGAGGGATGAGCATTTCGTGTGGAGGCGGTCTCCTCTTATATTTGCAAGGACTGGGGGCAATTTGGTCATTACAACTTTAAAAACATTAATTCAGGACCATTAGTGACAAATAAAACCGTCGCTAAATATCTGAACGTGGGCGTAGTGGGCGGCGCGCACGCGCCCGCTTACTTCCCTGCGCGCTCAACGCACGCGCACGTTCAGCCATCCTCAGCCGTCCGATCGCGAGATCGGACGGCTCAGATCACGCAGCTCCCGCCTCCTCAGCGCGCGCCCAATCACGTACGAAGCCGCGTTACCGCCGCGCGTGTAATAGCACGTGGGAGCTATCGGGTGCACGAGACCATTCGATCACGATCCGACGCTCTCCTGCGCCCGCTCGCCTACGCCCCTCGCCTGCTCGATGCGACTCGATCCCGTGCCAGCGCCTCAGGATAAGGCACTGAACCGCTGCGCTACGCTGTCCAAATAGTCGCGCGGATGAAATCAACAGCACGCATCGAAAGCTGTTAGATCTTGATCCAACAGCGGGGAAGGGCGGATGCGGGGCCTTCAGTGGGTGCGTGCGGAAGATTGGGCGGCCGAGATGGCTCCATGTGGTGCCATCTTGGCCATCCATCTTCTGGATGATGTAAATGGTGCCACGGGCATCGGATTGACTTGATTTTTGCGTCGTTAGGCTACGATCATCGATCCGAATCCATTCGTGTGGTCGGATTTGTCATTTGAAGTGCAGATTTACACCATCTTGACCCTTGATCTTCTAGGGTTCCCCGGTCACTATCTAATGCTACAGATGCCTGATTAGGGCGATCTTGGAGTCGTTGAACTCCAATCGTCGCCCTGATCACATCTGTACGGTTGGATCTTCGATTCAAGGCCCCGATAAAAAGTTTGCCCTATCCAAGCACATAAAATGAGATAATTAACCTCCATTTTATTCAAACTACTCTAAATGCAAGATGATGCATGTTATGCAATATTTATAGCATGCAATGCAATCCTATGCTTAAGAACATGCATAAATAGACATCTTAAGTAGTCTAAACGTGTTTACATCATACCCCCATGCCTATCTTCTGCTAGTCCCTAGCAAAAGCTATATGCTATTTATAAAAGAATTAGGTTGGATTATTTGGGCATGAGTTATTTTCAATCTTTAAGAAAATGTCTACTTAAGATCTGAACTTTCAAAGACACAACAGTGCCTGAGTATCTGCCAAAATGCAGACTGCCTCAAGTCCTCGCCTTATTCAAAGAAAACTTTCTTTTTCTCTTTTTCCTCTTTTCTAATTTTTTTGAATTTTCAAGTTTTAGGGTTTAAGAGTGATTTTCTACGGCCATTCAACTCACCCAAGATTTGATGAAAATCCTATGTTTTAAGCATCTTATTGTCAATGTGATAGACTCGTTGACCGGCAGTTAAAACGGACTTCAGATTTCTACGTCTCTACGTGACCTAAAAAAGAATTCTGCCTAAAGGTGTATCTTTACAACTGGTAGCTTTCTCCCTACTTTTATTTTTTTACGAGGTCAGCACAAGGGTGAATCCAGTGTATATCTCCCCAGTCTATTCTACTTCTCCGCTTCTTCCTTAGTGTTTTGGGAATTTTCAGTGCATTTATTGAGCTGGGTTCTGGACAACCTGTCGATGAGCTGTTACCACCGACAACTTGCCAGCCATACTCATATGGCGAAGTGTAGCTTATTTCTTTTTTTCTTTTCTTTTCTCCTTTTCTTTTTGATTTTTTTTTTTCAGTAGGTGGCTTCCCTGGTCTAAGATTTACCTGAAGGCAGCAAAAAGAGAAAGGTCCAGTGACTGGGCTCTAGACAACCTACCTATGGGCTGTTACCATGATAACTTGCCAGCCATATCACCCTAGAAGGTTCATTAGCTACCCAATTTCTGTTAGAATCGCCGAACAATGAGTCAGTGCAAAGAAAGTATGTAGTTGCTTAAAACTCAAAAATTCCCTCAAATCAGAGGGTGGGTTGATAAGTCATATACTTATCACCCAAACTTATTTACTCCAATTACAATAGAATTAAGATGGCGAGGACTTGAAAGACAAATCCACATTTTAGTTGATACACGGGTTGATCAAGTCCAAAGACCTGAAGGGTCTTTGTGTTCAGATCCTAATGTAAAATTTCCTAAGATTGAAAAGTCCTAATGTCCAACTAATCCTTCCTAATTTTTTTTTTATGTATAAATAAGAAGAGAAAAATAATTTACATGAATTTCACAAAGCTGACCAAATGATTCAAAAATGAATCCACCCCCCCATGCCTAGCTGATGCAATGTCCACATTGAAAAAGAGACATAAAAGAAAGGATAGAATATAAAAGATGTCACCTGAATATGAAGCTTGTATCAGCTTTGTGTCATATGTATAACTGCTGAGTTTAATGCTGTCAGCTAGGCGAAGTCCTACCAAAGAAGTCACAATATGGCTAGGGCAACTATGTCTGAGATGGGTTCTGGAAGAATACGGTCAATAACAGGCTTCAGACGTTGACCGTTGACTTTAAATGTATTACCCGTCTTTGGGTCAGAAATCTAAACGGCTCCATTTGGAAAAATCTGGTCAATAATGAATGGGCCATTCCATTTAGATCTAAGTTTGCCAGGAAAGAGATTAAGTTTAGAATCGAATAACCAGACCTTCTGGTTCGGCTCAAGGCACTTGCGGGAAATCAAGTGATCATGTAGTGCTTTGGTCTGAGCCTTGTAGATCTTGGCATTCTCATATGCACCATTTCTAAGCTCCTCCAACTCAGATAGCTGGAGTTTCCTGGTCTTCCCAGCTAAGTTCAGATCTAAATTGCATTGTTTAATCGCTCAGAATGCCCTGTGTTTAATCTCTACGGGTAGATGGCATGCCTTTCCATACACCAAACGGAATGGAGACATGCCGATGGGCGTTTTATACGTCGTACGGTAGGCCCAAAGAGCGTCCTCAAGCTTTTGAGTCCAATCCTTGAGATCAGGCCTAACCGTTTTCTGTAGAATGTTCTTGATCTCTCGATTGGAGATCTCAGCTTGTCCATTTGTCTGGGGATGGTAAGGTGTGGAAATTCGGTGATTAACCTCATATTTGGCCAAAAAATTCTAGAATTAGGCATTAGTAAAATAAGTGCCACCATCACTGATGATAACCCTCGGAATCCTGAACCTACTGAAGATATTTTTCTTGACAAAATCGATGACCACCTTGTGGTCATTGGTTCGGGTGGGAATCGCCTCAATCCATTTGGACACATAATCAATAGCAACAAGAATGTACTGATGTCCAAATGAAGGGTGAAAGGGTCCCATGAAATCGATGCCCCAAACATCAAAAATTTTGACAGGAAGAATTGGGTTTAGGGTCATCATATCTCTCTTAGTTATTCTCCCAAGTGCCTGACATCGAGAACATGACCTTGAGAAATCCTGGGCATCCTTGAATAAAGACGGCCAATAGAAGCCAGATTGCAAGATTTTTGCAATCGTCTTTTTCCCAGAGAAATGTCCACCACACCCAGATGCATGGCAGAACTCAAGTATACTGTTGAATTCATTCTCCGGTATACATCGGCGAATAGTCTGATCAGAGACGATGCGGTACAGCTCAGGGTCCTCCCAGAAGTAGTATTTGGCCTCAGATTTGAGTCTATCCCATTGTTGTTTGGTCCAATCCTGGGGGATTTGACCAACGGCCAAATAATTAACAATGTCAGCAAACCATGGGGTGTGGACACCTAAAACTGTAAGAATAGTTTCGTCCGGAAAAGTTTCAGCAATCGAAATGTCCGGACGAGAGGAATCACCTATGAGTCTCGACAAATGATCCGCTACCACATTTTCTACCCTGATTTTATCCTTGATTTCAAGATCGAATTCTTGAAGCAGAAGAATCCAACGAATAAGTCGGGGTTTAGCATCCTTTTTGGCCAAGAGATGTCTCAAGGCCGAGTGGTCGGTATAGATGATAACATGAGACCCTAAGAGATAAGCCCTGAATTTTTCCAAAGCGAACACTACAGCTAGTAATTCCTTTTCAGTAACAGTGTAATTCCTCTTGGTTTAATCCAGAGTTTTACTAGCGTAGTAGATGATAGAGGGCATTCTATCAATTTTCTGACCAAGGACAGCCTCGACTGCGTAATCAGAAGCGTCGGTCATAATCTCAAAAGGGGCTATCCAAATTGGTGGTTGCAAAACTGGAGCACAGGTGACTACTGTTTTCAGGAAATCAAATGTCGTTCAGCATGATTCGTCAAAAACAAACAACGTTTCTTTGGCAAGAAGATTGCTCAAGGGACGAGCAACCTTCAAGAAATCCTTGATGAATCCTCGATAGAATCCCACATGGCTAAGAAATGATCGGATTTGTTTAACAGATGTGGGAGGAGGAAGTTTAGAGATAGCATCAACCTTAGCTTTATCCACTTCAATTCCCCATTCAGAGATTACATGACCCAAAACGATGCCTTCTTAGGTCATGAAATGACTCTTTTCCCAGCTAAGGACCAATCGTGTTTTGATACATCGCTTAAGTATCATTTCCAGATTAGCCAAACAAGAGTCAAATGATTCTCCGAAAATAGAGAAATCATCCATGAAGACTTCCATAAACTCTCCCACCATGTCAGAAAATATAACTAGCATACACCTTTGAAAAGTCGCAGGTGCATTGCATAACTCGAAAGGCATCCTACGAAAAGCAAAGGTTCCGTAGGGACAGGTGAAAGTAGTTTTTTCCTGATCCTCAGGATGGATAGGAACTTGGTTGTATCCCGAGTAGCCATCAAGAAAACAGAAGTACTTCTGCCCAGCTAATCTTTCCAAGATTTGATCGATGAAGGGCAGGGGAAAATGATCCTTTTTAGTGGCTGTGTTTAGCTTCCTATAATCAATACAAACCCTCCAAGAGGAAGCTGAATGAGTTGTGACAGATTCTCCTTTCTCTTTAGTCACAACGGTAATCTTGACTTTCTTCAGAACAATCTGTACGGGACTTACCCAGGGACTATCAGAGATTGGATAAATAATTCCTGCATCAAGGCACTTGATGATTTCCTTTTTGACCACTTCTCGCATATTTGGATTCAATCTCCTCTACATCTGGCGAGAAGGGTGGGATCCATCTTCCAAGAATATTCTATGATTATAGTAAGATGGCTCGATCCCCTTGAGGTCATGAATGATCTAACCAATTGCCTCCTTATGTTCCTTCAGGACCTTGATCAATTTAATCTCTTGCTCCGTTGTCAATTTAGCACAGATAATCACAGGGAGAGTCTTCTGAGGTCTTAAAAATTGATATTTCAAATTCTCAGGCAATGGTTTCAATTCAAGCTAGGGCGGGTTGATGATTGATGGTAGGGTAGATGCTGAAGATTCAACAAGATGAAGAGGTTGTGAGTGAACAAAATCAATAACCTCTTTCGAAGATGGCAGGTCACCCATAGAGGAATGCGGGTCAAATTCGTCATCCAAAGAGGAACTTTCAATTGAAGAAACCATCAAATAAGTTTCAATGTTTTCATTATCCTCATCAAGTTCCTCAATAAATCCACAATCCTTAAATTTGTTAATCGCCTTAAAAATATCCAATTTCATTCGTTGATCCCCAAAGGCGATTTCCATGCTACCGCTTTCACAATTAATGTTGGCCTTAGCGGTAGCCAGAAACGGATGCCCCAGAATGATGGGCGTGTTCCTCAGATTATCAGGTACATCCATGTAAAAAATAAGGAAATCTACAGAAAAATAGAAATCCTTGACCTTGACTATAACATCTTCAATAACACCTCACAGATTTGTGACCGAGCGGTCCGCTAACTGTAGCGTTATTGAAGTTGGCCGAAGTTCACCTAACCCAAACTTCTCATAAAGAGAAGTCGAAATTAGGTTGATGGATGCACCCAGATCCAAAAATGCTCTATCAAATGTGTAATCTCCGATGACGCAAGAATTCAATGGAGCACCAGGATCTCTCTTTTTCTGAGGGAGGTAGTGAAGGATAGCATAACTAGCCTGCTCAGAGAATACCACCTTCCTCGGAACATGTTCTCTCGACTTACGCTTTTGTGTACATAAATCCTTTAAAAATCTCACGTAAGCCGGTATGTGCTTGATAGCATCAAGGAGCGGGATATTAATCTCAACATTTTTAAATAGATTCAGAAGCTCCTCATTGTTATCAACAGACTTCTTCTTTGATTTGGTTAAGGCATCAGGAAAATGAACATGACTCAGATCTTTGGAATCAGGTTCCTGAGCCTTGATTTCTCCTCCAGAATTCTCCTCTCTCTCCTCAGGTTCTTCAGGATTCAAAAGATCAGAATAGTGTGGTGTGGATCCTGAGTCTGCTTACCACTCCTCATAGTGACATAATTTGCAGATGCATAAGAATTTGGGTCTTAGGGAGGGTTAGAAAAGATTGGAGGGGCTTGATTAGCCATGAATTATTGATTTGCAGAAGAAGAAGAAGAGGACGAGGAACCCGGCTCAACCACCTGAGCATGTGCGTGTGGGTCCCTCTGATTTCCGTACCATGGGCTTGGTTGCCCGAATTCATAATATTTCGCGGGTTGGGTACGGGTTGGGATGGTGAGATCCTAGTTGACGAGAGTTAGCAATGAGCCCGGACTGCAACTTGTCCAGCGAGGTTTTCATTTGCTGGAGCATGGATCCTTGCATCTCTACCATTTGACGGTTCAAATCAGCCTGCCCTGTGGGTTGACGGGCATTCCAAGCTGGCTGCTTGACCTGATTTGGAGGCAACTAAGTATATACTTGGCCCTGACCCATTGGTCCTTGTGGAGCATAGTTGCCGGGTCGGAATTGGATCTGTTGCCCCAGGTTTTTCCAAGAGAAGTTAGGGTGGTTTCTCCAACCTGGATTATAGGCATTAGAGTAGGGGTTGGATCTAACATTCTCTTATACAGCACAGACATCCTCACCCTAAAAAAATTTTCAAGCAAGATTATTTGTGATGCGTGGATTTTAATGTTTAAATTTTGCTTAAGTAGCTTTTAGGGCTTCAAATTAGGTGGATTGCAATCAAGTTTCTAGGAAAACCAAGTTGTCAAACACGGGTGAAGATTGTTTTCCTTTAAAACCAAAAAGAAAGTGGAGTGCCTGGAATAGACCTAGATTGAAAACCCTAAGGAGGAGCTACTTGATGAGTTGATTTTAAGTAGAGTGGTGTGACCCAAACAACTCAAACAGCTGGCCAAAAATGCACCACTAAGTTAGGCACTCAAAGATGATTAACCTAGAATGATTTCTACTCTTTTATGTGTTGCTTTACGTGTACCGGTTCCACAGATCAGAACCCGATTGAGTAGAAACAAATCAATCCAGTTAAGTGCCTTGAATGTGGGTGTACGTTGTGTGTTTGTTGAAAATTGCCCTACAAGATTATCTTTTTATTTTTTTTTTATATATATAAATGAGGGTGGAATGAATGTGAGTGAGAATCCAAACAACCAAACTATTCCTAGGATGAATGCAAACACCTAGGTTAAATGGAATTTGGATTTAATGTGGTGAATGAAATCTATGGAGGGGGGAAGAATGGGGAGCACTTACAGTTGTCTTCAACTGCACTTTACTCCAGTCTACCGCTTGATGATTCCCTGATGGAGGTCTCTGCAAAACAACAGACACAAGAGAAAGCAAGTTAGAAAATAATAAAGTACAAGAAATGCGAAAAGTAGATCAGAAATCGTTGCCTCTCCGGCAACGGTGCCAAAATGTTGAACGTGCGAGTTGCTACGCTAACGTGTTTGATTTTTAAAACCTTGTCGTTGTAGCTTGAAAGCGAAGAACTCATGTTCAACAAATAAAATGTATACCGAAATGAAAATTCCGGGTCGAACACAGAGAGGCTACGTCGATCTATATTCTCAATTATATTTTTTTAGAATTTTTCTTGCAAAGCAACACAATGTAATTACAATGAAGCCATAACAATAATCAAAAAAAAAAGGGCAAGAGAGAGAGAAAACATGCATTCAATAATTCAAAATGTTTATACAATAAAATCAAATAAGAATTACACTAGAAAGCTAGAAATCAACTACACTAGAAAGCAGGAAAATTCTACACTAGAAAGCTATAAAGAAGAATGGGAGAGAGAAGTTATCCTCCTCGATGATCACTTGGAAGACGAGTCGGACGGGACGATGCCTGGATGAAGGAGGATGGAGCGGAAGAAGGAGGACGAAGTAGGACGGAGGAGAACGAGGTAGCACATCGCCGTCATCGCGAGATCCGCTTCCGAAAGGGGACGAAAATTTTGACCTTATCTCGCGAGGAGCATCCCAAGTGTGGGACAAGCTTCTCTTGAGCTTTCGAGAGGTAGAGAAGAGAAGGAAGGGATGAGCATTTCGCGTGGAGGGTGTCTCATTTTATAGTTGCATGGAGTGGGGGCAATTTGGTCATTACAACTTTAAAAACATTAATTCAGGACCTTTAGTGACGGATAAAATCGTTGCTAAAGGTCTGAACGTGGGTGTAGTGGGCAGCACGCGCGCACCCGCTCACTTGCCCGCGCACTCAATGCATGCGCACGTTCAGCCATCCTCAGCCGTCCGATCGCGAGGTCGGACGGCTCAGATCGAGCAACGCCCACCTCCTCAACGCGCGCCCGATCGCGTGCGATGCCGCGTTACCACCACGCGTGCAATAGTGCGTGGGCGCTATCGGGCGTGCACGACCATTCGATCGCGATCCAATGCTCACCCGCGACCGCTCGCCCGTGCCCCTCGCCTGCTCGCTGCGACTCGATCCCGCGCCAACGCCTCGCGATAAGGCACTGAACCGCTGCACTACGCCGTCCAAATAGTCGCGCAGATGAAATCAAGCACGTGCATCCACAGCCGTTGGATCTAGATCCAATGGTGGGGAAGGGCGGATGCGAGGGCTTCAGAGGGTGCGTGCGGACGATTGGGTGGCCGAGATGGCTCCACGTGGCGCCATCTTGGTCGTCCATCTTCTGGATGATGTCAATGGTGCCACGAGTGTGGGATTGACCCGATTTTTGCGTCGTTAGGCTGCGATCGTCGATCCAAATCCATCCGTGCGGTCGGATTTGTCGTTTCAAGTGTATATTTACACCATCTTGACCCTTGATCTTCTAGGGTTCCCCGGTCACTATCTGATGCTACAGATGCCTGATTAGGGCGATCTTGGAGTCGTTGAACTCCAATCGTCGCCCTGATCACATCTGTACGGTTGGATCTTCGATTCAAGGCCCCGATAAAAAGTTGCCCTATCCAAGCACATAAAGTGAGACAATTAACCTCCATTTTATTCAAACTACTCTAAATGCAAGATGATGCATGTTATGCAATATTTATAGCATGCAATGCAATCCTATGCTTAAGAACATGCATAAATAGACATCTTAAGTAGTCTAAACGTGTTTACATCATACCCCCATGCCTATCTTTTGCTAGTCCCTAGCAAAAACTATATGATATTTATAAAAGAATTAGGTTGGATTATTTGGGTATGAGTTATTTTCAATCATTAAGAAAATGTCTACTTAAGATCTGAACTTTCAAAGACACAATAGTGCCCGGGTATCTGCCAAAATGCAGACCGCCTCAAGCCATCGCCTTATTCAAAGAAAAATTTCTTTTTCTCTTTTTCCTCTTTTCTAATTTTTTTGGATTTTCAAGTTTTAGGGTTTAAGAGTGGCTTTCTACGGCCATTCAACTCACCCAAGATTTGATGAGAACCCTATGTTTTAAGCATCTTATTGTGAATGTGATAGACTCGTTGACCGGCAGTTAAAACAGACTTCGGATTTCTACGCCTCTAGGTGACCTAAAAAAGAATTCTGCCTAAAGGTGTATCTCTACAATCGGTAGCTTTCTCCCTACTTTTATTTTTTTACGGGGTCAACACAAGGGTGAATCCAGTGTATATCTCCCCAGTTTATTCTACTTCTCCGCTTCTTCCTAAGTGTTTTGGGAATTTTCAGTGCATTTATTGAGCTGGGTTCTGGACAACCTGTCGATGAGCTGTTACCACCGACAACTTGCCAGCCATACTCGTGCGGCGAAGTGTGGCTTATTTCTTTTTTTCTTTGCTTTTCTCCTTTTCTTTTTGATTTTTTTCTTCAGTAGGTGGCTTCCCTGGTCTAAGATTTTCCTAAAGGCAGCAAAAAGAGAAAGGTCCAATGACTGGGCTCTGGACAACCTACCAATGGGTTGTTACCCATGATAACCTGCCAGCCATATCACCCTAGAAGGTTCATTAGCTACCCAATTTCCGTTAGAATCGTCGAACAACGAGTCAGTGCAAAGAAAGTGTGTAGATGCTTAAAACTCAAAAATTCCCTCAAATCAGAGGGTGGGTCGATAAGTCATATACTTATCACCCAAACTTATTTACTCCAATTATGATAGAATTAAGATGGCGAGGACTCGAAAGACAAATCTACATTTTAGTGGATACACGGGCTAATTAAGTTCAAAGACCTGAAGGGTCTTTATGTTCAGATCCTAATATAAAATTTCTTAAGATTGAAAAGTCCTAATGTCCAACTAATCCTTACTAATTTTTTTTTTATGTATAAATAAGAAGAGAAAAACAATTTACATGAATTTCACAAAGTTGACCAAATGATTCAAAAATGAGTGGGGGCAATTTGGTCATTACAACTTTAAAAACATTAATTCAGGAAATTTAGTGACGGATAAAACCATCGCTAAAGGTCTGAACGTGGGCGTAGTAGGCGGCGCGCACACGCCTGCTCACTTTCCCGCGCGCTCAACGCACGCGCACGTTCAGCCATACTAAGCCGTCCGATCGCGAGATCAAACGGCTCAGATTGCGCAATGCCCGCCTCCTCAAAGAGCACCCCATCGCGTGCGAAGTCGCGTTACCGCCGCGCGTGCAATAACGCGTGGGCACTATCGGGCGCACGATATCATTCGATCGCGATCTGACGCTCGCCCGCACTCGCTCAACCGCGCCCCTTACCTGCTCGCTGCAACTCGATCCCGCGCCAGCGCCTCGCGATAAGGCGCTGAACCGCTGCGCTACGCCATCCAAATAGTCGCGCTGATGAAATCAAGAGCGCGCATCCACAGCCGTTGGATCCTGATCCAAAGGCGGGGAAGGGCAGATGCGGGGGCTTCAGTGGGTGCGTGTGGACAATTGGGCGGCCGAGATGGCGCCACGTGGTGCCATCTTGGTCGTCCATCTTCTAGATGATGTAGATGGTGCCACGGGTGTCGGATTAACTCGATTTTTGCGTCGTTAGGCTACAATCGTCGATCCGAATCCATCCGTGCAGTCGGATTTGTTGTTTGAAGTATGAATTTACACCATCTTGGCCCTTGATCTTCTAGGGTTCCTCAATCACTATCTGATGCTACAGATGCCTTATTAAGGTGATCTTGGAGTCGTTGAACTCCAATCGTCGCCCTGATCACATCTGTATGGTTGGATCTTCGATCCGAGGCTCCGATAAAAGGTTTTCCCTGTCCAAGCACATAAAAGGAGACAATTAACCTCCATTTTATTCAAACTACTCTAAATGAAAGATGATGCATGTTATGCAATATTTATAGCATGCAATGCAATCCTATGCTTAAGAACATGCATAAATAGACATCTTAAGTAGTGTAAACGTGTTTACATCAGCAGCCATCAAAAAATGAATTAACTTTTCTTCTTTCATTAGGAGTATCCAAACTCCAAATTCTTCATGCGATCTTAAGATGAGAAAGTTGCAATGCATATTGATTTGTAAAACTCCTTAGATAATCATGATCTTGTTGCCTCTTCAGCTGAAGGTTCATCCCATCAAACATGGCTTTTGAAAAGCCTTGTGATTTCCCTGTACATTTTCCCAAGAGTAATCCCAAGAAGTGGAATAGAAGGAATGAGTAGAAGGATCGGGAAAATGAGAAGAACTTGTGAGGAAGTAGGAGAAGATTGAAAAGGTGGAGACTGAGGAACTTCTTCCTCTACTTATTTTTCTTCAATTCCTTTCTTAAGACCCATAAGAAGTAAAGTAGTGCAATCAAACTTCTTAACAGATTCATCTACAAATTGACGTTTCAAACCAAGATTGAAATGAAGAAGCATGTTGGAAATAAAGGCATCTAAAGGAAGGGTCCTATGGTGTGTGCTACTTAATGTGTCTATGATTAAATCACACCAATTCAATTTAGTGCGATTTAATAAAGTACATAGGATGTAGGCAATCTCCCTAGAAATGTGATCAAATAATCCTGATTTCCATGCAAGTTCCAAGAGACAAGTCTAGCTAAAATGCGAGGCACAACCTTAAGATGATTAGATTCTAATTTCATCCCCTCAAAATAAACATCATCTTTAATTAATGTTCTTGTAACAGTGGAGATGGTTACTTCTTTTGCAATGTCCCACCAATGAACTCCAGAGTCCACGGTGCAAGCAATAGAAAAAATTACTTCATTGGTTATGATAAAAGACACATTCAAAACACTAGATTTTAGGATAGAGGAAGTAGGTGTGGAGTCATTTACTAGATTTGCATAAAATAATTTTACAAGCTCAGGAAAGATGCTAGGAATTTTTCCTCCAGGAAAAAATTCTTCATCAAAGAAATGTTGAATTCCTTAGGCTTGAAAAAGGGCTAAAAGATCATAATCCTTAAAGTCATCCCATATAATTGGTTTTCCACACCTAACTTTAAACTTCTCAAAGTTATTAAGTTTTTGGGAGGCCTTTTTGGATAGGAAAAATTGTTCCATTACATTAGGTAGTTCTTCTTCTACAAGAGATGGGTTATTAGGTCCAGCACTCTTTTGCCTCCTACGAGGCATAAAGAGGAAAAGAGAGAAGAACAAGCTTAACAGAAGCAGCCGTAACTAGACGTCCGGTATGAAAGTCAGACGTCTAAAATCACAAAACAGATGACCAAAAAAAGCAAACAGATGTCCGAGATTTTCAGAGATAAAAATCATAACAGCAAACGTCAAGAAGAGTAACAAGACGTCCGAAAAAAAAATAGAGAGAATCATATCAAGAAGAAAGAACAAAGATAGAAAGAACAAAGAGATTCCCAAAAACAACAAAAAAAAATCAAAGAAGAGAATCAATCACGGTCACAAAATATATCCATAAAAGTTTTCATTGACAGAAAATACAAGATCTAGATAAGAAGATGTAGTGATTACCGAAGGAAAATATATGTTTTTCCTTAACAAGAGGCCTTCTTAGAATAAGAGACGAGGATGCAGCAACAGATGTCTGATGAGTGCAGGAGACATCTTGGCAAGGCTCAAGAGGCATCCGGCAAGGTCCAGGAGATGTCCGGTGCTTTCAGTTGCTCTTCAAAAGATCAAAAATGGGGGAATGTAGATGAAGAGAAGTGGATGTGAGAGAGCTCTTTGGAGTGTGGTAGAAAGTGGAGAGAGTGAAATGGAAATGACCATAAGGTGGAGTTGCACTTTAAAGAGAGAATATCAAAAAGAGAAAAGATTTTCTCATAAAGAGGTCAAATATTCATTGGTTAAAAGAAAAATGTTTCAAATTTCAAATCAAAGAGCATTCAAATATCAGACGTCTTTAATCAAATGTCTAAACTTAGAAAATCAAACATCTAAAAGATGAAAAAGACATCTGAAAGATCGTTTGAATTTGAATTGAAAACACTTCATTTGAAATTCAAAAAGATGGCTGTTGAATGATCATTGACAGAATTATACAAAGGTAAGATAGAAACACAGGCGTCTGAAATTTCCAGAAAATCTTTCATAAAGGAAAAAACATGCACAAGATACTAAGACTAAGAGGCACAAGATAATAAGGCGTCTGAGATGGACATTCAGACGTCCGAAACTCAATTTTCTAAATCTTTCAACTTTCAAATTCCTAGATGCCTTCTAATGTGACTATATCTTTCTAAACTAAGGGGTTTTGTCAAAATATTTGCAAGTTGTTCTTCAATGTTTACAAAATCTAACTTAATTTCTCCTTTTAATACATTATCTCTAAGAAAATGATGTCTTACATCTATATGTTTAGTTCTAGAATGATTTACAGGATTTTTGGATAGATTTATAGCACTTGTATTATCACAACATATTTTAGTTTGTTCAAGGTTTAATCCTAAGTCAGAAAAAGTTTGTTTCATCCAAAGCACTTGAGAACATGCCAAAGTAGCTGAAATATATTCAACTTCAGTGGTGGATAATGCAACACAATTTTGTTTCTTAGAAAACCAAGAAACAAGTGCATTATCAAAAAAATGACAAGTACCACTGGTACTTTTCTATCAGTCCAACTACCAGCATAATCGACATCACTATATGCTAGTAAGTCTAGTGTATGAGTTCTAGGATGGTACAAACCAAAATCACTAGTTTCTTTTAAATATTTAAACATTCTTTTTAATGAAGACATATGAGATTCTCTAGGTGAATTTTGAAAACGTGCACAAAGACAAGTAGCAAACATTATATCAGGTCTACCTACAGTAAGATAGAGTAAAGATCCCATCATACCTCTATATAACTTTTCATCAACTTGCTTACCATTTTCATCCAAGTTAAGACTTATGTTTGTAGCCATCGGTGTGGTTTTGCCCTTCACATTTTCCATTTCATATTTCTTCAATGTGTCATTGGTATACTTTGTTTGACATATGAAGATTCTTTCATCCATTTGCGTGATTTGTAGTCCAAGGAAGAATTTTAATTCACCCATGAGACTCATCTCAAATTCATTCTGCATAATCTTTGAAAACGCTCAACACAATTTGTCATTAGTAGAACCAAAAATAATATCATCTACATAAATCTGAATAACTATTAAATCATTAAGTTGATTCTTAATAAAAAGAGTTGGATCTACCTTTCCCATTATTTTTTTTGAGATGAAAAGGAATGCTATCGAATCACCGATAGCAATCCAGAAGAGCTTTTATTGATAAAAAAAATAATGAAAAGGTTACATGATTGAACCCCATTGGTGTATGAGATTCAAGCAACTATTGACAATCTTATCCACATTCACTGGACTCTCCTGAAATAAGCACTCATTTCTAGCTCTCCAAATAGACCATAAAACAGCCACCATAGATAAGTATGGCTTATTCACCCTCAAGAAATAGCTCCAGAGGTTCTCCCACGTGGGAAGAGATTCCCTACACACCTTCCTCCAGACATAATCTGTAATCACACAAGTAGAAAATATATGAATGCTGGAATCGTTATGCATCCCACACAAGTGGCAGAAGTGGGTAGGGGTTCCCATTCTCCTGTGCCTCAGATCTCCAGTAGTAACCGCTGGTTTGGGCTAGTTCCGTCGTTATGGTTATTAGATTTGCAATCGTTGTAGTATATGACAAAACAGCTACCAGATTACTACAGAAATTTTTTACTCGAAATAATAAGTTTTCCCGAGGTCGAACTCAGGGAGCAACCATAATTCTAGAAGTATAAAAGTTCTCAATTATGTTACAAAAATAAGAGAGAGAGAGGGAGCAAAAGTTTTCTTGGCTTCTTCTTCTTCTCTCTTCCTCTTCTTTCTCTTCAGCTGATCTTCTTCTCTTTCTCTGCTTTCTCCTACAGAGTCTTCTTCCTGCCTTCTTCTTTTCTTCTTCTTCTTCTCTGCTTCCTTCTTCTGTTCTTCTTTTTCTTTCTTTCCTTGCTTGCGGCTGTGTCCTCTCTCTCTTTTCTTCTTCTTCTCTGCTTCTACTTCTTTTCTTTTCCTCTTCTTTCTGCTCTCGCCACTGACTTTCCTTCCTCTTTTCTTCTTCTTTTGGCCGTTGCCCTTCCAACATCTGATGCAGCGCTCAGACGACTTAACTATGCATTTGCTACAGTGCTTGGGCGCTCTGACTGGAAGCTTCGGGCGCTCTGACCGGAGGAGGAAGAGATGAAGTGCGAGGTATTTCTCCGCCAGAGGAAGCTTGAAGGAGTCGGCAGACCTTGCCGCTCCTTATAAAGGCCTTGGCACGGAGAGGGGACCGAGGTGGCGACGTGCCAGCCTCGCCGGAGAGTGGTCGGAGAGGATACCCATGCCTTTCGTGCGTTTGCACGAGAGGCATGGTTGATGGCAGAGGACAGGGGAGGGTCCCTGCGACAGAGGACGTCGCAGGGAACCCCCCGTCTGTTCTAGAGGACGGCCGCCCTGCCCTGCACGGCGCCATCCTCCGCGCAAGGTCGTCGAAGGCATGGCGCTGCGCAAAAGTGGCAGGGAGGACCATTCTGCAAAGAACAACGAGAAGTTGCAGGCCTAAACGTAAGGGTTTCAAAAGATAAGGGTCAAAAAGTAAATTAAGAGGACCAATTTGTAAAGTCGATCAAGATGGTCTTTTCTTCGGCCCAAGTTTTTATACTATACTAATTTAAACCTAAGGATTTTAATGATGAATTTTGATTTTAGGTTGGACCATGTTTGGTCGGTCAATTTACGCAAAAATCTAAATTAAGTCATTAATTGGGCATGGTTCTCATTTTAGGTCAAAATAGGTTTCAAAGGATAAATTGAAGGTTCTAAACCCTAGGGGGTATTTTTCTATGAATTTTAGAGGATTTAGTTGATTTTTATCCTACCTCGAACCTCGTGAATTAAAGTGGGTTTGTTTTAGGGTTACAGAATGTCATTTAATTCCTAGAAGTTGCTATAACCCTTTTCAAATCAGATCATCCTAGTTCCCTTCTTATTAAGCTTGTTTGACCTATGTTTGGACCCTTAATTACCCTGTTTGCATACTACATTGGTGAAACTACAGTTTTACCCCTGATGATTTGTTTTATCCTTTAACTCAGAATTCTCTGAGTTAAGCCTCTCTTTGGGTTTTGTAGGAGCTTTTTCACACATATTTGGATTAGATTGTGCTAGTTAAGGTTCATGATGAGGTTCTCATCATCCAGTAATCAAGCCATCTCTTCTGCATAACCACAAAAAAATTTGTATCTTCGGTGGTACCTTCAATTTCCATAACTTTTTCCCCACCTCATCTACTTCTGCCATCCTAGAAGAGTTGACAAGCTTGTCATAGGTAGCCGCTGAGGAGAACGTACCCTCCCACTTGTATGTGTCATATTCCTCAGGTGTGGGTTTGAAAGCAACAAGTTCTTGCATGAGACGCTCATTTTCTGCTTGTGTTCTTGTTTCATGATCATTCCACATCACATTGTTCAAAGACCAATTTTCAGAGGTCGTGTCCCAGTAATCACATACCACAACATTTTTATCAGAAGCAGCTGAGAAAGCAAGGGGGTACCTGTCTTTTATCACCCCACCAAGCAACCAATTTTCCATCCAGAATTTGAAGCTTTTCCCATCACCTAAAACAGATTTGAACAAGCTCCAATTATCCGCCAAGACACGCACCACTAATGACCAAAAAGAAGGTTTGTGTGGATTTAGGCGGTTCTTCTCGTCATTGGCAGCCCCATAGCTATCCTGAATAATCTCTGTCGACATTTTTTTTCCCCTTGTAGTAGTTGAACAGCCCACTTCAAAAGTAAGGCATCATTAAATTCTTTGAGGGACCTAATACCCATGCCACCAATATTCTTTGGCAAACAAACTGAATCCCATTTTACAGGTTGAAGGAAAGCCCCATGATGAGAAGCCCCTTTCCAGAAGAATCTCTTGCGCATCACATCGATTTTTTTCCAAATTGATTTTGGGGCTCTAAGAATAGAGAAGAAAAAAGCTGGAATGGATGTAATGACCAAGTTCAGTGAAATATACCTCCCACCTTTTGATAAGTAACGACTACTCCAACGCTCTAATTTCGTAGCCACCTTTTCATATAGGAAGGACCAATCTGCTTTCCTCAGTTTAGTGCATTTCAAAGGCAACCCCAGATATTTGACAGGCAGTGAGACCACAAGCATGCCCAAGATGGTGGAGATGTCATTCTGGATCAATCCATTCATACCAAAGTAGAACAAGGAGGACTTGCTTCCATTAAGTCTTGGACCAAAAATCTCACCAAAAATTTTTACCATATAATATAGCGCTTACGCTTCCCTCTTCCCCCCTTCCACAAAAAAGACAGTGTCATCCACGTATTGGAGAATGGGAGCCAAGGCCTTGTTGTTAGACATAGAATACCCCCTTATCAACCCATCAGCTGCTAGTTTGCATGCATATCTTGCCAATGTATCCACTGCAAGATTGAAGATCAGAGGGGCAAGTGGGCACCCTTGCCTTACCCCATACTGGGGCTGAATCCAGGCTCGACATGGTTTCCCATTTATCAGAGGGGAATATGAGGCAATCGTGATACATCTCTTCACCCATTGTATCAAAAGGGGGGGAATTTTCTCCTTTTAAGGATTTCCCACAGGTATGGCCAGGAGATTGAGTCATAAGCTTTAGAGAAATCAACTTTCCATAAAAAGGCCTTGGACTTTCGCCTGTGCCATCCCATCACCATCTCTTGCGCCATGATGAAGGATTCCTGTAAAGATCTCCCAGGAAGAAAGGTAGACTGGACAAGCATTATCAAATCATTCAATACATCACGCAATCTACTGGCTAAAATCTTACTGATAATAAGGTAAATAGAATTTGACAAGGCAATGGGTCAATAGTCTGAAAAGTTCTCCGCACTCGACTTCTTTGGTAGCAAAAATAAGACTTATTCAATCTCTCAAACCCAAAGTTTCCCAATTCAAATTCATGGATAACATTCATCACATCCTTTTTGATGACATTCCACATTTCTCTGTAAAAGAATACCTGAACCCCATCCGGTCCAGGAGCCCCCTCATTATTCAAATCTTTAATTTCTTTCAATGTTTCTTGTTCAAAAATAGGAGCAATTAGCATGGCCATCTGATCATTACTAACACTTGGGAAGTCTGCTGATGCCATCCTCCAAGAACCCCTTGGTGCAGCCTTGGCAAGCTCTTTGAAATACCTGCCAGCTTCACATCTGATTTCATTGATAGAAGTGATAGTTCTCTCACCCATTTTAATTGATGAAATGCGCTTGAACCTCCTCCTAGCACTGGCTGCAAGATGAAAGAACTTCATGTTGGCATCACCTTCCTTGAGCCATAATTGTCTAGATCTTTCACGCCAATTCATTTCTTTTTTCAAATCCTCCTCCCCAACAACCTGCTACATCTGCTGCCTTTGTTGTTGTTCCTGAGAACTCAGTGGCTGCCTGCATTCCTTTAAATCCAGATCCTTGATCACTGCCAATGCCTCCACCCTCCTTTGCTCCCTGATCAGTGCCACTGTCTGCCCATACTCTTTCAGCATGGATCGCATACCTGCTAACTTAGAAGCCAATTGTTGTGTGGCAGATCCCTGCACATCCTTGTTTTGCCACCAACTGGAAAACATCTCAACAAAGCCCTCCTCCCTAAACCAAGATTTCTTGAGCTTGAAATATGACCCGATGTCAGAATTCACCCCACTGTCCCACACAAGTGGAGTGTGGTCAGAATGGTCAGAAAAGGGCCTATCAAGGCTCATAACAGACAACAGTTTGTGTCTCTCTAGCAAGCTTGGATTACCAAAGAACCTATCCAACTTAGAGGCTTGTCCACTGCCATTTCTCCAAGTGAACTCAACCCCATTAATAGGGTACTTAGTGATACCCAAATTCTACACAGCCATCTGGAAACCAGCCATAGCACTATCATTCCTGCCCCCAGGTCTGTCATCACTTGAGAGAGGACAATTGAAGTCACCTCCTATGAGCCAAGGTACCCCCTGAACTCTTTGATGCATTGCTGGCAATTCATCCCACAAGTCTGCCCTATCAGCAGCAGCACATGGGCCATAAATGCAAGAAACATACCACTCCAAATTTCCTTAGAGATTTTGGCATCTGCAGGTTAGCACATGCCTATCACGAAGGACTTCTGTTACATTGAGACAAGACTTTCTCCACCATATGGCCATTCCACCAGACCTTCCAGCTGCTCCCTTCACCACACAATCTGCACGTCCTAACTGTCTAAAGAAGTCCCATACCTAACCATTCTCCTCCTCCAAGTGTCTCCTGGATGAAACCACAATCAATTTCCCACTCAGAGAGATATCTACTTAGAGATGCCTTCTCACCTTATTGTGCATCCCATGCACATTCCATGTTAGCACTCTCATTCCTTGCCTGATTGATCCCCTTGAGCCAAACAGCCCACATACTCAACCATGATTGGGTTTGCAACAGTTTCCTCCACTATAGGGGTCAGGTTCTCCTTCCTTCTCCTTCTGAGCATGTAAAGGGAGCGACCCAGCCCCCTTTTCTGGTTTGACCCACTTCCAAACTTCATATCACCAGGGATAGTGAACTACACTTGGTTCACCTCCTTGAGAGCCCTGCTATCACTGCTGAGCACTATTGCCAAACCTGACTTCCACTCCTCTTTTTTACCAGGAATATCTAAATCCCTCTCTAAATCATCTGCATCATCCATAGAGCCATTGCCTTTGGCCACAAGGACTTGGCTGCTACATCCCAAGATAGTAACATCTTCCATAGGCATCAAGTCCCTCTCTGCAGAGACTAGTTGACAATCTTTCCTCTTCTTTTCAGGGGCCTCATCTGATGAAATACGACCCATCAGTTCAGCCTGTTGCACCTCTCAGATCTAGCCACAGACGTCTTAACATAACCCTATTTTGGTAGCACAAAGACTTGACCAACCACTGCTAGGCGAATGAGCCACGAAGAGCCCCCACATCTGATAGTAATCCTGTCAGGAATTGACCCAGTTTTAAAGACATCAGCCTCAATTCTAAGTGATCGAATATCACCTTCTCCAATCATGACTTCAGATTCTTCACAGATAGATACAAAGCCTGCAACCATCTTGACAACAACTCCCTTAGATCTTAAATGCAGTGGCAATCCCTTGATCTCAAGGAGCACCCTCCTAGATCCCATCCTTTGGGGGGGTCGATCAGGGAGAGCCCCATCGAAGGGGGAAACCATTCTCTAAAGCACATTCATATCTTCAAAAGAACTCAACCGAAATCGCAACCTTCCCACATCCATCAACGCCAGACCAAATACAAGAAAACGAGACTAGGAAAGCATTGCCACCTTCCAGACCACTGACACAGGTTGTAGGGAACTTACCAATTGTTGAAATCTCTCAATCGAGGGTTTTCCTGTCATGATCTCACCAATCAAAGCACCCCTCAACATGATCTCTGTAGGAGAGATCTCCTCAAATAGTGGAATCTCCACTTCTATTGAGTGACTACCAAGCGCCGGTGGTGGTGGTAATCGGAGCTCCTTCACTGCTTCCCGACCTGGACATTGAGGGGTCATCTTTGTGTGTGGCGGCTTCACCCTAGGGCAAGAATCGTGCTTGTGCCCTTCACCCCCACAAGTCAAGCAGACAAGAGGGTTTCTACAAATCACAGCCATGTGATCCCTTTGTCTGCATCTGAAGCACAAGATCTCACCATTAGCTCTCCTCCAGGGCCTTCTTGGGTTGAGATTGGCCGCCCTACCATCACGTGCTTGCCATCCCCTCTCCCTTCTCCTCCAATTCCTCAACCTCCATGTCTTCCACTCAACCCCGTCCTCAGCCCTAGCCGCTTCCACACCACCGCCCCCTGCCACTCGATGCCAAACACCCTCTCTCCCCCTCCCATTATAAATCCTTATTTAATGAGATAATTTCTTAATCTCTCATACCAGGCCATAGGTGCTTGCTTGAGACCATAAAGAGCCTTCTTAAGTTTATACACATGATTAGGAAATTCAGAATTTATAAACCTAGGAGGCTGGGCTAGATAAACATCTTTTATAAATCCATTTAAGAAAGCTGATTTTACAGCCATTTGATATAATTTAAGACCTAAATGCGATGCAAATGTAAGAAGCACTAGAATCGATTCAAGCCTACCTATAGGAGCATAAGTTTCTTCATAATCTATACACTCTTGTTGATTAAAACCCTGTGCAACAAGTCTGGCCTTATTTCTTACTACTTGACCTTCTTCATTAATTTTATTTCTAAAAACCCATTTAATCCCTATAATAGAATTATCACTTGGCTTAGAAACTAATTCCCATACTTGATTTCTTTCAAACTTATTTAGTTCTTGCATAGAAAGTATTCATGAAGAATCCAAAGAAACTTGATCAACAATTTTAGGCTCAAGTTGAGATACAAAAGTAGTTAGAACAAGGTTAACTTGTGATCTAGTTTTAATTTTGTCATTAATCTCTCCTATTATTTTTTCTTTTGGATGATCTTTATGAAAACTCCATCTTTAGGAAGATTATGTGTATTTTGATCTTTAATGTGTGATACACCTATAAAGGGCATGTCCTCATCATCACTATCTACTACTTCAACTTGTTTATTATCTATAGAAGAATTTTCATCAAACTTGATATGAAGAGTTTATTCTACCATTAGAGTTCTCTTATTGAATACTTGATAAGCTTTATTTTGGGATGAATATCCTATGAATAGACATTCATCTCCCTTAGCATTAAACTTATCAAGATTTTCTTTCGTGATAAGCATATAACACTTACTTCCAAATATTTTGAAATAACTAATTTTAGGTATTCTATTATAATAAAGTTCATAACTTTTTTTATTAAGTATAAACCTAATTGGGACTCTAGTTAGCACAAAGCTAGCCGTGTTAGTGGCTTCGGCCCAAAAATACTTTGGAAGACCAGATTCTATAAGAAATGTGCAAGCACATTCTTGAAGAGTCTGATTTTTCCATTCCACTACACCATTTTGTTGTGGTGTTCTAGGAAATGAAAACTCATGTTTTATTCCTAATTCTTCACAAAAATGAGAAAAATCTTGATTTTCAAATTCTCCTCCATGATCGGATCGAATTCAAGAAATCATATATTCTTTCTCATTTTAAACAAGTTTTAAAAACATGCTAAAAATTTTTAGGGTTTGGTCATTAAGTTTAAGAAAATATACCCATGTAAATCTTGAATAATCATCTACAATTACAAAACAATATCTACTATCATTTAAAATACTTGTTCTAGTTGCTCCAAATAGGTCTAAATGTAAGAGTTCTAAAGGTCTAGATGTAGAGACAATATTTTTGTTACAAAACAATATCTACTATCATTTAAAATACTTGTTCTAGTTGCTCCAAATAGGTCTAAATGTAAGAGTTCTAAAGGTCTAGATGTAGAGACAATATTTTTGCTTTTGAAAGAACTTTTCTTCAACTTACCAAGTGTACATGAATCATAAAAAATATTTGAATTAAACTTTTTCTTAGGTAATCCTTTAACTAATTCATACTTGACTAATTTATTTAAGTATTTGAAGTGCAAATGACCTAATCGGTTATGCCAAGTAAACATTTCATCATTTGAAGCTACTAAACAATCATAAGTTCCATTTTTATCTATTTCAACAATATATATATATATCCTTATATCTTTTTCCAATTAAAAGAATTTCATTTGTTATACTATCAAATATCTTAAAAAATTTAGCACTAAACGGAATATCATATCCTGTCACAAATCTATCTTATACTTAAAAGATTGTGTTTTAATCCTTTTACCAATGCAACATGACTAAAAGATGCATTACCTTTACCAATAATACATGTACCTATAATCTGTCCTTTGTGGTTGTTCCCAAACGTAACAGAACCACCCTCTTTGTATGTTACCTCCATAAAGAGTTCCTTGTTGCTTGTCATATGCTTGGAACATTCGCTATCCATGATCTAGGTTCCTTTGTTTTTGTCATGCAAAATATGATCGTCTTTGAGTTGATCTTCTTGGCTACTCTACTTTCTTTCTATAGGCATGTAGTCCTTCTTTGGTTCTCTTAAAGATATATCTTGATAAATCTACTTCTTCTTAACCTACAAAACAAGATTGAACAAGTTTCTTTGGTACCCATTTTTCCTTGGGTCCATTGAGGTTAGTTTTTGTTTTTATAGTTGAATATGAAAACTTCCTTACTTCCTTTTGACTAGATATAAAACTAGTTTGTTTGACTTTTGATGAACTAGCTTCATAAGAATATCCAAGATGAAATTTGCAAGGAGATTTTTGTGATGATAAGAGTCTATCTAAGTTTTCCTTCCCATTAGTAAACCTAGCAAGATCTTCTAATAATCTTTCTGAATTATTTTTGAGATCTTGAACATTAGTTTCAAGAAATTCTGTTTTATTCTTTAAACTTCTAGTCTCATCACATAGAAAATATTTTTCTTACATAATCTTGTCTTTCTTATTTTGAGGATCTTGATATTTTTCTTTAAGATCTTTATTTTCTAACTTGGCCTTTTTAAAAGTATTATATAAATCATCAAAGGCTTCTATAAGTTCTTCTAAAGATAAATCATTTACCTCATCTTCTAATGCCATAAGTCCAAGATATGCGGCTTCTTTCTCGTGTGAATCAGTCTCCGATTCACTTTTGCTTGAATCTAAATCATCCCATGTAGCTTGCATAGCTTTCTTTTTCTTGTACTTGTTAAGTGACTTCTTTGAATCCTTCTCTTGTTTCTTTTTGCTCCTATCTCCGTCCTTCTTAAGAAGTGGACAATCCTTTTGAATATGTCCCTTCTTTTTTGCATTGATAGAAAATGATTTATTCCACCTTTGAATCCTCTCGTGATCCCTTTTTCCTGAAATTCCTGTTGTATCTTAGAAATTTTCTAAACTTATGAGTAAGCATGGAAAAGTTTTCATTTTCTTCATCACTATCTTCGAATTCTAAAAATACTTTGAAGGCTAGTTGCCTTTTCTTCCCTTCCTCTATCCCTTTCTTCTTTTGATTGAGCTTGGTCTCATATGCCATGAGATTTCCAAGAAGTTGATCCATATTCAAGTTTTCAACCTCATTAGCTTCTTCTATAGCTGTAACTTTAGGCTCAAAAATATTTGTTAAGGAACCTAAAATCTTACCTTCAAGCTCACCTCTTATGAAAGTCTTTTCTAGAGCCTTCAAGTTGTTGACAATGAAGGTGAAACGGGTGTACATATCCTTTACACTTTCATTTTCCTACATTTCAAATTTCTCGAATTCTTGGGTTAGTAAAACAACTTTGGAATTTTTCACCTTATTTGTTCCTTTATGAGTAACCTCAAGAGTTTTCCAAATTTCATATCCACTTGTGCATTGAGAAATCTAATTAAACTCGTCAGGGCTGAGTGCATAATACAAGACATTCATAGCCTTGGAGTTGAGTGAGAGCTTCTTCTTGTTGTCATCCATCAAAACTCCATCTTTAGATTTTACCGATCTTGCAAATGGTGTTTCCACCATTTCCCAAAGCATATAATCTCCAGACTGCAGGAAAATTTCCATCCTCTGCTTCCAGTATGAGTAATTCGTACCATCGAAATAAGGCAGTTTCAATGTTGAGAATCCACAATTGCTATTGGTTGCTACTACCCTAGATGCCATTAGATCATCTTGCTCAGGCTTTGACACCTGCACACAAGAGTAAACCAAGGCTCTGATACCAAATGTTAGTAGCACAACAAGTGGAGGTTGAATTGTACAAAAAAAAATTAAATCAATAGTAACAGCACACAAGTATTTAAAGAGGAAACCCTTGCCAGAAAAACCTCTACCTAGATCTCTCAATCTAGGATTTTGCCCCTACATAAGTAGGAATTATTAACAACAGTAATATTACAAATCCCCTCTTCCTAGAGAAACCCCAAGAAGAGTTTTGCTCCTCTACTAAGAGGAAACGGGAAACCCACAAACCAAGTACCCAAATAAACTATCAAAAATAATACAAACCTATAAGCCTTGAATAAAAGAATTATAATACTCCCTTATCAAACGTATAAGCAACAGGAAGAAGGTTTGCTCTCAAAGGAACAATAGCACCAATAGAGCACAAGAGAGCAACAAGAGAGCACAAATAAGATCGAGAGCTTTGCAAAATAAGTATGATGTATATATCTTTGTTGTAATTTCTTAAGGCTACCTATGGGCGTATATATAGGTGTAGGAGGTCAGATTTAAGCCTAGGTAGTCATTGGAATTTGAATTGAAATGGAATAAATTAAGGTAAAATGGGTACAATGTATTTACTTAAAGTCTGACTGTATCAGACATCTGAAAAACCAAGACAGGCATTTGAAAAGACTATTTCAGACGTCTAAGAATAAACTGGGACGTCTGAAAAAGCTCCAGAGAAAAGTAGTCGCTACTAGATTTCACAAGATCAAATATAGGGTCGTTTGAACAAAAACTTAAACATCTGAACATATAGTTTCAAACGTCTACAATTAAAATTAGACGTCTGAAAAGGATCCAGCGTCAAAGTGATTGTTATTGGAATGAAATTGGATCCAAACAAGGATCTAAAGATAAATGATCAAACGTCTAATTGGATGTCTGGACAAAAGTTTAGATATCTTAAAAAGAATCATTATATGTCTGAAGGAATGTAAGGAAGTCTAATGACCTACAACGGTCCAAAAATAAAAGAGAAACTGATATAATCAATTACGGTCAATTTGATCGTAGGATAGAAAGTAACCATTGGTCAGTTTCAGATGACTCAAGAAGACAAGAGACGTCTGAAAAACACCTAAGATTATAGCCGTTGTTCTATTTAGTTAAAGAGATGGCGTCTAAAAGACAATAATAGATGTCTAAAGAGCATAGCAGACGTCTGAAAAATCTAGATGACATTAATCGCAAAGACAAGCCATGAATCTAGACTCTAGACAAGATATTGGATGTCTGGAGAAGTAGATTAGACGTCTTAAAAATCATACTCAGAAGGCTGAGGGGAAAATGAGACAACTAAAAACCCAACAGTAGAGAATTAAGAAGGTACATAAACATGATGCTTACAATAAAAGAGTACAACTGTAACAGAAAATACTCACTACAACAGAAGAAACGATACAGCAGGTACAACACAAGTAAAACTACTGGGCTCTACTCGGCCCAGCACCCTCTGCAGCCAGAGCCTGCGGCTGCAGAGGGTGCTGGGCCTAGTAGAGCCCAGTAGTTTTACTTGTGTTGTACCTGTTGTATCGTTTCTTCTGTTGTAGTGAGTATTTTCTGCTACAGTTGTACTCTTTTATTGTAAGCATCATGTTTATGTACCTGCTTAATTCTCTACTGTTGTGGTGGTGTGTACTGTAGTAGTTTTCTTCTTTACTGCTGTACTTTTGTTACTGTTAGTCACATGCATGATGAATGTAGTTTATTTTATTGCTCTTTTGGTTACTTTCTCGTTGGACGACTGGGTCTTGGGATCAATTGAGTCGGTCCGATTCTCGTGTCTCGTAGGGATTTGGGAATCGGGTCGTAACAAGGACAATTGGTAGACCTATTCTGACTTGGGATGATTTGAGATATTAATTTTTGAAGAAATTCTTCCTAATACGTAAGACCAATGCCCTTAGATGTGTCATTACCATCTTTAAACAGAACACTAGGGAACAATTTCATGAGGCTTGAGAGAGGTTCAATGATCTGACTAGGAAGTGCCCTCATCATGGTATTACAAAGTGGCATTTGGCCCATATATTCTATTATGAGTTGAATGACAATCTAAAGAATTTTGTTGATGTGGCATGTAGGGGCAACTTTCTTAGTAAAGATGAAGGGGGAGATTTTGAATTATTTGAGAATATGAGTGAAAACTCCCTCAACAACGCCTTTATGTCCACCTTTAGTAGATCTAATCAACCAAAGAGTGGAGTTTATGGGAGTCAAGATAATTCAAGCTCAACTGATCTAGAAATTATTGCAAAGCAAATGGATAAGGTGGAGTAGGTCGGAAAGAATGTGGAAAATCTAGGTAAGAAACTGGATAGGTTGGATAACCTGTTAAAGAGCGGGAACCCCTTAGGTACATGTTAAAACCTGTGCTATTAAAGCCCTTTAAGACGTCTGGGACTTGGGTCAGACGTCTGGACACCTTCCCAGACGTCTGGAAATCAATTTTTGTGTGCATACGTCCTCGAGCCTGCGCGCGTGCCGCGCGCAGACTGTGCGTAGCCGCCTTCTTCTCTCCCCTCTCACCGACGAAACCCTACCCCACGCCTACTTAAACCCCTCTCCTCTCCCTCGTTCACCGCCCCACTTCTACCCACCTTCTCCTTCCTCCAGCGAGAGCGAGAGCAGCGAGTGCAATGAGCAAAGCGGCGGAGAGGAGTAGTAGTGAGGGGGAAAGAGAGGAGAGCGCGCGAGCTCGCGAGAGAGCTCGTCGGAGAAGCTCACGGCCGGTCAGGCGTGCGCAAGGCGGAGAGGTGCGCCGGGGAGGTTCTCCCCGACGCTGCTGCAACCAGAGCAGCGGTCGAGGGGCGCGGCGCGGATGCGCACGGCGCAAGGAGGCGAGGGCAGTCCTGGTTCTAGGATTTTCCCAGAATCATACGTTTGGACCGATGTCCAGACGGCGTTGATGACGTCTGGAAGAAGCCCCAGACGACTGAGAGGTACGTTCCACGTCCTGCACCTCCCTTTGCGGATACGGCCATGCAGGCCGTTCTGCCGAGGCACCGCTCCGTGCCCTTTTGAGAAGATTTTCCGTTGCGTGTGCAGGATTCATTTCGGAAAAGCACGGGACACGCCCTCCCATGCAGTTCATACGTCTGGGCGAAGCACCAGATAGCGGGAAGCGTCTCCAGACGTCTGGAGAGGTGGTCGGACGTCTAGAACTGGGTCCAGATGGTTCAGTAGAGTCCCTAGACGTCTGAGGAATAGCTCAGAGTGAGGTATGGTTCTGGACTTCTTTTAAGACGTCTGGAAGGTATTCCAGATATCTGATTTGAGTTAGAATTGCTGTTTTTTACCCGTTTAGGGTCTATTTGAGGTCCGATTTCTACAATTAAGATTCCGTTCTTCTTCATATAAGTTCCTCTACTTGTTGGAATACTTTTATCATGTTCTGAGTGGTTTCTTGTGGTTGATCCCTGTGTTAGGACCTCGTTCTGTTGCGGATTTGGGGGTTGCAAAGGCACGTGGACCTGTCGAACAAGCCCCCATTACTCCTGGTTTTGCTGGTAAAGTGGCTTCCCCTAGATTTATTACAAACATGAATGCATATCTGGAATGAATGTTAGATCCTAGGGTATGGCATGAATCCTAGGACTAGAAACACTGGAATAATTATATTGAATGCATGAATTGTAGTCTTGGATGAGTAAATAAAATAATAACAATTGCCTGTAATTGGATAATAGCTGCCTGTGAAATGTAAAGTACTACTGCTAGCAACTGTTGCATGTATATTCCTGTTGTTTGCAATTAAATACAAAATGCCTATATATGATTTGGAAATGAAAGATTGAATGTTGGAAACATGAGCTACCTGCAAATAAACCTGAAATGATGAAACCTAGTATGGCTTGGCCTGAGAAACATGAGCATGAACCCTCCGGGGAATTAGGAGTAGAGCTCCTTGAATAAATGGAATGGAACTGGAAGTGTGAATGGGGAAGTGAGCTGGCCCTTGAGTACGGAGTTCCAAGGAGAGCGACTATTTCCCTATTTAGTGCAGAGCGGAGCTAGCCGCCCTAGGGTTGGGACCCGGGGTTAGGATTGGCCACTCTATACCAACTTTCTGGCCCTCGTGTACACTGTACCGAGGAAAGCTACTAGTGTAGGGAGAGAGATAGCCACCCCACAGGGCCCGAGGTTCAGCTAGCTGTCCTACACCGACTTGTTAGGCCCACTGGGCAAACTAGGGTAGTCAGGCGAGGGTGCGCGGACTATGGAGGGGCGAGACCCCTGTTTGGTTCTTTGGGGCTAGACCCCTGTTACTGAGAGGGCTATGCACTATACTGGTTCCGTGCTGTGCTTTAGGTGCACCCATTAACAGAAACGACTGACCGCGTGCCAATACGGGGTAGCTACCCGTGAGTTTATCGCGCGTGCCGTAGTCACCGTTACGTCTGTCAGTGACCTTAGGGTGGTTGACTGAGTGTAGAACCACCATGGGGGACTCTCCTGGCCAGGAGAGCACCACGTGCTACTTCTACTCTTTGGAAAAGACTGCAATCAAGATCGTTCCCACGAGGAACATTCGAGATCAAGAAAGAGACTCGATAAATAAACCAAGTCATGAAAGAAGGAATAATTAGCTAAATAAAGAAAGAAATTGAAAATAACAGCTACTTGTCCACCTTTACTGTTTAGTTAGCTGGTTGCCACTCTACTCAACGTTCGCTGACGTTTTTGTACTCATAACCTTTTCAGGTCCAGGTGTTGAGCAGCCAGAGCCTACTGCTGTGGAGGGTGTTGGGCCCAGTAGAGCCCAATAGTTGTACCTTTTGTTTGTACCCTGTTTCCATTGTAGTGAGTATTTTTGTTACACTTCTGTACTCTTTTATTGTAAACTTTATATTCCTGTACCTTTTTAAATTCTCTATTGTTGTGGCGGTGTATACTGTAGTAGTTTACTTCTTTACTGCTGTACTTTTGTTACTGTTAGTTGCTTGCATGGTGAATGTGGTTTATTTTTACGGCTTTTTGGTTACTTCCTCATTGGACGACTAGGTCTTAGAATCAGTCGAGTCGGTCCGATCTCGTGTCCTGTAGGGATTCAGGAACCGAGTAGTAACAGTACAGCTACCCATGTAAATCCAGTGATTAACCAAGGGTCTTCTATTTTGACCCTCACCCAACCCCCACCCTCTTTAGGTCAAGAATTAATGTACAACATAAATGACCTGCTCGTGGCTCAACCCATGAGCCAGCTTTACTTGGACCCTTCTCTTTCTAGGTACCAAGGAGGGACCTTAATTCCCTCAAATTTTGGATTAAGCAGCCCGATGCCTAATTATTCTGAGGATGCTAATGTTATCCAGGGTTATGGTAGGAATGACCTGTATTCAAATACCTACAACCGTGGGTGGCGTAACCATCCTAACTTTGCTTGATCGAGTCAAAAACTCGGCCAGAGTTCTAACTCAACTAAGAAAACTGACTCCTATGAGCAACCTAGCAAGTACACACAACCACACGCCTACCAAGCTCAACCTACTTAGGAAATCCAACCTACTCATCTTACTCTAGTCCTCAAGGAAATGCAGGAAATGAATTTGAGACAGAAAGATGATATGAATCACTTAAGGACCGACTTAACAGGAAGACTGGACCAAATAGCTGATTTTAGGCAGCATGGAATTCTACCTTCTCAACCCATTCCTAACTCTAGGCACTATCCCAGGAACCCAAACCAGATTAGGGAGCCACAACATCAAGCTCATGTGATTAGCCTTTCTCCCCCTACTCCTCCTGGATTCACTCAAATCCCCACTCTGGTTAACCAAGCCCCACCTGTTAAGACCCGTGCCACCAAAACCCTTTTAAGACGTCTAGGAGTTGGTCCGGATGTCAGGTCAGAAGTTTGGACACCTTCTCAGACGTCTGAAAATAATTTTTTGCGTGCGTACGACCGCAAGTCTGCGCGCAGTCCCCAGCCGCCCTCTTCCCTTTCTTCCTCCCCTCGCCGACTTGCAGAGCTGCCCCCATGCCCACATATATCCCCTCCCCTCTCCCTCATTCGCCACCCCACATCATCCGTCTTCTCCTTCCTCCAGCGTGAGAGCGAGAGTGAGAGCAAGCGCGGCAGCTGCAGCCTAGTGCAGCGGTGGAGAGGAGAGGAGCAACGAGAGGGAAGAGAAGAGAGTGCACGAGCCATGAGAGAGAGAGCTCGCCGGAGCAACTCAAGGCCGGTCGGCGTGCGCGAGGCAGAGTGTGTGTCGGGGAGGTTCCCCCAATGCTGCTGCAGCTAGAGCAGCGGACGAGCGGCTGCGCGGCAAGGTCGCGCGCAGCAGGAAGAAGGCGAAGGAGGTTTTGATTCTGGAATTTTTCCCAAAATCAGACGTCTGGACCTACATCCAGACGACGTGGACGACGTCTGGAGGAAGCTCCAGATGACTAAGAGGTATGTTGCCTCCTACGCTTCCTTTTGCGGACGTCTGTTGCGTGTTGGGTTGAGAGATTCTGCGTATGCATGCAGGTTTCGCTTGTGAAAGGCGCGGGGCACGCCCTCCCACGCGGTTCAAACATCTAGGCGAGTCACCAAACGGCGGAGAGCATCTCCAGACGTCCGGAGGGATAGTCGGACATCTGGAACTAGGTCCATATGGTTCAACACGATCCCTGGACGTCTGAGGAGCAGCACAGAGCGAGGTATGGATCTAGGGTCCTTGTAAGACATCTGGAAGATGTTCCAGACGTCTGATTTGAGTCAGAATTGTCGTTTTTGACCCGTTTAGGATCCGTTCGAGGTCCGATTTCCGCGTTTAAGATTCCGTTCTTCTTCGTATAAGTTCCTCTACTTGTTGGAATGCTTTTATCATATTTTGAGTGGTTTCTTGTGGTTGATTCGTGTGTGAGGACCTCGTTCTGTTGCGTATTTGGGGGTTGCGGAGGCACGTGGACCTGCCGATCATGCCCCCATTACTCCCGATTTTGCGAGTAGAGTGGCTTCCCTTAGTTAATTACAAACATAAATGTATATCTGGAATAAATGATAGATCCTAAGGTATGGCATGAATCCTAGGACCAGAAAACTAGATTGAATGACAGATCCTAGGGTATGGCAAGAATCCTAGGACTAGAAACACTGGAACGATTGTATTAAATGCCCGAAATGCAATCTTGAAATGAGTAGATGGAATAATAATTGCCTGTAATTGGATAACAGCTGCCTGTGAAATGTAGAGTACTGTTATTAGTAACTGCTACATGTAATTTCTGTTGGTTGAAATTAAATACGAGCTGCTTGTATATAAATTGGAAAAGAAAGAATTGAATGTTGGAAACACATGCTATATGCGAATAAACCTGAATGATGAAACCTAGTATGGCTTGGCCTGAGGAACATGAGCATGAACCGTACGGGAATTAGGAGTAGAGCTCCTGAAAATAAATAGAATGGAACTGGAAAAGTGAATGGGAAAGTGTGTTGTCTCTTAGGTACGTGGTACCAAGGGAAGCACATGTTACCTCTTAGTGCAGAGCGGAGCTAGCCACCTAGGGTTGAGACCCGGGGTTAGGTCTGGCCACTTTGTACCGACTTTTGGCCCTCGCGTACACAGTACCGGGGAGAGCTACTAGTGTAGAGAGAGCTAGTCACCCCACTGGGCCCGGGGTTCAGCTAGCCGTCCTACACCGACTTGTTAGGCCCATTGGGCAAACAAGGGTAGTCAGGCGAGGGTGCGTGGACTGTGGAGGGGCGAGACCCCTGTTTGGCTACTGTGGAGGGGCTAGACCCCTGTTACTGGGAGGGCTCTGCCCTATACTGGTTCCGTACTGTGCTTTGGGCACACCCGTTAACGGAAATGACTGACCACGTGCCAGTGCGGAGTAGCTACCCGTGCATTTATCGCGCATGCCGTAGTCACCGTTACGTCTGTCAGCGACCTTGGGGTGGTTGACTGAGGGTAGGACCACCACGGGGGACTCTCCCGGTCAGGAGAGCATCATGTGCTACTTCTACTCTTCGGAAAAGACTGCAATCAAGATCGTTCCCACGAGGAACATTCGAGATCAAGAAAAAGACCTGATAAATAAACCAAGTGATGAAAGAAAGAATAATTAGTTGAATAAAGAAAGAAATTGAGAACAACAGCTACCTGTTCACCTTTACTGTTTCTCCTAGTTAGCTGGTTGCCACTCTACTCAGCGTTTCGCTGACGTGTCGTACTTACCACCTTTTTCAGGTCCAGGTGTTGAGCAGCCAGAGCCTACGGCTGCGGAGGGTGCTGGGTCTAGTAGAACCCAGTAGTTGTACTTTTGTTGTACCCATTTTTTGTAGTAGTGAGTATTTTGTTATACTTTTGTACTCTTTATTGTAAACTTCATAATTCTGTACCTGTTTAAAAATTCTCTACTGTTGCGATGGTGTATACTGTAGTAGTTTACTTCTTTACTATTATACTTTTGTTGCTGTTAGTTGCTTACATGGTGAATGTGATTTATTTTACTGCTTTTTGGTTACTTCCTCATTGGACGACTGGGTCATGGTATCAGTCGAGTCGGTCCGATTCTCGTGTCCTGTAGGGATTCAGGAATCAGGTCGTAACACCACCTACTTTCCAAAACCCACCTCAAGGATCATCCATTGATTATACTGCCACTACCAATACTATTATCTTAAGGAGTGGGAAGAAAACTCAAAATTCTAAACCTTCCATGATCAATTTCCACCTGAATCATGAGGAGCCTAATTCTAACCAAGGGGATCAAGATGACCTAGGTAACAATGGAAATAAGGCTCAGGAACTAACTATCTGTGATTTAACTGAAATGTCTTTTCCTAAAGCCTTGAGTAGACACAGGAATAAGATCTCGATCTGTTCCACCCCTAGCCACCAAAACAAGGATGGCAGGAGGATCGTGATTTCCAAACAAGTTACTACCATCATCTTAAATAAGCTCCCTCTTAAAAAGAAAGATCTGAGGAGCCCCTTAATTTCATGTGAGATAGATGGTTTTATCTTGGATCGAGCTTTACTAGACCTTGGTGTCTCCATCAATTTAATCCCCACTTAATTATATGTAGAGTTGGATTTCGGTCCCTTGCAACACACTGATGTTACCCTTCAACTTGCTAATAGGTTAACTAAGATTCGAAAGGGACTCTTACAGAATGTGACTGTAAAACTGCAGGATTTTGAGTGCCCTGTGCACTTTTTAGTCTTAGATATGGAGGCATCAGACAACTTGAATCATACCTTGATAATCTTAGGAAGACCTTTCTTGGCCACAACCAAGGCTCCGATCAACTATGAGATGAGGAATATGTAAATCACTACGAACTTAATATCTTTAAAGTTTCCGAAAAGAAAAAATTGAATTGTAGTTCTATTGAGGCTGTGAGAACAATTGAAGAAGTATTGGCAATTCACACTATGGATAATCTAATTTCAGCCAAGCCTCAAGATCAATATGGGAGGCAAGGATGTGATGAGGAGAACGAATTACTTGAAGATGATTCTGATTTTTCACCTCCCATAGATAATCAAATTGAAATACCGTTATATCAAAGAGACGCTCATGAGATTGAGGAACTATTAGGAGTGTCATATGATGAATTATCTGATGGTATAAAGAATCCTCAGTATACCTACCCTTAAATTCAAGAATTGTTGGATTTTAATGAGGTTCCAAAAATTGAACAACCAAATGACACAAACCATGATTCAATGTGTGAGGAAAAGGAAAATACAACCTCAGAAAATGAAACTCAAATCATGAAAGATTGGGGAAAGAATTACAACCCAACTAGTTCGAATGGATGACTTGATTCTAAAGAAGAGACGATTTCTGATAAGGAAGAGAATTCTGATGAGGATTTTGAGAAATTCAACACAACTTTACCTATATTCTCGTAAGACCACAATCTGGAGAAATTATGATCTTTGATTACATGGACCAAGATGATTCAAATTCTAAGTCAGACCTAAATTTCAATCCAAATCCTCCACCACTTCTTCTTGAACTTTGGAATTGGATCAATGAGTACTACAAAAAAATTGAGATTTAGTGGCAAAAATAATTGTCACTAAAGCCTTCTTGTTTGTCACTAATTATATTTAGTGACACTTTGAAAAAATATCACTTATTTGCCACATTCATTTGCATCACTAAATGGTTAGTGATAATTATACATTTGCCACTAAACAATGATTTTAGTGGCTCTTTAATAGCCACTATAATTGCCACTAATGAATTGCTCTAATGGCACTGCATTTTGCCATCAAATTGTCACTATAGGGCTTTGTTAGTGGCAAATACATATACCACTTTTGTGCCACTAAAAACTTGATACAGTGACGCTTATCATTACCTTTTACTAATCATTGCAACTCAAATGTATTGGTTACTTTTTTATATCAGCACCCATTATCCATTGTTATTTACTAACATTCTTAAAATAACAAGGGCCACAAGAAACATATCTTTATCGCTTGAAATAACTTTACATAGTCCCCTTCAGATGGGGGGTACACAAAGAATATTCAAATAAAATCAAATCAATAAAACTACACGTATACTTTAATATCAGTGTATATACACATGGACTAGTTTGCACATGACTAGCATCTTCTATTCCATGCTTCAAGATACGAATAGCTTTTGCTTGCTTCCATTAATCTTTGAAACCTCATCTCCAACAATTACCGTTAAGCCACCTATCCTTGCCAAACAAAACTGCTTCAACCAAACACCTTTAGCAGCTAGTCCCCCGATTCCTCTTCCTATGGTTCCCCAGCTGAATGTGATCGTTCCTGTTCATCAAAACATTCAAGGTAAGATTAATTTGAGGCTATTGATCTAAGTCAAGGAGTAAGCTATTGTGCATACGAACTAAACTACTGTAAAGTGACTAAACTATCTATCAAATCATTCACAATGGGAGAAGTCCAACTAGGTTTGAATAGATAAGACTCTCAAATACATAAGACTATCTCATTAGAACCATACCAGCATCTCTAATCATGACATAAAACTGAGAACACACCTTGACAAAAGCCAACAAGCATTCGATGTGATGAGAATCAATATCAATGCATTGAAAATTCTTTAAATCTAAGCACTTTCCTCGTGGTTTCATCTTTATGCATCAATTCTTGTTTCCTAATTGAGAATATACCTACCCAACAGTAGCCTTCTCAATTTCCACCTAGGAAAATTTCATAATAGCTTCATTTCCAACAAAGCTCCTTCCATCGTGATGGGGCCATACTCATCTTCAACACAGAATCGTTACCTATATTGCAGATAATTATGAGAGAGTTTTCATTAGAGAAAATTACGAGGTGGGGATGCAACTTGAGACCAATAGCTATAATGTTCTACGCACATAATCAAGCTCAACTTTAGACTATGTAGGTTAAGCATAATATACTAAAGATCCAAAAATATTGTTAGCAAGAAAATTTTTATTACAAATTCAAATTACAAATGTATAGGTGGTGCATGTGGAGGTGTCACATGTATCTCTGATGGTAGGTGGGTGAGTAGGTAAGGGCTGAATTTTTTCTTATATAGCATGCATAACAATATGATGAATATCGGATAAGTGTAAAGTACAATCTTCTTATAAGGATGTACTCATGAGATATTATCTACAGGATTATCTATGTTGGAACCATGAACGATACCTATGTAAATAAAATCTTTGACACATCAAAATGACCTTTCCGAGGAAAGACAGCCCCACGCCTTTGGAAGCATACAAGTTTCTCAGTCTTGTAATTAGATCTGCATCACAAAATTTTCTTGCCACATGAAATCAGCTGCCCCCATCTTATGCAAAACTAAAATATCATTATCATAATAAGCTTAGAAAAAAAAACCTCCTGGAACTAAAACAACTAGCAAGATCCTAACAAGTTTCAAAAGTGCCTAAAAAAGCTTATTTCTTTTAAGCTTGGAGGTGAACGGGATTGCGAATCAATAGCACGGTTATAATGGATATGGTTACTATATGCACATCCATTTTAATTTTTGAATACAGATTTAACACTTGCAGATACAAAAAGTATGTTATTAGATACTTAAAGAAGGATATGGGACACATATGAATATCTATGCAAATTTTTAAAGATAATTATAGCTATACATGTTAGACAAGTTATAAATTAGATAATTAAAATTCACTTTGATGCATAGAACCAATATAAAAAATGTCTATTTAAACATGAAATGCTGCTACATATGAGATGTAAAGATATCTGCACTATAGTACTTCTGTGCATCCCATCTGTTTCTGTAAACCAATGCATCTAACCATCTGCAATTTAATATTCGAATGCATAACATAGCACTTGGATATGGAATACACCCCTAATTGTGATGCTCTAAGTTCCAAGTACACTAGACAGAGAACAAAGATAATGATCATGACCATGTCAAGATTTGACATAACTAGATTACACTCCCTCCATATTCGGGTTCTAGCAAGGAAACCACAATTACTGGGATGGAGTGATTGAGAAAGAAGAATAACATGATTAGTGAATACAATTGTAAGTGGGGACAAAAAACACTATTATTAACATAATTCATTAAGTTGGAAGGTTGTTTTAACGTGAAGAGAAGTTCACAAGGGCAATCTGTAATTGCAAATATTTAAAGGCTGCATTCATGAAATAATCACAAAAGAGAAAGGTTGTAATTATCAAATCTAGAGAGATAACAAGGTTACAAATGATCCTACTTATGAGATTTAAACTTACTTTACTATAAGTTTCACTTTTTCAAGATAAGTTGCCTTCACTTTTGCACCTCGTCTTTGTTACAGATAACTATAAAGAAGTGGAGAGCTAACCATATCTAATTACCTTTCATAAATCTATTTTACAATGTGACGAAGATGTTTGACTTGCTACTTCAAGATGACACAAGAAGATCAATTAAACAATCAGACTCGACACTTGCAAGACTCTAAGGGGCCACTTGGATCTAGGAATAAATTAATTTAGCCCTTGTTTGGCAAGACTTATCTTAGTAAAGCTAAACCTAAAATAAGCTTTGTTACTCTGGGTTAACATTATTTCACCTATAGGGTGGAATAAAGGTAACCCTCATGTTTGTTCCTTGATATGATGTTCACCATATTTCTTTTACTTTCTGGTGGTACATATATTAAAATCAACCCTACCATAATATCTTATCTTTAAACACAATGCCGACTAAAATATACTCCTTGATTTAACACATACTTCAACCTAATTGGAGTAAGCTATTTATCCCCCACTTATTCCTCATAACTCAATTATCCCACATTTTGCTATTCCTCTAACCAAATGGCCCCTAAGGATAAAGAGTTAAGGTTAACTATTTCAAATGAAGGATGTATTGCATTATTTGATGAAACTCCCTTCTTATTGATTGCATCATTTTTTACATAATCTAAATCAAAAGATTAATGAACCCGTGAAAAGTTGAGTTCAAAAAGGTTATTTATCGTAGGACATGGATATTAGCTGGCTCTTCAATACTAAAATGACCCTTCCCAAGAGTCATGGGGTCATTTTCTGGAATTTAGAGGAAGTTACTGTAATTTGCAACGAGTCTACGGATAAATGAAACCCTTGCGGGACATTTCTCGCAAAATGCCCCGACCCCACCCACACCCATGTGCACCCCTAAACCCTAAACCCCCTCTATTTAAACCCCCCGCCTCGTTTCCCGAGCCCCCACCTCTCCCGTTTCTCCCTCGGCACCACCAACAACTCTCCTTCCCCTTCCTCTTCATGCCTCCCTATTGCGCAAGGAGCTCCCACTGCGAGAGTTTAAGTGCACACGGAGGAGCTTGGGCAAGCTGGCGACGAAGCTTGGAGGAAGGACATGCGTGCAAAGCTAAGGAGCGCCATTGCTGCTGCAACTCTAGGTATGAGGTGCAGGTTTTTGCGAGGAGAAAAGGCTCACGAACGGTTCTACGAAGTCATTTTTCCGCAGAACCAGACGTCTGGGGAGTCCAACAGACGTCTGATACCATGCAAAATCTGAGGGAATGCCCTGCTCGAGATTTGTGTGCGTTTTTCAGTACAAACTCCTTTGCCCGATAGGCGTAAGGCTAAGCGCCTTGAGATATACGCTGCGTAGGACAGGGGTTGCTTTCCGCGAGGAGAGGAAGGCTAGCGAAGGACTCTGGGGAGATTTTTCTCTGCAAATCAGACGCCTGTACCTCTCAACAGATGTCTGACCAGACGTCTAGAGGTAGCACCAGACATCCAATAAAGTAGATTCAAACAGTAAGGTCCTGTCCACCTGTATTTTTTCGTACGCGTAATATGCGAGTGACTGCACGTCACTGTGCGTGTGTAGGGCCGTTGGGAAGAGGCGCAGGCGTAGCTCCCTAGACACTTTAGGACATCTGGATGACTCTCCAGACGATTAATACCCATTCCAAACGTCCGAGTATACTGGTAGACGTCTGGAAGTACCCCTAGATGGCCGTAAGGGATTCCAGACATCCGTTTTCAACGCAAAATGCAATGTAAGCATTCTAGTGTCATTTAAGACGTCTGGAAGTTGTTCTAGATGTCTGATATCAGCTTATTTGAAATATTCCAAGCTGGACCGACCTACTGGACCAGTTCAGGTGAACCGGGAAGTGTGTTTAGGTCAGTTCAGATCCCAAACGAGGTCAATTTTTTGCAAACGAAGTACCGTTGGCTTCCTGTCGAATTTCCAATGTGATGGAGTTTAATTCTAATTGTTTTGAGTACATTCCTGTCATGTGAGTTAGTAATGTGTGAGTTGAACCATTTGTAGGTCGTCCGTTCGTGGTATGCACAGAACCAGCAGGGGCTGCAAGGTCTGTCGTTTGTGCCATCACATCTCCCGGTTACCCTGGTAGAGTAATTTTTGCTATGCCTTGTGAATTACATAATTAAAGCACATGTTACATTAGAACTACTGATTGAACTCTTAGGATGTGCAATAAACCCTAGAGCTAAGATAGAAAAATATGCATACTTAATCTGTTGTGATGTTTCCTGAATATGGTAAATCATAAGCTACATGTTATGATTATTGAACCATGACTTGAACTGGAATACATGCTAGATCCTGTAGAACTGATTGCTGAGATAATTGCCGAATTGTGAAACCATGAGTTACCTGCTATATGCTTAATTAAGCATGACATGAATGGAGATATTTGGATGCTACGGAGATAAAGAAAGCTATGCATGAACCTCCAGGGAATTTTAAAGAAAACTAAAATCGTGATGTGGAAAAAATCTGTGGAATGATGGAACATGTTACTTACGGGTAGTTGTTCAGACTTAGTAAGGGAAGTGAGTTGGCCTTCGTGTACACGATACCGAGCAGAGCAACTATCCCTCAGTATGAAAGTGAGCTGACCTTCGTATACGTAATACCGAGGAAAACTATTGTTCCTTTTATATAGGGGGTTAGCTGCGCCATGGGGCCTAGAGTTAGGACCAATCCCCTTACACCGACTTCTATTGAAGTCCATTCGGCAAACCGAGATAATCGAGCGAAGATACGCAGACAGTTGAGTGGCAAACCCCTGTTCTTCTCTGTGTTGTACGTTTGAACGTACCCACTAACGGAAATGACTGACTGCATGCCAGTGCGAGGTAACTACCCGTATGCTTATCGCGCATGCCGTAGTCACCACTACGTCGCGATCATAACCTTGAGATGGTAAACCGAATGTAGGACTACCACGGGATGCTTTCTCGACTAGGAGAGTGTCACGTGTATATTCTACATCACGGGAAAAACTACAATCAAGATCATTCCCTTAGGAAACAGGAAGATTAAGAGATATTGTGGATCTTTGGTAGAAAAATGGCTCATAAACACTTAGCAGTAAATTAATTGTATGATTAGATAATTAAATAAATACATGCACAAAACTACTTTTCTTTACTGTTTTTAAATGTTAGAACTGCATTAAATATACCACTCTACTCAGCGTTAGCTAACCACCATCATATATAACCACGTACAGGTCAGGAAGTCGAGCAGCCAGCACCTCTTACTACAGAGAGTGCTGGGCCTAATCAAACCTAGCCATAGTTCTACTTGTTTCCTTTTGATTTTCGTTATTTTCGTTGTTAGTAAATACTTCTGTTTTATGTTGAGAACTATTATCATTATGCCCTTTTGTCATTAGTTGTGATTGCTAGTAATTATGTTTTCCACTTATGGCATGTTATCCTTTTGGAATCTAAATTAAATTTTCGTTGTTGGCTTTATTTAAATTGCTTAACTACTTATATGCGTGATTGTGGTTTGTTTTGTACGATTGGAATAATCTCTCGTTGGACAACTAGGTCTTGAGATTAATCGAGGCAAGCCGTACTCAAGTTCCCAGAAGAGTCAAATTCAGGTCGTCACACATACTAAGTCACTTTTCTCTGTCTAGTCATCAAAGGAAATTCATCCTCTCACATTCTAGATCCCAACACTGCTTATGCACAAATAGCAAGCAGCAAATGGTTTCACAATAGATATCTAGTTGATTTACCCATTAAGAATTTCACTCCAAAAAGCATCCCATATGAATAAAAATAATAACCATAAGCATTAAATGTGGAAATACAAGAAAGGACACATGCCCAAGAAATTTCGCATTTATCTCCCACATTTTAGATCCCAACACTACTAAGCACAAATAGCAAACAGTAGTTAGTTCCTAAACCGATATCTAGTTGATTTACTCATTAGGAATCACTCCATAAAGCATCCCATATGAATAACAACAATAACCATATGCAGTAAAGGTGGAAATACAAGAAAGGACACATACCCAAGAAATTTCATATTTGCCTATTGTGCATAAAGTGTTTCTAACTTTTGGCTCCTAGATCGGATGTGGACATTCTTTGAGGTACGTAGTGCAAGTTATTAAAGCCGAAGGAAGATGAATAAATTAGAGTCAAGTTTCAAATTGAACCTGAGCTTTCATACAATAAATAAATAGCAAATACCATGTTTTTCTTTTAGGGTTTGTCAAATGTCATAAACAAAAGCTACTACAAAAAGTAGTAGTAAGGCTCCTGTGTTGTTCCTTTAAGAAAAATAAAGATAAAGAAAGGAGATACGCACACTGCTTGAGGATCCAAACCTAAGAGGATGGCAACTAATGTCAACTAATCATTTTTAGAATCACAAAAACAATCAATATGGTTCAATTACTGACACGATTGGTATATATATGTGTCTATGCACACCAATGTACACAAAACAATGATTGGGAATATAGAGCAACCATGAAAGCATTTAATTTCGTGTATTTCAAGAGTAAGAAAGAGCTCCTAAACTTCTAATCCACACCATCATTTAGTGAATTAAAGGTTAGATTTCTCACCAACTTTCCAACTTTGATAGGAACTCAATAACAAAGTCTCTGTTTTTCTGGAAGGATTGCTTTCCATTGTTCAGCTTCTTTCTCTGACAACTTCCCACATCTCAGCATCTTGCATCCTCTCAACATCAAACGACAAAGAATGATCGATTCAATGCCATGCTTACTGCACCAAAATGCTAGACTCTCAACCAACACATTTGGTGATTGAGATACTTTTTCATAATGCATTTCCTCTGTAAAAATTTTTTTTTTTTTTTTTTTTCCAATTACCCAGCAACTATCACGCTTAAACAAAGGCAGAAGTATAGGCAAGATCCAATCGTTACACCTTAATACTAAACCTCATCCCCAAACTCGTCCTCCTTGTCTGGGCTAAACTCCTCCAAGTCCTCCCCATAGGCCATATCCACCTGACAAACTCTCCCTGCATAACTTTTTTAAAATTACTTTCATCAAACACATTCCTCGGACAGTTTCTATAGATAGACACAGAGATATAGATGGAGAGGCAGCAATAACAACACCTGAAACTTACGAGATGGAGACACTCCGGAGACAAGGGTTGGGATTGACGTGGATCCAGCTGAAGCCATGGACGTCGAGCAACCAAAGGCGATGGGTGCTCGTATGCAAAGAGTAATTGGCAGGCCCCAAAAAGTCGAACCTACAGCTCTCGAGCCTCTCGAGTTTGGTGAAAGCCATAGACAAGCCATTGCAGCTGAGTAGGACCTATTCCGGAGGTTGCTGCAGGCCTTGATCACCTACAGTCAAAGGAGGAGGATAGGTAAGTGGACTTGATTTGGAGGGAGCGGATGGATCTGGTGGTGGGGGGAAGGTTATCTAGGTCGAGAACCTTGCGGGTAAAGTCCAGGTAGCGGGAGAGATCAAATGTGGCGTCGAGGCGAGTATCGTAGGCACAACACTGTGCGAGGTCGAGGAGGCAAACCTTGAAGCTGACACGGTTGTCGAGGGAGTAGGTAGAGGAAATGGAGGAGAGGAGATGTTGGCGTCGGAGAAGGTAGAAGAGGGATGAGGGTGGTCTAAGGTTAGCGGTGGCGGTAAAAGAATAGGGTGGCGGAGATTGACGGGCAGTATTCATGCTTGTGGAATGTTCAAGGGTGGGTGAATCCTCGCATCGACGGATGTAACAATCCTACCGAGGAGAAATTAGTTTAGAGTAATGTGAACACACCAATGTTCTCATTTACCGGGGTTAAATTTATTTAAGGAATTTTTTTAACGAGGTAGGACTTTTCAAAGACTATGTTAATGTCATTTGTAAATAATAAAGATCTTCTAATGATTACTGTAATGTAGTGGATAGTTACTCTAAATACTTCAAATAAATATCTAAAAACTACATTTCATTTACATTCATAGCAATACATAATTTTTTACTATTAAATTCTAAAGATTTTAATATAAATATTATATATATAGTGACAATGTATTTGTTATTAATATTAATTATTATTTGTCAAAATATTTTAATGACATATTTTTGTCACTAAATTACTTTTTGAAGAACAAAATAGTAATATATTATATACGTATAAAAACACATATATGTACTATTAGTTTCAATTGTTGGCTGACAAAAAATCTTTAGTGACATACATTTTTTTTTGCCACTATTATATACATATACGGGTATATATATTTGTCATTAATACTAATTGTCATCCAAAAAAAATATTATAGTGCCATATAATAAAATTCGTCACTAAATCAAAGCTAATAATAACAAATGTGTTATATGCCACTATTAAGGTAGTGGAGTAAACTTAGCATCACGAGCCTTGTCTTCACTATTCCCATCTATTTTTCTTGAGTTTGCACCTCTCAGACTAAAAAAACTCTTTGGAGTGGAGCTACATCAGTTGATTTGCATTTGTGGACCATTGATTCTTGGACCACATGATAATATCTTCATATTAATATTGACCCTCTTTGCAACAATCTTTGATCCTTCCAGTGAATTGTTATCTTCTTTATATAGCCTGTGCATAGCTAAAGGTGTTAAACTTAGAGCTTGTATATATATAGTTAGATTTCTTACATATATTTGCATCCTAGTTTAGTTTGCAAATTTGGAGTTAGTCAAGTTACATCATGTCTACTTAGATATTTTCAGATAATTTCTACCCTTTTCTTTATGTTTATAGCATATAATGAAAAGATTGCATGAAATAGGCATAAGGGGGGAATTTTCATATTTTGACTAAGTCACTTTTATACTAATCTCCAAAAATTCCCATACTTTGTCATCGTAGTTGCCATTCGCATGCCTATATGTTGTTTCACGTGTTTTGATCCGTTGTATATTAGTTCTCAAAAAAAAAAGAGAAAAAGGAAAAAAGGGGAAAAATGAAAAATGAAACAATTACTAATTTTAGAGTTTGAGCTATGAAAATTTAGAAAATATCAATTTTGAGAACTTATTGATCTTAGGAAATATACGAACAAAGTCTTTCCGCTTAGACTCTTCAGGTTGTTTGTCGGCATAATTATCTCGAGTACTTACCTAAATTTGGATTTATTTTCCTAAGTCTTTAAAAGAATATGAAAAAGCCAAAAGTATTAAGTCAAAAGGGTAATGAATGAATAACTTATCTTTCCACCCAGTGGTTTGGATAGTCTTTGAGGTTTAAGCATCTTCTCTTGCACATTGCACTAACTCGTCTTCTAGATAATTTCATTGAGTCCTTAATGGTCAATAATATTTAGTCTTAGGGAAAAAAATCCAAAGGACTTAGCCGTGTTTCTAGCTCTTAGGAATGTTCCTGTTTTTAGGGGATGTATTTAGAACAGATGAAGGAGAGCCACTCACTTAGAAAATTGAGTATGACAAAGAAGATAACTCAAAAAAATGAGTAGTCAGAGGGAGTTATATATATATAATAAAATAAATAAAGAAAAAGCAAAGAAAGAAAGAGAAAAGCAAAGCAAAAATACATCCTTTTCATCTCTTACTTACATGAGTGCATCCCAAACATAGTGAGATAGCCAACAAGAGACCTAAGAGTCTCGCTGGGCAAATATACACCTTGTGTGTTGACCACCGGATAGAAAAGTAGTGAGAAGAAAGCTGTCAAATCCTAGTATGGCCTAACCGAAGACAGGTTGTCCCAGAGAGAGCATAGAAATATTCTAAGGTTTATTAAATACATGGAATCAACTTAGTTGCAGGATTCTTAATGGTTAATAAGATCGGTAAATCCTCAAAATCGATTAATGCATATTTCACCGACTCGTCTTCTAGACAGTTTCATTGAGTCCTTAATGGTAATAAGATTTACTCTTAGGGCAAAAAATCCAAAGGACTTGGTCGTGTTTCTAGTTCTTAGGACTGTTCCTATTTGTAGCAGATGTATTTAGAACGGATGGAGAGCCACTCACCTAGAAAAATGAGTATGAAAAACAAGGTAACCCAAAAAAATGAGTAGTCGGAGGGAGTTATATATATATATATATAAAGAAAGAAAGAGAGAAGCAAAGAAAAAATACATCCCTTTCATCTCTTACCTACATGAGTGCATCCCAAACATAGTGGGATAGCCAACAAGATACCTACGAGTCTAGCCGGGGAGATATACACCTTGTGTGTTGACCTCAGGATAGAAAAGTGGTGAGGAGAAATCTGTCAAATCCTAATATGGCCTAACCAAAGACAAGTTGTCCTAGAGTGAGCATAGAAATATTCTAAGGTTTATTAAATACATGGAATCAACTTAGTTGCCTATTTGGCGAGTCACATTATTTCACACATAAGATGCTTGCTTCTCACATTCGATTCAAACCTTGTGTCGATCAACCTAGTAAGGGAAAGTTACTCTAGTGACTCAAGTCCAACGGCTAATAGGATTCCTAATTTGATTTAGGTGTTCCAGATTTAAGTTGATACTTTAGAATTGTTGAGTCTTTGATGTTAAGGTTTTGTGTACGTTTCCTTTGTTTTGGTGAAAAATAGATATTAATGATTTCGATTTAACTTAGCTCAAAACTTGCAACTTGGTTTCCCATGTAAATATTATTTTTTCGAATAATTTTCGCTTAGTATTGTGCTCGAGGACTAACAAAAGATAGGTATAGGGGTGTGATATTTCCATATATATTTTCGTTAATTATACCTAACTAATGCTAATTTGAGGGTTGATTAGGGTAGAATGCATTTAGTTAGGTTAATTTAGTCATATGGGTGCATTTCGTAAATATTGCATAATGTTGGGTTTTTCTACAATTTTTTCCAAACTTATATATGGTTCCTTGATGTATTTATTTTATTATGTGCAGGTACCAGGTTTTGAGTAATTTTGAGCCTTAGAGACTAGACTTTCTTATTTGAGCTCACTTATGCAAAAGAGGATGAGCCTATTTAGTTTATCAAACTTATTTACCAATTACGCTAGCCTATTTAGAGACCAAATTTTTCCTAACATAGGACCGACCCTTCTAGTCTAATTAGTAACCTAATTGGGTCAACATAGGGCTCATTTGAAAACCTATTTATGTTGGCTAAATCCTCTTATTTAGATCCCAAAAGCCAAAACAACCTTATCTTATCATTTTCCTTAACACTTGGCAAAAACCCTTTAGGGCCTTTATGGCTAGTTTGGATGAAGGGATAGATTTTATCGGATAACTTGTTTGCAGATGGATTATCTTGCATTTTCGTTTGGAAGTCATAAGGGTTATCCTAGTAGGTTAATCTGTGGCTGTTTGGAAAGTTTTTTAGTTAACCTACGAAAATACATGGGATAACCTATAAAAATAGCTTATCCCACATCAACCCCAGAATAACTTATATTGGATTAAGTTCTCTTAACCCAGGTCAAAATATCATTCCCACTAAACAAGGTTAACCCCTATTTTAATGAGTTATCCCCCTTACCAAACTAGGTCTTAGATTACTATCCTATGGCCTCTATTTAGATCTTATCCTAAGACTTTTCCTAATGCACAAAAGTGCACATCCTTTCCCTACTTTAAATCAAACCATCTATCATCTTTCCTAATAAATCATAGCCTTCCATCCTATTCCAACAAAAACAACCCACTAGATTAGATCCTAGCCTTTGACCCTAAACCTATTCAATTCTAGTCCTTCATCTAAAACCTAGGAAAATCTATAAATAGGATCCTACACCCTTCCCTTCCCTTCATTAAGTTCCTTAGTTTAGAATAATTCCGACACCTCACCTTCTCCTTAGCCCTCCTAATTAATCTACCATCTCATCACCCTTCCTCCATTAGAAAACTTCTCCACGTCCAACCTCTATTGCATCTCCTGGTGGCCGTCCTCCTTTGCTTCTTCCTCACCTTTGCTCCATCCTTATTCCATGGCGACTATTGCAATGGACCACGCTCCATCTCATCTTTTTCTACATCTTTATTTCTAGATCTTGTCATTTCTCTTAGTTCATGTTCTGGTTAGTTCTAGTTGTAATTTGACTCTTTTCTAGTAGTAATAAAAGTTTGATTTTCAGTTATATTATTTGCATTCCCTGCTTCTCAACCCCCTTCTTTATATAAATGCTTGATTTTGATCTCCTTCTCACCTACATCTTTACTATAGTTAGTTCATATTTGCTTTGAATTTTGCATTTAGTTAGATAGATCTTACGCCTCCCTATGTTTAACTTGGGACTCACTAAAGTTTCGATTATATTATTTCTGTTTGTGAAAAAATCGTGCTACAACAAACGCTCTTTTTATCTTCGTTGTTTTCTTCAGATCATTAACTATTGTTGATTTTGAGACCCCTAGCTAGGTACACCTTCATATGACTGATGAAGTTCCGTCTACTAACTTGCCTCTGGTAGAGTAGTATGGCACAACTCTAATCGACTACCTTAGTGACCCCAAGAGACACTTAGGCAAGATCTATTATCCATACCTTCCCTCATCGGTGATAATCCTTGGTTGTCACCACTCTGTATTTAGGTGGATTTCTAATGGAGGGGGGTAGGTGGGCAGAGGTCCGTGCGAGGAGGACTTGTAGAGTAGGTCCCAATGGGTGTGGAGGAGTACTACTGGTATGCTTTCGGTGCTGAGAGAGAGGGTACCTCACTGCCGTGTGTCGCAACGCCTTAGTGTTCCTTTGTTGAGGGGGTTTGGGCCACCAGCATTTTATGTGTTGGGCCTCAATGGGGGCTGTGAATGCAAGGCTAGCAATGCAACGGAGCCCTCAACAAGAAGGGCCATGGCCACAACCAACTTAGGAACCGTCAATGCAACAACCATCGACTGTCCAAGGAAGGTGGGGGATGTTGCTGCGACACTGTAAGGGACTTGTGCATCAGAGTGGCCAGCTGCTGACGTAGGGAGAGGGGTGGAGGATGTGCATGGCAAGGTTGCTGATATGGACATGTGACATCAATCATAATAAGAACGCTATTGTCAGGTTTTTATCCCTGGCAATGGCGCCAAAAATATGATCGACGACAACCGTTTACATGATAAAAACACAGTGATTTAATTATGTTGTTGTTGTTTGTAGTATGGCTTCACAACACAAACAGATGTCGTGTCATTTTAGTTATTTACATAATGTACACCCACAAGTAGTGCACAGCACTGATCAATTGAAAGGTCCCAAAGGGCACTCTATAGTCCTCTGATGAGCGGATCGTGTTGAAGGCCTTCTTGATCTAATGTGTCTAATCCTCCATCCCCGTCAGATCCTCATCCCACCTGAAAGTCGAGGGCTTCAACTTCCTAAGCTCAATGAATATCTACCTGTACTTGTGCAAAGGGTTTGCCGGCTCGTCCTTCGGTGGGGGAGGCTTAAGGTTCTCCCTATTCTCCTTGTTAGTAGGTATGCACACACTCCATACCAAGTACAACATTGGGTTGCCTCTACCTCCTCCCACTGCTTACAGCGTGGGATGTAGCCTCTACTCCAACATCTTGAAAAAGGCCTCCATGAAGGCCTAGAACTGGGCAACCAGATCAGGAGCTTACCAAAAGGGGTCGATCTGTTGATCCCCATTAATGCAGCTAGTAGCATCTATTTGTCTATTGGTAGGCAAGATTTCGTACGTGAAAAGAATTGAGTTCAAAAACCCATCGTCGTAGTGAGTAGAAATCCCCTATCAGATAAAATTTACCGAAGCTCATGGTGAGCCTTGGGTTGAATATAGGGAGGCAAACGTTTGATTTTGAAATCTGCGCTTTTCTTTGTTTCTTTTTGGTATTTTGTATTTGCTAATTTTTTTTGTATTTTGTGATAGCGAGAGGGAAAATGAGGATATTATCTACACTAAGCTATTCTAGAAAGCAAGAAAAGCTATGCTACTTGCAAATTATAAAGTGAGAGAGAGAAAAATACTTCTAGATGTATGCTTAAAGATAGAATGTCTATTACAATAAAATCTACACTAAGAAAGCTGAAAATGATAAAGATGGAAGAAATCCTCCTTGTTGGCTACTTAGAGGACGAGGTTGCGTTGATGGGACCCGGGGCGAAGAGGATGAAGAGCTGGAGGAAGGGGAACGGTGTTGGAAGACAAGATGAGGAAGGGCGGCATCACGGTGTGATCCGCTTCCCAGAACAAGGTTGAGAAGACAGCCAATGAGAGCTCCACGAATGGTGGTGAGAGGGTGGAAAATTATTTTCTTTTCTCTAGTGGAGCATCCCAAGGGCTTGGCACACAAGCTCAAGATGTGTTTTGAGCTCTAGAGTAGGTGACGAGAGCATAGGAAGAGATGAAGAAGAATGTGTGGGGTAGTGGCCCTTTTATAGTGGAGAAGAGGGGCAATTAGCAACATCAGAAACGTCACTAAAGCTTTGCCGCAAACGTCGCTAAAGGGTCTGCTGGCGCTCACACACACTAGAGCTCATGCGCAGCAGCTGGCGCTGAAGTTGGAAGATTCACAACCATAGGATCGTCAATGGACGGTTGAGATCGCGCACTGATCGCGCTTGAGATCACGTGCTAGGTAGCACGTAGGATCGTGCATTTTCACCCGCGTGCAAATCACGCAATGCTCATCATGCTACGTCAGAGCTTTAGGATCATCTGATAGAGATCAAGTGGTCGAATTTAGCACCCATGCCCCACGCTGGAAATTGGAGACGCCCGCATGTCTCAAAGTCACGTCACAACTTTGCAAGTTACGCTCTCTGCCACCGAGCCAAGACTGTGGATTGTCGTGCGGTCAAATTTGTGTGCACACGCTCTCGACCGTTGAATCTCGATCCAACGGTCGAGATCTCATCAAGGTTCTCTCTTTTAAGGCGAGGCAGGGGCTGTGACCAATGTTGGGTAACTGTGATGGCGCCACATGGTGCCATCATGGTTGTCCATCTTCTTTGCATTGTAGGTGTTACCACAGACGTCAGATTGGGTCGATTTTTGCGCCGTTGGGCTGCGATCATCGATCCAAATCCATCTGTGCAGTTGGATTTATCATTTGAAGCTCTAAATTACATCACCTAGCCCCTTGGCCTTTGATCTTCCTTAAACTACATAATGTGCTACGGAACTCCGATCAAGACGATTTCGGAGGCATTGAACTCCGATTGTCATCTTGATTAGATCCGTATGGTTTGATCATCAATCCAAGGTCCCGTAATAAATCCCTTCTCTCCTGGCCACAAAGGATGAGAATTAACCTAAAATTTATACAAACTATTCTAAATGCAGAATGATGCGTGCTATGCAATATTTATAATATGGAATGCATCTATAAGCTTAGGAACATATATAAATAATCATTTTAACCTAAATGGATGTATATACATCATCTATCCCTATGTGGAGCCATCGCCCTCTACACAGTGGAAGTAAATGTCAGTAATTATTATTCCATAATCAGGTTAGAGTGAGTGGAAATTCAATCAGGTACCGCATAAGAAAGCAAATGGGGACCCGACATTTAATGTGATATGAATCCTATATGGCTTGTTCTGAGTTGTCCTAAAACTAGTGGGGTGACCTTGCTTTAATACCATCTATGATGATTAGAGTTTTGCCAACCGATGAGACTCGAGTCAAGTGCTAATATCATGCATTTACACATTTACGAGATCGTAGTCACCTAACACATAGTCATAAAACAATCAATGGCCAAATATTCATTTATAAAGAATTAAATAATATAAAGTGCTAACAATCACAATCAAATCCACCACAGAAAATAGGAAAGAAAAGAAGTGCTAAAAAATGAGTACAGTCATTAGAAAACTATAAAGTAAAGAGTCTATTGACTACAAAAAAGATTACTGACGACGAGACTACGTAAGCAACTAGGCTTAGTATGGACCGTCACCTATAGCCGTGCTCGATCTTGCAGCAAAAGGACCAACCACAACTACTACACCTAGTTGCTCAGCAACACCTGAATACGGAACCCATGAAGCACGTTAGTAAAAACTGAGTAGAGTAGAACCAATAACAGAGTATAGCAATACTAATAAGAAGAATAAGAAAAAGGATACTAATCTACAATTTAATCCATTTATTAATCCTCATTTTATTATGTTCATGTTATAAGTCAAGCCCAACTTATTATGGTTATATCTTGTTAATTAACACGTCGAGGCTTGAGGTGATCTATGCATGGCATCATGAGGCGCAAGATCAGCATAGGCCACTTTCTTGACCAAGAAGATGTCTGATACTCGTTAAGTCACCACAATCTGTTACCCTGGAGTCATTAGGGAAAAAAGTAGTGGCTAAATCTTCTGGCGTGAACACATGCTAGCTGCACACACTGAACCATAGACAGCCAACGACTTACCCACTGACCGAGCAAAGAAAGCCAACTCTAACCCATGCCATGCATCCTGCTAACCCAACTGGACACTAAGCTTGACCAAGAATTGTAGGGAGGCCAACACTCCCTAAACAGCCCAAAGTAGTTTAGAAGACCAAAGCTACAGCCAAACCCAATTATCCAAATTTAGTTCTCGACCAAAACTATTGTTATCACATCTAAATATTTAATTTCAAATAATTGCACATGTTTTAGTTAACATAGTTGTAACATCCAAACAATTAATCAATTTCCCCCTTGATTGGCCCCGTTAATTAGTAGATTAGATTTCTTATAACCAAACTCTAATTTCAATATTAAAGTCATCCCAAAAATCCTAGATTTTTAGTTCTAACATGGTTTAAACCAGTATAAACCCCTCACCCAAACTTTGCTTATTCAAGTTCAATCCATTCATCTCAATTCTTAATTAATCAAAAATCATCGATCATATGAAAGATGTGAACAAGTACCCAAAAATAGTAAGAACACGCACAAGTAGGGTTCCAATCTCAACAAGTGGTAGAACACAAGCAAAAAGGGGCACACATGAAGAAAACTATGAAAACAGGTCCAAATACATAAGAACCCGAAATATGAGTAAATGGAGAGACTACTCACAGTGACTCCCAACCGTGCTCACCAAGTCTAGGGAAGCATGCTAAGCCTTCCTTAATATTCATGCAGGATCCAGGTAGGTTTTCTAGACCAGATGCACCAAGATCGAGAACAAAAATCACATAAGACATTCTTCTAACTTTTGACATAAGAACAATATTCAAAAAGAGAAATAAAGGCTATAAACGTGCAGTACATGTTGATACAATTCTAACGATACATTATTTACACGAAACAGAGGTTGTTTGACTCCTGAACCAGCCATAATAAGCGGCCCTAAACTACTCAGACTGATCCAATTCAATTGAATCAGCCACCGGTCGTACTCACCCAAGCGTGTTGCCTTGTGTTAGCCATGGATTCACGTGCACCCCACACCGCGAATCATTACTCATGCGTGCCCAACCGCCCAATGCGCCATGCATCGCCAATTGTAGGTGCTTGGATGAACTACACCTGCACCTCTTCCCAAGAATGCACGCACATGCGTATCGCATGTTCACCACACATCAACACCACAAGCACCATCGTCGCCACGCGTCACATGCTGCCAATGCCACCGCAAGATATGTAGCGGGAACCCCCACGTCTTTCCTAATACAATTTGGTCCCTTGAATCCCAATCCTAGCTTTCTTTACTTTTTCATTCTTTTCTCCTCTTTCTCTCAAGTTTTTGGAAACACAAATGAAGGGTTGTGGCTCCAACCCTAAGGCAACCCCTTTTATAGACCCACCACTACAATTAGGGTTGGTATTTGTGGGAAACTTACAAAAAATGATTGTAGGTTTTGTTAGCCTTGCATTTAGGTCCTTGTCAAATTATTTTTAATCTAACTTGAGCTACACACATCGGATTCATGCAAAACAAGCGTCGTTGAAAAGATCGCAATGAGAGGAATCCAATGACACCTGACATGGTACCCTTTTAATGGTGCTTGACCAAGGGTTGACCAAAACTACGTGTTTCTTCATGTTTACGAGGTGTTCAAATCCACATCGAACCTAACACGTGTCTATGGATTCGAATTCACTCGAACCACTTCAAAACGATTGCGAACCTGAATTGTGGGATGTTACGTTTGCTCTCACCAGAAGAGCAAGAATATTGAGAGGAAATACCACATCATTTGGGTGATCACCAAACGTGGAGATGTGACCATCATAAAGGTGACCTTCGCAGATAACGTAGGTGATCCACTAACCAAGGCCATGATTAGAGGGCCATTTGATCAGTAAATATGTAGTAGGGGGTTGAAAGAGGTTCCAGAATGGCTTTAAGGGAAAGTGAGAGTTAGTTGGATTTTGTATGCCCTAAACAAGCCATCCGAGTTATGTAATAAGATTACATTTGCATTTGAATAAAGAATTTGATTATTTTCCAGAAAATTTGTTGGGTCTCTTAGTATGATTAGGGTTACGTACTTAGCCAGATCAAATAAATCGATGTGCATTAACTCGAATATCTAAATGGTTTGAAAGATCCAATAACACATCAAGAAACCATCGGATTTGATCAATTGCTTCTGGTCTGAGTTGGGATGGCAACTTTCTCTAGAGGCCATCACTTGATTGATGTTCTTGAATAAAGATTTGAGAACTGTCATGCGAGTCTAGTTAAGGAGTTAACTTGATAAAACAGGAGATAGTAGAAGTCATTTTCCAATGCTGTCATAGAAAAGCTGTATCCTTAGACTTGAGATAGATATGTGTCTCTGTTCTTAAACACATACATTTGGTAGACCAATAGTTGATGCACCCACCTCAGTGCCAACACTAGAAAGCTAGTGTATGTGTGAAGGGACAGGAGTTGCATAATCTCTCAATAGGATCACACCAATCTATTACATAGGTGTATGTAACAAATTGGAGGTGTCATCTCACTCTACGTATGTTCACATTAATAATTCCACATGTGGTCACAAAGTCCTGATTAGACTAAAGGCAAGAAGAGAAGAAGATAAACTTTTGGGAAATGCTCTGATCTTCATTCTCGTCTTAATGATACATGGATATATCAATAATAATATTATCGAAGGAGGAAAGACAATAGTCTAATGGGATTAAATCTCAGAATAATATTTTCCTCCATATGTAAAGGATTCATGAGTATTTGAAATACTTAAAGGGGCAAAGTGACAAAATTTCACCTATCCTATAACTTTATTATTGTAGTGATGAAACCAATAATAATTTTGATGGATTCCTAATTGGAGAATAAATCAATAGTAATTTAAATAGTTAAATTACATTTGATTTGCTAATTAATTACACCTAATTTGATTAGGTACAAAATCCAAGTGCTGAAATTCAATTAATTTAAGTTTGGATACTTGATCCAAATATCCAATAAACTGTTATGGGTTAATGATGCAAATATCAATTAAGATTTGATCCCCACCATTAGATGGAGATCCAACGGATTCCCTCAAATTAGGATTGGAATTTGGAATCCCTATAAAAATCCCCTAATGGAGATATCGTAATTACCATGCCATTTAATCAATTGTCATGATTAAGAAGCAATTCCACCAAAGAACCAGTAACCCTTGCCAGGAGGAGAAGGAAGCGTACCTGTCATCCCCTTCAATAATCAACCGACCAACAACAGCGTTAGTTAGCACCTACCATACAAATCGGTCGATCGATTAGTGAACTGGCTGACCTGCTATAGAGGGCTAACGTTGCAACCCTCCCTCCTCACTTGCCCCTTTCAGTAGCCAGTTGATTAGTTGCCCTCTAAGGTGATTGGCTACTAAGTAGCCGACTGTTCTTGGCCTCTTAAAACTATTCTTGAGGCACATTTCGGATTTTGAGATGATCATCACTTCGGATTGGCAAAGGAGTTTGCAAATCTCTCGTGGAATTCATCTTCCATGACATGAGAGTCTCATCCATGCTACCCACAAAAGGTATAATTTCTTATACTTGTGGGATCCCGAAGGAGGAGGAAAATAGTTTGTCCGAGTGGCTCCAATCATAAGTATTTTTCATTTCATTTGCTTGATCATTTTCTACATCAATTTGATCTTGTATTCAAAACTTTTAAAACACTTGTTTTCATGTTTCCGTGTTTCGCAATAGCATAAGGTTGATGTAACAAATCCCCTTCACTTTCTCGATCTCTTCTCTCTCCAATTAATGTGCAAAATTTAGAGGTTTTACCCACACACACACACACACACACACATATAGCCGTAACACAAGACTTAACAATCATATTCAAGATCCCATTCCTAGAAACCTATCGGGACTCCCAATTATTTGAAAATCAAGACATATAAAAAAAGCAGAATGTTCCTAACAGTTACCAGAAACAATTGCTTTCGGGTGAAGTAGTAATTCAGATTATCAAATTTCACATTGAACGTAATGTAAAAGAATTTCTTGAACTAATTTAGAAATATTTATCAAGGGTTAATATAATAACAACCCAAGCTTGGTAATTCCAAAATCTGCGGAGGCATGTAAGAGTTGTTTTGAATAAAAAATGTAAAATATTTATTTCTCTCGGTAAAGTTCTCTCAATCTAAATTTGTTAAATATGATACACTTCATTTCCACGGTAGGTAGAGGTGTCAAATTAGATCTAGACCTAATGATCCAAGTAGATAACTTCCCGACCCACCTCTTTATTAAATCCAATCTCAAGTATGATTCTTGAATATGGGAGTGGTGGACCTGATAAAGGGGACCTATTAAACCTGCATAGCACCTACATGGACTTGATAGATCCAATAAAGGGAACTTGTAGTACCATATAGGAGCCACAGACCTGTTAAACCCAATTGACCCATAGGACCCAACCAATATCACCTTGGGTTGAGCCTTTTAAATTCTTAGCAGCTTAATTCTTTGATTTAAAATTTAGGACATGCTTCCTTGTTAGATCAAGTGAGACCCAACCTAATTATTTTTGAATCAGGTGAAATTGAATCCAAGCTGACCTAATTGGCGCTCAAGCTCGAAACTTCTAATAAGATGGGTGCAAAAGATAACAAAAAAATCAAATGCAAACAACAAACAGAAGGCTTACCAAGTTGTCATCCTCTAGATGCCAACGTCGTGGACAAAAAAGATTCTCTAAATATATTATGATTAGAAAGAATGCAGAGAGCTGTGGGTTAACTAAAATTGGACATCAAATACAAACGGTTTACATGCTTACTTAATTAAGCGTACGAGTGAAATTTGTTCAAATGAATTTTGTCATCTCATGATTGCCAATTTCTTCAAGAGGCACAATTTTCCAATTAGTGCATCAAAGTAATGATTTGGAATCTAAAGACACGTGTCTCTTTATTAGAATCCTACCGTGAATCGTGAGTAATGAGTGATTTTCTTTTACATGTGGCCAAAGTTCCTTGCATATTCTCCTACTACTAAACTGTATTAATATTTGACTACGAAATTCTTATGTTGTGTTTGGTAATGGAGTTTAAGTGAGGGGTTAAAATGTAATAAGTGTAAATAGTGTTTGTTTGGGTGGTGGAATAAAAAGAGGATTAAGTATATGGTTAAAATGATTGATGTATTGATGTAATGTTAGTGAATATTTATTTAATAGTATAAATGAAAGTGAAAGATGCTAGCAGGTATTTATTTAATATTAAAAGTAAAAGTGTATGATGTAGTAGGTATTTTTTAATAATAAAAATAAGTGAAAATGATTAAAAATTATTATATAAAAGTGTGTGTTAAAATAATAGGAAAAAATTAAAAAAGATTTAAGATAACCTTTTACCTAAGTTAATCCTATTATCAAATGAGACCTTAGAGTTGGTTACACCATTTTTCATCTGCAGCTGATTGCATTCATCTACCCACAATCCAAGACAATAGCATTGGGGTGGAGCCAAGGGCTAAGTGGGGGCAGTCTCCCCAGATAACCTTAAACACCCCCTTTTCCCAAACAAAATAATTTTTTTATTTTTTATGAATTGTATGCCATATTATTTAATTTTAATCAATTCTCACATATTTTGCCTTCTAGATCTCCATTAGTGAATAACCTTCTTTAACTTCATCCCCCAAAACCTAATTCCCGACTCTACTTTCCAACGTGATGGTAGATTATTAATTTGACAAAAGAAATAACCCCGGACGACATCTCGCCATTAAGCCATCAACTGCCCAATCATCCAACGTCGTGCTCTCTCCACCGACCTCTTTCAAACAAGAGGGGCACTTTTCAGTGGAGCCCAACTAACATGCAGACACACCCAAGACGTAAAGCCCCCACTGCCTGACTCGTATCTATGCTGCCAAAGCATGGCAGCCTGGAATCCATAGAACAATAGAAAGAAATCACGTGCCTCCCCATGTGAGTCCCATGTACCCACGGCACCAATGCGGTATGTTTATTCTAATATTTCCAAAATTAACTCTCAGTATTTTCTTTCTAACACGCTATGTCAAAGTATTCAAGGTTTCCTGGAAACCCCCCATTTCTACTGATTAGTATCAAAGTATTTCCCCATTTCTACCGATGAAACTAATCAATAACTTGCTTACATGGCAACGAGGCTAGGTTCGGATACCTACAAGTGGATCTTCACCTACTTACCTGGCAACCCAAACAGATCGACCTCCAAAGGTGGATGCCCGTTCGAAGTACTGGTAACCCAACACACTTCATTTATTTGGCAGGCGGACGGGCACATCCCCACTGTTAATTCGATCGTGGAATCATGAGCCAACGTGAGCACGCACGATCCCCATAGTTGGGGATCAAGCAACCTATATAAACCTAAGATATCCTAAAAGAGAGGATTACACAATAAGAGAAAAGAGAGTTTTCTCGTACTCTGCACTCACCAAACTCAATAATGACCCCAGACGTATATCATTCAGGGTAAAATTAGATTACCAATTTCTCCTATCTCTTAAATTGAATATTCTAACATAAGAGTGCTCGATCAGAATCCTCACTTGAATTTACAGTCGGTACAACTGGTACACGGGAAAGAAGAGGAGAGCTAGTGAAAAATTTACGGTACTTCTTTCTCGAATCAAACAAAAGTTTTGGACACAACTCCAAATTTCAAACAAAAGTTTTGGACACAACTCCAAATTCCGAAGAACTCAGAGATGCACATGCAAAACACCAATTATCGGACTCGCTTAGATCAATATGCAGCCTCCTCCACCCTCTCCATCCTTCCCATCTCTGGCAAGTGGTACGTACGTACAGTCCTCCCTCCGCTCCTCTGTAGCTGCTACCTTCCACTGTTCCTGCAGAATGGAGAAGAGCCTCCCCTCACTACTGGTTCCCTTCCTATCCACTCTCTGCCTCTCAATCTCCTCTCTTCTTCCTCCGACAAACGCCGCGAGCGGTGAGTCGTTCTCCTTCAAGGATAGCTTCGTGAGCACTTGCGCAGAAGACCACTTGAGGACCTCATCAGATGGGGAAACATGGCACCTCTCCCTTGACAAGGAAGCGGGTATTAATTAATTAAACACAAAACGCTATATACCTACGTTTCAAATTTACATATATATATATCGTTAATCTTGGGTAATTAATTGTTAGGCTGCGGGTTCCAAACACGGGATCGGTACCGGTTCGGGTGGTTCAGCATGAAGCTGAAGCTGGTTGGTGGCGATTCTGCCGGAGTGGTGACCGCGTATTATGTAAGTATTACATGCTTAATTAATTTATGTTTTCCCCCTTTTCTTGTTCCGACGAGAAATCGAAATTACTAAGGGACGGTAAGTTGTGATGATACTGCAGATGTGTTCGGATCTGGATGCGGCGGAGGATAGAGACGAGTTGGATTTCGAGTTCTTGGGGAACAGATCTGGTCAGCCCTACACGATCCAGACGAACGTGTACAAGGGCGGAGTTGGCGGGAGGGAGATGAGGCACAGCTTATGGTTCGATCCCACGGAGGACTACCACACCTATTCCTTCCTCTGGAACAACCACCAGATTGTGTTAGTATAATATTTCTAGCGTCGCCAAGCTATACCCCCTTTTCTTTTTCGTCGGTATTCACTTTTCACGTTAACTGAGACGACGCGATACGTAAGCACATTATTTTGCTATCGGGAAACTTTAATTTTCGGAAGGAAAACGTTAAAACTCCTGGAAGTGAACAAAACATTGGGTATATTTATTTCTTTTATTCTGAGAGAGTGTGAATGCGTCAGAAAGTAGGATGAGAATAAAGGAGAAGAAGGTGACGTGATCTGAAGGAGCATGTGAGCAACCTCTCTGACCGATAGCATGTGAAGGTCCATCCTTTCTTCGCGTACTTTATTTCTTCTACCTATAGAATAGCGAGGGAAGAGGATGCATGTGAAATCGAAGGCATATATTTTGAGCACTAAAGGCAACATGACCAGTAATTTTGTCACTTAGGCGGTGTTTGTTTAACGCGTCACTCAATACTTTTGAAATTAATGGTGAATTAAATAGATTTAACATGAGTTAAAGTTATATTATCTTCCTTATAGGATAACTTTAACACATTAAAATATTCAAATAAATTAACTCAATTATTTCACTAGTTTTTTTTTTGTTCCTTTTTCCTCTACTTATTCTATGAATTTATTCCCCCTGTTAAATGGAACCTAAAATTTATTATTATTATTATTATTATTATTATTATTATACAGAGAGTAGGGGAGTTGGAGATGAGGTCTTTTTTCATGCTCTCGCGCCTACTTGTCCTTGCCAAGAGGGGCCCATGGTCCACGAAGTGAGCCTATACCTTAGTATTATGTGGTATTCCTGATAAAACCAAGGTAGATTATCACAAAAAGGGTAAAGGATAGAGTCCTTCTGATTAAAGTTTTGCTCAAGCCTTCGGCCAACGCCTTATCCATGGCTCCTAGGATAGTCTCATGAGCATGCATGCAAATTGTGTCCTACTATGGTGCCATCTGAGACATCTTTTGAGGAGGAGCAATTAAAGAATAAATGATTTGATCTTCAGTGTTCAGTGTTGCATAGTAGACAAGTTGGATGTATAAGCCTCCACCAGATCTGGCCCTTTGACAAGCGTTAACCCTTAAAAGCGAGTAAGGGCAAACAGGGAGACTCTTTAGAGAAGCACTTGGTGTAGGACTACAGTGAACCCCCTCTAAATGTTCGTAATTGCTTGGAATGTTCGGAGACTTAATGACCTTGAGAAGATGAGGGGGGACATTCCAACTCCTCATAGATCTAAAAGCATAAATTGTTGGGTTGTTCAAGTCCAGGATTATTAGGAATGCCAATTGGTAGAGATTCCTTCGAGCGGTCCTCCCCAACTGAATGGCTCTATCAAACTTGGAGATGGCACATTATGCCAGGGTCATTATTCTTTGGCGCGAAGATAAATGGAAGCTTGAATTGTTGGAGATTCATCCTCAGGCTCTAACGATCAGGGTCGTTAGTCGTGGTGAGTGCACCTTCTTTGTCTCATTCATCTATGCCTCTAACTCGCAGGAAGAACGGAGGAGGCTATGGGATCATTTGCATGGAGTGTCCCAGGGTTGCACACTCCCTTGGGTTCTCGTGGATGACTTCAACGTTGTCAAATACGGGACTGAGAAATTTGGTGACAATGTCATTTCCCCTTCAAACTTGGAAGAGTTTAATGATTGCGTCATCGACTGTGAGGTCTCCGATTTAACTGTCATTGGACCCTCATTCTCTTGGTCCAACCAATCAATCATGGAGAGCAAAACCACATGTCAACTTGATCACACTGTCAGAAATGTCACGTGGTTCGACCTCTTCCCGATGGCATAGCTCCATTATATCCCAATCATGCACAATCATCAGGTACCCTTGAAAATCCCATTGCTTGAAGACTCGAAGAACAAAGGCCCTTCAGGTTCTACAATCACTAGGCGTCAAGGGAAAACTTCCTCCCTCTCATGAAGGAGGCTTGGAATGTACCAGTTAGAGAGAACCCTCTAACTACGTGTATCAGGAAATTGAATGAGGTGAAAATTAGGCTCAAGGAGTGGACAAGACACAATAGGGAGAGGGGTAAGGAAGTGGCTATCTTGTGGGAGCAATTGCAGCTTGTGGCACTTCAGCTCCAATCAGACCCAGCCTCACATCTACTTCAGATCCAAGAGGTCGAGATAAAGAGGAAGCTAGAAAGGATGTTACTGGAATAGGAGATAGAGTGGAGGTAATGTAGCAAGATTATTTGGCCCAAGGAAGGGGATAAAAACACCAATTTTTTTGCAGCAGGCACAAGGAAGCATCAAAACTGTAATGCCATCACCACACTAATCGAGGTGGATCATTCCATCCTGGATAAGGGGCTTTAGGTGGCAAGTGTGGTCAACTCCCACTTCACCTCCCTCTTCAGCAAGGACTTGGTTGATAAGGAAGATGAATTTTCGATTCCATGCAGGCACCAGATCACAGCTGAAGAAAATGCATGACTCAAGTGTCCTATTTCGAAGAATGAGGTCAAGAAGGCTATTTGGGCTATATTCGCATTGGTAAGCCCTCAGTCCATACGATTTTAATCCTTGCTTCTTTAGGTCTTGTTGGGGAATAATCCACCAGGAGGTTGTGGCAATGGTGGGATTCTTCTTTACCTAGGAAGGAATGCCCTATGAGCTTAATCACTCCTTCCTAACGCTAGTTCCCAAAGCAAATTATGTGAGGTCTTCGGGCAATCTTCGTTCGATTGCATGTTGTAATTTTTTCTGAAAAGTTATAGCAAAGACCTTGGCTTCTAGATTGGCGAACATCCTACTATGCCTCATTGAGCCTAATCAGGGAGCCTTTATTTGTGGAAGGAGCCTACCTAACTGCTCTCTTATGGCTATGGAGTTCATGCACGAGTTTGATGTAGGGAGGAGAATGTGTGTCAAAGTTGATATCTCGAAGGCCTTTGATAAGTTGAGGAGATCCTTTATTTATCGACTTCTTACGACCATGGGATTTGATGAGCTTTGGATTAACTAGATCAAGCAATGCATCGATGCCCCCTCCAATCTGCCTCTGATAAATGGGATACCTATGGGTCTCATTCCCACTAGTCGAGGTGTATGCCAAGGTGACCCCCTCTTGTTGTTCTCACAATGAATGTCCTATCTCTTTTATTAGAGGTCCAAACGCAAGCAAGAAGGTTGAAGAGGTCACGGATTAAGGGGGTTGACTTCCCTCTCACTTGTTGTTTGCAGACAATGTCCTAATATTTGCCAAAGGGGATGTAAGATCAGTAGCAGCTATTAGGTCCACCCTCCTCACCTATGAGGCACTTTCGAACTCTCTCTTAACATGCACAAGAGTAGAGTATATATATCCAAAGGGGTCAAGAACAAGATGGAGGTATGTCTTCAGCTGGGAATCTTGGAGGGTCTACTCCAGACCACCTATCTTGGCACTCCATTATTCCCGAGTTCGAGAAGAACCACTCCCTTCCAAAGCCTATGGGAGAAAGTTCAGGAGCACATTGGGAGATGGAGTAGAAAGCTCCTGTCAAAAATGGGATGTGTCCAACTCCTGAGGTGGGTCATTAAGGGTATCCTTAGCTTTTTCCTAGAATCAAGAGTTGTGCCACACACCACCCTAAGGAAAATCATGAAAATGGAGTGAAGTTTCCCTTGGGGAAGCAAAATACACCTCCTTAATTGCAAGGACATTTGTCTCCCAATGATGGAAGGTGAGTTGGGTCTTAGACATTTGATGGACATGGATCTATACTTTGCTTGCAAAAGGGTACAGTCCTTGGCTCACGCACGATTTAGGGGATTGTGAGCTCAATGGATGAGAGGCACATATGCAGCAAGTTTTCAAAGCAACATTTCAGGGAGAGGCTCTAGAACATGGAACCATCTCCAGGGTCATTTGCAAACTATCAAGGAAAAATTCTGGGAGAAGCACAGTGGCCGATGGTTTTGACCAACTAGGAAGGAGTTGTGTCACGCTATCAGGCACAAGCTTCTGGTGGCAAAGGAATGTGAAGTCTTCTAGGATTTCTTTTTTTCTGGTTGGGGGAGGAGGGAATTTGACACATAGGTTTGGGTGATTGACTTTGTTCGGTTGCGGAGTGATAGCAGCGAGCTTCTCTTGAGGGCTTAGGGACCTCCGAACTCCTAGCAGCGATCGTTGGTCGTGATGCTTCTTGGGTGGCACCCGAGAGGCCATCCTGCAACCGAGAAAAAAAAAAGAAACAAGGAAATAGGAGAGGGAAATTGGAAGGAAATACTTGGCATGTCTCTTCATTTAGCTCTAAGGCCTTATAAGGAGGTATCGAGGTAGAGCTCTCAAAGCTTCCATGGAGATTACATTTGTTAGCACAGCAAATCAGTGCATAACAATCGCAACAAAAAGCAAACAGAAAAGGCAATATTCCCTGGGGTACAAAATATTCCTTGTGGGCCCTCTTGGGGCCACGTTAGCCTAGTTGTTAACCTCACATTAACTGTGCCCTCCTTATAAATTTCCATCATCCTCGATGGAGCTTAACCAGGCTAGAAATTTCTGCTTGATGCAATCATATGGTTCCCAAGTAGCTGTTGAGGGATAGAGGCCTTTCCAGGCTATTGGCACTTCCGTTACTGCTCATACTTTGTGATAGACCATTCTTCGTTGAAGTAGCTAATCTAGTTCCATGTGTGTGTCTTCCTCTAGTAGGGACTTGTAGGCAAGGCAGGGAAGCTCCATGATGCAAGTTTAGCTGTGAGACAAGGAAGATTGGATGCATGCAAGTCCCTTGAGGCAGCTGCAGTTTGTAGGCTACTTCGCCAATTTTTTTGGTCATGGGAAAAGGCCCAGAATATTTGGGAGTAAGCTTAGGTTTGGCATTTAAACGAAGTGTAGCAGACCGAAGAGCTGGAAGTTTCAGATAAACCATTTGTCCAATGGAATAGGTAACATCTCTGTGGTGTTTGCTAGCTTGAATGCGCAGTCAGTCATGTGACTTTTGGAGGTGTTGTTTCAAAGCCAATAAAACATGATCATAGTCTTTTAAAGAATTGGCCATCTGAGAATCAGCTATTTTGCCTCAGATATAGGATAATAGCTAGGGAGGTGGGCACCCATAAACTAACTCAAATGGGGTTGTTCCCATGGATGAATGGAAGCTTGTAGTGAACCAAAATTCTGCCCAAGGTATCCACTTTACGCATGCGCGTGTGTGGGTGTTTCTGACAGAAGCACCGTAGATAGGCTCCAATACTTCTATTAACCACTTTGGATTGGCCATTCGACTGTGGGTGATAGGCTGATGAGTAGCAAAGTTTCGTTCCTTGAGTGTGGAGCAATTCGCGCCAAAAGTTGCTAGTAAAAATTGCATCCTGATCTATGACAATAGTCTTGGGAATACCATGATGCTTAACGATAGTGGAGATACAAATTTTTGCCACATCAGGTGCATTAAAGGGTTGTTTCAAAGGAGCTAAATGGATATGTTTGGATAAATGATCCACGACAACTAAATAAACTGTCCATGATCCAATGGTAAGGCTTCAATAAAATCCATAGAAATATCTTCCCAAATATAGGAGGGAATTGGTAATGGTTGGATCAACCCGACTGAGGATGTGTCGCTTGCCTTGCATCTTTGGCATGTATGGCATTCTCGGATGAATGATTTTTAAGTCCCTCTTCATTCCTTTCCAATAAAAATCCTTTCATAAATGGTGCAGTGATTTTTCATATCCCGAATGGCCTCCCGTAGGAGTGTTGTGGAATACTTCCATAAATGTCTGACATAGGGGGAAATTTGAGGATACAAATAGGTGCCCTTTATAATATGGTAAACTATTTTGTAATGCCCATGGAGAGGTAGAGGAAGGTATACCTGACACTGCTTGGAGACTTGGGTGGTATTGAGGGTTTGACCCATATTTTTTACAAAGGCCTTTTAACCATGAAGGTTGCACCATTGTAATTGTATTTAAATGTAAATCAATGCATATGGATAGAGCATCTACGGATACATTGAAAGAACCCTTTCAATATTCGATTTTAAAATCGAATCCCAATAATTTCGCCATCCATTTTTGCTGCCTAGGAGTGACTACTTTCTACTGAAGGAGGTAATGTAGGCTACAGTGATCTGTGCATGGTGAAATGGCATGCTCGGAGATAGTGGCGCCATTTTTGTACAGCCATTACTAAGGCTAATAACTCTTTCTCATACATCAAAAAAATTTGTTGGAGGGGTGTAAGAGCTTGGCTCAAAAAAACTATGGGTCTTCCCTCTTGCATTAAGATTGCACCTATGCCCTCGTCATTGACATCACACTCCAAAATAAATGGTTGTTCGAAATTTGAAAGCCACAACACAGGGGTTGATACAAGGGCTCCCTTAAGTTGATGGAAGGCATTAGTGGACTCGTTTGTCCAATAAAACCTATCATTAGATAACATGGCATGTAGGGGTGTGGCAATAAGACCGAAATGGCGTGCAAATCAATGATAATATCCTGCGAGCCCTAAAAATCCCCTTAGTGCACGGGGGGTTTCCAGCTTGGGCCAATTTTGCATTGCAGCAATTTTTTCTAGATCCACAGATACCCCTCAGTCAAAATAATATGTCCCAAATAGTCTATAGCTGAAACAGCAAAGCGGCATTCAGATAATTTAGCATAAAATTGATGAGTTCGAAGTACTTGTAGCACTTGTTGCAGGTGTACCAAGCATTGCTCTTTGGTTTTACTGTAGATTAATGTGTCATCAAAAACACCAGGATAAATTGGCAAAGATAGGGCCTAAATATATCATTCATCATTGATTGAAATGTCGAAGGTGCATTGGTAAGGTCAAATGGCATGACCACAAATTCATAGTGTCCATCATAAGTGCAGAATATGATCTTATGAATATTATGAATATCTTCTGGTGCAACCTTGAGTTAATGGTATCCCGAATGCAGATCTAGTTTAGTGAAATAAGAAGCTCCAAATAATTCATCCAAGAGTTCATCTACTATTGGAATTGAGAAATTGTCTTTTATGATGCGTGCATTCAAAGCACGATAATCGACACAAAAATGCCATGAACCATCTTTTTTTTGTACTAAAAGTACTGGTGAAGAGAAAGGGGATGTACTTATGCATATTCGACCATCCACGAGGAAGTCTTGAATCTGATGTTCGATTTCATTCTTCTAGAACCAAGCATATTTATATGGAGTGACTGCTACTGGTTGCAATTCATCCTTTAAGGGAATATGATGTGTCTGGGAGAGCAAGGGAGGCAGACCTTATGGTTCCCCGAACACATCATGAAACCGGTTGATGAGGGACTACATTTCTCCATCTAGTGGTTCAGTGTTTGGTCCTGAAATTCTCTCCTTGACTTGTACCAAATAGAGCTGTGGAAACCCATGTAGCATACTACGAATCTCCCTATCCAGTGAGTTCCCCATGGATTTGCACAATAACCCTTCTAATGTCACTGTCTAGCCGTTCTATTAGAATGCAATGGATAGCTGTTTCAAATTCCATGTGGTTTCCCCAAGGGCTCAAATCCACCATGTACCTAGGAAAACATCAAAGGTTCCTAGGGACAAGATGTATGCATCAATGGAAAAGATGTAGCCTTGTACCTCCAAGCATAGAGCACAATGCTTAATCTGCCGCCATCGGGAATCTTTACCTTCAAAGGTGTTGAGAGGGTAATAAGTTGTGATGTTTCATCGATCAGGTCTGCATCAATAAAATTTGCTGAACATCCTATGTCAACCAGGGCTATGCCTCGCTTTGTAACCCAAAAATGGACCAAAGCTTCAGTCGACCTACTATGGCATGATTCAATAGTTGCAACTCCTTGCCCACTTCCTAAAATTCCTGAGCCTCATGAAATTTTTTGTCGTTGTCTTCCTTTGCTTCCCACAAGTAGTATAATACCTTGTGTTTGCATCAATGGTTGGGAACAAACTTTTCATCGCAGTTATAACATAACCCTTTACTACACCTTTCAGCCATCTTTGTGGGCAATAGTCATCATATCAGTAATGTGGATAGCTCCTTTGAAGCCTTCTTGGAGTCAAGGTTAAGGTGTGTGCTCCCCTCAAAACCTCTACCTCCATCCTTCGAAGGTTTGGAGCCATTGTTCCGAGAAACCCTTTCACAATAAGGAGTTGTCAAGCCATCACTGAAGGCTCCATGGCTGTTACCGACTACCCAAGACCTAGGTAGTCGTCTATTCATCCTTTCTTCGTACCACCTCACCAATTTCACGACTTGGGCCATCGTTCTTAGTTCCATCATGCTGACTTCAGTATGGATTTCTTCTTATGGTCCAGCGACGAAAAGTTTGGCAAAGGCTTCCTCGTCAAATTGTGGAGCACAATCATGAACAGTCAATTGCTACTACAAACAATAGAGTTGCACTAGCAGGCCTGCAAGATATGCCAATTTGAAATAGATCTGCATCTTGCGCTTGAAATCTTCCCATGTGGATAGTTGCTGACCCACCGCTACCCATTGAAGCAAGAACATGGCCTCGCCTTAAAGGTGCAAACTTGCCACACGAATCTACTCTCCAATTATGTTGTAGAAGCCAAAATACTCCTCAGCTTGGTACAGTCAACACATCGGGTCCTGCAAACCATCATAAGCAACGAGATTGTACTTACAAGGTTTATGCGTTGTTCCTAAGGAGTTGACGGCCTCCTTGGAGGTTGTCTTCTTTTCCTCGCGCTCTTGATCCTCCTTCTTTATGGTGCATAGGATCCGCGCCAGGTAGATGAGTTCTCTCACCATTGATTGATTTTGTCGAAAGTTATCCTAAGCGAAGCTAATGAAGTCTCGAAGTTCTTATCGTAACTCCTCCATCCACTGATCCCCCATAGTATCGGGTGCAAGATCGAACTTTGATATCACGTTGATAACGTCGAGATTCTCTTAAAGGCATAGGGACCTCCAAACTCGCGGCAGTGATCATTGGTACGTGACACATCTTGGGTGGCACGCAAAGAGGCTGTCCTATAATCGGGGAAAAAAAAAAAAAAAAACACGAAAATAAGAAAGGAAGATTGGAAGGAAATATCGAACATGTCTCTTTATTTGACTCTAAAACCTTACAATGAGATACTTAGAACTACTTTTTTAGTTTTCTAAACTAAGTAACGTGGAAAATATACATTTTATATTCTTAATGCTCAGTTTTTTCCCTCCAACTTCAAAGCACTTTCCAAGTTGCTTTTCGGGTTTTTTTTCACTTTGCTACGCATATGACAGAAATTTGCAGAAGAGCCTATGAAATCATGTACAACTAATTCGAGGTTTTAACTCGAGGGACGAGGTAAAAGGTGGATGTTTCCATGCCCATATCAACCTCTCCCTCTAATTGATCATACTGTATTCAAGTTATTCTCCTATAGTCCTATTTTTCCTGCATTCAAAAGTTAATAGATCATAATCTTACTAACAACAATCTTGGGTAACAATCGCAGCTTCTTCGTCGACCGTGTTCCGATCCGCGTGTACAAGAACAACGGAAAGCCCAACGACTTCTTCCCTAACGCGAAGCCTATGTACATGTTCTCGAGCATATGGAATGCCGATGACTGGGCCACACGCGGTGGCCTGGAGAAGACGGACTGGTCCAAGGCCCCCTTCGCCTCGTCCTACCGCGATTTCCACGTTGACGCCTGCAAGTGGGAGGACCCCTTCCCAGCCTGCGTCTCGACCACCGCCGACCACTGGTGGGATCAGTACTCAGCATGGGAGCTCAACGACGCCCAAAGTTTAGACAATGCATGGGTGTGGAGGAACCTCGTCGTCTATGATTACTGCAAGGACTATGAACGATACACAGAACCACTCCCCGAGTGCAAGCTGTAGGTGGGGTGGGATTGAGGGCATTACAAGGATCTCGAAAGGATTACTTCTAAATTTTGGGGTTCCCATGTTATTTGATTTTTTTCCCCTGTAAAGTTAGTCAATATATATATATATATATATATATATATATATATATATATATATTTGAATTGTAAGTTTTAGTCGAAATAAGTTGCTGTGAACCAGAATATAAAATTTCTTTTTAAGATAAAAATATTACGGGATGCCCCTCAGCTCTGAAAGTGATTCTTTTTTCTTAGAACATGCAGAGAAGTAATGGTTTATTGGAACCAATTGACCGAGCTAAAATGGCCTTACACACCATCCGCGCTTTCTGCAGATACCCTGCACTTTCAAAATTGGATGATTTTAATCGATTTATTTTAATTTTTTTATGAGTAAAAATCACTTTATATAAATAAAAAATCATATTATACAGGTAAAAAATTATATTTTAGATAAAAAATAATATTATAAGTGAAAAAATATTTAACTACTAGAAAAATAAAATACATTGATATATTTTTAATTTCAATAGACATATTTTAACTTTTAATTGATATATTTTAATATTTAACTGATATAAATAATTTTTAATTAATACATTTTAATTTATTTAATTTTTAATCGATTAATTTTTCTTATACATTAAAAAATATATTAAAACGTACATTCCCGTACTAATATTCAAATAATAATATGTTTAATGGCCTACCAATCTTCACCATGTCTCCTCTGCTAACCCCATAGTTGCCATGCCGACGCAGAAACGCACAAAATGACTCCAACTTTTTCCCAACACAAACCTCTTTGACCGGGAAATAAACTCATTACCACAGTACTCAACTCTGGTTTCGATTGGAAGGTGGATGAAATATTTCATGGATAAATTAAAATGAAAGGTGGACATTTATTTAAGTGTTAAAATAAAAAAATAATTAAATACATAATTAAAATGATTGATATAATGATATGATCTTAATAAATATTTATCTAATAATATAAGTAAAAGTGAAAAGTTGATATTTATTTAATATTAAAAATAAAAATGAAAAATCTAGTAAATATCTTTTAATAGGAAAAATGAAAATAAATATTATTGTAATTTGATTAAATTAGTTGAAAATAATTAGTAAGAAATTACGTTGAAACGATAATAAGAATTTAAACAAAAATGGTTAGTTGGAAACTCTGCAGTCAAACGGATCCTAAAAGGACAAAGGTGGAGAGGTGATATCCGCGCCCGTAAAAGGGGACTCAAAACACTAATCGGAACAAAAGCATAGATAATAAAAATATAAAACAAATAGAAACGAAGTGCCTCCAGATGCAACAAATTTCCAACAATACTTCACACATGGATATGATATACCCCACCAAAGTGAAATCAACGAATTGCATGTTGCCTGTCAAGTGACCAAGACTGGCTAAGGATCCGACCATGGTAAGTTCGGCTTCTTGCAATATATATAACAAGTTGTACCGAGAGATTTGTTGAACCATATGCTCCAAGATTGGGTGCAACACAACCAATTTCAAGGGGTACTTCTCGTTTGTTATATGGAGATTATAATCAGGATTTCATCAGCCTTTGCTGAATATACTCCAATTTTAATAGCTTCAACACAAATAGTGAGGATGGTTGGAATAGTTTGTATTAATGACTACCGAGTATATCCATGTAGAGTAAGATCTATTGTTGAGTTTCTCATTCATTGAGTCTTCTCCATGCTATGCCTTGAAGAGGGCTCGAATCTCCACACTTTTACCAGATTTTGGGCCTCACATGTCTATATTTTCACTGTTGAAGTATCTTGAAAGTGAATCATATCCTATGAATATGATATTCAGATTGATATATGAAATGATAAAATGCAATATTGATGAACATCAATCATATCATAAAACCAAGTCAAGCATAAATTGCTTCCATTAGGATCATGACAATCAAGATAATCCAATCCAAATTGAGATGAACTAAAAACTTATGGTTGAATTACTTCCATAATTATAAGTTTATAAACCTACCCCATTTCTACTTAAGTCAAAGTAGCTTTACTATTGTCGTGCTAAATCGGTATTTTAGAAGATATAATCGTTGTAGCAAGTTAAAATAGCATGAAAATAAATAAAATTTATAACTCGAATGAAATCCAAGGTCGAACGCAGGAAGCAAGTGTTGTAATTAATCTCAAAGATCAAAATAAAATCACAAATATAAGTAATTTTTAATGAGAATTCCATGCAAGAATGATATTTATAAGAGAATCAGTAGCAATGTGCAAAAAGAATGGGGTAAAATGATGATTTAAATCACCAAATTACCCTACAATGTTAAGTTTCACAATTCACTCAAATATCAGAATCATATAAGCCAAGAATATCTCAATTTAAGAACTAGCAGAACCAATGCACCAGACGACAAAGATGAAGTTCAGACAACTTAAGTAACACCCAGCTACAGTGCCTTTAAGAGGCTTAAGGCCTCTTTCCTTCTCTTTAAGCCTCAAGGGGGAGGCACAGCACAGCAAAGGCACGAAACCTCTCAGATTTGCTAAGCATAGAGAGCAAGCAGTAGAGAGCAAAACTGCCCCCCTCTTTCTCTTTCCTTCTCTTCTTTCTCTCAGAGACCTAAGGTTAGCTGGGTTATCGAGCGAGTAACCAGATCCAAAACAGGGTGCAGGCCTGCGGGCGTGATCGCAAGCGAGTAGTAGGTGCTCGGGTAAGCGGGTGAAGGTGCTGGGGACCCAACCCCCGTGACTTGGGCGAAGGGATGGAAACACAAAATCAACTAAGTGTGCACGGGCACTCTCTTCCCACTGATGTGGGACTAAACCCCGCAGCCTCTTCTCGCGAATACAGCAGCTGGAGGTCTTCTTTAATTGGAGTGGTTGTTGCTTTGGCTCTTCAATTGGAAGCCTGGAGCGAGCACCTGGGACGAGTCCGCACTACCTGGAGTGGATTGGATAAAGAACGTGGCCGCGGCTTGTTAAACAAATCGGAAAAAATGGTGTCGACAACGGAGCTCCGGTGAGGTACCTAAAAAGCAAATGACAGCCTTGCGGCCACGTTAAATATGCTCAAAAGGATCACCGTGGAACAACGACTGTGTTGGTGGGTGTGGTGTGTGGTGCAAGTGAGGGTGGTGGCCTAACGACCTTGAGAAGGTGGTGTGGTGAGGGTAGTGTCAGGTGGAGTGCATGGGCAGCCAATCCCCTCAATTTCTTAAGGGGTTTTGGTGGGTGATGTACGGCGAAGGTGTAGGGACCGGTGGCGGCCAATTTGGTGGAGTGTAGCAGTCGTGCGAGCTCACTGGAGGTACGCCGACGAGATGGAAGATAAAGTTGAAGCAGGCGCAACAGTGGTCGGAGTCAAAGTTTGGAGGTGTGGTTGTGATCAGTAGAAGTTGAGGAGTTGACGGACATAGCTAGCAGACGAAAGAGGATGGAAGAGGTATGGCCAATGCCAGAGGAGATGAATGCTCCAATGGGGGGAGACGGCGACGGGGACGAGGTTGAAAGGCACCTCGCAGGTATAGCAAAGTGCGGATTTCGAAGGGGAAGAATCGGGCACCTATTGTACGTGGCGGCCAACGAAGAAGCTAGGGATAGGAAGTCGCCAGAGCAAGCTCGGAGCGAGCCTAAGGTAGAGGAAAGAAGAGGATTTTTGACTCAAAAGCTTACTAAGGAGGTGAGAAATATCATGGGCAAGTTTTTATAGGCCATCAGACAACCTTCAAGCTTGGAAACAAGCTTGAAGAGCTTGAAATCTTCGAATTAGGTTTAGGATTTTTCAAGGGTTCGCACATGCTTTTAGCTTGATTTGGAAGGCCAAGAAAGAGCTCGAATGGAAGAGGATCTCGTCAGGAGTCCTTCCATTTTTGGGAAAGATTCGCCGCAGATTCAGAGTGAAATGCTTGATTGAAACCTTCCACGCATGGACGGAAGGTTCCAGTGGGGACCAATTTATGAAAAAGATGAAGTTGGGGGACTATTTGTAAGATTTTCAAAAGTTAAGAGACTCTCCATAAGAAAAAGAGTTAGACCAAGATTGAAATGCAAACTAGGTCAAAATGATCTCAGATTGGACCTAAATTTTGATGCAAACCTAATTTGAACCCAATGAATCTAATGGTGAAGTCGAATTTTAATTTTAACCACGTAAAATTTGAAAAATTACGCAAAAGCCTAAATTAGGGTAATTTTCTGTCTGTGACTGTTTCAGACCAAAATGGATTCTGATAGTCAAATCCAAGATATAAAATCCTATAGAATATTTTTTTATGAATTTTAAAAAATTTAAGTAAATTTCACCCTAACCAGAACCTCAATTAATTAAGTAGATCTATTTTTAAGATTTCAGATGTCAATTAATTCTCATAATGCGTGAAAACATATTTCTGCCTACATGAACACATTTATTAGACATTAATGACCATATAACCTTTAATAAATCCTTAAAATACCCTATGATTATTCTGTATTTATGGAATACTGGTAAAATTACATAAATAACCCTATTTTCCCTTCTTAAAACAGCTCAAAGTGCTCATAAGACCTTTTTATGGATATATAGGAACATTTGTCAACCTTTTTAAACTAAATTAAGCTAGTTATAACTCATGATGATGTTTCCATCACTTGCCAATCTTTTTTATTTCAATTAGATGGATCTTGAATTAAGGGTACCGTGGGCAATTGCAAGATTCAAGTTCCTTGATAATCTTCATATAGCAAATACTATTGCACATACAATCATAATCAACTTGATGGAACAGTTTGATCTCTAAGTGAATCTTCTATTGTTTCTAACAAGAAGGTTTGGTTTCATCCAATCATTAATAACTTCGAAAGGTACTGAAACCAGAAATAGAAGCCCGCCTGACATCTAGAAGAATCATCAATGGTTGTCAGCTGTTAATATCATGCAAGCATAAGCTTCACACCATTGTGGACTCACCATGATTTTGGCATTCCCTAAAAATAGTGATTGTAACTTCAGTCGCCATCTTCATATCTATGTTCATTTATCGCAAGCACTAGACATAACTACACGTTAACTCCAGTATAATAAAATAAACTTAAAGTGGCAGAGATATCAGAATGTCAGCCACTTTTAATCATGGAATAGCCCAACTTTTATTCTCTTGGGACAAAAAATTCAATAAGCTGAAATGATATACAATAAACATTGTGGAGACTGATTATTCACTATTCTCAAATGGAATTGCCTAAAACCAGAAAAAATGTAATTACCTGACACCTGGGTGTGAAAATGATGCAACATTCTATTCAATAACCAGGAAAAATCCCAGATGCTCTTCCAATTGTGGATGTGGCAATGAAAAAGCCAGAACTAGATAGAGAAATTAGCTTTTTGAAATTGTAGTGATCACTCCCTATCCGTCTTTTCCACTGCCTAACAATTCACTCCTGTTATGCATCCCTAAATATTATAAAGCTGATGTTGATCCTGTCCACCAAAGCAAAAGGTATGGAATGGGTGTTGCCCAATGGAAAGTAGTGCAAGGTCCTATCTCTGGAGTTCCGAAAACCATTACCACAAACTAATGTGAATCACATTGCAGCCGTCCAACCATTTGTCTTCATCATACAGAAATATTTTGTAGGGACAACAGCACCAGCTTGTGCACAGAGATCAACAACAGCAGGTGCGTGGCCATAGAACCCTCTTCCACTGTCCAAGAGAACAGGAGGATCCTGGCGGCGCCTATGCCACACTATCTTTGGAGGCACCAGATCATCCACACCAGCCTTCTCCCAGAAATGGTATGCTCGCCATCTCTCAAACTTGAAGACTCCACAGAGTCTGGCTCTATGCCCAGATGGACCTATGTGAACTTCAGAGCAGTGTTTGCAAACCTTTGCAGGATACACCAACAGCAATCTTTGCACTCCCAATCGAAGTGATTCCCAAGCATCTAAAGTTCTCTGTGCAACCGCTCTGAGCACATCAGGTGAAGAAGTATCAGCATTATAATCTGAAGCATATGCTTTCTGTTCATAGGATAGGAGAGTTTTGTCAGAGACATCAGCTCCTGCTTGTTGGCACAGCTCCACGACAGCAGGAATACGATCATAGTCAAACCTCTCATCATGTTTGATGATATCTTGAAACATGTTGTTTAAACAGAATGCTTCCACAGGGACAAGGATGTCATTCAGCTGGCCCTCTGCCCAGCAGTGCTGTTGGTTCTTAGTGATGTGCCTAAAACCATGGCACGTCCGAATTTCATGGCCCATCTCACCAATGTAAACCTCAGAGCAAAACCTGCAAATAACCATGGTGACATAAGGCCTCAAATAGTGAGAGTGATCAGGAAGTTAGATGGTGAGACTCATAAGAGAACAATGACAAGCAAAAATGCATTGGATAAGTCATGAAGCAAACACAATCACCACCTTAGACTGACCAAAATATCCATGTAGCAAACACAAAGCTGTTTTGCAAGCATTTTAGGTGCCAGCCCATGTATGAATCACCAAGATGGTACAAATCACTGAGTCACTGACCTCTCTAGTTAGGTTGGCACCATACCATTGCCTAGCCAGTCCATAAACTGCCTAAATAGATCTGCTTAAGTTAAATGTGGATTTCCTTCAGCCAGCAAAGTGATTCTTTGAAAATGCCACTTCTGTCCAGCCACTTCAATCATTATTGTCAGACAAAACAAATTATCTTAAGATTGTTCCTTAATTATTTATCATGATTTTCCTCATAAAAAAAAATCTATCATGGTTTAGGATACTTATTATTATCAATGCCATGACTATCAATATACAAAGATATAATCCTTAAAAAGCATTGATATATGAGTTCGGTGTGGCTGAGAAGCATTCTGACACTAGCTTCCTCCCTACACGTCAAATCTTGATGTTGGTACAAATGCCTCTTTCTTGATCAGGTTTTGGCATTACCATGGAAAGGCAAAGATGCGGCATTTTAACAAACAGAAAAAACAAAAAAAAGTACTTAGCATCTGCACTCCACCTAATTAGAGTGCAACAACAAAATTCATAAGGGAGAAGGCCTTATGCAGACAAAATCGAGACAAGGGCAAACCCTACTTTGAGGGGTAGGAAACTGTGTAAGGCAGCACAAGCTGTACGCTCAAGGTTTGTAAAGTTAATGCAAAATTAGGATGTCTCCCACCTTGGAAAATCCTCTTTTTCTTCATATCCACTCTAACCAATCACGCTTGCGGATCTCATATCTACAGTCGTTAGAGATAAATAAATTTCTAGAATATAATCTAACAAAGAAGATGGTAGAAAGCTTATTTGTCTAATTATTGAGGAACTGTATCCCTAGAAATTTTGTCGGCATCAGGGTTTATACAACATGAAATGTGGCAGTTTTCCTCTCAAATGGAGAGCAAACACAGAAGCATTTCAATTAATGAATGAATCAAACAGACAAATTATTTCAATAGAATTTCTGCACCTTATTCTGAGCTTTGAAAGAAGTAGACAAAGGCTATCATGGAATACAGGATGTTTCTTTTGGTATCTTGGTCACTTCTAATCCATTCTTGACCTCTTATGTTGTGTAGACAGAATGTCCTCTATACTCAAAGACAATTATTTAAGGCCAAACGTTTGGTTGTACTGGTAGATGCTTAGGGCCTTGATGTTACCCAAATTATACTGCCTTTGTAGATGCAAACAGCATAGAATTTAGGTACGGAATTCACTATGTCCCACTGTGACTTGTCCAGATATCAAGCATACATTGTTGGAAGACCGAGCCAATTCATGAACCTTAATACACTCACCAGTAAGCAGAGTCTGTCTTGTATCAAGATACTGAAATATCTTGCCTGGAAGAACTGTGTGAATCAGCAAGCAAAAGAAAAGGTTCCTTGCTTGCAACAAGGCATCGAAATACCCCTAACAGAAATGTGGTCATCTTGATGCCTCTTTTTTTTTTTCATTTTGAGAAAGATTTTGATAACTATCGTTGGAAGAAAAGTGATGGAATTGAATTGCTACGAAACCTAGCCTCTTATATTGTGAGGGAAAGGAAAAATTACATAATGTAGAGAAATGATGTGAGTACATATTGCAGGAAACCTAGCACTCTATTTATAAAAGAGAAGCCCTGGGGAAAAATATAGCCAGCCCCCTATACTTCTCAAAATAAGTATAAAACGGAAAAGACAACAACATTAATAATAACAGAATAACGAGGGTATCAACATTTCCCCTCAAGTTAAAGCATAGATGCCGTTTATGCTCCAGCTTGGAAGAGCATTTGTTGAAGATGGACTGGGGAAGGCCTTGGTAAACATATTGACTTCCTAATCTTCTGATGACACATGAACTGTGCAAATAAATCCTTTCTAGATCAAATCCCTAGTGTAATGACAATCTACTTTCATGCTCTTCATGTGTTCATGAAAAGTTGGATTATTAGCAATGAAAGTGGCAACTATATTGTCACACATCAATTCCATGGGATCTATGACAAGGAAATGGAAGTCCTAAAGAATAGACCTAATCCACATAAGCTCCACAGAGGCTTGTGCCATAGCTTGATACTCAAATTTCGCACTAGAACTAACTACAATTGTTTGTTTCTTCCTGCACTATGCAACCGGGTGGACTTCCACAAAGGTGCAAAATCCTGTGGTGGGCTTCCTATCCTTGGGACACCTAACATAATTAGCATCTGTGTAGACCATGACGCCAAGTTCCCTGGCATGAGTGAACAGAATCCTTTTACAGAAGTAGACTTAAGATACCTCAGGATCATCATAATGGCCTCCCAATGAACTCTCCTATGTTTATCCATAAACTAGCTCACTTTGTTGAAAGCGAGTGAGATGTTTGGACATGTCACCGTCACTTACAACAGCTTTGCCACCAATGTTTTGAACTATTTGGCATCTACTAGTACAGAGCTGTCTTCGTAGAGATGCACATTGGGCTCTATTGAGTATAAGGGGTATTATGTAATTTTTTATATTTATTTGATCCCCTTGTAATTAACCTAGTGCTATTTTCTGTAAAAGAGAACCTAGGGTTTCTTTTGGAGATAGCATAAACCTTTCCTCTTCATATGGTATCAGAGCAACGGTCATAGGCCAGTACTCTGATATCCCACTAAATATTTCACCACGTGTAGATGTGCAGATCACCAACATCTTGGTGATTCATGCCTAGGGATGTCAATTTGGTATTCTCCAACGGAGAATCGACCCGACCCCACCCAATTTGGATGGGTAAAACCCACTCCATTTAATATTCAAGCGGGTTTGGGTTTTCAGATCTAAATCCGATCGGGTTTGGATTTGGATATGGGAAAAGGTATCCCCAAACCCATACCCGATATAGATGTATTATATATACAAAAACTCAAAAAAATTTAAATATTCCAAAAATCCCAACTCTCAAGACCCCCAAATTTCCAAGGGCTGCTCAATCATCAATGCTCCTGCATCTTTTCGACTTTCCAAATATTATCAAACTCTAAAGGTGGAGCTATCAATTCGTTTTCCAATGTCAAAAACCTGGAGCCAAGAAATTCTGACTAGCAAGTTTTCAACTTGCAATGTCCCATCCCATTCTATCATTTCCTTTCCCTGAGTAGCTGCAGCACCACACCGGTGACACTACATCCACAAACAGTAACCACACTCCACGCCTCTACCATCCACGCTGCAATACTCCTCTCCACGGTCCACCATACACCACTCCACTAAGTCCACTCCAGTGACTCCACGCTACAACTTGCAGTCCTCTCCTTACATACAGATGTAAGTAACTCTACTCTTCCACTCTTTCCTTGCACCGAATTCTTGGCCATCACAATACTACCATATGCATTTTTTCCTTGTGGTATTTTAAAATAATAGTGTGATATATATACTAACGTGTTAATGAGTACCCGTTAATTAAATGCATACCTATTAATTTAACGGGTATGGGATGGGTTTTCCCCAATTGCATTTGAGGCGAGTATGGGTAATGAATTTGTAAATGGGGATGGGTTTGGTAATAATAAAACCCAACCCAAACCCAACCCATTGGCATCCCTATTCATGCCCTAAATAGAGAATCACAGCAGCAGCAGCAGCGTGGGAAGTGCCTACGTCGCCATAGGATGGCTAGGTAGCAACAGTGTTGCCGCGAGGTGGCTAGGTAGCAGCAACAAGCTAGGCAATGTCCCTCGCACTGCCAACAGACCCTATGGTGCCCCTACAACCACATGTTGCTACGGAAGATTAGCGCTGCAGATTTCTGATGTGTGTAGCGATGTCAGATCTTCAGTCGTTGAGACGTGTGTGATGAGCCTTCTCTCATACGCAACTTAGTTAGCTATGAGTCTTCACTCACTCTTGAAGATGTTTCCTTTCTACAGCATGATGAGCCTTCTATCATTCATAGAGCCTATGTTTGGCCCTAGGATAGGGTCGATTTCAGATCTACAAGGGGTTGCTTATGTAGCCCAATAAGGATCAAAGAAGTCTGGTGATACCTAGGTAATTGACTTCGAGGCATCTATTCACCTTACTAGGAATGCAGAATATCTAGAGAACCCCTTATCCCCACATGGGATCAAAAGGGTGAGGTTTGGTAATGGTGTCACTTCCTCGATCACAGCCATTGGAGGTGTTCAAGCTACCTCTAGGTTGATGATTAAAAATGTTCATTGTGCTCCTAAGTTTCTTATGAACTTATTGTTAGTGAGCCATATCTGCAAGGATCTTGATGTCGGGTGATATTTGATAAGGAACACTGCTACTTTCAAGACAGACAGACAAGGGAAACCCTTGGTGGAGGCATGGAGAGAGACAACCTATACTACCTAGACATGTCTACCTTGTTCACTGGAGCTATATCTACTACCAATGATCCTTGGTTGTGGCATAGGAGGCTTGGTCGTCCATTAGTCAAGAAAATGAGGTAGATGTATCCTAAGTTGCCAGAATCCTTGACTCTTGAGTGCGAGGATTGTTAACTTGGGAAACACCACAGGAGCAACTCCCACAATAAAGTGATGGGGTGAGTGTTACCCTATTTGCACTAGTACACTGTGACATGTAGGGACCATCCAGGGTTATGACTCCAGGAGGACACAGGTATCATGCAATGTTTGTGGATGATTATAGTCGCCTCACTTGGGTCTTCTTGATGAAGACTCAATCAGGGATTCCCCAAATTGTACAAAGGTTTATCTTAAAGGTGCAGATCAAATATGCCACCACTATTAGAGTCTAATATAGTGACAATGGATTAGAGTTCATGCAGAAGAATCTACAAAGAGTTCTTCAACAGTCATGGGGTCATACATTAGACATCTTATGCTTACGCGTCTCAACAGAATGATGAACCTTGATGTTCCATAGGAAGGCTCGAAGGTAATTCTAGGGAGATGCCATCTTTATTGTTGCGTACTTGATTAACCGAATACCCTCTTCCATGCTTAGAGGACGAATCCCGTACCAAGTTCTCTATCCAGGCTATGACCAATTTTTCACCCAACCTTTGCGGATTTTTGGCTGCACATGCTTCGTCGAAGCCTTCGACAATCAATATAATCTTGCTCCCCGAGCCGTGAAGTGCATGTTCCTTGGATATTCCATGACTCAAAAGGGATACAAGTGCTACGATCCAGTTCACAAGAGATACATTCATAGTTGTTAAGGCGGTTGCCCTAGGTGATTGGGCCACTGGGTGAGGCAATATTTGGCACTGTCGCCCCAGATGGGTTCCAAGCGATGGTCTTCAATTAGGCGACCTACCTCATTGCCTCAAGCGCACCCTTCCCTTGAGTCGCCTCTTTGCCTTAGTCCCAATCAAGACCTTAGTCGATCATTGCTAAGGTCGAAGACCCTCTTCATCCCATCGCTACTCGATCATCACCAAGGTCAACTCTCTGCCATCTCCTTCCTCCCCATTGCCTCCACCAGCTTCAGTAAGGAATCCCACCAGCTTCCTCCCCATTGCCTCCACCAAGGTCAACTCTCTGCCATCATCACTACCGTCATTCCCTGAAGTTTCAGTAAGGAATCCTAGGACCCTCGATGGTGTGCATCCACGGATGAGATGCAGGCACTTTAGTCCAAGGGAACATGGGACCTTATGCCATATCCTCAAGGTGCTACAGTTGTAGACTACCAATGGGTTTACACCAATAAGTATAGGGCTAATGGGACCGTCAACAGATACAAACCCAGACTGGTGGCCAAGGGCTTCACACAAATATATAGGGTAGATTATTTTAAGACCTCTTTTGTTACTCGCATTTCATCTATTCGGATTGTCATCTCCATTGGGATGGTCATTACACCAGCTAGATATAAAAAATGTCTTCTTGTACGGTGATCTGGCAGAGGAGGCATATATGAGACAACCACTGGCAAGGCTGCAAAAATCAATCTATGCAGCCGATTAATCTGCGATCGAGGATTGAACCTCATATCAATACTCAGGCCTATAATCGGGTGGACCGATTAATCGATCAATTATCGGATTAATCGATTGATTAATCGTTTGATTAAATATTGGGAGTTCAATTTTTTGTGTCTTGATTGTCATGCCGAAGAGAAAAAGAACCCCACCTAACTTCTCCATTCCCCTCCCCCTACATTTAAATCCTAATGTAACCTAACCTATGCCCCTCTCTCCAATTCTCCCCAATCCTTCATCACCACCGCCCTCCTTATTGCCTTTCAAGTCTCCTTAAGAGAATATATGTCAACAAAATAATACTAATATGTGTATATTTTCAATTTGTATATATGTATATATAATATGTATAATAGTATATATAATTATATTTAAATTTTTGAATACTTAAAAGTACTAAACCAATTAGTCTCTGATTAATCATCCGCATAACGTATACTCCTTAGTAAGTGACCTCACCGATTGAATACTGACTGCCGATTTCTACAACCATAGCCAACGAGCTATCATACTCAAGGGGAGTAGGTTTGTTGCTCGAGAAAGGCAATCTATGGCCTGAAGCAAAGTTCAAGGGCCTCGTTTGAGAGGCTTAGTTTGGAGGTTCAGCAAATTGGATTCCAGCGATCTTCCTCAAATCATTCCGTTTTCATCAGGAAGGTCAGTTGTGATGACACCTACCGGGTAGTCATTCTGGTAGTGTATGTTGATGATATGGTTTTGATTGGGGATGATGAGGAAGGCATCAGCCAAACAAAAGCATTTCTGCAGTCCACATTTGTTACCAAGGATCTGAGTGACCTCCACTATTTCCTAGGGATAGAGGTTTTAGACAAGGGTTTGGCCTATCTTTATCCCAGAGGCAATACACCTTGCAAATTCTAAAGGAGGTTGGATTGTTTAAGGGCTAAGCCTTTAGCCGTCCTTGTTAAGCCACAATACACTCACATATCTGATGAGGATGATCCTCCGTATGAGGATATTACCAGATACCACAGTACAGTGGGGCGCCTATTATATCTAACCATTACCCGACCAGACATTAGTTTTGCGGTAAGCGAACCCAACCAATACGTGTAGACTCCTCAATATAGACATTGGCAAAAGGTTTGCCTCATCTTAAGGTACCTCACGAGAATCCCTAGTCAAGGATTGTACTACACAGCCAGTCGAACTCTAGATGTCAGCCTATTTAGATGCAGATTATGCTGGGTTAATTGATGATCAACGGTCAACCTTAGGGTTTGCAATATCTTGGAGGCAATCTGGTGTCATGGCAAAGCAAAAAGCAAAATGTGATGGCTCGTGTGGCCAATGCAAAGGCAAAACACAGAGCCATTACACATGCGGCTTGTGAAATCATCCGGATAGTAGGCTTTCTGCAAGATCTAGGAGTGAAGGTTGATATACCAGTTTCACTTTATTATGATAATAAATCAGCCACCTACATTGCCTCTAATTTGATCTTCCATGAGAGGACCAAACATGTTGAGGTAGACTATCACTTCATGCGGAATGTCATTCTTAAAGGCAAAATCAGCACCCCATATGTTCCATCTGAGCTTCAACTAGCAAACATCTTCACCAAAAACTTAAAGAAGTGACATGACTTTCTTTGTAGCAAGTTGGGACTTATAGACATCTACATCCCAACTTGAGAGGCAATATTGAGTATAATGGGGTATTATGTAATTTTCTATATTTATTGGGTCCCCTTATAATTAACCCAGTGCTCTTCTCTATAAAAGAGAGCCTAGGGTTTCTTTTGAAGATAACGAAAACATTTCCTCTTCACAACGTCCATGGGGATTGTGGCTAGCTTGGCACCTGACATGTCGATCACCTGGAGAAGATCAAGGTTATACTTTCTTTGGGAGAGTACTACTCTAGCATTATGAGCCAACTCAATATCAAGATAGTACTTGAGTGGAGCCAAATCTTTTGTGACAGTGTTGTCTCAAAATCTCCTTGGTGGCAGATATGCCACCAATGTCATCCCCTGTCAAGATCATATCAACATACACAAGCATTACCACCCACCCTTGTATTATGGTCCTAACAAAAAAGGATTGGTCAGCTGCTGATCTTTTGAAGCCAATCTGTTCAAACACTTCCGATAGTTTTTGGAACCATGCTCATGAGCTCTGCTTAAAGCCATAGATAAACTTATAAAGCTTGCATACTTTGGGACACTCCCTAAATCTCGAAGCTAGAAGACTACTGCATGTAAACCTCTTCGTTAAGGTTACCATAAAGGAAAAGAAAGACATTCTTGATATTTAGTTGGTGCAAACCCCAATCCAAGTGTGCAACAACAAAATGAGAATCTGGACTATAGGAAGCCAAGCCATAAGTGAGAAGGTATCAAAATAATCAATACCATAAGTCTAGGTGTAGCCTTTGGCTATTAACCTTGCTTTGTATCATTCCACGGTACCATCCAGCTGATACTTAACAGTGAAGACCTATTGACAACCAACAATGGTGGTGACTGGAGCATCAACCAATGTCCAAGTACTCGTGGAGCGTAGGGCAGACATTTCTTCGTCCATAGCCCTTTTCTACTGTGGATCACCGAGTGCTAATTGGTGAGAAGGAATCTGCACTGTGGAGAGGGCAATCATAAACTACTTGTGCTCAAGAGAAAGCTTGTCCAGGGAAACAATCCAAGAGAGAGGATGTAGGGTGCAGGACCTCGTCCCCTTCCGTAGGGCAATAGGAAGATCGAGATCAGCATTCTCATTGTCATCTGGTGGGACAATTGCAAGTTATGGACCAGGAGTATCTGTGGCACTAGGACTAGAAGAGTCATTAGTATCACTAGAGATAGGGATTACCTCAATAGAAGGTGAAGGCGCTGGCACTGCAGGAGGGGGTTTCATGTTACTGCACCTATCTAGGTCTATGTGAATAGACTAAGCGAAACCTGCAATCCTGCTCATTTGTGGTAGGCACTTGCTGCTCGAGGCCAGGAGTAGGAATGGGTACCTCAACCTTACTCTCTAGATCGACAGTAACAATCTAAGATCCCGCGGAAGAGTATTACAATACAAACTCAAAAAAGGAGACATCAAGACTAACAAAGTGTCATCTCCCCACAACGTCTTAGCATCAATACCCTTTTGAAGTTTTGGAATATCCCACAAATATACATTTCACAGCCTTGAGAGACAATGTCTCTAGTGAAACCACTGATATGGACAAAGGAAACACACCCATACCGCCTTAGAGGACACAATAAATAACTCCTTGTCAAGGAACAAGATGGAATATGGGACTTCCTCATCAATGACCGTGGATGACATGTGGTTTATCAGATAGCACACATAAGGACTACATTACCCCATTATGACACTAGGACACTATGCTAAATCAGCAAAGTGCAGGTGACATCAAGAATCTACCTATGTTTCCTCTCAGCAACACTATTCTGCTAGGATATACAAGGGCAACTCATCTAATGAATAATAACTTGGGCTTGGAACATTGCCTGAAGAGAATGTGTACAGAATTCCAACGCATTGTAAAATCGAATAATCTTCATATGAGCATTAAACTAATAGTTTATTTCAATAAGGAATTCTCAATTATAGACCCAACTTCAGGCTTACACTTCAAAATAAGCACCCAAGACAACAAGAAAAATCATCAACGATGACAAGATAAAATCAGTGACCCATACAATATACTAGGACCCCAAACATCTAAATGCAATAACTCAAACAAGCCATCCAAACTTCAACCCTGCCGATAGGGAAATGAACCTCTGGTGCTTTCCGAGCTGACACGTGTCACACTAGAAAATGGCAATAGGAGGGATCTGAGGAGTGACTCGTCGTAACTTTTACAAAGGTAAACGACCAAAACGTAAATGCCATAAGTAGCTTGATGCTCCACAAGTTGAAGACACAGCATGACCAGCATACGACGTCTGTAGTAAGCGATAAACCACCTTTCCTTACGGCCACAACCAATCACCTTCCCTATCTATATATCTTGAAAGATGAGTTATCGCATCAAATTTAACACATCAATGTAGTTCCTTTGTAATACGACTAACAAAAGTTTAGAGGAAAACAAGAGCATGGAGAACATTTAGTAGCCTAATATGGGGGGCTATCTAAACCTCCTGTCCAATAACCAAAGAATTCCTACTATCTACAACCAAAATAGTCTTTCCGGAAGTATCTGGATTCATCAGTGTTCAAGATGCCGACAGCATGCCAGCAATAACATAGGTTTTGGTGAAAGGGTCATATTGACACGTAGAAGGTGTTGATATGCAGGTGTGTTAGCGATGTATTGGCAATATGCCGAGAACATAGACCGTATCGACGATATGCTAACCATAGCAATGTTATTGCTACTGTTGTTTTGGGATTTGGGTTGTTGCTGCCATTACCAATTTTTTGCTTCCTTTCCTCTGGATTAGATCATCTATTTATGGGATTGATTCTTCATTATAGTGACAATAATCATGATATGAGCAAGATTGGTGGAAACTCCTCCATATTAACAATTCTCAAAACTAAGTTTGCTTTATCCCTATTGGTATGAATGGTTCAATGACGAGGCTTTTGTTGAGTTAAGGACTCCTTTAAGGTCTCTTTGTATCACATATCTGCTTCTACCTTTATCGTCTATGTCAATTAAGGCATGTGCTAGACCTTAATACTTGAAAAATGGCAGAGGAAGTTGAAGATATGAAGCTTTAAGTTATTATTCAACGGTAGTCAAATGGTTGTATTACTTTAGTTTAAATATGCATTGCATGCTTTATTTGAGTATGTATTGATTCAAGACTTGTGTTTTCACATATATGCCCTTCTTGCATAATCTTTTAAGGTTTTTACTTAGTAATTTATGATTTACTTGCAATTTTAATCATTTTAAGTAAATTCAATCGACATTTGTCGACATGATGTTGGCATGCCCTCAACATGCCCTCGATACGGATAATTTTAGGCTATCAATAACCTCAATAACCCAACATCGATATACAAACGTTTCCACGGCATACCCACGATAACCACACTTGGAAATTTGACACGGCATCAATTTCAGTACTTAGAACCTTGGACTCAATCTTGTAAAATGCTGAGCCTTCCCATAGATGTGCCATGAGGCACCAAAGTCTACAAGCAAGTCCACATCACCAAACTTAGTACTGCATGGAAGACCTATAGCTGAGGACTTAGCAACAACTGTACTATATTCAAAGCCAAATGGAGGAACCTAAGATATTTGAGATATACATTGGACCAGATCATCAAATTTAGCCTATGTGATAGGTGTGTGTGGACTCGGCTGTCACCTCAGGATGGACAATCGCCTGATGTGCACTAGCAAGCTTGCCATGCTTGGACCAGCAAATTTCTTCCATGTGTCTAGTCCTACTGCAATAGGAGCATTGGAGCCTGGTATGCTCCTGATTGCCACATCCACGGCCACAAGTAGGTTGTTCATGCTCTCTCCCTACCTTAAGATGCAACTATTGTAGAAGATGTGAGTTTATATTACAAGAAACACTAGAAACTCTAGGGAAAAACATAGGTAGGCCCCAATACTTCCGAAAATAGGCAAAAAACGAAAAAGACAACAACAATAATAAGAGAATAACTAAGGTATCAATACATAACGAGTCCAACTAAAAAAAAAAAAACTAACAGCCACAAAACATAAGAAAATAAGACTAATAAGGACTCGAACACTCCCTCTCAAGTTGGAGTATAGATGCCAATCAAGCCCAACTTGCTACATAGAAATACGTAACACTTCTTTGGTAGAGACTTGGTAAAGATATCAGCAATCTAGAGCTTAATAAAGACATGAGGAGTAGTAATCTTCCATCTAGAACAACATTGGAAATAAAATCGCAATCTACCTATATATGCAAAAAGAAATGAGCCTTATTATTTGTTCTTAACCCTAGGGCTCTATTTATAGCTAAAAACTCTAAGGCAAATTACACACATGCCCTTAAGCATAGATAGAAACAGAACAAGGCAGAAAATAACAAGACAAGACTCTAACAACCACCTTCAAGCTAAATCATAAATGTCAATCATGCTCAGTTTAGAAGAACATCTATCAAAGCTAGCCCTGGGGAGTAAGGTTTGAAATGCTGATTTCGACGCTATGCCAATGAAATTCTATGTCAATCTCAAGAAAATCAACAATAAGAGTGTTTCATCGTGACCATACCCAAGATTTCGACGTGTACGTGTGCGTGTTTGTGTGTCAATAAAGGTCTTTCTGCTATTTCAATGAAACTCTTCCCGCTCTTGCATTTTCGGATCTTCCTGCTCTTCCCCATTTTCGAACCGTACCTTTCCCACTTCCCCGACGCACAGCAGCACCCCAGATGGTTGGCATCCAGTAGCATGCCATCAAAATGATCCTGTAAATCAACACTTTATCCATGTTGGCATGACCCCTTCCCGGAAATGGGCTTACCGATGCCATGCAGCATTTAAAACACTGCTGGAGAGTGCCTTCATGAACATATCAACAGCTTAGGCTTCTGAAGAAACACGGCTAATACGGATAAGCCCGTTCATAATCAAGCCTCTAGTATAGTAACAATCGACCTCTACATGGCAAGGCTATTTGCAATGAACGTAGCTATTGTATTGTCACACCTTAGCTCCATGGGCTCTATAACTGGAATCTTAAGATCTTGGAGAACAGATCTAATCCACATGAGCTCAGTAGAAGCCTGTGCCATGGCTCTATACTCAGACTCAGCACCGAACGTGTCACCACAATCTGCTTCTTACTGTGCCAAGTAACCAAGTTCCCTCCTACAAAGGTGTAGAAGCCCATAGTAGACTTCCTGTCATTAAGACACCTTGCATAGTCAATATCTATATATGCCATGATTCTAAGATCACTAGAACGTGAAAACAAGAGTCCTTTTCCAAGTGCAAACTTAAGATATCTCAGGATCATCATAACTACATCCCAATGAACTTTCCTGGGTTTGTCCATAAACTAACTCACCTTGCTAACCGCAAGAGACATATCAAGTCGTGCCACTATCGCATACAATAGTTTTCCAACCAGAGTCCTACATTGTCTAACATCCACCAACCCAGAATCATTGTCATACAGATGTACATTGGGACCCATGGGAATATAGGTAGGTTTAGCACCTAACATGCCTGTCTCCTGAAGTAGGTCGAGCACATATTTCCTCTATAAGAGTACCACCCCTTCTCTATTGCATGCCACCTCAATCCACAAAAAATACTTGAGTAGGCCCGGATCTTTTGTAACAAAGTGCTTATCCAAGAATTCATTGGTAACATATATGCTCCTAGCGTCATTTCCAGTCAAGATGATATCATCGTATACAAGCATTACCACCCATCCATGTGGTGTTGTCCTAATGAACAAAGAGTGATCGGCAAACGATGTTCTGAAACCAATCTGTGCAACCACCTCTAATAATTTTTGGAACTATGCTTGTGGACTCTGTTTAAGACCATAAATGACCTTATGGAGCTTGCACATTGTACGATACTCCTGCTGAACCTCAAAGCTCAGTGGCTACTGCATGTAGACTTCATCAAGATCGTCATAGAAAAATGCATTCTTGACATCCAATTGACGCAAGCCCCAGTCCAAATGCACTACTACCAAGAAAAGAATCCGAATGATAGGCAACAATGCCACAGGAGAAAACATATCGAAGTACTAGATTCCATACAGCTGAGTGTAACCTTTGGCTACCAACCTTGCCTTATAGTGTTCAACAGTACCATCAAGCCGATGCTTCACAGCAAAGATCCATTGCAACCAATAATAGTTGCACCAGTTGAAGGATCAACCAGTGTCCAAGTACCTCTAGAGTGCCACTGTGGATCACCAAGTGCCAACTAGTGAGAATGAGGTAGTTGAATAGTGGAAAGAGCAACCACAAACTGCCTGCACTTAGGAGAAAGCCGAGCCAAAGAGACATGCGGGGACAGAGGATGCAATGAGCAAGATCTAGTCCCCTTCCGCAGAGCAATCAGAAGGTCAAGATCAACCCTCTCAGGCTCCTCTAGCGGGACAACATCAAGTAGCTCTAGTGAACTCAGAACATCTGTTACATCAAGATTGGAGAGGGGTACAACCTTAGAGGCAGAAGACTCTAGAGCAGGAGGTCAGTCATGTCTGGGTTGGTGAGATAGACCCTTTCGAAGATGCTATCAAATCGATCATGTGAAGGAGATGATGGCGCTATCTGCTTCCTATGGGTGGCATCTGGTACAGGAAGAGGTATAATGGCAACCTTCTTACTGGCAGGAGTGCAAATAAGGGAACCAGAAGTGGAATAGTAAGGAACAAACTTATGGAATGTGACATCTGCACTAGCATTGTGGCATCTGCCTACCAGATCAAAACAGCAGCACCCTTTCTGCATTTTTAAATATCTAAGGAAAATACATTTGATGCCGCGAGGAGCAAGCATATCTCTGTTAGATCCATGATGGACAAAGGCGACACATCCAAAAACCCTTTGTGATACCCCAAATAACTCACCGTCTAGGAATAAAATGGAACAAGGGACCTACTTGTCCAAAACTATAAATGGCATTCAACTTATAAGGTAGCATGCAATCAACACTGCATCTCCCCAATACCTATCAAGTACACTGTTCTGTATCAGTAAGGTCCTTGCAACATATGGAATGTGTCAATGCTTCCTTTTTGCCACATCATTCTGCTGTAACGTGTAGGGGCAACTCATCTGATGAATTATTCCACTCTTAATAGAAGGCATGAAGAGAGCCAGTACAAAACTCTAAGGCATTATCTAATCTGATAATCCTAACCTTCACCTCAAAATAATTTTTGATCTTTGTCACGAAAGCAAAAATTCATGTCTCCAACTTCAGACTTGGATTTCAATAAAAAAAATCCAAGACATGAATAGCCATCCACTACTACCAGGTAAAACCGATGTCCCAAACGATCTTGGTTTCTCCTCGATCCCCAGATGTCTAAATGCAGTAACTCAAACATGGAGTTAAAACTCCTAAGTTGGCTCCTTGGAAATGTACACCTGTGATGTTTTCCAAGTTAACACACCTTACATTGAAAAGTGGTTGTTTGAGCAATCTAAGGTAAAACCTTTCTAAACATAAGCAAGGATAAATGGCCAACTCTGAGATGCCACAAGTAGCTTGAGGCAAGCCTTATTCACGACCACACTTAATAGTCCAACCAATCAAAATATCTTCAAAGGTAAGAGAAATAGCATCAAACACTGTCCAACAATTTAGCTCCTTTGTTATCCTACTAACCAAGAGAAGACTTAGAGGAAAACCAGGAGAAAGAAGTATATTCTCCAATTTCATATGCGGAGCCACATGAATCCCCCGCTAACCAATAATGGGAGAATGTCTATCATTATGGTTCTACCCAATGGAATCAACTTGAGAGTAGATAACTTCTTTACATCTCTACATATGTGTTGTGATGCTCTCAAGTCGACGAACCAATCCACTTCCTTTGCATGAGATTGGTATGCAACCCGCACTTGAGCTACATCAAGCTAGTAGAGTCTTTGGAGCAGTATCTCATACTCCTGGAAACTGTAACTATATCATGTGCAACAAATGCACTGTGCTTAGCTATAACCACTCCCTTCTCTTTAGACAAGTACATCCTCTTCAGGCTATCCCACATTCCTTTGGCCATTTTAAGGTACATGATTTGAAAGTCACATGTGGTACAATAGAATACATGATCCACACCTTGACCATGATCTTAAATCACTTTTAATCATCCCTCTTCAAGAGAGCGGATGGGAACGTATCATCCCTTTGAACTCAGTATGTAGTCTCCCCTTAATAAAGGGAGCGACTAACAGTATTCGTGATCCTCAAGTAAGGTGTATCCGTTCTCATTATATGAGAGCATTGCTGATGTCAATCACAAAAGTCAGCCCTTTTGGGAGCTACCGAAACCAATGCCTCGAGATCCTAAAGGGATATCTCGACTCAGATCAATCAAAATCTAGTCAACAATCATTTAAATCTTTGGTGGCGAGGGATATGTAGATGGGTTGGCCACAAATAATAGATAGGGGCAAGATACTCTAGGTGTACCTACTCAATCCAACCTCAAACGAGATCTCAATCACCCCTTGATATCCTAACATCATCCGCATATGTGGGCATCTACAGAGCTTTCGCTACAAGTATCATTAACCTCAAGTGTAGGTACCTCAACATTATCCGCACTTGTGGGTGCCTATAAAGCTTGCGTTACAAGTACTCCATCAATGATCGACTCACACCTTATCACTATAACTAGGAACCCTCTTGGTTCTGATTGTCTATAGGTAGCTGCTAGCTACAAACATTTTTCTCAGGTCTCCAACATGCAATGGTGAATCCCATGTTCACAGGGTCCAAGTGCAATTCCTACAGAACCACTTGTCATTGACCTAACCATTCAATTTGAGTGTCTTGCATTGGTTCTTTCCCACAAGATTTAATCTTCAACCCAAGGACTTCAATAGGTCTCAAAGGCACCATTTGTACACTAGGGAGCCTAAGCATTAAATCTTAGCCCTTTCTCGGGGCTTTAAGTCCTTAATTAGGGATTATGACAATATTTAGCCGATTAGCACAAATTTTATGGCTTAAACCTAAATTAGGGCCTCATAGTACCCAATTACGATATGTTTGTAATTTACCCAGATTGACCACTGTCAAATCATCTAATAGTCCCATAGTAGGGTTATATTAAGGTCAAATTACCCTCATTATTTGATTAGGCCTGAAACCCCACTAAGGAAGCTACTTCAGCATTCAGCAGGCAAAAGTAACGTTAATTTTTAATAACTAAAGTTAGTTTTGTCGCAGCCTAGCCCTTAACAACCAGCAACCAAACTAACACTAGTTTATCAAAAACTAACATTAGGTAGCCCAGCAGACTTATGTTCAGGCCGCAAATCTACATTTGAACCCTATGAATCCTATACTAATCCCTTACAAACAAAAAATAAGGAAAAGGGGCATCTACTGCAAGTGTTTGGACTCCAAAAAGCATATGAAAATCAAGAAAAGCCCAAGGAATAAATAGAATCTAAATACTAAAAATCCTCTCAATGTACCCCATACATGCCGTGATCACAGCATGCAACAATTGATATTTTACTTATTAAACCCTTTGATGGCACATGCAGAGGTGATCCTAATCCCTAAAAATCAAGAGGGATCCTCCTCCCAAACCTTGAAAGGTTATAGTCCCTACCTTGAAATAAAGCTTTTCCCCCAAGCGGCAACCTTTTTCTGAAATGCTTGAGGAAGGAGACCTCCCTAATTCTCCCCCTAAACCTTATTCTCCCCACTTTGTGAGTCCCAAATTCGTGCAGCACCCTACTCCTTTCAGTAGCAGCAGTACCTTTCCCTTCAATCTCCCTTAATTTCAAGAAGCAAGGAGATTAGAGTGGGTTGAGCAGAAACCGCAAGATAAGGAGCTTACCTTTACCTTAGGGTTCCATGGAGCCCCAAATCTCCTCCAAAGCTGCAGCAATGGGGATGGAACCAGACGGAGAGGGAGAGGTAGTCATTGGGGGAGGCAAATAAAAGAGGAGAGTGTCTTCGCATATCAATGAAATGGGCATTCCATGGTTATTTCATTGCTTTGATATAGGTAGGGCTTTTTGTATAAAAACCCTCCCACCCAAAATCTCAATTTAAAAAGAAGCCCCTCCATTTCCATACTATCCAATAGCCCCTCATCCACATAATTGTTAATGACTTTTATGTTGTGTCCCTTATGTTTTTATTCCTATTGAAGTGTGTGTTTGTATTCTTTATTTTCTTACTTGAAGTTGTTGTAATTGTCCTACTTATCTCTCTATAAAGAAAGTTAGGAATTAATAATCAAGTCATTTGCATCATTTTTCCCAATTTGATATCAGAGCAACAATCCTAGACTGAAGCCCTAAATATCACCTCCCAAGAAAGCCTCCAACCCTCCACCATATTGCTTCTCTCTTGTCAAATCTACTCTCCCTGGCATGTTCATCCTCATCATCAGCGAAGTACGGCAGCAGCCACCACCAGCATCGCCGCTAGTGGTGGTCAGGGACACCAACGCTACCGCTGGTGCCTCAAGACCTCCCTAGCGGCACCACTTAGGAACTCTACAACATCGCCCAACCCCTGTCAAGGGTCTGTTGCTACTGCTGTAGGCCATTGGGCTACCGCCAACCCCACCTAGGGTGGTCTGCAGCACTGCCAACCCCATTTGAGTTGATTTGCAATGCCGCCAACCCTATCAAGGATCTGTTGCTGCTACTTATACCATGGTAGGGACAAGCAACGTCCTCCCTTTTCTTTTCCTCACCAAGGTTTTAAATATCGATATCAATATCGTATTGATAAGTCAAAAAAGGGATATATCGGCGATATATCATTGATATCGATGAAGTTTTGGGAAATCGCTCAGAAAAGCAAAAAATGTAAAAAAAATGTCACAAATTTTATAGAAATTAATATTTCATTAACTAATACATCATAAAGAAATACCTACAAGGAGAAAATCAATAAATTACAACAACAACCAAGCCTTTTCCCACACTAAGTGGGGTCAGCTATATGGATTCTTTGCCTCCACACAGATCGATTTTCAGCCATTTTAGGACTTAAATTAAAATAATTGAGGTCATACTTTAAGCCAAATATGTGTGTGTGAGTTTCCCCGCCCATCTCCAGTTCTTCAAGTTCCGCGTCAGTGTATGTAAGTTTCCTGCCCATCTCAATTTTTTCAAATTTCCCGCCCATCGCCCATCTCGATTTTTTCAAGTTTCCTACCCATCGCTAGGTACCTTTCCCGCCCAAGAGTCCCTAATATCGACAATATATCGTCGATATTTCGGGGATATCGCCCGATATAACATGTGATATCGATATGTCCAGACCCAACGATACCGATATATCGTCGACATATCAAACATTGTTCCTCGCCCCTAAGGATCCATGAGGGAGAGGGTGCACTATTAAGGATTGATTTTGGCTAACAAGTGTAACTACGCCTTGATTATGATCTAAAAATTTTCAAATCGATTTCTTTATCAGATTAGCATGATCTACCCTTGATTCAGTGCTTTATAGTTTTATTTCTCGATGGATTTATGGTTCTACGATAGTAGCATGGCTTCCTTTGATATTGAGCCAAGCACCTCTACCACACAGAAGTCGACAAATGGTATAGTAACCATTGCACAGAGTACGAAAGACTACTCCAAAATCTTAAGCATCATGATGTGCTTCGAAGAGCCACCGAGTTGGGGGTTCTATTGCGCATGACAGGAATCGAGGTAGAGCAGACACTCGAGGTGGAGTAGGGGCATTCACCTCTTGAACAATCGATGGATTTGCCCTGCCCAAATAGCCAAATTTGGCCCAGTACCTCTTAGAAGGATGATTTATTCTCTGACAATGAACACATGGACTGTAAGTCCTCCCATGTCCACAACCTCTGCCATGGCTAGTACTATGCTCACTAGAGACTGCAAAGGCAGCATCTCTGTAGTTATGGGTGGTGCAGTAATAATAGGAGTCACATTTGATGCAATCTTCTGAATCCTTCCAAACACAACCTCCATATCAGGTAAATCATCCATAGCAAGAATCTAATCATGAACTAACGTATATCTGGTGCTCAAGCCATCTAGAAATCTATAGACCTGCCAAGTCTACCTCTGAAAAGTCTGCATCTAACAATAGGAGGGTTGGAAAATACTCAACTCTTCAAATAAGCCCTCTATCTCAATAAAATACTCCAATAGAGTGCAGTCCCCCTTAGATGTGGACCATATACAACGATAAACATATCCCAGGCGAACATGATTGGACCTTTGGGAATACTTTTTTGCTAGACTTTCCCAGATTTCTTTAGCAGTCTTCTTGTACAGGAGATTCACCGCAATCTAAGGTTCCACACTGTTCATCATCCAATTCATGACAAGATAATTATCTTATTCATATTTCTCAAAATCCAGAGCATCCTCCTTGATAGGATCCTTAGTAAGGACATAAAGCTTCTTTTGACCTCCAACAAAAATCTTAAATGCGTGGGCCCATAGAAGGTAGTTCCTAACACCATTAAGTTTAATAGTGGTGCCTTGGACTACAAGAGAAGTAGATGAAGTCAAAGGCTTGACTTTAGAGGCAATAGATGACCCAAACATAGAACTGGTGGCAACCATGTTGGAGTCAAAGAATCAAGACAGCGAAAGGAGGCTCAGATCTGAAATTGATACTAGAAATGTGCTCTCCTCCAAGTTCAATGATTTCTCATGAACATAGGGCCCTTCAAAGTCCTCAAAAGGCCCGAAGACAGTAGCAGATGATAGTTGTATAGGTAAAATCACCTAAATAGCCATCAAAGAACTCGAATCAATGAGAATAATATGCCCCGGATGGTGCTTCAAAGCGTGGACAGCACGAAGCACACGATAAGTGACTTATAGGACCACCACAAGCAGCGCTAGGAGGTAGTAGTACCTCCCAGGGCCAATGGTGATGGCTGCAATGCCTCTGGGCAACGCTGCTAGGCTGTTAGAGGTCGGCAACGTTGCTGGGTCACTATTGGGTGCTGTCGACGTTGCTAGACCATTGCTGGTGGCTGGTGACACTACTAGACCAGCGCTGGGTTGCCGCTAATGGCCAATGGTGCTGCTAGGCCACTGCTGGTGGCTGGCAACACCCCCTGGTGTTGCCCCCTGGTGACTACTACTGCTGTAGTTGCTAGTAAGGGAGAGAGGAGAGGAGAGGAAGAGAGAGAAAGAGAGTTGTGATTCTCTCTCTAGGGTTAGGGTTTTGGCGAAGAACAATATTCGAGTACGAAGAGTCTAGGACCCACCCCGCTCTGATACCATGTTGAAAGGAGAAGAATCGAATTGTCTTGTGTTTTGAACCTAAGAATGTGCCTAAGTAACCCCTCCCATTTAAGTGAGACATGAGCAAGAGAGAGCGTGGAGGGAGCCGCAAGGTGGGAGAGGTTGGACGGTGGGTGACGCTGGAGAGAGGGAGTCAGAGGAGGAGGAAGGACCCCCCGGTGCATTGTTTCAAATGCCTCGAGATGGGTCATGTTGCTGCAGTGTACCGGGAGCCGATGCGTTGCGTCAAATGCAGGGGATTCAGGCATGGCAGGGCTATTTGCTTCATGCGTCAGGGGGGAGGGAAGGAGCGGGAGCTAGTGGAGGCGCATCAAGTCCTCCCTCTGCCACCATCGGACACTCCTCTTGTGGAGGCGGAGGTCCCTTGGTCCTCGTAGGTGCAAGTCATAGAGTAGGAGTTGGCAGGGACCCTAGTAGGGGAGGCAGTAGAGGGGATCCTGATGTGATCGCAGGTGAAAGCCGATGCTTCTTCGATGCGTTGGAAGGCAACATTGCTGTCACCATCGAGATGCCTAGTCTTTGGCCTTAGGCAAGAGGTGACCAGCAAGATGGTCTTCGATAGGGTCGTCTACGGAGGCGCTCTGGTACGATGGAGGTGGCCTTCGAGACATGATGGGGCTCTGATAGAATGGATGCCGGTGAAGGCGGAGGTCCCCCTAGAGATTGAAGAGATCCCCATTTGGCTTCGAATGAAAGAGGCTGTGGAGGCGGTGGTCTCATCGTTCGCCGCCCTCAGGGAATGCTCCTCCCTGGGGATGATGGAGGGTGATATGGTGGTCATGAAGGTGATGGTGGAGATGACCCCTGGGGCGACCATCCTACCGAAGGTAGTGCTGAGGTTGGGTCGATCTGCATGGGTCATTAGAGTGGTTATCGCTAGAGGAGGCCCAAAGTCATTCAAGGAGGCTCTCATTGGTGCTCTACCTCGTCAGCAAAGGGTCAATGCCGAGGCAACGCCTGAGGGCGACGTTGTGGATGGTAGAGGGGGCAATGTCGTGGAGGGGAGGCGAAAGGTCATGCACCACATTTGGAAGATGAAGGGACGGAGCAGGACTGGGGGAGTTGATTCCGCCCCATTAGTTGGCATGTCTGAGAATCACATGGGGGAAGGTAAGGTGCCCAGCATTGATGGCAGAGCCACTTTTAGGAAGCTTTCGAAAACACCTCCATTTTTGGTAGATGACCTACACTCTGAGGCTAGTAAGGAAGTCACATGGGATGCTGGGGACTGCAAGGAACAGCACACGCGTGCGAACCCAGATCCGACTAAAGGACCTGGTCCTTAGGGGTAACCCTTTCGGGGGGACTCCTCTCACATGGGCTTCCAATGAGGGGATAAGGGCACCTCACAAGGAGGCAGAGACGTGCCTCGTCTCGTCAACAGCGGAGCCAGAGCAGAAGGCCACCTCAGCGGCAAGGGCCTCGTACACCCAACTCAAAGGTAAGGGGGGCCAATGGGTTCCATCAGCGTTGGATGAAACATCTTCAGCCATCGGCTGAGGGAGCTATGGCGTCGTCGAGCGATGTGGGGGTGAAGGGGTCCGAGGTGTGGGCCTCTGTAGGTGGCGGAGAGGGGCAAGCTAGGTTTGGTGGGGCTGGCAGCACAGATTCCCATGTGGGCAAGGATGAAAGCAATGGGGAGGGGGCGACAGATTTGGGGAAGGGGGTGACCGATGGTGGTTTGGGGGTGGTGGCACCAGATGAAGGTGATGGGGGGATGAGGGGGTGAGAACTTGGAGTGCAGGCTTTGGTCGAGCGGAGATTGATGAGTTGACAACAGCGTCTGGCTATGGGAGAGTCTGAGGGGAGGTCCATGTGCTTTCCCAATAATGAAGGTCCTAACATGGAACATTAAGGGCCTTAACGACCGATCCAGGCAAATGGCATTAAGGTTGTATTTGCATAAGTGGGGTCGTAATGTCGTGCTACTCCAGGAGACCAAGCTGTAGCTGTGTGACTCTGGAGTTTGGAGGGACATTGGAGGGGGTGCTTTTGAGGAGCTTGTGACTCTGGACTCTGTGGGGCATCTTAGGGGCAGTATTGTTGGTTGGAAGGGGGATGTTTTCTCCGTGGACGACTCGGTGGTAGGGAGAAATGTTGTCTCAATCCAGCTCAGGAGGCACAACAATGGTTTTGTTGTTGTGATTTCCGCAGTGTACGGGCCTATTGAAGATTCCAGTAGGCATGTCTTGTGGGAGAACCTAAGCCAGATTGCTGTGAGGTTCCAAGGTCAGCCGTGGTTAGTTGGTGGGGACTTTAATATCACGCTAACAGCTGATGACAGACCAGGGGGAAGAGGTGGGCGGGATTGAGAATCTGAGGAATTTTCAGAGTTTGTTGCAACACATGGCCTGATTGATCTGCCTTCCTCTTCCTGTGCATTCACATGAAGTTCTAGAGGACTGATGTCCAGGGTGGACAGGTTCTCCTCTTTGGAGCTTGCAGAGGTATTTCCATTAGTAGGAGTTCGACCTTTGGAGAGACCTTTTTCAAACCACACGCATCTGCTGTGCAGATCTAATGAAACCACCAAACGTGGTACGTATTTCAAATTTGATCAGGCCTGCTTGTTGGAAGAGGGTTTCAGATCGAAGATCGACAAATGGAGATCCTAGCGACCAAAGGGGTCGGCGGCAACGAGACTAGAAACAAAGCTTAGGGATCTCAAGTGTTTTCTGAAGGACTTTAGGAGGCAAGTGAAAGAAGAGAGAACTAGGAAGAAGGAGGAGGCCCTGGGAGAGGTTGAGAGGCTGGATAGAGTTGAGGATCTAGGCCTATTAACACCGGAGGAGAGGGTGACTAGGGCGAAGCATTTGAGAACTATCCAAGCGGAGGATAGAAATGCAAAGGTGGAGTGAAAGACAAGGTCCAGACAAAAATGGATCAAGGAAGGAGACTCAAATACTAGATATTTTCACATGGTGGATTCTGGCAAGCGGCAGAGAAACTGGATTGACAGGCTGTCCATAGGTGGCACAGAGTATGTTGGCAAAAAGGCAATGGGCAAGGCAGCTGCAAACTTTTTTTATGGAGTTCACGGGGAGGAGCAAAGCTGGGCACTGGAGGTAGCGGGGGTCAGATATCCCCATCCATTCGGGATGACCAGGCTGAGGAGTTGGTTGCACCTTTCACAGAGGAGGTCTGGAAGGCGATTTAGGGGTTGAATGTTGATGGTTGTCCTGGTCTTGATGACTTCTCGATCCATTTCTATAAGGAGTTCTGGACATTGCTCAAGGATGATGTTCTGAAGATGATAGCAAAATTCAAGGAGGGAAACCGAGGCTTTAATAGGCTCAACAAGTTCTTCATGTTTCTATTGCCTATGAAGGAAGGGGCAAAGGCTATTGATAAGTTTAAACCCATTGCCTTATCCAATGCGATCTATTTGGCAGTGGCCAAGGTTTTGGCGAACAAACTGATGGGAGTGATTGGCAGGGTGGTCCCTGAGGTGCAGACAGCATTTGTACCTGGAAGAAATATCCTTGATGGCTATGTGGCTGCCACGGAGATCTTATCCCTTTGGAGGAGGGAGAGGAAGACAGGTTTTCTTTGGAAGGTGGATTTCAGGAAAGCGTATGACTTAGTTCACTGATCTTTCCTGTGGGCTTCCATGATCAAGTGGGGGTTCCCGCCGGCCTAGATACAAAGTATGAAGCAGTGTGTCACGACAACCTCATTCTCGATCCTCGTCAACGGGAACCTGGCAGGTAGTTGGATACAAGGAGGGGAGTTCGGCAAGGGTGCCCTCTAACGCCTATGCTTTTTATTCCGATCGCAAATGTGCTAGCGAGGTCTTTGGTTAGAGCTTGTGAGAGAGGACTGGTCAGGGTCTTCGTCGTTGATCGCCTACAGATTAATTATAGAAAATCGACTTCCATTCTGTTTGGTTTGTCGGAGGAGGCCAGTGCTTGCAGTGACATGTTGGGCATTGATAGAGGTGTCTTGCCTATTTCCCGCTTAGGCGTGCCTCTGACGGTAGGAGGGCTAGAATGCAGGACTAGTTTCCTTTAGTGGAGAGGATTGAGGGACGTTTAGCGGGGTAGGCATCGAAGCTACTTTCTAAGGGGCAGGTTGGTGATCCTAAAAGCCATGCTTGTAGCTATGTGTTGAGGGCGATTTCTACGCTAAGAAATTTGAGTTTGAAAATCCATTGTTGTAGTCACGTAAAAATCCGTCAAACAGAAAATTTAATCGAAACTCTGGTGAATCATGGGTCGAACATGGGAAGGCGAACATTTAATCAAAAATCACGTTGAATTTATTGTCACGAAGCAGATTAGCTAGTTGAAATTAATTTACTAGCTATTTTACTTAAAAAATAAAAAATAGAAGACAGAGAAATAATAATATAAAAAAAGAGAAAATAAGGAGAAAATAAACAAATATTTCATAATGATAGAAACATGTTCATTACATCTATGTGCTACACTAGAAAGTAGAAAATCTACACTAGAAAGCGATAAAATAGAAGGTGATGTGAAATTATCCTCGATGGCTTCTTGGACGAGCCGCGTTAACGGAGTGCCCAGACGAAGGTGGTGAGATGCTGGACGAATGAGGACGAAGTTGGAGGATAGGGGACGAAGTAGGGCAACGTCTCAGCGGGATGCTTCCTGAATGGCGACGAGAGGACAACCGCGGGATGCTCCACGAAGGGGGTGAGAAGATGGAAAAATTATCTCTATAACTCTAATGAAGCATCCTAGGTATGGAACTAACTCGTAGAGCTTTGGATGAGGTGAGAGAAGAGAGAAAGGGATGAACAACGAGGTGGTAGGGGTGACCTTATATAGTTGTAGGAATGGGGGCATAGAGGTCTTTTTACAAGGCTTAGAAAATAAATGCTGGGGTCATTAGTGATGGATATAAACGTCACTAAAGGCAAGCGTTGGTGAAGGGCACGCCTCTTCTCCTTCAGCCATTGAGTGCGCCCACCACGTACAAATCATCTCGGTCATTAGATCAAGAGATCGCACAGCTGAGAAGCTACAAGCGCCTCTTCTTCATGCATCAGTGCCCGCGTCAGATTGGGCGTTGATCGACGCGTCATCATGCACGTTCAGCGTGATCTCCCATCCAGCACACGAGGAAGCGTAGTGGAGGGCATGCGATGCAATTTCATCGCGCCTACCTACCGCTTCGATTTGAGGTGAGGCGGGGATCGATCTCACACCACGCCTTTGCGAAAGGAGCTCTCACCAGCTGCGCTGAAGCCCCTCTTTGGTCGTGTTTGAGTTTTAAGGCGCAAACGCTCACAACCGTTGGATCTCAATCCAACGACCGAGATCAAGCACCCTTAGCCTTCAGGAGATGAGAGCGCCGGCTTCGGGAGCAATGTGGAGATCAAGGCTTCTTTGATGAGGAGAGGAGCGTCGGTGCCTTCAGGCTGCTTGAATGGCACCACGTGGCGCCATCTAGGCCATCCATCTTCTCTTGCTTGTAGTGAAGCCACGGGTATCGGATTAGACCGATTTTCGCACCGTTGGGCTGTGATCGTCGATCCAAACCTATTCATGCAGTTGAATTTGTCGTCTGAAGTTCGAATTTTACACCACCTTGACCCTTAGCCTCTGATCTTTCTCAGACTGCATCTGATGCTACGGGGGTCCAATCAGGGTGATCTCGGAGGCGTTAGACTCTGATCGTCACCCTGATCAAATCCGTACGGTTGGATCTTCAATCCGAGGCCCCAAAATGATATTACCCTGTCACATAGCCATAAAAAAGGGAAAATTAACCTATAATTATACAATCTAACCTAAATGCATGATGCTTCTATAGATCCAAAAACACACATAAATAGACAATTTATGTGACATAGATATGTCTACATCACACCCCCGTGCCTATCTTTTGCTAGTCCCTAGCAAAACCATATGTCATTTATAAAAGAATTAGGATCAAATTACTTGGGCAATATTTATTTTTCAACATTAAGAAATTTCTACCAATGACCTGAACTACCTAAACTCAACAGTACCAAGGTATCTACCAAATTGCATACTGCCCCAAGCCCTCGCCTTATTCAAAAGCAAAAACATCTTTTTCTTTTTTTTTCTTTTCTTTTTTTTTGAATTTTTTAGTTTAGAGTTTCGAGACAGCTTTCTACAGCTACCCAACACACCCAAGACTCGAAAAGAGCTCTAAGTGCTAAGCATATTTTTGTGATTGTGATAGATGATAGACTCACTGATCGGCAACTAGAACGGACTTCGAGTTTCTATGCCCCTAGGTGATCTTTAAAAGAAATTCTATCTAAAGGTATATCTATCCGACCGTTAGCTCTCCCTACTTTTTATTTTTATGGGGTCAAAACAAGGGTGAACCCAGTGTATATCTTTCCCTCTTATTCTACTTCGCTTCTTCTTAAGTGTTTGGAATTATACGTGCATTTCTGTGAACTGGGTTCTGGACAGCCGACCAATGAGTTGTTACCCACGATAACTTGCCAACTATACTCATGCGGTGAAGTGTGGCCTTTTTTTTCTTCTTTTCTATTTCTTTTCTTTTTGGATTTTCTTTTTTTTCTTTTTTCTTTTAAGTAGGTAGCTTCTCTGATCTAAGATTTACCTAAAGACAGCACGAAGAGAATGGTCGTGTGGCTGGGCTCTGGACAACCGGCTAATGAGCAGTTATCACTGACAACTTACAGACATACCACCCTAGAAGGTTCATTAGCTACCCAATTTCTGTTAAATCGCCAAACAGTGAGTCAGTGCAAAAAGTGCGTAGATGCTTAGGCTTAAAGTCCCCTCAAATCAGAGGACGGGTTGATAAGTCGTGTACTTATCACCCCAACTTATTAACCAATTAAAAATAAATTCAAAATTACGAAGACTCGAAAAACAAATCCACATTTTAGTGGACACTCGAGCTGATTAAGCCCGAAGACCTGAAGTATCTGAGTGTTCAGGTCCTAATGTATCATTTCCTAAAGTTAACGAACTCTAATGCCGAAATTCTCTTTTCCTAATTCAATTGTTATAAAAAGAAAATAAAAAGAATCTACAGAGCTAACAAGATGATTCGGAGATGAATGTTCACCCCTTATACCTATCTAATGCAATGTCCTCATTACATTAAAAAAACATGAAACAGAGTGGAGTACAGTAGAAAGCACCTGAATTTCATGATTACAAGTCGGCTCTGAGATGGAAAGAGACTGTATACATACTGAATTTAGTGCCTACAGCTAGGCACACTATACAAAAGAAGAAATTAAGAATTCACAAGTGCAGGTCAGAATCAAAATAAAAAAATTAATTTTTAGACCTATAAGGAAAAGATGTCCACAGATGTGGACTAAGTTATGATGCAGACCCATGCCCAAGGGTCAAGTGTATCTAAAGTTCTGGAGGAAAATTACCCAGAACCTGAGATCAGTATGCAAGCTGAACCGGGCCTGCGGCTTATGAGGATGCAACCCAAGTCCAAAAGGTCGAACAATAGAAAAATCAAGATAAAAAAGACAATCAGTGAATTTATGCTTGGATTGCGCATCCTCAGAATCAAAAATGTCATAAGGATCCTAGTAAAAGGTTGGTGATTTTAGGTATATAAGAACCCTTAGACTCAAGACTTCTACTTTCCCCGTAATTGGCTTCCCAAATTTTCATTTCCCAGTTCCTATCCTCAATCATAATTTCAAATTCTAGGACATCCTGCATGTTATTCACCCCATCTAAAATATCTAAGTCCAAGATCTATGGCTAAATCAAAATTGACTTGGGTCGATAATCTTAAAAAATAGAATCATTATGCTAAAAGGGGTGTGTGTGAGGAATGGGGCTATGAATTGAATCCTTCATGAAATCAGGATCCGAATCCACCATGCTAGCCCCAACAAGATCAATTTCCTCAGTTATTGGGCAATCAAATGATTTATCATACTCCGCGAGCCCGTTTGTCTCACTAAAATTATCTTCCTCAAATTTAGGTGACTTCGCACAACGATTCTTCACCTTCAAAATCAAAGAATTCTGCATCCGCATTTATATATGCCTCAAAATCATTGATCATTTCCTAATACATGGAGACATACTTTTCTTCATACCCTGGCTCAGGGATCTTGGGTGAAATAATCAATTCATCCTCAATTGGTTGCTTTAGACCAACCTGGTCATCCTTGGTCTCGTAAAACGTGTCCCCCCAACAGGTGCCTAAGCGGATTCTGACATTGGCTCTCCTAAAGGGGGTTCATCCTGAGAATCATCCCAAGATTGAAGCAAAACAACCACAAATTTCATCCTCAATTTCGACAACTTCCCAAGTAAAAACTCACCTAGATCCTTATCCTTAACATCTTGAGCCAATCCAAGGAATACTTGTTAAAATCGTCAATCATTTCAATCAAAGACTCCAATTCTTTAGTGCAAGGTGTTGGCTAAGCTTCTAAAGATTGAATGGTATTCCTTAAGTTAACCAACACCTTATCTTGAACCTAGTTTACCTGAACCAAATGATTTGATTCAGGGTTGAGTGGGTTTGGGTTCAATCCAACGGAGTCAAGGAATTGAGGTTCTTGGTGCCCTCCCTAATAATAGGTCATTTCGGATTGTTCAAAGAGTAGTGACCTATATGCAGTGTAATCCTAGGGAGGGTTAGAGTTGTAATCATTATATCTTTCTTAATTGTAGATCGTATTAAGTTGTCCATAGGCTGGCGGTGATCTATAATCGATGTAGCTTGAAGAATGATAAAAATCGCAATCATGATGTCCACGATTAAAGCCTAAACACGAAGGTCCGAAATTATATCTGCAATCCGAGTTATCCCAAATAGTAGATGGGTGAGAATAAGTCTGGTTGGGATAATAATCATCTTGAGAATAAATAGTGGTAGGAGGGTAAGAGTGGAAATGCGAATAGGATGTGGAAGGATCCATGATAAAACGAGAGAAAGAAAGGTGTCCTGTAGTATAAACAAACATGTCCTTAAGTGGGATAGCCTAAAGATCTATAGACTCCCAGAACCCATCTTGAGATGAAAAGAACGATTTGATCGTCTTCTTTCCGGTCAATCCAACACTTAGAGGGAGGAGTTAGGGAGAAGGTTCTTGCCTTGGCTTTCACCTCAGGTTTTTTTGATACCCCCCAACCGCAATCGTTCGACACTACTCCCCTAGCTAGACATCAAATTAAACGGTAGAAGCAGATAAATCGAAAATAGTCTCGATCTGGAACCCGAAGAGCGAGTCAAATTCTTAAGGCCAACATCTACTTGATTTTAAATTAGGCTTAGGTTTGAATGTGCTTTGGAATGTGATGGATCCTTTATCTAGGTTGTGCCCTTAAAGATCAGTTTCGATGTGTGTGCATGCACAACTAACAATTTTCAAACAAGGTTAATTGATGATTTGTCTTTTAAGGTTCAACCTTGTTTAGTAGCTTTTAGGGTTCAAATTTAGGTATATTCAATCAAGGTTAAGTTGGCACACCAGGTTTTGAAAGCATAGGTGAAGATATCTTCCTTTAAAACTTAAAAGAATGTGGAGTACCTGGTTAATTCTTAAAAGTTGAATCCTAAGAGGCAGCACTTAATGAGTTATTTTTAAATAAAGTAGTGTGGCCCAAACAACTCAAATAATTGGCCTAATGCACCACCGAATTAGGCACACAAGTGGTTTCCTAATCTGATTTCTACTTGATTATGTGTTGATGAGTGTACCGATTCCAAAGATCGGGTTACCAGTTGAATATGAAGAATCAGAAGAGATTGTGTACCTTTGTGAGATTTTTTTTAGATTTTTTATAAGCGGAGGGTAAGGCAGGTGTCGGTGACAAACAAACAACCAAGACTAACCTTAAGGTTTATGCAAGCTCCTAGATTAATTAAGGCTTATGTTATTAGGTGATGTAATGAAAACAAGTGGGTGGGAGATGGGATATACTTGCAGACCCTTCAACTACACTTTGTTCTAATCTACCGCTTTTGCTCGCCTCAATAGAGTACCTACAATCACAATAAGAAATGAGAGAAGTGAGGCAAAAGATAAGGCAAAAAAACATGGGAAATCAAAGGACGTTACCTTCCCGGCAGCGGCGCCAAAATGTTGAACGTGATTTCTACGCTAAGAGATTTAAGTTTGAAAACCCGTCGTTGTAGTCGCGTAAAAATCCGTCAAACAGATAATTTAACCGAAACTCAAGATAAGTCCCAGGTCTAACATAGGGAGGCGAACGTTTAATCAAAAATCGCATTGGATTTATTGTTACAAAATAAATTAGCTAGTTGAAATTAATCTACTAACTATTCTACTTAAAGAATAAAAAATAGATGGCAGAAAAATAATAATACAAAGAAAGATAAAATAGGGAGAGAATAAACAAATATTTCATAATAATAGAAACATGTTTATTGCATCTATGTGCAACACTAGAAAGCAATAAAAGAGAAGGGTATGAGAAATTATCCTCAACAGTTGCTTGGAGAAATGCCCGGACGAGGGTCCTAAGACGCTGGACGAAGTTGGACGGAGGAGGAAGCAAGGCGACGTCTCAGCGGGATTCGCTTCCTGAATGACGGCGAGAGGACAACCGCGAGATGATTCACGAAGGGAGTGAGAAGATGGAAAAATTATCTTTATAACTCTAATGGAGCATCCCGGGTATGGATCAGCTCGTAGAACTTTGGAAGGGGTGAGAAAAGAGAGAGAGAGATGAAGAATGAGGTGGTAGGGGTAGCCTTATATAGTTGTAGGAATGAGGGCATAGAGGTCTTTTTACAAGGTTTAGAAAATAAATGCTGGGATCTTTAGTGATGGATATAAACGTCATTAAAGGTGAGCGTTGGTGAAGGACACGCCTCTTCTCCTTCAGCCGTTGAGTGTGCCCACCACGTACAGATCATCTCAGTCATCCAATCAAGAGATCGGGCGACTGAGAAGCCACAAGTGCCTCTTCTTCATGCGCGTAGTGCCCACGTCAGATTGGGCGTGGATCGACGCGTCACCATGCGCGTTCAGCACGATCTCCCATCCAGCGTACAAGGAAGTGCCACGTCACACCCGCCGCTGCCGTTCGATGTTGATCGTGCGGCGCAATTTCATCATGCCCGCCCACCGCTTTGATATGAGGCAAGGCGAGGCTCGATCTCGCGCCACGCCTTTGCGAAAGGAGCTCTCGCCCGTGCGCTAAAGCCCCTCTTTGATCACGTTTGAGTTTTAAAGCGCAAATGCTCAAGACCATTGGATCTCAATCCAACGGTCGGGATCAAGCGCCCTTAGCCTTCAGGAGATGAGAGCGCCGGCTTCAAGAGCAACGTGGCGTGTTCTCAGCCCTTGGATCAAGATCCAACAGCTGAAATAAAGGCTTCTTTGATGAGGAAAGGAGCACCGATGCCTTCGAGTGGCTTGGATCGCACCACACAGCACCATCTGGGCCATCCATCTTCTCTTGCTTGTAAGTGGTGCCACGGATATCGAATTGGACCGATTTTTGTGCTGTTGGGCTGCGATCGTCGATCCAAACTCATCCATGCGATTGGATTTGTCGTCTGAAGTCCAGATTTTACACCATTTTGACCCTTAGCCTCTAATCTTTCTCAAATTGCATATGATGCTACGGAGGTCTAATCTGGGTGATCTTGGAGACGTTAGACTCCGATCGTCACCCTTATCAGATCCGTACCTGGATCTTCAATCCGAAGTCCCAAAATGATATTCCCTGTCACATCGCCATAAAAAGGAAAAATTAACCTATAATTTATACAATCTAACCTAAATGCATGATGATGCATGTTATGTAATATTTATAGAGTACGATGCTTCTATATACCTAGGAGCACGCATAAATAGATAGTTTATGTGACATAGATATGTCTACATCACTATGCCTCCTTATTTTGCCGCAGTATTAAAGATGCCACGACATATTGAGACAAAGATTCTTAGTCTCGTGAGGAATTTCTACTGGACAAACTATGGGGCGAATGGAAGCAAGGTAAAGCTAGTGTCGTGGGAGGAGGCTTATAAGCCCCTCGATGAGGCCTGGGGTAAGGGAGGTGGGGAGGATGAATGATAACCTCCTAACCAAGTGGTTTATGAGGGGAGGGAGGATTGTTTGATCGGCAGGATTTTGAGTTCATGCTATGAGTCCCCTCTTGCTTGGGATCTGCTGGCATGTCCTCCGAGGGGAGCTTCACATTTTATTAAGGGTCTCTCCAAGGTGGTGCCTAGAATCCAGAGCTTCTTTACACCAGTTCTTGGAGCAAGAAGTTCAGATTCTGGACAGATGACTGGATGAGCCAGGGGAGACTATGCGATCGATTCCCCAACCCCAAGCTCGTGGAGATGGCGGTGGACAGAGAGGTGTTAGTTGCTAATGCTTAGGATGGTTGCTGGCATCCCGTTTTCTCGGGGAATCGATCTAATCAGAGGATTCATGAGGTGTAGGAGCTACTGTGAGACTTGGAAGGCTTCCAGCCTGAGGAAGGGGACATGTTTGGGTGAGAGGAGGGGGATTTCTCTGTTCAAGATGCGTACAGGAGGTTGGGAGATCCTGCCAGGTTGGCAGATGTTGACCTTATCAGAGGTTTCCAACTAGTTTGGGAGGCGGTGTGCCCGTTAAAGTGAAGATTTTTGTTTAGCTGCGTAGAAGGGGTTGAATCATGACAAAGATTTGGAGAGCCAGGTGAGCACAAGGAGCAGATACAGTTTGTCCTCTTTGCCATGGAGGAGCGGAGGATGTGGAGCACCTGTTTTTCACGTGCCTCGTGGTGGCACAGGTGTGGAGTCTCTTTGGGGATGAATGGTGGTCTCATGGCTCTTTTCATGATTTCTGGAGATCCTTCAAAAGGGGCACCAGAGGTGACGAACATAACTCTTCCCAATCCAAGAAGGAGAGAGCGCGACCTCTAGTGGTTTTGCGGGCCATATGGCTTGGGAGAAATGTGGGGGTTTTTAGGGGGCAACGTCCATATGTGGAAAATTTTGTGGAGTCCGCTGTCTTTTATTTCCTTATGGAGTTATATTTTGTAATGTGGCTTAATGCCTTTTAATTAATGAAATACCTGGGTGGTTATCACTAGAATAGCCACCCTTTCACTTCTCAAAAAAAAAAAGAAAAGAAACCTTAGGCCTCTTTATATAGAGAGACTTTCAAGTAAATTACATATGATGTCCTTATTGAAAAAGACAAAACTAGAAAAGACACCTACATAAGTAAAATAACTTCATCAGATCATTTGTTGCTCAGTCATAGATCACTCTATCCATGGTTACTACCATTGAATATAAATCTTTTTTTTAAAGGTCCTTTGAATATAAATCTTAAGAAAAGCCATGGACGCAGGAGAGTAAATATGGCTACTCAACAAGAGAACTACAAGAACCCAGAGTTGAGAACCTGAGGCAGAAAACGAGTTCTTTGACAAAAAACTTCCAACCAAGTTAAGGCCAGTTGTTTGCATTCATATTCCTAGGACGGAATGCCCTGAATTATGAACACAAGGCAGGACTGATTCAATTTCTACCCTGGTGGGATGAGTAACGAGGACCCATGCAGACACCTTAATGATTTGCAAGAAGTCTGTGCGACGATCTGCATTTAGCACATGAGTAGTGAGGTACTAAGATTGACACTCCTCTGTTCTCCTTAAAAAATAGAGCCAAGCAATGGCTTAACTCTCTTCACGTTGAGATTACGACAAGAGATCCGCTTCAGGCTGAATTCTTGAAAGTACTTCCCTGTAAGAAGGACCTATCAATATAGAAAAGTGATAACCATGATCCAACAGCATGAGGGAGAACTATTCCATGAGACCTAGAAGCGCTTCAAAGAACTTAGAAAATACCCACATCATAAGGATAAGAAGTGGTATCAAGTCCAAAGTTTTAAGGATAACCTCACTAAAAAGTATCATTAAATGGTGGACAATGCATGTGGCGAGACATTTCTCCAGAGAAACTGAGGATAAATCGTAGGAAATATTTGAACTTGTTGGGACGTGGAGAAGATGCCACGTGGCACATCAGGCCACGTGGCAGCAGCAGAACAGCAACAGGAGCCGCCGACCATAGAGGGCAGGAGGCTATTTTTGGTGCTCCCTTAAGGAGCAAGTTTGTTAATTTAGGAGTTCTTAGTTTTTTGGTAAATTGAATGATGAAGTGTTTTTTCCTGTTTTAGAGAGATCGCATTTGCTATTTTTAGTGATTCGGTTTCCTATTGTAGGGACATGTCCTCTCTATAAAATAGAGTCTTCCCAACTTTATTTTCTTGAGCAATACAATTAATACTTCCAAACATTGTGCTCCTCTCCTCTCTCACTTCCTTCCACAAGCACAGCCGGTCACAAGGGAGACTCCCTGCAGCCTATACGTGTTCCAACAGGCCGATTCAAGTCTGAACCGGCCATTCTCAAGCCTCTGCAGGCGCTCCAACAACCCAACCGGCCTGCAATCAGGCCTGTACATCAGACCGGTGGTTCCCCTTGTCCACAGGACCTGTTCCCAAGGTCCAGGAGGATTGGCTGCACCCAGCAGCCAGTCCAAGGCTCCCAAACTGATCCATATCAGGACCGGCCAGTCCATTAAAGCAGCCCCAGGGCTGCTCTCCCTCTCCGTGCATTGGCAGCCCTCTCATTGGGCTGTTTTTCCCATGTACGGGAGTCTCCACGCTCCACTTCCGCACCAATTCTTGACAGAACTCCTAATCAAGAATTCCATGCATTATGATGGAGAGAACTACACCTCAGATCCTTAAGAGGTGAGGTCTGAATGAGTTGAATCCTATGAGGAACCTCTTAAAAGACCGAGAGCATTGCACAGAAGATTGAACAAATGCTCTTGGCCAATAATAAAATTTTTGCAAGCTTCCTAGGCACACAAGATCTATGTGTTTCCTTCCTATTTTGTTTAAAATGATCCGTCAATGCCCTTCATTTTTGGAAGGCCATCTGAATGTTGTTTAGGGATACCAAAAGCCAACTAACATTCCCTTTAATGGAAACAAAACAATGATCAACTTAATCAACATCCACAATCACCCTTTGTCTCTCAGAATGCACAAACTAGCTCACAATCTGCACAAGCCTCTAATATGGAGTAATGCAATCTATACAAGAATCTCCTCAAAGCTCTGTCCAATCTGCTCAAAATACCTTTCAAGCTGCTTAGAACTTCAATCAAATGCTTTTACAGTCCCAGTCCCAAGTCATCTCTACTTTACAGTCCTAAATGGGTCAAGTACTGTCCATGTTGTGCAAACAAGAGAACGACAACCTGAGAGCAATCCCAAAGGCAAAGGTGTATCTTTCTACAAGCAAGCTAACTCAGTCCCAACCTTAAGAAATGGAAAGATTATTAAAAAATCTTACCTACTCAAGTGAACCACCTAAAAAGCCAGCATAGCTGATCATTCTGGCCTAGCCATTGGAGGCGAGGAGGTGAACACAAATCACTCAGGATGAACCTCCTCAATACCATGAACTAAAAACATCATTTCTGTCTTGCCTTAAGGGGAAGGGTCTAGGCCAGAGTGAGAAGATAGAGGAGATGCTTAAACTATTCAAGCAAGTTCATATCAACCTACCTCTCCTTATCACCATCAAGCTCCCTACTTATGCTAAATTTCTTAGGCTGCATTTAGATGCTGGGTAAAGTTTACCCCTTGATAGAAATTAAGGTGAGATAAGTTTTAGTGGTGTTGGTGTAAGTGATGAAATAGTGAGAATGGATGTGATAAATGAGTTTATATATTATAAACTGTAACTTGATGTGATATAAATATAGAAAAGAGAGTTGTAGTTTATTTATTTTATATTTGATATTGAGTTTTTTTATTATTGTTTTGTTGGAAAGTGGAGTAAGTGTAAATTAGATGTGATAGGTGAATTAATATGTTGTGTATAGATATTTGAAGTGACATTTTAGCATTGTTCATGACATCTTTCATGCTTACCTTGTCAAGTCACCTAATCAAGGCTCTTATCCAACATCCAAACAAAAGCCTTAAGAACTTGTGCACATAGCAACATAAATCCAAACACATATCTTGACTAAGGTCTACTTAGCTACAAGGTTAGCTCGATACTTATCCCACATGATCCCACAAGAACTCAAGGAATAGCCGCCCCATCATTTCTTGCACCATTGGGGGATGTGCACATTGAGAAGGCCCTACTTGATTTAAGGCAGGGGTCAACATTCTACCTACCACCTCTTCCTGCAAGAGCACCCTCGTGCTCTCAAGCCTGTCCAATCTAGAAATCTCCCATAAGGCTTTACCTTTTTTCTCATCTCCTCTCCCAATCATTTTTGTATTAGATAAGGTTTTGAAGGGTGTTGAGTTCATTGGTAACGTGAATGGAAAAATTATGACGAAGAAAATGAGCAGGGGAAGGGCATAAGCGGGGAGACGAGAAAGGGGGTCGAGAGGAGGGTTGGACCTTGGTGACACGATGGAGGCAACTACGGGTTCCCTTTCCTTACGACGCATCATGGCGAGGAGGGCCGAATCGTGCAAAGAGGCAAAACGAGGCGCTTCATGTGCTTAGGGACTAGTCACTAGGCGAGGGGGTGTCACAACTCTCCTAGGTGTTAGGTCTATGCCGATCTGGTCACCGGTGTGGGGGCCTAAGGCGATGCACATCTGCCCCTGCCACCACCGAGGAAGGTGTCGTTGGTGGAGGTCGATGCCCCATGGTCAGAGGGTGTGGCGCACCTGGAGGCTAAGGTCAGCGAGGGCCTCGTGGGTGTTATGGTTGAAGGAAGGGTACGACCAACGGAGGTGGTTGCAACGGTGCATGCACATTTTGCAAGGAGGAAGGTGAAGGTGGTGGGGGCCAATGAGGACAAGCTCCTGTTGTTGGGGCTCCGCAGGACCAAGAGGGATGAACTCTACCTTATCGAGCTACGGGTGGCCAACAGCTACATACGATGGAGGCCTTACATCCACGATGGCGCTTCCAGGGAGAAACCACCCCAGAAGGCAGACATCGAGTTGACGATCAAGGGCATCCCATGGTGTCTGAGGACAGTGGAGGTTGTTGAAGCCATTGTCTCCCCCTTCTCACGACTACATGGATGCCGAGGCATGGGGTTGTCTGGCGGGCCGTTCGTGGCTTTGGTTGAACCGAAGGTAGGCGCTATCGTGCTGGAGAAGGTGGTCCTTTGTCGTAGGGGTCACTCATGAGTGATATCCTATGCACCGGTGGAGCCTCAGCCAAAGGGGAGCTCCTTCGTTGAGGTAGTGAAGCGCGCATGCAGGGCTGCGGCGGCGAAGGAAGATGGTGACGTAGCAACACGCTATCAGACCGTTAAGGTTTTGTGGTCGAGGCAGAAATTGAAGGGGCAAGGAGCTGACATGGAACCCCTCCTCAAAGGTTGCGACGCCGAATGCAGCCAACAACGCATTGATTGCGGATGACCATGCAATGAATGCGGCAGGGGCAACACTGCGAGAAGCGAAAATGTTGAAAGCCCCTCCACATTCTGAAGAGGTCATTGGGGAGTGCGATCAACGCACCTCCTTTATTGAGGGTAAACGTGGATCAGTAGCGAACCCAAATAGGAGCACGTACAAGTTGGACAGGGATCCAACTAAAATTGAAGTAGATTGCGTGACGCAATCCTTCGAGTCCCTTGATAATGTGGAGGCGAAATATGCTATGGAGAGCCCAACATCTGAAGAGGCACCATGACCTCAACAGAGGGAGAGCTCATTGCCATGCAAGGTCAAGGAAGATCTGTACACCAAAGGAGGAGCCATGAGGTCTGGGGGAGATGGTGGCAGGTAGGGAGTCTGTGACCTTGCCTCCACCCCACCAGATCCGAGTGCCTCATCCGAAGGTGGGGGCTTGCCACCATTGGAAGATGACCAGAATGAGGGACAAGGAAGCAAGGTTCATCTTACCCGATGGCGACAGCATGTGGTGTGAAAGAAGGGTGGTGGAATCCGCTACCACAAGTGTCAGACTTTTGGAGGTGCGGATCAAGACGAAGGTCTGGCACGGATGGTGATTAATGGGCACAACAGGGACTCTGACAATGCTCAAGGGATTGCGATAGAGCAGGTGGCCACAAAGGCCCCCGAGGTGCAGCATGTGGTGAAGGTGGTTGGTTTCTGTCAATACAAGAGGGAGAGACACGCCACTGCCCAATGACAGAGGTTCTATCATGGAATGTTGAGGGTCTCAATGACCCCTCGAGGAGGGCAACATTGTGGAGCTACGTCAAACAGTGGAAGGCCGACGTGGTTCTATTGCAAGAAACAAAGCTGATAGCATGTGACAAGAGACTGTGGGGGGGATTGGAGGTACTTAGATGGAGTTCCGAGTGGTGGATGCGAAGGGTCGAGCGGAGGGGGGAGTTGGTAGGTTGGCGAGAAGGCATTTTCACCCTAGAGGATTGCTTCATGGGAAATCATGTCACATCAATCAGGCTAGTGAAGAGAGACGGGTCCAAGATGGTCATTGGGGTGTATGGGCCAACTGAGGCACGAGCGAGAGATGCGATGTGGGAGGAATTGGCAGCGATCACAGCAGGTAGTCTAGGGACACCGTGGCTAATTGGAGGGGATTTCAACATCACCTTTCAGTTGGAGGACAGGCCTGGTGGATGCAGGAGGCAGGACCTGAGTTTCGACTAGTTTGCAGAGTTTGTGGCAGTGCATGGATTGATAGACATGATTCTGATGTCTTGTGCCTACACCTAGACGAACAATAGCTAGAAATCCAAGACTGACAGGTTTCTCCCGAGTGTTGAGCTGGCAGAGGCTTACCCATTGGTCAGGGTCTCACCGATGGAGAGGTCATTCTCCAATTATACACCCCTGATGTGGAGTTCAAATGAGGGCATGTCATGTGGCACGTATTTCAAGTTCGATAGATCTTGGCTTTTGGAGGCTGGGTTCAGGGATCGAGTAGAGGAGAAATGGAGGTCGTGTAAGGTGGAGGGGTCAACTACGACTCGCTTATTAGGGACATTGGCAGTCTTGTGAGGTTTCCTGAGGAGTTACAGAAAGGAACTCAGGAAGTCGAGGTGTAGAAGGAAGGCAAAGGCATTGGACGAGATCTCCAGGCAAGACAAGTAGAAAGATAGCGAGGCGTTATCCCTAGAGGACAAAGAATGCAGGGCGTAGCATATGCGGGTGGTGCAGGAGGAGGATAGAAAGACAGAGATGGAGTGGAAGACGAGGTCCAGGCAAAAATGACTGAGGGAGATTCCAACACCAAATTTTTTATTAGGTAGCGTCGAGTAGAAGAAGAAAGAACTGGATAGAGAGGATACTCGTCGATGAGGAACCTCACTCGGGCAAGGAGGAGGTTGAGAGAGCAGCGACAAATTTCTTTAGACCTAGTTTACGGTAGGGGTTAACACCTGTTTACTAAAGGAGATAACATAACCCCTCTTTGCATTGTTAACACAGGTTATCCCAACCTGGATTTGAAGGGGGGTTAGGATAACCCCCGTTTTAACCCACGTTCTCTCTCTCCTCGAAGCAACAGCACTCTCGCAACCTATTTCCCACGTTGCCCTTGTGCACCCTCTTCACTCTAACGTTCACTCTCTCCTCGAAGGGGGTTTGGTTATCCAAACTCCATAGCTACCCTTTTTTTTGTTGGCTGTTTTCATGTAAAGATGCTCACGTTCCATTTAAACAACAAAGTAACCAAGGTTTCCTCACAATCTACCTCAAGTTGTGCCAATGTTAACAATGCAACTCTATTTAAATTCATGGATATTGTCTTGGTCAAGACAAATGGAATACCTTTCTTATTTATGAAAATAGGGAAGAAAGAATAATAGATGAAACATCAGGCTATTGTGACATGAAGAAGACAAAATATGACTTATATGATCAACTTGGGATGTGCTTGTATTTGGCATGTGATTCATATGTACTTCTATTATGAATGACTGTTAATTTCCATGGTCAAATTGATATGTGGTTATTAGTGAGCACAATTAACCATTCTAATTTCTTTGCTTCCCTTGCTTTGCTTTAATTGTGGACATTGAAGACACTCATAATTTAATCAAGTACTTTACACTATTATGCATAGTTGTTTTAATTGTTTTTTAAAAAAACTACCTTAACTAGTTTACCTACAATTCCAAGGGCAAACAAGTCTTTTGTCACCTTATCTCCCGTTCTAACCCTCATTCTCAAGTAAACACCCTACTTTCACATCACAAGATAACCCCCATTCTTAACCCTCATTCAGTAAACACACACATGGGTTAACCCTTGTTTGCAAGTAAACAGAAACAAGGGTTAACCCATGTTGCAACTTTGCTAACCCTTTAGAGCTCACGGTAAGGCACAGGAAGGGCAAGTGGATGTGTAAAGGGGAGGATGTATAGAAGGTGTCTGAGCTAAAAGCGAAGACACTCACAGCCGGCTTCTCCGAGGACAAGGTGAGAAAGACAGTTTGCGACCTCAATGTAGAAGGGTGTCTGGGACCAGATGGGTTCCCAATTTTTTTCTACAAGGACTTCTGGATGTTAGTTAAGCAAGATGTGATGCAACTGATAACAAAGTTTGTGGAGGGGAACGAAGGCTTTGACAAACTAAACAGATTTTGCCTCTTCCTATTGGCCAAAAAGGAAGGGGAAGAGGTCATTAAGGATTTTAGACCAATTGCCATGTCGAATGTTGCTTACCTCCTTGTGGCAAAGGTCCTAGCCAACAGGTTGCAGGACATTTTGAAGGGCATCATCTCACCAGTGTAGACAACTTTTGTCCCAACGAGAGGCATCCTTGATGGTTTTGTGATACTTACAAAAGCCCTAGCATCATGGAGAAGAGCGAAGGAGACAACTTTGCTCTGAAAGGTTGATTTCAGCAAGGCATATGACTCTATCAAATGGGACTTTTTATGGAGCCTCGATGGCCAAGAGGGGTTTCCCGCAGAGGTGAATTGACTAAGTGAAGAGGTGTGTCACGACCACTTCCTTTTCTATGCTTATTAATGGAAATTCGATGGTCGAGTGGGTGCAGCTTAGACGGGGGGTTAGACAAGGTTGCCCGCTTGCACCTATGCTGTTTGTTTTAGCGATGGATGCCCTTGCGAGGATAGCTTTCAGATCCTGCGCTGGGGATCTGTTCAGAGGCTTGGTTGCGGAGGCCAACAAAGAGGTTCCAATACTGCGGTCCTCATCGGAGGCGAGCAAGCTACACATGCTTTTGGAGGTGTTTGGGGAGGCTTCGAGATTGCATATCAACTATAGGAAGTTGAGTTTTGTGCCCTTCCACATGTCAAAGAAAGAAGCAACTACTTGCGATGCCGCGCTTGGGATGGATTTGGGACACTTGCCTTTATCCTACCTAGGCTTGCCACTTACGAATAGACAGCTCAGACTGCAAAACTGGCTACCACTATTAAAGAGGATGGAGTAGAGGCTGTCGAGGTGGGCCCCCAGGTTGCTTCCAAGGAGGGGAAGACTGGAATTGATTAAGGTTGTTCTCTCCTCCATTTCAGCTTACTTATCAATTTTCAGGGTGGTCCATCAGGTGGAAAAGAAACTTACTGATCTGATGCGAGACCTTTTCTAGACGAACTATGGGTCAGTGGGAAAGGAGGTGAGACTAGTAGCTTGGGATGAGATCTGTCGTCCCGTGAAAGGTGGCTTAGGGGTCAAAGATGTGGAGCATGTCAACTTGAGCCTTCTTACGAAGTAAATTGCTAGGTTGGTGGGCCGAGAGTAGGGTCTTCTTGGTGGAGTGTTCCAGGACTACTATGGCTCCTTTCTCTCTTGGGAGGTTCTTAGGTCCCCGATGCCTAGGGCTTCACCTTTTTCGAAAGGCCTAGCATTGGTGGACTCGAAGGTGCATGGATTCTTCTCACCGTACGTAGGAGAGGGGGCACCTTCAGGTTTTAGTTGGATGACTGGCAAGGGGAGAGGCCACTCTGCAGCAGGTACCCCAATCTTTTCACCAAGGCCACAAACAAAGAGGTAACCATGGGGAGCTGTTGGGATGGTGCTTGGTGCCCCACCTTTCAGAGGGCGCTGTCGAAGTAGAGGTGCACGGAGTTTCTACATCTTTTACAGGAGTTGATCGGGTGGGAACGTAAAGGAGGGAGAGATGCATACTACTGGGATGATGGGGACTTTACGATGAAAAAGGTGTTTTACAGGCTGCATGGACCTCTCTAGTGATGGAGGTGGAGCTCCAACAAGACTGCAGGTTGCTCTGGTCAGCGGACTGCCTGTTAAGGATCAAAATTTTTGTGTGGCTCTTGCGAAGGGGAAGAGTGACCACCAAGGTGTAGAGGATGAGATGAGTAGCATCAGGCGACATTAGATGCCCATTCTATGAGGGCGCAAATGAGGATATTCAACACCTATCTTTTGGTTGCACTTTTGTTGAACAAGTATGGAGGAGGATGGGGATTGGTTGGATTGATCATGACAACCTGGAGGGGTTCTAGTCCTCTTTTCAAATAGGTAACATCCAGGGAAGTGGACATTAAGGATGAGAAAGGAAAAGGTTAAGGTGTTGGCAGTTCTGTAGGGAGTGCGGTTGGGAAGGAATGAGGTCATATTCAGGGGCAAAACGCCTTATGTCAAGAACATTGTGGCCTCAATTTCCTCCCAAATTGAGTTTTGGGATTCTGCTATGTAGTTCTGAATTTTGTAACTCTTTATTTTGAGCAATTAATCTGAATGGTTATCATCCAAATAACCACACTTCTACTTTTCAAAGAAAAACAAAGCATTCTGCCTACCTCTATTTTTGACACAATGGGCGATAGGGAAATGCAACCAAGCCAATTGTTATCAAACTAGAGGATAAGTCCATTAGAAAACCAATGGATTTAGTTTAAGATGCAATTTTTAATGTGTGAGAATTCTCTTTTCCAACAGACTTCTCAATTCTTGACAACCAGACTACCTCAATCTTGCATAATTATCATAGGGAGACCTTTTTATGACCGCGAACACTAGTTGTTTTCTTTTTTTTGAAAAGAAAAAGGATGATCATCCGAATACATTAATAGAAAAAGCAATTTTCAGAAAAGGGTATAAAGAGGTCAGATGTTCTCCCTTAACCCTTTTAAAAGGAGGCATCTTAGGCAAACATTTTTCCACAAAATGCCTCCCCCCCCCCTTAAAAACAAGGGCATTACACTTGTTTATTGTGATGGGAAAACAATTTTTTTGAGATCTACATATGCTACCAATAAAGTGAAGGACTACAAGCGCATTTACTATTTGATTTGGTCATGAAGGAATTGGACCCAAGCATGTGGTTTAAATTGTTACCAATAATGGTAACAATTTCAAGAAAGCTAGTAAAAATTTAATGAAATCAAGCAAGTATGGATTTTTTGGATTCCTTGTGCAACCCACAATATTGATTTGATTCTAAAGGATTTTGGCAAAAGGAGACAATATATGTACTTGTTCAAGAAGTACATACAATTACAAGTTTCATTTATAATCACTCACATATTGACACTAATTAAGAAGTTCTATAAGGGCGAACCATTAAAATTCAGCATTACTCAATTTGCAACAAATTGTATTGCATTATGAGTATATTAGAGAACAAAGTTGGGTCAAGGCAGATGTTCATTTCCACTTATTGATACATGAAAAGAAAGACTAGAATGAAAATTGGGAAGAAGGTAGAGGATTTGGTGACCTCCACAAAGTTCTAGGGCAATTGTTCATAGCCAAGTTGTAAAGATTATCAATTATTTATGCAGCAATGGAGATAATAAAACAAAAAGTCAAAGAAAATGTAAATCAGCCCAGGAATACATCAAGATCATTAATGAGAGATAATCTAACATGCCCTCACATCAACTCCACAGAGATGGTATGAACTTTTTATTGAAAATGAAAAGGATGATTACATAAGATTAATGATCAAAGCTAGAGCTAGTATGAATATGATAGACTATTAAAATTTATATACTTTTCATCATTGTTTTACAGTAATTAATATCATATCTTAATTTTGTAACATACTATCCAAAGCCAAAGTATCACTACAAGTAGGACTTCGTAGTGATTATAAACTGCTTAGCATTGTGCAAACAATTATCTCAAACCTCATTAAGGACATTCGACGCCAAACTGATTGCATGAATGATGTAGGCTAAAGCCATCCTTGTAGGCTTTTAACCTTTACTTGCATTATAAAGTTGATGCACTACATCGGCTTTAATTCATTGTTATCCACAAGTAGAACATTTTAAGGATAAGTTGTTATCGTTTTGGACACAAAAAAAAATAAAACTATTCCTAGTATGATCATGATTTGCTATAAAGATATCTTGTGAAATCATTTCACAGTTCACAAATCATGTCACATTAATTAATAAGTCATTTTTCAGTTTTCAAAAAAAAGTTCATTTTTCTATTAAAGTTGGATAGTGGAAGTTGGATAGTGGAACTTATATGGTAGTATGGTACTGATGATCCTAATCTTAGAAAAGTTGCCATTACATTTTTCTCACAAACAACATCTGCAGCAGCGTGTGAAAGGAACAAGAGCGTGTTCAACTTGATTCACTCTTAGAGGAGAAATCGACTTGGTAGTAACAGGTTGTTGGACTTAGTTTTTGTCCATTATAGCATCAGATATAGCATCAGATTAAAGATGAAACATTCATGAGGAGAGAATAAAGAAGAATATATGGACCCTATTGATGTCGAGTTCATTTTCAAAGATAGTGATGATGAAGACATCTTACAAGCATTGTTGGATAGCAATGAAAAGTCATTGCTTGATAAAAATGGAGGTCCTAATCTTGAGGTAGCAAATCAAATGGGTGTAGATGTACAGGAATTTTTGGTTAGCAAGTCTGGTAGAAGAATAATCCACGGAATGTGTGTGTGTGTGTGTGTCCCTTGCTTCCCCTACCCCCATTTCCAAAAGCTTCCCGTCTCGCCCAACCTTTTCCCACCGCTCTCCCAGTGCCGCCGGTTTCCCTGCAAACCGACACTATATTTCTGTCGATATGCCCTCCCTCCAAAAATGTGTGTGTGTTTCCCTTTTCCAAAAGCTTCCCGTCCCACCCAACCTTTTCAGATTTCCCACCGCTCTCCCAGCACCGCTCAGCGACCATCGGCATGCCGACGTTTCGTCGGTAACTGTCGGCGTGCCGGCGAAATCCTCAGCATGCCGGCGAAATCCTCAGCATGCCGTCGATTTCCCTGCAAACCGACACTATATTTGTGTCGATATGCCCTCCCTCCAAAAATCCCCTTACCGACGGCATGCCGTCGGCATTTAAATCACTGGTTCATGGACAAAACTGAGGAAGATATACTAAGATGCGACCATGATAATCGTTAGGTATCTAAAGTGGGCTCCAGGAAAAGGGTTGCTATTTACTCACAGGAGTTCTTTAGATGTGGTGGCCCACACAGATGCAGATTATGCTAAATGTCCCAAAGATACGAAGTCTACCACTACTTTTTGCACGTTTGTTGGGGGTAACATAGTTACATGGCGGAGCAAGAAGTAAACTTTAGTAGCCAAGTCACATGTAAAATCAAAGTATAAAGCTATGGCTCAAACCATGCTTGAGCTTATGTAGATTAGATATGTTCTCATGAATCAACACATTCCAGTATCTAACCCTATGTAGATGAGGTGTGACAATATGGTAACACTCTTCATTACTAACAATCTAGTTTTTCATGAAAGAACAAAACATGTAGAGGTAGACTACCACTATACTCATGATATGATCCATATGGGATATATCTACACCTCACATGCGATGTCTGGAGATTAGGCTACCGATATGTTCACTGAAGCACTTTCACGTGCCTCCTTTAACTAACACTATTCCAAACTAAGCATGATGGATATCTATGCTCTAGCTTGAGGGGGGGAGAGTGTTGATAAAAAAGCTCTTTCCAGTTTACTAGCTATTTTGTTATCAATCTTGTTTACTCTACTTTTCTTTTGTTAAGAGCATATCTATAATTGTCCCCTAACCTCTCTCAATATATAAAGATCTAGGGTTGAGATTTAGAGGACTTATTTGTCTTCTCACACTCTTCTTCATCTTCACATAGAGAACAAGTAACATCAATCTCAAGGGCGCATCTTATATGCCTCTTCTTTATCACAATCCTCTTCCTCCTAAATTTCCAACAAAAGAACCTCACCTTAAGAGATGATTTAGCCTTCCATAACATCCAACAATCACAGCATAATTTTTTTTTGAAAAGGGAAATGACAGTTATCCAATTGATAACCACCCAGTAATCACTGCGTAAATTGACATCCTTAGAAGTAGCTCTCAAGGCAAGAAAGACTTTCCCAACTGAGAATTCACCATTCCCCACCTCATGTAATTGCAAGAGTTCCTCCATCCTAACATCAGCCAAGCTGAATAAAAAATAAGGTGTCCAACAACCACCCTTATCTCCTAAAGAACCACTCCAACGACCCCCCAAACTAACTTTCTTATCACATGCCAAATCATAAAGCCTGGGATAGCCTTCCCTCAACGGCCCTACACTACACCAATCATCCACCTAGAATCTGGCAAACTAGCCATTTCCAACCACTCACATGAAAAACTCCAGTAGGTGGGAAAAGGTTTGCATCGAATGCTTCCTAAAGTAAGACTCACCTCCCATGATCAAACATCTCTCCTCCTAATTGAGGAGCTGGCCATACAACGCCAATGGATGTTACCCATGTTTGTTATGTTGGATGCCTTGGTTGAGATAAAAAAATGAGACCAATCAGAGGGGCTATTGCCTTTTGGAAAAGGCATACTCCATGTCATGCCGTTAATTATGCACTTGTTTGAGGTAAGGCTTAGAGATAGATCCAATTTAAATTTTTTTCTTGATGATTTGACAGGATGGGACATGCTGGCCCATTTATAGCCTTTTTTTTTTAGGAGAGTACCTGAAGGTGTTTTCTCTTGCCTTAGATTGGGGGGGCTATAGCAGCAGCTTCAAAGTGGTGCATGGACTCCAACTTTTCTAATTTGTCAAATCAGTAAATGGAGGACTTCGTTAAGGTATAAGATTGAGCAAGTTTCAGCCTGTACAAGGAGCTATAGATGGGTGAGGGTTTGAGAATGGGAGGGAGAATTGTAAAAAATATATACAATTTGCTTTCAGAATTGCTGAATCCTCAGGTGATGGTTTGCCTTGTGATGTTCAAATTTTTGGAAGGCTAAGTGCTACTCAAAGTTAAGATTTTTGCTTTGCTCCTCAGAAGAAGAAGGCTTATGACCAAGCAATTAGGCCAGAGAATATTTCACATGAAGGTTGCAGCTTGTATGTTCAACAGAGATGAATCAGTGAGAGGTGAGCATCTTTTCTTCGCCTGTCATTCACCAAAGCAGCTTGGAAGAGATTGGGCCTGGAGTGGGTGGATTCTACCTCAGAATCCACCTTTTGGGTATTGCTTACAACAAAAAGGATCGACCAAGGTCCATGGTGTTTCGAGAGTAGAGTTGAGAGCAGAAAACCTTTTGCAGTGCTGTGGCTGCTGTGGCTACAAAGAAATGGAAAGATATTCAAAGGAGAGAATTATTCTATGGATGGGATGGTGTATGAGTTTTTCGTGGTTTTGAGGGTGTGGGGTGCAATTTTGTAATGGAGTAACATTGATTCACTAATAAAAGTAGCAGCTCTACTTTTATTGCTGGACAATTTTCAAAAAAAGTAAAATTGCAGGATGGTTACAGCTTCTGAGGGACCATCCTCTTATCCTTTAGAAAAACAAAAATAAGGAGGATTCCATAATTGGTTTCTAGACTTCTAATCTGTTATTTTCTAAATAAATCTACCAGATTTAAACCAGAACGCTAAGGATTTATCTACAATTACTAGGATTCTCTAAGGCAAGTGAATTAAGGTAGACCATATTCCCATAATCATAAGTTGTGAAAATTTACGTCCATGACTCAAATTATTCTTCTGATGACCATCATTTATTTTCTACATCATAGTTCCAGAATAAGTCAAGCTATTCTTCTTCACTTTACAAGGACCGTATTTTTGACCCAACCCCTCACCCCAAATTCCTAATAACCACTAAATACATTCCTTGATGCTTTTCTCACAGCTCTAGATTCTTTATAGCAAATGCCTTAAGAGTGCATCTACGTGCCATTTCCTATTATTACATCCTTGCCGACTATTACGTCCACTGTTGTTGCAAGCCCAACCATGACCTTTCATATGACCAACCTAGGCTATAGTATCTCTTGCCATAAGCTCTACCCATTCCTGTTCCTAAGGGATAAGGGCACCCATCTGATCTTTATTTCCAATGCAATTCCCAGAAAAATTGTTCCTGTTTAAATCTACACATCCTCCACACCATGAGCGTGGGCAAAATAGAACAAGGCATCATCAGCAAAATTATGCAGGATTAGTATAAGTAAAAAATGCCATTATGTCAAACTTACTTGCATGACTTCACAGGGAAGACCCTGAGTAGGTTAGAAACACCAACTGTCACCGACACTCTTGCTTTGAGAACATCCTTGGCAACGGGGATCATGCCATTGATAGGATAATCCTTGGCCCGATCTTTTATCCTTTTCAAGATCATCAGGCGCATCTCCTTCCAGTCAATCTTCGAGATGTATGATCTCGACTGTGTAAACCAAACAGAATCATACCGCATCCTGATAGCATGTGAACAGGCTTTCCTGCAGACGTTCATGGAGTCCAACTTCACAACTGAACTGAGTGAGCAGTCTCTAGAGACCCAAACAAGAAAAATTCTCCTTTGATGCCCTCCCTTGAACTGCTAGATTGAGATCAATCTTTGTCCAGGAATTGGAACTATAGAAGATGTCAGTCCATCTTAGTTGTGAATCGTGACTAGCAATCTGCTTCCGATGTAATGGCTTTGTTCTCGTCTAATTTAATTGGGGATTCGTATCTGTAGGAACAAAATTTACAACAAATAAATATCGTAAAGTAAAAGAAAAAAAAAAGAAATTGATAAAAGTGCATGGAAAAGTGTCTTCGGATGCACAACTAATAATCAAAAGAGATGATAAGACTGGAAAAGCCACATACATACGTACATACATACATACATAGGAAGTGACGCAGCCTAAAACGAAAACGGCGGGGGCGGGTTCGCCGACGAGCGGGAGTCGGGGAGGGGGGCTGCAAATAGTGGGGCTGCCTTTTGCAAAAGGAAGCACCCGACAGTGGAGGTGGCGCTATCGATGTAGGACAAGGGAAGCGGCGGCACTACACGTTGGTGGGGCGTTGGAGCGGAAGCTTGGTCGGAGTGGGTGTTCGCGGGACCGCAGATCGGGAGTCGGAGGAGTAGGTTGAGCCCGGCGACGTTGAGGAATGGCTGTCGCGGAGAGGAGGCGGCACCGCGTTGGGTCGTGCGAGGTCCGGAGTCGTCGGATGAGTCGAAGTGGGGCGGTGCCGGTGGAATTGGTCGGTGCCGGCGAGCTCGACGGAGGAGGCGGTTCCACGGGAGAGGGGAGAGGAAATACAGATGACAGAGGAGGGATGAGAAGGGAAAGGTAACGGGGGTAGAAATGTCACGGGAGGGAAATGGATGAAATACGGAGGTGAGGGGAGAGAGAAATTGAGGTGAGAAGCAGCGATGTCAATTTAGTATTTTATTAATGGGATCTAATCGAAGATTTAATCCAACCTGATTCGATCCACCTGCGGCATTTGATAAATGAGTAAATTTGAACTTACTAAATCATTTCCAATTAGAGTGAAGGTACGAAAAATGATATCTTCGTGTATATATATATATATAAAAGTATAATATTTATGTTTTATTAAATTTCATACGGAAATATAATTTTTTTAAAAGTAATTTATCATTTCTACTTCCTAAATTATCTCTTATATAGCGAGGTATTTGTATAATTTAATAAATAATATATTTTTATAATATGAAAGGATATCTTTTTTAGTTATGTGTTGACATGTATTGATAATTTTTATATAAATTTTTGTCAAATACCTCTTAACTATATATAAATAGGTATATGAGACATACTAATGAGTACCTATTGGAGAAATAGATATCGGATGAGTAAATGGGTATGGATTAAGTAAATGGACATGTATGAGAAATTAATTTCTAAATGACGATAGATTTGATATTACTAAACTCGCTCCAATAACATCCCTAGTGAAAAAAGAGTGCAAATAGAGGAGCGAAAGTAAAAATCGACTCCAATATTATTTCTTCTTTTTTTTATTGGTACACTCCAATTCCTTTGTAAAGAGAATACATAAACTTAAGAGACATAATGTTCATTGAGATTACAAAAATTCAAGAGACATGACCCTTCGGATTAAAACCTTTAACTAAGGCATCCCTTGGTTGAAAATAAAATAAAATAAAGGAAACTTTGCAACTACACACTCAAATTCCCTGTAATTTTAGTTTTAGCCTACATCAATTCTCCCCCTCTTCAAAAAAACTCGCTTCTATGAGTTTGTCACATATATTTAGATTTGGCGTAGGTTGTGGCTTCAAAGGGGATAACTTCAAAAACCATGGTTGCATCTTAGTCAAGATAATGTTGGTGTCATAGAGTTAGTAACTCAATTTTTCAAGTAAGTCCATATCTTCTTTCCATGGTGGGAATTAAGATGAGCTAATATTGACATCGTCGACCGTGAAGTCATACAAAATGCCCATACAATTTTTTGATTGACTATCGTACCAAGGGCATAAATCGACTACAGAGAGGAAAATCCCATATTCCAAAGCACTTCAAAATCATCATGTCATCTTGAATTCTAGTAGTTTTGAACAACAAAGGAGGTGAAGAGCTATCTATTTCCAAAACATTCTTTGACGGTATCCAACCCTCATTACTTGGCTTTCCCTATTTCAACCAAGAGTCTTGTTGACCTAAAGAGATGAATGTAGGGGATCAACAAAAATGATCGCTTCATGCATAGGCTTGAGATCATCTGCTTCCTCAAATTTTGACAACTCACCTATATCTTTCATATATGTTTGACCTTGAGGGACCATTACATGAGACAAAGATGAACTTTCTTCCTTAAGTGCTACCAACTCATCCCTATTTTCGTCTTTTAGTTGATTAGGTTGAGATGATGGCATTGGTAAAACCTTTTGCAATGTTATTTCTTCCTTGCAAGCTCTAAGCTCTTCCTACACGCATTTCAAAGGTCCCTTGTATTTTTACAAGTGATCATTGAATCCTTTGCACATCTTTTATCATTTGATGTTGGAAACTTTTTCAAGCCCGTTGGATAGTCAGATCGTAGGAACGACCTGATTCCATGTTATGATACTGATAACTATCTAGTTAAAACACTTAATATGTATAAATTAGGTTAGTTCTTAAGTAAACACATCATATTTAGGTTATAAATATTGCATTAGAGGCATCCTAGGCATATTAGGAGCATACATGCGTTTGTATATAATTTATGCACATTATAACAATTATTACTTTTGCAAGAATAAACATGGATGGAAGTTGGAGCCAAGAGATTCACGTTTTACTTGAGAGGTTGGAGCACAATAGAGGATGGATTCGAGAAGATGTAAGGGCATGCCCACAATGTTCCCCCAACACCTAAGTTTCCACCCTCTCCACATAAGTTTCCATCCTAATTTAATTCCAAATATAATGACCTTAGACATCTTTGCAGATTCCCATGTGGGGACCACCTCTTTCTCTCCTATGTGTCTATTCCCCCAAAACATCTCCTTGTAATTCCCTACGAAGGGAGTGAGATTTGCGGTATAAAAGTAAGATACGAAAATATAAAACAACAACCACACAAAAATGCAATATCACAAGCACACAAGAATTTTTAGATGAAAACCCAAATTCGAGTAAAAATCACCACCTAAACCTCTTGGTTTAGGATTTCTCGATCAACTTACTTAATCAAATCCACTAATCGAACTACTTAAATGAGAGTAGTTCAACCTCTTACAACCACGCTACTTTATACCCGAGGGTAGCGTAACCTCAAACCCCTCCTCTTCACAAGGAATATTTTGTCTCGTAATGGAGACAAAAATTCGCAAAGTAAATACCCAATCAAAAGCAAAATTACAACAATCCTATAGAACCCAAATAAGTTTATATAATCTAGCTTCTATAGGTAAAAGGAACTTCCCTTAGTTGGAAGTATGTAGGCATGATCGCAGCAGAGTTTTGGTACTCTCAGATTTGTTGAATAAGGCTTGGAGAGTAAGATCACTTTTCTATCTCTTCTTGGACACAATATGAGTGGAAGTAGTATTCTCTAGGTGTGTCAAACAAAGGAAGGGTCCACCTCTATTTATAGAGGTCTTAAGAAGGGTTTAGAAGGCCTTAGAAGGCTTCCATAACTGTTGGGAATGAATCACAAGAGATCAAGCCAAAATCCCAACGAAATCAAGGTCATTTATGATTCTGACAGGGTCATCAGATGTCTGGTCTTCGTCTGATCTAAAGGTCGATCGTCTGATCTAGAAGGGTTAATCATCTGGACTGTGTTGGATCAAGACAGATGTCTAAGAAGTCAATTATAAGACGTCTGGGAAACTAGTCAAACGTTTAATCCTAAGATGGATTATAAGACGTTTGGGAAACTAGTCAAACGTCTAATCCTAAGATGGCTTTCTTCCTATTTTCACCAAATCGAAATAGAGTTCTAGTTTTATAAGAGTCAGACGACATATAGAATGTCTAGCATAAGGTCAGAATGTCTAGAATCAGAAATCTCTGCAGGAATTGATTTCCTAAGGCTTAAACAGCTATTAGGTTTGAAAAGGTGATTTGGGTCAGATCTTAACCTAATGTCTATTTATTAGACGTCTAGGATTCTCTTTGGACGTCTAGAAGTGATATTAATATAATCATAGGTTAATCGTCCAAGATTATGGTCTGACAGTCCAACAGTCCTGTTGTTGAATGTCTATCAAGGTCTTCAGATGTCTTTTAAGACATTTGGACTATGGGATGGTTGTCTGAAACCAATGAATAGAATACACTACGTCCAGCCTAAGTTTTGGATGTCTGTACAAACTATCAGATTCCTTAAAGTCTAAGATCAAATGTCTGAAATCCAGATTGGACGTCTGATCAGGCTATCTGATTACTATTTTGATTTTTTGACTTTGCCTAAGTGTTCTAATGATGGATTAGTGTTCCTAGGACTAAGGTATGGTACTTTTGAGCTCTTTAACAATATTTCTATTGAAAGAAAAGAGCAAAGAAATAAAGGATAAATAAATACAAGAACAAAATGACTCTATCTTAGTCTTCATCTTCTTCTTCCTTCTTCAAGCTTTCGGTCCACGCGAAGCTCCATCAAGCTCCTCCAATCCATCATAGACGCGAGCTTAAGCTCCTTCACTTTGGAATCCATTTGCATTATTTCTAAAACTATAACTCAAATGCAAATATTAAATAATAAGTATTTTGTTATCATCAAAATTAACTTTCGAGGTGCTTTTGCACCAACAATCTCTCCCTTTTTAATGATGACAAAATCACAAATAATAATAAAAAAAATCTCCCCTTTTTTGACATTATCAAAAAGGTTTAATTAATTTTAATCATTTATCCTATACTCCCTCTTAATACATTCTCTTCTAATTTATGTCAATTTCCCTTTTGTCATAAAAAGTTAGCTATTCATTTTATCCATTAACTCCCCCTTTCTAATGGAAATATAGCTATGTTTATCTTTTAAGATCTCCCCCTTTCTAATTTAAGAAAATCTTTTTCCCCCTTTATGATGGACATATAGCATGTAAATTTTTAACTCCCCCTATTTAGATGTTATTTATCAAAAAATAGGGTAAAGGGATTACCTCATTTACCATGGCCTAAAAAATGGTCCTTGAGGTGGATGCCAAAAGTGATGGGGTTCCCATCCAAAGCTTGGAGGTCCAGGCATCGGTGCTGGTTTCCAATCAAATGGTTGACGCAGGGCAATTTGAATACCCACTAGTTGTTTCACCAATCTTCTCATCATCTTCCTTGGTTTATTCTTTGGTCCTCCCAATTTGAGTTGACCATTCTTCATTTTGTAGGTCAAATCCTTTATGTTGAAATCTCCCTTGAAGCCTACAAAACAAGATTCTAATTGATTTTTCGATATCCAAGTTAGCTTGGATCCAGGCTTGTTAGTTGGCCTCCTTGATAGAAATCCTTTATCAGCTTTTTGACTAGAGCTACCTTTTTCATTAGAAAAATTATCTAATTTATTTAACAGGCAATCTAAATTTTCTTTAAGACTAGCTAGCTCTTTTTCTATAATACTCATTTTGCCTTTTAGAATTGAAGTTTCACAATTTAATAAGCTATTCTCTTCAATCAATTTTATGTTTTCTAAGAGTAGCTCATTATTTTCTAAAACAAGACTATTCCTTTCAGAGAAACTAAAACTAGAGTTGATCTTTAGATTCTCAATTTTAGCAACTAACCTTTCATTTTCACATTCTAAAACACTAAGATTCTTTTTCATATTTTTCTTTTCTACTTTAAGTGATTTACTAATTTCATATAGTTCTTCAAAATCTTCTTGCAATTCATTAAAAGAATTTACCACCTTGTTGTCATCTTCATCCTTACTCGCGATGGCCATGAAACCCATGCAAGCGGTTTCGTTCTTCTCTTCGGGATCTTCTTCCTCCTATGAGGTTGAATCATCCCAAGTAGCTTTGAATGCTTTCTTCTTATATTTCTTCTCCTTCTCCTTCTCCTTCTTTTCTTTCTTTAGAAGAGGGCAATCGTGTCAAATATGCCCTTTCTTGTTGCAGTGATAGCAACAAGTCGGACTTTCCTTCTCCTTTTCCTTCTTATCTTCTTCTCCTTCTTTGAATCCCTACAATACCTAGAAATTTTTTTAAATAAAATCCTAAGGTCTTTGTCGTCGGAACTTACTTCGCTATTTGATGTGACTTTAAAGGCCAAACTCTTTCTTGGCTTTGGTTCCGGTGTGTCCTGCTTCATCTTCATCTCATAGGTCATGAGATTGCTTAAGAGATCCTCCTGCTCTCATAGACGTCTGGGCCTTCGTCTAATCTAAAGGTTGGTTGTCTAATCTAGAAGGGTTAATCATCTGGATGGTGTTGGATCAAGACGGGTGTCTAAGAAGTCAATTATAAGACGTATAGGAAACTAGTCAGACATCTAATCCTAAGATGGCTTTCTTCCTATTTTCACCAAATCGAGATAGGGTTCTAGTGTTACAAGGGTCAGATGACATATAGGATGTCTAGCATTAGGTCATGACGTCTGGAATGAGAAATCTCTACGGGAATTGATTCCCGAGGCTTAAACGACTATTAGGTTTGACAAAAGGTGATTTGGGTCAGATCTTAGCCTAATGTCTATTTATCAGACGTCTGGGATGCTCTACGGACATTTGAAAGTGATATTAATATAATCATAGGTTAATCGTCCAAGATTAGGGTTTGACAGTCCAACAGTCCTATTGTTAAACGTCTGTCAAGGTCTTCAGATGTCTTTTAAGATGTCTGGACGATGGCTGGTTGTTTGAAACTAATGAACAGAATACACTACGTCTAACCTAAGTGTTTGGATGTCTGTACAAACTATCAGATGCCTTAAAGTCTAAGATCAAATATCTGAAGTCTAGATTGAACGTCTGATCAGGTTGTCTGATTGTTGTTTTGATTTTATAAGTTTGCCTAAGTGTCCTAGTGATGGATTAGTGTTCCTAGGACTAAGGTATGGTACTTTTGAGCTCTTCAACAATATTTATAAGGAAAGAAAAGAGAAAATAAATAAAAGACAAATAAATACAAGAACAAAATGACTTTTATCCTATTCTTCATCTTCTTCCTTCTTCAAGATTTTGCTCCATGCGAAGCTCTATCTTCTCTTCTCCATCAAGCTCCTCCAATCTGTTATGGATGCGAGCTTGAGCTCCTTCACCCTTGAATCCATTTACACTATTCCTGAAACTATAACTCAAATGCAAATCTTAAATAACAAGTGTTTTGTTATCATCAAAATCAACGATCAAGGTGCTCTTGCATGAACACTCCCATGTCCATGCAATCCCCCTCCTCATGCCCATGCCTAATTCTACTCCTTGCAATTACTCCTCCAACCTCATTCCATGCAGAAACCCCTCCATGTGTCCCCCCTAACACTCACCTATAAAAAAACCTACCCCCCTCCATCCTCAAGGCATCTATCCTCTTACATCTTCTTGTACTCCCCTCCCTAAACCTCTCCACACCACCATCTTGGTGTGGTACTTCTTTGGGCAGGTGCAACTTCATCTTCAACTTCTCTGGTGCCTTTCTTCCTTGACATCATCTTGAAGTTCCAGCGGCCTGGCGGACTCAAGACGGGTTTGACAACCCCATCACAAGTATTGTCACATAAGCATCTACCCGAGAGCCTCTTCTCTCTTTACATCTTTTTCTTCTCCTCTCTTGTAGTTTCAATTTTATTTGTAACTAACTTTGGTAGTGAAGAAAATGTTATTCTTATGCTATGTTCTTATCTCCCCCTCTCATTGATATTGTTGTTTTGTGACTTATTGGAATATAAAAAAAATGAATATATAGAAAAAAACAGAAAAATAAAATAAGTGAAACTAATAAGATTGACACTTGCCTCCTAGTGAATGATCCTGAACTCACCATCTAGGTAAAATAAAAAATAAAATTTATTTTGTTTTGAGATTTTCCGGCTGCAACGATAAATCCATATTTTTATATTCATGAATTTCTCAATATCATATACCAAATGATGTAACTCAGGGGTGGAGGGGGGGTGGGGGGGGGGGGGATGGTGGAAGCTATAGGCGATGGGGCCAGTTGGGGAGTAGGGAGGCAAGGAGACAGAGAGAGAAGTGGTGAGATGTGAAAAGCGAGTCATGGGTTAGGTGGGAAGGACATAAGGAGGTGGGGGGAGAGAAATTGAGGTAAGAAGAGAAAGGGAATAAAGATGAGAGGAGGGGAAGTAACAATCAACTTTAATTCATTTCAATCTGATTTCTTCTATATTTTTTGAGGTTTTTACATACATGCGATTGAAAACCATTGAAATTATTCTCTATCACTGGGTTGCAAATATTACCATTAATGTCATGTACTGGAGAGTATGACCCTATTATGAAAACATCCCTTGAGTTAAGGTTTGTTTGATTTGGGTTAACGGACATTTGTTTCTATAGTCAATCTCTTTTGCATGCACACCAAGTGTCATAGAAGCTTGTTCCTCAAGCTCCGATGTTAGATCATCATTGCCTCGAAAAAATTCATCCACGAGCTCCATCATCATCATCAACAACAACAAAAGCAACAATAGTAATAGCAACAACAACAAAAGCAACAATAGTAATAAGAACAACAGCAGCAATAGTAGTAGTAACAAGAACAATAGCAGCAACAACAACAGTAAACAACAACAATAGCAGTAGCAACAACAACAACAACAAGAGTAGCAACAACAACAACAACAAGCAACAACTACAACAACAACAGCAATAATAAGGGTGTCAGTTGAGAGGTGTTGTTGAGCTCACTGGAAAGGTGGTTGGAGGCAAGGTCAATGACCTTAAGAAACTTGCAATCAGTGAGGGGAAGGGGGGGACCCTGTCGGAGAGGGAGTTGGAGGAGAGATTGAGGATGTGGAGGCAGTCGAGGGTGCTGAGCTCTGGAGGGATGGAGCCAAAGAGGTTGTCATGGTCAAGGCAAAGTTCCTAGAGCTAAAAGTAGCCAACAAGGCTCGAGGGTACGAGATCGGAATGGGAGTTGGAGGAGAGGTCGAGGGACTAGAGGTAGGTGAGGTTGTTGATGGAAGGGGGGATGGCATTAGAGAGATGATTGTAGGAAAGGAAGAGGGAGTGGAGGGAGCGGATTAAGGAGGCTATGGCATCCTCTGGGAGGGGCCTAGAGAAGAGGTTGCAGGAGAGGCAGAGGAGGAGGGAGGAGGGGAAGCTATAGGGGAGGGGCCTTAGGAGGGAGTTGGAGGAGAGGTTGAGGGAGATCGGAGGGAGGTGGGGAGGGAGAGTGGGGGGATGGGTGATAAATATGCATTTATTCATGATAAAATGCCTACTTATGTCAATTCCTAAGCTTAACATTGCATTTAGAATTGTGAATAATGCACAACATTCAATATATTGCATTTAGAATGATTTGTGTAATTTGTATATTAATCTTTACATTGTGTGTGGCCAGGGGACAATATGACATCTTTACAGGCTTTGAATGAAAAATCCAACCGTACGGATGGATCCGGAACGACGATAGCAGTCCGACAATGCAAAAATCATCTTGATCCAACATCTGTAGCAATCCCAACAAAGGGAAGAAGATGGATGGCCCAAATGGCATCACGTGGCACCATCTAGGCCACCCAACACCGGCCGTAACCCCTGCTTTGCCTCAAAGAGCCTCTTTGCTAAGAGATCCCAGCCATTGATCTTAATCCAATGGCTAAGATTCACCTCAGTCACACCGCTCAACACTGAAGAAGATAGCTTTGAGGATTGAGATCCAACAATTGAGAGCTCCTGGCCATATGATTGTCCACGCAACCATCCGTGGCCACAGCCAGGGGGTCGAGGACACCACTCGCAAGCCTCGGGTGTTGGTGCTAGAGCACCACGATCATTTGTTTTGATGATAACAAAACACGTGTCATTTAACGTTTGCACTTGAAGTCTTAGATTTCAGGCAAATTACAAATGGAGATGTGATTAGACGGAGTTCGAGCTCGCATCCAGGATGGATTGGAGGAGCTTGATGGAAAACAGAGGAGATTCGCGAGGAGTGATAGATTGAAGATGGAAGGACAAGAAGAATATGATAGAATTCTATTTATTTCTTTCATGTACTTTTATCTTTATTTCCTTGCTCTTTTTGTTCCTTAGAACATCATGTTAAAGAGCCTCAAAGTACCCTAACAGTAGTCCTAGGAACACCGGCACATTCCTAGGATACTTAGGTTTTCTGTAGAGAACTTAGAAAACTAATATAGGGGTCAAACAGCCTTTTCAGACGTCTAATTCCAAAAACAGACGTCTGATAATATGTTTTAAGACGTCTGATTGTTGATTCAGACGTCTGATAACAATTAGGCTGGACTTAGCTCTGTCTGATGAAAACAGATGTCCATACTTTAGACCAGACGTCTTAGAAGACATCTGATGTTTTTGCCAGACGTCCAATTAGTGGACCGTTGGCTGGCTTAACTAACACTGGAGGATATGACCGTTAAAGCCTTATCAGACATCCTTAAGCCTCTCCAGACGTCTGATAGATGACCGTTTTACCTCAGCTGACCCGAAAATCTCTTCTCAGAGATTTTCTAGCCGTTGCACTCTCTTGGAAATCCATTCCCGCAGAAAAGTAGGTTTCCAGACGTCCAGACATAGTGCCAGACGTCCTATATGTCGTCTGATGGACTTGCACTAGAACCCTGTCTAGATATGATTCAAGTCAGGATGGAACCCGCCTAAAATTAGACGTTTGACTTTGATCCCAGACGTCTTAAACTGATCTTCCAGACGTCTGATGCCAGGATCAGACGTCTGATTACCCTGTCAGTGTAATGATTGTTCCTGATTTCGGCCTGATTCTCTTGCGCTTTGCTCCCAACGTCTATGAAAGCTTTCCAAAGCCTTCTAAAGCCTTCCTAAGGCCTCTATAAATAGAGAAGAACCTCTTGCACACCAAGACACACCTAGTAATACACTTTCACACCATTTTGTATCTCTTGATCCCAAGAAGAAAAGCTCTTGCTCTCCAAACTCAAGTTCTTCATCTTGAGAGCATAAAGCCTTTGCGCACCCACTCTCCCGCCGTAGTTCACAAGAACGACGTTGCGCCGTCGTGTAGCTCACGCACCCGCGTCATCGATTCGACGCACTCCTTGCAAAGGGAAGCATCTTAATTCCTATAGAAGCTTAGGTTAAAAATTACTTTGTTGGCTCTATAGGATTGTTGTTATTTTATCTTTGTTATTTGGTTGGGTATTCGCTTTGCGAATTCCCGTCTCCTTCGTGGGACAAAATCCTTCTCGTGAAGAGAAGGGGTTTGAGGTACGCTACCCTCATATAAAGTAACGTGGTTGTAATTGAGGTTGAATCACCCTAGTTTAAGTGATTCGTTTAGTGGATTTGATCAACTTGGTTGATCGGAAAATCCTAACTCGAGAGGGTTAGGTGGTGGTTTTCACTCGGTTTGGATTTCCACCTAAAAATAATTGTGTACCTTGTGTGATTGAATTTTTTGTGAGATTATTTTATATTTTATTTCCACAATTTATTACGTCACCCCCTCATAATAGGGATTCCACATCGGGCGCCAGTTTGAAATGCATCTGATGATAATGTCATCATCAACCATATCTAGCTTTAATTAGTCATAATTAAAGAATAAATGCTCCTACATAACCGCCAAAGAGATGTAATTCACTGTAAATTCATTCTGAGAGAATAACAAGAAAATAGGGATAAAACTGCAGTTTTAACAGCATATCTCAATTGCAGTACAATCACGGGTTTTCTCAGGGGTTAAATAAAGGTCAAATGGTCTTAAATATCAAAAAGAGGGTCTGTACAGACAAAAACAGATTTTCACACGTTTCGAGAATTAAATGTCATCTGAAACCCTAAAAATAAACCTGCTTAATCTACTGAGGTTATGGTCAATATAAAAATCACATAAATCCTCTAAAATTCATAGAAAAATATTCTCTAGGGTTTGGCATCCTTGAATTTACCATCAGAACCTGTTTTGACCTAAAATAGAGTCACAGGTAGACCTTTGCCCTAATTTAGGTTTTTGCATAAATTACCTAGTCAAACTAGGTCAAAACCAAAATCCAACTTCACCATTGGATTCCTTATGGCCAAATTAGGTTTGTATCAAAATTTAGGCCCAATTAGAGATCACTTTGACCTATTTTGCATTCCAATCCTGATACTCTTTTTATCACACAATGGCCCTTAACTTTTTGAATCCTTTACGAAAAGGTCCCTAACTTCTTCATCATATTCACGTTTAGGTCCCTGTCGCCATTAGTGTGAACACAATGAGCTCGGACAAGATTTTCTCTCTCGATTCTGAATTAAACAATCCCAAATTTGAACTGGAGTTTCTTTATGAAATTCCCTACCAATTGAGACTTGTCTTAAGCTCCAATTCATTTCCAAAAGGTCATGAGAATCTTTCAAAGGTTCGGGTTTCCTTTTAGCATGAACCTCCCAAGCTTGGAAGCTTCTGTCCAAGCTTAAGAAGGCTTCCTATGACTTATAAAAGAACCCCTGTTGCATTTCGCATCTTCTCAGCTAGGTTCAAGGCCAAAAATCTCTTCTTTTCTCTATCACCGGCCACCTCCAACCTAAGCTTCGACGGACCTTCTAGATCTCTCTCCCTCGCGCCTCTAACGGCCAAATTGGAAGTGCAGCAACCTTCCCCATCTTCCTCCGCGTCTCGCCGGTCACAGCAGGCACCATCTTCCCCTCTCCTCGCCGTCGTCCCCCTCACGGAGGATTCATCTTCCCCACGTCCGACCATCACACCGGCGTGGGTTTTCTACTTCCTTCGACCGTTAGATTAGGTTCCTTAGAATCCTTTCTTCCCCTACTCTCTTTGCCACTCTTTATTCTTCAAATTTGACCATCGACAACACCGTTCACCTTCATACCCTCCATCTCCAGCGACCACTCTGGCGAGGGTTCCTATTCGACACACATGTCCATCCCCCTTGCCAACTAGTCCACAAGCTCTGTCGTACTCCCCTCATCAAAGGCCCTCTACCTATTCGCCACTCCACTCACCCAAACATGCCTCTAAACAACCCACCTTCTCACGACCGTCTCCGTCACCATCCGAGCACTACACCTACTCCTACACTACAAAACCACCACCACCGCATTCCTCATCCACCAACGATCCTCTAGAGCATTTTAACTGGGGCTTAGCGCCCGTATTCTTGGATTTCAGGTATGCCCCCTCGTCACCATTAACATAGCTCCTTCGAGGAGCTTGAAGAAGGTCTCTTGTCGTTGCCAGCTCCAGGTGTAGGCACCAGATCACGCGGAAGTCTTCCAGGCACACGCCCAAGTGGTCAATTGGAGACCACACCACCCGCTGCTACTCTAATCGAAGACATCTTCATTCATGGGCACATGCAAGCAGAAGGGGTGGGGATTAGTCCCACCTTAGAAGACAGGAGCGAGTGTAGCGCCTTATTAGTTTTTTGTCATATGAGCTTATCGCCCGAACACACAGGGGGGTTGGGTCCCCCTCACCCCTGCACGCCTCACCCGTGACACCTTTCACGTGGGCCTGGTATGATCCATTTACCCACCTAAGCTCACTCCTCAGTCACTACACTACGTCGGTGACATTGGACTCGGGTGCGCGCATACTCGACTACTCGATTATCCTGAGAGAGGAAGAGAAGGAAGAGAGAGAAAGCGCGGGGTTAAGGGGGGTTTTGCTCTTTAGTGTTCTCGACACTTAGTCGATTTCAGAGGTGATTTCCCCTTATGCATCAAAAGGGCCAAAGAAGGAAGGAACAAAGACGAAGAGGAGAGGCAAAAGAAGAAGCAGAGAAAGAGAGAAGCCAAGGCAGAAGAAAGAAGAGAACCGTAGAAGAAAAAGAAGAAGAGACAAAGCCAAAGAAGAGAAGAAGAAAAAAAAACAACAACAGCAGAAGAAAAGGAAGATTGAGCACTGTAGCAAACGTCTGATTATCAGCTCCTTCATATTAATTGTATTGAGTAATTGTTCTATATGTGTTTGTACACTTTTGTGCGGGTTTTAAAGAGAATATCACGTTGTAGTATAACCGACAAAACGTTCAAACAAATATAGAGAATTTTATTACTCGAAAAACTAGAGTCTCCGAGGTCGAACACAGGGAGCAAACTCAGTACTTTTAAAACCAAAGAGTACAACTTTTAAATGAAAATAATTGATTCAAAGAGAGAAAGTTATAAAAAGAATTGCTAAAAGAAAATAGAATTGGACGTCTGATTTCTTTATCAGACATCTTAAAAGTAGTATTCTTTCTATCTTCTGCCTTCTTCTTCTTCGTTGGCTCTTCTTTCCTTTCCTGCGAAGACTTCTTCCTGCCTTTGTTTCTCTTCTGTCTTCTTCTTTCTTTTTGTCTTTTCTGCAGTCCTTCCTTCTCTCAGATCTCTGCCTTGCTCAGCTTCCTTTCTTCAGAGTTCCTTCTTCTTTTGCTCCTGCTCTTCTATTTCTTCAGTTCTTCTTTTTGCTTTCCTTCGCCTCTTCCTTCTCTTCTTTTCCCTTGCTGCAGCGGCTAAGTGTTCGCTTCTTCCTCTCTTCCTTCTTTCCTGCGCACACCACAGCCAATGCAAAACCTACCCCCTTCCCTCTACCCAAACGTCTCTCTCTTTCTCTGCAATTTGCTCAAGGACGCTCTCCCAGAGCCACACGGGTAATCGGGTCGGATTTCGCACCCGGGACCAGGCGCACTGGCAGGTGGGTGATGCGCAAGGAGTGCTTAGGATAGGGTCGGGTCGGATCCCGCCAGATCCGCAAGGTGAAACCGCGAACGAGGCAGGCGTGGGTCAGGTGAGGGACCTCACCCCTGTGCTTTCGGAGGCAGTAAGCAGAGAACACAAATTCAACTTAAAGCATACCTGTGCGTTGTGCTTAGCCGATGTGGGACTATCTGGCTCGCCCCAATTTCGCGCGCGCCCGCAGAGGATTCCTCGTGCAATCGCCAAGGCTGGGAGCTTCGCAGCGTCACTGCTGGCCCTAATCGCTTCGCAACACCCGTGCGAGTCTGCTGCGCCTGGAGCTGCTGCACCTGGAGCTGCTTCGACCGTCAATGGCGGCAGGAGCTGAAACCTATCAAACACGAGCACGGCCTATTGGCCTAATCAGACCAGCTGGGCACCTTCGCCGTGGCATGGCGAAGATGGTGCACGGTGCTGCAGGCCGCAGGATGGCCTAGGCGTGCGTGCCTAGGTCAACCTGTGGCCGGAGGTGTGGGGTTGTTCGAGGGGCTACTGCGGAGGTGTGGAGTGACAGTGGAGGGGCGGAAAGTGTTCCTTGTGGTGAGGCGGAGCTTACGAGATGGTTAGCGAGCCGTGTGGAGAGGCGGAGTGGTGGGAGCGGCTCGCCGGAGGTCGGTCGGAGGCGAGGAAGATGGAGGTGGTCAGGCATTGTCGGGGGGCGATTAACTAAAATAACAGGGGAAAAGAGATAGGGGAAGATGGAGAAGGTATCTGGAGTGGTCTGGAAGGAAGGGAGGCAGTGGAGTAGACGGCGCGTAACTGTCGTCGTCGGGGAAGAAGCACCCTGAGGGAGGGAGCGGCGACGAGGACGAGGTCAGGAGAACGCGCACCTGGTACTACGTGACGCGGGAGAAAGAGGCGGAGTTGACTCTGCTGCAGGTATGGCAGCAGAGCGACGAGAAGGAGGGGAGGAGGTCGCCGGAGCTTGCGGGTCTCTTGGCCGGAGATGGGAGAGAGGAAAACTTGGGGGAATCTACGTCAAAACAAAGCTGAGGATCTGCGGCCGGGTCTGGGGATCCTTTTATAAGTGTTGGCCGAACCTTCTAGCGTGTGGAGATCACGCAATCACCTCCGCCGGCTCGCCGGAGATGGAAAGAGGGTGGATACCCAAATCTCTCGTGCGTTCGCACGAGAGATTGGGTTCACACCAGAGATTGTGATTGGCTTTAGACGGAAGGGAATTCCTCAGAGAATCTCCCTTCCATTTCTGGGAGGGAATCTCTGAGGGATCAGAGAGGAATCCCTCTCTAAACCTCGCCGGAGATCAGTTCTACCCTAACAATGGCGGCAGGACCTGATTGCAAAGGTGGAAAGGAACTTAGGGGGCTCTCTGCAGAGATATTCAAAAGATAGGGACCAAATTATGATTTGGGTGTACTAAATTGCAAAGTAGGTCAAGATGACCTCCTCTTCGGTCCAAATTTTGGTATGAACCTAATTTGGACCTAAGGAATCTAATGGTGAAGTTGGATTTTAGGTTTGACCTCGTTTGACTGGACATTTTGTGTAAAAACCTAAATTAGGTCAATTAATGTGCTACGACCCTAATCTAAGTCAAACTGGATTCCAAAGGACAAATTGAGTGTTCTAAACCCTAGAGGATATTTTTCCATGATTTTTAGAGGGTTTACTTGATTTTTATCCTGACCGGAACCTTATTAATTTAAGTAGGTCTGTTTTAGGGTTACCAAATGTCATTTAATTCCTAGATTGTACATAAACCCATTTCTGATTGACTCAACCCACTTTTTATCTCATTTAGACCATTTGACCTATGTTTTGCTTCTGAGAAATCCTGTTTATGTACTGCAATGGTAAAATTGCAGTTTTACCCTTTAATTCATGTTTTCTTCTCAGAGCACTTATTCCTTTATTTAGGCCTTCTTCTAAATTATGTAGGAGCTTTTATCTTCTTTATTGGGTCAAAATGAGCTAGTTATGGCTCATGATGAGGCTCTCATCAATATGTTAGACTAATAATTTGTGATCCAAATCACGATTATTTTGTCTAGATTACTTTTTACTCTTCATATACTCATGTCATACATTGCATATTAGATTTTGAGTAATTAATTATGCTCATTTACATTATTTGTTGAGATTAGTGTGTGAATTCCAAATTTGCTCCCAGCAAACGACCTCGGATTTCATTCGAGTTATAAATTTTATCTGTTTTTCGTACTGATTCGATCTATACTACAACGTAACGATTTTAAAACCCCATTCAGAGCGACTACCAGCATCAAGCGCTCCAAATCCGCCAGTGCATGCCACAAGTAAAATTCGATCGCCCGATCAAAGATGAGTGACAGTAAAGGTGGCAACGTGGTGCTTTGAGCGTCGTACGATCTGCATGCGCAGGATAACACGCAAACGCATGCTTGATCACATGCATGTCCATCATGCGATCTGGGATGCTAATCTTCATTGCGATCTCAGCCCCTCATCAAGCATCCAATGAGCCAAGGCACTCCTCAATCATGCGCCGATAGCAATTCACAGTGGGTGGGTGTGATCTCAAGTGCGCTATGCGCATGAGATTTGGAGCGTCCATCAGCGATCCTACAACCACAATTCAGCCTTGCCTAATCCAACTTCCATGTGCAGACGCCAACGGTGGTGTGTAATGGCCATAGCGATGACCAAGGCAGGCCTTCAGAGATGTTTTTAATGTTGCTGTTGACCCATACCCGAATTTTGTCTTCATATCTCCACTATAAAAGGACCACCATCCCTCCAATTCCTCTTCATCCCTTCCTATGCTCTCCTCACCTACTCTAGAGCTCAAAACACATCTTGAGCTTGTGTCCCAAGCCTTTGGGATGCTCCACTAGAGAAAAGAAAATATTTTTCCACCATCTTGCCACAATTCGTGGAGCTCTCATTGGTCATCTTCTCAACCTCGTTCTGGGAAGTGGATCACGCCACGATGCCCCTTTCCTCACCTCATCTTTCAACGTCGCTCTCCTTCCTCCAACTCCTCAACATCTTCGTCCAGGCCCCATCAACGCAACTTCATCCTCCAAGTAGCCGACAAAGAGGATTTTTCTCATCCCCTTTCCCTTTTACTGCTTTCATAGTATAGAATCACTTGTAATAAACATTTGTGAAGCATATATCTAGAAGTAATTTTCTATTATTTGCAAGTAGAATAGCTTTTTCCTTCTTTCTAGAATAGTCTAGTTTAGATAATATTTCTTCCTATTTGCTCGCTATCACAAAATACCAAAAAAATAGCAAATACAAAATACAAAAAAGAAACAAAGGAAAGTGCAATTTTCAAAGAATCAAACATTGCCTCCTTGTGTTTGACCCAGGGCTCACCTTGAGCTTTGGTAATTTTATTGGGTTGTGATATTTTGCAACTACAACGACGGGTTCCCCAAAACCCTAATTTTGCTCACGAAATTTACGTTGACCATTTTGGCGCCGTTGCCAGGGGGCAACACTCTTTGGTTTTTCTCGGGTTTTTCACCTTACTTAACTTTTATCTCACTTGTTCTCTGATCTTACCATGATTGCCGGTACTCTTCCGAGGCGGGCCAGAGCAGTTAGATTGAAGAAAAGTGTGGATGAAGGTTCTGTAAGTGTACCCCCACCCCCACTCACTAGATTTCATTTCACTACCTAATAACTCAAAGCCTAATTAACCTAGGAGCTTGCATAAACCCTAGGTTAGTCCTGGTTGTTTGATTGTCACTTCACCTTACCTTACCCTCCTTCATAAATTAAAAAAAAAAAACTTCTTCTGATTGTGGGACGAAATTAACACACACATTACATACACCCACATTTGAGGCACATAACCTCTCTTAATTTTATCTACTTAACTGGGATTCTGACTTGTAGAACCGGTACATGCACAAATCAATACATAAAAGTGTAGAAATCAGATTAGGTTAATTACTTTTGTGTGCCTTAATTGGTGGGGCATCAGGGCCAATTGTTTGAGATGTTTGGGTAGCACCACCTAACTTAAAACCGATTCATCTTGTAGCTGCTCCATAGGATTCAAATATCTAGGTCAAAATCAGGCACTCCATATTCTTTTGATTTTTAAAGAAAAATACTTGAACTCATGCTTACAAACTTGGTTTGCCGTACAGAACTTGGTTGAATTCACCTAATATCTGAATCCTAAAAGCTACTAAACAAGATTCAAACCTTAAAATTCACCTAACCAAAAAATTAATCTTGCTTAAAAAACCATTAGTTGTTCACGTACACACTTGCTAATTGATCATTAAGGGCATAACCCAATTAAGAGCCCATCACATTTCAAAGTACTATTAACCCAGGCCTTAATTAAAAATGAGTAGATGTTGGCCCTAGGATTCATTTAGTCTATTTCTGGGTGTTCTCCTGAACGCATTTTGAATTAGTGACGTTTGCTTTCTTCAAAAGGTGCTAAGCCTAATTGTCAAACGACTTAGTAAGCAAGGGTTTAGCATAACTAGCGACCCTCGGGACATGCTCCCCTTGCTTTTCTGACCCAACTTTACCACCTTCGGGAGTAAGGACAACACCAAATTCATTGTGTGGTCGGAGTTTATTTCTGAAGCATAGGTCCTTAGGCTACCCAACTTAAGGACAGGCTTGTATTTTTATGCTACAGGGTTCCATTTTTCCCTATCCTTCCGACTTCCTTCCGGTGCATGATTGGAAGGAGGCCATTGAATCCTCGCTTGGAAGGACCTTGATAAATGCCAGTTTATCATCATTCTTATGCATTAAAACAAACCTAGCTCTTAGGATTTTGCTCTGCAAACGGGTTTTTGGGTTGCATTTAGGCATTAATTAGGTAAGGCATGCATTGCATTCTTTATTATATTTTTGATATGTTTTTGTGAGTGTTAGTGATAAGCAGATTGCCAGATCCCTAGAACCCTAGCACTCAGGAAGGCAACTGGTGAAGGAGAAGCTCAAACCAGATGTAACTCAGCTTGATCTAGCTCACCATAACTGTAATCCAGCTCACCTAAACTAGGGTTAGCTCATCCTAGCTCCATTCAGCTCATCTCAGCTGAATGGCAACTCAAGAGAGCTCATCTTAGCTCACCTTAGCTCAGGTCAGCTCAGATCCAGCTTAACTTAGCTGAGTCTAGCTCATCTCAGCTCCCATTAGTTCACAGGGAGCTTTAGCTAGCTCAGCTGAGTTGACTAGAGTTCACCTTAGCTCAGGACTAGCTTGATCCAGCTCCACTCAACTCTAGCCAGCTAAAGATGACTTCATTTCAGCTTAGGAAGCTCAAGTCCAGCTCCCAGGGACTCAGTTTAGCTCAACTCAGTTGAGCTAAGCTACTTTAGCTGCCTCAACCAGCTTGATCCTCCCTGGGAGCACCAAACCCAGCTCACCTCAGCTCCTTGTGGCAGAAGCCAGCTTACTTTAACTTGGCTTAGTAGCTAGCAAAGGACTAGCAAGCTAAGCCTGCTAAAGTAGCTCCATGACATCCTCTTCAGCAGCTGCCAGCTCTAGTTCAGCTCCAGACTTCTTTTGTCCAGCTCCTCTCTTCAAACCCTAGCTCCCATTGCCTACTCCTCTACTCCATTACTAGCTAAGCTAGCTTAGCTTAGCTAGGCTCCAGCTCCCTTGGCATTTACCACCCTAAAACTCTACCTAACTAGCTCTGCCAACTAAGCCTTACCTAAGCTCACCTAAGCTAGCTCCATCCACTCCAAGTTGGCACCACCATCACCACCTTTCACCCCTCAACCACCACTAAAGGGCACCAAGAAGTTGGTGCCAAAACCACCCTAACTACCCCCTTTTTTGGTGCCAACTTTTCCCTCCAAAAATGCCCTAATCTCCACCCTACACCTAAGCCTAAAGCCCATCTCCACCTTTCATTTTCCCTCCAAAATTCCCCCCCTTCTAGAACACCATTTTGGTGCCAAAATGGAGGCACCCCCTCCACCATGGACATCTACCATAGGGTGCCTCCATGTCCTTAACTACCCCCCTCCACATCTCTTTGAATGGTGCCAAAAATCCATGACCATAGATCCCATAACCAGCACTCCAAACTCCATCTTAGCCATCCATTCCAAGAGCCACCTATACCCTCCATCCTATTCTATAAAAAGACCTTTAACCACCACCATTTTCCCCATCCTCCCTTTAGTATAATTCCACCCTACAACCACCATACCCACGGACAAGGAAGAAGAAGAAGAAGAGAAGAAGATTAAGGGGGCATCCTACCTACCCCCTTGGTGCCTTCTTCCCCTTTTTCTTCTCCCTTGTGCCACACCAAGGAGGAGGAGCACTCCTCCACTAGGAGGACGGCCAGGCAAGGAGGAGTAAGGGTGGTGCATGCCTACCCTTGAAGGAGATCATTGAAGGTGGTAGCTTCCACCTTGGAGGACATCATTTGGAGGAGCATCTCAAGGAAGGAGAAGGAGTTGTCTTTTCAAGTCAAGGAGCTACTTGGCTTGGAGCAAGAAGCCCTCTTCTTCACCATTTTATCTAGAGGATTTGTGTTTTATTTTTCTTGTATTTTCAAGTAGAGTAGAAGCATTCCTCTATAGGTTTTGTGTAGACAATTTTCATTAAATCAAGTTGCCTTCTCTTAATTTTTGTTGCATATTTTTTTTACAAGTTTTGCCTAGAATTTATTTCACTCTCTCTCCCTAATTACTCTAGGCCTTCACGTGCCTAGGGTGAGCTTGGGGAGAGGCTCTACCCGTCACCTTAGGGTTAGCTTTATTAAAATAGGTATTAGTTGTTTTCCAGCTATTAGCAAAACTCACGTGTTCTCGTTACTTCAAAACCTATAAAAATCATATATATAAAACACCAAAAAGAAAGTTGATTTCCATTTCCAAGCAAGGGATTTGATTTGCAAACAATTTGGCCTCCTTGGATGACCCTAGATACCCCACCATCTAGGTTACAAATTTTAAAAGCGTATGCGATTTTGTGTTACAACGACTCTAAAAACCCTAATTACAAATCACGCTAAATTTCGCATCAGACCTTTAGACCATTCCTGGAGGCTGAGGTTGAGTTATAGTCAAGTAGATCTCATGGTTGATCAATGTTACGACCCGATTCCTGAATCCCTACAGGACACGAGACCGGACCAACTCGACTGCTCCCAAGACCTAGTCGTCCAATGAGAAAGTAACCAAAAAGTAGGAAAGTAAACCACATTCACCATGTTAAGCAACTAACAGTAACAAAAGTACACAACAGTAGGAAGTAAACAAGTACAAGAATATAAAATACAGAATGTCAGAGTACAGAGGTGAAAGAACTACTCACTACAATTGAAAAGGAGTACAACAAGAAGCTACAACTACAGGGCTCTACTGGGCCCAGCACCCTCTGCAGCTGTGGGCTCTGGCTGCTCAACACCTGGACTTGGAAAGCGGTTATGAGTACAAAATGTCAGCGAACGCTGAGTTGAGTGGCAACGAACTAACTAAGGCAGTAAAGGTGGACAGGTAGTTATTGTTTTCCAATTTCTTTCTTTCTTTAACTAATTATTCTTTCTTTCACAACTTGGTTTATTTATTAGGTCTCTTTCTTGATCTCGAATGTTCCTCGTGGGAACGATCTTGATTATTTTCGAAGAGTAGAAGTCGCACGTGGTGCTCTCCTGGTCGGGAGAGTCCCCCATGGTGGTCCTACACCCAGTCAACCACCCCAAGGTCACGGACAGACGTAACGATGATTACGGCATGCGCAATAAGCGCATGGGTAGCTACCCTGCACTAGCACACGGTCAGTCATTTCCGTTAGCGGGGCGCCCAAAGCACAGCACGGAGCCAGTATAGGGCATAGCCCTCTTAGTAACAAGGGTCTAGCCCTTAAGAACCAAACAGGGGTCTCGCCCCTCCACAGTCCGTGCACCCTCGCCTGACTACCCTGGTTTGCCTAGTGGGCCTAACAAGTTGGTGTAGGGCGGCTAGCTGAACCCCGGGTCCCGTGGGGTGGCTAGCTCTCTCCCTACACTAGTAGCCCTCCCCGGTACAGTGTACATGAGGGCCAAGAAGTCGGTACAGAGTGGCCAATCCTAACCCTAGATCCCAACCCAAGGGCGGCTAGCTCCGCTCTTCACTAAATAGGGGGACAGTCGCTCTCCTTGAGTACGGAGTACCAAGGGCTAACTCACTTCCCCACTCACATTTCCAGTTCCATTCCATTTATTTCCACGAGCTCTACTCCTAATTCCCCGTAGGATTCATGCTCATATTCTTCAGGCCATTCCATACCAGGTTTCATCATTTCTATTTTCATTCTCAGGTTATACACATGCAATTTGTAATTCTGTCGTTCATATTTCCATATTTAGGTTATTCACAGATAGCTTGTGATTCCAACATTCACCTTTCTATTTCCAAATTATATACATGCAGCTCATATTATGTCATTTCACATGTGCGACAGGAAAATTACATTCAGCAGTTAACTAGCACAAGTACTACATAATTTGCAGGCAACTATTATTCATTTACAGGCAATTGTTATCATTCTATCTTCTCATTCAAAACTGCTGATGAGAGCCTCATCATGAGCCATAACTAGCTCATTTTTACCTAATAAAGAAAATAAAAGCTCCTACATAACTTAGAAGAGGGCTTAATTGGAGGAATAAGTGTTCCAAGAAGAAAACATGAAATAAAGGTTAAAACTGCAATTTTACCGTTGCAGTACATAAACGGGATTTCTCAAAGGCAAAAAATAGGTCAAATGGTCTGAATAAGATAAAAAGTTAGTTGATTCAATCAGAAATGGGTTCATGTGCAATCCAGGAATTAAATGACATCTGGTAACCCTAAAACAGACCCGGTTAATTCAACAAGGTTCCGATCAGGATAAAAATCAATTAAACCCTCTAAAAATCATGGAAAAATATCCCATAGGGTTTAGAACATTCAATTTGGCCTTTGGAACCTAGTTTGACCTAGATTAGGGTCATAGCTCATCAATTGACCTAATTTGGGTTTTTACGAAAAATGTCCAGTAAAAAGTGGTCAAACCTAAAATCCAACTTCACCATTGGATTCCTTATGTCAAAATTAGGTTTGTACCAAAATTTGGACCTAAGGGGAGGTCATCTTGACCTACTTTGCAATTTAGTACACCCAATTACATTTTGGTCCCTATCTTTTGAAAGCCATTGCATAAACCCCCATAACTTCCTCGCCACTCTTACAAGCAGGTCCCTCTGCCATTATTGGGGAGAGATCCTACTCCGGCGAGGAATAGAGAGGGAATACTCTCTGATTCCTCAGAGATCTCCTCCCAAATTTGGAAGGGAGATTCTCTAAGGAATTCCCTTCCATCTGAACTCAATCCTGATCTAAGATTTGCACCCAATCTCTCGTCCGAACGCACAAGAGATTTGGGTACTTAACTGTTTCCATCTCCAGCAAGGATTCCCGTGCTTGGAAGCTTGGCTTCCAAGCACAGGAGTCCCTACCTGTACCTATAAATTAACCCTCATCTCCGGTCGCACCTCCTCAGCTCGACTTGGCTGGAATTCTACCTCAATTTCCTCTTCTCCTCCGGCCAAGGGGTCCAGCGAGCTCCGGCGAGCCCCCTCCCTCTTCCTCGTCGCTCTGCCACAAAACCAGTGGCAGAGCTGTCCTCCTCATCCTCCTCCACGTCGTGCAACACCCGCGCACGCTTCCCTAGCTCTGTCGTCGCCGCCGTCGTCCTCCACTGGACGCTTTCTTCTCCGGTGACAGCAGGTACTGCCAACCGCCTTCTTGCCCCCTTCGTCCCCTTAGTGAGGTTAGAACTGTTCTTCTCTATCCCTTCTCTCATTTCCCTCATCTTATTTCACCAAATGCTCCTCGACCGCCGCTGTCCACCACCATCTTCTTCAACTCCGGCGAGACGCTCCCATCACTCCGCAGCCCCATACGTCTCACCAACCACCGCATAACCTCCTCCACACTTCACTGAATATCCTCCGCTCATCCACAGACCCTCTACACCACCACAACAGCCCCCCGACCAAACCCATCCGGTTGGCCACAGGGCGACCTAGGCACGCACGCCTAGGCCGCCCCGCGGCCTGCCACCTACCGCCTCACCTTCACCGTGACATGGCGAAGGTGCTCCTGTGGTCTGATTGAGCCGCAAGGCCCTTTTTGTGTCAGGCAGGTTTCGAGCTCCGGCTGCCATTAGCGGTGACTCGAGGAAGCTGCATGCTTGCTCCAGGTTGCAAGTCTTCAGGATTCCAGGTGCAGCAAACTTGGGGAGGTCTTCCGCACCCAGTTGTCCCAGTAATTGGCGCCGTGAAGCCTGCAGTGCTGCAATTGGAGGCACGATCTCCTGCGGGCGTGCGAGAATGACTGGTGGAACAATAGTCCCACCCGGTAAGCTGTAAGGCGCGTGAGTAGTTTATATTGATTTTGTGATATTAGCTAATCGCCTCCGATAACACTTGGGGTGAGGTCCCTCACCTAAACACCACCTCGTCCGTGAGCTCATCACACGGATATGGTGCGACCCGACCCGACACCCTCCTGAGCACTCCTCGCGCACCACACCCACGCCGGTGCGCCTGGACCCGGGTGCGCGACCCGACCCGTTTACTCGGCTCTGGGAGAGCGTGCTGAAGAGTGATATAGAGAGAGAGAGATGCGGGTGTGGGTAGAAGGATAGGTTTTTCTCCTCTTTGGTTTGTGCAGGGAAGGAACTGAAGAAGGTAGCAGGGACTTAGTCACTGCAAGCGAAGGAAAAGAAGGAAGGAAGCCATCGCAGAGGAAAAAGAGAAGGAAAGGCCAGGCAGAAGGAAGAGGTGAAGCCAAAGAGAAGAGGAACTGAAGAAGGAAGAAGAAATAAAGAAAGGGAAAGACAAGCAGAAGAAGAAGAGAAGCTGAAGGCAAGGGAAACAGAACCAAGGAAGGAAGAAGAAGAAGAGAAAGCAGAGCCAAGGAGAAGAGAAGGAGAAAGATACTGCAGGAGAAGAAAGAAGCACGGCAAGAGAAGAAAGAAGAAGCACAAAGAAGAAAGGAAGAAAATCAGAAGAAGAAGAACAAGAACAAGAGAGGAGAAAACATCTTTTTGAGACGTTTGATCCCATGATCAGACGTCCAAATTTCTTCTTTTTGCCACAATTGACTTTTAAACTCATGCATTTATATATTTTGAATTAAGTTTTGAGTAATTAAGTGTTCAATTACATTCTTGAGATTAGTAATAAATTTCAATTACTCCCTGTGTTTGACCTCGGATACTTAGGTTTTTGAGTAATAAATTTTTATTTGTTGACAACGCTTGATCACCTATACTACGACGTAACTAACTGTTAAAACACGATCAAGACGCGTCAACAACTGTAATCCATTCATTCAATACAGACATTCCAGGATTTCTAGTCCTAGGATTCATGCCATATCCTAGGTTCTAATCATTCATTCCACACATGCATTTAGGTTTTAAATAAATTAAGGGGAAGCCACTCTACCAGTAAACCCAGGAGTAGTGGGGGCTTGAACGGCAAGCTCACGTGCCTCAGTAAGCCTCGAACCCACAACGAAAACCAGTCCTATCACAAGGATCAATCACAAGAGAATACTCAGAATAGTATAGAATGTCTTCTAACAAGTAGAGGAATTCATACGAGAAATATCGGTATCTTAATTGCGGAAATCGGACCTCAAACGAACCCTAAACGGGTCAAAAATAGTGTTTTTGACTCAAATCAGACGTCTGGAACAACTTTTAGATGTCTTAAAAGTGTCCAGTGCCATACCTCAAGTCCTACTCCACTCCTCAGACATCCAGGAACTCCGCTGGACCGTCTGGACCCAGTTCAAGACATCCGACCACCTCTCCGGACATCTGGAAGCGCTTCCCGTCATCTGGTATGTTGCCCAGATGTCTGAAATGCGTGGGAGGGCGTGTCCCATGCCTTCCCGAAGTGAACCTTGCACGTAATCCACCGAATCTCCTCAAAAAGGCATGCAACAGTGCCTCGGCGGAGCAGCCTGCATGGCTGTATCCGTAAAGAAGATGTACCTTCGCGAGGTCTACTTCTCAGTCGTTTGGAACCTCCTCCAGACGTCGGCTACATCGTCTGGACGTTGATCCAGACATTTGATTCTGGGAAAAACCCAGAACCAGAACCTGCTTCTTCCCTCTCACGTCGTGCGTGGCCGCACCGCACCCTCTCTCCTGCTACTCTAGTTGTAGCAGTGTCGGGGAGGACCTCCTCGACGCACTCCTCCACCTTGCGCGTGCGCTGCTCTGGCCGTGAGCTCACCGGCGAGCTCCCACGCAAGCTCGCAAGCTAACCTCTCTCCCTCTCGCGCTGCTCCTCCTCTCCTTCTCGCGCCACTCCCACGCTCTCACCGCTCTGCTACTCTTGCTGGAGGGAAGGAGGAAGGTGGCTGGGAAATGAAGGTGGAACGAGGGAGAGGAGTGGGCTTTATATAAGAGTGTGGGTTTAGGGTTTCGTCGGGGCGGAAGGAGAGAGAAGAAGGAAGGCGAGAGGAGTGTACTGTCTGCCCGTAGCACATGCGTAGACGCGAGCTCGTACTCAAAATTTTCGATTTCTAGACGTTTGGGAATGTGTCCAGACGTCTGACCAGACGTTTGACCCATAGTCCAGATGTCATAAAAGGCTCAAATAGCATGGGTCATAATAATCAATAACCACCTCCCCTACCCCCAAACTAGTAGGAGCTAATTCAGAGGCAGTTGGAAGAGTTGTAGTAGATGCAGCAATGATTCCAACAGGTGAATGGTCAGGGTGCTTGGCCTTTGTAGATTTCTATGATCCTTCAAATTACAGGGAACGTCCTGACGTCACGATTCCTGCTGGAAACGTAGAAATTAAGGTCCAGGTTTTAAGCCTGATTAAACATTTCCATGGGCTTGGCTTCGAGGACCCATTCTAGCACTTAGAGGATCTGACCACTTTGGTTCAGACCACCAAAGTTAGGAATGAGAACGAAGAGCAAATGATTATGAGACTTTTTCCCCACTCTCATAGGGATAAGGCCGCACATTGGTACCGGACCATTAGAAGGCCGATAGAGACCTGGGCTACTCTTAAATCGGCTTTCCTGAAGAAATTCCTCTCAATTGGCCGTACCAATGCTTTGTAATGGGCGATTGCCACTTTCGCCCAGTGGCTAGGGGAACCATTTCATGGTGCCTGGGAGAGATTCTAGGATCTATTGCAGAGGTGTCCACACCACGAGGTGCCGAAATGGCAACTTGTGTAGATATTTTACCACTGGTTGATAGATCAACTCCTTAATCATGTGAACACTTACTGCGGAGGCAGTTTCCTTAACAAGGATGTAGATAGCGCATATGACTTGTTCGAGGAAATGAGCAAGACTTCGATAAATTATGCCTCCATGGAGACTTTCAACCGGTCCCAACAACCTAGGTCAAATGCTAATGAGATTCAGAACTCTCATTCATTTGATATGGAATTGATTTGAAATAAAATTAGATAAGGTGGGCCTGGTTGCAAAAAGGATGTAAGAGTGGATGTCCAGAAATTCAAGAAACACTTCTACACCCACTCAATCCCAGAGTTCGGGATTCCATTCTTCACAAGCTTCCACAGGGTGGTTGTTCGTGAACCAACTTGAGTCGGCTCAACCTATGAGCCAGAATTTCTTAGAACCTTATGGGTTCCAATTTGGGGCCTTTGATCCTAGTTTTCTGATCATTCCTTTTCTCCATCCTCACCCTATGAGAATGTACATGCTATATAGGAGAATGCTAGGTGCAACCCATATTCCAACACTTATAACCTGGGTTGGAGGAACCACCCTAACTTCTCTTGGAAAAATTAGGGGCAACAAACCCAGATATGACCCAGCAACTATGCACCTCAAAGACCTGTGGGTCAAGGTCAAGTATACACCCAGTTGCCCCCAAGATAGGTTAATAAACCATCTTGGAATGCCTAATAACCCGTAGGGCAGGCTGATTTAAACCAACATATGGTAGAATTGCAAGGATTTGCAATCTGAGCTTATTACTAACACTCGACAGCCCGGATCTCTACCATCTCAACCCGTACCGAACCCCCGCAATGTACAAAGTTAGGGAAATAGATCCCAAGGGTACGAGAATTAGAGGGACCCATACACACATGCTCAGGTGGTTGAGCAGGGTCATTCTTCTTCTTCTTCCTCTTTTAACCCTGGTTATCTGGCTAGTCAAGCCCTCCTATCTTCCCTAACCCTCCCTAAGACCCAAACCCATATGTGTCTGCAAATTCTATCACCTTGAGGAGAGGGAAGCAAACATAGGACCTTGAACTACCTTCTTCTAGTAACCAAAACCCTGGTGAGCCTAAGGAAGAAAAAGAAAAGTTGAAGATGAGGACAAGGCTCAGGAACCTAAAATTGTGGACACCACCAACATCCCATTCCCTGAAGCCTTATTAGAAACCAAGAAGAAGAAAACCCTAGACAACAATGAGGAGCTCCTAAATATATTCAAGAGTGTAGAGATCAATATCCCGCTCCTCGATGTTATTAAACATATCCCGGCTTACGCTAAGTTCTTGAAGGATCTATGTACTCCAAAGCGCAAGCCAAAATAACCCTCCCCAAGGAAGGTGATACTCTCTGAACCGGCTAGTTATGTTATCTTGCACCACCTTCCTCAGAAGAAGAGAGATCCAGGTGCCCCCTTGATTTCATGTGTCATTGGGGATTACACTTTTGATTGGACACTATTGGATCTAGGTGCATCCATTAACCTAATCCCAACTTCTCTCTATGAAAAGTTCGGGTTAAGTAAACTCAGGCCAACCTTAGTAACACTACAGTTAGTAGACCGTTTGGTCACCATACTAAAAGGAGTTATTGAGGATGTTAGTGTCAAGGTTGACTTCTATTTTCTCGTAGATTTCTTAGTCCTTGACATAGATGTAGCTGAAGACTTGAGGAACATGCCCATCATTCTAGGGCATCTGTTCCTCGCTACCGCCAAGGCCAACATCAATTGTGGGAGCGATAGCATGGAGATTGCCTTTGGAGGCAGAAAATTGACACTTGATATTTTCAAGGTGATAAAATAGATTTGAGGATTGTGGATTTATTGAAGAACTCGAGGATCCTAATTTCAACGTTGAAACTTGTATGGAGATCAATGTACTCGAGGATTCTACTAGCACTAATGAGCCTAACCCACAACCCTCCGTGGCAGACCTGCTATACCCTAAAGAGGTTGTTGATTTTGTTCACTCCCAACCTCTTCCCCTGGATCGTCATGATGAATCTTCATTAGCATCCTCACCCCCCATCCTAAACCTACCCCAGCTTGAACTGAAACCATTGCTCGAGAATTTAAAGTATGAATTTTTCGGACCTAGGAAAACACTCCCTGTGATTATTAGTGCTAAACTGACTAAGGAGCAGGAGATGAAACTGATTAGGGTCCTAAAGATGAATAAAGAGGCAATTGGTTGGACCATCCATGACCTTAGGGGGATCGAGCCATCTTATTGTAGTCATAGGATTTACATGATAGATGTATCCCGCCCTTCTTGCGAGATGCAAAGAAGATTAAACCCCAATATGCGAGAAGTGGTCAAAAAGGAAATAATCAAGTGGCTTGATGCAGTCATTATTTACCTAATCTCGGATAGTCCTTGGGTTAGCCCCATTTAGATTGTACCCAAAAAGGCAGGGATAACCGTAATGACTAATGAGAAAGGAGAATCCTTTACTACCCATTCAGCTTCCTCCTGGAGAGTCAGTAGATTATAGGAAGTTGAACATAGCCACCAAAAAGGACCATTTCCCTCTACCATTCATTGATCAAATCCTTGAAAGGTTAGCTGGGCAAAAGTATTTATGCTTCTTGGACGGTTATTCAGGATATAACCAAGTCCCTATCCATCCCAAAGACCACGAAAAGATAACTTTCACATATCCCTACGGAGCCTTTGCATTCTGTAGGATGTCGTTTGGGCTTTACAATGTACCTGCGACTTTTCAAAGTTGCATGCTTGCCATCTTCACTAACATGGTGGGAGATTGTCTTGAGGCATTCAGGGATGATTTCTTCATTTTCTAAGATTCTTTTGAATCTTTCCTAGCTAACCTAGAATTGATCCTCAAGAGATGCATTAAAGCATGGTTGGTCCTTAGCTAGGAAAAGAGCCACTTTATGACACAAGAAGGCATTGTCTTGGATCATGTGATCTCTAACCAAGGCATTGAAGTTGATAAGGCTAAGGTGGATGCCATCTCTAAACTTCCCCTATCCACATCTGTTAAACAAATTCGATAATTCCTTGGTCATGTGGGTTTCTATCAGAGGTTCATAAGGACTTCTCGAAGGTTGCTCGACCCTTGAGTAACCTTCTAGCCAGAGACACGCTGTTCGAGTTTGATGAATCGTGCTGCAAGGCATTTGATTTATTGAAAATGGTAGTCACTTGCGGCCCAGTGTTGCAACCGCCGGTATGGAATTCCCCATTTGAGATTATGGTTGACACTTCTGATTATGCGATCGAGGCTGTCTTAGGTTAGAAGATAGACAAAAACCCTCTATTATCTGCTACACTAGCAAGACTCTGGATGAGGCCTAGAGGAACTACATTGTTACTAAAAAAGAATTGCTAGTTGTAGTTTTTGCTGTGGAAAAATTTATGGCTTACTTCTTAGGTTCTCGTGCCATTATCTATATTGACCACTCGACCTTGGAAGATGTCTTAGCCAAGAAGGATGCCAAGCCCCGACTCATTCGATGGATTCTTTTACTTCAAGAATTTAATCTTGAAAATAAAGATAAATCCTGGGCACAAAATGTAGTGGTGGATCACCTTTCAAAAATTCTAATTGATTTTCTTGATCTGGTTATCTTAATTTCTGACACTTTTTTAGGTGAGACTATCCTTACAGTCTCGAGGGTCCAAACTCCTTAGTTTGCGGACATCGTCAATTATTTGGCTGTTGGTCAAATCCCTCAGGATTAGACCAAGCAAAAATGGGATAGGCTTATATCTAAGGCCAAATATTATTTTTGGGGTGATCTTGAGTTGTACTGCGTTGACGTTGACTAGATCATTCGCCGATATGTCTCAGAAAATGAGTTCCAAAGCACACTTGAGTTCTGCCATGCATCTGCATGTGGTGGACATTTTTCCACGACAAAGACGACAACAAAAATTCTGCAATCTGGGTTCTATTGGCCGTCTTTATTTAAAGATGCCCAGGAATTCTCAACGTGATGTTCTTGATGCCAGACAGTCAGAAACATAGCCAAGGGAGACATGATGCCCCTAAACCCAATCCTTCCCGTCGAAATCTTCGATGTTTGGGGCATTGACTTCATGGGACCCTTCCTCCCTTCATTTGGGCACCAGTATAAATTTTGGTTGCTGTTGACTATGTGTCCAGGTGGATCGAGGCTATTCCCATCCAAACCAATGACCACAAGGTAGTCATTGATTTTGTGAAGAAAAATATCTTTAGTCAGTTTGCGATTCCTAGAGCTATCATAAGTGACGATGGTACCCACTTTACTAATGCCCAATTTAGGAATTTACTGGAAAAATATGGGGTGAATCATCGGATTTTCACAGTTTACTACCCCCAGACAAATGGACCGGCCGATGTCTCCAATTGGGAGATCAAGAATATTCTACAGAAAATGGTTAGGCTTGATAGGAAGAAGTCGACCCAGAAGCTTGATGATGCTCTTTGGGCCTACTGTATGGCATACAAAATGCCTATCGGTATGTCTCCATTCCGTCTGGTGTTTGGTAAGACATGTCACTTACCCGTAGAAATAAAACACCGGGCATTTTGGGTCATCAAGAAATGCAATTTTGACCTAGAGTTAGCCGGGAAGACCAGGAAACTCCAACTATCTGAGTTGGAGGAGCTTAGAAATGATGCCTATGAGAATGCCAGAATCTATAAGGCAAGGACCAAAGCTCTTCATGACCATATGATCTCCTGTAAGAGCTTTGAGTTGAACTAGAGGATCTGGCTCTTTAATTCTCGACTTAAGCTCTTTCCTGGCAAGCTTAGGTCTAAGTGGAATAGCCCACTCATTATTGATTGGATATTTCCTAACGGAGCTGTTGAATTATCAGAACAAAAGATGGGTAATTCCTTTAAGGTCAACGGGCCATGTCTCAAACCATATGTTGACCGTGTTTTCCCTGAACCCATCTTAGACAAAGTTGCTCTCACCTTGGCCTGATCTCTTTTGGCCAAAGTTGCCTAGCTAAAGGCAATAAACTTAGCACGTGTATAGTCTGTTTTGAAGCTGATCGAGTAATCAAGGAATTCAGGTGATATCTTCTTATTCTGCCTTTTTCATGCCTTTATTTTTACAATGAGGACATTACATTAGATAGGCATGAGGGGGTGGATGCAAGTATTTCTGAATTAATTTTTGTCAGCTTTCTTTTGTAAAAAAAAAATCTTCAATTTATTTTGTTAAAAAAAAAGAATTAGGAAAGGGAACTTTGGCATTAGGAGTTATTAACTTTAGGAAATAATACGATAGGACCTGAACACTTAGACTCTGCGAGTCTTCGAGCTTAATTAGCTAGGTGTCCACTAAAATTTGGACCTGTTTCTTGAGTCCTCACCATGTTAATTTTATTTTAATTTGGGATAATAGATTGGGGTGATAAGTACACGACTTATCAACTCGTCCTCTGATTTGAGGGGGCTTTGAGTGTAAAGCATCTACACACTATTTGCATTGACTCACTTTTCGATGATTTTTATTAAAATTAGGTAGCTAATGAACTTTTTAGGGTAGTATGATTGGCAAATTATCGTGGGTAACAGCCCATCGGCCGATTGTCTAGAGCCTAGTTACATGACCATACTCTTTCTACTGCCTTTAGGTAAATCTTATATCAGGGAAGCCACCTACTCAGAAAAAAGAAAAAAATCTATACTCAAAAACCAAAAAAAAAGAAAAAGGAGAAAAATAAATAAGTTACACTTCACTACACAAGTATGGCTGGCAAGTTGCCGTAGGTAATAGCCCATTGGCCAGTTGTCTAGAGCCTAGTTCAAAAAATGCACAAATAATTCCCAAAATACTTAGGGAAGAAGCTGGGAAGTGTAATAAATTGGGGAGATATACACTTGGTTCACCGTTGTGTTTACCCCATTAAAACTTTGAAAGTAGGGAAAAAGTTACCAATCGGAAAGATAAACTTTTAGGTAGAAACTTTTAAGTCACCTAGGGTTATAGAAACTTGTAATCCGTTTTAACTACCGCTTAGTGAGTCTATCACTTTTCACAAGATGCTTAGGACATAGTTCTTTTTAAGTCTTTTGGGTGGGTTGGGTAGCCATAGAAAGTTGCCCTAAAACTCTAAACTTAAAAATCCAAAAAAATTAGAAAAGAAAAAAAAAATGTATCTTCCCATTTTGGAATAAGGTGAGGACTTGGGTAGTCTACATTTTTGCAGGCATCTGGGCACTGTTGGGTCTTTGTAATTAGGTCCTTAGTTGAAATTTTCTAGTGCTAATCAACAAATCTTGCCTAAGTGATCAAATCTTGATTCTATTATATACATAGCATTTAGGTTAATTTTGCTAGGAACTAGCAAAAGATAGGCATGGGGGTATGATAAATACACATTTATTCATTATAAAATGCCTACTTATGTCAGTTCCTAAGCTTAACATTGCATTTAGTGTTGTGAATAACGCATAACATTCATCATATTACATTTAGGATGATTTGTGTAATTTGTATATTAATCTTTACATTTTGTGTGGCCATGGGGCAATGTGACATCTTTACAGGCTTCGGATGAAAAATCCGATTGTACGGATGAATCCAAAACGATGATTGCAGTCCGACAACACAAAAATCATCTTGATTCGACATCTGTAGCAGTCCTAACAAAGGGAAGAAGATGGATGGCCTAGATGGCGCCACATGGCGCCATCTAGGCCGCCCAACATCGGCTGCAGCCCCTGCTTTGCCTCAAAGAGCCTCTCTGGCAAGCAATCCCAATCGTTGGATCTCAATTCAACAGTTAAGATTCACCTCAGTTGCACTGCTCAGTTCTAAAGATGACAGCTTTGAGGTGATCTCAACCGTTGGATTAAGATCCAACAGTCAGGAGCTCCTAGCCATGAGATTGTCCACACGACCATTCTCGGCCATAGCCCGGCGGTCGAGGATGCCACTCGCAAGCCTCAGGCATCAGTTTGAAATGCATCAAGTACTCTAAATCCGCTAGTGCGCGCCACAAGTAAAATTTGACTAGCTGATCAAAGATGAGCGGCAGTAAAGGTGGGGACGTGGCATTCTGAGCGCCGCGCGATCTGCTTTTGTGCAATAGCGCACAAACGCACGCTCGATCACACGCACGTCCATTGCGCGATCTAGGATGCTGATCTTCGTTGCGATCTCAGCCCCTCATCATGCATCCAACGGGCCAACGCACTCCTCAATTATGTGTCGATCGCGATTCGCTGAGGGTAGGTGCAATCTCAAGTGAGCGATGCACGTGAGATATGGAGTGTCCATCAGCGATCCTACAGCCACAACTTAGCCTCACCTGATCCAGCATGCACGTACGATGCCAACGGTGGTGTGTAATGGCTATAACAACAACCAAGGTAGGCCTTCAACGACGTTTTTAACGTCGGTGTTGACCCATACCCGATTTTTGCATTCATATCTCCACTATAAAAGGACCACCATCCCTCCCATTCCTCTTCATCCCTTCCTATGCTCTCCTTACTTACTCTAGAGCTCAAAACACATCTTGAGCTTGTGTCCCAAGCCCTTGGGATGCCCCATTAGAGAAATTTTTTTTTTTTTTCCATCATCTCATCACCATTCGTGGAGCTCTCATCGGCTATCTTCTCAACCTTATTTTGGGAAGTGGATCACACTGTGATGCCGCCCGTCCTCACCTCATCTTTTGACGTCGTTCTCCTTCCTCCAACTCCTCAACATCTTTGTCCGGGCCCGTCAACACAGCTTCGTCCTCCAAGTAGTTGACAAAGAGGATTCTTCTCACCCCCTTTCCCTTTTACTACTTTCATAGTGTAGAACCATTTGTAATAAACATTTGTGAAGCATATATCTAGAAATAATTTTCTATTATTTGCAAGTAGAATAGCTCTTTCCGGCTTTCTAGAATAACCTAGTTTAGATAATATTTCTTCATATTTGCTTGCTACCACAAAATACCAAAAAAATAACAAATATAAAATACTAAAAAGAAACAAATAAAAGCATGATTTTCAAAGAATCAAACGTAGCCTCCCTGTGTTCGACCCGGGACTCACCTTGAGCTTTGGTAATTTTATTTGGTAGAGATATTTTGCGATTGCAACGATAGGTTCTCCAAAAGCCTAGTTTTCCTCGCGAAATTTACGTTGACCAATGGGGTAGTAATGGTTGTTGTGGGAGAGGTTGAGGGAGAGGAGGAGGGAAGAGGGGAGGAGGGAGAGGCATGTAGTGATGCCTCCAAAGAGGGAGCTAAGGGAGAGGTCGAGGAGAAGGTTGTGAGAGGATGAAGATTAGTAGAGGAGGGAGATGGAGAGGAGGTTGTGGGAAAGGTAGAGGCGGCAAATGGAGGGGTGTTGGGAGAGGAGGTAGGAGGGGAGGAGCCTAAAGAAGAGGTTGTTAGAGAGGTTGAGGTGGCAGAGGGAGGTTAGGAGGTAGAGGGGAGGAGAGAGTGGCCCTGTCAAGTTGAGGTTGGAGAGGTGGAGCTGGAGGAGGCGTGGGGAAGCAGTGGTGGTGTTGGAAAAGGTGGCAAGAGGAATAGGAAGGAGAGGAGCCCTAATAAATCTCATTCGTTCAATCCATCTTTAATGATGGATTAAATCACCATCGTCCATTTCCTTTCGAGATTAGCACTTTTAACTTAATTCGAGTCAACTTTTCCCCAACCATGGTTAGTAGACTAATAAAAAAATAATGGGGTGGCATTTACGTTAATAGTATAAGTTTCACAATGACACTAATAATAATATTTGTAGCCGAATGACAAAAAATTAATTTGGATGGTTTTTAGTGTCATCTATGTGAAAACTTGTATATTTTTTTTATAGACCCCAACCCTTTTATAAAGGGATTACTAAGACTGAATAGGTATGGCCCTTGGAATTTCAACCTTTAACCTAGGCATCCCTTGGTATTACAAAAACTTAAGAGACATGACCCTTGAGATTATAACCTTTAACCAAGGCATCCCTTGATATTACGAAAACTTAAGAGGCATAATCCTTGGGATTAGAAAAACTCAAGTGGTATGACCATTGGGATTACAATATTTAACGAAGGCATCCCTTGGTTAAAAATAAAAGGAAATAAAGGAAAAATTGCAACTACACACTCAAATTTCACATAATTTTAGTTTTAAGAGCCCTTGGGTAAAAGAAAATGCAATGGGTGAAAAAAGAGCCGAGACAAAGCAACAATGATGTAGCCCAACTGACTGAGTAATGCAGAATTCACATAGAATTCGAGAAATCTCGAAGAAGTAAAATCAGATTCAAGATGCAATGCGAGGTCTGAAATTCTCTTGATCTTGACAAAACACCACAATTTGGAATTTGGCATGATTCTTGAAAACCATTAACTATTTTTGTTTCAGGGAATCCAGCAAGTCTCCACCAAATTAATTCATTCCCAGGAATATCAACGGACAAGATGGATAAAAAAGTAATCATGGATAAAAATAACATAGAGTCCAGCTTATGCAAGTCTGTGAAATACATGTTATATGACGACAAGAAAAAAAAAAGGTGGTGTGTACCTAAAGGGGTCTGAGGATGGTATGCTGGATCGCGGCAATGACAAGGGGCACAACTTGTAGTTACTACTAATACTTTTTGGATGGTAGTGGGAGAGGAGAGGGAGAGGAAGACGGTCGGCAAGGAAAAAGAAGGAAGGGCGCAGCCAAGAAACAGGGGAGAGGTGCCTAAAAAAAAAAACGAGAAACCACGAGGTTCGAAGTGGTTGGGTTTTGTGGTTGGTTTGACGAAGGAATTCTAGCGTGCTTTAGGAGTTGGTAGGTAGTTTCAATTAGCTTTTATCTTGCTTTTACGTAAATACCATTATAAAATTTTGAAATTGCATAGTTACCATCTAATCTTTTTTTTTATGATGAAGTTCCCTCTTGTGAGGTAGTCCCCGAGAAACTACAAGCGTCCCAACTCCACGACCTACGAGTGAATTCAATGTTGGCAAGATTCGAACCAGCGATCCTATTTCCCTAATAATGGTATAAGGGCTATTACATTACTGCTCTGCATCTCATATCCTTTCTTGGCCACTCTAAGTCCAATGTTTACCCTTTTGTTGCTCCCTTCTGGTTGGCATTGTAGAACTAAAAGGCTTTGAAAGCACATCCAATACTCTTGTGGTATGGTCTCTTTTGAGGATGCTATCTGTTTATGTCTCCTTTTTACATTGAGACATAAAGTAACTTGGGTTTGATCCTTAACACTAGTTTGGTCAAATCAGGGATAGGCCTAAGATAAATTATTTCCTCATTGAACACTAGTTATTGTTTATTTCCTAATCTAAATAAACAACAACTATAGTTATCCCTCCTTTCTAGGTGCCTAGCCCAAGTTAGCGAACTTCCAACGTAAATTAACCATGAAACAAGGCATTTGACACCTTTTTGCCTTCCACTACCTTTTTTGCCATCCTAATTGATTTCAAGTGATGTCTAAAATCATATCAATTTAACAATATTGATCCAAAAAAATCACGCTTATAGTGTTTATACGTATAACATGAAGTTCATTATGGCATTTACATTATATTGAAAGTTTTTGATAGCATTTATATAAGAACCTTTTAGTTTTAAGGTTAATAAATGTAAACAACGGGTAGGAAGGTGATGACTCTACAGTTATTAACATTAATTATATCAATTAGAGTCAATTTTAAGGGCTCATGTACGTAAATATGATAATATAGTGGATCTGGGAGCAATGCATACATATAATATAATCCTTACATTAGAATTGCTTGAAATTAACGTTTAATGGCTAAGTTGTACAAGTGCATATTGAAATAGGTCTCCAATGAGCAATCTAACTGCATAAATGGATTCAAGATGAAAATCGAAGTCCAATGGCTCTGAAATCGCCCTAATCCGACCTCCGTAGCTCCTACAATGAGCTTGGGAAGTTTTGACTGTTGATCTGATGATCGACCCTCATTGAGCCACGTGGCGCCTGCTTCGCTGTTTATCCATGTTCAGTAGCGCTCGCTCTCTCTCTCCTTATCGCGCGGGCACATGCATCTCATCCACACTATCAACATCGGACGAGCCACGCCGCTCCATGCCATCGCTTCATCTCATCCACGCGATTGAGCGCCAATGGAGAAGATCCTCCCATTCTCAGCCATAGCACAACAGTCTCATAGCGCACTCACAAAAGCGCGATGCGCGTTCAAAGCGCAATCCATGCATGCACAGGTGGATTAATTCCATCTCTAGATGGAGGACTCACGGTTGAGGAGGCGCCACGTTAGCGTGAGGATCAGATGAAGCGCGTGCGTGCACAATTTGAGCCGTGCGATCACCATCACGTAGTCACAGGCGCTCCATGTGGCACAACCGATGGTCGAACGAGATCCACGCGTGATCGTATGTGCGCTTTGAGTGATTTGAAGAGCATGCTAAGCATGCAATCATGCCCTTCATCTTCGATCGGGTGGCTGTGGCATCTTCCCACCATGCTAGTTGCTGTGCACATGGTGCTAGCGCACACTCATGCGAAGGTGCTATGCAAGGGATGTATAGCTCGTGCGGTGGCTGGGCAGAGCGTGTGGCATGGATCCCTTGGTTGGCCAAATCATTTGGCATGGCCTTCTTTTCACCTATAAAAGGATCCTAAGGACTCCCATTGCAAACCATCATCCCCACAAGCAATTCTCCACCTTCTAGAGCTTCAACGCAAGTCCTCAGAGTCATCGACGGAACTTCCTCCACCACTGTGGCTGCATCGACTCGCTCTTTTTAGTGATAATTTCAAGTTATTTACTTTGTATTTCATATTTTATTCAAGCATTCTTCTAGCTTTCGTACTCATGTTGGCAAGACAATTCTGATGATTTATAGAAGTAATCTATGTTATTATTTTTGTGCCATCTTCATGCCTAGTTATGTTCTTACTTGCTTAGTCATGCTAATGCATAGTTAGTGCTCATATTCTACCTTGGATTTTTAACCCTGCTCTCTCTCTCTTCTCTCTCTCAAGCAAGCAAAACAAATAAAATATCTTGTGCCAACGAACATAAGCGACTAAACGATTTGATTTCTTGCCTCCCTGTGTTTGACACTCGAAGTCACCGTTTGATTATTCTTTTTAAAATTGATGTCATAAGTGTACGCTACAATGAATGTATTATCTCAATGCGTTTTCTGATGTCAATTTTTGGTGCCATTGTTGAGGAGGCAACAGATCTTATCTAGCACTTTTAGATTTGCATTTGTGATATTCATGAGATCTGACTCACTTCTCTCTCTCAATTGAATTGGTTGCAGGAATTCGATGCGTAGGCGGCAGGAGGAGCGCACTCCAAGATAGTAGATTGGGAGTAAAGTGCGGCGAAGACCTCGGTGAGTATCATCTTATCTAGCGTGGTTTCATCCATTCTATTATCAAAAAAGAAAAAAATGGCATTTTGGCTTCTGTATGAATCTTAGGTTAGATTGTTTGCTTGCTTTCAAAAAAATCTAAAAAAAAATAAAAATCTCAAAAAATTGGTGTGATTAATTGTTACTTGATCCATATCTTGAACCTACCACCCAAAAAAAAAATTACACTCTAATATCTTAAGAAAATCTTTCTGAGTGTCTTCTTCTCGAGTGGTGTTTGCGAAGCCAACCATGTTTTAAACGGGGCTACACCACTTAAAATTAAAATCAATTCACCTGATAGAATCACATGAACTCTAGGGGTGAACACATTAGGGTTGCTTGTTTCTAGGGCCACACTACTCTTAAAGGAAATTTATCCTTACCCATTGTGTGCAAAACTATGTGTGCCCGCTATAAACATTGCTTGAATATATTAAGAAATCTCAACCCTAAAAATTTGTTACAGCAAGGACAAATCATTAAAAAATACCACATCCCAAGTAACCTTATTTGAACACCGTGTTTTGTTGAGTGCACACACAGGTTCAAATCAGATTAATTAAGAGGCACAAACCCCCAACAAACACCTTATCACTTACCTTAAGCACAAGCACTATTTTAGTCCTAAATTAAAATTGAGTAGACATGCCTTAGGTAGGAGCAGTTTAAGTATTAAGAGTGTGATTGGGTTTGTTAAGTAGTTAGCCTTAATTCCCATTGTTAAATCTACTGTCTAGGCTGTAGGGCAGGGTCAAATGACAGTAGTTGGAGGGTATCAAAGGAACCTAGGGCACGAGCCTTAGCAAGTGCCTTCCCCTCAACCCCCTCATATTCAACTTGGTCAGATTGATTTTGGGAAGGAAGGTCTAAGTGCTTGCAAGCTTAATAATTCTCTATAAAGGCTTTAAGTTACTATGGCCAACACTATAGGGCTTAGTTTTGTTTGCTTGGTTGTGCATACACAATTCTCTCTTCTGTCTCCTTCGCATCCCTCCTGATTCTTCTAGTGTATGCATAGAAGGTGCTCACTTAAACATGATTTGGTTACACTAGAGAGAATCCAAAGAAGAAGACTCATTATTCTAGGGCCAGAATTGAGGAAATGGCCGACCCATGAATTGAGGATATGGTGGACCGACCTCAACTTGATGCTATGGCCATTATCCAATCTTAGATTATGGCTAACCACCAACTCTAGCAACAATAGATCTAGACCATTATGTAGGCCATACCCCAATTACAGAACCCTCAAGGGCCACCAAACCCACCAAGACACCTTGAGGGCCAACCTAGACCTCTCCGTGATTTCTATGATCCCTCTGTTATCCCAGTTGAACTATATCTTTGGGTCCTTGAAGGGAGAGATGATTTTGAGTTGAAACCCAATGTTCTTAGCTTGATCCAAAACCACTCTCGAGGGAGCACAAATGTGTTAATACCCTTGTTTTGATATAATAAAATTATGTTTTTATTGAGGCCTAACCATTACAGGTTAAGTCAAATTATAGCATGGATGCGTCATCATCAACATTTTTCAAATGTGTCATGGACAAAGAGGAATTGAAGATTGTTTTATTTTTATTGAGTCTATAATTATGTACGTAACCTCAATAAGATAACAAACATAAGTTTTCATTTTTAGCAAAAATCATTCTTTTTTGAACCTATGTCAATTCTACTATTGATCTACCAAAATTTCTTTTTGATCAACCAGACCTTAATCGACCAACTGCTTATTTTAATTGATCAAAGACCTTTAACGATCATATTCACTTTTGATCGATCAGCCCATTTGATTTAATCGATAAAAAATATTTAAACAGTTGAATTTCTTTTGAAATTATAAAGTTGATCAATATACCCTTTAATCAATCAACATTGAATCGATCAATATTTTGTTTTAATCGACCAAATATAGTTTTGATCGACCAAACCTTTATTTTGATCGATCAAAGACATGTTTCTAGAATTTCCAAACCAGGTCGAAAGACACTTGTAAATCGGACCTTCAACCCTTCTCTTCAAAACACACCTCAAGAGCTTTCAAAGAGAAAAAATCGCATATTCTCTCTAGTGCTTTTGCACCTTTGCACCTACAACTGCTTTGATTCAAAGCACGCTCCCTTGCGATTCAAAGAAAGTTCGATTTATTTTATTCTTGCTAAAGTTCCATAGGAAATATTGATATACTCCTTTTATTTTGTTGTTCTTGATCTGGGAATCCAAGTTGTATTGGAAGTCCCATTGTTCTTCTCTTGGTCATGTGTAAGAGAAGATGTTTGTAAGAGGTTGTGCCACCCTCATTCAAGTAGTGTATGATAGTGGGTTTGACTAGTGTTGACTTGTCGAGAAAATCCTAAGTTGGGAGGCTTAGGTGATGGGTTTTACCTGGAATAGTTTCCACTCTAGATCAAATGTTATTTTTCTAGTTTGTGTTTATTCATTTTGATCTATGGTGAATGATTTTTTACGTTCTATTTTAAATAGATATTACACTATTCACCCCACCTCTAGTGTATACTTTATCCCTTAGGCTCCACACACACTCACAATTGGTATCAGAACCCTATTCTACTCTAGTCAGGATGTCAAAATCCTCTGAGGTACACGTTGAGGGTCAATCTACTGTCAGACCACCACTATTCGATGGCACCAACTATGGGTATTTTAAGACTAGAATGCAAATATTTCTAGAATCTATGGATTAAGAAGTATGGGATGTGATAGTGTCTATGTACACCAAACTAGAGAAAACGGAAGGAGTGGCCATCACAACAGACCAAAAGAAGATAGCCACGCACAACACAAAAGCCATGAATGCTATCTTGTGTGGTCTATCCAAAGAAGAATTCAACAAAGTCTCCACTTGCAAAATGGCCTACAAGATCTGGAACATTCTTGAAGTCACTCATGAAGGAACTTCAAAAGTAAAGGAGACTCGAGTCAATCTCCTTATCCAGAAGTGCGAGTTTTTTGGCATGAAAAAGGGGGAGACCATCAAGCAAATGCATACGAGAGTCACTGACATCATCAACTCTTTGAGAAACTTGGATCAGACAATCACGAATGAGGCTTTAGTTCACAAGATACTTAGATCCTCACAAACAACTGGAAAACAAAAACAATCATGATTTAGGAATCAAAGGATCTCTTGGTGCTTCAGTAGATGATCTCATAGGTAGTCTAATGGCTTATGAAGTTTAACTTGAGCATATGAAGGAGCACGAAGGTGAAGGAAAGAAAAAGAAGGATCTTGCTCTTAAAGTAGACAATGAATCTGAGGAATCAGAAATGGAAGACAAAATGGATATAGCCCTTATCTCCTGAAAATTCAAAAGGTTCTTGAAGAACAAAAAGGGCTGGAAAAAGAAGAAGGAAGAACCTCAAGACAATCAAGTCATCTACTACAACTGTAAGAAGAAAGGGCACATGAGAAAGGAATGCCCTCAGCTCAAGAAAGAGAATGAGAGAAAGAAGGTTCAGAAATTTCCTAGACATGAAGCTAAGAAGAAGTCTTTGCAAGTAACATGAGATGATAGTGATACAAGCTCAGAAGAAGAGAGTGAAGACACTTCAAGTGAAGAAGCACTTTGCAGTCTTATGGCGATCGAAGATGAGGTGTCTTCTTTTACTTTTGAAGAATTATTAGAAGCATTTTATGAGCTACATGATTTAGCTAAAGCACTTAAAGTAGCTAATAAGAAATTAACTAAAAACCTAGATGAAGAAACTGACTTAAGGAATAGTGCTGAATCTCTAAATCAACAACTATCTCAAGAGATCACTACTCTTAAAGCTCATGTTGACTCACTTCAAATAGAATTAGGAAAATTAAAATAAAAGTCTATTCCTCTTGTAAATGATCTAGTAAAGTTCACTAAAGGAAGAGTAAACCTAGAAAAAATATTAGGCACATCAACCCAAACTACTACCAAATTAGGGTTAGGATACATTCCTAAAATGATATTGAAGCATCCACTTCACAAACTAACACACAAATTTCCTCTAGTCCTAAGGCCGAGAATAGGTCCATGCCTAAATAGGCACCTGCTAACAAATCTTGACCCAAAAGAAAATGGGTACCAAAAAGACTCTTGGAATCTTATTTTGTAGGAAACAATCAAGGACTAATAACGTACTCAGCTTGGATCTATCAACAAAAAGATGGACATCTTGTAGCTATAAGAAGAAACACTAAACCTCACAGACATAAACCAAAGATAGGTCCAAGGAAAAGGAAGATGGGTTATGGACAATGGTTGTTTCGAAGCACATGATAGGAGAAGATGACCTGTTCCTCAACCTCAACCATAAGGAAGGTGGTTCAGTCACCTTTGGCAACAACCACAAGGGCCATATAACTCGTATTGGCCAAATTGGTAACTCCAAAACCTCTTTTGATAATGTTTATCTTGTTAATGGCCTAAAACATAACTTGCTTAGTGTAAGTCAGATTTGTGATAAAGGCTATAAAGTCACTTTTGTATCAAAAGGTTTTAAAATTAGGGATAAAAATTCAAAGGAAATCCTTTTGATCAGAGACAGATCAAAAGACATTTACACTATTGACTTTGATAAATGAAACAATCTTAATTGCTTAGTTGCATCAAATGATGAGTCAATATTGTAGCATCATCGACTCGGTCATGTTCACATGCGAAATATAAACAAGCTTGTGAAACACGACTTAGTATGAGACTTGCTTAAGATTTCCTTTAGAAAGAAAAATCTTTGTTCATCCTGTGAACTAAGAAAACTACAAAAACTTCTTTCAAATAGAAAAACATGGTCAGTACTTCCAAGCCACTTGAGTTGATCCACTTAGATCTCTTCAGACCAACCAAGTCTGAAAGTTTAAATAGGTGCAAATACTATCTTGTTATGATTGATGACTTCTCCCGATTTACTTGGGTATTATTCTTAAGATCTAAAGATTCTACTTTTGAGAAATTTAGAAAATTAGCCAAGTGAATTCAAACTGAATCTAGCCTATCCATCACTAGGATTAGGAGTGATCATCGAGGAGAGTTTGAAAATAAAAAATTCCAAGATTTCTGCTCTACTTGTGGAATAAAACAAGAATTTTCTTTCCCTAAAGTAGCTCCTCAAAATGGCGTTGTAGAAAGAAAGAATAGAACCTTACAGAGTGTGTTTGCACTATGTTGTGAGAGTTAAAGCTACCTCGATATTTTTGGGTCGAGGTTGTAAACACTGCTTGTTATATCCAGAATAGATTCTCTATTAGACCTATCCTTGAGAAAACACCATTTGAACTTCACTTTGATAGGACTCCTAAGATCTCTTACTTCAAAATATTAGTTGCAAGTGTTTCATACTGAATACAAAGGAGAACTTGGATAAGTTTGATGTAAAAAGTGAGGAAGGAATCTTTCTAGGATACTTCTTTATAAGTAAAGCCTACAGAGTCTTTAATAAGAAGAAATTGGTAGTTGAAAAGACCTTGCATGTGTCTTTTGATAAATCAGATCAATTAGATAATACATCAACCAAAGATGATGATCAACCTCCAGATGATCCTTTAAATATACTTGAAGACACCATTTCTAGTGAACTTCTTAAAGACTTCATCTACTCCAAAGACCATCCTAAAGATTTAGTGATTGGTGAAGTCTCAAAAGGAATTCAAACCAAATCATCCTTTAATAACCTTGCACTTAGTGTGTGTGTATCCCAACTAGAACCAAAATCCGTGAAAGAAGTATTCACTGATGATTGTTGGATTGTAGCTATGTAAGAAGAGTTGAAACAATTGGAAGGAAATGATGCTTAGAAATTAGTTCCTAAGCCAGAATCTCAATCTATTATTGGAACAAAATGGGTCTTTCGAAATAAGCTTGATGAATCAGGAAAAGTTATAAGAAACAAAGCTAAACTTGTGGCTAAAGGTTACAATAAGGAAGAAGGAATTGATTTTGATGAAACTTATGCTCCTGTAGCTAGACTAGAATCCAATAGAATGTTACTAGCTTTTGCTGCTCATATGGGATTTAAACCATTCCAAATGGACATTAAAAGTGCATTTCTCAATGGATTTTTAAAAGAAGTCTTTGTTAAACAACCCCCTCGCTTTGAAAGGACAAATGACCTTGATCATGCTTTCAAACTTAATAAAGCTTTATATGGACTTAAACAAGCTCCTCGAGCTTGGTATGAAAAGCTAAGAAACTACTTAATAGAAAATGAGTTCAAAATTAGCTTAATTGATTCAACCTTATTTACTAAAAGAAAGATAACCGACTAATTCTAATCCAAATTTATGTTGATGACATAATATTTGGTGCTATTGACGATCTTCTATGTCAAGAGTTTGCGAAAGTCATGCAGGATCAATTCAAGATGAGCCTGATGGGAGAATTAAAGTTCTTCCTAGGGTTGAAAATTGATAAATTGGAAGATGGAATCTTCATTTCGTAGATGAAATACACAAAAGAGATTCTGGAGAAATTCGGAATGGACAAGACAAAAGGAAAAGACACACCAATGGCTACCACTACTCAACTCAAAGAAGATGAGTGAGGTAAGTGTGTAAATAAAAAATTATATAGAAGTATGATAGGATCATTACTTTACTTGACTTCTAATAGACCTAACATACCTTTTAGTACCTGTCTGTGTGCTAGATTTCAAGTAAATCCTAAAGAATCTCATCTAAATGCCTTACAAAGGATACTTAGATACCTACATAACACTATTGATCTTGGTTTGTTCTACTCCAAATTAGCCACAGTTGACCTATTTTTGATTGTGATGCTGATTATGCGGGAAGTCAGACTGATCGCAAGAGTATTAGTGGAATGTGTCAATTTCTCAGAAATTCCCTAGTATCTTGGGTTAGCAAGAAATAGAACAATGTTTCTTTGTCCACAACTAAAGCTAAGTACATTGCTGCATCCGTAGTATGTTCACAGATCTTGTAGAAGAAACAAACACTTAGAGATTTTTGGACTAAACTTTGAAAATACTAGGATTCTCTGTGATAATACTAGTGCAATAAACCTGTCCAAAAATCTCAATCTAAGACAAAACATATAGATATTAGACATCACTTCCTTAGAGATTATTCCCTAAAGAAGGAAATAGTCCTAGAATTCATTTAAATAGTGAAACAATTAGCTGATACCTTCACAAAACCTCTAGCAAAAGAAAGGTTTATACTAATAAGAAGAGACTTAGGCTTAACAAGACCTGCTTAACTTTGATTGATTATTGTTTTGTCTTGATAGCCATTGGTCGATCAAACAAATTATTTTGATCAATTAATCGTTGATGGATCAAATGCTAATTTTGATCAATCAAGTTTTGAAATTTTTTGGGTAGGAAATCTCCCTCTAAAATTTTCAACTTTTAATCAACCAAATGATGTTTTGATCGATCAAGTTTTGGGTGGGAATTTTCCCTCTACTAGAAATTCAATTTTTATCGATCAACTTCTCTTTCTGATCGACCAAAATTGAATTTGGTCAGCCAATCTGTGTTTTGATCGACCAAATCTAGGAGGATTTGATTTTGTCAAGATTCTTGTTTAGTGATTCTAATCACTTGATTTGATCACTAATCACTATCAAATCTTTGATCTCGATCTATAATCACTTTCTATCATATTTTCTTTACCCATTCTCTATAAAAATAATTTTTTACCACCTCTTTTTACCACTACAAAACTCCCTTCCATCAGCCAACACCCAAACACCAACCAAGGTCCCACTTCAAGCACACCGTGGTCCCCTCTTCACCACCATCGACTACCACTTTGACCAAAACGCTGCCACCATCTTCGGCCACACCTTGGTCGACCACCCCGGTGCACCTCCTCTTTGATGTACTCTCCCTCTCTGTTGCCCCTCCACCAGCCTTCCGGTGACACCTTTGGTGACCCCTCCAGCAACCGAAGATCACCCAGGTCATCCGTCTGTTCTCCTCCTTGTTTCCGAGCGGATCGATCTTTGTCGATCCTTGGTATATCCCTATCCTCCACCTATTTTTTTAACACAACTTGACACTTTGATCTTGTTTTGATGTATTTTTGTGATTTTCGTGTTTTTCGGCCATTGTTCTTCATGTTCATCTTCTTTCTTCATTTGTTCTTCATGTTCTTGTTTGATTCACTTGACTCTTATTTCTTTTTCACATTGTCGATTTTTGATTGATCAATCTGTTGTCATTGATCGACAAAATTATCATGTTCAAACTCTTAAAAATTGATTTTAATTGACCACTTATTAAGTTTTTGATCGACTAACCTATGATCGACTAAACTTAAAGCCTGATTGACCAAAATATCTCTGCAAACTTGACTTGCTTCCTATCCAGTTTTTGATTGATCGAAAATGATTAAATGATCTATCAATTTATTTTTCTGATCGATCAATTGCCTATTTTTAATCGACCAATTTGTGTTTTGATCAACCAACTTGATTCTTTTGATCAACCAAAATTGCAACAAACTTGTTCTCCTGGCTCCTAAATGTTCTTGTGCCTCTACCTCCACCCCTAGAGATGACACCTTTGACCATTTCTTTATTAGTGACGAGTCAAGTCATAACTTTTTTCTTTACTCCCACCTCTCACCTCATGTTGGTCGACCATCAACCTTGACTACTTTGAGTGCATCTTTCCAGGTCTTAAAGACCGACTTACCTATCATAGGATAGGTCGCCTCTTTGATAGAACTTTTTATGCAGGTGCTAGGGGTAGTCATATCAAGGGTGTAGACCTTATGCCATATCACCTTTTCTATTCCAACCTTTGCAACATTGGTGAAGTTTTGATATCCAGTTGATGTCCAATGTCTAGGTATTGAGGTTCTTGTCAATGCTAATGTCTTATTTGAGGACCTTGGTTGTCCCTCCTCTGGTCCTACCTACCTTGAGTTGCATCATGACATCTCTTCTAAGGTCATTAGGGAGACGCTGATGACACCCGAATATTTCGACTTGGGCCAGCCCACCAAGTCGCCATATCTTTGTCCTCTCTGGTGGTTCCTCAATCACGTATTCCTTTGGAACTTCATGTCCAAATCCACTTCTTGTGAGAACTGTTCAAGTCCCATGCTCGTGGCTCTATACACCTTCATGACCAATATGACATTTAATTGGAACCACTTCATCATCACCTTCATGGAGAGGAAACCCATGAGCGTCTTCCCTTTTGGCACTCTTCTCTCCCATAGCTTCCTGCATTTTAGTGTCCCCATGGACATTAATCATAAGCAGTTCATCTCTTGTGTTTCCATTTTTGGAGAGCTTACCTACTCCAAAATGGAACAGGAGTGTTAGGCTTATCAAGATCCTCTTTAGGCAGCAGCTTCCTCCTCTCAACCTCCTCCTTCTCAGCCTGGTCCTTCCTCTACTCCATCTCCTTACTCTCCTTACTAGCATTTTGATGCTTATTGCCCACCTCCTATTAGACCCTCTCCCTCATTCTACGACACGGAGTGGCCCTACCTTGACAGGCAGTTTACCAGACACGACACCTTAGATGTTCAGGACATGACAGATGACATCTCTCTGATGATGCATCGCTAGAGAGAGATAGGACAGATGATGATTGACCATGGCACTCAGGTTTTTGCGTACCTAAATAGGCAGGGTCAATTTTTGAATCAGCTTGGAGAGAAGATCCACTCGCTCACCATCCGTGACCAGAGACCCTCCTGAGGCTGACGTTCAGCAGCAGCAGCTCCTCCTCCAAACAGACACAACACACTGGTCCTTTAGTGCAGCAGTCCCACAGATCTATTGACCTTTAGATCTGTCTAGTTTCAGGATGCAGACGATGCTTCTCCTCCACCGCAGGACCTAGCACCAGCACGCCTCCATTCTCTCTGGATGACTTTGATATCGATGTCGAGTTTCCATCGAATATCGAGACCATCTTAGTTTCTTCTAGATTTTATTACTCATTTTGGCATGTAGTACATTATATTTCATTTTTGTCTTTGGATTGTGAACTTCATATTTATCTTGCTTTGTAGTACTTCTATGTGATATGTGAACTCTATAGTATTTTCAGTTGAGATATCTTGCTTATCAGAATCTAGAAATCATGTTGCTTATCTTGCTTATTGAAATGTGATATGTTTATCTAGGTTGCTTGTAATTCTATCAGTTGGATAGCAGCATATCATGAATTGAATAAAAATTTCAATAAGGGGGAGCGACATCTACTTGTCAATTATATTGCTTAAAACTTTTTGTTAATAACAAAGGGGGAGAAAAATTTGATCATGCATTCACATACTCATGCATACTATGTATTCTCATACTCATGAATACTTAATTATAATTTTATTGTCATTAAATAGAGGGAGAATGCTAAAACCCTTGTTTTGATATAACAAAATTATATTTTTATTGTGGACTAACCATTACAGGTTAAGTTAAATTATAGCATGGATGCGTCCTTATAAACATTTTCAAATGAGTCATGGAAAAAGAGGACTTGAAGACTGTTTTATTTTTATTGAGTCTAGAATTATGTATGGAACCTCAATAAGATAACAAACATAAGTTTTCATTTTCATAAAAATCGTTCTCTTTTGAACCTATGTCAATTCTACTGTTGATTGACTAAAATTCCTTTTTGATTGATAGGGCCTTAATCGACTAACTCCTTGTTTTAATCGATCAAAGACCTCTAATGGTCATATTCTCTTTTGATCGATCAACTCATTTGATTTAATCAATCAAAAATATTCCAACAGCTGAATTTCTTTTGAAATTATAAAGTCAATCGATATATCCTTTTAATCGATTAATACTTTGTTTTAATCGACCAAATATAGTTTTGATTGACCAAATCTTTATTTGATAAATGAAAGCTGTGTTTGCAGAATTTCCAAACTAGGTCGAAAAGCACCTATAAATATGACCTTCAACCCCCCTCTTTAAAACAAATCTCAAGAGCTTTCAAAGAGAAAAACACGTATATTCTCTCTAGTGCTTTTGTGCCACTATGACTACAACTATTGTGATTCAAAGCACTCTCCCTTGCGATTCAAAGAAAGCTCGATTTGTTTTATTCTTACTGAGGTTCCATAGGAAATATTGATATACTCCTTTTATTTTGTTGTTCTTGATTTAGGAATCCAAGTTGTATTGGAAGTCCCGTTGTTCTCTTGGTTAGGTGTAAGAGAAGTCATTTGTAAGAAGTTGTGCCATCCTCGTTCAAGTGATTCATGATAGTGGATTTGACTAGCGTCGACTAGTCAAGAAAATCATATGTTGGGAGGTTTAGGTAGTGGTTTTCACTCGGAATGGTTTCCACTCTAAATATGATGTTTTTCTGGTTTATGCTTATTCATTTTGATATGTGGTGAATGATTTTTTAAGTTCTATTTTAAATAGATATTACACTATTCACCCTCCATCTAGTGTATACTTGATCCCTTAGGCTCCGCACACACTCACAAAATGAAGACCCCTTCCAACACCTGGAAGATCTAGACTGGATTGCCCAGACTGTGAAACCTAGGAACATCCACCTTGATATTGTCTTAATGAAGATCTCGTTCTCCCTAAAAGACAAAGCTTCCCATTGGCTTAGAACATTAGGGAGACCCATCTTCACTTGGGAGGAACTGAGGCATGCCTTCCTAAAGAACTTTTTCCTCATAGGAAAAACCAATTTCCCTAGAAGAGCATTACCACATTCACCCTACAGAGTGGAGAGCAATTTTTTGAGGTGTAGGAACAATTTAATGAATTATTAAGGAAATGCCCACACCATGAGGTTCTAAGGTAGCAATTGGCTCAGATCTTCTACCATGCTCTGGACAACACCTTTAGGAATTTTGTCAGTGCCTCATGTGGAGGCAATATTCTGAATAAGGACAAGGAAAGGATGCTCGAACTCTTTGAGTCATTGAGTGAGAACTCGCTTAATAATGCCTCCATGACTACATTTAATAGGTCCAGTCAACCCCGTGGTGGAATTTACGAAGTGCAAACTAATTCGAGTACGATTGACATTTACAACATAGCTAAGAAGCTGAATCAGGTTGAGTTGGTGTATAAAAAGATCGATGAGCTTCTTAACCAATCTTGAGCCCCTATGCAAACCTTCTCCCTATCAAAGGGAGCCCACAATGTTGACTTGGTTCAGTCTATGAACCAAATGCAGCTGGAACAACCCCCGACTATGTTCTAGGGAGGGACCTTTGCTCCCTCATACTTCTATTATTCTTTCCCCTCCGCTCCAGCACCTTCTACTTTTGAAGATGCCAATGCCATCCAGGGCTACTCTAAGCCTGACCCATTCTCAAACACAAGCAACCCTAGATGGCATAACCACCTAAACTTTACTTGGTCAAATAAAAAATCGAACTAATACCAGAACCAACCTAGGCCTAATCCGTCCTCCTTCTAGTTGGGACAACCTAATAGACCACCCTATAATGAGTATAGGGCAGGTCTTACACAATAAAGCCAAATGGATTCCCTGATTAAGATGATGATTGATATGAACCAAGAACATCTGGAGGAAATGGCTTTATTGAAGGGACAATCGAGTCAGTTGTTGGATACAAAACACTAGGGATCCCTTCCATCTCATCCACAATCGAACCCAAGGAATGTAATGAACAGAGGCCACAATCCTTAAGGGTTCTAGCAAAACTAGGGGTAAGCCCATGTGAGTTTACAAGCCCCTTAAACACCCCTTGGATTTTCCCCTTCTTCTTCTCAAGGATCCAACCCTAGTTCCAATGCCTCAGCCAATGCAGTTACCTTGAGAAGCGATACCTAAACCTAAGACCCCCAATGGCTAACCGCTCCCATAATTGCAAATCTTGAGATAATTGATGATTCTGAGGATGAACGGCAAGAACCCAAGGCTTAGGAACCTGACCTAATTCAAACCCAAATCCCATACCTTGAAGCCTTGGACAAGGTCAAGAAGAAGAAAAATGTGGTTGATAACGAGGAGTTATTGGAGATATTTAAATAAGTACAAATTAACATACCCCTTCTCGAAGCAATTAAGCATATTCTAGCTTACACAAAATTTTTGAAAGATATTTGTACACCCAAGTGTAAGCCAAGAACCCAACTACCTAGGAAGGTAGTACTATCAGAATAGGCTAGTTCGGTGATTTTAAGTAGCCTAGCTCCTAAAAGGAAAGACCTTGGTGCACCTTTGATCTCTTGCAATATTGGTGATTTAACTTTTGATAGAATACTCCTTGATTTAGGTGCTTTAATAAACCTGATCCTGACCACCCTTTATCACCAGTTTGGATTTGGAGACCTCAAGCATACACTTGTGACTATCCAACAAGCTGACTGATCCGTAAAAACCCTAAAGTGGGTAGTTGAGGATGTAATTGTTCGGGTTAGGGACTTCTACTTCCTGATTAACTTTCTAGTCCTTGACATGGAAGTCCCCGAACAGTTACAAAATACACTCATCATCCTAGGCAGACCCTTTTTGGCTACGACTACAGCAAACATTGACTGCAACATGGAATGTATGAAAATTGATTTTGGAGATAAGAAGATGTAGCCGGATATCTTCAAGGCAACCAAGTCTTTTGATTGTGGCTGGGTCGAGGAATATAATCCCGTGGATACCCCAGTTGAAGAATGCTTGATAATGAGTTCCCTAGAGGACCATCAGACTCGATTAGCTATAGATTACCCTAACCCATCTCAATCCCTGGAGGTTCTGAATCTATGCAGAGCTAACTATCATCAGCAACCTCCCCCTGAAGAAATTGACGTCACACAACTCTTTCACTTCCCTTACCCACCCAACATTGTACTACCTACACCTGAACTTGAACATTTGCCTGACAACCTTAAATATGTCTTCCTAGGACCTGACAACACCTTCTCTATCATTATAAATGCACACCTGACCAGGGACCAAGAGCTTAGGTTGATTACGACCCTAGCAAAAACACCAGGTAGCCATTGGGTGGACAATTTCTGACCTTAGAGGGATTAGCCCTAGCTATTGCACACACAAGATCTACTTGGAAGATGGGGCCTGACCTTCTCTCTAGATGCAAAGGTGACTGAACCAAAACATGCTGGAGGTCGTTAAAAAAGAGATCATAAAATGACTTGACGCGGAAATCATCTATCTGATTTCCGACAGTCCCTAGGTAAGCCCTACACAAGTGGTGCTAAAGAAAGTTGGGTTCACTGTTGTCACAAATGACAAAGGTGAATCCATCATCTCCCACACCACCACTTCTTGGTGGGTGTGTATTAATTATAGAAAGATAAACAAGGCCACCATGAAAGATTACTTTCCCCTACCATTCATTGACCAGATTCGTGAATGTTTGGCAAGGCGAAAATATTTTTGCTTCTTGGACAGATATTCAAGATATAATTAGGTTGCTATTGCACCTGAGGATCAGGAGAAGACGACGTTCACCTGCCCGTATGGCACATTTGCACTTCGTCGTATGTCATTCGGGTTATGCAATGCACCCGCAAACTTTCAACATTGCATGCGAGCCATCTTCTTTGAGATGGTGGGTGAATATCTGGAGGTCTTTGTGGATGATTTCATCTTCGGAGATTCATTTGACCATTGTCTGAGGAACCTGGAGAAAATCCTGAAGCGATGTATTAAGGTCAACCTTGTTTTAAGTTGGGAAAAGAGCTATTTTATGGTTCAAGAAGGGATTGCCCTCGGTCACATCATTTTGCAAATGGGCATAGAAGTTGACCGAGCTAAAGTTGACTTGATTTCTAAACTCCCACCACCTAGCTTGGTCAAACAAAAAGATCTTGACAAACGCCAATTTATCATCATTCTTATGCCCTAAAACAGATCTAGCTCTTAGGATTTTTACTCCACGAATGGGGTTTTGGGCTGCATTTAGGCATCATATTAGTCATGCATTGAATTATTTTGTTATTTCTAACATGTTTATTTGAATGTTAGGGTTAAAACAGATAAGTAGAAACCCTAAAACCCTGACACTCATGAAGGCAAATGGTGAAGAAGAAGTTCAATTTAGATGGAACTCAACTAGATCTAGCTTCTCTTGGTTGGATGCCAACTTACTTGGGTTAGGGTTAGCTCCATTTAGCTCCATTCAACTCATCTTGGCTGGATGGCAGCTCAAGGCAGCTCATTCTAGCTAAACCTAGCTCAAGTCAGCTCAGATCCAGCTCAACTTGATTAAGTCAAGTTTAGCCCAACTCCATTCAATTCACTGGGAGCTCTAACTAGCTCAACTAAGTTAACATTAGCTTCAGTCAACTCAGATCTAGATCAACTTGGTTGAGTCTAGTTCATCCCAGTTCCAGTCAGTTCACTGGAGCTCCAACTAACTCAACTAAGTTGACTTCAGCTCAAGACCATCTCCCTTCAGCTCCACTTAGCTCATTGAAGTTCAAATCTTTCTAGCTTAGCTACTACTTGTCAACTAGTAGCTAAGCTAGCTCAAGAGTCTCCATCTGAGGCAGCTCCAGCTCAACCTAGCCCCAGATAGGTTGAAACCAGCTCACACCAGCTCCACTACCCTAGCTTAGCTACTAACCTAAAAAATAGCTAGCTAAGCTAGTAGTTGAGTCTTCATGAAGATTCCGTCAGCTCCAATGCAGCATCAATCCAGCTCCTTCTTACTCAAACCCTAGCTCCACCATCCTCTACTCTACTAGCTAAGCTAGCTTAGCTAAGCTCCCAACCTACTCCAACTCCATGGCCGTCCACTCTTTCCCCTTAACCCTAAGTAAACCTTAACCTAACCAACCTACTTTTGGTGCCAACCCTCATCAACCACCACCCCATCACACCTCTTCGTGTTGGCGCCAAAACCACCCACACACACCCCTTCAAAATGGTGCCAACCCCTCCTTAAATCTCCACCCCACACATCACCACATAAGGCTATCTCTACCCTACACATAAACCCCCTTCTAGAAAGCCTTATGTGGTGTCAACCTTAACCACCTAACTCCGCATCTAACCAACCCTAAACCACCCCTATTTGGTGCCAAAAACTCCTACCCACACCCCTTCATGTTGGTGCCAACACCACCTTCAATCACCACCACCGAATCAACACCACAACCTATCCTAACCCTCTCCCTTAACCATCCTAAAGCGGTGCCAAAACCACTTAACCCCACCATAACCACCACTCCATACATCCCTCCTTTTGGCACCACCTTATATCCACCCTTCATTCACCAACCACCACCCTGCAACACCATCCTAACCCTGCACATATCCTACACGCCACCTAACCCTACCACCATCAACCCTTAACCCTAGTCCCACCTAGGGTTGACTCCAAATACCATGCATCCCCCATTTTGGCACAACCCATTATCAACACTAGGATCTCCTAACCACCCTCTACAAGCCATCTTAACCCTCCACCCATTAACTACCCTCAACCCCCTTCCACTCCTATAAAAAGACCAACACCCACCACCATTAAGGCACCTTTGGCTACATAATTTTCTACCATACTTCCACCTTCCATAGGCGGCCAAGAGAAGAAGAAGAAGAAGATTAAGGGGACACTCTGTCCCCTTGGTGTCTTCCCCTCTTCTCTTCTCTCTTGTGCCCACGCCAGCCAAAGGGAGAAGCCAGGAAAGGGAGAAGACCTAGGGTACACGCCTACCCTAGGAGGAGGATTTGAGGGTGGTCAATGCCCACCCTTGGAGGAGATATTGAGGTGGAAGTAATCCACCTTTGGAGGAGTTTAGGCACACCCCCTTTGGGCTTGCCAGGAGGAGACTACATTTTGGAGCAGCTTTTCAAGGAAGGAGAAGAAGGAGATCTTCTTTTTAAGCCAAGGAGTAGCTAGGCTTGGAGCAAGAAGGGCTTCATCTTCTTCACCACCATCATCATCTAAAGGATTTGCATTTTTTTTTATTTTTTCCTTTCAAATACTAGTAGAAGCATTCCTCTACTTGTAAACAACATTTTCCTTTAGTAAAAAAATTTTGCCTTCTTTAAATTCTTGTTGCATTTCTTGTTGCATCTTGTTACTTTTTCCTTAGTGCACACACCCTCTCTCTCTAATTACTCTAGGTCTTCACGTACCTAGAGTGAGCTTAGACAGAGAACTTGCTTGTCACTTAGGTTTTAGTTTCAACACTTAGGTGTAGTCGCCTTCTCGCTTTTAGTTTCGCAATTGCGTCGTTATTTCAAAAGCCCCAAAAATATTATATTGAAAAACCCAAAAAGAAAGGTGATTATGCATTTTCAAGTGAGAGATTTGACTTTGCAAGTATTTGCCTCCTTGGATGATCCTAGATACGCCACTTTCTAGGTTATAAATTTAAAAGCAAATCGATTTTTGCACGTTACAACAATTCATAAAATCCGCATTTTACAAACCACGTAAAAAACCCGATCAGATCTTTCCTAGGACATGTTAGCTTTTACAAAAGGTTCATAAAGGATTTCTCAAAAAATCTTGGCCCCTGACTGACCTTCTAGTCAACGATGTGCAATTTGACATGATACCTGATTGCATCCAAGCCTACACTACTTTAAGGGATACAATCTCGACTGCACCTATCTTACAACCCCCAGACAAGTCCCTGGACTTTGAGATAATGTGTGATGCATTAGACTTTGTAATTGGAACTATCCTAGGACAAAGACAGGAGAAGAAACCCGTAGTGATCTACTACGCAAGCAAAACCTTAAACAAGGCTCAATGAAATTATACTATCACAGAAAAGGAGTTGCTTGCCATAGTTTTTGGTTTAGAAAAGTTTCGATCATACCTTCTACGATCCCACGTGATAATATACATTGATCACTTGGCTATCCGGCACTTGTTAGCCAAAAAGGATGCTAAACCTAGGCTGATAAGATGGATCCTACTCTTGTAGGAATTTAACCTAGAAATACGAGACAAGGGCAGATCCAAAAACATCGTAGTTGACCACTTATCCAGAATTAGCTCGAAACATATTGACCTTCATTACCCTTGATTGATACATTTCCTGATGAGCATATTCTAGCCATGCATGGAAAGCATCTCCCTTGGTATGTAGACTTGGTCAATTACTTAGTTGTGGGGCAAATTCTACATGACTAGTCTGGACAACGGTGGGACAAGTTCTTGGCTAATGCTAAACATTATTTCTAGGATGATCCCATGTTGTTTAGGCTTTGTGCTGATCAGATCATTAGGAGATGCATCCTCGAGGAGGAGTTTCAGAGTGTGTTGTCTTTTTGTCACAACCAAGCTTGTGGTGGCCACTTCTCCGGAAAACAGACGGCTGCAAAAGTCTTGCAGTCCAATTTTTATTGGCCATCACTATTCAAGGACGCACACAATTTTGCTAAAACCTGCACTAGATGCCAGACTCTTGGGACCATGACTAAAAAAAGATATGATGCCTCTCCAGCCCATTCTTATCATCGAAATATTCGATGTCTGGGGAATTGACTTCATGGGTCCCTTTCCTCCATCCAACAGCTTCGAGTATATACTAGTCTTAGTAGACTACATCTCGAAATGGATCGTAGCCATGCCTCCTCGAACATGTGATCATAAGGCCATCATGGATTTTGTTAAGAAGAACATCTTCTCCTGAATCAAGATACCTAAGGCCATGATTAGCGATGGTAGGAGTGACTTTATTAATGCTTAGTTCCATACTTTACTTAGGAAATACGGGGTTACTCACCAAATTGCCATCTCATATCACCCACAAATGAACGGGCAAACTGAGGTCTCAAATAGGCAGATAAAGAATATTTTGCAAAAGATTGTGAGATCTGATCGGAAGGATTTGTCCACCAAACTATGCCCTCTGGGCATACAGGATCGCTTATAAGACCCCTATCGGAATGCCACCATATTGATTGGTCTTTGGCAAATCTTGCCACCTTCCAGCCAACCTGGAGCACCGGGCATACTGAGCTGTCAAACAATGTAATATGTATTCCCATATGGCCGGTACCCAAAGGAAGCTCCAGCTCTTTGAGCTTGAAGAGATTCATCGGGACGCTTATGAGAATAGTCGACTATATAAAGAAAAGATAAAAGTTGTCCATGACCAGCGCATTAATAGAAAAACCTTTGAGCCAAATTAGCAAGTCTAGCTATTTGATGCATGACTTAAACTCTTCCTTGGGAAGTTACAATCTAAGTGGACGAGACCTTACTGGGTGGTCAGACTGTTTTCCAACAGGGTGCTTCAAATTGTCGATCCTAAGGTTGGGTAGACATTTACAGTAAATGGACAAAGACTTAACCATTTTCTTGTCCAGGTACCCTCGAAGGAAGTAGTAACCCTCATTATGAGTTACCTAGAGCTTCGCCCAACTGGAGGCAATAAACTTAACACTTCCTCGGAGGTAACCCAGAGGATTCAAGCTGACCAGTTACAAAATTGATACTTAGGTGATTTCTATCCTTACTCCCTTGCATGCATTTATTTTCCAATGAGGACATTATGTTAGATAGGCATGGGGGGGTGGTAATTCTTATTTTCTAAGTATGGAATTATTAGCTTAAACTAATTTTTATTTTTTTAAATTAAAAAAAATTATTGTAATTAAGATAAGAAGAGTTAGGAAGTTTAGGCACTAAATTTTACCCACCTTAGGAAATAATATAGTTAGGATCTTTTCACTAGGAGTCTTCAAGCTGAGTGACTTAATTAGTCCTGATGTTTACTAAGATGATTCGTTCCCCTGGTTCTTGCCATCTTAATTTAATCGCAACAAAATAAATAAAGTGGGGTGATAAGTAGGCGACTTATCAACTCACCCTCTGGTTTGTAGCAATCTAGAAGTCTAAGCATCTACACACATTACGCATTGACTCGCTGGTGGTACGGGAGATCATAGCGAAAATTAGGAAGCCAATAACTAGTGGTGGTATGGTTGGCATGTTGCAGTGGGTAACCCCCCATTGCTAGGTGTCCAGAGCCCAGCCATCGGATGTATCTCTCTTTGGTTGCCACCTTTAGGTACTTCTTAGATTAGGGAAGCCACCTGCTTGAAAAAAAAAAAAAAAGAAAAGTACCACAAAAAAAAGAGAAAAAAGATAAAAAAGAAAGAAAAGGAGAAAAGAAAAAAAATACAATAAACTACACTTCATTGTACAGGTATGGCTGACAAGTTATCATAGGTAACCCCCCATTGTTGGTTGTCCAGAGCCCAACCTACGAAAAGCACGAATAAATCTCTGATTAAGGAGAAGCAGAGAAATAGAAATAAAAGACCCAGACAGATATACACTGGGTTCACTTGATGTTGACCTTAGAAAAAAAGTAGTAGCGAGAAAGCTACCAGTTGGAGAGACAAACTTTTAGGTGGCAATAATTTCATTTCAGGGTCACCTAGAGTTTATGGATACCTGAGGTCCGCTTTAGTTGCCTGTATAGCGAGTCAATCACATACACTATAAGATGCTTAGCACTTTTCAATTGTTTCGAGTCCTGAGTGGGTTGGGTAGTCGCAGAATGCTGCTTCAAACCCTGACCATGAAAAAAGGAAAAAATTATATATATATATATATATATATATATATATATATATATATATATATATATATATATATATATATATATATATATATATATATATATATATATATATATGAATAAGGCAAGAACTAAGGCAATCTGTATCTTGGTCGGCATCATGACATTGTTGAGTCCTAGTAGTTGAGACCCTGGGTATCAAATTACTTTTGGACGGTAGATAATTCGACCCTAGCAGTTGCTCCTTGGCTCTATATTCTTTGATTAACCTTGCTAGGGACTAGCAAGGGGTGGGCATGGGGGTATGATGACTGTATAGTTATTAACGTTAATTATATCAATTAGAGTCAATTTCGAGGGCTCATGTGCATAATCTGATAGTATAGTAGGTCTGGGAGCAATGCATGCATATAGTATAATCTTTACATTAGGATTGCTTGAAATTAACATTTAATGGCCAAATTGTACAAGTGCATATTGAAATAGGTCTCAGATGAGCAATCTAGTCGCATAGATGGATTTAGAATGAAAATCAGAGTCTAACGGCTCTAAATTTGCCCCAATCCGACTTCTGTAGCTCCCACAATGAGCCTAGGAAGTTCTGGCCATTTATTTGGTGATTAACGACCCTCATTGAGCCACGTGGCCCGTGCTTCGCCGTTGATCCATGCCTAATAGTGCCTGCTCTCTCTCTCCTCATTGTGTGGGCACACGCATCTCACCACACGATCAGCATCGAATGGCCCACACTATGCCACACCATCGCTTCATCTCATCCACACGATCAAGCACTAATGGTGAAGTTCCTCCCATTCTCGGCCATAGCACAATGATCTCATAGCGCTCTCACAAAGGCGAGATGTGCGATTGAAGCGCAATCCATGCACGCATAGGCGAATTAATTCCTTCCCTGGATGGAGATCTCATAGCTGAGGACGCGTCGTGCTAGTGTGAGGATTAGACGAAGCATGTGCATGCACGATTTAAGCCATACGATCACCATCACGCGGTCGCAGGCACTCCACGCAGTGCAATCGATGGTCAAACAAGATCCACGTGTGATCATACGTGTGCTTTGAGTGATTTGAAGAGTGCGATCAGCGTGCGATTAGGGCCCTTCATCTTTAATTGAACGGTGTGGTGTCTTCCCATTGTGCCAGCTACTGTGCTCACGATCCCAGCATGCACGCATGCGAAGGCGCTGCGTGGGGGATGTGTAGCATGCAGAGTGGCTGAGCAGAGCGCGTAGCATTGATCTCTTGGTCAACCAAATCATTTGGCATGGCCTTCTTTTCACCTATAAAAGGATCCAATGGACTCCCCTTGCAAACCATCTTCTCCACAAGCAATTCTCCACCTTCTAGAGATTTGTTTGTCAAGCTTTTCGTCGAGTTTAGGAAATGCATTGTAGTACAGTTGACAAATCGCTCTCAAACAGATAAAATTTATAACTCAGAATCAACAGAAGAGTCCGAGGTCGAACACAGGGAGAAAATATGGAATTCACGTGCTAATCTTAATCAAAATATAAATGAGCACAGGAAATTAAGCACAATAATGATATTCAATGCATAATAACTACTCAAATATGATAAACATGAGTACTTCAAGAGTTTAACATGACAAAAAGAAACCTAGGACAAAATAATGGTGATTTAAATCACCAATTATTAGTCTAAGCACACATATATCAATTACTCAAATAATGCTACAGTATCCTCAATTGGAAATGCCACACAAGCATAAGTGGCCAATGTTTCAAATGCCAAATTAGACGTTGGGTCTTTCCACCAGATGACTTAAACATCGCCTTGCTATAGTGCTTCCTTCTCTTGTCTTCAGCTTCTTCTCGAGCCCTCTTTTTCCTTTCTTCTTCTTTCGGCCCTTCTCTTCTTCTTTTCTTCACAGCACAAGGGACACCAACTCGCTTAATGACTAAGTGTTGAGCGTGTACACAGAGGAGCAAAACCCCCCCACTCTCTCACAAATTCCTCCTCTTTTCTTTTCCTCTTCTTAGATAACTGGGTCATAATCAAGTATTCGAGGATCTGGGTTAAGTGGTATCGGGTTCAGGCCTATGTGCGTGGTGTTGCAGGCAAGGAGTGAGTAGGCGAGTTAGGCGAGTGAAGGGGTGTGAGGGACCTAACCCCTCAGTGTCTTGGGCAGTAAAGCCTAAACACAAATCCAATTTATGTGTAGTAGAAACTTCCTCCTCGCCCGATGTGGCACTAATGTGCCTGTTCTCTTCTTCGCACGAATCTACAGCAGAGACTTCTTCACTTGGTAGCGGCTACAGCTTTGGCTCTTCAATTGGAGGCCTAAAGCAAGCACCTAGAACTGGACTGCAGAACTTGGAGGTGGATTACGGTCGGAGAACTGTGAATATTGTTGGAGACGATGCCAGCGGTGGAGGGTGATGACGAAGACCTAAAATCATGAATAAGGCCTCACGACCACATTAGAATATCTCAGGATGGTCATCGGAGGACGGCGAAGGTGATGGTGGTGTGCTCGTGGTGTGGGAGTGAGTGTGGTGGTCTGCGGAGGTCAACGGAGACCGTGCGAAGGTGGGTTGGTCGACGAGGAGTTTGGGTGGATGAAACAGTGAATAAATATGGGGGTTTGGTTTGGGTGGATGAGGTGGAGGTGTAGGAAGTGTTGGCGAGGCATGTGGTGTGGTGGAGTGACAAGAAGGCCTCGCTGGAGGTACGGTCGGACGTGGAGACGATGACGGTGAACGGCGATGTCGAGAGTTGAAACAAGGTTTAAAAGAGATAAATAGGAAGTAGTGGAGGAGAGGAACCTAATTAACCTAGTATAAACGGATGAAAGGGAAGGATTCCTACGTCGGTGGTATGTTGGACATGGGGAAGATGAATTCTTGAAGGTGAAGAAGCGGCGAGGAGGACGAGGAAGGAGGCGTTCGCCGATGTTGTGAGATGCGAAAGAATGAGACAGAGGAATCATTCGACTATTGTCCATGACGGCGGACGAGGAAGGTGGACGGAGGAGCTCGCTGGAGTTGGTGGAGATGGAGGTCGGGGAGAAGGGAAGAGGGGGAATCTGAACTCCAAACCAAGCTAAGGAGGAATGTTTGTCCTCAGGGTGTCTTTTATAGGGTTTAAAGAGGCATTCCAAGCTTGGAAACAAGCTTGGAATCTCGAAAGCTTCAGGCATAAGGGATACCCGAACCTTTGAAAGGTTCCTATGAGGATTTGGGTACAAATTAGAGCCCAAGATGCAGCTCAAATTGAAGAGAATTCTTTCAGGAGTTCTCATTCCAATTTTAGAAGAGATTGAGCGAGAAATTAGGGAGAACTCCTTGATTGAAAGGAGGGTACTTGATGTGTTCACACGGTCATGGTGGAAGGGATCTGTTGGTGAAGAAGATGACAAAGTTAGGAGGGGTCCTTGCAATAGATTTTGAAAGCTAGGGGTTTAAGTGAGAGAGAAAGAGTCCAATTGGACCAAAATGCAAATTAGATCAAGATGATCTCTGATTGGTACAAACCTAATTTGGACCCAAGAAATCTAATGGTGAAGTTGGATTTTAGTTTTGATTAGGTTTGATTAGGTAATTTATGTAGAAACCCAAATTAGGGCATCTTCCAGTCTAAGACTCTATTTTAGGTCAAAATGGGTTCCAATGGTCAAATCAAAGATACCAAACCTTATATAATATTTTTCTTTGATTTTTTGAAAGTTTAAGTGAATTTTATCCTGACCATAACCTCAGTTAATTAAGTAGGTCTGAAAATAGGGTTTCGGATGTCCATTAATTCTTGAAATGCGTGAAAACTCATTTCTGTCTGCATGAACCCTCTTATTAGTCATTAATGCTCATTTGACCTTCATTTAACCCCTCAAAAACCCCGTGATTGTTATGCATTTAGGATATGATGTTAAACATATAGATTTACCCCTGATTTAATGTATTCTTTTAGAAATGATATGCCGTGAATTATGACTCTCTGGCGGTTATGTAGGAGCATTTGTTAATTGATTCTGACTAATTAAAGCTAGGTGTGACTGATGATGATGTTATCATCAAGCTTCAATGCAAGTCCCCGGAGCCGCCTAGCCATCGATGGAGCTTCCTCCCCCACCGTGGCTTCCTTGACTCACTCCTTTTAGCAATAATTTCTAGTTCTTTACTTTGTATTTCATATTTTATTCAAGCATTCTTCTAGCCGTTTGCTCATGTTGGCAAGACAATTTTGATGATTTATAGAAGTAATCTGTTATTATTTTTGTGCCATCTTCATGCCTAGCTTAGTCATGTTAATGCATAGTTGGTGTGTACACATCCATTTAGGTTAAAATGCCTATTTATGCATGTTCCTAACCTTATAGATGCATTCCATATTATAAATATTACATAGCATGCATCATTCTGCATTTAGAATAGTTTGGAAAAATTTTAGGTTAATTTACGTCCTTTTGTGGCCAGAGAGAAGGAGATTTATTTTAGGGCCTCGAATTGACGATCCGACCATATATATTTGATCAAGATGATGATCGGAGTCTAACACTTTCGAAATCGTCTTGATCGGAGTCCTGTAGCACATTGTACAATCCGAGGAAGATCAATGACCAAGGGACTAGGTGATGCAATTCAAAGTTTCAAACAACAAATCCAACCACACGAATGGATCCGGATCGATGATTGCAAGACAATGGAGTGAAAATCGACCCAATCCAACATCTATGGAGTCATCTACAAGCAAAAGGAGGTGAACAGTCCAGATGGCGCCACATGGCACCATCTTAGCTGCCTACGGTCGACCGCACAACACTAGTGCATCCGCAAAGCATGATCTTAGTCATTGGATCTTGATCCAATGACTGAGCACGCGTCATACCACTTTCATTAGGTCGACAATTCGGTGGCTTGGCTCATTGGTCACTTGCCCTGATCCGTAGCATGAGGCGCGAGTTCAAAACTCGCAAGCACCTTTAATCCACGATGCGGGAGGGTTGTGCAAAATTGGATCGTGCGATGTTTGATGAGTGGCTAGGATGAGGCTGCATGGAAGCATGGATGAAGAGGAGTGCACATGCACTACCGTACGTGCGATCCCACGCTTCATCTGACACACACTTGAGGCGTGATCCGTGGTCTCCCCTCAGCCATGCGATTTGAATCTAATGGCTACCATTCGATCATGTGCACACTCAGCACGATTTCAAAGAGCGGATGCCAGTAATGGTGTGATGGCTTCAGCGATGTTGAGGGCAGATCTTTAGCCACATCGAGGGTGGATCTTTAGCGATGCCTTTAATGTCACTAAATGTCCCATGCACGAAATGTCTTCTCTCCTCCACTATAAAAGGACCCCTACCCCTCCCATTTCTCTTCATCTCTTCCTTTCTCTTCCTCACCTCTCTAAGGCTCTAGAGAGAGCTTGTCCCAAGCCCGAGATGCTCCTCTAGAGTAGAAAATCAAATATTTTTCCTGCTTCTCACCCCCCTTTGTAGAGCATCCTATGGCCGTCCTCTCACCACCTTTAGGAAGTAGATCCTTGATAAACGATAGTTTATCATCATTCTTATGCATAAAAACAAACCTAGATCTTAGAGTTTTGCTTCGCAAATGGGTTTTTGGGCTGCATTTAGGCATTAACTAGGATAGGCATGCATTGCATTTTCTTTTGTTGTTTTAATGTGTTTTTGTGAGTGTTAGGGATGAACAGATATACAATCCCTAAAACCCTAGCACTCAAGAAGGAAAATGGTGAAAGAAGAGCTCAGAATAACTAAAACTCAGCTTGATCCAGCTCACCACAGCTGGAACATAGCTCACTTGGACTAGGGTTAGCTCATCCCAGCTCCATTCAGCTAATCTCAGCTGAATGGCAGCTCAAGAGAGCTCATCTTAGCTCACCCTAGCTCAGGTCTGCTCAGATCCAGCTCAACTTAGCTGAGTCTAGCTCATCTCAGCTCCTACTAGTCCATAGGGAGCTCTAGCTAGCTTAGCTGAGTTGACTGGAGTTCACCCCAGCTCAGATCCAGCTACATCCAGCTCCACTCAACTCCAGCCAGCTAAAGAAGAACTCATCCCAGCTCAGGAAGCTCAAGTCCAGCTCCCGGGGACTCAGTTTAGCTCAACTTGGTTGAGCTAAGCTACCTCAGCTATCTCAACCAGCTCAATCTTCCCCTGGAGCACTAGACCCGGCTCACCTCAGCTCCATTCAACAGAAGCCGACTCACTTTATCTTGGCTTAGTAGCTAGCAAAGAGCTAGCAAACTAAGCCAGTTGGAGTAGCCCCATGTTGACCTCTTCAGCAGCTGCCAGCTCCACTTCAACTATGGACTCTTCAAAACCAGCTCCTCCCTCCAAACCCTAGCTCCAACACCTCCTCCTCTACTCCACCATTAGTTAAGCTAGCTTAGCTTAGCTTAGCTATGCTCCAGCTTCCTTGGCTTGTACCACCCAAAAACCCTACCTAACAACTCCACCAACTAGCCCCACCTAAGCTCCACATACGCTAAACCTACTTGGCGCCAACCTAGCCTACCCACCACCTCCAAAAGACACCTAAAAGTGGCACCAAAATGACCCTAACTACCCCCTTGTTGGTGCCACTTTTCCCTCCAAAAATCCCCTTCATCTCCACCACACATCTCCCCTTAAACCCATCTCCACCCTCCACATAATCCCACCTTCTAGAAACCTCAAAGTTGGCACCAACCCATGGAACCTCTCCATGGTTGGTGCCACTTTTAGGTGCCTCTTGACCAACCCTAACTACCCCCCTTACACCCCTTAGGTGGCGCCAACAACCCTTAACCCTAGGATCATCTAACCACCTCCATCCTCCTATCTTAGCCCTCTATTTCAAGAGGCACCTTAACCCCTCATCCTACCCTATAAAAAGACCACTACCCACCACCATTCAAACCATCCTTGGCTAGCAAATTCACTCTCATATTCTACCTAGAGCCCACGCCCAAGAGAGAAGAAGAAGAAGAAGATTAAGGGGATATTCTGTCCCCTTGGTGCCTTCCCCTCTTCCCTTCTCTCTTGAGCCATGCCAGCCAAAGGAGAAGCCAGGCAAGGAAGATCTTTGGAGGAGATCTTGAAGGTGGTCCACGCCACCTTGGAGGAGCTTTTGAGGGTGGTGCATGCCCACCCCTTGGAGGAGAGCATTGAAGGTGGTAGCATCCACCTTGGAGGAGCTCTCAAGGAAGGAGAAGAAGGAGGCCCTCATTTCAAGTCAAGGAGCAGCTAGGCTTGGAGCAAGAAGACTCCCTTCTTCATCAAATTTTGCAAGAGGATTTATATTTTTTTTATTGCTTTTAAATTTTTTCATTTCTAGTAGAAGCATTCCTCTACTTGTCCTTGAAAAGAACACAAATTCTAGTTAATCAAATTGCCTTCTTTTTAATTTCCTATTGCAATTGTTACTGTTGTTCTAGCACTTATTCTACTTCCACTCCCTAATTACTATAGGCCTCCACTTGCCTAGAGTGAGCTTAGGTAGTGGACATTTTAATCTCTTAAGTTTCAGCTTAGCATTTTAGGTGTTAGCACTCTTTTGTCACAATTCGCACTTTGCCCGCATTATTTCAAAACACAAAAAAAAAAAATATATTTAAAATACCAAAAAGAAAGTTGAGATTTATTTTTAGCAAGAGAATTGAATTGCAATTTTTGCCTCCTTGGATGACCCTAGATACTCCCCTATGTAGGATATAAATTTAAAAGCATATGCGAATTCGAGTGTTACAACGACATTAAAAACCTGCTTTTACAAATCACGTGATATTTCTCATCAATCCTCGCCGCGACGCTGTCTTGTCCCATCCTCCTTCCTTTTCCGCCTTTCTCCTTCTTCCAACCCCACACCACCTTCATCCAGGCGCTGTCAAAGCGAGTCATCCTCCAAGCGACCGTCGAGGGGGATTCTTCTCACCTCTCTCTATCTTTTATCTATTTTATAGTATAGTTTTTTGCTTTTCTATCTGTAGTAAACTCTTATTGAACATATATGTTGATTGTTTCTCTATCTCTCTTATTCTGCTAGAGTAGATTAGCTAGATAATAATTATTTTGCTTGATATTCTATCTTATAAAAATTCCAAAAAAAAATCAAAAGATAAAAACAACAAAAACAAATAAAATCGAAACGTGGATTTCACAAACCAAACGTTCTCCTCCCCGTGTTCGACCTGCGGCTCACCTCGAGCTTTGGTTATAAATTTTATTTGGTAGCGGATTTCTACGCACTACGACGACAGGTTTTTTAACTCAACTTTTCACATACGAAATCTCGCTCATCAATAGTTAGCACTCATATTCTACCTCGGATTTCTAACCATTCTCTCTCTCTATTCTCTCTTTCATGCAAGCAAACCAAATAAAATATCATGTGGCAATGAACATAAGCGACTAAACGATTTGATTTCTCGCCTCCCTGTGTTCGACACTCGGACTTACTGTTTGATTATTCTTTTTAAAATTGATGTTGTAAGTACATGCTACAATGAACAAATTATCTTAACATGTTTTCCAACGTCAGAAGGTTATTTGTTAGTTGAGAAGCATGTTATTAGTTTAGGAACTCCAATTTTATCTCAAATTCTAACATTCACTATTTAAAAGAACACAATATTGGTTCCACTTGGAATTATGGCAGCTCACCTACTTCTTGTGCTTATTTGGATATAAGTCTACTTTTCCATCCAACTAAATTTCTTTTCTCACAAGCTCATGTATTAGCGAGAACCTCCTTGGACCATAGTACTCTAATTGCAACCTTGTGTTGCTTAAGCTTGAAATTGAATATTTTTTTGCTACAAATCCTTCTAGTCCTCCTGTGAATCATCCCACCCTCTCGTTGCCAATTTCTACTATAAGTTGGACTCTAACAGCCCCTTCAAGTGGTTGAACTTCTTAGCAAATACTATACAAGTGGAAATTAATATATGGAAAAAAACTAATGTCCCCGATATGTTGACAGAGAAATTGAGAGTCGAAAATGAGATCCATGTTATGAAAAGACTGCAAAAACATCGTTATCTTCTTACAATCAACTTCATCACCTCCCCTCTCTAAATAGTCATCTAGAAAAAAACTCGACAAAAAGATGAATTCCTCTCATGGAAAAGGACTCATGTTTTTTGGATCCTAGAAAGAGATCCAAAGTATTGTCTCCTCTTTTGTTCAATAAAGATGTAGAAGGCTGATGAGGGAAGAAAAATCCTCTTCATAAACTTTGGCATCCTAGTGGATCTTGCAACCCGACATATGGACAGATCTGATTGCTTGTCATCTTGATGAGTCCAACTGAATGCATCTTGATAGATCCGTCTGGCCTAGCATCCTGCTGGGTCCACCTCCTAATTTGGCGACCTCGCACACTTAAGGATCCGATAACTCGTCAATGGATCCTGTTGACTAAAGTTGAAATGCATGTTCGTTGTGCTGGTATTTAATGGTTACGAAATTGAATTTCATTAACAGGTAGATCGTAGGATCGTGGGAAAGCCTACGAGAACCATGATCAAGAGATAGCATGCCCTATAAATACCTCGGTCGAGCTAGTTGTAATTTTTTATGCAATCTAAGAGAGGAAAGAGTGAGAATTCTACTTATATTATTCATCGAAAAACTAGTGAAATTTAGGAGTACACATCTCTCCCCAGACGTACACCTGTTCAGGTGGAATTGGGTCACCAACTTCTTGAGTCATTTTGCTATGATTGTTTTTGAGTCGAGATTCCTATTCTAAGGGTCTCGATCAATTGGTGTTGTCTATGGGAAATGTGTAGTTCTCAATCTCAAATATTTGCAATGGCTCCTTCTGTACGCCATTCCTCTCATGCTAATCTCAAGAAGCCAGGCCTGGTGGAGTCCAGTGTCTCCAGGTAGAGGAGTTGTCGTCAAGCTGCAGGACCAAGCAAGGAGAAGGGAGTGCAGTTGGGCCCTTAACTTGAGCCCTCTTGCTAGGAGAACCCCTAGGGGAACCCACTCCTGGAGATGCGAGCGAGGGAGGAGTATGAGGCTAAACTCACCACCCTAGAGGCGAAACAACAGTTGGTAGTAGACCAGCTTGAAGAGATCCGACCATTGAAAGAGAAGGCAAAAATCCAGTCGGAGGAGCCTTAGAATTCTAACCCCATCGATGACCAATTGAAATGGCATCACGTGGTAGAAGAAGAGAATGCTCATTTGCATGAGCAGCTTGAAAAGTTAAAATGAGAGCTTAGTAACCAAAAGGGCGAAGTTCCCCCTGGTCCACCAAAGGCTCCTCTCCTGCCTTCGCAGGAGTCAAATGAGTAGTCGGGAGCCCATCCCATGGTGACCAACGGAGGAGGTTCTATCCCCGAGATTGTCCCTCAGGTCACCCGAGCGATGAGGGGCATACACCCACGTTTGTACGTGACTACGTACCCCTTCATAGAGGAGGTGATGATTGATCCTCTTCCAGAACAATTCAAGCATCCTGTTTTGGCACAGCATGATGGGACATCTGATCCCATTAGTTTTGTTGGGAGTTATCGTCAGATGATGCTTGTTCACGGCTATCCTTATGGAGTACTCTGTCAAGTATTCCCATCATATTTATCTGGCATGGCTCATGAATGGTTTAATGAATTGTCGATAAGGCAGATATCATGCTTTTAGGAGCTGGTAGATAAGTTTTGCTAGTACTTTGCTGGCCAACAGTGGGTTAGTGACAACCCCAAAAGACTGTTGGAGATTTGGCAGTGAAGGCAGAAGTCTTTTCGGTCCCATCTCCACTAGTTCAAGACCCAGTACTTCAAGTGCAAGAGGCCCCATGATGCCATTGCCATCCAGTACTTCAAGTCGGGGCTATTGACTCAAAGGTTCTAGTATGATATTGATGACTTCTCTCCTAGAGATATGGCAGAGCTATGGGATTAGGCCACCAAGTTTGCTAAGCAAGATGATTCCTTCCATTCTTGCAGCTACCTGGCGAAAGGGTATCAAGATGACCATTATTCCCCTAATGAGAAGAAGGTAGTGGTGGAGGCTACTCCTGTATTGATTCGCGGTGGCATCTACTTCAACAAACTGAAGGGGAATTTTCAGGATAAAGAGGAGATCGGCTGAATAAAAGTTGAATTAACTTCCCCTGCCAGTCCAGGTAGGACTTTTTTGAAGAATACACCTCTCTGGCCGTAAATCAGGCAGGCGAGTTGGTGGAGGTGTAGTCAACCAATAAAGACCTCCTTTCGTTGCAGAAACCTTTGAAGAAGAAGGCTGACTTGAGGCCTTACTGTGATTATCATCAGGCCTGGGGACACTCCATGGAGGACTGCCAGGATTTGCGAGACCAGATTGAGTCTCAAATTCGACATGGTAACCTGGCCCACTTTGTCAAGCGGAAAAAGGGCCAGGACAAGGGCAAGCGAGCCATGGAGGGTTTGGAAGAATACCACAGGGAGAGCTCCAACAGCTTTGTAGTGTAAATGTGATATTTCAGCAAGAGCATGCTGTGATGAATCCTATAGTGATAATGGTCGAACAAGGGATATCCCCATACCTCTCGCCTCTTGAATATCATCACCAAGTTATGATGTCCATGATAGCAGCACGTCGGGAAGACCAAGGGGAGGGGTCACCTTTTATACAATCAACGCTTCTTGAAGGGGCTTTAATAGGGGCAAGTGGACATTATTTTTGGAGTTAACGCAACTCCTTGGACATAGGCTGTCTCTTCAGATAGTAGACCCTCTCAAGAGGTATATCCTACCCTTCAGTGGGTTGAGAGAAGCACCGTTAAGTAGGCTACCTCGAGGCTCTTCTCCTCCCTCTTGGATCCTGCTGGTCACACGGACCTGCTCCTCATGACCTTATTGTTAGTAAGGCAGCTACAACCATAGCTACTTGTTGATGAAGGTAGTGCGGTAGATGTCCTTTTCCTTAAAACCCTCGTCAAATTGGGGTTTAGGGAGGAGCATCTCACCCCATCAACTCACCCAGTGGTTGGGTTTGGAAATCACAAAGTGATGCCTAAAGGAGAGATTGACCTTTCTGTATCAATATGTGAAGGGGACAAGCACCTCAACCAAACGGCTACATTCATCGTTGTGGGATTGACGACGAAATTTGATGGCATCATAGGTCATCCCACCACTTATGCCTTTAAGGTGATCCCTTCTTCATACTTCTAGTTTATGCTTTTCTATACACCTCGGGGTATAGGAATTGTTCATGGGGACCAATCTGCCAAGCATGATCTCTTGTGCATCGAGCTTGAACACCCCATGGAGTGAAAGCCTCCCAAACCACAAAAATGGGGGAAGAAGTAGGATCAGGTTCAGTCGCTCCAACAGGCGGACTTGGTAGAGCTGTCAACTACATTAGATGTACAACTTGGTTCCTCAACTATGGCAATACAGTTGTATTGGGGTATTGACGATAAGCTAGTCCTAGTGGGAGAGGATCTTCATCCCTCTGAAGTGAGTGAGTTGCTGCTCTTGTTGAGATCTAACACAGATGTATTCACTTGGTTCACCAACGATTTACCGAGAGTAGACCCATCGTTGATTAAGCACCGCCTAAATATCTAGCCAGGCTCACGGTCGATTAAGCAAGCACGCCGACACAAATCTACAAAATAGTGGTAGGCGACAACCTTAGAAGTGGACAAATTGCTGGAAGCGAGATTCATTGAGAAGTTTATCTTGCATTGTTGTCTAATGTAGTCATGGTCAAAAAAGCAAATGGCAAGTGGAGAATGTGTGTGGACTTCACAAATTTGAACGAAGCTTGCCCAAAAGATGAGTTTCCCCTGCCAAAGATTACTGCTCTTGTTGATTCATGCAACAGACAGTCTTATATATATTTTTTGGATGCTATAGTGGCTACCATTGATAAGTTTAGCTCCTGCAGACAGACCTCACACTTCATTCATAACTGATAGGGGTCTCTTTTAGTAGAGAGTCATGCCCTTTGGCTTGAAAAATGTAGGAGCAATTTATCGGTACCTTGTAAATATGATTTTTTCTCATTTAATTGGAAAATCATTTGAAGTATACGTCGATGATATGCTTGTAAAGGGAATGACTTTTTCTCAACACTTGATGAATCTCGCTGAAGTATTTCAAGTATTAAGAGGCACCTGGCTCTGCCTCAACCTTGAGAAGTGTGCATTTGGCATTTCCTCAAGAAAGTTTTTGGGATTTTTGGTTTCTAATCAAGGTACAGAGTTTAATCCTGATAAAAATTTAGGCGGTCATGGCCTTGATGCCTCCATCTACTTTAAAGGGAGTACAGTCATTAGTCAGCAAGATCGCTGCCTTGGGCTGCTTCTTGTCTCAATTTTCTAACAAAGGTCTCCCCTTCTTTTGGTGCATTAAGAAGGGCAGAGGCTATATGATAGCCCAATGGACCCCTCAATGCCAAAAAGATCTAGAGGTGGTCAAGGAAGCCTTCTATCAACCCCCAATCTTAACGGCTCTTTGTGTAGAGGAACCGTTATTTCTGTTCCTAGAGGCTTCTTTGTCTGCTGTTAGCACTTCCCTCATATGTGATCGTGATAGGGTACAACAACAAATATATTTCGTCAATAAAACTTATTAAGGGGCAGAACCTAAATATACTGTGATTGAAAAGCTTGGCCTAGCACTCGTAACTGCTATTACGAAGTTACGCCCCTATTTCCAAGAGTATACAATAAAATATCTTATTTGACTACCCTTTGCGCCGAATGTTACATAGGACAATGGGGTCAGCTTGACAAATTAAATGGGCTATAGAGTTGGTTGAGTTTGACATTAAATATCAGCTGTGAAGGTCCATGAAGGGTCAAGTTCTGGTAGACTTTGTGGCTGAATTTACAGATCCAGATTCCCTTATCACCTCACCTTGGAAATTATATGTGGATGGATCCTCCATGGCAGCCAGATCTAGGGTTGGGATCGCATTATCTGCCCTAGATGAAATTGCTCACAACTATGTCTTCAAGTTGGTCTTCCCCACCTTTAATAATGTTGTCGAATATAAGGCCTTGTTAGCAGGCATTCGGGTAGCCAAGTCCATGGGCACATCATCTTTAGAAATATATACCGACTCACAATTGGTGGAAAACTAAATAAATGGTGAGTACCAAGTTAGGGACCCCAACATGAGTCTCTATGCTGATAAGCAAAGGGGGAGTTGACGAACTTCAAATCTGCCTTGGTCATACGGGTCCCCCGATCCAACAACCCCTTGCCGGATGCATTGGCCCATTTGGCATCAACAATTCCTTTAGGCCAAGAGGATGATACTTTTCTTTAAATGATAGATGAGCCCATGGTTTTGCCTCCACAAGCACTTGTAATACAACAAGCTACTTCTTGGATGATGCCTATAATGCAATTTTTGAATACAGGAAAATTACCTCTGAGGGGCTACATCCTAACGCTTTCTGTTTAAAAGCCTTAAGATACACGTTGATAAGCGGGTAACTATATAAGCAGGGTTATTCAACCCCCTTAGTATGCTGTCTTACCCCAGAGGAGGCTTCATTAGCCCTTCAAGATGCCTATAGTAGCATTTGTGGAAACCATGAAGAATACAAAGCCCTTATAGCTTGACTATTTTAGTTAGGGTATTTCTAGACATGGATGAAACAACACTGCAAGTCTTTTGTGCACAAATGCTATAAGTGCTAAAGATTTACTTCTATCCATCATCTCCCACCGGGAGAGATGGTGCCTATCATGTCCCCCATCCCTTTTACCAAATGGGGGATGGACTTCATTGGAGCATTTCCGTCTAAGCCTACTCAAAAGCATTTTATTCTAGTGGCAGTAGACTATTTTTCTAAATGGGTTGAAGTTGAAGCTTTGGCTAGTCCTATAGTTGATAAGGTCATAACTTTCGTAAGAGAGAACATTATTGCCCGCTTTGGGATTCCTCGAGCCATTGTCACTGACAAAGGCACCCAATTTTCCCCTAGAAAGTTTGAAGACTTTTGTACCAGTTGGGGCATCTGCCTATGTTTCACATTCGTTTCCCACCCCCAGACGAATGAGCATCCGAAAGTAACCAATTGTACTATCATCGCTGTGTTAAAACGATGGTTGGATTCTTCAAAAGGCAAGTGGGCAGAAGAGTTGTTGGATGTGGTATGGGGTTATTGAACTAGCCAAAAGACATCAACTAATTACATGCCCTTCAGTCTGGTGTATGGGATGGAAGCTCGCCTACCAGTTGAAGCTATCCTCCCTACTTATTGATCTCAGTTATATGATCCTCATGCTAATGATGATCAAGTTCGCCTAGAGCTGGACTTGGGGAATGAGATCAGGGAGCAGTCAGCGTCAACATCCCAATACAAAGCGAAGACAGCTATTGCCTACAACAAACAAGTGCAAAAGAGAAAATTTTTGAGGGAGACTTATTTTCGAGGTAAAGTGAAGCATCGCATCCAGCAAAAATAGGCAGGAAACTTGCTGCCCCTTGGGAAGGCCCTTATAAAGTTTATGAAGACACAGATGGTGATTATTACAAACTGTAAACGCTTGGTGGTAGGCCAGCTTCTCGCACTTGTCATTCTACTAATTTAATACTGTATCACACATGAGCTGTAATGCAATAAAAGTTTTCCTTCTCTCATTCATCGTAATGGCTTGCATCCCCATCAGTACACCAATTCCAAAGGTCATTGCCAATAATGATTAGTAAAAAAATTGAAAATATAAAAAAGGGAAAAAGTTAGGACAAATGCCGTGCCACTCTTGATGAGGTATTCACTTCATATCCTTTGGGAGATCGACCTTAGGGGTAGGAGGCGTCTTTGCCTAATAAGTTGGGCTATGTTGGTTGGGAGACCCTATGCTTATTTCTCCTTCTAGCAGAACCTCAAATGGGCTAGCTATTTTTTATCCTTTGAAGGGCGTTCTTCATGTTCGCCCTCAACCGAAGATACTGGGGCTTTTTCATTGATAAGATTCTCCTACACCTGCCTGTCGTATTCGGCATTTAACTTGTCAATGGACCAGGTTGAAGGATCGATGGAATATGGCTATGTGCACAAAAAACTTAAACAAACAAATTAGTAATAACAAGAAAGATAATTTGTACAAAACACAATCACAGAAATTGCACAAGATGTATAGTGGTCCCCTCCCTTGGGTACTCCACTACCTAAGCCTCTCAGCTTAGGGTTTTTAACCCGATTCTCTCAACTCCGAGAGAATCGATTTACTAACCGAGGTAATTAACGGGTTACCTCAACCCATTTACAACAAAGGGTTTGTTACAACCCAAACAAGCAAATGCTCAAATACAAAAGAAGTACAGGTGTAAGAAAGACTAATCTTATAACTAGAACCTAAGTCTCTCAACAATAATTAAAATAATATTACCAATTTGAGAGCCTAGAATGAGCGTGAATTGCTTTGACAATGTGTGAAGAAATCACGTCGTTGAAGTGTTTACAAAAGTGTAGCACGATGAAAAGCAGCAAACACGATTTCTTCTCTTGTGAATATAGTGGAAATTTGGGAAATATAGCTCTAGGAATTTCTCTTGCATTTCTAATCTTTCTTGTGTGCAAACAAAGAATCCCAGGGTCATTATATAGAGTTTAGGACCTCAAGGATTCGTCTACTAGATGTTGGGAATTAATTCTCAAAGTTCACATTGTTGGAATTAATTTTCTAGCCATTCAGAATTGAGCCAACGGCTACCTGGTATCGGTACTAAAGTACTTGTACCGATACTAGCTGTTCACTGCCGCCAGTACCTGAGTCCCAGTACCGATACTCATCATAGGTACCGGTACTTGTAACTCTCAGGTTTGAGATTACATGGGCACGGTAGCCTACCAGAACTGGTACGCATCATGGGTACCGGTACTTGTAAGGTTTAGGCCAGAATTAAGCCTTCAACCTATGGCCAACCTGTACCGGTACTCATGGTTAGTACCGGTACTTGTTGTTCACAGTTTGAGATGAATTCTCAAACCTGTGCCTTGCAAATACCAGTAATGATGGACAGTATCGGTACTTGCTTACAAGTACCTATTTTAAGTATTTTAATTCATTACGTATTTTGAAAACGAATGCCATATAAATCCTAATTTACCTCTAATTGATTTTACGATTTAAGTTAAGTTCTCTTGTTAAGAGGCATACAATCTATGAAAATAAAATCTAAACTAGAAAAAACAAAGGATCGAAGATGATCTTCTTCTTCTCGATCCATCCTTGTCATCTTGCCTCCTCATTGTCATCATCTTCTCCTTTTCATCAAGCCTCCATCACTTCTTGTTTGCCTTGATCTTCACCTAAATCTTAAAAGCACTCAATTGCAGACATTAATTCATTATAATTTTGTTAACACCAAAACAAGATGTGGAATAAGGTTCCAACACAGGTGCAAAAGTCCCCCACGGTAGTGTGCTTGCCTTCAAGTATGGCTTGAGTTGTCGCCAAAGTAAATTTCCTTGCCTCATTGGAGATAAGGGTTCGACTTTCCTCCATAGAGGGGTCGGTCGCAAAAAATTCCATGAAGGCGTCTGGTTCTTTCTTCAGTCGGGGTTGGCTTTCAAGCTCCAATACCTGTTCGACATTATCCCTTGCCAGCATTTTAGCAGCAACAAGTTCCTTCTTTAGGTTTTTTGCCTCCAACCATGCTTCCTCTAGTGCCGCCTTAAATTTGGCGAGCTCATCTATTGTAGTACTCAATCAGAGGCATTCTTCCTCTAAGGCCTTCTCATATTCCTCCACAGTAGAGGAATGGACCATCTTGAGAACTTGCACTTCTCCCTTCGACCATGCAATATTGTTGCAGGATGACTCCAACCGCTTATCCACCTTACTCATCTTCACGAGGTCCTTCCTATGGATTGCACTGAGGGAGTCATCGAGTTTCTTGGCAGCTCTTCCGACTGTCCTTGGCCCTAAGCGGGCCTCCTTTAATTCCTTCTAAAGATGGGCTATTTGCCTAATCACTTGCTGCTGGGAGGCTAGCTTCTGCTTTGCCTCCTCAACCTCTCTCTTTGTCCTTTGGTAGTTAGTCTTGGCTTCCTGTAGTTGGTGGACAAAGTTCCTCTGTTCAGCTTTGGCAGTTACTTCCCATTTTGCTACCACGTCCGCCATCTCGCTGGGGATGGTGGAGCCACTTCCTGCACTCATTTCACTCTTGATAGAGTCAAGAATAAGCCTATTCCCAATAGTCTCCACCTATACAACAAGAGCAGAGAATGTTATGGCTTAATCAAGACAACACCATGGTAAGTTCAACTCTAAATAACGGGACTTCCTGCACGGTGGAAATAGAAGTGCACATGCTTGAAATTCACCCTCCCCTAAGTGGGGGTGACCTAAGTAAGGGCATCCTGTAGGTGTCTTAACACCTACCTCTCTAGGTCGATGAAGGGGGAGTCCCCGCCAGCCATCCCCTCACTAGTCTGAGGGTGTGGAGTGGATGAAACCCTAAGAGGTGGCGGTGGACCACTAGAAATGTGGTGCTAAATGACCCCACCACTTGGGTCTACTCTCGGAGGGAGCCCCTCCCTTCACTAAGGGACCGATCAATCATCTCCAAGCTCCCTGTGCCACGGGAACCAATAATTGTGCTAACATTAGGGGTGCTCGATATATATTGCAGCTCGTTGAAGATGTTGCCAACCGAAAATTCACTTCCCCTCCCCGACTATTGATCCACCTATGCAAAGGCATTAGGAACCCCAGATGGTGCAAACTGTGTGCTTGAAGTTGCCCTCCCGCCTGACTCAGTGGATCCTTGACTGGGGACCACCCTCTCGACTTCGTGGTGGCTGGAAGTATAAGAGGGGGTGCTTTCCTCTTCAACTCTGCCAAAAGAGCCAGAGGAGACCTGCACAATAACTTTTGCAGGTTGGCTTCTCTTCTATTTTGTAGGACCATCTCCTTTCTCTTCCCTTCCCGATAACGAGTGGATACACTACCCTCGCCCTCTTTCTTGACCTCCCCCCATCGGCTACCATGGGATGAACTCCCAGAACATCTCCTTGAAGTGTCCGACCAGGCGAACCTCCCAAAAGCTACAAGCAAAGTCAAAGGCATTGTTATTTCATTATTCATACCCAATAAAATATCTAAGGTCATTACCCCTTAACTTACTTGGAGTGGGGTAAGAATCAGCCACCCACATCAGCGCCGCCCAAATGTTCGGCAGCCTTAACTCTGAACGGGCTACAGGCTTGAAGTTCATTATCCTTTTGGCATCTGCTTGTGCCTTCAGATAAATTTCGTGAGCAACAGGTGACAAGTATTTTTTAGGCGGATCTTGCCACGTGCTAGGAACCTTTAATTTCTCCACATTGTGGAGAAAGAAAAAGTGACAGTCCTACCCTTTTAAGCTATCCGGTAGGTCTGTAATCCTATATTTTGTGCGCTGGCTATAAAGGGTATATGTTCCAGATGGGGGCTTTGCCCTTTTCACTTTAAGGGGCATTAGTCCAAAGATTAGGTGGAACAGTCCTACCCAGGGATGAATCCCTAGATGAAAATAAAAGATCGTGAAAGCATTCAAAATAGGCTAACAGTTGAGACTTAGTTGTGAGGGTGCAAGTTGGTAGTAATGAAGGAAGTGAGGAAGGGATTCATAGGAACTTGTGGGCCATTTTCTATAGCATATTTACAAATAATAAAAAAATCATCTGCCCCCTTAGAATACAAATGGGTGACTGACCCAAGAGGCGAAAACAGACTTGACCAAGTTTGTGTGCCGTCAGGAACTCCTGAATGGCGATGTTACTATGAAAATCCGAGTAAGTATATGGTCTCAGCGTATCATGAGAATGACTCATTGTAGAGGAGGTGGAATCAACTTTTCCCACGATTTCGAACATCTTTGCTGGCAGTAAGGTTGACGGACATGTGTGCCTTCTCTGGCGACGACGGTCTTCCGAGGGCAATGGCTTGAGTGCTGCTAGGTTTCTACCACATTAAAGAGGGTAGAGGGCATTTACTCCCTTAATCACCCCCTATTTATAACTCCCTTGAGTGCAAGTTTCAAATTTCATAAATCCTGCTGTATCGAGGGAGAAGACCTAGCCTCCAAGTTGATGTTCCTCCTAGCTTTCCTCTAAGGTGGACGTCCACTACCTTATTGCTCCTCCTTGCTTGGCCGTCCCCCTTTAGAAGAAAGCTTCCTCCTTGGCGTGGCACAATGGAGAAGAAGAAAGAGGAAGAAGCCAACAAGGGGGCGAGTAGGTTGCCCCCTTGATCTTCTTCTCTTCTCCTCCTTCCTTGGCTATGAATATGGTGGGTATGGGTGGAGTTGTACTAACCAAGGATGGGTTTATGGTGGTGGTTAGATGGTGTACATATAGGGTAGGAAGGTGGTGGTTGGCGTAGGCTTAGTGGAGGGCTAGGATGGGGTGGTTGTAGGATGGATGGAGGGGATTTCTTAGCACCAACCAAGGAGGTGTGAAGGGGGGTTGGAGGTGGCTTTTGGTGGTCAAATATGGAGTGGAAGGACACCTCTTTGGCACCATTTTTGGCTTCTAGAAGGTGGTGTTCTTAGCACCAAAGATGGAGGGTTGGGATGGCATGTTATGGTGGTTGAATGGTGGAGATGAAGGGTAGTTTTGGCACCAAGTTTATGGTGTCCCTTGGTGGTGGTGGTCGGTTCAAAGGTGGTGTTTAGGTTGGCACCAAAAAAGAGTGGGAGTAGATGGAGCTTAGGGTTATGGTTGGAGGGAGCTAAGTAGAGCTAAGCTAAGCTAGCAGAGTAGTGGACTAGGAGGTAGAAGGAGTTAGGGTTTTAGCATGAGGAGTTGAGGAGGAGCTACAATGAGTTGCACTGAAGTAGATGGCTACTGAAGAGAGATGAAGTGGAGCTCAGTAGCTAGCTTAGCTAGCTAGTTCTTTGCTGGTAGCTAAACCAAGCTAATTTGAGCTGTCTCCTTCTATTCTAAGTTGAGGTGAGTTGGAGCTGGTCTTCCCGAAGACTACCTAGCTAGCTGGGGTAGCTAGCTTAGGTCCAGTAGCTTAGCTCAACTAAGTTGAGTTGATTTGTGTCTTCGGGAGCTGGAGTTGAGCTGACCCGAGCTGGTTGAGAACTTCTTCAGCTGATTAGGCTTAGCTAGTTGATAGCAGTAAAACCTTAGATATGTCAAAAGTCTTCAGGATCAAGCCTCAAATAGAAATAGAATATTATAACCTGAAAAGGTATCAATAAAAAAACATTAGAATTAAAAATCTTTAATAAAAGAGTCTTCATTATACAAAAATTTGTATAATAAAAAATTTCAGGCAGTCTTTATGTATGTTTGCTGTAACCGTAAAGAGAGGTTGGTCCAATCTTCATGCTAAACCAGAATGCTTAATTTAACTCCCAATCCCATGGGCCATTCAATTGGGATGAGCGATAGCTCAACTATTTCATGAACAACTTTGTTGGATTAACACCAAAAACAAGGGGTGGTGGAGCTCAAGCTGAAATCATCAACCCCCACCCTTCAACTCTCTTTCTCTAATTATGTTATAAATACCCTCCTTCACCCTCTCATTTACAACCTCATCTCCTCTTCTTATCACAAGTTTCTTCCTATAGAAATCATTTATCACGTCATTATTCGCTAACCTTGCTAAAATTGATCATACATCCAAAGGCCATGGCGTCGGTAACCCATTCAGCTCGTAACCAAAAGCTAGCCATGGCCAAGAGATGCTCTCATGGTGAGCATCTCATCCTTCTTCCAATTCAAACGTAGCATTTGCTTATCATAGCATTCCCTTTGCTATTTCTACTTGGCAGAGGGAGTGATTGCTGGAGTGAAGGCAGCCGCTGTTGCAACATTTGCTGTGGCAGTCCCTATAGTATGCACATATTTCACCCTCAAATCACCACACTGCTCAATTTGATGCATATCGATTATTAGTAGACAATCTGTTGTGACCACTGTTGCATATGTGTTGAGATGCAATTAGTACATATGTACATATCGAATTAAATGTTTTAAGTGGAATCACTACATTGAAATGATATCTACCAATTTAATTAATTGAAACTAATTATGAATAATTGGTGCTAATGCAGTTGGTCTATGCGAGAATGCTCCCATGGGCAAGATCAAACCTCAATCCCACTACTCAAGCTCTCATCATTTCTACTGGTGAGAGTTTCGTCATTCTATAATATTCATGCTAATTATAACTTAAGTTGCAGATTTTGGGTTTTCCTGCACGAATAGATTAACTGAGGGATTATATGGATTTCAGTTGCTGGTTCATCCTATTTCATAGTGGCAAACAGGATAGTATTGGCATCAGCAAGGAGGAATTCTTTCAAGGATGCTCATCTAAAGGCATGTGCTTCAAGGGACCCTTAGAGAGAGAAAAATAATGTCATGTATCATGTAGAGAGAAATATGGTGAATCCTTGCCATGCAAGATTATGAAGTTGTAGGTTCTTTGAGCCATCATGCAAACCCTGTTTGAAAAAAAATAGGATACCTAAAGACCAATACACATCATCAAATTGGCGATGATGGACCATGAAGAGCTGTCATGGTTGCGATGAGGAGGAAGCATTATCGAGGATGGCTGAGGATGGCGTGGTCGCCGATAGCGAGGATAGATGAAGGAAGCACTAGGTTTTGTGAGGAGGAAGTGGTGAGGAGGAACAGTCACTTTGGATGGCTATGAGGAGTAATCGTCAGTTGTGATGGCTGAGGGTTTTAGGTGAGTGGTGAACCATCAGATTGGATGTGGTGAGGGTTTAAGGTAAGTTAAGGTTTAGAGCATGGGAATGACACTTCATCTACACTGGAGGTTTAAAACTGACGACAAAAGAGATAGTTTACATTTCCCAGTGGTTTGGATATAATTGTTGCCAAATATTTGAATTCCCATCAGTTATTTATAATCGCTAGTAAATATCTGTTTCCAAAAGCCAGATTTCTTGTAGTGATCGATCAATTCATTATACATCCAGATTGAGTTCTGGGCGTCTTAAAAGTTGTAACCGGAAGTGGGTTTTGCAAAGAAAAATAATAAAGAAAAATTAGTTATTTATATAAAAATCCAAAAGAATGTTAAATTCTATTTCTGTATATGCATGCCAAGACAACCAAATTATAATCTAGCCTACTTACATTCTAATGCATACTATCCTTAATTATATTTACATATGCATGTAACGTATGATATATGCATGCAAGCAATTTTATAAACTAAAGTATTTACATAGAAAAGTATACTATGTATATGTAAACATTAATCTAATAACTAGGCATTTATGTATTTAATTATCCCACAAATGTGGTCTCATCATAGGGTTTTCATAACCTGGGCATTGATGTCTTCTTGGGATGGCCAGGGTTGGTAAAAAGTCTGATTTGACCCATACCCTCCAAGTGGGTTTTGTTTCTATGAAGGAATCGTATTAGTCCAAGAGTGAGTTGGGTAGTTCCTCCAATCGGAGTTGGAGGGATTTCTAAATTGCTCCTAGAGGGTGAAAATATTCTCAGTGGGGTTGGGATTTCGATAAATGTAAGCCCTTGGTGAACCATAGAAAGCCTTAGAAAATTGATTATACTAAGCAGGGACAGTTTTGAGATTATGCAAGTTTTCTCTCTTTAGGATGTTAGGCGGGGTTAGTTGTAGAGCCTAGGTGGGTGTGGTTAGTCTTTCCTCCATTTTCTTTTGATTTAATTGCATCTGGTCGAGTTGGTGGGAAATCATTTGAAGATTGTCTTGGGTAACAAGGATACATTGAGTGCCTATCTCATGAACTCCAAACTGCGGGTTTGTAGTTCGGCCAAAGGTGTTCATGGACTCACAGTTAAATGAGTTTTCACTCATTTCTTCAAATAATTCATAGGTACTTTTGGCATCCTTGTTTAGGAAGTTGTAGCCACACGAGGTGTCAACAAAATGCCAAAGTTGATCTTCTAATCCATGGTAGAAGATCTGCACAAGCTGCCATAAGGGAACCTCGTGGTGCGAGCAACTTAAAAGATCTTGAAAGCATTCCCAAGCATCGTGTAAAGTCTCGCTAGACTTTTGTTAGAAGGTCGTAATAGATCTTCGCAGGGAATTTATACGGCCAATGGGGAAGAATTTTTTAAGGAAAGTGCTTTTGACTTGAGGCCAAGTTGTAATAGGTTTGCTGGTAGTTATGAATCAATAAGTGGCCTTATCCTTGAGAGATAGTGGGAATAATTGCATCAACCATAGGTCTTCTCGCACATTGCGAGAATGGGTTGTTTGTGCGAGGAGAGTGAGTTCCTCAAGTTGGTTAAATAGGTCTTCCCTAGGAAGGCCATGGAAATGCTTTATTAGGTTTAGAATTGCTGGTTTGATTTCAAAGTCCCCTTCTGGTATGACCATCCTTGGTTTGTCCTCATAATTGGAAGGATCATAGAAATCTTTAAGAGGGACGACAGGTTGCTGAGGGGTTGGTGGGTTGGTCCCTTGGTTGGCTACGTTTGTAATAGTCCTAGCCAACTATTGTTGATTAGCTTGTAGTTGAGCTAGTAGCTCAACCATCATGGAGAAGGGATTAGGTGGGGGGGCTTGATTTTGCTGATTAGGCATCTCAGCATTAGGTAGCTCCAGGTTGGGTAAGTGCAGGAGGGAGATGTCAAAGATGGAGGGGTTAGCTTGTGGATTTTGGGTGGAAGGGTTAGAGGCAGAATTAGAAGTGGGATTAGAAGTGTTTTGTGGATGAGGTGCGGAAGCGGTGTTGGACCTATTTTGGTTTTCCATTTTTGATGAATGCAAAGAAGAGGATCTTTTTGTGCGGGGGGCAGAATCAAGTGGTCCCTCCAAGTGTGGAGTTTGGGACCGTCACTCATGCATACAATGGAAGAATGGGGAGGAAAGGAGGGAAAGATGAGAAGTGTGAAATCGAGCAATAAAATTCTAAGCCTAATCTTAAGGTTGACTCCTTAAAAACCTAAGACTTGGGAGCCCAGAAAAGTAAGAAACCACTAATTGAACCCCCTTCCCAAAATCAACCTGGCTAGAATAGAGAGGTGGCTTGGGCCCAACCATGTCCTTGGAAAATCACCACAGGCTTGTGTAAACTTGTATTTGTCGTTTTACTTCCCTCTTAGTTTGATACTAAGTTTAATTTAGGGGATTGGGACAATTAAAGGTAACTTAAATTTCAGATATCAAGCCTAAGATGAAATGAAGTCCTTAGTGGTCAAATGACTACCAATTTTAGTTTAGGCTTAGGAACTTAAGTGCACAAGAAATGTGATGGGCGTTAATTGGGGTAGCGCTCGATTATTTCAATTTTTTTGTGTGTGTGAATTGGGCGGGAAGTGATGTCCAAGCAAAAATAATAGGTTTGTAAAGAAGGATTTTTTGTTAAGGGATTTTAGGGTTTTGATTAAGATAATGTGGATTTTAAGGTTCTCTCTTGTTAAGGATTGAAACAAGTTTGAAATGATCACACAAGATAAGGCAACCAAGTTTTTGAGTTGGTGAAAGCTAATTCCTTTAATTGGTGGTGTGACTAAGAGAGAAAATAAAAAACCCTAAAGTGGAAATCCTATGTATGCAACTCTTAAAAATGAATTTCTTTTTAAAATCCTTTTAGGTAGTGGTCCAAACAAGACAAACAACACCACCACCTGACAGGAAATCGAACAAGAAATTCAAAAAAGATTTTTTTAAGATTTTATAACCTTGTTTGATATTTTTTTGGAATTTTTCTTCTTATTGGTGTCAAGAGTCAGAAATAATAAACTTGAGAAAAATGATTTTGTAGAAACCTTAAATGACCTCAAAAATTATTGAGAATTTTATATGATGTAGATAATTTCTCAAGATTTCTAGAAATATAAAATTTGTTTAAATATGATGAGTATAAAAATTTATAGAATTCACGAACATTAAGAAAATAGTAAGGAAATAAGGTCTGGCCCTTGTCTAGTCCATGAATTTTTTAATTTTTTATATTTGTCAAAATTATTTGAAAATTGGGCTCAAGGTTCCTTACTTAGAGGGTCTTCCTTCGGTGAAGTTTGGTAATTTTAGGAAGCTCCTAAGTGCCTGAACCTAATTTTTGAAAATCAAGGTAGAAGTCTGGATTTTCAAAAATCAGACACCAATAAGACAATGGTGGTGGAAAAATGAAGCAAACAAGAAATACAAAGATTTTTTTAGGGTTCCACCACCCTTAATTTTTCTTATTTTTGATTTTTTTTGATAATTTAAAGATTTCTTTAAATAGATTTTTGTTTTTAATGAAAGACATGGTCGGGGTACCAACCTGAAATATGCAGGAAGATAAGATCACTTGAACTTTTGCTCCAAGTGAATTCGAATCCTGCTCTCGCTCCCTCTCCTGCTCTTGATTCGCACCCTAAAACAAAACAAAAAAAATTTTGTGAAGATCTAATAAAGCAAGAGAGAGACTAAATGAGACTAAGTTGTGACTCTAAGGCAACGACACCAAAAAGTGATGGAAAAAAAATACGCATTTTGTAAATAGCAGATTTTAATGTTGTTGTAACATGTAAGTTCTCAATCAACTCTTAAAATGTATAATACCTAGATAGTGGAGTATCTAGGGTCATCTAAGGAGGCCAAATTGTTAGTCAGATAATTGGTTCTCTCTCTCGCCTCTCAAATCAACACTTGTATTTTTGTGATTTTAGTTTTTGTTGTTTTTAGGTTTTAGAAATATTGGGCAACGAAATGCAAGAATGATTACACTAAAAACTACACCTAGCAAGTAGACCTAAGTGACAAGAGATGTCCTCTCTTCTAAGCTCACCCTAGGCAAGTGCGCCTAGGGTAATTAGAAGAGAGTTGTGGTGCACTAAAACTAATAGAAATAAGAAAACACACAAAATTGACGAAAAGGAAAGTGAAGGAAACTTAATTCTTGTATTACTAGTAAAGTGAATGATAGGTAGCGAAATGCTTGTTACAAAAACAAGAAAAACACTAGTTAGTACAAGGAATACAGAAAGATGAAGAAGAAGAAACATGTCCTCCAAAGATGATGAAGAAGGAGATAACTCTTGCTCCAAGCACAACTCCTGTGCTTGAAAAGAGCTTCTCCTAGCCTCCAAGTTGATGTTCCTCCTAGCTTTCCTACAAGGTGGACATCCACCACCTTGTTGCTCCTCCTTGCCTGGCTGTCCCCCTTTAGAAGAAAGCTTCCTCCTTGGTGTGGCACAAGGGAGAAGAAGAAAGAGGAAGAAGGCACCAAGGGGGTAGGTAGGTTTCCCTCTTGATCTTCTCTTCTCCTCCTTCCTTGATCGTGAATATGGTGGGTATGGGTGGAGTTGTACTAACCAAGGATGGGTATATGGTGGTTATTAGATGGGGTACATATAAGGTAGGAAGGTGGTGGTTGGCATGGGCTTAGTGGAGGGCTAGGATGAGGTGATTGTAGGATGGATGGAGGGGATTTCTTGGCATGAACCAAGGAAGTGTGAGGGGGGGGTTAGAGGTGGATTTTGGTGGCCGAATATGGGGTGGATGGGCACCTCTCTTTGGCACCATTTTTGGCTTCTAGAAGGTGGTGTTCTTGGAACCAAAGGTGGAAGGTTGGGATGGCATGTGATAGTGGTTGAATGGTGGAGATGAAGGGTAGTTTTGGAGCCATTTTGATGGTGGTTATGGGGGTAGTTTTGGTGCCATGTTTATGGTGTCCCTTGGTGGTGGTGGTGGGTTCAAAGGTGGTGTTTAGCTTGGTGCCAAAAAGGAGTGGGAGTAGGTGGAGCTTAGGGTGGAGGGAGTTAAGTAGAACAAAGTTGGAGGTCATATGTAGGTGGAGCTTAGGGTTATGGTTGGAGGGAGCTAAGTAGAACTAAGCTAAGATAGCTAAGCTAGCAGAGTAGTGGAGTAGGAGGTAGAAGGAGCTAGGGTTTTAGGTTGAGGAGCTGCAATAAGCTTCATTGAAGTAGATGGCTATTGAAGAGAGCTGAAGTGGAGCTCAGTAGCTAGCTTAGCTAGCTACTTCTTTGCTAGCAGCTAAACCAAGCTAATCTGAGTTGAGGTGAGCTGGGGCTGGTTTTCACAAAGACTACCCAACTGGATGAGGTAGCTAGCTTAGGTCCAGTTGCTCAACTCAACTAAGTTGATCTGATTTGAGTTTTCGGGAGCTGGAGTTGAGTTGACTCGAGCTGATTGAGAACTTCTTCAGCTGATTAGGCTTAGTTAGTTGATAGTTGTAGCTAATCCTAGTCAAGTAGAGCTTCCAGTGAACTGTCTTGAGTTGGGAGGAGCTAGAATGGAGGTGGGATCAACTGACTTGAGCTAGTTTGAGTTGTCATCCAACTGAGGTAAGCTGAATGGAGCTGAGGTGAACTAGCTTGAGCTACCATTCAGCTAAGGTGAACTGAATGGAGCTAAGGATAGGTTGATCCAGCTAGAATGAGCTGGGATCCAGCTGGGATGAGCTGGATCCAATTGACACCTAGCTGATTTGAGCTTCTCCTTCATCTTTTGCCTTTCTGAGTGCTAGGGTTTGTGGGATCAGATCCCTAACACTCAAATAAACACATTAAAAAGACAAAAAGTATGCAATGCATGCCTATTCTATGTAAATTCCTAAATGCAGCCCAAAAATCCATTTGTGGAGTTAAAATCCTGAGAGCTAAGTTTGTTTTAAGGCATAAGAATAATGATAAACTAGAGTTTATCGCTGCACACGTAATGATTATGCCACAATTTGACAACAGTAAAAACCCTGTAATCTATTTCGATTATCTAGGCAGAGATTCTTCATCATTACAGCAATTAATGCCAGTCTTGTCCGTGCAAAATGACAAAATTAACCTTGCAGTGATTGGCCATTTCTTGTAGAAGATGATGCTTACATCTTACTTTACGAAAACTTGGGATCTTGGATTCTTAAAGATGGTAGGAAAATTAGGCGTTGACATGCCTATTTATCCTAAAAAACAAGCGGTGATATGCCTGACACTATCCATAAGTGGCTCCTTAACCACCTAAATACTTAAACACTTTGTGTGACCTAGAAATGATTAGATTGCCTAAAATTAGCCAGCATATCATTGAGGGCACCTTATGCATGAAGTTTATTTCTCAAGGTTACTACTCTCTCTACTGCTTAAGCTAGCAAAGAGAGTGGGGGCAACTGACAAGAGAAGAAAAATCCTTTTCATAAACTTCAGCATCTTAGCAAATCCGATAACCTGACATATTGATGGATCTGACTGCTCGTCATCCTGACGGGTCTAGATGAATGCATCTTGACGGATTCGTCTGGCCCGACATCCTATTGGGTCCACCTGATCTGGCGACCCCTTATGTAGACACATCCATTTAGGTTAAAATGCCTATTTATGCATGTTCCTAGGCTTAGATTTGCATTCCATGTTATAAATATTGAATAGCATGCATCATCCTGCATTTAGAGTAGTTGTGTATATTTTAAGTTAATTACGTCCATTTTATGGCCAGGAGGGAAGGAGATTTATTTTAGGGCCTCGGATGGATGATTTGACCATATGGATCTGATCAGGACGATGATCGGAGTCTAATGCCTCCGAAATCGTTGAGATCGAAATCTTGTAGCACCATATGCAGTCTGAGAAAGGTCAACAACCAAGGGACTAGGTGACATAATTTAGAGCTTCAAACGCCAAATCCAACTGCACGGATGGATCCAGATCGACGATTGCAGCCAAACGGCACGAGAATCAACCCAATTTGACATCCATGGCGCCACCTACAAAGTGAAGAAAATGGACGACCATGATGGTGCCACGTGGCGCCATCATAGCTACCCAAACCCACCCAAGCCTCATCGCTCCATCTCGTAGGCGTATCATCACGCAATCCTAGCTGTTGGATCATAATCCAATGGTTGAGAATCACCATGGCACGTCGCTCTACTCCAAAGAGGAACACGGGGAAAAAATCCTAACCGTTGGATCGAGATCCAACGGTTAGGAGAGGGTGCACACACTTTCATCTTCTCGACAATCCATGCCCGTAGCGTGTTGGGTATCACCCTCGCCTGCGATGCAAGGACCATCGTTCGAATCCCACCGTGACTCCTGATCTTGTGGAGCACAGACGCAATTGAATCGCATTCGTTGAATGATCATCAAGCGGCGGAGAGTGTGGCAACATGGCGAGATCAGATTCACTTGATGCACGCACATGCTAGATCATGCAATAACTCATGCTCGATCACACGCGCGTGATCCACGACACTTGTCCTTAAGCGATCTCAACCTCTCATCCTCATCCAACGGCCATGATCTTCTCACCGCGCCCATTCAAACCTTAAGCGCGTGCTCAACGCAATTTCAAGCGCAAGCTCCACGCAAATGTCAGCCATCAGATTTAGATCGGACGGTCCTCAACACTTCAACCTTGCAGCAGCTGTGCGTGCGGCGGGTGAGCGCCAGCTAGCCCTTTAGCGACAACCAAGGGAGATCTTCAGTGACACATTTGATGTCGCTATAGCCCGTGGATGGATTTCCTCCTCTTCCCTTCAATATAAAAGGACCCCTACACCTCCCCTTCCTCTTCATCTCTTCCTTTCTTCCTTTCACCCCCTCCAAGGCTCTAGAGAGAGCTTGTCCCAAGCTCGAGATGCTCCTCTAGAGTAGAAATTAAATATTTTTCCCCACCTCTCATCCCCCTTCATGGAGCATCTCGTGGTCATCTTCTCACCTCCCTTCAGGAAGAAGATCCTCACCACGAGGCTGTCTTGCCCCGCCCTCCATCCTCTGGCTCCGTCCTCGTTCGTCTCGCTCCTCACCACCTTCCTCCAGGCGACGTCAGAGCGAGTCATCCTCCAAGCGACCGTCGAGGGGGATTTCTCTCACCTATCTCTATCTTTATTGCTTTTGTAGTATAGTTTTCCCGCTTTCCTAGTTGTATAAACATTTCATTATAAAAATACATGATTGTTTCTCTCTCTCTGTCTCTCTCTTTTTATTTTGTAAGTAGATTAGTTAGATTTCATCGACCTGATCTCTTGCCCTATTAAAAATACCAAAAAAATTAGAAAAGACAAAAACAAAAAAAATAAATAAAAAGCGAAACACATATCTTTCAAAACCAAATGCTCGCCTCCCCATGTTCGACCCAGGACTCACTTTTCGAGTTTCAGTTATAAATTTTATCTGATCGACGAATTTTCTAGCGAATCGAACTACGACGACGAGTTTTCCAAACTCGAACCTTTTCACGTGCGAATCCGTCGTGATCAACCCCGCACACTTAAGTATCCGATAACCTGTCAATGGATCCCGTTGTCGGTATTTATGTTGGTATCCGTTTAACGGTTAAGAAATTAAATTTCATTAAAGGGTAGATCGTGGGTGATTAGCCCATATTTGTGGGCTATTTAGGTATTTAAGTGCCTAGACATTAATTTAATTTTAACATTTAGATAGCATACATTAGGCATAATTCATGTGTGGAATTCATATCTAAATGCATTTAGAATTAACTTAGAATTGCATGCATTTGATTAGTGACCAATTAGGTGCATTACATGCATTGTTTTAATTAACATAGAAGTTAAGGATTTGTGCATAAATAATCCTAATATTTTATTATTTTTTTATTCTTCTTCTGCAGGAACGGCTCTGCTTCCTCCTCCTGCGGCCATTCACTCCAGCCATAGCTGCGAGCATTCCTCCTCTGTGAAAAGTGGATCTGGAGCCTTCAATGCTCATGCTCCATTTCAAATCCTTGTAGCCACAGCTACAAAGGAGGAGGAGAGTCTACCATGAGCAGGAGGCCACCACCCTCACTCCATCACTATGCAGAGCTTCAAGCTCCTCCGTCTCACCACCGCGGGCCTCTTCCCCAGCAAAGCCTCGCCACTATGGGCGTGTGGAGTGACAGTCCACATCGCCAATCGCGAGCCTTGCAACCCCACCACCGTGCACACCATCTTCGCACCTTCGCACTGTGCCCCTACCCCTGTCCACGTTCACCACTACCACCAACATCCCCATCTTCTTCTTTTTATTCCTTTTCCTCTGTTTCTCTTCCACCAACAAACCCAACATCTTCAATCACCAACAGACCCACTAGCCGCTACCTCCTTCACCACCTGCTCGACCATCTCGCGTGCGCATGCCTCTCCGTACAGCAGTAGCAGCAGCCACCTCCAGCGTGCCTGTGCCTCCTCGCTGCACCCCCTCGCCTCCAGCCCACATGCAGCCAGTAGGGCACCCATGCGCGTAGCAGACAAGCGCGCCACCAACACCGCGCTGCACCTCCCGCATGCCCATGCGTGTCCCTTCGCACCGCCAGTAGCCACCTCATCTCACCTCTCTAGCAGTCGCGCGTGAACAGCTCCAACACCTCCAGCAGGCCGCCGGGCACTCACTCTGGCCTCCTCTCCGATCAGCTACCTCCGGCCACACCGTGCCCCGCTTCCACCACCAAAAGAAGCGACCCGACAGTAGCTGCCTTTGACGAGAAGCTCACCTCCGTCCTCTCTCTCCTTCGTGTGTGAGAACCAATAAAGCAAATCCCCTATTTTTGTCTCTATTAATAATTACATTTATATGGCATTGCCACTTTCGATTTTTTTGTTTTTATTAATTGAATATTATGGTGATTTTATGCAAAGGTCCTCCATCTTTCTCATAAATGTCATTTCAGCATGATCCCTTGTTGTTTTCTTAATCTGAAGGTGGATTTGGCTCGATTTCTTGATGAAATTAATAGTGAACATCGATTTTTGACTCTTGGGAGTTTGTAATAGCCATTGCCTCCCTGTAGACATGACCCGCTCCTTTATGAGTGGTTTATTTAATTAGTTTTGATTTGCGTTATTCGCCATTTGATTTCTATACTGCAATGATCTTGATTTATATTTTCGAAAACTAAAATAACGCGGTCAGTGGGATCGTGGGAAAGCCCACGAGGCCACGATCAAGAGCTAGCATGCCTTATAAATACCTAGGTCGAGCTAGTTATAGTTTTTTATGCAATTTGAGAGAGGAAAGAGTGAGAATTCTACTTGTATTATTCACCGAAAAACTAGTGAAATTCGGGAGTACAGATCTCCCTCTGGACGTACACCTTTTCTAGTGGAACTGGGTTACCAACTTCTTGAGTCATTTTGCTATGATCATTTTTGAGTCGAGATTCCTATTCTAAGGGTCTCAATCAAAGGCAACAAAGTACGTCTTGATCTTATATACTAATAACAAGACCACTATGAAACAAGTTAAATTGGCTAATCGTATAACCTCCTTTTGATGATCTCTTTCGTTTCAATTACATCCTTTTTGTTGGTGCATTGAATTGTAAATAGTGTAACCCATGAACATGTGTGTACACAGTTCGTATTTTACAGCTAGTATATATGGTAGTCGGGTGGTAGAGGTTGAGATAGCCTCACTCACTATTCCTCCACCATCCAAACATGGTATCAGAGGCGGCGTTTCTTCCCATGCGCTCGACTCTACTCCATCTCTAGCTATTTTTAGAGCTACTATTCAGATCAGCTTGCGATCGGGCTTGGGCCCTCAAACGTGATTATGATATTCTCTAGCTATTCTTGGCTAGTTTTTTTCTTTATGGGTTTTAAAGCATGTATTCTTGGTATTCCGATCCGATTGTGCTGCTTGTTTCTCGAGAGATTCTACTCATTTTTTCTTGCTATTGGTTTTGGATTGGCTTTCTTCTGGCCATGGTCTAGTCAAGTGCTAGTTGCTCCACTTTTACATATGTGAAAGCTTCAGCTCTTCTTGATGCACCACTAGCTATGGTGCATCATAGCATTCCCTATAAACTAAACTCATCAAACTTCATGCTATGGAAGGCTTAGTTCATACCTATTTTACATGCCTATGATTTGATTGGTATTATTGATGGAACACAGTCCCCTCCTCCCAAAATGGTCACTGCTTCTACGATAGGACAATTAATCTCTAATGAGGATTATATTTTGTGGCACCGCAAGGATCAATTAGTCCTTAGCTGGTTAATTTCCTTATTCTCTGAGGAAATTGTTCTCAAATTCTGGACCTTGCTTCTGCCCACTGTTTCACGCATAAATCATGTTTTAAAAGATTATTTAATTGTAGTATAGCATGAAAACACATCGACAAATAAATTTGTACAGACCAGTGAGTACTGGGTTGTTCGTAGGGTGGTAATCTTGATTTTAACAGAAACTTTTCAATAAAACTAGTTTTAACAAGTATTTATATATGTATATATGTATAAAGAGGCATCTGATATCATAAGATCAAATTTCATTGCATCGATAAAGGGTTTTTCACAGTAGAAATTGCTATGCAAAAAGTAGAGACAGATAGATAGAAAGAGAGAAAGAGAGAGAGATAGAGAGAGAAAGATAGAAGGAGACAGAGAGACGACGCCACTTGTGGGATGCTTGTGCGAGATGTGACAACACCTCAGATCCAGAGCATCGAGACGAAGGTTGGAGCAGAGTTGTAGAGGGATGGAGAATCGCATAGAAGAAGGTGGAAGAGATGTTTGGAGTTGATAATCCAAGGGGGGCTTTGGCCTTCTTTTATAGTTTTTATGGAGGGTAAAAAGGGTATTTTGGTCCTCTATCTCGTGCAACAAGCTTAGGATTAATCAGATTCGTCGATCAGGAGATCCACAGACCTGATTAGGCCTCAAAACACCTTTAAAATCCTTCTCTATGCTTAGATTTAACCTCGTGCTGACATGTGGCATGCTCTGTGTCGTCGGATGGCCATTAGACGCTCTAGATCTCTCCTCGCACGATCTTCACTTCGCTTCGCCGCTCACCTTCGTTGAGTGCCTCAATGTCAGCTGTCCGATCGAGTCTCGATGGGATGGCTTAAATGCGCACTCATCTCTTCTGTTTCGAGGAAGCACGTGGGAAAACACACGTTGGATCCTACGTTCGTCCACCATCTGCTCTCGTTTCGCCACGTGGTTGCATCATTTCACTCTGCTCGACATCTGACGACCAATAGAACCTGCGCCTAACGGTTCTCCAATTTCGCGCAAGGCGCGGATCGTACACACACCCTTCGCTTTGCGGTGAAGGCGTTATCCAACGCGCTACTCTGATTGTTTGTTGCATTTAGGTTTTAAGGTAACTTATTCTCGGCTGTTGGATGAAGATCCAACAGTCGAGGGTCACTCCTCTTTGATGAAGCGTGGGTGGATGGTCAACATGGCGCATTCATGACCATTGGATGGAGATCCAACATCCCACAGCGTGTGAAGAGAAGCCTTCATAGACGGGGTAGCGACGAGGGGGCGGCTGTGATGGTGCCACGTGGCACCACCATGGCCGTCCATCTTCTTTTCCTTGTATTTGGTGATGTAGACCTTCGGTTGAGTTGATTTTTACGTTGTTGGACTACAATCGTTGATCTGGATCCATCTGTGTGGTTGGATCTTTCATTTGAGGCTCAGATCTTTGTCCTTTGGCTCCCTGATCTCCATTCTTCTATGGACTGCACATGATGCTCTAGTTGTTTGATCGAGACGATTACAGAAGCGTTGGACTCCTGTTATTGTTCTGATCAGATCTGTCTGGTCTGATCTATCATCCATGGCTTCGAATTATCTGCGATTAAAATCATCTCTTATTAGTACATAAAATGACAAATTTATCTATGCAGCTAATCAAACTAACCATTATGCAAATTATGATGCCTATGAATGCATTATTCCTAAGTTATGCTAGAATCTAGCTTAATTCAGGTGATTTAGGTTGCATGATTGTTGTGCAATCACCCGCTCAATATGGGATTTCCTTGAAGTTTTCTTTGCAACTCAAACAAAAGCAAGGGTTTTCTAGTATAAGTTGGAATTAGCAAGTTTAAAAGAAGGTGACATGTCTATATAGGATTTTTTGAACAAAGAAAAGGCTCTCTCTACCACCCTTACTGCTGTAGGGAAACCACTTGATGAAGATGATCTTCTTTTAGCCATCTTGAATGATCTAGGACCTTATTATGATCTTGTTGTTTCCACATTTGTTAGTCATGCTGGAACTATTTCTTATTGAGAGGCAATTGGCCTCTTACTATCCTACGAGCAGCATTTATTAAGGAGTTAACCAAAACTTGATTCTATTGTGAATCAAACCTTTGTCACAAATACTTCCTGTTATGGTCGGTGTGGAAGATCAAACAGAGGCCATTTTTCTAACAATGGCAGAGGTCACCTTCATTTTGGACGAGGACTGCATACACCCTTTGCAAGTGTACCACGAAAACATGGTAGTCATTTTCAATCTGGAGGATGACATCCCTCCATCGCAGGGATCCAATGTCAAATTGTGGCTGTCTCAATCACTTGGCTACCACTTGTTATCAATGATACAATTATTGTCCCCCCCATAGATACAATATTCAGAGTCCATTCCCGCGGTTCAGCCGTGGTGCCCCGATTATGGAGAAACACACAATGTTACTCATTCTCTGAGTAACCTAGATATTGCCAATAAATACAATGGTGACGATGAGGTTACATTTGGCAATGGTGAAGGTGAGCCTATAACATATGTTGGAGATACTTCTTTTTCTATTAGAAATTGTCAATTATATCTTAATCAAATACTTCGGGTGCCCAAAGTTAAACAGAATCTTCTCTCAATTCAAAAATTTACCTATGACAATAATTAGTTTTTTGAGCTTCATGCTACTCATTGTCTTGTTAAGGACACTACCAGTAGAGAATTAATCCTTAAAGGGCATGCACATAAGGGCCTCTACCAACTATGGATCCCCCGAACCTTGATGATGTCTCTTTGAAGCTCATATTCTCATCATGAAGTTGCTATTGCTATTTCAGCTAATAAAAATCCTTTTTCACTATGGCACTCTGATGGGAACACCATCATGAGCCATAACTAGCTCAATTTGATCTGATTAAGTTATTAAATGTTCCTACATAACTGCTAGAGAGCCCTAAGTCACTGCAACTCCATTCTGAGGGAAATACAAGAAAATAGGGTTTAAACTACAATTTTACCATCATATCTTGAATGCAAAACAATCGTGGGTTTTCTTAGGGGTTAATTAAGGGTCAAATGATCTTAAATATCCAACAAGTGGGTTAATACAGACAGAAAAGGGTTTTCACGTGTTTTGAGAATTGAATGATTTCTGAAATCCTAAAAACAGATCTGCTTAATTAACTGAGGTTATGGTTGGGATAAAATTCACCTAAATCCTCTAAAATTCATATAAAAATATTCTCTAGGGTTTGGTACCTTTAATTTGACCATCAGAACCTGTATTGACCCAAAAGAGAGTCCTAGACAGACATTTGCCCTAATTTGGGTTTTTGCATAAATTACCTAGTCAAAATAAGTCAAAACCTAAATCTAACGTCACCATTGGATTCCTTGGGTCCAAATTAAATTTGTACCAAAATTTGTGCCCAATCTAAGATCATCTTGACCAAGTTTGCATTTTGGTCCATTTAGACTCCTTTTATCCCATTCAGACCCTTAACTTTTGAATATTTTACAAATAGCCCTCTAGCTTCTTTGTCTTCTTCACAAAAAGGTCCCTTTGCCATTATCGCTCAAGAGTCCTACTCCGACGAGCTTCATTTGGAGAGTTCTCCTTAATTGATTGGTGAAACCTTCCCAAAATCGAACCGGAGACTCTTCAGGAAATCCTCTTTCCAATGGGACCAAACTTGGATCCCAACTCCTTCCCAAAAGCTCGTGCGAACGCTTTGAAGGAATGGGTATCCTATTTTTGCGTAAGCTTCAAGGTTCCCAAGCTTGTTTCCAAGCTTGGAACCCCATCCTAAGCCCTATTTAAGCATTCCCAATGCGTGGTCATGCTCTTGAGCTAGTTTTAGGGCCAAAAACTTCTTCGAAACTCTCCCTTCGGCCCTCCTCCCCTGTCTTCTTACGGACGACCAATGACCAAGTTGGCCTGTCCTCCTTCTTCCTCATCTTTGTCTACGCCTGGTGGGCCAAAGCCAGGGCATCCAGATCCCTTTCTTCGTTGCCATCCCCCTCTCAGAGGATTCATCTTCCCCATGTCCGGCCATCACACCGGCATGGGTTTTCTACCTCCTTCGACCATTAGATTAGTTCTTTAGCTTCCTCTACTTCCCTCCTTTTTTTCCTCTTTCTATCTCTCAAAACGACCGCCGACCACATGTCTCTCCCTCCGTCTTCTTCCGCTCCGGCGAAGCTTCGACAATGCCCAACAGGCGCTCCATCACACGAACCTCGCCGCTATCGCCCCCATTAGCATCGCCATGACGTCCCCAACAAAAGCCCTCTATCAATTAGGGCATTCACCCTCTCCATCGCTCCATCGACCAACCCACCCTCGCACCACCTTCGATGACTTCACCACACGCACACACACCTTCTTACAGCACGCCACCACCACCATTGCATTCGTTGATGACCAACGATCCTCCAGAGCTCTTTTGATGTGGCTGCAAGGCTATATTATTTTGTTTTAGGTCCAACCAGAGCTCCGCTGCCGCCACCGTCTTCTCCGACGTTGTTCTTACTTCATTGACTGTGTCTTTCACCAAGAACTGCTCCAGGTGATGCGGAATAGCTCCAGGGAGAAACTCTAGGTCTTCAATCAGGAACTCCATCAAACGCATCCACGCAATTGGATGAAGGACCTCGCAGTTGCATGTAGAAGGAAGGGTGGGACATTTAGTCCCACCTCGGAAGCTGATAACCAAGTGACACCACATAAATTGAATTTGTTGCTCAACCTTATCGCCTCAAGTAACTCACGGGGGGTGAGGTCCCCGCGCCCCTCACATGCCTCGTCCGCGACACCTACATGCGAGTTTGGTGCATCTGATTACTCGCCTAACCAAGCACTCCTCGCTCACCACCCACACCGGTTAGCCTGGTCCCAGGTGCACGTCTGCCCGTTTAACCGACTACCCTGATTGTGGCCTTGGAAGGGTGGAACCCAGGAGAAAGAGAGAGAGAAAGAGAGCGCGGGGAAGGGGGGTTTTGCCCTATGCGACACTTAGCCAAATCTGAGAGTGCCTCCCTTGTGCGTGAGGAGAAAGGAGAAGGCACAGACGGAGAAGAACTTGAGAAGAGAAGAAGAAGAAGGCTCGTGAGTAAATAAGAGAAGGAAGGGGGAGAGTAGCTGAAGAAGAGAAGACAAGGAAAGAAAGAAGAGGAGGAAAGGAAGAAGGCCAGAAGAAGAGGAGAGAAGAAAAGAGGAAGAAGAAGAATAGTGCTGTTGGTTAAGCCGTTTGATTAAATGACTCGACGTCTGATTTGAGGCTTTATCTGGTTATTCAAGTATCTAAGTTGAATGGTTGATGGTACTGTTGCATTATTTGAACTCAATGCATATATGCTTAAATTAAATAATTGGTGATCTAAATCACTATTGTTTTTGCTTTGAGACTCTTTTTGCCATGTGTTAAACTCATGCTTTATATTAATTATCATTTCTGAGTTATTTCTTGTGCTCATTTACTTATTATTTGAGATTAGTGTGTGAATTCCTATTTGCTCCCTATGTTCGACCTCGGACTTCATTTTCGATATTGGAGTAATAAATATTATTTGTTTTTCGTGTTGATTTGAACTATACTACAATGCATTGATTTTAAAACCTGTTTCAGAACGAACAACACACTCCAGGCTAGGACATGCCAATATAGCCACTGTCAGGAAAATTTTACATAGCACTGCTATTTCTAGTTCTGATGATATAAAAAATAAGTTGTGTGATATATGCATGCAAAGCAAAGCACACAAGCTTACACTTTGTTCAACGGGTTTTCGTAGCCATTTTCTCTTTGAGTTGATATTTTCAGATGTTTGGACAACCCTTGTTGTGGGCTTTGATAATAGCAAGTATTTCATTACATTCATTGACAATTACATGAACTTTATTTGGCTTTTTCCAATTGTTCAAAAATCAAATGTTTTCTCTATCTTTGTTCTATTTTATAAACATATTCAAACTCAATTTGGATCATCAATTAAGGCAATACATTCAAATTGGGGTGGTGAATTTCAAAAATTTAGCAGTGGTTGCGCCAATAGGGAATTCTTCACAGAGTTTTAGCTCCATATACACCTAAAAAAAATGGAAGTGCTGAGCGTAAAAATCTTTGTCTAGCAAAGGTTTCTTGTGCACTCCTTTTCCAAGCAATGGTACATCAAAGGTTTTGGCCAATGGCCTTTAAGACTACTGCATATTTGATAAACTTGTTGCCAAGTCCTGTTATAAATGGCAATTATCCTTATCAATTATTGCACAAATGTTAGCCTGATTATTTGTTTCTTAGAACATTTGGATGTGCATTTTATCCTCTTTTAAAGCATACTGCAAAGCACAAATTAGAGCCTAGATCATCATTGCATATTTTCTTGGGCTATGCCTCTTCCCATAAAACATATATTTGCTATAATCCTAGAACTAAAAACTTCATTATCGCAAGACATGTCAAATTTGATGAGATCTCGTTTCCATTTAAGAAATTAGTATTGAAAGGTTCTCTTTTAGAAAGAAATTCTACATCTTGTATATATCTCCCTATTTCACAATACCTTCGGCAAGGATGAAAATTTTCAACAACTATTGTAGGCCCTGCTGATGCTTTATATTGTGTTGCTCCAATTAATACTTCTAGTCATGTTTGTTCCTCACCAGTGGTAATTGATTTAGCACTTCCTCTTGAAGGTTCCTCCCGACGAGGAGGGGATGACGTAATAAAATGCGGAAATAAATATATAAAGCAATCTCACAAAAATCAATCGCACAAGTACACAAGTAATTTTAGGTGGAAACCCAAACCGGGTGAAAACCACCACCTAACCCTCTCGAGTTAGGATTTTCCGATCAACCTAGTTGATCAAATCCACTAACCGAATCACTTTAAAACGAGGGTGATTCAACCTCAGTACAACCATGCTACAAGTACGAGGGTAGCGTTCCTCAACCCCTTCTCTCCACGAGAAGGATTTTGTCCCACGAAGGAGACGGGAATTCGCAAAGCGAATCCCAACAAAATAACAAAGATAAAAGAAACAACAAGTCCTATAGAGCCAACAAAGTAATTATAAACCTAAGCTTCTATAGGAATAAGGAAACTCCCCTTTGCAAGGAGTGCGTCGACGATGACGCGGGTGCGTGAGCCACGCAACGGCGCAACTTCGCTCTCGTAGACAACGGCGGGAGAGCGGGTGCGCAACGGTTTGATGCTCTCAGGATGTAGAACTTGAGCTTAGAGAGCAAGAGAGACACAAAAGAGTGGAAAGTATGTTGCTTAGGTGTGTCTAGGTGTTTCTCTTAGTGTATCTTGGTGTGTCAAAGGCTCCCCTCTATTTATAGAGGCCTTGGGAAGGCTTTGGAAGGCTTAGGAAAGGTTCTATAGCCGTTGGGAACAAAGTCCAAGAGAATCAGGCCGAAATCAGGACAATGATTACATTTGACAGGGTTATCAGACGTCTAACTCTGGCATCAGACGTCTGGAAGGCCACTCTAAGACGTCTGATTTCAATGTCAGACGTCTGATTCTATGCGGGTTTCTCCCTGACTTGAATCAGATCTAAACAGGGTTTTTGTGCAAGTCCATCAGACGACATACAGGACGTCTGGAACTAAGTATGGACGTCTGGAAACCTACTTTTACTGTGGGAATTGATTTCCAAACATTGCAACGGCTAGAAAATCTCTGAGAAGAGATTTTGGGTCAGCCGAGGCAAAACGGTCATTTATCAGACGTCTGGAAAGACCTAAGGACGTCTGATAAGGCTCTAACGGTCATAATCTTGACTGTTTGCTAAGCCAGCCAACGGTCCACTAATTGGACGTCTGGAAAAGTCATCAGACGTCTTATAAGACGTCTGGAATAAGGTCTGGACGTCTGATTTCATCAGACAGAACTAGCTATGTCCAGCCTAACAGTTATCAGACGTCTGAAACAACAGTCAGACGTCTTAAAATGCTTTATCAGACGTCTGATTTTGGAATTAGACGTCTGGAAGTGCTGTTTGAACCCTATATTGGTTTTCTAAGTATTCTACAGAAAACCTAAGTATCCTAGGGTTGTGCCGGTGTTCCTAGGACTACTGTTAGGGTTCTTTGAGGCTCTTTAACATGAAATATCTAAGGAAATAAAGAGCAACAAAAGAAACGAAAAAATACAACAAGTACAAAAGAAGGAAATCTATCCTATTCTTCATTTCCTTCCATCTTCAATCTTTCGCTCCACGCGAACCTCCTCTGTTTTCCGTCAAGCTCCTCCAATCCGTCCTGGATGCGAGCTCGAACTCCGTCTAAACACGTCCACATTTGCAATTGACCTGAAATCTAAGACTCAAATTGCAAATGTTAAATAACACGTGTTTTGTTATCATCAAAACAAATGATCGTGGTGCTTTAGCACCAACACCTCTATCTCTAACAACAGCTACTATTGATAACTCTTCTCTAGTGCCTGCTACAACTCCAATGGTTGCTATACAACCAGCTGCACCTACTCCAGAATAGCCCATAAGCGCTCCTACTAGAACACATGGGATGGTTACTCATTCAGTGCATGGTATTGTGAGAAAGAAAGCCTATTGCAGTATGTTATATATGTTGCCTTCTGTGTTACTCAATGTCAAATCACCAAACTCACCTACTATACTGAAGCCTCAAAGCACTCTGCTTGGAATGAAGCAATGGCAAATGAAATAAATTCTCTATTGCGCACCAAGACTTGGTTCGTTGTACCTAGGACTCCACATATGAACGTTCTTGGCAACAAGTGGGTGTACAAAATTAAACAAAAGAGGATGGGTCGATCAGCATATTTAAATCACGATTGGTTGCCAAAGGGTATAACTAGTTTGCTAGCCTTGATTTCTTTGACACATTCAACCCAATTGTGAAGCAATCCATAGTCCGTAATCTCCTATCTTTGGCTATTTCTCATGGTTGGACTATGCAGCAACTTAATGTGCAAAATGCATTCTTACATGGCCATTTGGAGGAGAATGTCTACATGACACAACCTTAAGGATTCATAAGTCTGGATTATCCAAACTTTGTGTGTAAACTACACAAATCCCTTTATGGCCTTTGACAAGCTCCTTGTGCATGGTGCAAAGAGTTGTCTTCTTTTCTCCTTAGCCATGGTTTCCATGGATCACATATAGATTCATGACTATTTATATATCATAAAGGCAATGTTCACATTTATTTTTTAGTCTGTTGATGACATCCTTGTTATTAGTTCCAATACATCAGTGTTACAACATCTCATTAAGCAACTTGGTGCTGCATTTCTAGTTTGCAACTTGGGTTTTCCAACCTTTTTTCTGGGCATTGAACTACAAAAAGCTGCTGATGGTCTATTTCTCTCTCAAAGAAGATAAATTGCTGATCTTTTATTAAAATTCAACATGGATGGAGAAAAACCAACTAAAACAACCATGGGAACAAACATATTATTCAAAAATGATCCACCAACTTTTTAGTCCTTATTGGAGCATGAAATCGCATTTTTAGAATAATCCCATCATAGTATAATGTGAAAACACGTCGACAAATAATTTTAATGAAACTTGGTAAGTCCCGGTCGAACTTAGGGAGGCGTAAATGTGACTCAATTTGATTTCAATATGCACGTTGTGTTGAAAATAAAGATCTACTCAAACTAGATACTAGAAACAAGTTGCAAGATAGATATTAAGCAAATCAACTTGTATTCAAATAGTAATCATGAAAGTTCCTTACACATAGTTGAATGCTTAACAAGGAAATCGAAACACTCAAACTAAAACAACTAGAACAAAATACTAGAACTATTAGAACTACTAGAAATTATTCTAAATTAATCTACTAGAACAAGGGCACTAAGGAGTAGTCCTTGGTGGTCGTAGGAGGGCGTGGAGGGGCAGTAATGGTGCACCAAGGGTGGCCTTGGTGGATAGCTCGGATCAAGAGAGCTCTTCAAAGGAGAATTGAGAGGGAGAAGCTCAGTGGTGGTGTTCATTATGGAAATGGGGTGTCTTGGGTCCTTTTTATAGCCAAAATGAGGGGCAAAATGGGTCTTTGAGAGCCTGTAACCACACCACCAAGCTAGAGGATCAGAGAGCCATCAATCTGGAATTCTATGGCTTAGATCACATCCAAATCGTGCCTTCATCGCATGCTGCCATCGGGTGATGCCACATGGTGCATCCGCTGCCTTTTGATCGCCATCGTGTGGTCGAGATTGAAGCAAAAGCCACTGCCTTAGTTTTCATCGCGCGCCACACATGCATTCAATCATAGCCGTCTGATCGTGATGATCAACGGTCAAGATCGCGTCCACGTTGTGCATTTTCCACGCACTGTTTGCGTACTGAGTGTGATGGCACGTCATCACGTGCGTTCGCATCCACTAATCCTCCTTGCACCACATATCGCCTCCAGCGCTGCTTGATCTTGTTCGCGCAGTCGAATTTCACGCGTCGCGCTAATGAGAGGCTCATTATGGCTTCTAACTACCCCTAATTAACTAGAAACCCTAGTTAATTAGCCTGGCATATGAATATATAGGGGTTAATTATATAACAAGGGATAAATAAATAAAGGACCTAAAAATAAGTTAAAAATGCTTAATTAAAAGTCAATTAATATCATTAATAATTTAATTAATAAATGGACTCAAAATATAATTAATTAGTTACCTAATTAATATCAATTTAACTTAAGCATAATTTATACTTAAGTATGTAATAACTTAAGTAAATTAATCAATTAAATAAATTAAGCTAAAAAGGTCAAAAATGTAAATTCAAGGTATATATATAATAATTATCTAATTTATAATCATATATAAAAAGTTGAAAAAGAATTTGAATTAAAATAAGCCTTGAAAACCTCAATTTAAGTTTTAGTCCTTAGGTTTCATTGCACCTGAGTCCTTTCCATGCACATAGGTCCCTGTGAACACACTTCTTCTTCGTTTCTTCTTTAGTTGTTTGAATGGCTGGTGAGCGGCGGTGTTGTCATCCTCTGATGAGGGTGACCGTCCATCCTGTGTCAGTCCTTCCTCGCCGAGCTACAGAAGCTTGGGCTCACCTCCATAAACTCATCCATCGGTCTGGATTGTCCTATAATCCTATTTAGGTCACGGTAATAACCTCACCAGTGTCGGAGATGACGCCGCTGGTTAGCCTGTACCCACCCCTTTCTATGTCCAGATTCAAACTCCTTGACCACCGTCGTAACCTATAAATACCCTAGGACCCCTCCAATTCAAAGGGTCGGCTCTCTTTCCCTCTTCCCCAACAGTTGTCGACAATAGGCTATTCCTCCGTAACTCTGGCGACCTCTCATCTCTCCATTGGAGTGGCTCCGCCAGAGATGCTCATCTCTCTCACCCCCTCTTCCTCTCCCGTGGTCGTGACAGGGCTTGGGAGCACATTGTTCTTCTTCCTCTCCACTTCCTTTCTCACCGGAGCTCTTCCTCCAACCTTCTGATTTCATCCTCTGTTATGCGCCATCGACGGAGCTTCTTATCTCCTTTCGTCTAGGTAACAGTAGAATTAGGTAAGTAGCTTAGTGTAGCATAGTTAGTTAGTTCATCTAGGTAGTTTACATGCTTTATTTTCAGTCTTCGTCTCAAGCTCCAGCGAGCTCATTGAGCTCACCAGAGCCTATATTTGGTCTTTTCAATTCATCATACACCTTCCTCAACCTCTACTGATGTCATTTCATCCTTGATCGACTACTTTTATCAACTATATCACCTAATTCAATTCACAGTCATCGGTGATCTCTGCTGTCCATGGCGGAGGTCACTGAGGGTAATTCACACTCACTAGGGCCCTCCATCACCTTGTCATCATCTAAGGGCCTCGATCCTCACTTCAATTTGGTAAATAATCACCTAAGCTAGAAACGCCTAATTTTCATGCCAACCTTTGAGCCGCTGTCCATGGTGAGCTCAGAGGGGTTAATCTGTTTAATAGATCACCTATCAACCATCGTCGGACCCTAATCAGTGTTTTCCCTCACTCAATTGAGTGAGAGGAATCGCCATGAGTTCAGGCGAACTCATTTTTTGTTCATTTTGAGATTCAAAGCTAATCCTTGATTTAATCAGCTATTTGAGTTAATTTGTTGCTTTCCTAAGCTTCGTTGCGACCTCAGGAACTTTTCTGTGGTGATTTTGAGTTAAATCAGGGAGTTTAATACTCCAATCTATCAGAACTGGACTCATCGGAGCTCTGGTGAGCTTCGGCGAGTCAATTTTGTACGTCAGCCCTTGGAACTTCACGAGAAGCTCCAGAATACTTCCTTTATACCTCAAGATCGAGATTTACCTATTAATTTTCTATTTTTATGTGTATATATCATCCTTAGCTGTCGTCTTGTCTAACTTCAGTAGAGTTAGAGAGGTGGATTCAGTTAGAAACCTAATCTCTAATTAGGTCAAGAAGCTTCAATAAAGTCCTAGGAAAATGTTACAAGGTTTGCTGAAGCCTGCGAACCCCTAGGTTCTTCTGCCGAATAAACACTTACAGGTCCTCAAGTGACACATTTGGGAACCCTAGGAAAATAGATCAAAACATGATTTTGGTGCCATGAACACATTACTGGCATTGTTTAGAGTTGATCCAGAGCTTTAATTTGATTGGAGATTGCTTAATTCAAAAAGTTAACTCAGGGAGCTTTCTAGTCAATCTTAGATCTGATTTAGAGGATTTTTGTCTTAAATTGAGGTTTAATGAGTTAAATTGATTACTAAGATGACTCTGAGGTTGTTAGAATCATTTAGAAGTCGTTTTGACAAGAATTTAGGTTAATTCTTGTTTTTGTCTTGTATGGGTCAGTTGTGAACTCATACTGAGTTCAGTAGGTTCATGGTGAATTTTATAGGTGAATTCAATACAGATGAAATCGTAACAACCCTTAGAGATTGTCTGATCAGTCATAGTCTATTGTTATCTCTCCTTTAGTCAAACCTGACCTCGAATCTGAGCTCCAAAGCTTCAGTATGAAGCTCTAAGATTTAATCCTCTTCCTGAAGCATTTCCAGACCTTCCTTCTCCTAAACACTGCGGAATACCTTACTAAAGGTATTCAGGCTGTTCAGTTGAGAGTTGCGTAGCTTCTACAGGTCGTATAACCTGAAATGGCTCACTGCAGGCCATTTCAGCCATGTGAAACAGCTGTCTTTGCCCTTCAAATCGAAGAGCCAAGCTTCCTCTGAGCATCAAATTGATGCTATTTCCTGATAGAGCACATCAAGGGCTTTCGATCGAGCCTTTGCTCCATCGAAACCATCTAGCCAATCAGCCAGAATCTTCGCTGAAAGTCTAGCCTGGAAAGGTGAATTATAGTCCCACCTTGGAAAACCTTGAGCGTGCGATAGGGTATAAAATGATTTTTTGCATGGGATGTTTCGGTTGTCAATGTTGGGTGACAAAAGGCATTTTCGCGCATTTGAAAGTCGTCAAAAATCGTAGTATAGTCACGTAAAAACGTTTGTCAAAAAATTATTTCTAAGATAACGAGACTTTGAGTCCCGGTCGTTTGTCTCTAGGAGGCATTTGTTTACTTCTGAAATCGATCTTTTTACTACTCTACTTCGCTTAAAGATGCACGCCGATTTCCAATCTCCTAACTAAAACTTCACCACTTCTGTTATTAACTCGGATCACATGCGCATGCGTCAAATAAATTACGAAGGTGAACGTGTGAGTTTCTGTGCGCACGATTCTGGTGAGGTGGTGACTATTTATGGAGAAAGCATTTATCGTGATATTTCAATATCCTAGGGAAACGACATGCTGGTGCGTAATGGATAGATAGTTAAAGAGCAGGCACTTAAATCACGCAAATACAATAATCATTAAGCTCGTGGTGATTTTAAACACACACACACACACACACACACACACACATATATATATAAATGCATTTTCATTCATTCATTGAGGAGTTGTTTGCACAAGGAATCTAGAGGAAAGCTTGTACATAATGCTTGAAAATTAAACCTACCTACCAGAAAATGATTGCATACAAGAATCGACGTGGGGGGGGGGGGGATTTTGCATGCATCATTGGGGGAGAAGTAAGACTACGCTATTAAGCAGTAATAAATGTAATAAAATTGTGAAGAGCATGAATTAAATCTAGAAGAATAGAGGGCATTCAGGGATGGTCCCCGATGGCCTTAGAGTGGTCGGGAGGAGAATGAGGGGCGGCCAATGTAGCTTAGGCCGACCCTTGGAGAGAGGTAGGATTGATCCAGCATCCCGGCATGATGTCCTCCATGATGGTGGTGAGCTCGTGGAGGTGGAATATCTAGGTAAGTGGAGGTAACGTGAATGGCACCAATGGAGTGAATTTGCTAAGGAAGACAAGGGATGTGAATGGGTGCACTTGGCTGCCCATGGGGTCATTTTATAGACCCAATGGCTTCTCTCTAGAGAGGTGTGGAACTCTCTAGAGAGAGTCCAAGAGTGGCCGGCCACATGGGGGTGGAGGTGGTCTTTGAGATCCAAAAATTGTGGATCTCAATTTGAATGCCTCTTGGTTGCTAAATTTGGCAACCAAGAGGTGGCGCCATCTCAAGAGAGTTCTAGAGAACTCTAGAGAAGTGTGTGCGTGAATGGGTGTGTGTGTGTGTATGTTTGGTCGTGCTCTATGTGGCTAGGTGGCTTAGGATAGGTCCTAAGGGGTTTGTGTAGGTGTAGGTCTTGATTTTAGGGTTACAAACCCTAATTGCTAAGGTGAAAATGCAATTAAACTTAACCTAAGTTTAATTGAATGAGTGTGAGCCTAATTGAGGGTGACATAACTCAATCAAGTTGGGTTTAGGTCAATTGGACTCTCACTAAGTCCAATTGAACTTGTGTGGGTTGAGATCTAAGCTCAATTGGACTCAATGAGTCTAATTGACTTAGGTGAAGGTAATTGACTTTGATCTAAGTCAATTGGGTTTGGTGAGGACCTAATTAGGTCCTTAGGTAGGTCTAGAGGTGATGTATTAGGGTTAGGATACCTTAATTTAGGTTCCTATGGGGTTGGGATTAGGTCTAGGGAACTAGAGATCCAAGATCAAGACTTGAATCTCAAAACAGGGACTGGAGACCAGTATCAGACGACCAATAATAGGATCAGACGACTTATACTAAAAAATTAGAAGTCCAGACTTCAGTTCTGGACGTCCATTTTGAGTTAGGGGGAATCAAGGTTCTGTTTTGGGTACTCTGCAGAAATTGGACGTCTGACAAAGTGTCTGGACGTCCAATAACACTGCAGAAGTGGGTTTGAGGTGTGCAGGAGATGGCTAAGGGTCTTGGACGTCCTATAACTTATCTGGACGTCCAGATAAGGGTTGGAACTAGGTTTTTAGGGCTTCCTAGGGTGTTGTGACCTAATCTAAGGGTGGCTAAGGCTTGGGGAGGTCTCTAGGCTATCCTAGGGCTAGGATGGACCTAAGTTCTTCACATTTTACTGCTTTATTTCTACTTAATAGAATAGCAACCTTTAATCCCCTTACATTATTATTCCTACATCTAATCTAAGCCTTCTGCTTCAGCTCTGCTGCAACTCCCGTTATTCCAGATCCAGCTTCAGATCCTGCTCCAGATCCAGCTCCAGATCTGCTTATTGCCTGCAATAGACATAATGCACTTAATCAGCACATTATAACATTATTTTATGCATAGCTAAAGAAGAGTACTAAAGATGCAGATAATGCGTATGCGTGTATGAATTTTCCTAACTTATGCTAAGTTCTAGCCTAATTTAGGTCAATTAAGACCTATGATTGCTGTGCAATCATTGGGCGCAACTTATGAACATGGGGCGCAGGCGCGTGCATGTGCACGTGCCTATGCATGGTGTGTGTGTTGATAACATTGCATCTTGGGGTGATAAATTTGTCAATTGGGGTTTACACCCTGTCAATTCTTGATAACCTCCAGTTAGAGTTACATAGACAGAATCAAGAATTGGTTAAAGGGCAACAGGCCATGTTGGATATGTTCCAACAATTGGGGAAAGAAGGCCAGAGAAAGCTGTTGCACACACCGCCATTCATGGAATTCGTAAAGCAAGGACCTACCATGATCAATTGGACTACACCCAGTCACCCTAATTTGGTTCAGTCCACCATTGATACCCCCCAGGAGTTGGACAACTCAATGGATAAGGTCATTGAGGATTCCTCTGAACACAATTTGGGGAGCATTGAGGACAAACATCAGGAGGAAACTGAGAATGTGAGGGGAGATGCCTTGGAATCCAAATCTAATCGGCTCGAGAGAAGTGATCCGATGGGAACAATAGCCAACATAGGAGATGGGGAATGGAGTTACAATTTCAAAGAAATCGATTATGAATCGGTTGGAATCCCCATCACAAATTTGGAGGAGGGTCGAGAGAAAGAATATGAACTAGAGGATGAAATTGGCCTTACCTCTAATGCAACCTCAAACAGTGAATCTGATACAAAAGAGGTTGAAGAAAATATTCTTGAGGTCAAGGGCTTGGAGGGAATGAGCAATGAAACCGTAGTTGCGGAAGAGATGGATTTGTCTTTGGAGAGAGACCTCATGCTTGATTGTAGGGCTCATTATGAAACTCTTGATTTTGTTACCTGCCCTACTAGAATAAAGATCCCGCAACCCAAATGCACTGGAATTGATACACCTTTGACGGATTACAATTTTATGGGGACACAAGCTGAGTATAAAACCTACATCTTTAGTGTCTGGCATGTCATACTCGGGGTGCGCTCATCCACATCAACTTCTTTTCATGCCCGCATACTAAGAGAGGTTCTGACATGGACATGCATGATACATCTGCTGTAGAATTTTCGCCCCTTAAGAATGGAACTCCATCACAATATTGTTTGCATCTGTGGACTTCTGATTTTGGGTCTGGCAAATTTTGTACATGCCTCTTTGACCCAAACCATTCCTGTTTGTGCACTATGCCCAGCCGAAGGCATTAAACTCAACGCTTCCTGGGAGGCAACCCAGAAGATTCAGACTGATCAGGTATTCTATTTCACTCAGGTAATATCTTTTCAAACCCCTGTTGCATCCATGTATTTGTCAATGAGGACATTGTCCAACTTAAGCATGGGGGGGTGGGAAATTGCATGATCTTGAGCTCATTTAATCAGTCTAAATAGAATAAAATTAAAAAAAAATAAAAAAATGAATTTAGGAAGAAAAACATAGGCATTAGAAATTTGTCAATAGTGGGAAATAATACGGAAAGAACTTGAACACTTAGACTTTTTAGGCCTTCAGGCTTAATCAGCCCTGGTGTCCGTTAAAATACGGATTTAGCTTCGAATCCTTGCAACTTTACGCTACTCTAATCCACTAACTAAATAAGGTGATAAGTATACAACTTATCAACTCACCTTCTAACTCAGAAGGACTTTTAGTCTGAGCATCTGCACACATTTTTGCACAAACTCACTCCTCGGAGATTCTGATAGAAATTGGCTAGCTAATGAACTCTTTAGGGTGGTATGGCTGGCAAGTTGTCGTGGGTAACAACCCATTGGCAGGTTGTCCAGAGCCCAGCCTCGGGACCACCTCCTCTTTATTGCCTCTAGGTAAATTTGAGATCAGGGAAGCCACCTACTAAATAAAAAAAAGAAGAAGAAAAAGAGAACAAAATAAACCACACTTCACCATGTGAATATGGCTGGTAAGTGATCATGGGTAACATCCCATTGGTCGGTTGTCCAGATCCCAGCTCAGTAAATGCACAAAAAGAACTAAAACACTTAAGGAAGAAGCAGGGAAGTAGAGCAAGCCGGGGAGATATACACTGGAAAAATCCTTGTGTTGACCCCAATTAAAACAAATGTAGGGAGAAAGCTACCGATCAAACAAATACACCTTCAGGAAAAACACTTCCTCTTCCGGTCACCTAGGGGCGTAGAAACCTGAAGTTTGTCTAAATTACCGTTGAGTGAGTTTATCACAATCTTCACACCAAGATGCTTAGCACTTAGAGTTTTGTCCGAGTTTTGGGTGGGTTGGGTAGCCGTAAAAAGTTACCAACACACTCTTAACTCCAAAAAAATCTAAAAATAAGAAAAATATATATATATACATACATTAAAGCAAGGATTCAGGCGATTCATATTTTGGCAGACACCCGGGCGCTGCTTAGTCTTTGTAGATTAAGATCTTAGTATATTTCCTCCTATTGACAAGTGATGAAGTGTCCAAGTAATTACTTCTTAAATTCTGACTAGAAAAAAAGGCTAGAATAAACCTTGCTAGGGACTAGCAAGGAGTAAGCATGGGGGTATGATAATACTGCATCTTGGGGTGATAAATCTGTCAGTTGGGGTTTATCTTAAGAGCAAAATGCACAAATAACACATCATAAATAGGAATAGGAGCATCACATGCATTGCACATCAAGATTGCTTATAATGCATTATTAAGGGCCATGTGTACAAGGACATGTCAAAATAGTCCTTAGATGAGCAATCGGACTGCACGGATGGATTTAGAGCGACGAATGGAGTCCAACAGACTCAAAATCGGCCAAATCTGACATTTGGAGCTCCTGCAATGGGCCCAAGAAGTTCTGACCGTTGATCTGATGATCAATGGCCCACAACGCACCACGTGGCGCCCGCTCATCGCATCTCCACCGCCGCTCGCTTTTGCCTTCACCTGGAGGATGAATCTCAGCCGTTGATCTTCGATCGAGCGGCTGAGAGCCACCTGCGCACCCGCCCTCGCCGCGACAATCCACTGCGACAGCGTAGCGGTCGAACGCCTCACGCCCACGCAGTCGGTGCGGGATCGAATCGCGCTACGCGAAAATTCGAAGGTGAAGGCGCGCACCGGGGAAATTGAGTTGCCCGATCAGCAGTGGATGGCGCGGATGGAGCGACGCGGCGCAATCTCGTACATCTAAAGCTGACTCCCGCAATGATGCCGGGGGCGTGGGTGCAATCCAGGCACGCGCCCTACGAGCGACATCAATCGTCCGATCCGCGATCGGACAGCTCTCAAGCCACGCACACGGATTGAGCACGGAGAAGAACACGCGCGGGCAAGCGACCAATGGGTAGGGGGCTACACCGACGGATTTAGTATGGGTTTAGCGACGTCCCGGACGTCGCTAAAGCCCATACTTGGATTAGAAAACCCTTTTGCCTGTATAAACTCCATCCAGCCACCCATTCAAGGCATTCATTCCACTTGCAAGTGCTCTACCCCACTCCTAGCTACCATTAGACCTCTTTGTAATCGCCAGAGCCGACAAGCCGCCGACGGAGCCCCTCTCCACCGCCGTGGCTACCTCGCTGTCTTCTCTCTCTCTCTCTCTTTCCCTCTTTATCTTAAGCTTTACTTTACTTGTGTTTAAGCATTTATCTAGTGTTGTAATTGTAAAACCAAAGTTGCATGTTAAATGAAGTTGTTTCCTATCTAGCTACTTACCCTCTTTTATGTTTAAGCTGCATGATGTGAATGAAAAAAAACTTCTAACCCTATTCTCTCTCTCTCTTTCTCCCTCTCTCACTCGCTTTTCACCCACGTCTTTTCGCAAGCAAAAATCAGTGATTTCCGTGACATTAGGTGACAAGAAAAATCCAATTTTCACGCCCCCCTGAGATCGACACTCGGACTCACATCCATTTCTTCATTTAAAACCGACGTTGTGAGTGCAAGCTATAACGACTCTTTTAAACATACGCGTCCCACGCACGTCATGTGTGTGCCTGTGGGCATGAGTGTGAGCCTGAGAGTGGGCGTGGGCCTGGGAGGCTAGATACTATGCATGCTAAGAAAAATGAATTAAAATCCATAATAAATGATCTAGGCATGGGCCTAGTAGGGTTTGGTCCTGCTCTTAATGGGTGCTGTGTATCCTCAAAAAGCTCGTGCCACCCATTAAAAATCATAATTTTTATAATTGAAGAGAGTAAATGGGTTAAGTTGGTAAAATTTGGCTAAGTGTGGACATAAGGCACGGTAAAGAGGATAAAGAAAGAAAGGAAGAGAACAAAGACAAGATCTAAGGAAGAAAAGATAACGGAAAACAAAGAAGGCTTAGGGAGAATTAAAGAAGAACAAAAGAAGAAGAAGAGGGAATAAAAGGAGTTAACAAAGAGAGAGAGTTGGGTTCGTGGAAAAGATAAAGAGAAGAGAGAGAATCAGAGAGCTTAAGAAGGAAATAAATGAATAGAGAAGAGGAGAAAGTCAGACGTCTTTACTATTGATCAGAAGTCCAATATATATTTTTAAGTCGTCTAACTCAATTTTCAGACGTTTGATTTCAGGGTTGAAGCTTTTATACGATTTATTTTAAATTATTGCAAAGGCATTGTTGACTCATGTATTATATTCTATGCCTTATATTTTTGTAATAAATGTTGTAATAAACAATGCTTACTTTGTTTTAAATGAAAAATCTTTCTTGTAAACTTGTTTTTTCTTAATGGAATATTGCATGTTTTCATTGTCAAATATTTTGTGCAATTATTCATGTGTTTAAAGTATTGTTAATTATAATCTGATTAATTAATTGACTCTTAATTATTCTTATAGATTAAATGGTGAATTAGGATTAAGTTATGCCTCCTAGTGAACGACCTAGATTCAACCAGTTAAAAAGAACTTAAAAATCTAAAATATTAGGATAACTTGACCCTATACTACACAACCGACATAAAATTTAGTTAACCTAAGTTACTTTCTCATGCAATTAATTAGGCCTAAATAACTTAATTAACTGTGTTGAAGAATTTAACCATCACTTGCGCTGAGCACAATTGTGCCTGCTCCGCACGATTCGAACGGGTGCCACTTGCTCTTGTTTGTGCGCTCGACCAATGCGCTACGCGATTGTTTGTGTTGCGTTTACGTTTTAATGCTTGATTGCTCTTAGTCATTGGATGACGATCCAACGATTGAAATGAGGCCTCATCTTGATGAAGCGTAGGGAGGCTGACGATGTGGCTCCTCTGTGACCATTGGATGATGATCCAAAGGTCCACAGAGTGCGTGGGATTACCTTTAGAGGCCGAGGGAGTGGTGGAGGGCCATTGGGATGGTGCCACGTGATGCCATCCTGACCGTCCGTCTTCCTACCTTTGTAGATGGTGTTACGAGGCTCTGATTGAGGTGATTCTTGCATTGTTGGACTGCGATTGTCGCTCTAAGTCCATCCATACGGTCAGATTGTTCATCCGTAGCCCTGAATCATCTACAATTATTATCACATATTAATCAGTGCATTACAATAGCATTATTTTCTACATAGTTAAATAAATCAACTAAGATGCAAATATGCTGCTCATGCATGCATTATTCTTAAGTTAAGCTAGGATCTGACTTAATTTAGGTAGATTTGGTCTTATGATTGCTTCGCAATAATACCCTCATGCCTAAATCTTGCTACTCCCAAGAAAATGCGAGACTAAATGCAAATTGGTCCCTAAATGGTTGATTTCTATCAAGAATTTGACTAGAGATCCTTTTCTTTTGTTTTCATCCAAAAATTTAGAAATACAGGTAATCATGAAAATGTAGTGATGTAGCTTATGCAACAGATCCAAGTGAAAAGCCAATTTACATCTAAAGCTTGTACTTGACCCCTAGTAAAACTCTATCAGGATAGGCAAACTTATTCCCTTGGGGGTACAACAAAATAATCTATAATTTCTACCTTGACTTTTGGCTTAGGTAGAAGATGTTTGAGTCAAGTGGGTTTGTATTTTGTGGCTGACACTCATCTGGTGCTACATGTAGACTGGTACTACAGAATCTAGATTTCTAGACTATTGAATAATTCGACTTAGAGAGAGGTAGAGAAACTGTGCTCTCTTTAGTTCCTTTGTACTCACTTTCACTCCTTTTCCTTCTCTTTTTCTTTTTTTTTCTATTCTTTTCAACCTCACAATCTTACTAGATTTGTAAATATACTTAATATTTGGTTGTCTCACATGGCATTATTACTTTAATTAAGTTCTCATTACCCTATAATTAAGTCAGAATTCCTCAACCAGTATTTGGGTTGTCAGAAATATAGAAAAGTAGGCCAAGGCTATATTTGGTGGATCGCAATGGTAGTAAGTATTATTGTCTCAATGTACTTAACACAAAATGAAATAAATACAACTCAACACTTTTTTTTTTTAGAATTTTTTATCTTTTTCTTTTTTTTTTCATATCTACCAACACAACGCAATACAACACACGCAAATTTTTATTCATGAGGCATTATTGGGGATTGGTGATGTTCAAAAGGATATCGGGTGGCTTATTTGGTGGAAGTGACTACTCTCGGCACCAAGAAAGGAATGGATGGGACAACGTATTTTTTGACCTTTGACACTATTTACGTGCAAAATTGATGTTTTTAAAATTGTTTCATTGCAGTATAGTTGAAATCACATGAAAACAAGTATAATTTATAGCTCGAATTTGACGTCCGAGGTCGTTCACTAGGAGCAAGTATTGCAATTTAATCTCAAGATCACAATATAACCACAAAGATGAGTAATTTATAATGAAAAATCTGTGCAGGAATGTTATATATATGAGAATCAGTAGCAATGTGCAAAAATAATGGGGTAAAATGGTGATTTAAATCACCAATTACCCTCTACAATTATACCAAATAAATGCACAGTAAAAATCAAGTAATCCCACGCAAGATAAGCAAGCAATATAGCCTTAGAAGCATAATTTGGTAGAATCAGACGTCGGATGTTTAGGGCAGATGACTTAAACATCACCCTGCTACAGTGCGTGAGCACTATTTTTCTTCTTCTCTTCTCTGCCTTAGCTACTTTTGCTCTTTTCTTCTTCTTTCTTTCTTTTCCTCTTCAGAGCATGACTCTTTCTCTTCCTTTTTTTTTCCTTTTTCTTCTCACAATGGCTAAGTGTTAGGCTTTCTTCTCTAAAGTAAAACCCACCCCTACCCCGCTCACTTTCTCTTTCCTTCCTTCCTTCTCTTCCTTTCAAATCAGGCTTATTAGGTATTCAGATCACATACTTGGGTCCAGGGTTGCGGGCGTGGGTCACAGCCGAGGAGTGAGATAGGCTTAGGCAGGTCGGGTGTGAGCTTGGTGAGCGGGACCTCACCCCGGTGTACTGAGGCAAATAATCAATGTGACAAATTCAATATATGTGTAGCAGTGAGGCTTTCCACGCTTGATGTTGGACTATCCCACTGAGCTCCTTTTTGCATGAAGCAGCAGTAGAGGGGGCATCTGATTGGTGATGCTCGAGACCCTGGAAGCTGCAATTGGGCGCCTAGGAAGGCACTTGGGAGTCGTCTACGTAGCCTGGGCGTGGAATCGAGGGAGAATATGACACAAACTAGGCTCCAAAGGTTGCTTGAAGAAGCTCCGTTAATGGTGTGAATTGCGAACACCTGCAAAGAGAAAAATGGCTTGATGGCCACAGCAGAGATGCTCAGGAGCTTCGCTGTGGCACGATGAGGGCGATGGTGGCGGTGGCGAGTTGTGAGAGGGGTCGGAGAGGGCTAGTGAAGGCGTACTGTGAATCTAATGGTGGTGGTGTTCGATAGGCGGTTAGGGCAAGCAATCCCCTCAATTTCTTGAGGCTAGAGCTTTTGGGACAGACGACAGGTCATTTGGTGGAGTAGAGCGAGGGCACGACCACGTCGGAGGTATGCCGACCGTGGGGAAGAAGATAATGGTGAGGGTGCGACGGTGGTTGAAACGACAATCTGATGGTGCTGCGGAGATGAGTAGATGAGAAGGAGTTGATGGAGGTAGATAGTAGACAAAGGAAGAAGGAGGAGGCATCGGTTGTGGTACGGCTGGCGCCGAAGACGAAGGGTGCTCCAGTGAGAGATATCGGCGACGATGGAGGGGTAGAGGGCACCTTGCCGGTATTGCGAGGTGTGGAAAAGAATGGGGAAGAAGATTGGCCACCTATCATACGTGGCGGTCGGTGAAGAAACCGAAGGAGGAGAGTTGCTGGAGCAAGGTGAAGTGAGATGGAGGTTGGAGGAAGAAGGGTCTATTTTGACTCAAATTCTCGCTAAGGAGGTGAGGAATGTTATGGGCGGGCTTATAAAGGCCAAGAGCGAGTCTCCAAGCTTGGAAACAAGCTTGAAGACCTAGAGAATCTGGGGTTAGGTTTGGAACTTCTAAGAGTTCGCATGAACTCTTGGCTTGATTAGGAAGGCCGTGGAATAGCTCAAATGGAAGGAGATCTCTTCAGGAGTCCTTCATTTTTGGGAGAGTTTTGTTGAGGATTCAAGGAGAAATCCTTGATTGAAACTTATCATATATGCATGGAAGCTTCCATGGAGGTGAGGACCTCTTTGATAAAAAGATGAAGAAGTTAGAGGGGGTTTTGTAAGGAATTCAAAAGCTGAGGGGCTATTTGTAAGAAAAATAGTTAGATCAGGATTGAAATGCAAATCGGGTCAAGATAATCTTAGATTGGGCCCAAATTTTAGTAAAAACCTAATTTTGACCCAAGGAATCTAATGGTGAGGTCATATTTTTGTTTTTATTATGTTTGAATGGGAAAATTACATAGAAGCCCAAATTAGGATAAGTTTTTGTCTGTGACTTTATTTTAGGTCAGATTGGGTTCCAATGGTCAAAGCAAGAATACCAAACCTTAGAGAATATTTTTATATGATTTTTAGAGGGTTTATGTGAATTTTATCCTGACCAGAACTTTAGTTAATTAAGCAGGTCTGTTTTTAGGGTTTCAAATGTCCATTAATTCTTGAAACGCGTGAAAACCTGTTTTGTTCCGCATGGACCCACTTATTACACATTAATGACCATATGACCTTTAATAAATCCCTGAAATACCCTATGGTTATTCTGTATTTGTGGAATGCTGTTAATTTTGCAAAAATAACTTTGTATTCTTCTCTTCTTTTCAAAATAGGATATTGTGCCCTTGGGATCTTTTGATGGATATGTACGAGCATTTATCAATCTTTTTAGACCAAATTGAGCTAGTTATGGCTCATGACGGTTTCCCATCATACCCCCATGCCTAGCTTTTTGTTAAGCTCGCTGAATAGGTTTTAAAAGTATTGCGTTGTAGTACAGTCGAAATAGCGTTCAAAATAGATATAATTTTATAACTTGAAAAGATTTCTGAGGTCGATCACTGGGAGAAAATTGGTATTTAGAAATCAAGATCACAATTTAAATTGAAAGAAATTGCAATAGTAGTGTTAGAGTGTAAAAATATGGGAGTAAAATGGTGATTTAGATCACCAAATAGTTCTACAATATCACCAAGGAACTCAATATATGAATATGCAATATAAGCTAGATTCTGTCGTCTGATGGAGAAGTCTGACGACTTAAAGTGTCTGACTTCTTCTCTATCCTTACTTCTTCTTCTTCTTCCTCTTCTCTGTCTCTGCTGTTGCCTTTCTGAGGTCCTTCTCTTTTTCAGCTTCTGGCTTCTTCTTTTCCCTTCTTCTTCCTTTGGCTTCTACTCTACTTCTTTTGCCTTTTCCTTTCTTCTGCTTTAAGTCCTGCGGTCCTCCTCTCCTTCTTCTCCTGGCCTCCTCTTCTTCAGCTCTTGCCTTTGGCCTTCAGCTTTGGCCTTCTCTTCTTCTTCAGACTGCGACTAAGTGTCGGCCGGAGAACCCTGTAGCAAAACCCTACCCCTACCCACGCGCAACTCTCCTCTCTTTCTCTCTTAGGATCCGCTCTCCCAAAGCCACATAGGAATTTGGGTAATCAGGTCGGGTGCGTACCCGGGACCAGGCCCACCAGCGTGCTGTAGTGGGTGATGAGTGCAGGTCGGATCGTGTTAGGCCAGGACTGCGGGGCGTGTTCGCGGATGAGACCGGGTTGGGAGAGTGGGACCTCATCCCATGGATCTGAGGCGAACAACCTCTGTCACTTTTTCCCTTTATGCAGGTGTGGGCACTCTTTCACTTCTGAGGTGGGACTATCCGCCCACCCTTTCCTTGCGCGCCTGCAGCTGAGATGATCTTCGCAATAGCAGTAGCTGTGGAGGCCTTTGACTGGAATCGAGAGCCTGGATGCATGCGCGAGGGAATTCCGCGCACCTGGGATAGCAGCACCTGAAGCAGCAAGGCTTGGGCATAGATTCAAGCTTGCTTCAAGCTCTGCAACAATGGCGGATGGGTTCCTGAACTTGAGAACACAAGAACGGCCTCGCTGCCACGTCAAAATGTTCAAAGAGGGTCGCTGGAGCACAGCGGATGTGATGGGGATGTCGGCGTGGCTCGGGGGTGCCTGTGCGTGCGTGCCTAGGGCACACTGTGTGCGAATGTGTGGGTGTGTTCGGTGAGGTGCTTGGGTGAGTGGCGGGGTGCGTGGAGTGAGGGGAAAGGATCAGTGAAGCAAGGTGGAGGTCGTGGGCTTGTCGGCGAGGGTTGTGGTGGCCTATGGAGGCGGGGTGGCCTTGCCGGAGTTGATGGTCGGAGATGGAAGGGATGGAGGTGATGGAGGTCAGCAGTGGTCGATCTTGGAGGATAAAGGGTGGAGAAGAAAATAGAGAGGAGAGGGAACTTATCTGGGAGGTCAAGGGATGAAGGGGGCGAGCGAAGGCATCGGGTCTGGTGTGGCCTACGTCGGAGACAAAGGTAGCTCTGGTGAGGTGAGATCGATGAGGACGAAGAGAGGGAAGCGCCTGCTGGTATGGTGAGACGCGGACGAAGTCAGGGAAGAAGGATTCGCCACAAGTATGGCGGTCGGATGACGAGGAGAAGCAGAGAATGTCGCCGGACGTCGAGGAGCCTACGACCGTGAGGGGAAGAGAGGAATTAGGGGTAGTCGCGGCCAAAATCGAGCATGGAGAGGTCGGGGAGATCTGGGCTCCTTTAAAAAGAGTTCTGGAGGTCGGTTAGGACTTAGGAAGCAAGCTTCCCAAGCTTGGAAAGTCGCCGGCGATGAAAGCTTGTTAGGATACCCACATCTCTCATGTGTTCGCATGAGAGATTGGGAAAGAATTAGGGATCAAAGATGGGTTCAGATTGGAGGGAATTTCTCAGAGAATCTCCCTTCCAATTTTTGGAAGAGATTCTCTGAGAAATCAAAGAGATCTCCTCTGTCAAAGGTTGCCGGAGTAGGTCTCCTCTGTGATAATGGTGGAGGGACCTACTTGTGAAGACGACGAGAAAGCTAGGAGGCTGGTTGTAAGGGATTTTGAAAGTTAGGGGTCGAAATGTAATCAGGCTGGACCTTTTTGCGAACTTGGTCAAGGCAAACTCATCTTGGGTCCAAATTTTGGTAACAATTTAATTTGGACCTAAGAAATATAATGGTGAAGTTAGATTTTGGGTTTGACCATGTTTAGTTGGGAAATTTATGCAGAAACCCAATTTGGGGCAATATCTGTCTGAGACCCCATTCTAGGTCAGGATGGGTTCTAATGGCTAAATTGAAGGTTCTAAATCCTAGAGAATATTTTTATATAATTCTTAGAGGGTCTAAGTGAATTTTATCCTGACCAGAACCTTAGTTAATCAAGTGGGTCTGTTTTTAGGGTTTCAAGAAGTCATCTAATTCACAGAACTCGCACAAACCCTTTTTTGTTAAATCTAACCCAGTTGTTATCTTGTTAAGACCATTTAACCTTTGTTTTTCCCTTGAGAAAATCCGTGGTTGTACTGCATTGGTAAAATTACATTTTTACCCCTTGTCTCTTATTTTCCTCTTAGAATGGTTATGTAGTGAATTATGACCTTCAATTGGTTATGTAGGAGCATTTGTTCTCTTCATTGGGTCAAAATGAGCTAGTTAGGGCTCATGATGGTGTTCCCATCATACTCCCATGCCTAGCTTTTGCTAGTCCCTTAGCAAAATTTTAAGGTTTTAACTTTGAGTCTAGACCATGTAATCTTTTGATGCCCAGAACTGTGATGTGTGCTTTCTTTTGTAGAATAGGTTAGAATGCCGATAGTAGGCCTAGATTGTACTCAAGTACCAACCATGATCCGGACCTGACCAGCTCTAGCCTCAGTCTGCCGTGAAGGTTTTTAAGGCCCACATGAACTATCCTAAGGTTCGTTGAACTCTGCGGTTAAAGCACCTGTGCTTGTAACATATTTTAACCTCGGTTCAGTTTGCAGTGCATTTTTGTAAGAGAGAGACAGAGGAATTTTCTTTTTGGAGAGTTTTCTCCCTCTTTTCTTTTTATTTCTAGCTTCGAATTAGACTCACAACATGGTCTGTATCGGATTCCTAGTCCCCGTTATCAATCCTCGAAGGGTCCTTGGCAATTGATGCTTCGGGATAGCACTGCCTATGGCAACCCTCAGAACCCTGGCTTTCGAGATTTTGAGATAATCCAGACCCTGGCAATCGACATTTCGGGATAATGCCACCCATGGCATCTGAACCAGCACAGGGTGCTCACATGCCCCCGGTAGGATATGTAAATATCTTAGGAGACAAGCACCGAGGAGACAATATGTTATTGCGCATCTTCGAGGGGAATTTCCCACCTCTCTGCGTCGGGAACTCGTCCAAATCAACTTGTGTTGATCGGCCGCTCCTAATCTAGGTGACTTGTTCAGAACAACTTAAATGCATTTGTGTGATTTTGATACTTAAGCACACTGAACCAGACTATGTGTGGATTGAGGTGCATAGGTTACCGAGTCCCGCAAACCAAAGATCAGTTAACGAGGTCGAATACTCCCTAAGCCTTAGACCTAATACTTAAGCTTCGCATTTTCCCCAACCTCTTGAGGACTATCCAGATCTTAGCGGGTACTTGAATTTTTAAGCCTATGGTCATAGCCTAAGAGGCCTAAGATCAACATTCCTACTAATCTCTTCTTTTTTTTGTTAGCACTTTTTGCCTTTCATTTTCTTTTTCTTGATATGGTCTAGAACTAAGTTAATTCCTTAATTTCTTACTAATGACTATTTCTTTCCTTTTTCTTTTCAACTTGTGCTCCTTTTTGGCATTCTTAACTTCTCCCCTTTTTCTCCTCAAAAATTTGTATGGCCTCAAAATTTTCTCTCCTCTCATTTTTTGTTCTTTTTTAAGAACTTTTTCATCTTTTTGGTATTTTTGGGATATGTGATTTTTTTGATGAAACCTTTTCTTGTGAGATGATTTTCACAGCATTTTGTACTTTCATACCCCCCATGCCTACGATTTGCAATGTCCCCATTGTAAATTAGGTGGGTTCGAGTCAGCTTAGATCATTCATTAGAACAGGTTTTGGGTGGGTGACTGGGTCGGGATGATTGTTGCAAATGATTTCAAGCTTGGGTATGGGTACCTGAGGTGGAGTCAGCTATTCTAGTGGATGAACCCTAAAGTGCAATATAAGTTCAGCATAGGATGTGTCAAGAAAGGTTTCGGGTTTTTCACAATGATGGGTTGCCTCCCGTTAAGCGTTGAGTTTAACGCCATCGGCTGGGCGTAATGAGCTCAGGGAGAATGGAGGGTAAAAGATGTCTCAACCAAATTTGTATCGGTAAGTTCAATGAACGGTTTGAGTCTCTGACCATTCACGACGAAGGGTTCTGAATCATGGTTGAGTTGACTGATTTTGATGGCTCCATTTCCAAGGATTAGTTGGACGAGGTAAGGTCCGATCCATTTTGATCTGAGTTTTCCTGGGAGCAATTTAAGCTTGGCATCAAAGAGTAGGACTTTTTGACTAGGGTAAAAGATCTTTCTGGATATGTGCTTGTCATGAAAGGATTTAACTCACTCTTTGTAAATTCGTGAGTTCTCATATGCGTCGTGGAGTAATTCATCTATATCGCTCATTTGAAGCTTTCTGTGGGTTCCTGCATTAGAAAGATCTAGATTGCAGTTCCGTACTACCCAATAGGCTTTGTGCTCCAATTTGACGGGGAGGTGACATGCCTTCCCATACACTAATATGAAGGGAGTCATACCTAATTAGATTTTGTGGGTAGTCCTATAAGCCCACAAAGCTTCTGGAAGTCGAGATAACCAATCTTTCCTATCAGGTCGAACAGTGACCTGGAGGATTTTCTTGATCTCTCGATTTGATAGCTCAGTTAGACCATTAGTTTGGGGCTGATAAGGAGTAGAGAATCGGTGTGACACCCCATATTTGGTCATTAGTGACCTGAACTGAGCATTAGTGAAATGGGTCCCTTCATCAGAGATTATAGCACGTGGAATCTTGAACTGAGAAAAGATGTTCTGATGAATGAATTTGATAACCACCTTATGATCATTGGTTCGAGTCAGAATGGCTTCGATCCATTTGGACACATAGTCAACAGCGAGTAGAATGTACTCGAAGCCATCCAAAACAGGAAAGGGTCCCATAAAATCAATCCCCCAGATGTTGAAGATTTCGCATACGAGAATCGGTTGTAAGGGCATCATATCTCGGTGGCTCATGTTGCCTAAGGTCTGACAATGAGTGCATGCCTTACAGTGATTGTATGCATCTTTGAAAATCGTGGGCCAAAAGAAGCCACACTGGAGGACTTTAGCTACGATTTTATGACCAGAGAAGTGTCCATCACATGCCTGGTCATGGCAGAAGGACAAGTTGCCCTGAATTTCTACTTTCAGGACACATCGTCGAATGATTTGATCAGCATCGATGCGGAAAAGATACAGGTCTTCCCAAAAGTGGTACTTGGCATTGGAAAGAAATTTTTCCTTCTTGACCTTCGGCCAATCGGATGAGATCTGATGTGATGCCAGGTAGTTTACTAGATCAGCAAACCATGGAAGCCCTGTACTAATAGTTAAGAGGTGCTCATCCAGAAAATGTTCCGTAATGGGTCTAGAAGGGTCGATAATATCAGAAGGAAGGTGGGATAAGTGATCAGCTACCATGTTTTATTTTCCTGCCTTATCGCGAATCTCGAGGTTAAATTCTTGCAATAGCAAGATTCAGCGGATTAGTCGAGGTTTTGCATCCTTCTTCTCAAGGAGATGCCTCACAACTATGTGATCAGAGTAAATGATGACATGAGAATCCAGAAGATATGATCTGAACTTTTCCAGGGCAAATACTACAGCTAGCAGCTGATGTAAACACATTTACACTACTTAAGATGTCTATTTATGCATGTTCTTAAGCATAGGATTGCATTTCATGATATAAATATTGCATAACATGCATCATCTTGCATTTAGAGTAGTTTGAATAAAATGGAGGTTAATTGTCTCCTTTTATGTGCTTGGATAGGGTAAACATTTTATCGGGGCCTTGGATCAAAGATCCAACCGTATGGATGTTATCAGGGCGACGATTGGAGTTCAACGACTCCAAGATCGCCCTAATCAGGCATCCGTAGCATCAGATAGTGACCGGGGAACCCTAGAAGATAAAGGGCCAGGATGGTGTAAATATGCACTTCAGATGACAAATCTGACCGCACGGATGAATTCGGATCAACGATCGCAGCTCAACGACGCAAAAATCGAGTCAATCCGACATCCGTGGCACCATCTACAACTTCCAGAAGATGGACGGACCACTTACATTCCATGAAGACCACGCACCTACCCCCTCTCCGTCGTTGGATCTCGATCCAACAGCTGTGGATGCGGCTCTTTAAAATCATCCGCGCGACCTTTTCGACCTCGTAGCGCAGCGGAGACGAAGCTGCGGGTGAAGCAGAGGTCGCGGGATTGAGTTCCGCGAGCCTCAAATCAGGCGCAAGGGAGCAGGCGCATGGAGTGTTGGATCTTGATCGGACGGCCGCGTGCCCCCGATAGCGTTCACGCGAGATTGAATGCGCGGTGTCATGCGCGATCGCACGCGGGCGGGCGCACAGCGCAGTGGGTGATGGTGTGACTTAAGCCGTCCGATCTCGCGATCAGACGGTTGAGGATCATTGGACGTGCGTATACGTTGAAGAAGCGGGCAACCGAGATGGTGCGCGTGGGTGCGGAAGCTACGCCCACGTTGGGGCTTTAGTGACGGATTTATCCGTCACTAAAAACCCCTCATTTATTATTTTGAAGTTGTAATGTCCATTTTCCCCCACTCCTTGCAACTATAAAAGGAGACCCCCTCCATACGAAATTCTCATCCCTTCCTTCTCTTCTCTACCCCTCCAAAGCTCAAGAGAAGCTTGTCCCACACCCGGGATGCTCCTCGCGAGATAAAGTCTAAATTTTCATCCCCTTTCGGAAGTGGATCCCGCGATGACGACGGCGTGCTGCTTCGTTCCCGTTCTTCTGCTTCGTTCTCCTTCGTCCAGGCGTCGTCCCGTCCGGCTCGTCCTCCAAGCAATTGTCGAGGAGGATAACTTCTCTCTCCCATTCTTATTTACAGCTTTTTTAGTGTAGAATTTTCCTGCTTTATGGTGTAATTGATTTCCCGCTTTCTAGTGTAACCTTTATTTAGTTTGATTGTATAAACAGTTGAAATATTGAATGCATGTTCTCTTTCTCTCTCTCTCTCTCTTTTAGTCTGATAGCTCCATTGTAATTATATCACCTTGATTATCAAAAATCCTAAAAAAATATAATTGCGAATATAGATCAATGTAGCCTCCTTGTATTCGACTCGGAATTCTTTTCGGTATAAATTTTATTTGTTGAACACGAATTCTTCGCTTTCAAGATACAACGACAGGTTTTCTAAAACCAAACACGTTAGCGTAGCCATTCGTAACGTTCAACATTTTGGCGCTGTTGCTGGGGAGGCAATGATTTCCGATCTTTTCTTCGCATTTCTTGCACTTTATTTATTTTCTAACTAGCTTTTTCGTGTGTCTATTGTTTTGCAGAGACCTCCATCAAGGAATTAACAAGCGGTAGACTGGAGTAAAGTGCAGTTGAAGACAACCGTAAGTGCTCCCCCATTCTTTCCCCCTCCATAGATTTCATTCGCCACATTAAATCCAAATCCTAATTAACCTAGGTCTTTGCATAAATCTTAGGAATAGTTTGGTTGTTTGGATTTCCACTCACATTCATTCCACCGTCATTCATAAAAAAATAACAAAAAGATAATCTTGTGGGGTAATTTCCAACAAACACACAACACACACCCACATTCAAGGCACTTGATCAACTTGATTTGTTTTTTACTCAACCGGGTTCTGATTTGTGGAACCGGTACACACAAAGCAACACATAACAGAGTAGAAATTATTCTAGGTTAACCATTTTTGAGTGCCTAACTTAGTGGTGCATTTGTGGCCAATTGTTTGAGTTGTTTGGGCCGCACCACTTTATTTAAAACCAACTCATCAAGTAGCTCCTCCTTAGGGTTTTCAATCTAGGTATATTCCAGGCACTCCACTTTCTTTCTGATTTTAAAGGAAAACAATCTTCACCCGTGTTTTACAACTTGGTTTGCCTAGAAACTTGATTGCAATTCACCTAATTTGAAACCCTAAAAGCTACTTAAGTAAGATTTGAACATTAAAATTCACGCATTGTCAATAATCTTGCTTGAAAACCCTGGTTGTGCAAGCACTTACACAAATCTCAATCAATCATTAAGGGCACAACCCATTGTAAGGGCCCATCATATTCCATAAGCACCACAATCCCAGGCCTTAATAAAATTGAGTAGACGTTGGCCTTAAGGTTTGATTCGCTCTTCAGGGCCTAGTCTGAGATTACTTTTGATTAACCTACTTGTACTGATTAATCTGATGTCTAGCTAGGGGAGTAGCGTCAAACGACCGCGGCTGGGGGGTACACTAGGAACCGGAGGCGAAAGCCAAAGGAAGAACCTTCTCCCTAGTCCCTCCTTCTAACTGGTTGGATTAAATAGACGCAAGTAGAGTAAATCGTTTATAGTCTTAAGGCGGGTTTTGGGAATCAGTAGATCCTTAGGCTACCCCACTTAAGGACAACCTTGTTTTGTTGTGCTGCAGGGTCCCTATCCCCAGTCCTTCCGACCTTCTCCTAGTTTATGCTGGGAAGACAGTCATTGAATCCCCGATTGGAAGGACCGTTAGAACATTCTAGGAGGTGCAAGTTAGATTTTGGTCAATTTGATCCCATGGCTGAACAACAACCTCCTCTGCTTGGAAATCCACAGGAAGAATTTCGAAGGCAGCTGGAACAAATGCAGAGAATGCAGGAATGGTTCCAGAGAATGCAGGGCGCTCAGCCCTTGATGGATTTTTATGATCCTTCAAATTACGGAGAACGTCCCGGCGTCCAGATTCCAGCCGTTGACGTAGAAATCAAGCCCCAAGTGTTAATCCTGATTAAACATTATCATGAGCTTGGCTCCGAAGATCCGTTTCAGCACTTGGAAGATTTGACCACTTTGGTCCAGACCACCAAGGCTCGAAACGTAAACGAGGAGCAAATGATCATGAGGCTCTTCCCCCACACTCTTAGGGATAAGGCCACACATTGGTATAGGACAATAGGAAGACCAATTACAACTTGGAATGAGTTGAAATCGGCCTTTCTGAAGAAATTCTTCCCAGTCGGTCGTACCAATGCTTTGAGACGAGCAATCACTACCTTTAACTGGCGGCCGGGGGAGCAGTTTCATGTGGCCTAGGAGCGATTCCAGGACTTATTGCGGAGGTGTCCACACCATGAGGTGCCAAAATGGCAACTCGTGCAGATCTTCTATCATGGGTTGAATGAGCAACTCAGAAACCATGTGGATGCTTCTTGCGGAGGCAATTTCCTCAATAAAGATGCAGATAGTGCACATGATTTATTTGAGGAAATGAGTGAGAATTCAATTAATCATGCCTCCATGGATACTTTTAACTGGTCCCAGCAACCCAGATCAAATGTCAATGAAGTCCATGACTCTCATTCATTTGATATGGAATTGATTTGTAATAAACTTGATAAGGTGGACTTGGTTGCTAAAAGAATGGAAGAGTGGATGGCTAGCAATTCTATGAACAACTCTCAATCCACTCAATCCCAAAATTCGGGATTCCATTCTTCACGAGCTCCTTCTGGACGGGAGTTTGTGAATCAACTCGATGCAACTCAACCTATGAGTCAGCATTTTTTGGAACCCCATGGGTTCCCAACTGGGGCCTTTGATCCCAGTTTCTCTGATCCTTCCCTTTCTTTCTCTCCATCCTCACCCTATGAGGATGTCTGTGCTGTACAAGAGAATGTTAGATCCAACCCCTACTCGAATGCCTATAATCTAGGTTGGAGAAACCACCCTGCCTATAATCTAGGTTGGAGAAACCACCCTAACTTCTCTTGGAAAAATCCGGGGCAATAGACCCAATTCCGACCCGACAACTATGCTCCTTAACGACCAATGGGTCAGGGTCAAGTATATACTCAGTTGCCTCTGAATCAGGTCAATCAGCCAGCTTGGAATGCCCGTCAACCCGCAGGGCAGGCTGATTTGAACCGTCAAATGGTAGAGATGCAAGGATCTATGCTCCAGCTCATGCAGCAAATGAAAAACTCGCAGGACAACTTGCAATCCGGGCTCATTGCTAACTATCGTCAACCCTGATCTCTACCATCCCAACCCATACCCAACCCGCGAAACATTATAAATTCGGGCAATCAAGCCCAAGGGTGCGAAAATCAGAGGGACCCGCACGCACATGCTCAGGTGGTTGAGCAGGGTTCTTCGTCTTCTTCTTCTGCAAATCAACAATTCATGGTCAATCAAGCCCCTCCAATCTTTCCTAATCCTCCCCAAGACCCAAATTCTTACTCTTCTGCAAATTTTGTAACTTTAAGGAGTGGTAAGAAGACTCAGGATCCACAACCACATTATTATGATCTTTTGAATCCTGAAGAATCTGAGGAGAGAGAGGAGAATTCTAGAGGTGAAATCAAGGCTCAGGAACCTGATTCCAAAGATCTGACTCATGTTCCTTTTCCTAAAGCCTGAACCAAAGCAAAGAAGAAGTCTGTTGATAGCAATGAGGAGCTTCTGAATTTATTTAAGAATGTTGAGATCAATATCCTGCTCCTTGATGCTATCAAGCACATACCGGCTTACGCAAGATTTTTAAAGGAATTATGTACACAAAAGCGTAAGTCAAGAGAATCTGTTCCAAGGAAGGTGGTACTCTCCGAGCAGGCTAGTTCTGTTATCCTGCACTACCTCCCTCAGAAAAAGAGAGATCCTGGTGCTCCTTTGATTTCTTGCGTTATCGGAGATTACACATTTGATAGAGCACTTTTGGATCTCGGTGCATCCATCAACCTAATTCTGACTTCTCTTTATGAGAAGTTTGGGTTAGGTGAACTTCAGCCAACTTCAGTAAATCTATAGTTAGCAGACAGTTCGGTCACAAACCCGCGAGGCGTTATTGAAGATGTTATAGTTAAGGTCAAGGATTTCTATTTTCTTGTAGATTTCCTTGTCCTTGACATGGATGTACCAGATAATCTGAGGAACACGCCCATCATTCTGGGGCGTCCGTTCCTGGCTACCGCAAAGGCAACATTAATTGTGAAAGCGGTAGCATGGAAATTGCCTTTGGGGACCAACGAATGAAATTGGATATTTTTAAGGCGATCAACAAATTTGAGAATTGTGGATTTATTGAGGAACTTGATGAGGATAATGTTAATATTGAAACTTGTTTGACAGTTTCTTCAATTGAAAGTTCCTCTTTGGCTGATGAATTTGACCCGCAACCCTCTGACCTGATATCTTCGGAAGAGGTTATTGATTTTGTTCACTCACAACCTCTTCCTCTTGTTGAATCTTCAGCATCTACCCTACCATCAATCATCACCCTACTCCATCTTGAATTGAAACCATTGCCCGAGAATTTAAAATATCAATTTTTAGGACCTCAGAATACGCTCCCTGTGATTATTAGTGCTAAATTGACAAAGGAGCAAGTGATTAAATTGATTAAGGTCCTAAAGGAACATAAGTAGGAAATTGGTTGGACTATTCATGACCTCAGGGGGATCGAGCCATCTTACTGTAATCATAGAATATTTTTGGAAGATGGATCCCGCCCTTCTCGCCAGATGCAGAGGAGATTGAATCCAAATATGCGAGAAGTGGTCAAAAAGGAAATCATCAAGTGGCTTGATGCAGGAATTATTTATCCAATCTCTGACAGTCCCTGGGTAAGTCTCGTTCAGATTGTTCTAAAGAAAGTCGGGATTACTGTTGTGACTAATGAGAAAGGAGAATCTGTCACAACTCGTTCAGCTTCCTCTTGGAGAGTTTGTATTGATTACAGGAAGCTGAACACAGCCACTAAAAAGGATCATTTTCCCCTGCCCTTCATTGATCAAATCTTGGAAAAATTAACTGGGCAGAAGTACTTCTGTTTTCTTGATGGCTACTCGGGATACAACCAAGTTCCTATCCATCTCGAGGATCAGGAAAAAACTACTTTCACCTGTCCCTATGGAACCTTTGCTTTTCGTAGGATGCCTTTCGGGTTATGCAATGCACCTGCGACTTTTCAAAGGTGTATGCTAGCTATATTCTTCGACATGGTGGGAGAGTTTATGGAAGTCTTCATGGATGATTTCTCTGTTTTCGGAGAATCATTTGACTCTTGTTTGGCTAATTTGGAAATGATTCTTAAGCGATGTATCAAGACACGACTGGTCCTTAGCTGGGAAAAGAGTTATTTCATGACCCAAGAGGGCATCGTTTTGGGTCATGTAATCTCTGAACGGGGAATTGAAGTGGACAAAGCTAAGGTTGATGCTATCGCTAAACTTCCTCCTCCCACATCTGTTAAACAAATCAGATCATTTCTTGGCCATGTAGGATTTCTCGAAGGTTGCTTGTCCTTTGAGCAATCTTCTTGCCAAAGAAACGCCGTTTGTTTTTGACGAATCATGCCGAAAGGCATTTGATTTTCTGAAAACGGCAGTCACCTGTGCTCCAATTTTGCAACCACCAATTTGGACAGCCTCTTTTGAGATCATGACCGACGCTTTTGATTACGCGGTCGGGGCTGTCCTGGGTCAGAAAATTGATCGAAAGCCCTTTGTCATTTATTACGCTAGTAAAACTCTGGATGAAGCCCAGAGGAATTACACTGTTACTGAGGAGGAATTACTAGCTGTAGTATTTGCTTTGGAAAAATTCAGGGCTTATCTCTTAGGGACTCATGTTATCGTTTATGCCGACCACTTGGCCTTGAGACATCTCTTGGCTAAAAAGGATTCTTCTTCTTCAAGAATTTGATCTTGAAATCAAGGATAAAATTGGGGTACAAAATGTGGTGGCAGATCATTTGTCAAGACCCCTAGGTGATTCTTCTTGTCCGGACATTCCAATTGTTGACACCTTTCCGGATGAAATCATTCTTACAGTTTTAGGTGTCCACACCCCATGGTTTGCTGACATTGTTAACTATTTAGCTGTTGGTCAAATCCCCCAGGATTAGACCAAGCAAGAACAGGATAGACTCAAATCTGAGGCCAAATACTATTTTTGGGAGGACCCAGAACTGTATCGCATCGACTCTGATCAGATTATTCGCCGATGCATACCGGAGAATGAATTCAACAGTATACTCGAGTTCTGCCATGCATCTGGGTGTGGGGGACATTTCTCCGAGAGAAAGACGGCTGCAAAAATCTTGCAATCTGGCTTCTATTGGCCATCTTTATTCAAGGATGCCCAGGACTTCTCAAGGTCATGTTCTCGATGTCAGTCACTCGGGAACATAACTAAGAGAGACATGATGCCCCTAAACCCTATTCTTCCTGTAGAAATTTTTGATGTTTGGGGCATCGATTTCATGGGACCCTTTATCCCTTCATTTGGACATCAATACATTCTTGTTGCTGTTGATTATGTGTCCAAATGGATTGAGGCGATTCCCACCCGAACTAATGACCACAAGGTGGTCATTAATTTTGTCAAGAACAATATCTTCAGTAGGTTCGGGATTCCGAGGGCTATCATCAGTGATGGTGGCACTCATTTTACTAATGCCCAATTCCAGAATTTATTGGCCAAATACGGGGTTAAGCATCGAATTTCCACACCTTACCATCCCCAGATGAATGGACAAGCCGAGATCTCCAATCGAGAGATCAAGAACATTCTGCAAAAAACGGTTAGGCTTGATCGCAAGGATTGGACTCAAAAGCTTGAGGATGCTCTTTGGGCCTTCCGTACGGCGTATAAAACGCCCATCGGCATGTCTCCATTCCATTTGGTGTATGGAAAGGCATGCCATCTACCCGTAGAGATTGAACATAGGGCATTCTAGGCAATCAAACAATGCAATTTAGATCTGAATCTAGCTGGGAAGACCAGGAAACTCCAATTATCTGAGTTGGAGGAGCATAGAAATGATGCTTATGAGAATGCCAAGATCTACAAGGCTCGGACCAAAGCTCTACATGATCAATTGATTTCCCGCAAGAGCTTTGAGCCAAACCAAAAGGTCTGGTTATTCGATTCTAAACTTACGCTCTCTCCTGGCAAACTTAGATCTAAATGGAATGGCCCATTCATAATTAATCAGATTTTTTCAAATGGTGCCGTTCAGATTTCTAACCTAAAGACGGGTAACACCTTTAAAGTCAACAGTCAACGTTTGAAGCCTGTTGTTGACCGTCATCTTCCAGAACCCGTCTTAGACTCTGTTACTCTAGCCATTCTATGACTTCTTTGGCTGGACTTCGCCTCGCTGACGGCATTAAACTCAGCAGTTGTACATATGACACAAGGCTGATACGAGCTTCATTTCCAGGTGACATCTTTCATATTCTACTCTTTCTTTCATGTCTCTTTTTCAATGAGGACATTGCATCAGCTAGGCATGGGGGGGTGGATTCATTTTTGAATTATTTGGTCAACTTTGTGAAATCTATACAAATTGTTTTTCTCTTCTTATTTATATATAAAATAAAAATAGGAAGGATTAGTTGGACATTAGGACTTTTCAATCCTAAGAAATTTTACATTAGGATATGAACACAAAGACCCTTCAGGTCTTTGGACTTAATTAGCCTGTGTATCCACTAACATGTGGATTTGTCTTTGAGTCCTCGCCATCTTAATTCTATTATAATTGGAATAAATAAGTTTGGGTGATAAGTACACGACTTATCAACCCACCCTTTGATTTGAGGGAATTTCTGAGTTTTAAGTATCTACACACTTTCTTTGCACTAACTCGTTGTTCGGCGATTCTAACGGAATTTGGGTAGCTAATGAACCTTCTAGGGTGATATGGCTGGTAAGTTATCGTGGGTAACAGCCCATAGGTAGGTTGTCCAGAGCCCAGTCACTGGACCTTTCTCTTTTTCCTACCCTTAGGTAAATCTTAGACTAGGGAAGCCACCTACTTAAAAAAAAAAAGAAGAAGAAAAAAAAATCAAAAAGAAAAGGAGAAAAGAACAAAAAGAAATAAGCCACACTTCGCCGCACGAGTATGGCTGGCAAGTTGTCGGTGGTAACAGCTCATCGACCGGTTGTTCAGAACCCAGCTCAGTAAATGCACTAAAAATTTCCAAAACACTTAGGAAGAAGTGGAGAAGTAGAATAAACCGGGGAGATATACACTAGATTCACCCTTGTGTTGACCCCGTAAAAAATAAAAGTAGGGAAAAAGCTACCGGTTGTAAAGATACACCTTTAGGCAGAAGTCTTTTTTCTGAGGTCACCTAGAGGCATAGAAATCTGAAGTCCGTTTTAATTACCGGTCAACGAGTCTGTCACAATCATAATAAGATGCTTAAAGCTTAGGGTTCTCATCAAATCTTGGGTGAGTTGAATGGGCGTAGAAAGCCACTCTTAAACCCTAAAATTTGAAAATCCAAAAAAAAAAAAATTAGAAAAGAGTAAAAAGAAAAAGAAAATTTTCTTTGAATAAGGCGAGGCTTGAGGCGGTCTGCATTTTGGCTGATACCCGGGCACTGTTGTGTCTTTGAAAGTTCAGTTCCTAAGTAGACAATTTCTTAATGATTGAAAATAACTCAGGTCCAAATAATCCAACCTAATTCTTTTATAAATAGCATATAGTTTTTGCTAGGGACTAGCAAAAGATAGGCATGAGGGTATGATGTAAACACATTTACACTACTTAAGATGTCTATTTATGCATGTTCTTAAGCATAGGATTGCATTTCATGATATAAATATTGCATAACATGCATCATCTTGCATTTAGAGTAGTTTGAATACAATGGAGGTTACTTGTCTCCTTTTATGTGCTTGGACAGGGCAAACATTTTATCAGGGCCTCAGATCAAAGATCCAACCGTATGGATGTGATTAGGACGACGATTGGAGTTCAACGACTCCAAGATCGCCCTAATCAGGCATTCGTAGCATCAGATAGTGACTGGGGAACCCTAGAAGATCAAGGGCCAGGATGGTGTAAATCCGCACCTCAGATGACAAATCTGATCGCACGGATGAATTTGGATCGATGATCGCAGCTCAACGATGCAAAAATCGAGTCAATTCGACATCCATGGCACCATCTAAACTTCTAGAAGATGGACAGCCAAGATGGTGCCACGTGGCGCCATCCCGGCCGCCCAAACGGGCGCTTACATTCCATGAAGACCATGCACCCACCCCCTCTCCGCCGTTGGATCTCGATCCAACGGCTGTGGACGCGGCTCTTTAAAATCATCCACGCGACCTTTTCGATCGCGTAGCGCAGTGGAGACGAAGCTGTGGGCGAAGCAGAGGTCGCAGGATCGAGTCCCACGAGCCTCAAATCAGGTGCAAGCGAGCAGGCGCGTGGAGCGTTGGATCTTGATCGGACGACCGCGCGCGCCCGATAGCGTTCACGCGCGATTGAACGTGCGGCGTCATGCGTAATCGCACACGGGCGGGCGCACAGCGCAGCGGGTGAAGGCGTGACTTAAGCTGTCCAATCTCGTGATCGGACGGCTGAGGATCGCTAGACGTGCGTATACGTTGAAGAAGCGGGCAGCCGAGGAGGCGCACGTAGGCGTGGAAGCTACGTCCACGTTGGGACTTTAGTGATGGATTTATCCGTCACTAAAGACCCCTCATTTATTATTTTGAAGTTGTAATGTCCATTTTGGCCCCACTCCTTGCAACTATAAAAGGAGACCCCCTCCATACGAAATTCTCATCCCTTCCTTCTCTTCTCTACCCCTCCAAAGCTTAAGAGAAGCTTGTCCCACACCCGGGATGCTCCTCGCGAGATAAAGTCTAAATTTTCGTCCCCCTTCGGAAGTGGATCCCGCGACGACGACGGCGTGCTGCTCTGTTCCCGTTCTTCTGCTTTGTCCTCCTTCATCCTACTTCGTTCTCCTTCGTCCAGGAGCCGTCCCGTTCGGCTCGTCCTCCAAGCAATCGTCGAGGAGGATAACTTCTCTCTCCCATTCTTATTTACAGCTTTTCTAGTGTAGAATTTTCCTGCTTTATAGTGTAATTGATTTTCCGCTTTCTAGTGTAACTTTTATTTAGGTTGATTGTATAAACAGTTGAAATATTGAATTCATGTTCTCTTTCTCTCTCTCTCTCTCTTTCTTTTAGTCTGATAGCTCCATTGTAATTATATCACCTTGCTTATCAAAAATTCTAGAAAAATATAATTGCGAATATAGATCAACGTAGCCTCCCTGTGTTCGACCCGGAATTCTTTTCGGTATAAATTTTATTTGTTGAACACGAATTCTTCACTTTCAAGCTACAACGACAGGTTTTCTAAAACCAAACACGTTAGCGTAGCCATTCGTAACGTTCAACAACAGCTCTTTCTCAGTAATTGTGTAGTTATGCTGAGCCTCGTCAAGTGTCTTGCTAGCGTAGTAGATGACCACGAGTTTCTCGTCAATTTTCTGCCCAAGTACCTCTCCTATAGTGAAATCAGATGCATCGCACATGATCTCAAAGGGTTGAGACCAATCAGGGGACTGTAGGATCAGAGCTTGGGTAACTCGATCACGTAGGATCTCAAATGCTTGAGTGCACTTGGAGATTTCAAAAGGAACATCCTTAGATAGTAGAGTAGTCAGGGGGCACGCGATCTTTGAGAAATCAGGAATGAATCGACAGTAAAAACCAACGTGCCCCAGAAAAGATCAAATGTCCTTGATCGAGCGAGGCATAGGGAGTTTGGAAATCAGATTCACCTTGGCTCGATCAACCTGGATGCCTTTTTCTAAAATGAGATGTCCCAGGACAATTCCTTGAGGCACCGTGAAATGGCTATTTTCCCAGGAAAGAACCAGATTCACGTCAATGCACCACCTGAGGATCTGGACCAAGTGTAGGAGGCAATCGTTAAATGATTCACCAAACATTGAAAACTCATCCATGAAGACTTTCAGATAATCGCCTACCATATCTGAGAATATGGCAAGAATGCATCGTTGAAAAGTAGCAGGTGCATTGCAGAGACCGAAAGGCATCCTTCGGAACGCGTATGTCTTGAAGGGGCAGGTGAAAGTGGTCTTCTCTTGGTCCTCAGGATAGATTGCCACCTGGTTATAACCAGAGTATTGATGAGTGGCTACTCATCATAGCTAAAAAGCTAAAGTTAATCTAGAAATTGGATTAAACAATACCCAATTAACACATAAAAAGGTTTAAGTGTGGGAATCAAAGAAAAATACCTAAAACATTAATTCTGTGTTAAGATTGCATAATTAGTTCATAAATTGAGATATCTTTGGGAAAAAGATCAAATGATGATACAAGTGTAAATTGAACACACAAACAAGTTTAAAAGTCCAAATCAAAAGTATAATTAACTTCTTAAAAGTTCAATTAAGCACATATAAAAGCTTGAAGGCATTTAGACATCATTAAGGCCTTGAAACTTAGAATTTACATTTTGGTCCTTTATGCATCACACTCTCTTCTTTAGAAAACTTTCTCGGACCTATTTGTAACCTGCAGGGACCTCTTTGAAATCCCTTAAGGATCATTCAGTTACTATTTCCTATCACTTATGGGCCTGCTTATAAATGTTCTACCCCTTCACAGAAGGGCCTCCCTACAATTTTCCCAATAGAAACCAACAACCTGGAGCCTCTACACGTGTACTATGCGTGCGTAGAACTCGTGGCATCTCGACCATCCACTCGCTCTTGATCCTGATCTGTGGCTCAATCTCAATCGAAGCTTCGCGCGAAGTAGAGCGTATGCTCACCCCAACCCCCAGATCCCATCCTACGGTCAGTTTTCAATTTGGCAGCCCACGCGCTCCTCTCCTCTCATCCTTGCCGCCGGTGCCCTCGTCGCCTATCTTCACCTGCACGGTGATCTGAGTCACTGAGGTCTCTACTTAAGCACCTCAGTGGTAGCGCGTGCAAGGGGTTGCTCTCTCCTACCTTCTTAAAGATCATTGCTCCACTCCAGTCTCTTCTCCTCACCAATTCCCTGATTTCACAGCCACCGGCTGTGAAATCCCCAACTTCTCTTCGACTCTCCTCGTCACTAAGGACCACGTAGCACCTGAGGATGACCCAAAAGTCTCACTAACAGACTTTTCACTCCGCTGGAGCTTTTCCCCCTCCCTTCTTCCTCCTTAGCCACCGACTAAGGACCCACAGGTCCCATTCTTCCTGTTAGAGTAGTTTTAAAGTTTTCTAAATTTGCTGTAGCATTAGATAGATAGATTAGAGTAGATTAGAGTAGAATTAGATGCAGAATTAGTAGTTAAATTGATGTTCTGATTAGTTTAGCATTAGGAGTAGTTTTAGCATAGCAATTTCCCCCCCTCACCTCCTCTGATCATCCCATATCAGAGGGGAAGAAATTCGCCCTATCACAGTTCATTTTGATCTTCCTCTACATGTTTTCATCTCATTTCTGATTCCCTTGATTTGTATTTCACAATCCAACCACTCATCAGACCTAATTTCAGATCTGATTGGTTTCTAACCTCATATCTGAAATTAGCGTCAAAAATCACATTAGGGGCTTCCCATTCATCCCATGTTTATCACAAAAGCCCCTGATCTGAGCTAAAAAGTGAATCAGTTTGCCGAATTTTCTATGAATTTAGATTTCAAAGATTTTTATTCATTTGGGTTTTGAATGTTTTTATCTTGCAAACTGAAGAATTTGGATTTTGATTCACTGATTGGCAGGGAATCTGAGGTGATTTTGAAGTCAGAATTCATCTCAGAAGAGTCATAATTTGATCTGTTAATTTTGAGGGTTTCAATGTGTTGAATGCCTTGTAGAGCCAAGGAAGATCAACCATGTTGATTGAGGCTTTATGAGGGATTCTAATCTGAATTATTTTTTTCTAAGCAATCTGATTTTCTAACCTAAGGAATTCACAATATTCCTTAAGGTTTCAGAGTCCTGGGATTCTAGTTTTTGGATTTACTATGTTACTGTGCGAGGCTTGGTTAAGCCTAAACGTGAGCTAAAAATGTAATTAACTGGCCTAATTAATAAATTAGGGCATGCTTAGTAGAGGTCAGGTTCCACCCGATCCTCGGGTGCTGTGTATCCCTCGAAAGACATGCCCGCCAATTAACAAATTTTTGTTAAGTAATAAAAGGCCCTAATGACTTATTAAGCACAGAAGAAAAAAAAATGCTAAGTGTTGGAATGCAGAGAACTAAAGAAGTAATAGAAGAAGAGAAGTATATAGGTATAACGTATATCTGTATGGATAGTATATGTGAATAATATGTATAAGTAAATAAATAAGTTGTATAGTATGTATAGGTAAGTGATATAGCTATATATATATATATAACTACATATTTTCACTGACAAAATAAACTGTCGCTAAAAGTAAGATAAATGTCGCTATAGACCCTAGTTTTTGCTTTAGAGTTTGTATATAGTTTTTCTGGGGTCCAGCGACGTTTGTATCCGTCGATGTAGCTTCTATATATGTTACTGTATATGTTAGTATATTAAATTAAGTTAGTATATGTAATATTAGTTATTAGTGTATATTTATGTAAGTATTAGTAATATAACTTACAAATAGATAGTATAGAATATATCTATGTATTATTTGATGCTTGTTTGTAAGTAGATTTTTGCAAGCATTTTCTTTGACTCTTTTTGTACATAATGAAACCCTTAATTCATTCTTTATGGATTAATTCATTTATTCATTATTGATTGTATATAAAATTAATCATTTTTGGAATTAAGGAATAATCTTGCACTTAGAGAGTGATGTAGATCAATAACTGCCTCCCAGTGAACGACCTGGAATAAACCAGTAAAAAATATGTAGTTAAATAAAATTGACACGCTAATGGTTTATATTTGTGACACATACTACAACAACAATGACATTTCTTTTTTATATACGAACTGTTTTTCCAGAAGTCGATTAAGTACCCGTCCAAAAAGTAGAAGAACCTATTTCCCATTAGTTTCTCAAGGATCTGATCAATAAACAGTAGTGGGAAATGATCCTTCTTTGTGGAGGTATTGAGTCTTCTGTAATCAATGCAGACTCTCCAAGAATTCGCCACACAGGTCAGTATGATTTCTCCTGTTTTAGTTGTGATCATGGTGAGTCCTGCCTTCTTGGGCATAACTTGGATTGGACTCACCCACCGACTGTCGGAGATCGGGTAGATGATCCCAGCATCTAATCACTTGATGATCTCCTTTTTCATGACTTCCTGCAGATTAGGATTCAGACGTCTCTGCATTTCACAGGAAGGTTGTGTGCCCTCTTTAGTATAGATACAGTGTGTGCAGTAAAAGGGGCTGAAGCCAGTCAAAACATCAAGAGTCCATCCAATGGCTCTTTGATGTTGCTGGAGAATAGTAATCAGACGGGATTCCTGATTAGGTGTGAGTCTGAAATTGATAATCACAGGAAACGTCTGATTGGAACCCAAAAAGACGTACTTTAGATGATTGGGAAGAGGCTTGAGTTCCAGAACAGGGTTATTAGCAGCAGCGAGTGGTTCAGGGTGTGTGTCAGGAGCAAGGGAAGGAGTTATGGGTGTGTCTAGGTCAAGTTCAAACTCCTCTGATTGCAGGTTTTGATCCTCTTGTGGTTGATCAGAAGTAGTTAGGTTTTCCTCAATATACGGATCATCAACCATAGCCTTGATATCACATATCTATTATATAACTCCGCAATTAATCCCTTGTTGGGCCTTAAAGATGTCAATCTTTAATGTCTGGTTCCCAAATTTCAGTTCAATTTGGCCCTCCTCACAATTTATGTTGACCCTAGTAGTGGCCAGAAAGGGTCTCCCTAGTATGATTGGTGTATTTTTCAAATTTTCTGGAGCATCCATATCCAAGACTACGAAATCCACCGGGGAATAGAAATCCCGAACCCTAACAATGACATCTTCAAGAACTCCTTTAGGTGACTTAATAGATCGATCTGCCAACTGTAATGTCACCTCTGTTGGTTTGAGCTTAGATTCCTCAAGATGGTCAAGTAGGGATGTAGGTATTAGGTTTATGGAGGCTCCTAGATCCAATAAAGCTCTATCAAATTGGATATCACCAATTGTATAGGAAATCAAGGGAGTACCTGGGTCTTTTGCCTTAGGTGGGAGTTTGCTCAAAATTATAGAGTTGGCTTGCTCTGACAATACGATTGAGCTCCCACTTTTGGTTTGCGGCTTACGCTTAGGTGTACACATGTCTTTCAGGAATTGTGCGTAAACCGGTACGTGGCGAATTGCATCTATCAAGGGGATGTTTATATGGACCCACGGGTTTGGTTGTCCTCTTTCCCTTGGTCAAGGCCTCGGGAAATGGAACCTTGGATGGTTCCTCTAGAATAGGTCCAGGTTCTTGATCTGGGGTAGGAGTATCTTGGATGACTATCCTAGGGTTTGGGTTACTACCAGGCTGAAAGTGGCTTGGGTAAGGTGGGTCATGTGTTGCTTTGCCACTACGGGTTGTAACTGAATTTAGTCCTACCTAGTTCTAGTTCGGTGTCGGTAAAATAGGTGGTTGCTGCTGAAATCCCGAGTATGATGTCGAAGCTTCCATCCCATCGGGTGATGGAGCAGAAGGGGCCTAATAAATCATGTGTGCTTGGCCCGGATTTGGGTTCATAACGCACCTCTAGTTCGGCACGTTATTCGAATTTGGCAGAGGTTGCGAAGGGAGTGTGCTAGGTTGACAGGAATTCGCCATCTAGGCAAGTTGATTGCGAACCTCTATGATCTCGTCTTTGTGCTATTTTTGCATAGCTGCATTCGTCTTTTGAATGTCAGCCAGAGTCTGAAGGATAAGAGTCATCTGATCTGTCTGAGTTGGCCCAGATTGATAGGTGGGGTTGGGCCAAGGCTGAGGCGGCTGATATGGACAAGGAGCTTGTGGATGGGGTTGATATGGTGGTCTTTGATTCTGATTATTTCCCACCCATAGGAAATTGGGATGATTCCGCCATCTAGGGTTATAGGTATTAGAGAATGGGTCATTCTGGATGGCGTTGAGGTCCTTGCTGGTTTGAGGAACCTCGAAAAAATCAGAGTACGAGGGTTTAGAGTTCCCCCAACTAGAGTAGGCAGGGTCGGAGTTTCCTCTGGCCCTAGAGTTAGATGGGGGTGGATACGGGTCCATTCCCTGAGAAGATAGGTGATAGATGTTATGCATAGCTTCCTTCCCAAAGGGCGGTTGTGCGAACGGGTTTTGCACAGAGGTGGCTCACTGCAGATGTCGAGTTAGCTCATCCACCTTTTTCTCAATGATAGAGACCTTGTCCAAACGACTGGCCATCAATTCTAAGTCGACAGATGAGGATAGGCCCTGCATCGCATGTGCCCCCCTTGGATTTGTCGATGTACAGGCATTCGTCATGTCGAATAAGCCCATGGAGTCATTATTGATGGAGTTCTCACACATATTCTCGAGAATCTCCCACATAGTGTCTTCGTGTTGACCCATGATATTTCCTCCGCAAGTTGCATTGACGAATAATCAGATGTCTTCACTGAGTCCCTGGTAAAAAGACTAGACTTGTTCCCATTTAGGAACTCCGTGATGGGGGCACTTTTTTATGAGATCTAGGAAACGAACCCATTCCTCGTGAAGTGGTTCTGCAGGCTGCTATGTGAAGTGCGTGATCTAGTGTCGTAAAGCATTCGTCCGACCAACTGGGAAGAAATTTTTCAGAAACTCGGATTGTAGTTCAACCCATGTGTTGATTGGACGCGTTTGAGTCTGATACCAGTGACTGCTTTGTCCATGAGAGAGAAGGAGAACATCTTCATGAGAAGAATATCCCGATTTTGGACATCTGACCCGAAGGTTTGGGCTAGATGCTTGAGTTGTTTGATGTGCTGAAAAGGATCCTCAGAATTGAGCCCATGAAATTTTGGAATAGCATGAATCATGTTGGGCTTGAGTTCAGAATTAGGACCTCCAGCCGGGATTTGGACTCGAAGTTCGATTGCGACTGCAGCGGGATTGTAATGATCTCGCATCATAGGACGCTGCGGTGGATTCACAAAGGTTTGGAATAAATTATTATGGTGCTAAAGTTGGTTCTCAAGGTTATTCTCTTCTTCTGCGGCTTGTGCCATGATGATGGATGAAGGAGAATTTGGTTCAGATGAATAAGAGGAGATGTCTATGTGATGGGGTTGCTGCACAAACACGGAAGTCGAGGCCTGGCCTCGACAGGAGTGAATGACTAAAGGAGGCCTTAAGGATGATCTTAAGGACCTCCTAATGAACATTCACCGATGGTCTGGATGAGAATAGAATGTGATGGACCCAATCAAGACGCCCAAAAAAAATTTGGATGACTATAAAGGTTCGGGGCGGATGATACCCCTTAGTCAGAAAGTCGTCCACCTAAGAAATACCTGGGCAGCCAGAGAGGGAGTCCCGCAAAGACCCCTACACGGTAGAGCGCCCCCACAGGTTACAGGATTTCCCCCACCTGACCTCTCTTGTCACTGATGTTCCAGGTAGACCAGAATGAGGACTTGACCTCTTAAGTCTATCGGTTTTATTAAAGAGCAAGGGTGCTTAAGATTTCACTTGAACTTTAGATGTATTAAGTGCAAAAAGTGACCTAATTTCAAGGTTGGTTGACCCAACAAGGTGGGTCAACTTCACCTATTTGTCCTTTGAGAAGTTTTAGGTCCATCTTATAGGATTCAAGTGAGATTAAGAGCTTGATTTTTAGGGTTTTCTTGAATAGATCAATTCAACCAAGGCTTAGGCACACATCATTTTGGAGAGTTGATTCTTGCTTATGAAAGTGTGTCTCTAAAACCCTAACTTGAAATCCTTAATTGGCTCTACTTTTGGTCTAATTTAATTTGCCAAATGTGGTATCTAGGCCTCAACCAAGAAAGTGATAGCCCTAGTTAGCTTAAGTGGGTGCACAAATTAGATTTTGTTGTTGAAATCAAATCAGGCAACTTGATGAATTAGCTAAGAATGTAAAGCAAGTAGCCCTAATTGATTTTGCTCTTTTTTCCTTTTCAGAATGAGGGGCTTTTAAGAGAGAGAGTAATCAGAAGTCACCTGCCCCTAGCATGTTTGATGTGCTGCTGTCTTTCTTTGAATCTTCTCTCCCCTGAAACAATCACAACAAAAGAGATATGGTAAGTTAGTATCTGTATCAGAAATTGTAATCAAGAATTTTAAATTGCCCACTGCTCCCCGGCAACGGCACCAAAATGTTAAGCTCACTGAATCCGATTTTAAAAGTATTGCGTTGTAGTACAGTCGAAATAGCGTTCAAAATAGATATAATTGTATTACTCAAAAAGATTTCCAAGGTCGAACACAGGGAGCAAATTAGTATTTAGAAATCAAGATCACAATTTAAACTGAATGAAATTGCAATAGTAGCAGTGTTAGAGTGCAAAAATATGGGAGTAAAATGGTGATTTAGATCACCAAATACTCCTACAATATCAGCAAGGAATTCACTATATGAATATGCAATATAAGCTAGATTCTGTTGTCTGATGGAGGAGTCAAATGACTTAAAGTGTCTGACTTCTTTGTCTTTGCTTCTACTTCTTCATCTTCTCTATTTCTGTTGTTGCCTTTCTAAGGTCCTTCTCTTCTTCAGCTTCTGGCTTCTTCTTCTTTTCCCGTCTTCTTCCTTTGGCTTCTACTCTGCTTCTTTTGCCTTTTCCTTTCTTCTGCTTTAAGTTCTGCGGTCCTCCTCTTCTTCTCCTGGCCTCCTCTTCAGCCCTTGCCTTTGGCCTTCAGCTTTGGCCTTCTCTTCTTCTTCAGACTGCGACTAAGTGTCTGCCGGAGAACCCTGTAGCAAAACCCTACCCCTACCCGCACGCAACTCTCCTCTCTTTCTCTCTTAGGATCTGCTCTCCCAAAGCCACACAGGAATTCGGGTAATCGGGTTGGGTGCGTACCTGGGACCAGGCCCACCGATGTGCGGTAGTGGGTGAGGAGTGCAGGTTGGATTGGGTTAGGCCAGGACTGCGGGGTGTGTTCGCGGACGAGACCGGGTCGGGTGAGTGGGACCTCATCCCATGGATCTGAGGCGAACTGCCTCTGTCACTTTTTCCCTTTATACAGGTGTGGGCACTCTTTCACTTCTGAGGTGGCACTATCCGCCCACCCTTTCCTTGTGCACCTGCAGCTGAGATGGTCTTCGCAATAGCAGCAGCTGTGGAGGCCTTTGACTGGAATCGAGAGCCTGGATGCATGAGCGAGGGAATTCCGCACACCTGGGATAGCAGCACTTGAAGTAGCAAAACCTGGGCGTAGCTTCAAGCTTGCTTCAAGCTCCGTAACAATGGCGGATGGGTTCCTAAACCTGAGAACACAAGAACGGCCTCGCTGCCATGTCAAAACGTTCAGAGAGGGTCACCGGAGCATGGCGGATGTGATGGGGATGTCGGCGTGGCTCAGGGGTGCCTGTGCGTGCGTGCCTAGGGCACATTGTGTGCGAATGTGTGGGTGTGTTCGGTGAGGTGCTTAGGTGAGTGGTGCGGTGTGTGGAGTGAGAGGAAAGGATCAGTGAAGCGAGGCGGAGGTTGTGGGCTTGTCGGCGAGGGTTGTGGTTGCCTATGGAGGTGGGGTGGCCTCACCGGAGTTGATGGTCGGAGATGGAAGGGATGGAGGTGATGGAGGTCGGCAGTGGTCGATCTTGGAGGATAAAGGATGGAGAAGAAAATAGAGAGGAGAGGGAACTTATCTGGGAGGTCAAGGGACGAAGGGGGAAAGCAAAGGTGTCGGGTCTGGTGTGGCCTACGTCGGAGACAAAGGCAGCTCTGGTGAGGTGAGATCAGCGAGGATGAATAGAGGGAAGCGCCTGCTGGTATGGTGAGACGCAGACGAAGTCAGGGAAGAAGGATTCGCCAAAAGTATGGTAGTCGGATGACAAGGAGAAGCAGGGGTTGTTGTCGGACATCGAGGAGCCTACGACTGTGAGGGGAAGAGAGGAATTAGGGGTAGTCGTGGCCGAAATCGAGTGTGGAGAGGTCGGGGAGATCTGGGCTCCTTTAAATAGAGTTCTGGAGGTTGGTTAGGACTTGGGAAGCAAGCTTCCCAAGCTTGGAAAATCACCGGCGATGGAAGCTTGTTAGGATACCCACATCTCTCATGTGTTCGCATGAGAGGTTGGGAAAGAATCATGGATCAAAGATGCGTTCAGATTGGAGGGAATTGAAAGGGAGATTCTCTGAGAAATCAAAGAGATCTCCTTTGTCAAAGGTCGTCGGAGTAGGTCTCCTCCGCGATAATGGCGGAGGGACCTACTTGTGAAGACGATGAGAAAGATAGGGGGCTGGTTGTAAGGATTTTTGAAAGTTAGGGGTAGAAATGTAATCAGGCTAGAAATGTAATCAGGCTAGACCTTTTTGCAAACTAGGTCAAGGCAAACGCATCTTGGGTCCAAATTTTGGTACAAACCTAATTTGGACCTAAGAAATTCAATGGTGAAGTTGGATTTTGGGTTTGACCATGTTTAGCTGGGAAATTTATGTAGAAACCCAATTTGGGGCAATATCTCTCTGAGACCCTATTCTAGGTCAGGGTGGGTTCTAATGGCCAAATTGAAGGTTCTAAACCCTAGAGAATATTTTTATATGATTTTTAGAGGGTTTAAGTGAATTTTATCCTGACCAGAAACTTGGTTAATCAAGTGGGCCTGTTTTTAGAATTTCAAGAAGTCATCTAATTCACAGAACTCACATAAACCCTTTTCTATCAAATCCAACCCACTTGTTATCTTGTTAAGACCATTTAACCTTTGTTTTTCCCTTGAGAAAATCCATGATTGTACTGCATTGGTAAAATTACATTTTTATGCCTTGTTTCTTATTTTCCTCTCAGAATGGTTATGTAGTGAATTATGACCTTCAGTTGGTTATGTAGGAGCATTTGTTCTCTTCATTGGGTCAAAATGAGCTAGTTAGGGCTCATCATGGTGTTCCTGTCACTTTTGCTAGACCCTTAGCAAAACCTTATGGATCAAACCAATTATCTAGGTCGAATGTTTCTGTCAGGATGTCCTACTAAGCTGCAACTCTAGGAATCAAATGTTAATACCAACAATAGGCCCAGAGGTACTCAAGTACCAGCATAGATCCAGAGCTGACTTGCTTCCACCTCAGTCTACCACGAAGGTTTCTAAGGGCCGCAGGAACTATCCTAAGGTTCTTTGGACCCAGTGGTTAAAGCACCCGTGCTTGTAACATGGTTAGCCCAGGTTCAGTTTGCCAGTGCATTTTTTGTAAGAGAGAAAGGGATAGAAGAAGATTTTCATTTGTGGAAAGATTTCTCTCTCTTTTTCTTTTCATTATATTTTTCCTTATATCCAACCTTGGATTAGCCCTAAACACATTATGTATTTGATTCCTTCTCCCCACCATCAATCCTCATAGGGTCCTTAGCAATTGATGTTTCGAGATAGCACCACCCACGGCAACCCCCAGAACCCTGGCTTTCAACACTTCGGGATGGTGTCACCCATGGCGTTCTATAGCTAAATCCAGACCTTGGCAATCGACATTTTGTACTAATGCTGCCCATGGCATTTGAACCAGCATAAGGTGCTTACGTGCCCTCCGTAGGATATTTAGATATCTTAGGAGACAAACATCGAGGAGACGATATGTTATTGCGCATCTTCGAGGGGAATTTCCTGCCTCTCCGCACTGGGAACTCGTCCAAATCAACTTGTGTTTTTGAGCCGCTCTTAATTTAGATCTTAGGACCATTTTCAGAATAGCATAATGCATTTTGGCATGATTTCATATTTAAGCACACTGAACTAGACTGTGTGTGATTTAGGGTGCTTAAGTTATTGAGTCCCGTAAACCAGAGGTCAGTTAACAGGGTCGAATAATCCCTAAGCCTTAGACCTAATACACAAGCTTTGCATTTTCCCCAACCTCTTGAGGATTAATCTGGATCTTGACAAGTACGTGAGTGTTTAAATCTTAGAATAGATCCAAAAGGCCTAAGGTCGGTATTCGCCACTAATCTCTTAAGTTTTAGCCTTCCAGGTCTTAATTCATCATTCGATCCAACCTAGAAATTAGGTAAGTTCCATATTATTTTTAAAGGACTCAATTTTTTTCTTTATCTTTTTGCTCCTTTCTTTTCTTTTCAATTTTCCTCCCTCCTTTTTCTCATTTTTCTCTCAAATGGATCTTCTTTTTCCTTAACCTCCATTTTTTTATACGAAATCCTTTTGTGATTTGATTTTCACAGCATTTTGTACTTTTCCCCCTCATGCCTACGATTTGCAATGTCCTCATTATAAATTACGTGTGTTCGAGTTTAGCTTAGATCGTACATTAGAATAAGGTCAAAGGGTAGGTGGATGGGTCGGGGTGACTGTTGTGGATGATTTTAAGCTTTGATATAACACTACAACAAAGAAGGGTTTTGGTCACGATTAAAAACCATCACCAATTAGCGTCAGCAAAAGTTGCATTGCGGAATGGTCTTTAGTGACAGTTCCACCAAGAACCGTCACCAAAGGTAGAGATATTTGGTGATGGTTCCACCCAAAACCATCACCAAAGCTTGAGACTTTGGTGATGGTTCCACCCAAAACTGTCACCAAAGCCCCCACCGTAGCTAGGTTCCACAGCTTTGGTCATGGTTATAAATGGTGACCAAAGGATTTGGTGACGGTTTCACCAAGAACCGTCACCAAAGGTGGAGATATTTGGTAACGGTTTCAGCTTTGGTGATGCTTCCACACAAAATCGTCACCAAAGCCCCCATTGTAGCTAGGTTCCACACCTTTGGTCATGGTTATAAATGGTGACCAAAGATGTTTAGTCACAGTTGTAGAACCGTGACCAAAGAGAAAGCTTTGGCCACGGTTCCTTAATCGTTACCCAAGGCTACCTTTGGTCACGGCTAATAAACCGTGACCAAAGGTCTCTTAAAACAAAAATATTAATCCCATTAGATTCACGGCTAATAGACCATGCCTTTTCTTTTCCCAAAAAAAGGGTCTTAAAGCCAATAAGCTATATTGGAGATATGAAGCTATTGTTTACCTATTATCTCTATCCTTGATATTATACACCATTTACCCATTTTGTGAATATGCTATGTTGCCCTCCATGCCCTACCTGTGTGCAGGTGACATAGGTTGATATGCACAAAGGACTTTGTCTTGAAATGTTGGTGAATTCCAATCTAATAAGGATGTTTTGTTTTTCATTTTTCCTAAATTGTTCTGACATCTCTCTCCAGTCCTCTTTTCCTTTCTTTTTTTTCCTTTGTTTGTTTTTTTTGGAAGACTCTTTCCATGTTTTATGGAAGGTTGTGGGTTTTTATGCTGGATAAAAATTTCAAGAGGTTCTTGCTCAATGATGACAAGGATGCAAATTTTAGTTTATATCTTTTCTCATGCAGTTTTTTGCCAGTTGCACTTTGAATGGCATCTTCTTTCAAAATCTCTATGTCTGAAGGAGACATCTGCAGTTTGCATGTAAATAGTCCATGCTCCAATCAAGAACTACAGCGTGTAAAGATGAAAGAATGTAATCCCAATGGTGGTGCAATCAAATCCTTATCCATTGTATACACTGATTCAGAGCAGGATCTTTTGAGGAAGGCAGCTCAAAGCTTGAAGAAGTTTCTGTTGCATTTGCAAAAGTATTTGTTAACGGGGACAACCGCGACGCGTCTCTTATAGTAGAGTCATTGTAGTATAGGATAAGACGGCTCTACGGTTGCCGTTACAATTAAAAATTTATTACTCGGAAATAAAAGAGTTCCCGAGGTCGAACTCAGGGAGCAAGTCGTATTCTAGAAGTACAGTATTTCTTATTACAAAAATAAAGAGAGAGAGATGAAAATTTGGCTTCTCCTTCTTCTCTTCTTTCTTCCTCTTTGTCTTCTCTTCTCTTTGGCTCTTGGTTTCTTCTTCTTTGTCTATCTCCTCGTGGTCTTCTCTTCTGCCTTCTGTTCTTCCTTGTGTTCTCTTCTTCTTTCTTTTTCTTCAGATCTTCTTCTTCTTCTTTTTCTTCTTTCTTGTCTTTCCTCTTCTTTGCCGCGGTCCTGCTTCTTCTTTTCTTCTTCCTTGCCTTCAAGACGTCGTCTGATTTTGCAATCAGACGACTTAAACCGCTGCTGCTACAGTGTCTCCCTTAGCTTCCGTCTTCTTCTTCTTTGTGTTCTCTTCTTCTTCTTCTTTTTTCTTCCGCAGTCCTTCTTCTTCTTCTTCTTCTTCACCTGTGCCTGCACACTTCAAGGTTTTCGTCAGAGGGCAAAACCTACTCTACCCTCCCCCCCGCGTCTCTCTCTCTTAGAATTCGCTCTTAGGAAAGCTCTCCCAGGGCAACCGGGTAATCGGGTACGCGGGTCGCGCCCGGGTCCAGGCCCACCAGCGTGCGGTGGTGGGCGAGGAGTGCAGGTCGGGTTTAGTCGGGTCGGGCCAGGTCCGCGGGGCGTGAGCGCGGACGAGGCCGGGTAATCGGGCGGGTGAAGGGGACCTCACCCCGTGATCTGAGGCAAACAGCTTAAGGCACTTTTTGCCTTTAAGCGCCCGCGCGCCTCGGCGAGTTTCCGAGGTGGGACTAAATGTCCCACCCTAATTTGGGCGCCCACGCAGAGGAAGCAGCGGGTAGTTGAGGCTTCACGCGAGGGCTTCGCCCCAGCTGCAGCCTGGGACTCTTCGTGAAGATACCCCACGCAGCCTGGGAGCCTGATTTGGGCGTGACGCGCCTGGAGTAGAAGGTCGAAGGAGCTTCGCTGCTCAGCAATGGCGATGGCGGGCGCAACACCTGTTTACAGAGAAAGGGCCTCTTGGCCTAATCAGATATGCGGAGGACCTTCGCCGTAGCACGGCGAAGGTGATCGGGGGGTCTGCAGGTGGCGGGGCGGAGCCTAAGGGCTGTCCTAGGTCAAACTGCAGGTGGCGAGATGGGTTTGTTCGGTGGAGTTGCAAAGGGCGATTCGGGGGAAGTGGAAGGGCGGAGGATGATCAGGGTGAGGAGGCGAAGGTTCTGCGGGGGTCGGCGAGCCGTGTGGGTTGCTGGAGTGATGGGAGAGGGTCGCCGGAGTGTGGCCGGAGGTGGAGAAGGTGAGGGTGATTAGGCGCGGTCGAGGGGTAATTAGATAAAAATAGCAGGGGGAAAAGAAAAAGGGGATAGAGGAGACTAATTCTAACCTAGCTAAAGTGACGAAGGGGACGAAGAGGCTGCCGGCTCGTACCTACCGAAGCTAGAGAAGAAATGCCCAGTGGGGGAGAACAGCAGCGACGACGGGGCAGAGGCAGCGCGCGCCGGTATTGCGCGACGCGGAGGAGAATCAGGAAGAAGTCTCTGCTGCTGGTATTGTGGCAGAGCGAAGAGGAGGAGGGGGAGGAACCGTCGGAGCTGGAGGGCTTCTGCCGGAGTGGGAAGAGAGGAAAGTGAGGGGGTATCTCCGTCAGATCCGAGCCAGGAAGAACGGCGGAGCGACGGGGGTATTTATAGGGGCAGAACTAGAGAGGAGGGTGGAGGGAGACGACGTGTCTCCCTCGCCGGAGGACGCCGGAGGAAGGATACCCATACCGTCCGTGCGTTCGCACGGCCGGTATGGGTGGTTGCAGCCATCAGGGGGGTGTTCCTGCGATGGCTGACGACGCAGGGCACCCCCATTTGACTTGGCAGGCCCCCCCTCACCCTGCGCTGCGCCATGCTCCGCGCAAGGTCGCCGGAGCATGGTGCTGCTCAGGTTTTGTAGGAGGGACCTAAATGCAAAGAACGAAGGAGAGTTAGGGGCCAAAATGTGAGGGCTCAAAAGTTGAGGGTCAGAAAGTAAATATATGAGGACCAAAGTGTAAAGTTGGTCAAGAAGGTTTCTTCTTAGGCTCAAGTTTTTATACATGACTAATTAGGACCTAAGGATTCTGATGGTGAATTTTATTTCTAGATTAAACCTTGTTTGTCTGGTCAAATTACGCAAAAACCCAAATTAAGTTGTTAATTGGGTATGGTTCTCAATGTAGGTCAAAATGGGTTTCTAAGGCCAAATTGAAGGTTCTAAACCCTAGAGATTATTTTTATATGAATTTTAGAGGGTTTATTTGATTTTTTATCTACCTCGAACCTCGTGTATTTAAGTGGGTTTATTTTTAGGGTTACAGGATGTCATTTAATTCTTCGGAGTTGCTGTAGCCCTTGTTGAGTCATTTCATCCCACTTTTCTTCTTATTAGGTTGTTTTGACCTATGTTTGGACCCTGAGTTACCCTATTTTCAGATTGGATTGGTGAAATTGCATTTTTACCCCTCAGTTTATGTTTTCTTTGCAAACTCAGAATCCTCTGAGTTAAGCCTTTCTTTGAGTTATGTAGGAGCTTTTTCTTCTCTGCATTAGGTCAAAATGAGCTAGTTATGACTCATGATGAGGTTCTCATCAGTATTGCAAGTTGAAGTCTCCAATGAACTGTTATCTAACGAAGATATTAGCTCAGATCAGTGTCAAAGAAATAATAACAATGGTGATACAGGATTGCAGGAGGTGAATGTGCTTGACACCACCAATCAAATTGCAAAGAAAAGATTGAAGTCAGCTACATTTCCTTGGGTAGAAACTAGAAATTCATCTAATGCACCTGTTATTGACATTTCATCTGTGCAATTAGCCGAAAGCCACACTTATCAAGATTCAGGAGATTCTGTTCTGATCAAATCTCAGAAAGCTATGTGCACTAGATCTGTGTCACTGCCAGTAAGTTCATCTGCTTAGTTATTTGCACTTTATTTCTTGTAGTCTGATTATCAAGGTATTTTGACACTCTTACACATATGCATCCTTGTTAGTATACACAAAGCATTTGCAATTAAGGAATAGGGTTGGTCTTGTTTTTCACATGATATTTCTGTGATGTCTGTAGTATTTATTTCTTGCTTTATGCTTTGCTTGCTGTCGAATACAACGCACGTATTTACAATTTGAATTTATTAGTAGCAAAACTGTAGCAATAATAATTGGATGGAGTCACATTTTTTTTAATTTTATTTTTTGATTGTAGCTGATTCTATCCTTACTAAGCGTATGGCAACAAGCATTGGTTTATAGCAATGCTAGTGGGAAAGATGCCTATGGATGCTTATGTTAAACACATGGAACCTTACATTGTACCATTGATATGTTGGAAGATCACCTCAAACCATGTGTAATTTCAATGACAGCCAGATCATTCGTGTGACTAAAGTCAACTGATTGACCATCTTGACATTTGGCCAAATTCAGGAGCCATACATTTTAGAGGATTAGGAAGCAAGGTGTCATGTAGAGCTCTACAGGTGGTGGAAAGAGAAGTGGATGATTAGGAGGATGAATAAATAGTGGAAGCAATTGAAAAGAGTGAGTGCTATTGGTGGGAAGGGATGATAAGGAAGGGCTTGAATGGTAGAAGTCAGGGTTAGGGTGGGATATTATAATGCACAAAGACTGGTGGTTCTTGGAGAAAAGTTTACGGACCCACCTACTATGTTGGACTACATTTATTGGAAGGTAGCTGCCTACAATTTAAATGTTGCAAAAATCTGCAAGACTAAATGTCACAAATATCTCTTTTTAACCTTGGTTTCAGATGTAATTCATGTGATCGTCAGAGACCTCTAATTACTAAAGGAGATTGGAAATAATTGGAAGTTTTGAGATTTCTTCATTAGCTAGTGTTCCATGTTTATTCATACTAATGTGAGCAACAACCAAACTAACAAACCAAAATTTAAAGAAATCTACTTGCTGGTGGGATTATCTAGATACAAGGTAGGTTCTAATTACCCTTCCAGGCAGGATTATCTGGAACTGTTGCTTTACCCTTGTAGCTTGCATGATCTGGAAGGCAAGTTTCATAAAATCCAAAGTCATCAAGAACTGATGTCTTGCTAACATGATCCTTAAACAACTTGAGAATTTGATTACCCTGATCAAGTCTCACCTGTTGATCAAGAATAGGAAATTGCAATTAGAATGACCTTTACTAAAAGAACACGGTGACTGGAATCTATTTGGTGCTTCATGAAAGTATACCAGCTGAGTGTCTCTACTATTTGTCACAGGCTTATTCTCATTGTTGGCTCCCTCATCATGCAAATAAGCAAGCCCTCGAGCCATTCCAAGAATTATGTTGAATCTTTGTTTCTAGTTAGGGACCCATGCTGTTCACCTATTAGGTAACCGCTAAAAAAAGAACAACACCACAAATCAGAGTTAAACAAAAAAGGGTGAAAGAAGGAAAAAATGGTAGGTAGATCTGATACCTGTGCTCTTTTTTGCCAATTATAGAATAATAACTAGAGTCCACTACTGCTGTTGGTGCTACTACCACTGCAAAAGCTTCATACATTCACCACAAATGCAAACATACTCATATCATTATCTCCCACATTCATATACCACAAATGCAAATATATATTCTACCATTCATATATATATATTCCATTAGTCACCACATGCATGATACTCATTCATAAATAAAACACATGTATATATAACATGTTTTGAAATGTATACATAAAACTAGACATGTGAAAATGAAAAAAATCTAGGCAACTATGGAATGGCTTCTATGCCGCCTGTTCCAGAACCCCCGCAATCATCATCAGGTGGATGAGGTGGGAGGTGAAAAGAAGAATGATCTGCACCACCTCATCCCAATGCACTTAAGATTGCTTGAAACTGTTCCTGCATCTGTGCTTGCATCTGCTTCCATTCTTGTTGTGCTTCATGTCTTTGTCATTCTAGTAGATCATTTGTCTTCTCCAACTTTGACATAACATCATTTAATTTCTCTTGAAAGGTCTCCGCCTATGTTTGTAACTATTGCAACCTCTCTGAACCCCCTGATCCCTTTCTTCCATACCAACTAGTCACAATCTCGCTCTCACCAACACTATAAACAAAACCACCATGCTCGGGGGGCATAACTGTCCTAAATGCTTGCCCTGTTGCCATAGGCTATAATGGACTAGTCTCTGATTACTCATCCATATCATCACTAGAAGGATGCATCAACTCCATCATGCGACCCTACAAATAGTTGAGCTCATGGTAAGTTCTCCTGTTTATCAGTAAGTTATTCATCACTTGTTTCAACGAGCTTACATGTCTCTCTTGATATAATGGATCAATACAAACACGGGGGCCATTAGCAGTAGACTTGCTATGAATCCTCTCATAGATTGAAACACGATCAAGTTGTACACCATTATGGGTACCTGACTGCATATTTGAGATGTGGTTATAAATTAAGTTATCCTAAATTTTAGCTTCTCTTATTTAAGTCTCCTAACTTGTAAGTTTTATAATAGATATTATAATCAATAGTTTTTGTATTGTTAATTAAGCTGGTCAAAATGTACTTACATAATTATCCCTTAAGGTATCTATACTCATCCGTCCCAAGCAGTGGGTTGCAATCGGAGCTTTCGCCCTATTAGCTTTATTTTTCTTAGCTTGCTCCTATAACAGCAAATTATTGAAATTATGCCCTATTCATTTTGCTTTTAGAATAGAAGTAATTAATATAAAATATTAATTACCTTTGTGTTTTCCTGATCCCAATATTTACAGCACTCCACCCAATGACCAGCTTGTACTCTTGGTGGCATGTCTCTCAATTCATCATCATAATTCTTACCAATAAAAAACTATTTATATATACAGAAAAGTTAGCAACACCTAAAAGTAAATAGTTGTGTTATTGTGTTATTATAAATTCTATTTCAATGCTTATGTCTTACTTGGCTTTTAAGCTCTTCTCTCTGAAGAATATATGCAGTCATCATTGGATTTGTTCCCTAATCATACGTCACCTGCATTTTATATTATAATGAATAATTATATAAAGGATTTTAAGTAAACCAAATGAATGACATAACAACAATATCATATTAATACCCCTAGCTCATGAATGAACTTATCCTTATGTTGCTGAAGAACTTGCCTCTAATCAAAATAGCATGGGGGTATCAATAGTCTCACAAGTGTAGGGATCCTGCTATTAAAGGGAGCGTAACGTGAACATCTTCTGCTACAATTTAGTTCAACCATTATTCGAGTCTCTTCAGTTAATTTTCTCAATTACAAATTCCTTATCTTACCCCTTGGCTTTGATTTTATACCTACAGTAAACAAATAGTCAAAATAAAATTGTTATAAAGAATTAATATCAAAGAAAATTAATGTGAGAATTTATATACCATTAGACCCTGCTTGACTCTGCTCTTGAGATTGGCACTGTGACTGACTCTGTGGCTGACTATTCCGTTGAGATTGGCTCTGTGACTGGATCTGAGGAGGGTCTATGAATTAAGATGGTGCCTGCTGCTGGGACTGGCTCTGGGGATGGTGTAGGGGCTGAGCTGGTGTCTGCTACTGGGACTGGCTTTGGGGAGGGTGTAGGGGTTGAGCTCATGTCTGCTGTTGGGACTGGCTCTGGGGAGGGTGTAGGGGCTGAGTTGGTGTTCGCTTCTGGGACTGTCTTTGGGGAGGGTTGAGAGGTTGAGCTGGTGTCTGCTATTGGGACTAGCTCTGGGGAGGGTGTAGGGGCTGAACTGGTGTTTGCTGCTGGGACTGTCTCTGGGGAGGGCTGAGTTGGTGTCCGCTGCTGGACTGGCTCTGGGGAGGGTGTAGGGGTTGAGCTGGTGTCTGCTGCTGGGACTGGCTCTGGGGAGGGTGTAGGGGCTGAGTTGGTGTTCACTGTTGGGACTGTCTCTGGGAAAGGTGTAGGAGCTGAGTTGGTGTCAGCTGCTGGGACTGGATCTGGGGAGGGTGTAGGGGCTAAGTTGGTGTCAGCTACTGGGACTGGCTCTGGGGAGGGTGTAGGGGCTGAGCTAGTGTCTACTGCTGGGACTGGCTTTGGGGAGGGTGTAGGGGCTGAGCTGGTTTCCGTTGTTGGGACTAGCTCTGGGGAGGGTGTAGGGGCTGAGCTGGTGTCTACTGCTGGGACTGGCTCTGGGGTGGGTGTAGGGGCTGGGACTGGCTCAAAGGAGGGTGTAAGGGCTGAGGTTGTGTGTGCCTAGGTGGGAGCTGAGAGTGAGGCTGTGTATTTTGTTGAGGTCTATGCTGAGGCCTAGATTTTACAAGAGCATGAGGTGGGATCATGGCATGTTGAGTATGAGATCGAAGTCGAGTATGAGGTAGTGGCAAAGTCTGAAGAATGGGCATGTGGGAAGGCAACTGGAGTTGATGGTCATGCTGTGAGTGGGGTTGAGGGTCATGTTAGGGCTTAGGCTGGGTGTTGATGCCACCATCGTGTCCTTGGACCTAGTCATCTGGCTCAAATGAAGAGTCATCACTGCGCATTTCAAGATAATACTTTTTTTATGCCATCAACTTCTCAGGTACCATCTTTAGATGTTAAAAAAATTATTAATTACAAAAAATACAATAGAAGGATGATTATATCATCAAATATAAGATGTCATACATTTTATAAAAGGAAATAAGAGATGAGCTACAAATTATAAAAGGATGATGTCATACTTTTTATATAGTCAACTGTGACGAAATAAGTATGCCAAAGCAAGTAAAAGATCAACCCAGTACAATAAGAAAACCTACAATGGAGAAAATATATGAAAAATTTTTTAAGAATGAAATAGTTAAACTTTAGAAAATAGCTTAATTGAAAACGTTTACCTCAAATATCAATATCCATTGCATCATGACCTATTTCTTCATCTTGTACCACATCTTGGTATGCTTCAGAATCAAAGTCGGGATCCTTATCATGTTGTATATCAAAATAATCATGTGGCATTGTTCTTATTGGTACTATCCAGCCATTCCTACCATTATTAGGCACGTAAAAAACTTCAACTTGACAAGCTAATGTAAATGGTTCAGTTGCTTGAAGAATTATACGATCCTTATTCAAACTTATAAAATCAGTTTTTTTGTCCACTTTAACATCATATCTGTTGTTAAAAATATCAAACCAGTCATACTTAAATAAGACGACTCGACGATCATGACTATAACTGACTTCTACAATCTTTTTGATTTTCCCATAGTAACCATCACAACCAATTTGTATGCCATAACATTTCACAATAACGCCTGAATGTTGTGTCGCCTTCAAATAATCAACTGACTGCACTCTAAATTTGAATCCATTTATTATATATCCAGAGTGATAATGTGCATGACTTAAAGGTATGTTCATCATTACATCAAAATCTTCTATCCATTGCGGCTCATTGTTTTGTTTCATTTCTTGCACATGAGTTCTGAACCAGTCAATGAAGTCTTCTTTACATCTAGAAATATGCGAAGATTGTCGAAATTTTTCATAAAAATTCAGAATCTACTTTAATATATATATATATATATATATGAGCTAATCGTTGATCATTTTTAGACATTGGTTTAAATTCCATTCATATGATTGGCCTTCCTCGAATATCAAATACTAAAAAACAATCTTCCACATTTTCACTGTTCTGTCTATCATCATTCCTTTCCAATCGATTGAATCGATTATCTGGACCATTCATATACATCGCACAAATGTTAATGCATTCTTCTATAAGATACCCTTCGACAATTGAACCTTCTGGCTTAGCCTTATTGAAGACGTAATCTTTCAATTTTTTCAAGAAGCGCTCAACTGGATACATCCACCTATATTGAATTGGTCTAGCAATCCTTGCTTCATTCACTAGGTAGATATAAGATGTACCATGACATCGAAAAATGCAAGAGGAAAAATCTGCTCCATCTTGCATAATGGCAACTGTGAGATCTTGCCAATAAGGGAGCTCCATGAAGAATATGCTCTTCTTTTTAAATCTAGAATTACGTAAATCTTTAAGATCTTTCTGAAATAGATGACTCAATTGGATATTACCAATTTGTTGTAACTTCTCCATTATTTTGTATCCTGACAACCTGATTGTATCTATTCTTAGAAAATTTCTTAGATTCTTGGATGAATAGCAGTATGGTTTACCATCAAATTTGTCTTTAAACTTGGATTGTCACCATCTATGCTCAATTGGTAGGAATCTACAATGCCTTAAATAACATAATTTATTGCTTTCAGGTAAACGCAAGTAATGAGTATCATCCATACATATAGAACAAGCCAACTTACCTTTAGTGCTCCAACCAGATAAATTTGCATAAGTTGAGAAATCATTAATAGTCCACAACAGTGTTGCATGCAACTTAAAAAATTATTTTCTAGCTACATCATATGTTTCAACCCTGCTATACCATAGCAATTTCAACTCGTTGATGAGTGGTTGCATGTAAACATCGATTGCATTTCTTGATACCTTTTTCCCAGGGATGAGAAGCGTCAGCATCATAAACGAAGATCTCATACACATCCATGGCGGCAAATTATATGTGATGATCACCACTGGCCATACTGAATATGACGGATGGATATTTTTGAAAGGATTGAATCTTTCACTTGCAAGACCAAGCCTAGCATTACGTGTTTCCTCTGCAAATAGAGCATGTTTGTTATCAAATGCAGCCCACTCGTCAGAATCTGTTGGATGACGCATAAGTCCATCTCGTGATTTGTTATTATGATGCCATGTCATCCACTTTGCAGTTTTACTCGACATGAAAAGACGTTGTAGCCTAGGAATCAAAGGAAAGTAATGTAGTACCTTCCTTGATCGTTTCTTCCCTCGGGTATTTGAATTGGTATTTTCTTCATATCTTCCTTCTCCACATTGCATGAAACTATTCAAGCATGCATTTTCTTTAGTGTACAACATACAATCATTCTTACAAGCATCAATCTTTTCACACTTCAAGCTAAGTATGCGAAACTGTTTCTTCGCATCATACCATGATTAAGGAAAATCTTTGGGATTATTTAACAACTCTTCTATGAACTTAAGGACATCAGACATTAACTTAGATGTTGCCTTATTCATTGATGAGAGACTCATCATGATCTCTAATTACCCCTAATTAACTATTCTTCCTAGTTAATTGGCTAAGATTATGAACATATAAGGGATAATTATTAAATAAGGGATATTTAGTAAAGGACCGTAAAAATAAGTTAAAAATGACATTTTATCATTCAATTAACATTATTAATAATCTAGATAATAATTGGACTCGAAATCCTATTAATCGTTCCTTTAATTAATAAGTTAAGTAACTTAAATATAATGTATACCTAAGTATATAATAACTTAAGTAATTTTACTTACTCTAATTAATTAATCTAAAAGGGTCAAAAATGTAAATTCAAGGTGAAAACATAATATTTACCTTATTTACTAGCATATATAAAAAGTTGAAGAAGATCTAAGTTAAAATAAACCTTCAAAACCTGGGTTTACATTTTGGTCCTTAAAATTCATTGCAATCGGGTCCTTAATTCTCACATAGGTCCTTAAGTTTCATTTCATATAAGTCCCTTTCCTTCTTCTTCTTCTTCTTCTTCAGCTGAATGGACGCTGGCAACGGAGAGTCATGCCATCGCACGATCACCGCCCTACCGACATCACTCTTCTTTGTCCAAGCTCTTGCAGCTTGCGCTCACCACCTCCTCTTCATCCACCAGTCTGGATTAATCGAAAATCCTAATTTCCAGTGGGAGATAACCTCACCGTCGTCGAAGAAGACGCCAGAGGTTAAGCTCCTCAAGCTCCTTCTTCGGCCAGACCTTGCCACTTTCTTCATCGCAACTACTATAAATACCCCCTCACCCCTTCGATTTCACTCAAGTTGGCTCCCTTCCCTCTTCTAACACTGCAGCCGACTTCGATAGGCTATTCATCCAAAACTTCGGCGACTTTCCATCTCACTTTCCGACTTGCTCCATCCATTCTGATCAGCCGAGGAGATCCGTCGTGGTCTGCCACGTCTCTGGACACAGGCGCCGACCAAAGGAATCCTCTGCCTCACCTCAAATCTGCCCACCGGAGATCTTCCTCTACACCTTTTGATTTCATCGTCCGCTATGAACATTCGGCGGAACCCTATTGACCCCTTTGTCCAGGTAACAGTAGATTAGGAGTAGGAGTAGGATAGCTTAGTTAGTTAGATAGTTAGTTAGATTAGAGTTAATGTTAGAATTTTAGTGTTCATCTTCTCTGACTCCGGCGAGCTCCTTGAGCTTGCCAGAGTCTTAATCTTGTCTTTTTAACTCACTGTCCACCTTCCTTTAACCCTCACAATCACTTCTAGCCCATTAAAACACTTAATTGATCACTTAATCGCCTAAATCAACTTCACCTCCACCAACTACTGTTGCTGTCCATGGTGACAGAAGCTGGGCTTAGATTCACCTTCATAGGGTCTTCCATCATCTATTCATCACTTAGGGACCCTAATCGACACTTTAATATGTAGAATTACCACATATAACTTAAACGCCTAATTTTTAATTAAACTCCTGAGCTTGCTGTCAATGGCGGCTCAGGAGCAATTCAAATCCTTAATTATATATATATTTATGATCATAAATACTTGTTGACTTGTTTAACCACTCAATTAAGTGGTAAAACAGGTCCTGAGCTTAATCCACATAGATCTTTTGAAAAATGAAATTCAATATCAAACCTTTTCTCTAATGAAATAATGAAGAATTAATTGAGTTCTTGAGGTTCCTGAGGTTAATATCAAACCTTTTCTCTAATGAAATAATGAAGAATTAATTGAGTTCTTGAGGTTCCTTGCAACCTCAGGAACCTTCTTAGATTAAAAATGGCATAAATTCACAATCTGTGCACACTTTTCATTCTTTCTGGACTCACCGGAGCTCTGGCGAGCTTCGACGAGTAAAAATCTGTTCTTCAGCCTACAGAACTTGGTGTGAAGCTCCAGAATGATGAAATGATGATCACTGATTAATTTGCAGTTGTTTATTTGAGGATTAAGTATCTGGAGCTTAGATTGAGGTTTCATCTTCTCCAACTCTGGTGGAGTTGGAGAAGTCTGACAGAGAGGTTTGAGGAGCATTTAGTGAACCTAGAAGCTTCAGTGTAGTGCACTGAAGCTATTCATGCCTTCAAATCTGTGAAGCAACCTCTCAAGTACTCTGACGAACAAACACCATTAGGAGCTCATGCAGCGAGGTTGGAACCCTAATTTCTAGGGTTTAACCATCTATTTTAAAGGTTGAATGAGTTCCTGAGATTGAAGAGATGCTATTTTAGGCATTAATTCCCTGTGGAGAGGTTTGAATCATAAAGTCAAATTTTTGAGCTTTTCAGTCAAACCTGAAGAGAAGATCCTGATTTTGAGCTTGAATTGAGGAATTGGTGAGATAGAGTTGATTCTGAGATGTCTGTGAACAGTATTAAAGTGATTAGAATGAGCTTAGACTTGTAATTTGGTGAGAATTCTAACCCTGCTAGTTTGGGTTGTTTTCGAACCCAAACTAACAGCAGTGGTATTTTGACGAAATTTGAAATGAAATCCTTCCTAGATCAATTTGTTATAACCTTTAGAACTTGTTTAAATCATTCAGATATGTTCTTTTATGTCTATCTATCTATTTTAGGTTGTAAATTTTATTCTCTGAAGCTTTCAGAGAAGCTTCAAGCTTCTCTGCTGTGCCTGAAGCTTTAAGAGCTTCAAGACTCACTCTAGCAGTTGCGAAATCATTTATATAAACTGTTCAGACCTTTAGTTAAGAGAGATAAGTCCATCTGTGGACACTGTTAACTTAAAACCACTTTCCAGGCAATAAAAACCCGTAGGAACCCCTTGATTTCACTCTTCAAATTGAAGAGGAAAACATCCTCTTATCTTAAAATTGACCCTGCAAACTTGTAGATCTACCTTAGAGCTTTCTAGCAAGCCTTGAATCACTTGGAACGGAGCTCTGAGCTAGGAGATATGGTCGATTGAAATCAGGTCTGGAAGGGGGAACATAGTTCCACATCGGTTAACTACGAGCACGCGACTGGGAATAAAACTAATTTGTTGTATAGGCTCCCTAGTCGTCAAGCACTGGGCGCAAGCTGAGCATCTGAACATCTGACCTATTGAGCATGTGTGTGTGTGTGTGGGCATGTGTGCCTGCGGGTGTGCGCCCGAGTGGGCGTGAGCGAGTGTGGCCCTGGGTGGGCGAGGCCTGGGAGGCGGTTGGCTCAAAAGTATGAATCGAAAAATAAACCAAAATCGAACCTAATTGAAATCAGGCGAGGATCGAGTAGGATCTGGTCCCACCCTGATGTTAGGGTGCTGTGTATCCTCGAAAGGACCTCACTGCAAATAAAATAATTTTTGGTTGAAAAGGAAAATAAACTTGATTCAGTTGGCTTAAAGCTGATGGCTAAGTGCTGAAGACTAAATACTGAGGAAGAAGTGCTAAGGCATAGAGACTAAGTGTTGAAGAAGAACAGGCACTAAGGAGCAAGGGAAGAAGAAGGTAGGGACATAACAGGAGAAGAAAATAAAGAGCTCGAGAGAAAGTAAAAAAAATAAAAGATAAAAGATAAAAGGAAAAGAAGAGAAAGAAAGAAAGAAGAAGAGAGAGGCTGAAGAAGTAAAGAAAAGAATTTATTTTTCTTGCATCATTTTAATTTATTTTTGTTCTTAAATGTTGTAATAAGGCATGTTTTAATAAAAGAACTCTTATTGCCTTAATTTCTTTGAAATAAAATAGAAAATTAACATGTTTACTTGTTAATAAAGTACATCATTTGAGTAAATGTGTTTTTCATATGGAATTTTGTATATTCTTTATAGTTTAAATCATTTGGTAAAATTCATGCTTCATAATTAACTTAATTATAATACCTCCTAAACTTAAAGAAAATAAAAGATAATTTGTGAATTTAGAATGAATTATACCTCCCAGCGAACGACCTGGACTCAACCAGTAAAAATTTCTAAAATGTTAGGTTAATTCGACCCTATACTACATAACCGACACAATTTCGAGTTAACCTAAGTGGCTTTTTCTACTCTTAATTAAGTAAAATTAACTTAATTACTGAGTTGAGTAAAGTTACCGATCATTCATCACTTTAATTTGAAACATTCTCAAAAGAAAAGAGAACCTTGACATGGAATTAATTCCAAGAGCAATGGGTTCCTCTACTGCCTTCAGTGCATCATAAAAATGATTACAATCTCCAAACATTATCTATATTATCAGCATTTGTAGCCCTCATCTCTTCTAACATCTTTGCAACATTATCACCTCCAATATCTTCAATGTGATTCTCAACATCATTATCAACAGAAGGATAAGTGATTTCTTCTCCATGTGAGGTCCAGACTGTGTAGTGAGGCCACCAACCGGTACAAATAAGTTGCTCAAATACTATGTTACGATTATGCATAAATCCATTCAAACCACTTTTGCATGGACAACAAATTCTCTCGTAGAAGTCTCCTCTTCTATATTGCTTCCTATCTTCATGGAATGCCTAGTCTAACAATGAAATCACTCCACTCTTACATTGAAAATAATCAGAAATCCTCAAACCAATCCAAGACTTATCCATGGAAACCTATAATCAAATAAACCCACAAACAATGAAAGTAAGTTACATAAAGAAACTTCAGATATTTATATATCAAGAAGTATTTGAATTGTATCAAATGATAGGATAAGTTTTTGAGAATATTAGACACTTGGATCATATTACGTGAACTTTAGGGAAAATTGTATTCAGCCCTTATAGGCGAGACCATTTTTTCATTTGCATCCAATATATGATTGCAAGACAGCTACCCTCTACCCCTCTTAGCCTTAGACCAATGCTCTTTCTCCTTTCCCATGAAGTAAAATGAAATGATTGATCTTCACAGAGAAAAGAACCTAATAAACATAATATAAATGCCATTGTTTAGACTTTATAAATCAAATAACTTAAAGAGTAAAACTATAAGGTCCGACTCAGGGTTTGTATTTAAAGTCAATTCCGTTCTCATTTTTGTGCTTTTCATCAGGTATCGAAACCCTTGAAAGATCGATCATACCACCATGAAGTATGAATATTTCGATGCCCCTTGTAGAAAGGTCAATACCACATAACCTAGAAATATTACCCTCCATGAAAAAAATAGCCCTCAATGAAGCTGCGCTGGTGACTATATTAATGGAGAAAAAAATCATGCGTAGATCTTAAAGTATAATGAAAGATCCTTGTATTATCATCAATTTCTTCCCAAAATTAATAAATCTTCAAAAATTAAACATTACCGTAGCTTGTGATTCTATTAGTGGTCTACAAGGTTAAGCTTAAAACTGGGAGTTATGAAATGAAATTGAGTTTGATTGAACTCTAAATGGGCTTTGAGCTCTGCGTAAGGTCAGAGTTGACTTTTAGTGTTCGAACTTATAACTTCTGAGTGCAAAGCATGTGAAAAGGAAATATTAGCAGTGGCAATCTCTTTTGTTCACATGTGATTCTCTCATTGTCAAGAGCGTAAATGGATGCATTGCTTGCGTGACAAAGGGACTTACCCAAAATGTACAATTTATTTCTTTCAATGGCAAATCAAATTGACAATAACTTTCAACAATGTCTTTTTTATAAAAAAATGTCAACAATGCCCTATGTGTAACACTCACAAGTAATATTGCATTGCTGACATAATGGGCATTTAGCTTTCTAGTAGCAAATGGAACTGTAGCAAAAGTGCAAACTTATAAGGGGTTTCAATTATAGAGATATTTTTTTCTATGGATAATTACCCATCCAATTTCCAGTGGAGATTTCAGATAAAAGCCCATATAGAAATGCTGGAAGATAATGATTTCCATTCTAGTGAAATTAAATTGATTAGTGTGTAGGAGAAGGATTGTTGGGGGTGTCTTGGGACAAATGGGCAAGATTACAATAAGGGTGTACAAGATTCTTCTTTGTTATGGAAGCACACCTTGGCACCTATTCAATTGATTGTAGAGAAAGGGCTTCTCTACTTAGATCTCCTTGCAACCTAACCCTGTCTGGGTCTTGACATGCTAGTTTCCATCATTTCAAATGAACAATGCCTGAAAAGAGAGTTGAGTAGAATGAAGCTTTTTGAAGTGGATGTTTTTGTTCTGACTAGCTTTTTGAATCTGTATTACTCTGGGGTTTGGGAAATTGGCAAGTTTGAGATATTGAGAGGAAATATATGTGGTCTTACGGAGTCAAAGTTAAACAAAAAAACTCTCTTAATTAGATATCTTGAGCCCTTACGGTTTTCTCAGCACCATCCCAATTATGCCAGAGCTTAACTATGTCTAAATTTATTGAATGAACATAAGAATTAGGCAAATGCTTCCTTTTTTTCCTTTGTTGATTCAGTTGTCTGATGATTTAGGAGTCAGAAAGAATTCTATTCATTCTATGATCAATACTTTGAAAACAGGGAAAACATGCATGAACTTTCTTCACTCTGATTATAAAGGACTATTCTTACCATCTAGCCATGCTATTTTGACATGGAAAGTGCCTTTTCTATAATATATGTTTATGAGATTTGTCCGTTTAAAGAAGCTTCTCAGATTGAAGGATACAGAACAACGCGGCTAGGGTATGTTCTTTGATCTTGCTTATTAATAACGTAGAATGTTTCAATCTTGACACTATTATAATCTTAAAGCCTCCTAGATTCCTGTTGTCTATGACCAAAAAAAGGTTCCTAGATGCATGTTGTCTATGACCAAAAAAAGCTTCCTAGTTTCAAAACTTGTTGGCATACCATCAAACACCTGGCGTGCGTGTTACCCCTTAAGCCAATCTGAGGTCAGTAGATCTCCTTGAGCCACTCTACAGCCAATAGATCCACCAAGTATTGCAACAACAATAATAACAGGAGATCAACAGAAGTGGAGTTGGAGGAGGAGGGATGAAATGAACAAATAAATAAAAAGAAGAGTGGTGGATTAACCCTAGTTGTAGCAGGGGTAGTGGTAATGGAGGTGCTGCTGGGGAAGATGAGGGAGGAAGAGAGGTAGAGGCCTTGAGGGGGAGGAGATGTGCCTTCGTCAGGGCAGGAGACGGGTCTTGAGGTAGCGGTCTGCTGGGGAAGATGGTCAGGGGAGGTGCCTTCGTTAGGAGAGGGAAGGGGGTTAGGGATGGTTGGGGGAGGTGATGTCATCGAGGAGGTAGTTGGAGAGTCGAGGTAGGGGGAAGGTAATGGCAGCGGGAGTTGATTTTCAGTGGAGATCTTGAGGGCTAGGAGAGGTGCTGCTGGAGATCTTGAGGGGGAGTCAGGGGAGGCACCACTGTCGTTGGGAGAGAGAAGGGGGCTCCTTGGAGGTCGGGGGAATTGACGTCGTTGGGGAGGGGGTCAGGGAGTCGGGGGAGGGGGAAGGTGATGGGGGCGCGAATGGGTTTGGGGAAGGTTGCGGCGAGGAAATTCAGGAGAGGGTGCGTAGGAAATTTTTGGAGGGAGTAATGGTGAAACCATCACCAAAGGTAATGGAGGGAGCAATGGTGACAGTTCCACTTGAAATCGTCACCAAAGGGAACTCTATGGTCACGGTGTCACTAGGAATTGTCACCAAAGGGAAGGCCATGGTCACGGTCCCACTTGGAACCATCACCAAAGGAAGCCTATGGTTACGGTCTCACTTGAAACCATCACCAAAGCCTTTTGTCACGGTTCTCATACCCGTCACAAAAGGTTAAAACAGAAAACAAATCCCACTCTCTCACAATGGTCACAGTTTTGAGTGGAACTGTTACCATAAGTTACTTTTGGTGGTAGTTACCAAAACCGTCACCAAATACTCGTCACCAATTCCCACTTTCCTAGTAGTGTAAGTACCAAAGGTGGAGTTGGCTATTCTAATGGACGAACCCTAAAGTGCAATATGAGTTCAGCAAAGAGTTATGTCAAAAGGATTTTGGGTTTTTCAAAGGATGACGGGTTGCCTCCCATTAAGCGCTAAGTTTAATGCCATCAGTTAGGTGCAATAAGCTCACGGAGATGTGATTGGCTGCATGAGTGGTCTGATGGTTGAGAATCTGATGGTCATAGATAAGTATTAAAGCATGGTGAAGAGTCATTCTAGGATGTCTGTGACATGGGACAAGTTGATTCATTTCTGGATGATCTTCATTGAAATCATGCAAAGGAATCATTTGGAAGGTGTAGTGGTCATGGGAATTTAAAATAGGTTTGTCATGAGTCCAGGATTCAACAGAGAAGGATCTAGTATCCCAGATGTGTGGTTCCTTTCGTGCATTATGGCCTATTAAATCGATACTCAATGAGTCATCTTGATTCTTTTCATTTGAATGTGAGATCGTCTCCTCAAGACATGACTCGAAGATTGGTTCTTCTAATGATTCTTCTCCATAACTCTCATCCCAATCGAAAATGAATGCTTGGTGAGTGCCTTTCGGATTGTCTAACTCCGATTCTGTAAAGGATTCATACTCTGGGTGTACGTTTCTCTCAATATCTGCCAGTCTTGATTCCTGGAGGTCCTTAAAATGAAATGTCTCTAAGTCCATAGGATCTAAATTTGGTATGTCACCACGTTTTTCGAATTCCCAGGGTATGTCTTCATGGTCAAAGGTGAAAGCCTCCACTGTGCTTCTGTCATTGTGCTTAATCAAGTCAAGATCATTTAAGATGTGAAAAGTTTCTAATTCTAGCTTTAGGTTTTCAACCAAGGATATGGTCATGAGGTCCTCGATAAAACCTAGTTGTTCTGTCGAATATTTTCCTTTTGTTGCCTCGAAAATATTAATCTCAGCATGTTGATTTCTTGCGGAAATCATCATTTGCCCTGATTCGCAATTGATTATGGCTTTTGCAGTGGCCAAGAATGGTCTTCCCAAAATCAAGGGCATATTCTGTATCTGTTGTGGCGTATCCATGTCGAGAACTAGGAAATCAGCTAAGTAGCTGAAATCCTTAACTTTAATTACCACATCCTCTACCATCCCAATCGGTGTGATCAGGGTTCGGTCAGCTAGTTGCAAAGTAGCATGAGTGAGTTTTAGCTATCTGATCTGTAATTTTTCAAATAGGGTGGTAGGGATGAGGTTGACTGAAGTGCCAAGGTCCAATACAGCTCGCTTGAAATTTGTATCACCAATATTACAGGGGATTAGTGGGGTGCTTGGATCAGGTTTCTTAGGAGATAGACTGTTTTGGATTATGGCACTTATATTTTCAGATAGTACTACCTTCCCTTGTGTTGGTTCTTCTACCTCTTTTTTGGATAAGTCAGGTGAGGTAGGATTGAGAGTGAGGATATCAAGTAACAGAATAGTGACTTGTGTGTTCCTTAAAGGTCCCATTATATCAATTTTCGATAATCCTCTAGTGTGGAGGTGGGATAAGACCTGGGATAGAGGAATGGATTGTCTATCTTTGGGGATGGGTTTCTGTTCTTTGTCTATAGTATTGATCATGGCATAATCATGGTGTGGAGGTGGAGGGGAGAAAGTCGTTCCTTGCTGTTGATGTGGAAGTGGGGTTGGGTAAGTCGTGGTGTGTTTTGGCTCAGTTGAGGTGGATGGAGAAAAATAGGTATGAGTTGCTAGGCCAGGTTGGGTATAGCATGCTTGGCCTTAGATTTGGTTCACAACGTGTTTTTGGGTTGACACGCTGTTTGGATTAGGTAGAGGTTGGGAAGGAAGTGCACCTGGCTGGCGAAAATTTGCCATTCGTGCCAGCTGATTACGGACCTCTATGATCTCATCTTTGTGATATTTTTGAATGTCAGCCAGGGTTTGAAGAATCAGGGCCATCGATCATCCTTATTAGGCCCTGATTGGTAATTTGGGTTAGGCTTAAGCTGATTGGGTTGATATGGGTGCGGGGCCTGTGGTCAGGGTTGGAATTGAGGTCTTAGATTTGGATTATTTCCCGACCACGCAAACTTGGGATGATTACGCCATCCAGGTGATTGCACAGTAATCATGCAACCTAAATCACCTGAATTAAGCTAGATTCTAGCATCACTTAGGAATAATGCATTCATAGGCATCGTAATTTGCATAATAGCTAGTTTATTACCTATACAGATAATATCGTCATTTTCTGACCTAAAAGAGAGATGGTTTTATTTGCAGATGATTCAAAGCCGTGGATGTCAGATCAAATTGGATAGATCTGATCAGAATGATGACGGGAGTCCAACGCTTCCGAAATCGTCTCTATCAGACAACCAGGGCATCATGTGCAGTCCATAAATGAATGGAGATCATAAAGCCAAAAGACAAAGATTCAAGCCTTAGATGAAGAATCCAATCACACTGATGAATTCGGATTGACGATCGCAGTCCAACGGTAGAAAAATCAACTCAATCGGAGATCCACATCACCAGATACAAGGAAAAGAAGATGGACGGCCATGATGGCGCCGTGTGGTACCATCACAGCTGCCCCCTCATCACCGCCCCATCTATGAAGGTTCTTCCACCGCACGTTGTGGGCCGCTCGATTGTCATCCAACTGCCACGAAGCAGCCACGTCGTCGACCGTCCCCATGCCATCAAGGCAGGAAGAAGATTAGCTATTAGATCTTCATCCAACGGCTGATAGCGGCTGCGCATGATTTGGAAACACAACACAAGAGAGGGCCTAGTGCAACGATTAGCGCCCTCGCCCTTAAGCGAACGGTGTGCGTTCGAAACCGCCTGAGCATGAAATCAGGAAAGCATTCAGCAAGCGTGCCATTGGCCATTGGATCAGCATCGGAGGGTGGAGGAGTGAAAGCGTGGCGCAATTTGAGCGCTCGGCTGCTGCACACGCACATCAACGTGCGAACTCATGCGTTTCCTTCGTTGCGAAGGAGATGCAAGCGTGAGTTAAGTCGTTCGATCTCTCGATTGGACGACTGAAGTTAAGGTGTGGGTTTTAAGCATGAGAGGCTTGCGAAGAGAGAAGAGCGGTTGGGCACGTGTGGGAGCGTTCGATGGCGATCTGAAGGCTGAGAAGTTGCCACGTGTCAAGGCCAGGTTGAATCTGAGTGTTTAGGCACAAGTGAAGGTGTTCTGAGGCTAGATCTGATCTGTTGATCTCCTGATCAATGGATTTGATAAAATAAGAGTTGTTGCACAAGATGAAGGGGTTAAATACCTAGTTTGCCGCTCATTGAAACTATAAAATAAGGCCTAGGGCCCCCCAGTTGAGGCATCTCTCTCTCCCATCAACTCCAGATATCTTCCACCTTCTCTTTAACTCTCCGTCCCTCTGCAACTCTGCTCCGACCTTCATCCTGACGCTCTAGATCTGAGGTGCTGCTGCATCTCGCATAAGCATCCTACAAGTGGCATCGTCTCTCTACCACTTTCTATCTCTCTCTCTTTATCTTTCTCTATCTATCTATCTATCTGTTTCTAGTGGCATTCTATATTGTGAAAACTCTATTTTAATTGCAATAAAATTTTGATTTTCTGAATGCATATATCAAATTCCTATACAAATATACATATATAAATATCTGTTTAGAATAAGTTCTATCGAAATGCTTTTGCGTAAATTGCGATTGCCTCCTTACGAACGACCCGGTACTCACCGATTTTATAAATATTTTGTCGACGTGTTTTCGCGCTATACTACAACTGAAATAATATTTTAAACATGAATTACGTGCCGAACAAGTTGGCGCTGTTGCCGGGGAGGCAACGGAAAATTTTGAAGCTTTCTTTGGTGTGAATTTGAGATTTCTAACTTGCTATTTTCGTTGATTTCGTGTGTGTAGGAAAGCAAGGAAATCAGAATGAAACACAACAATGGGAATTGCGGGTTTGAACCTCAGGTAAGTACCCATAGTTTAGTTAGATTTAGGATTTTCTTGAACCCTAGGATTAGTTAGAATTTGTTTGCTTATTTTAAAAAAAAATTTCTCTTGATTTTTGGGCTAAAATAAAGTTTTATCTTAAAAATTCAATTCCTGGAGATCCGTACGTCCAAAAATTCTCAAATTTTTACTGGACGTAGATTTCAAAGTTAGGAACAAATCAAAATTTCACACAAATCAGAGTTATAGAAAAATTTTAAAAATTCACGCACTATCTATTATCAATACGGTTATTGTTCCTGATTTTTTAGAGTTCAAAATATTATAGAAATTTTTATGCAACTCCAATTGACTTGAAATTTGTACACTGAATTTATGCGATAATCAAGAATTTAGAAAAAATCTAAAAAAATTATTTATTACATGTTTGATTGCATGAATTATCTAATCACCAAGTAGGGGGTCAAAACAGATAGCAAAACCCCTAGTACACTTTAAATCAGAAAAAAATAGAAAACGTGCATTAAAAATTCTTGAAAAATATTTTTTGAGTGCCTAGTTGGTGGTGCAAGAAGACCAATTGATTTTATTGCTTGGGTCGCACCACTCATCTGATTTTGAACTTAAAAGAAACATCTTGAATTATCTGTGCTTAAGGTTCCACATTAAGGATAGAGTACACCTGTATTTCCATATTTAAAGGAAATCTATTAAACAAATTGGGATTTGCAAAACTCTTGTGTGCCTCATCAAAACCTTGATTGAAAATATTAACTCAAGTGAATCCTAAAACTCATTAACACAAGCATTCGACTCTTAAATTCACTTCATCAAGAAAAATTGCTTGTGAACCCTTTTTGCCTACGCACTACACATTTCAAAATCAATTTTTAAGGGCAAACACCCCCTAACGCCCATCATATTCTAAAAGCACATCAAACCCACGCCTAAAATTGAGTAGACGTGCCCTAGGCAGGACTAATAGACTTGGGGACTTGAAACTAGATTGGGTAAAGGTCAAGGCCTTGTCTACTTGGACCCACTGATGACAAGAAAGGTCGGTGCAGTAACCGCATTAACCTTTAGTGGTGTCCCGCTGTGTGGGGTGTCCTAAGGGGTCCCACCCTTCTGGCCAGCCATGTAATTCAAGGGTTGATCTAACCCAGTCGTGTTTTGGGAAGCCAAGATTAGGTCTATTTAGGGATAACACTCTAAAGACCAGTTTGGTTGCTTGCATTGAGCGGGTGGGGTTTTCTCTCATCTATTTTCTCCTTCTCATCTACAGACATTCTTCGGGCATATACAAGGTAGAAGATCTCAAAATCTTGATTTGCTACCACCTTTAGAAAGAAATCCTAGGAGAAGACCTATTTATCTAGGATCTAAATCTGAACCCTCTGCAATGGCTAGTTATCACGCGGAAGAAGAGATTAATGAACAAAATATGGATCCTATGACTCTCTTACAAAGGCAAATCACTAAGCAGGGCCAGCATCATGACCGATAGATGGAAATCATAGTGTAGGCCATCTCTCGACTCCGGAACGGAAGGGCAGACCGGCCTCTCGGTGACTTTTACAACCCTCCTAATGCCCAGCCTGAACCCTTTGTCAGGGTACCTCAGGATGGGGAAGATTTTGAACTCAAACCTCAGATCATTAACTTGATTCCCCACTTTCATGGTCGTGAGTCAGATGACCCCTTCCACCACCTTGAAGAGCTCCTACACATAAGAATTTTTGGCCCTAGGAACATGAATGAAGGTACCTTGATGATGAAGATGTTCCCATTCTCCTTGAACGATAAAGCCGCACATTGGTTGAGAACAATTGGTAGACCAATCCTAATTTGGGAAGACTTGAGAAGTACATTCCTAAAGAAATTCTTCCCCATAGGAAAAACTAATGCCTTTAGATGTTCCATAACAACCTTTAAGCAGAATCCCGGGGAACTACATAAGGCTTGGGAGAGGCTCAATGATTTAGCTAAAAAATGCCCTCATCATGGGATTCTGAAGTGGCACTTGGCCCATATTTTCTATTATGGGTTGAGTGATAATCTGAAGAATTTTGTTGATGCGGCATGTGGGGGCAATTTCCTAAGTCGAGATGTTGAGGGAGCCTTTCAATTGTTCGAGAATATGTGTGAAAATTCCCTCAACAATGCCTCAATGTTCACCTTTAACAGAGCTAATCAACCAAGGAGAGGAGTTTATGAAGTTAACAAAAATTTAAACTTGGTTTATTTAGAGCTAATTGCACAATGATTAGATAAGGTGGAACTTGTGGGAAAGAATGTGGAGAATTTGGATAAGAAACTGGATAATCTTCTGAAGGGCAGGAATTCCTTAGGTACACAATCCAGATTAAATCCTATGCTTACCCAAGGAGTGCCTATATTAACCCACAACCAATTCCCCAACCCACTAGGTCAGGAATCAGTGCACAACATTAATGACCTAACCATGGCTTCATCTATGAGCCAACTATACTTGGACCCATCTCTTTCTGGGTACCGAGGGACCTTGATGCCCTCAAATTTTGAACTAGGCAGCCTAATGCCTAATTATCCTGAGGATGTGAATGCACTCCAGGGTTACACTAGAAATGAGCCTTATTCAAACACTTACAACCCTGGATGGTGCAACCATCCTAACTTTGCTTGGTCAAGTTAGAAACCCACCTAGGGTCCTAACTTGACTAAACCAAGCACTTATGGGCAACCTAGTAGGTACACACAACCATGCATGTACTAGCCACAACCTACTAAGGAAAACCAGTCCACTGATCTGAGCCTAGTCCTCAAAGAAATGAGAGAGATGAATTTGAGACATAAAGAAGAAATGAATCAATTGAGGATAGATTTGACAGGATAATTAGACCAGCTAGTTGATGCATGACAACATGTAATGTTGCCATCCCAACCCATCCTAAACCCAAGGAACTTCAATAGGGTTAATCAACACAACATACAGGAGCAACAAGCACACGTAATTCAGCTTGCTCCCCAACACCCACTAGGCTTTGTTAATCCTAACCCAACCCAGACTCAACCCATTTTGTAGAACCCACCTTACCCTTCTAACCCTAATGCACATGCCTGTGCTATCACTTTGAGAAGTGGGAAACAAATCTAAGATCCTTCTACATCAAAATCTTTCCAAGGTCTTGAGGAGCTTGAATTTGACCTGGGAGACCAAACTAACCTAGAAAACAAGACTCAAGACTTGAATACTCATGATTTTTCTCAAGCACCTTTTCCTGAAGCCTTGATCAAAACCAGGGAAAAGAAAACCAACCAATCTAAGGAGTGGCTTGAGATTCTAAAACCAGTCTAGGTAAATATACCACTCCTAGAGGCCATTGAGAACATCCTAGCCTGTGCAAAATTTCTAAAGGAATTATGCACACCAAAATGCTAGGTCAAATCATCAAAAAGGGTTGTAATTTCTGAACAAGCCAGTGCCATCATCCTAAATAAGCTCCCTCCTAAAAAGAAAGATCCAGGGACCTCCTTAATTTCATGTGAAATAGATGGATTCATCCTGGATCGAGCCTTACTGTACCTTGGTGCCTCCATCAACTTAATCCCCACAGAATTATATGAAGAGTTGAATTTAGGCCCCTTGCAACACACTGAAGTGACCCTTCAGCTCGCTGATAGGTCACTCAAAATTCCGAAGGGCCTTCTGCAAAATGTGATTATAAAGTGAGGCATTTCGAGTACCCTGTGGATTTCCTTGCTCTAGATATGAAGGCATCAGAAAAACTAAACCACACCCCAATAATCTTAGGGAGACCTTTCTTGGCCACTGCCAAGGCTCTAATCAACTGTGAGATGGGGATTATGCACATCACCTCTGGAAGGAAAAATTGTCAACTCAATATCTTTAAAACTTCCCAAAAGAATAAGGAGAATTATGGTTCCATCGAGGTTGTAGGAACAATTGAACAAGTTTTGGCAATTCACACTAAAGATGATCTGAATCCTGCCAAAGCTCAAGACCAGCACAAAGGGAAAGAAGGGGATGTACTTGAGGATAATTCTGATCTACCATCTCCCATGGAAAATCAAATCGAATAGGAAATTAGTGAGATTGAGAAACTCCTAGGGGTAACTTATGATGAATAATATGATAATATAAAGAATCCTCAATACATCCACCTTGAAATTCAAGAACGTTTGAATTCCGAGGGAGTTTAAGAAAATGGACAATCTAAGAACATGAACCAGGAAGTAACCCCAGAAGAAGAAGTTCAACACATAATGGACTGGGGAAGAACTTATAAGCCAACCAGTTCAAATGGATGGCTTGACTTAGAAGTGACATCGGATGAGGAAGAGGAAATTTCTGATGAAGATTTTGATGAATTCAGCATAACTCTACCTTTTCCCTCATATGACCTAGAGCCTGGAGAACTCATGATTTTTGATATCAACTACCGATATGAGGATCCTTATGATTCTAATTCAGAACCAGATCTAAATCTCAATCATGATCTTGATCCATACCCTATACCACCTCTTCTTGATCTTTGGAACTGGATTAACGAACAGGCTTTGCAATTTGAACCTCATCCACCCGACCCTATTTCATATTCCAAAATCAGAAAGACTTTTTGGGTTAGGACTGCATCATCAGCTGGTCCGCATTTGTGGATCACTGATTCTGGTACCAAATGATCATATCTTTCTACTACTCTTAAATTCCCCTGTAACAATTATTGCTTCTTCTCTTAACCCATAGTATTGAACTACATATTTTTGGGTTTAAGTCTGGTAAATGATGTTAAACTTATCACTGGCTGGGAGGCAACCCAATATTCATTGCAGGTAGCTCGGCATCCTCTGCATCCATGCTGACCTAGATTAATAAGAATAGTCAGGTGACATCCCCTCCTCTTGCTTATTATATTTTGATTTTCATGCATACATTTCAACGAGGACATTGTAATGAATAGGCATGGGGGGGTGGACATTGCATATCTTATTTTTATGTCAAAAAAAAAAGCATTACTGGCACATTAACCTGAATGTCGTCAACTGGATTTGAGGTTTTGTTATCAATCTCATAAAATATAAGGGCATCCTCAATCATTCTATCTCTCATAGACATTCGAGATTCAGGTTTCTAAAATGGTCTTATTAGATTGCCAGGTTGCATTTTTGAATCAAGTGGTGGAATCAAGATGTAGAATCAAACTCAAGATTAGATTGTAGTTGATTTGACCAGATAGAAATCCCTAAGATGATCTGTGTATGTGGCCTAAGAAAAAGATGAGGGACTGGATGTTATTTGGACCCAATCAAGGCACCCAAAGATTTTTGGATGGCTATAGAGGTTCTAGGTGGATGATACCCCTGGATTAGAAAGTCATCCACCTGAGAATTACCTGGGCATCCAGGAAGGGAGAGCCTCGCCAAGACCCCTACATGGTAGAGCATCCTCACAGGTTACAGGGTTTCCCCCACCCGACCTTCTTTGTCACTAAGGGTCCACGTAGACCAGAATGGATAACTTGACCTCTTAAGTCTACCAATTTTAAGTCCTAATTTGTGTCTTTAATTCCACTTGATTAGAAGTTAATTTGACTTGTGGCCTAATTTGGAAGTTGGTTGGCCTACTAGGTAGACCAACTTCACCTGAGTTGCCCTAAAGATGGTAGAATGAACTCTAGGTCAAGACCTAGAAATCACCCTGAATTGACTCTCAAGTTATTACGTCTAAGGGTTTTAGGGTTCAAGTGGATTTAGAGCTTGATTTTTAGGGTTTTTCTTGCTTAGATCTTTTCAACCAAGGGCTTGGGTAGTACACAAATGTGGGTGGGTTTGTTTCCTTTTATGTAGGTAAGTGTGAACTAGCACTCCAAAACCTTAAAATTGAAACCCTAATTGGCTCTATTCTGCATCCAATTTGATCTTAACTTGTTCACCTTGGGCTTCAAGCAAGAAAGATGTTAGCCCAAAGTGATTTAGAATTTAAGCGTAGTCCCTAATAGGTATAGGCAAATAAGGTAGGGATTTCTAAACAGAATCGCCTCAAGCTTCAATTAGATATGAAATTTGTTCGCAAATCAAGAAACTTGCCTTTTTAAATGATGATTACTATAAAAATAAGGCAGGTGATTACTAATTGATTGTTTCCTTTTTGTCTTCCCAAGATTAAGAGGTTGATTAGGGAAGAATAGAAAAGTTGCCTGCCCTGGCATGGTTGATTTGCGTAGAAGATCTCCTCATGAAGTACCTTGCAAAATCACAAGAAATCAAACAGGACAAGTTAGTGCTCAAATATAATCAAAATATAGCAAGAGAATAGCGGTGAATTGCGTGTTGCTCCTCGGCAACGACGCCAAAATGTTGAGTGGGCGAACGAGGGGTTGTATCCTCTAAATTGCTCAATCAACAAATACAATTTATTACTCGAATTCAAAAGAGTATCTGAGGTCAAACATAGGGAGCAAGTACTACATTCCCATGCTAATCTCAACAAATAATATAAATGAGCAAGAAATTGAGCAAAGTGTAGATTTTCAATGAATAATAACCTGTCACATTAGTTATTCAATGAAATCCAATGTATTTCAAGAATATAAGGATAAAAAGAAAAAGAATAAAAAACAATGGTGATTTGAATCACCACTTATATCCTCTAAAGTTTAAGCATGCATTCAACCATCAATTATCTCAAAAAAACCAACATAGCTTGAATGCTATAGTGCCTCAGATGACAGGCTTAGCAATCAGATGTCTCAACAGAAGGCAAGCACAAGCCTTCTCTTCTTCTTCAGAACCTCTTCTCCTTCTTTCTTTCTCTTAGAGGCACGACGACCTTCTTCTTTTCCTTTGTCTTTCTTCCTTTCTCTTTCAGTCTCTTCTTTCTTCTTCTTTGGCTTCTACCTTCCTTCACAGCATGGCTCTTCTTTTCTCTTATCCTCTTCACGCACAAGGGCTATAAACCCTTCGAATTTTTGCTAAATGTTAGAATCTCTCTGAAGCAAAACCCCCCCTTAACCCCACGCTCTCTCTCTCTCCTTTCCTTCCTCTCTTTCTCAACATCCAAGCGTAATTAGGTAATCGGCCATGAATGTACCCGGGTCTAGGGTTGTGAGTGTGATTGTAGCCGAGGAGTGAAGGCGGGTTAGGCGGGTCGGGTTTGGAGCCAAGCCCGCGTGGAGTAGTGTCGCGGGTGAGGTGTGAGGGGTTCACGAGGAACCTCACCCCCCTGTGTTACTTGAGGTGGAAAGCATAGTGCAGAAAAAGCATTTATGCACGGTCGTGTGCTCTCTCCCACCGATGTGGGACTAAATCCCACTCTTCCTCTTCGCACAGCTGCGGATGAAGCCTTATCCAATTGCTGTGATACAGCAGCCGGGTCCTTCGATCAACGACCCAGGATGACTCTTGGGACTATTCCGCTCTGCCTGAAAGGTGCACCTGGAGCTTTTGACTCCTGGAGCTAGAAGAACGAAGGTGGCGATGGCGGAAGTGGCGGAGTGATGAGAGACTCATCATGATCTCTAATTACCCCTAATTAACTAGTCTTCCTAGTTAATTAGCTAAGGATATGAACATATAAGGGTTAATTATAGAATAAGGGATATTTAGTAAAGGACCTTAAAATAAGTTAAAAATGATATTTTATCATTCAATCAACATTATTAACAATTTAATTAATAATTGGACTCGAAATCTTATTAATCATTTCCTTAATTAATAAGTTAAGTAACTTAAACATAATGTATACGTAAGTATATAATAACTTAAGTAATTTTACTTAATCTAATAAATTAACCTAAAAAGGTCAAAAATGTAAATTCAAGGTGTAAACATAATAATTACCTTATTTACTAACATATATAAAAAGTTGACAAAAATCTAAATTAAAGTAAACCTTTAAAACCTGAGTTTACATTTTAGTCCTTAAAATTCATTGCACTCGGGTCCTTAATTTTCATAAAGGTCCTTAAGTTTCATTGCATTTAGGTCCCTTTCATCTTCTTCTTCAGCCGAGTGGACGGTTGACGACAGAGTGATTCCACCGCGCGATCACTGCCCTGTTGACATCATCCTTCCTTCTCCAAGCTCCTGGAGCTTACGCTCACCACTCCATCTTCATCCATCGGTCTGGATTATTCGGAAATCTTAATTTCTGGTGGGAGTTAACCTCACCGTCGTCGGAGACGATGCCGGAGGTTAAGCTCCCCAAGCTTCTTCGCCATCCGGACCTCGCCACCTTCTTCGTCGCCAATCACTATAAATACCCCCTCACCCCTTTGATTTCTTGCAAGTTGGCTCCCTTCCCTCTTCTTCACTGCAGCCGACTTCGATAGGCTATTCTCTCCACAACTCCGGCAACCTTCCACACCACTCTCCGACTTCCTCCATCCATCTTGATTAGCCGAGGAGATTCACCGAGGTCAGCCGCGTCTCTGGACACAGGCAATGACCAAGGAGATCCTCTGCCCCATCCATTTTCGCCCGCCAGAGATCTTCTTCTTAAACCCTCTAATTTCGTCGTCTGCTATGAGCCTTCGGTGGAACCTTGTTGACCCCTTTGTCCAGGAAATGGTAGATTAGGAGTAGTAGGAGGAGGGTAGTTTAGGTAGGTAGTTAGTTAGATAGCTTAGTCATAATTTTAGAATTTAATGTTCATCTTCTTCGACTTCGGCGAGCTCCTTGAGCTCGCCAGAGCCTTAATTTCGTCTTTTAAACTCGTTGATCACCTTCTTTCATCCACGATCATTTCTATCACACTTAATCTCTAATTTGATCATTGATTCGCCTAAATCACTTCCACTTTCAACTGTTACTGTTGCTGTCCATGGCGGCAGTAACTGGCTTAGATTCACATCCAATGGATCCTCCATCACTTACTCATACTAAAGGATCCTAAATATCATCTTAATTTGATTAATTATTGTATATAACTTAAAAGCCTAATTTTATCTAAGTTCTTGAGGTCGCTGTCAATGGCGGCTTAGGAACAGTTTAAATTATAAATTATGTATTTATTTATCTTCGCAAAACTGTTTTGACTTGTCTCAGCCACTCATTTGAGTGAGAGACCAAGTCCTGTGCCTCAACCCATTCAAAATCTATTCAAACTGATTTTAATGATTAATCATTCATCTGAGGAATTAAATACGATCCTGAGGTTCCTTGCAACCTCAGGAACCTTTGCAGATTAAAAATGGCATAAATTTTCACTCTGTGCATGATTTACATTTTTCTGGACTCACCGAAGCTCCGGCGAGTCAATTTCTATTCTTCAGCCTTTAGAAATTGATGAAGAGCTCTAGAATGATGAAATGATGATCACCGAGCAATTTGAGGAAGTTTATTTAGAATTTTGATAATTGGAGCTTGAGTTAGGTCTTCATCTTCTCCAACTCCGACAGAGTTGGAGAAGTCTGACAGAAAGATGTAAGTTACGATTAATATGTTTAAAAGCTTCAGTGCAGTGCACTGAAGTCATTTTTGTGTTTTAATTAGTGTAACAACTTTCCAAATTTTCTGACGAACAAAATGCTTTTGGAGCTCAGGCGACGAGCTTGGAACCTTAATTTCTAGGGTTAGAACACCTATTAAAGAGGTTGAATGAATTCCTGATGTTGAAAGAACCCTATTTAAGGCTTTAATTTCTTGAGAAAAGGCTTTAATTAGAAAGTCAAATTTTAAGCCTTTCAGTCAAACCTGAGGAGGAAATTTTGATTCTGAGCTCGATTTGAGGAATTGATGAGTTAGAATTGTTTCTTAGATCTTGTTGAATGATTTGAGAGAGATTTAAGTAAGCTTAGGCTTGTTATTTTGTCGAAATTCATGACCTATCAGTTTGGGTTGTTTTCGAACCCAAACTAATGGCAGTGTCATTTGGATGAAATTTGATCTTGAATCCTGCCCAGATTAGTTAGTTTTAATCTGTAGAACTCGTTGAAATCAATCAGATTTATTCTTAAGTGTCTGTTGCACATTTTAGAGTTGGAAATTTCTGTCTCTGAAGCTTTCAGAGCAGCTTGAAGCTTCTCTGTGTTACCTGAAGCCTCTAAGAGTTCAAAACTCATTTCTACAGCTGCAAAATGACCTGTAGAGCTTGCTAAGACGCTTAGTTAAGCTAGAAAGTCCAGTCTACGGACTCTATGAGCATAATCTCTTTTTCCAGGCAGTTAAAACCTGTAGGAACCCCCTAGATTCACTCTTCAAATCGAAGAGGAAAACATCTCTTTACTTAAAATTGACCCTGCAACCTTGTAGATCTACCTTAGAGCTTTCCATCAAGCTTTGAATCGTTTGATTTGGAGCTCTAAGTAGGGAGATATCGTCAGTCGAAGCCAGGTCTGGAGGGGGAAACTATAGTCCCACATTAGTAAAACACAAGCGGGCACCTTAGAATAAAACATTTTTGTGTTATAGGCGATTCAGTCGTCGAGCGCTCGGCGCGAAATGAACTTGACCATTCTGAGCTTATGTGTGTGTGTGTGCGAGCATGTGTATGCCTGCGGGTGTGCTCCTGAGTGGGCATGTGCGAATGTTGGCCCTGGGAGGGCGAGACCTGGGAGGCGTTGACCCGGTTTGGCTCGAGAAATAAACCAAAATTGAACCCTAATGAAACTAGGCGAGGACTAAGTAGGGTCTGGTCCCACCCTGATCTCAGGGTGCTGTGTATCCTTGAAAGGACCTCGCCGCAAATAAAAAATAATTTTTGGTTGAAAAGAAAAAAAAAACCCGATTCAGCTGATGATTCAAAGGAAAGGTTAAGTAGGCTAAAGAGCTGAAGGTTAAGTTTTGAAGCTGAAGAAGCTAAGGGAACTAAGGAGAAAAGCTAAAGGAAAGAAAGGAGAAGAACAAGCACTAAGGAGCAAAGAAGAAGACAATAAAGAAAGAAAGAAAGAAAGAGAAAAGAAGAAGAGAGAGGCTGAGGAATAAAAGAAATTAAGAAGTTGTTTTTCTTATTTTATTTTTTTAATTTCTCTTACTTTCAATTGTTGTAATAAAGCATATATTGAATAGACAAACTCTCACTTGTCTTAAATCTATTGAGATAAATGTTGTAAATGAGTTTTCATATGGGATTTTGCATATTTCTTCAATCTAATCAATTTTTGAAAAATTCATGTTTCTACGATTAATTTAATTATACCTCCTATACTTATAAAGAAAAATAAAAGATAACTAGTGAATTTAGAATGAATTATACCTCCCAGCGAACGACTTGGACTCAACCAATAAAAAAATTTATAAAATGTTAGGTTAATTTGACCCTATACTACTAATTGACACAACTTCGAGTTAACCTAAGTGACTTTTCTCTACTCTTAATTAAGTAAAATTAACTTAATTAACTGAGTTGAGTAAGAAATGCATCACGAAACTCCGGCGAGGACACCTGAAAATAAGAATACGGCCTTGCGGCTAAGTTAAAATACTTCAGGACCTTCATCGGACCACGATGAATGTGCGGATGGTAGTGGCGTGCCGTGAGAGAGCGTATGGTGGTGTGCGGAGGTCGAAGATGGTGGTGCGGAAGTGGGTCGGTCGTTGGGGTGTTAGGATGAGTAATAGGAGGGGAGATGTTAGGTCTTTTGTGCGGGTGGATGTGGCGGAGGTCAAAGGCTTGTTGGCGAGGTGGATGGAGGTGCGTAGCGGTGGAAATAGCTCACTAGAGTGGTCGCCGGAGATGGAGGAGATGAGGGAGAATGGCGTAGTTGGTGGTTGAAAGGGATAAGAAAGAAGCTAGAAATGAAGTAGAGAGGGAGAGGGACCTAACTAACCCTAGAATTATGGAAGAAAGGGGTAGGAGGATGTCGAATTTGATAGGCCGACTCTATGGAAGAGAACTTCTCTAGAGGAGGACGACGGCGGAGACAAGGAGAGCATGGCCCTGGCTTTGGTATACCGGGCGTCGACGAAGGAGACGAAGATGATGGCACTCCCAATTTGGTCATTGGGAGGTTGGAGAGCGACAGAGGGAGGACCTCGCCGAAGCTAAGTCGGAGATGGTCAGGGAAAGAGTTTGAAGAGGGTAATTTGGCCAAAAGTTAGCTGAGAAGATGCGAAATGCAACAGGGGTTCATTTATAGGCCATAGGAAGCCTTTCAAAGCTTGGAAAGAAGCTTCTAAGCTTCGAAGGCTCACGCAAAAAGGAAACCCGAACCTTTGAAAGGTTCACATGACCTTTTGTGAAAAAAGTAGAGCCCAAGATGTGGTTCAAATGGAAGGCAATTTCACAAGGAATCCCCATATCAATTTTGGGAGAGATTGATTGAGAGTCGGGCGAGAAATCCTCGCTCAAAACTCAACGGTGAAGGTTTATCCTTCCAAACATGGTGGGAGGACCTTCATGCAAAGAATATGATGAAGTTAGGGGCTCTTTGCAAGGAATTCAAAAAGCTAAGGGTTTGAATGAGATAGAAAGAGTCTGACTGGACTAAAATGCAAACTTAGCCAAGATGATCTCAGATTGGGTCCAAATTTTGATAAAAACCTAATTTGGACCTAAGGAATCCAATGGTGAATTTGGATTTAGGTTTTGACCATATTTGACTTGGTAATTTATGCAAAATTCCAAATTAGGGCAATTGTCTGTCTGAGACTTTGTTTTAGGTTAAATTAGGTTCTAATGGTCAAATCAAGCATACCAAACCATAGAGAATATTTTTATATGATTTTTATAGGGTTTATGTGAATTTTATCTTGACCAAAACCTTAGTAGATTAAGCGGGTCTGTTTTTAGGATTTCAGATGTCATTTAATTCTCGAAACGCACGGAAACTCATTTCTAGTATAACTTAGGAATTTAAGATCATTCGATCTTTGATTAACCACTGAAGAATCCCATGATTGTTCTGCAATTGAGATACTATTAAAACTACAGTTTACCCCTGTTTTCTTGTTATTCTCTTAGAATGGATTTGCAGTGAATTAGGGTCCTCTGGCGGTTATGTAGGAGCATTTATTCTTTGATTATGACTAATTAAAGCTAGATATGGTTGATGGTGACATTATCATCAAACACCTACCACCCTCACGATCCACCAAATAGGGCCTTGACCTACTTTTCTGTATTTCTGGCCGCCTGAATACAGGCTGAGGAATTCTAACGTAGTCTTAGAGTTATTAGAACCTAATCAAAGTGTTAAGGCCAGGAGAGACCACTAAATATATTGATAAATCTGGTGAGATTGTGAGCTCAAAAAGAAAAGAAAAAAAAAGGATAAGAAAAAGAAAAAGAAAAAGAAAAAGAAAGAGAAAGAAAGAGAGAGAATGAGTACAAGGGAACTAAAGAGAGCACAGTTTCTCCATCTCTCTTTGAGTTGAATTATTTAATAACCTGAAAATCTAGGTTCTAAAGTAATAGTCTATATGTAGCACTAGATGAGTGTGAGCCACCAAAAACAAATCCACTTGATTCAAAATCATCTTCTACCTAAGCCAAAAGCTGAGGTTGAATTTATAGATTATTGTATAACCCTAAGGGGAGAAGTCTACCTATCCCAATAGATTTTTACTAAAGGTCAAGTACGAGCTTTAGATGTGGATTGGCTTTCACTTGGATTCGTTGCATAGGCTACACCAAAACACATTCACGATTACCTGGATTTCTGAAGTTTTGGATGAAAACAAAAGAAATAAATCTCTAGTCAAACTCTTAATAGAAATCTGTCATGTAAGACTGTTTTTCATTTAGTTTTGCATTTACTAGGGACTAGCAAGATTTAGGCATGAGGGTGTGATTGCACAACAATCATGCAACCTAAATCACCTAAATTATGCTAGATTCTAGTATAACTTAGGAATAATGCATTTATAGGCATCGTAATTTGCACAATAGCTAGTTTATTAGTCATGCAGATAATATCGTCATTTTATGACCTAAAAGAGAGATGATTTTAATCGGAGATGATTTGAAGCCACGGATGTCAGATCAAACCGAATAGATTTGATTAGAACGACAATGGGAGTCCAACACTTTCGAAATCATCTCGATCAGACAACCAGGGCATCTTGTGTAGTCCATAAAAGAATGGAGATCATAAAGCCAAAAGACGAAGATCCGAGCCTCAAATGAAGAATCCAATCGCACGGATGAATCAAGATCGATGATCGCAGTCCAACGGCAGGGTTTGAAGGTGAAAGGTGAAAGACTTCATGGTCAAAGGTGAAAGCCTCCATTGTGTTTCTGTCATTGTGCTTGATCAAGTCAAGATCATCTAAGATGTGAAAAATTTCTAATTCTGGCTCTAGGTTTTCTACCAAGGTTATGGTCATGAGGTCTTGGATAAAACCTAGTTGTTCTACCAAATATTTTCCTTTTGTTGCCTCGAAAATATTAATCTCAGCATGTTGATTTCTTGCGGAAATCATCATGTGCCCTGATTCGCAATTGATTATGGCTTTTGCAGTGGCCAAGAATGGTCTTCCCAAAATCACGGGCATATTTTGTATTTGTTGTGGCGTATCCATGTCGAGAATCAGGAAATCAGCTAAGTAGCTGAAATCCTTAACTTTAATTACCACATCCTTCACCATCCCAATCGATGTGATCAGGTTTCGGTTAGCTAGTTGCAAAGTAGCTTGAGCGGGTTTTAACTGTCTGATCTGTAATTTTTCAAATAGAGTGATAGGGATGAGGTTGACTGAAGTGCCAAGGTCTAATACAGCCCGCTTGAAATTTGTATCACCAATATTACAGGGGATTAACGGGGTGCCTGGATTAGGTTTCTTAGGAGGTAGACTATTTTGGATTATGGCACTTATATTTTGATATAGTACTACCTTCCCTTGTGTTGGTTCTTCTACCTCTTTTTTGGATAAGTCATATGAGGTAGGATTGAGAATGAGGATATCAAGTAATGGAATAGTGACTTGTGTGTTCCTCAAAGGTCCCATTATATCAATTTCCGATGATCCTCTAGTGTGGAGATGGGATAAGACCTGGGATAGAGGAATGGATTGGCTATCTTTGGGGATGGGTTTCTGTTCTTTGCCTATAGTATTGATCATGGCATAATCATGGTGTGGTGGTGGTGGGGAGAAAGTCATTCCTTGCTGTTGATGTGGAAGTGGGGTTGGGTAAGTCATGGTGTGTTTTGGCTTAGTTGAGGTGGATGGGGAAAAATAGGTATGAGTTACTGGGTAGGTTGGGTATAGCATGCTTGGCCATGGATTTGGTTTACAACGTGTTTTTGGGTTGACACGCTATTTAGATTAGGCAGAGGTTGGGAAGGAAGTGCACTTGGTTGGCGAAAATTTGCCATCCATACCAATTGATTACGGACCTCTATGATCTCATCTTTGTACTGTTTTTGAATGTTAGTTAGGGTTTGAAGAATCAGGGCCATCTGATCATCCTTGTTAGGCCCTGATTGGTAATTTGGGTTAGGCCTAGGCTGATTGGGTTGATATGGGTGTAGGGCCTGTCGTCGGGGTTGGAATTGAGGTCTTGGATTTGGATTATTTCCTGACCACGTAAAGTTGGGATGATTATGCCATCCAGGTGATTGCACATCAATCATGCAACCTAAATCACTTGAATTAAGCTAGATTCTAGCATAACTTAGGAATAATGTGTTCATAGGCATCGTAATTTGCACAATAACTAGTTTATTACTTATACAGATAATATCGTCATTTTCTAACCTAAAAGAGAGATGATTTTATTCGCAGATGATTCGAAGCCACGGATGTCAGATCAAATTGGACAGATCTGATTAGAACGACGACGGGAGTCCAACATTTCCGAAATCGTCTCGATCAGACAACCAGGGCATCTTGTGCAGTCCATAAAAGAATGGAGATCATAAAGTCAAAAGACAAAGATCCGAGCCTCAGATGAAGAATCCAACTACACGGATGAATCCGAATCGAGGATCACAGTCTAACGGTAGAAAAATCAACTCAATCGGAGATCCACATCACCATATACAAGGAAAAGAAGATGAATGGCCATGATGGTGCCACGTGGTGCCACATGGTGCCATCACAGCTGCCCCCTCATCACTGCCCCATCTGTGAAGGCTCTTCCACCACGTACTGTGGGCGTACGAAGAGGCCATGTCATCAGCCGTCCCCACGTCATCAAGGAAGGAAGAAGATCAGCTGTTGGATCTTCATCCAATGGCTGATAGCGGCTGCATGTGATTTGGAAACACAACACAAGAGAGGGCCTGATGTAATGGTTATCGCCTTCGCCCTTAAGCGAACGGCATGCATTCGAAACCACCTGAGCACGAAATCAAGAAAGCGTTGAGCAAGCGTGAGATTGGCCGTTGGATTAGCATTGGAAGGTGGAGGAGCAAAAGCGTGGTGCGATCTGAGCACTTGGCAGCTACACGTGCGCATCTATTCGTGAACTCACGCATTTCCTTCGTCGCAAAGGAGCTGCAAGCGAGAGTTAAGCCGTCCGATCTCTCGATCAGATGGCTAAAGTTAAGGTGCAGGATTTAAGTATGCGAGCACTCACGAAGAGAGAAAAGTGGTTGGGCATGTGCGGGAGAGTCCGATGGCGATCTGATGGTCGAGAAGCTGCCACGTGTCAAGTCAAGGTTGAATCTGAGCATTTTAGGCGCAAATGAAGGTGTTTTGAGGCCAGATCTGATCAAATAAGAGTTGTTACAGGAGATAAAGGGGTTATATACCCACTTTGCCTCTCATTAAAACTATAAAAGAAGGATCAGGGCCCCCCAGTTGAGGCATCTCTCTCTCCCATCAACTCCAGATATCTTCCACTTCTGTGTAACTCTCCGTCCCTCTGCAACTCTGCTCCGACCTTCATCCTGGTGCTCTGGATCTGAGGTGCTACCGCATCTCGTACAATCATCCTACAAGTAGCGTTGTCTCTCTGTCACTTTCTATCACTCACTCTCTCTATCTATCTATTTGTTTCTAGTAGCATTCTCTATTGTGAAAACTCTATTTTAATTGCAATAAAATTCTGATATTCTGAATGAATATATCTAATTCCTATACATATATAAATATCTGTTTAGAACAAGTTCTATTGAAACGCTTCTGCATAAATTGCGATTACCTCCTTACGAATGACCCGGTACTCACCGATTTGATAAATATTATTTGTTGACGTGTTTTCGTGCTATACTACAACTGGAATAATATTTTAAACGTGAATTACGTGCCGAACACCAGGGTTGTAGGTATTAGAGAAAGGATTATTCTGGACGATGTGGAGATCCTCGCAGGTCTGAGAAATTCCACAGTAATCAGGATATGGGGGTTTAGAGTTCTTGCAACTGTGGTAGGCTGGCCCAGAGTTTCCTCCGACACCATAATCAAATGGGGGTGGATAAACATCCCCTAAGAGTGGTAGATGTTGTGTGCAGCCTCCCTTCCTGAGGGTGGGTGCGTGTATGTGCTTTGTTGTACAGCGGTGGTCTTATGTAGATGTTGAGTTATGTCATCCACCTTTTTATTAATAATGGACCTGATCCAAGCATCTACTAACAACTCCAGATCAATGGATGTGGAAAGGCCTTGAGTCTTGTGTACCCCCCGATTGTTTGTCAATGCATGGGTGGTTGTCCGATCGTACGCACCCAGTGACTCATTGTTTAGGGAGTTCTTGCACATATTTTCGAGAATTCCCTAAATCTCGTCTTCATGATGACCCATGATACTGCCACCATAGGTTGCATTGACAAAAAGTTTGATGTCGTCACGGAGCCCGTGGTAAAAGGATTGGACTTGTTCCTACTTTGGGACTCCGTGATGGGGGCATTTATGCATGAGATCTAGAAAATGATCCCATACCTCGTGTAGATATTCTCCCACTCCTTGCGAGAAGTATGTGATTTGGTGCCGCATTGCATTAGTTCGACCAACGGGATAGAATTTTTGTAAGAAAGCAGTCTGAAGTTCTTCCCATGTGTTGATCTGGTGAGGGTATGTCTGAAACCAATTGGTAGCTTTGTCAGCTAGACAGAGGGAGAAGATTTTCAAGAGTAGACCATCTTGATTATGCAAGTCTGCCCCAAATGTGTGGGCCATATGTTTTAGATTCTTGATGTGTTGGGAATGATCCTCTGAGTTCAAGCCATGAAATTTCGGGGTCATGTGAACCATACTAGGCTTGAGCTCCACCTTAGGTCCTCCTGCAGGAATGTTGATTCGGGGTTCGATCTCCATCGCAGCGGAATTGTAGTGATCTCGCATTTGAGGGCATGGCGGTGGGTTGATGTAGGCATTGATTCGATCTTTGAAATCAAAGAATTGTTGTGGTTCAAAGTTAGGTTGTTCTCTTTGATGATCCATGATTGTGGCTGGAGATTCAAGTTCAGAAGTGGAGGAGTTAGAAGAGATGTCAATGTGATCGGGTAGTTGCACAAACAAAGAAGTCGAGGCTTGGCCTCAATGAGAGTGAAAAACTAGTGGCTGCCTCAAGGGTGGTCTTAAGGACCTCCTCCTGTACATACACCGATGGGTTAAACGAGGGACAGAAAGTGTGACGGACCCAATCAAGACACCCAAAGATTTTTGGATGACTATAGAGGTTCGAGGAGGATGATACCTCTAGATCACAAAGTCGTCCACCAGAGAAATACCTGGGCAGCTAGGAAGGGAGAGTCCTGCAAAGACCCCTACACGGTTGAGTGTCCCCACGGGTCACAGGGTTTCCCCCACCTAACCTTCCTTGTCATCGCGGATCCAGGTAGACCAGAATGGATAACTTGACCTCTTAAGTCTACCAATTTTAAGTTTAGATGAGGGTGCTTAGGATTCCACTTGAACTTTAGAATGAATTTATGAGTGGTGACCTAATTTGAAGACTGGTTGACCCCACAAGGTGGGTCAACTTCACCTGACTTGTCCTTGAAATTATTAGGTCCCTGATTTTAGGATTCAAGTGGATGTTTAAAGCTTTCTTTTAGGTTTTGCTGGATTAGGTAAATTCAATCAAGGCTTACGAAACACACAGTTTGGGGAAGTAGATTCTTTTTAAGCAAGTGTGGCCCTCAACCTTAGAATAGAAACCCTAGTTTGGCTTTAATTGGTCCAATCAATTTCATCCCAATTTGGCACCTAGGGCTCAATCAAGAAGGTGAGTAGCCCTAGGTGTCTTAAATCCCAAATAGGTGCAGAAATTAGGTTCGGGATTTTCCTAATCAAAGCAAGCAACTTGATGATTAATTCTAAGTAGAGAATGCAAGTTGATCCTAATTGATTTCTTCCTTTTTTAGCTTTTCTCAGAATAGGGGCTCTAATGAAAAAGAAGATGAGATTACATGCTCTTGGAGTGCTTGATGTGCGGCTAACCTTCCTCCAATGAATCCCTACTCAGATCACAACCAAAGAGATAAAGCAAGTTAGTACTAGATCAAAAATTATAATAAGAGAGATCAAATTGTGCATTACTCCCTGGCAATGGTGCCAAAATGTTTACGTGCAAAATTGATGTTTTTAAAATTTTTGCGTTGTAGTATAGTTGAAATCACATGAAAACAAATGTAATTTATAGCTTGAATTTGAAGTCCGAGGTCATTCACTAGGAGCAATTATTGCAATTTAATCTCAAGATCACAATATAACCACAAAGATGAGCAATTTATAATGAAAAATCCATGTAGGAATGATATATATATGAGAATTAGTAGCAATGTGCAAAAATAATGGGGTAAAATGGTGATTGAAATTGCCAATTACCCTCTACAATTATACCAAATAAATGCATAGTAGCAATCAAGTAATCCCACACAAGATAAGTAAGCAATATAGCATCAGAAGCATAATTTGGTGGAATTAGACTTCGGATGCTTAGGATAGACGACTTAAACAGCACCCTGCTATAGTGCATGAGCACTATTTTTCTCCTTCTCTTCTCTGCCTTAGCTACTTCTGCTCTTCTTTCCTTCTTTCTTTCTTTGCCTCTTCAGAGCATGGCTCCCCTTTCTCTTCCTTTTTTTTTTCCTTTTTCTTCTCACAGTGGCTAAGTGCCAGGCTTTCGTCTCTGAAGCAAAACCCACCCCTACCCCGCACTCTCTCTCTTTCCTTCCTTCCTTCTCTTCCTCTTAAATCAGGTTTATCGGGTATTTAGGTCGCGTACCTGGGACTAGGGCTGCGGCCGTGGGTCACAGCTGAGGAGTGAGATAGGCTTAGGTGGGTCGGGTGTGAGCGTGGTGAGTGGGACCTCACCCCGGTGTACTGAGGCAAACAGTCAGTGTGACGAATTCAATATATGCATAGCGGTGCAGCATTCCACGCCCGATGTGGGACTAACCCAATGAGCTCCATCTTGCGTGAAGCAGCAGCAAAGGGGACGTCTGATTAGTGATGCTCGAGACCCTGGTAGCTACAATTGGGTGCCAGGGAAGGCACCTGGGAGTCGTCCATGTAGCCTGGGTGTGGAATCGAGGGAGAATACGACAAGAACTAGGCTCCAAAGGTTGCTTGAAGAAGCTCCATTAATGGCGTGAACTGCTGATATAGACACATCTATTTAGGTTAAAATGCCTATTTATGCATGTTCCTAGGCTTAGATTTGCATTCCATATTATAAATATTGCATAGCATGCATCATTTTGCATTTAAAGTAGTTGTGTATATTTTAGGTTAATTGCATCCTTTTTGTGGTCAGGAGAGCCTCAGATTGATGATTCGACTGTACAGATCTGATCAGGACGATGATCAAAGTCCAACGCCTCCGAAATCGCCTTTATCAGAGTCCCGTAGCACCATATGTAGTCCGAGGAAGATCAACGGCCAAGGGACTAGGTGACATAATTTGGAGCTTCAAATGACAAATTCGACTATATGGATGGATTCTAGTCGATGATCGTATCCCAACAGTGCAAAAATCGACTCAATTTGACCTCTGTAGCAGCCCCTACAACGAAAAGAACATGGACAGCCCAGATCACGCCACATGGCGCAACCCAAGCCATCCATGAGCACGCACGCACCACCGCACGCGCACAACAGCACAGGCACACGTGCGTGTGCAGCGACAGCGTATGTAGGTGCGTAGCATGCGGAGGTGCACGACACGGCACGTGGAGCGTGCGCCAGCGCAGTGGCACCATGGGCAAGTGGCCTATCTTCAGCGACGTTTATGACCGTCACTAAATGTCCTGTATATGAATTTGATTCTTTCCTCCATTATAAAAGGACCCCTACCCCTCCCATTTTTCTTCATCTCTTCCTTTCTTCCTCTCACCACCTCCAAGTCTCTAGAGAGAACTTGTCCCAAGCTCGGGATGCTCCTCTAGAGTAGAAAACCAAATAGTTTTCCCTCCCCTCATCCCCATTCGTGGAGCATCCCGTTGCCGTCCTCTCACTGCCCTTCGGGAAGAAGATCCTCGCCGTGACGTCGTCCTGCCCCATCCTCCATCCTTTGGCTTTGTCCCCGTTCGTCCCGCTCCTCACCACTTTCCTCCAGGTGACGACAGAGTGAGTCATCTTCCGAGCAATCGTCAAGGGGGATTTTCTCACCTCTCTCTATCTTTCTTTCACTTTCGTAGTGTAGATTTTCTTGCTTTCATAGTTGTAGAAAACATTCATGAGATAAATAGATAATTGTTCCTCTCTCTCTCTTTTCTTTTTATTTTTGCAAGTAGATTAGCTAGATTCATCGACCTGATCTCTTGCCCTATTAAAAATACCAAAAAAATTAGAAAAGACAAAAATGACCAAAAACAAATAAAAGCAAAGCGCGTAATTTTTATAAAACCAAACATTCACCTCCCCGTGTTCGACTCGGGACTCACTTTTTGAGTTTTGATTATAAATTTTATTTGATAGATGTGTTTTGCGAGCTACGATGCTGGGTCCTCCAAACCCCAATTTTAATTCGCAAAACACGCACTCAATCATCTTGGCACCGTTGCCGAGGAGGCAACGCTCTTTGGTTTTTCTCACATTTTTTCCGCCTTAACTAACTTTTATCTCACTTTTTCTATGATCTTACTGTGATTGCAAGTACTCTTCTAAGGTGGGCCAAAGCGATTAGATCAAAGAAAAGTGCGGATGAAGGTTTTGTAAGTTTATCCTCACCACCCCCACCCACTAGTTCATTTCACCACACTAATAACTCAAACCCAAATTAACTTAGGTGCTTTTCATAAAACCTAGGATAGATTTGGTTGTTTGTTTGCCACCTCCACTCATCTCACCCCCGCATATATAAAAAAAAAAGAAGAAAAATATACTCTTCTCTTGTGGGATTTTCTGAAAGCTACACACTTAACACCCACAACTTCTCACCCTAAAGCGCACAATTACATCGATTCTACCACTAACTGGGATTTGACCTATGGACCTGGTACACTTAACTTAACACATAAATAATTGAGTAGAAATCTGATTAGGTTAAGACATTTTGTGTGCTTTAATCAAGTAGTGCAATAGACCAATTGCTTGAACTGTTTAGACCGCACCACTCAATCTAAGGCTGATCCATCAAGTAGCTTGCCACTTAGGGTTGATTCTTAGGGCTGAACCAGACACTCCACATTATTTTTGATTTTTAAAGGAACATATTATCACCCGTGTTTTCAAAACTTAGAGTGTTCTACTAAATCTTGATTGAACCAACTTAAGAATTAAACCCTAAAAGCTACTAAACAAGGTTAAACCCTAAAAGATACATCAGCAAATAACCTTGTTTGCAAACCGTGGTTGTGCACGCACACACATTTGAATCAATCATTAAGGGCACAACCTATCTAAAGGGCCCATCACATTCCAAGAGCACAATCATCCCAAGCTAATTAAGATCGAGTAGACGTTAGCTTTAAGGATTGATTCGCTCTTCGAGGCTCAGATTGAGATTTTTTCGATTAATCTGCTTCTGTAGGTCCATTTAATGTCTAGCTAGGGGAGTAGCGTCAAATGACTGTGGCTGGGGGGTACACTAGGAACCGGAGGCGCAAGCCAAAGGAAGAACCTTCTCCCCAGTCCCTCCTTCTAATTGGTTGGATTGACTGGATAAAAGTAGACCAAATCGTTTATAATCTCAAGACGGGTCTTGGGAGTTTGTAGGTCTTTAGGCTAACCCACCTAAGGATAGGGTTGATTGATTATACTGCAGGACACTTTTCTCTCTTCTGTTTTCCCTCCTATTCTACCATGTATCTTTCCACTTCTTACATGCATTTCCCATCCTATCCTCCTACCACCACTTATCCCCAAGATGATTACTATTCCGACTTGACTTGTAATTACCCATCCACTAGCCGGGATGACTTTGATTGGGGATATAAATACGGACCTCAGTGTTCAGGGTCTAACCCTGGACAACAAGACTATGATTACTATCCTTCCCAAACCTACAATGATTATGGATCTCCATCTTTTGATGACCAAACCAACCTGATTACAATCAGGAAGGATATAATGAATATAACACCTACCCTCCTCAGTATTCCACTGAATATAGGTCGCCACCATCCTTTGAACAACCTAGAATGACCTACTTTCAGGGAGGGACCCGAGAACCTCGACATCTTGATTCCCCTAGATTTAACCCAAACCCACCCAAACCTGAATCGAACTAATTGGTTCAGGTGAACCAGATCCAGGATAGGGTGTTGGCTAATTTGAGGAACACTATACAATCTTTAGAAGCTCAGCTAACACCATGCACTGAAGCATTGGAGCCTAAGATAAAAATGATTGATGAGCTGAATAGCTCTTTATTGGATTTGCTCCAAAATGTTAGGGTTAGGGACCTGGGTGAGTTTCTTCTTGAGAAGTTGTCAAGGTTGGGGATGAAATTTGTGGTTGCCTTAGTAATATCTTGGGATGATTCTCAATATGAACCCCCTTCGGGAGAGCCAATGTCTGAACTCGCTCAGGCGCCTGTCGGGGGCGATACATATTCTGAGGTTGGAGATGACCAAGTTGGGCTAGAGCAACCCTTTGAGGATGAATCGAGTTTCTCACCTAAGATCCTAGAGCTAGGGAATGATGAAAAATACATCTCCATGGACCATGAAATGATATATGATTTTGAGACATATATAAATGAGGACCGTGGATTCTTTGATTCTGAGGGTGAGGAATCTCTTAGTGAAGCCTCACTTGAGCTTAAGGAAGATGATTTTAGTGAGACAAATGGGCTTGAGGAGCATGACGAACCATTTAATAGCCCAGTCATTGAATATTTTGATTCGGTTGGGGCTAACTTAGAGGATTCAAATCCTTATTTACTTGATGATTCAATCAGTGACCCCATTCCTCATCTGCACCTCGAAGAGATGACTTCTGAGATCATTGTGCCCAAGTCAATCTTGATTCAGCCACGATTTCTATACTTGAGAGAATCATATGGGGTGAATGATATGATAGAAGTCTTGGAGCCTGAGCCCTTGATGTTGGAGGATAGAATTGTTGAAATAAAAATTTAGGAGGCTAATTCTGAGGGAACTTTGATTTTGGATCTAAGGGTATCTATTGACCTGAAACCACCTACTTTCTACCAGGACCCTTACGATATCATTCACATGCAACCCAAGCTCAACATAACTGATTATTTTTCTAAGCTAAACATTAAGTGGACATTTGAACCTAGTGAAACAAATCTACCCATTGTCTGCCACTTTAGTCTTGGGTTGCACACCACCAAACCACAGGCCCGACCCCGCAAACACAATAATCTTTGGTTCTAGGTGATTTTCATCTAGAACCTTAGAACCACTCGACCTTGGGGCATGGGTCTGCGCCATAACTTGGTCCACATTTGTGGACATATTCTGTTGGCGGGCCTGAGGATCAATATCTTTATTTTGATTCTGACTCGCACTTGTGAATTCTCAATTTCTTCTTTGTATGTATGTTATGCCTAGCTGAAGACATTAAATTTAGCACGTGTGTATATTCCATGTTCTTTGCGGAGCTGACCAGATTTTCACGAAATTCAGGTGATATTCTATTTACTCCGCCCTTTTCATGTCTTTGTTTTTACAATGAGGACATTGCATCATTTAAGCATGGGGGGGTGGATATTTTATCCTGAAATCATTTTCTTAACTCCGTAGAATTTCTTTTAGTTTCTTTTTTTTTTAAAAAAATTGAAAATTCAAAAAAAAAAAGAATTAGGAGAAGAGAACTTAGGCATTTGGAGGTTATTAACTTTAGGAAATGATACAAGAGGACCTAAACACTTAGACTCTTCAGGTCTTCGGGCTTAATTAGCCCGGGTGTCCACTTGAATGTGGACTTAGTCTTGGGTCCTCGTTAATTCAAATTCATTTTAATGTGGCTAATAAATTGGGATGATAAATATGCGATTATCAACCTGCCCTCTGATTTGTGGGGATGTTAAGTCAAAGCATCTACACACTATTCGCACTGACTCACTTCTCGATGGTTTTCTCGAAAATTGGGTTGCTAATGAACTATCTAGGGTGGTATGGCTGGCAAGTTGTCAGTGGTAACAGCTCATCAGTCGGTTGTTCAGAGCCCAGCCACAAGACCATTTTCGTCGTACTGCCTTTAGGTAAATCTTAGATCAGGGAAGCCACCTTTAACAAAAAAAAAAGAAGAAAAAGAAAAAATAGAAAAAAAGTAGAAAAAGGAGAAAATAAAAAAAGAAAATACTAAAGACACACTTCACCACATGAGTATGGCTGGCAAGTGGTCGTGGGTAACAGCCCATTGGCCGGTTGTCCAGAGCCCAACTCATAAAAATGCACAATAATTCCCAAAACACTTAGGGAAGAAGTGGGGAAGTAGAATAAACTGGGGAGATATACACTGGGTTCGCTGATGAATCCATTTTAATGGACTTGTATTACACCTAAGTAACTTTAATCTTACCTTTTAGGTTTGTTAATAACAACATTAAGTTGTAGAATATTTGTATGCATCATGATTTAAGTTTATAACATTCTATAACTTAATATGTAATGATTTTGTTGTTTTTATGTGCAGGAATGATATGTAGAAAGAATAAGAAGTTGGGGAGTAAATTTCCCCAACAAACAACCAGCATCATTTTTCCCCATCCTCTGGCCACCCTCAACAGCCGTTGGCCTCAATAACACCTCCCTAACAGTCTCCTGCCAAAATTACAAAAGGGATTTGAAAATCCCTTAATTGGTGTGGGGGAGAGGAGTTAAGAGGAGGGGGGCAAAGGAGAGTGAGAGGATCTGCATCTTCTCCCTGTGGGGAACTGCTCCACCGCGTGCACTGCGCACCAAGCACCCCATCCTGCCCTTCAGCCTGTGCCTGCTCCTTCTCCACCTTGCACGCCCCTACCAGGCCGCGCCCACCTCCAGTTGTGCCCGCAAGCACTCCAGCACTCACACCACTCCAGCCTGCAGGCGCTCGCTCCTTCTCCACCACTCATCTCCAATCGCCACTGCAGGTGCACACCGCCTGCACCCGCAGGCACTGCGTCTACCCCTGCAAGCCACACCATCACCGTGCCCCCTTCCAGCGCCATCCACCAGCCTGCACCAAGCACCTGCAGGCGCTCGCTGCCATCAGCACCCACCTTCAGATGCAAAGCCCCGCTCCGCCCTCGCCACCCGCGCCCGCAGGCGCGCGCTCTTCTGCAAGCACTTGCCCACATGCCCGTAGGCGTCCAGCGCTCCCTCTAGCCACACCTGCAGGAGCTGCACGCCTTCACCACCGCAGGCGCTGCACGCCTTCACCACTGTAGGCGTTCGCCCGCCTTCACCCTCCAGCCACGCCTGCAGGCACTCCAGCGCTCACGCCACTCCACCTTGCGCGCCCCTGCCAGGCCGCACACACCTCCACGCGCCCCTCTCAAGCATCGCAGGCGCTGCGTCTCCTGCAGGCGCTAGCACCCGTCCACCTTGCCGCAGTGCCTTCACAGCATAGGTAGCCTCCTCCAACAGACCGGTGGCCCTCCTCCGCTCGCCGACTGCTGCCGGCCACCTTGCGTCGTTCTGCCATCGTCATCGTGATTCCCACGTGTCGGTCAACCTTCCCCCATACTAGCTCCGTCGCCGGTGCTCTCTCTCTCGAGGAGGAGGAGAGAGAGTGAAAGCTCTATTTTCTCTGCAATTAAAAATTACATCTAATGCCATTGCCACCAGAAATTAATTTTCTTTTATGATTATTTTATTGTGTCAAAATTGCGAATGCACACTCATACTTTCTGATAATTACACGTTATTGATATTCACCTGTTTCAAGATTGGTTTTGGGATTAACATGTGCACCAATTTTCTCTAGTATATGTCAATTGAAAATTATATAAAATCATCATATATTTATTGAATATTTCAATGAGGTAAAATTGCACATATACCCTTATATTTTTGAGTTATTGTGAATCTTCTTTCCATCTCATTTTATGTTGGATTTGACTAGTGATTTCGCACTTAACCGAAAGAATACGAAATAATCGAGAGTTTATTGCATAATTGCCTCCCTGTGGATACGACCCACTCTTCTGTGAGTGGTTATTTTTATTGTTGATTAATCGATTTTTCCACCACTTAAATACAACACATAGCAGAAAATCGACTCGTCATTCGCCGTTCTGTTGACCCCATAAATAAAAGAAGTAGCGAGAAAGCTATCAATCGAAAAGATAAACCTTTAGGCAAGGTCACCTAGGGTCGTAGAAACTCGAAGTTCATTTCAACGGCCGCCTAGTGAGTCTTTCACTATTTTCACAAGATGCTTAGCACTTAGAGTCCTTTTCGAGTCTTGGGCAGGTTGGGTCGCCGTAAAAAGTTATCTCGACACTCTCAAACTCCAAAAAGTCTGAAAAATAAGATAAGAAAAAAAAATGTATCTTCCCTTTTCAAATAAGGCAAGAACTTGGGAGGTCTGGTTTCTGGCAGGCACCCGGGTACTATTGAGTTTTCGTTGTTTAGGACCTTAGTTGAAATTTTCTATTGTTAATAAACGACTTAAGCCTAAGCGATCGAATCCTAATTCTATTTTTATACATAGCATGTAGTTTAATTTTGTTAGGGACTAGCAAAAGATAGGCATAGGGTATGATATAGACATCTATTTAGGTTAAAATGCCTATTTATGCATGTTCCTAGACTTAGATTTGCATTCCATAGTATAAATATTGCATAGCATGCATCATTTTGCATTTAGAGTAGTTATGTATGTTTTAGGTTAATTGTGTCCTTTTTGTGGTCAGGAGAGAAGGTGATTTATTTCGGAGCCTCGTATTAATGATCCGAACGTACGGATTTGATCAGGACGACGATCGGAGTCCAACGCCTCTGAAATCGCCTTTGTTGGAGTCTCGTCGCATCATATGCAGTCCAAGGAAGATCAACGGCCAAGGGACTAGGTGACATAATTTATAGCTTCAAACAAAAAATCTGACCATGCGGATGGATTCAGATCGACGATCACAGCCCAACGGCGTGAAAATCGACTCAATCCGACCTCTATAGCAGCCCTTACAACGAAAAGAACATGGATGGCCTAGATCGTGCCACATGGCGCAATCCAGGTTGCCCATGCGCACGCACACGCCCCCGCATTCGCACAGCAGTGCGAGCACATGCGTGCATGCAGCGATAGCGCACGTAGGCACGTAGCGTGCGGAGGCGCGCGACACGACGTACAGAGGGCGTGCTTGCACAGCGGTAGCGTAGGCGTGTGGGCTGTCTTCAGTGACGTTTGTGATGGATCTTTAGCGACGTTTATGACCGTCAGTAAATGTCTTGTATACAAATTTGATTCTTTCCTCCACTATTAAAGGACCCTTACCCCTCCCATTTTTCTTCATCTATTCCCTTCTTCCTTTCAACACCTCCAAGGCAAGCCCGGGATGCTCCTCTAGAGTAGAAAACCAAATAGTTTTCCCTCACCTCATCTCCATTCGTGGAGCATCTTGTGGCCATCCTCTCACTGCCCTTCAGGAAGAAGATCCTTGCCGCAATGCCGTCCTGCCCCATCCTCCGTCCTCCGACTTCGTCTCGCTCCTCACCACTTTCCTCCAGGCGACGTCAGAGCGAGTCATCCTCTGAGCAATTGTCGAGGGAGATTTTCTCACCTCTTTCTATCTTTCTTTCGCTTTCGTAACGTAGATTTTCGCACTTTCACAATTGTAGGAAACATTCATGAGATAAATAGATAATTGTTCCTCTCTCTCTTTTCTTTTTATTTTTGCAAGTAGATTAGCTAGATTTCATTGACCTGATCTCTTGCCCTATTAAAAATACCAAAAAAATTAGAAAAGACAAAAACGACCAAAAACAAATAAAAGTAAAGCGTGGAATTTATATAAAATCAAACGTTCACCTCCCCGTGTTTGACCCGGGACTTACTTTTAGAGTTTTGGTTATAAAGTTTATTTGATAGACATGTTTTGCGAGCTCCAACGACGGGTCCTCCAAACCCCGATTTTAATTTGCGAAACATGCGCTCGATCAACCACGAACACTTGCAAAGAGAAAAATGGCTCGATGGCCATGTCAGAGATGCTCAGAAGCTTCACTGCGACATGGAGAGGGTGATGGTGGCCAGCTATGAGAGGGGTCGGAGAGGGTTGGCGAAGGCGTACTATGAATGTGATGGCGGTGGCGTTCGGTAGGCCATTAGGGCAAGCAATCCCCTCAATTTCTTGAGGGGTTTTGCTCGCATGGATGAGGCAGAGCTTTTGGGACCGACGACAAGTGATTTGGTGGAGTAGAGTGGGTGAGCGACCATGCCGGAGGTATGCCAGCAGTGGGGAAGAAGAAGATGGTGCGGGTGCGACGGTGGTTGAAACAACAATCTGATGATGCTGCGGAGATGAATAGATGATGAGGAGTCGACGGAGGTAGCTAGTAGATGAAGGAAGACGGAGGAGGCACCGGTTGTGGTATGGCTAGTGCCGGGGACGAAGGGTGCTTCAGTGAGAGATATCAATGACGACGGAAGGGTAGAGGGCTCCTCTCCAGTATTGCGAGGTGCGAAAAAGAATGGGGAAGAAGATCCGACCGCCTATTGTACGTGGCAGGCAGTGAAGAAACTGGAGGAGAGTCACCAGAGCGAGGTGGAGCGAGCTGGAGGTTGGAGGAAGAAGGGTCTACTTTGGCTCAAATTCTCGCTAAGGAGGTGAGGAATGTCATGGGCGAGCTTATAAAGGCTACGAGCGAGTCTCCAAGATTGCAAACAAGCTTGAAGACCTCGAGAATCTCGAGTTAGGTCTAGAACTTCTAAGAGTTCGCATGAACTCTTGGCTTGATTAGGAAGGTCGTGGAATAGCTCAAATGGAAGGAGATCTCTTCAGGAGTCCTCCCATTTTTGGGAGAGTTTTGTTGAAGATTCAAGGAGAAATCCTTGATTGAAACTTACCATATACGCACGAAAACTTCCATGGTGGTGAGGACCTCTTTGCAAAGAAAATGAATAAGTTAGTGGGGCTTTTGTAAGGAATTCAAAAGTTGAGGGGCTATTTGCAAGAAAAAGAGTCAGATAAGGATTGAAATGCAAACTAGGTCAAGATGATCTCAGATTGGGCCCAAATTTTGGTACAAACTTAATTTTGACCTAAGGAATCTAATGGTTAAGTCATATTTTGGTTTTGACTAATTTTGATTGGGAAAATTATGCATAAGTCCAAATTAGGATAACTTTCTGTCTGACTCTATTTAAGGTTAAATTGAATTCCAATGGTCAAAGTAAGAATACCAACCTTAGAGAATATTTTTTTATGATTATTAAAGGATTTAGGTGAATTTTATCTTGACTAGAACCTCAGCTAATTAAGTGGGCCTGTTTTTAGGATTTCAGATGTCCATTAATTCTTGAAACTCATGAAAACTCGTTTTGTTCTGCATTGACCCACTTATTACACATTAATGACCATATGACCTTTAATAAACCCCTGAAATACCCCATGGTTATTTTGTATTTGTGGAATGCTGTTAATTTTGCAGAAATAACCTTGTATTCTTCTCTTCTTTTCAAAACAGGTTATTGTGCCCTTGGGATCTTTTGATGGATATGTAGGAGCATTTATCACTCTTTTTAGACCAAATTCAGCTAGTTATGGCTCATGATGGTTTCCCATCAGATATTAACACTCTCCTTCAGCCGAGGATTCCGTAAAGTCGATCGTAACTACCCTCATTAGTCATAGTTTTATTAGAACCCGATCTCTGCGTGTTTGCCTTATTTTGTCGCCCTAAAAAATTCACAAAAAGAATTTGTGCGTAGGAACTGAGAGAGAAAACTATGCCTAACCCCAAGTATCATTATCCAATTATCCAGAAACTAAGATTCCTTTCACTAGACTTTAGCACCTGTAGACACTTTAATTTTACCTCACAATTGCTTTGTGGATCTAATAGAAGATGGTTTATTTGACTCCCAAATTACTGTCCAAGGGTTCCGGAAAAGAAGCAATGTTTCTTCTCAATAAGCTAAAGATGTCTATCAGTCTTCATAGTGGATCCATTGCAAATTCTACGTGCAAGTGTGGAATTGTACTAGATACTAAATTCAGGAATCAATTAAAGAATAAAATCCCTATTAAAACCTCTTGATAAAAATCTTTATTCATGGATGCAAGAAATGCTATGTACAATTAACCTTATATGATTGCACTTCAATAATTTCCCCAAGTTGTTCTTAAATTAAAGACCCTTAAGTGCAATTAACGTCCAGCTCAGAGGTTTTCTAAGGTATTGGTAGAAAAATTTTCAGTTTATGTGTACTACCCCCCCATGCCTAAGTTCTTGCATGTCCTCATGCATGAATAAAAAAAAAAACATTAAGATAAGGGGTAAGTGGATAGAAATCACTTGAAATTGCTCCTTATTCTTCATTTAGCATATGCTAACCAAATGATGAAAAGCACAATATGTAGAAAAATATGCCAAAAGAGAAAGATGCTATGTATAAAAGGTATCTACATATGTATAAGTGTTGAGTTTAACGCCTCCAGCTGGGCGAAAAATTGACTACACGTCCTCGATAAAATTAATAATTTCATCAGCAAGAGGAGGTTCCTGGGCCATAAATGGCTTGAGGTGCTGGCCATTTACTGTAGAAACATGGCTAGATTTTGGGTCCATAATTTGGATCGCCCCATTAGAATATGGGTGAATCACAAGATACGGGCCAGTCCGCTTGGACTTAAACTTACTCGCAAATAATTTGAGGCAAGAATCAAATAACCAGACCTACTGGTTAGGCGTGAAATCCTTCCTTCGGATGTGGCAGTCGTGAAAAGCCTTTGTCTTATCTTTGTATATCTTTGCGTTCTCATAGGCTTCTCACCGAATTTCTTTTAATTCGCTTAGCTGGAGCTTCCTCTAATAACCTCCTGCATCGAGGTTAAAATTACATTTCTACACCGCCGAAAAGGCACGGTGCTCTAGCTCGATAGGAAGGTGATAGGCCTTTCCATACACCATGCGATATGAAGACATTCCGAGCAGAGCCTTGTACGCGGTCCGATATGCCCAAAGTGCATCGATCAACCGATTGGACCAATCCTTCCTATCTGGTCTAACCATCTTCTGGAGAATAAGCTTGATTTGATAGTTAGAAACTTCGGCCTGTCCATTGGTTTGCGGATGATACGGGGTGGCAATGCGGTGATGTATCTCATATTTTTTCAATAGTGACCTAAAATGAGCATGAATGAAGTGACTACCCTCGTCGCTAATCAGAGTGTGGGGAACTCTGAATCTCGTAAAAATAAATTCCCAAACAAAGGAGATAACGATTTTATGATCATCCCATCTTGCCGGGATGGCCTCAACCCACTTTGAGACATAGTCAACTGTGAGAAGCATGTACTCGAAACCATGCAAGTTCGGAAAGGGGCCCATAAAATTGATGCCCCAAACGTCGAACACTTCTACAACCAGAATGGGTTCGAGAGGCATCATGTCTCTCTGGGTCATAGAACTAACTGACTGACATTACCTGCAGCATTTGGCAAACTCATGTGTATCTTTGAAAATAATTGGCTAGAAAAAACTCAACTGCAAAATCTTCGCAGTCATTTTTCGGCTCGAAAAATGACCACCACAAGCATTACTATGGAAAAAAGATAACACACTCGAAATTTCTAAGTCAAGGACGTACCTTCTGATGATCTGATCAGCCCCAATGCGAAAGAGGAAGGGGTCGTCCCATAAATAAAATTTGGCTTCTGATATGAATTTGATTTTTTGGTCCTTCGATAAACTCACAGGAATCTTGCTTGTGACAATATAATACGCAATATTTGCATACCAGGGAAACTCAACAAAATTAACGGCTAAAAGAGACTCATCCGGGAATTGATATGAGAAAGGTGAGGAATAAGGGATGTGTTTTGGGTCTAGCTGAGACAGGTGATCCACCACCACATTATGAGCTTTGGCTTTGTCGCGAATCTCGATATCAAATTCCTGCAATAGAAGGATCCATCTGATAAAATGGGGTTTGGCATCCTTCTTTACCAACAAATGCTAGAGGGTGGAATGATCCGTGAAAATAATCACTTTTGACCCAAGTACATATGATCTAAACTTCTCCAACCTGAATGCTACTGCTAGCAGTTCTTTCTCAGTAATCGTATAATTATGTTGAGCCTCATTTAGTTTCTTGCTAGTGAAGTAGATTACGAATAGATGGCGCACATGACATTGGCCCAAAATGGCTACGATAGCGAAATCGGAGGCCTTACACATCATCTCGAAATCGAGAGACCAATCAGGTGGTTGGAGAATCGACGAATCAGATACAGTGCTTCGTAAGGTCTCAGAAGCGATGAGACATGAGGAATAGAAGTCAGATGGGGTGTCAGCTACTAGAAGATTGATCAAAGGATGGGTAATTTTCGAGAAATCACGAATAAATCTACGGTAAAATTTGACATGACCTAAGAATGATATGATCTGCTTAATCGAGCTAGGTGGAGGTAGTCGAGAAATGACTTCAAATTTAGCTCGGTCGACCTCGAGTCCGTTGGATGAGATCCTGTGACCTAGTACAATGACATCCCTCACCATAAAATGGCTTTTCTCCAATGAAAGTACTAGGTTTACTTCTATGCACCTCTGGATCTTTGTGAGGTTATCAAGACAAGATGAAAAATCATCTCCAAATATGGAGAAGTCATCCATAAATGCTTCTACATAGTCCCCGATCATATCAGAGAAAATGTCCATCATATAACGCTGAAATGTCGCTGGTGCGTTATAGAGGCCGAAGGGCATTCGCTTAAAAGCGAATGTTCCAAAGGGACATTTAAAAGTAGTCTTGTCGTGATCTTTAGGGTTAATCGCATTTTGATTATGCCCAGGGTATCAATCCAGAAAATAAAAAAATCGCACCCAACTAACCTTTTTAAGATCTAATCAATAAAAGGTAAGGGAAAATGATCCTTTTTGGTAGCCATGTTTAGTTTCCTATAATCATGCAGACCCACCGCGAAGTCAAGGTGAGGGTCGGGATGAGTTTGCCCTTATCATTCTTGATTACGGTGAGTCCTGCTTTCTTGGGCACAATTTGAATAGGACTAACCCATTGGCTGTCAGAAATGGGATTTATAATACCTGCATCTAGCTATTTAATGATCTCTTTCTTGACAACCTCCAGCATATTTGGGTTCAATCATCTCTGAGGTTGTCTAGAAGGTTTCACCCTTTTATCCGTGTAAATATGATGAGTACAATATGAAGGGTGAATCTCACAGAGATCAGCAATGCTCCATCCGATAGCAGCCCTATGTGCTTGTAAGATAGAGATCAATTGATGCTCCTATTCTGGGGTCAAGTGAGCACTGATAATCATTGGGTATGTTCACTATCACCTAAAAACACATACTTAAGTGAATCAGGTAAGGGATTCAATTCAATTATGGGTGGGTGGGAATCAGATTCCTTCATGGGAGGAGAAGAATCGATAGTGGAAATATGATAATCCTGATTTTCGTGAATTCTCATTGATTCCCCACTTGTGAAGAGGTTGGTCATGACTGCATTAAAGGGAAACCTACTTGTCGCAGTCATGCCATCTTGCATTAGTAGGGGCAAATTTGTAATTGGTGGAACAGGATAATCAGAATCTGGGGTGTCATGATCAGATGAACACCCCTGACAATTAGATCCATGGGATGAAATGTGCATGGCATTAGCCTTAGTTCCATGTGGATCAAGACCTAAAAACCCTGACAGTGAAGATGAATGTGACATTGGGTCATTACAGAGGATCCTAATGTTCCCACAAAAAGTCGAGTCTTCATCTTCACTGTCCTCTATCAGATCACAGTTGAAGTTCCATGATGCCCTGAATATGTCCAGTCTAAGTCTTTTGTTTCCTGGGGCTATCTTCATACACCCGGATGCATAGTCAATGTTTGCATGAGCTGTTGCCAAAAATGGGCGACCCAAAATAATCGGTGCATCACAAAGATTAGGAGGAACCTCCATATCGACAACAAAAAAGTTCGTTGGAATGTAGAATCCATGGACTTTTACAATCATGTTCTCAACCCTCCGTGTTTTTATTGATTGGTCAGCCAACTGTATGGTAACTGAGGTGGGTTTCAACTCCCCAAATTGGAATCGATCAAATACTATGGTAGGAGTTAGGTTAATAGATGAATCCAAATTAAGAAGGGCCCGATCAAATGGAGAATCCTGCAAAAAGCAAGAAATGAGTGGGGTACCAGGGTATTTCTTTTTAGGTGATAAGTCGGCTAGAATCTCAACACTAGCCTCTTTAGACAATACCACTTGCTGTTTGGTTTTCTACTATCGCTTCGGGGTACAGTAGCCCTTGAAGAACCTAGCGATAGTAGAGATGTGATCTATCGCATCGAGGAAAGGGACCTGAATGTGAACCTCTTTGAACATAGTTCTTAGGTCCTCGAAATTCCACGTACCCTTTTTCTAGGCCAACTCTCATGTTAGAGCCTTGGGAAAAAGGACAGGAATCTCAGGGTTAACTGATCTTTTACCCTTGTTTGCAATAAGTGGCTCCTAAGAGGAAGGAGATGAGCCATCCTACGGTAGAGGGCACAAAAAATCATGACCCTTGTTAGGAGTGCTTGATCGAGTTTTAGAAAGGTCGTGTTGTAGTACAGTCGAAAAAGCATTCGAAACAAATATAATTTATTACTTGAATTTAAAGTCCGAGGTCGAACACAGGGAGCAAATGGAATTCATGCACTAAGCTCAATGAATGCAATTTGAACACATAATATTACTCAAAAATCTAATGAAAAATATAAAGCATGAGTATATGGATAATAAGAATAAATGTAGCTAAAAATAGAATTGATGACTTATGAAGAATTGGATGTCTGATTACAAAATCAGACGTCTTAAAAATGAAGTGCTACAGTGCCTGGTTCTCTGATTTCTTTCTTCTGCTGTTCTTCTTTCTCTTTCTCTTTATCTTCTTTCTTCTCTGTTCTCTGGCGTAGCTTCTCTGCGACTCTTTTCTTCTTCAGCTCCTTCCTTGTCCTCTAACTTCTGCCTTAGCTTCTTCTCCTTTCTTCTTCACCTGACCCTCCTCCTTCCTTCTTTTTCCTTCCTTGGATTTGGCTAAGTGTGGAGCCAAGCTTTCCATAGAAAAACCCCCTTCCCCTACGTAGCGTTCCTCTCTTTCTCTCTTCTCTATTTCTGTTTGCTTTCCCAGATCCACATTCGGGTCGGGTAATCGGACCTAATGGAAACCCAGGTCCAGGCTCACTGGCGTGGGTGGTGAGCGAGGAGTGAGTCAGTTCGGGTAAACGGGTCGTGGCCAGATCTACGTGGGTAGTGCCACGGACGAGGCCGTGAGAGCGGGAGAGAGGGACCTCACCCCGTGAGCAGGAGGCGATATGGCCTATGCACAAAAATAATTTATGTGCATACGCCCGCTCACCCACTTCCAAGGGGGGACTAAACGTCCCACCCCCCTTACGCGTGGTGCAGCAGTAGGTGCCTGGTTGAATTGGCGAGGATGCTTGGGCTATCGACTCCAATTGGCAACCTGGATGCACTCGTGCCTCAAGTCCGCGTCGCCTGGGACACAAGCCTGGAGAAGCTTGCAAGCTTGCTTCATGCTGTTCGTCAATGGCGGCGACCCCCTGGACCTGCAATCACGCAAACAGCCTCGTGGCCACGTCAGAATGTTTAGGAGGCTTCGCCGAGGCACGGCGAATATATTGCGGGGGTCGGCGTGGCGTGGGAAAGGCTGTGGTGGCTGATAACACTGCACATGGGGGTGATAATTTTGTTAAATAGGGCCCATCTTAAGAATAAAAGGCACAACATAAGTAGAATGGGAGCTTTGCATGCATCATATACCAAGATTGCTTATAAAACTGTATTAATGGCCATTTGTGTAAGCACTTGTCAAAGCAGGCCTCAGATGAGCAATCAGACCACATGGATGGATTCAGAATGACAAACGGAGCCCAACGGACTCAAGATCGGCCAAATCCGACATCCGGAGCTCCTACAATGGGCCCAAGAAGTTCTAACTGTTGATCTGATGATCAATGGTCCTCGTTGCGCCACGTCGCCCCCGGCTCACCACACGCCACTTCCTCTATCAGCTGAGATCAAATCTCGGCAGTCGATCTTCGATCGGATGGCCCAGAACCTCGCGCCCGCATGCTTGCGACGCAGGTTCGAGCTGTGTGGTGCGAAGAATTGAAGATGAAGGAGCGCGCGGCGAAATTGGGCCACTCGATCAGCAGTGGGCAGCTGAGATCGTGCCACGCGGCGGGCCCTCAGACAGCGAGCACCCACGCGCGCGTGCACATCAGGCGACGACGCCCGCGCACATGCACGCCCGAGGCACGATCCGAGCGCACCCAAAGGAAGATCTTAGCCGTCTGATCTTCGATTGGATGGCTCTCACGTAGTGGCCGCAGATCGGGCGCGAAGAAGAACGGTGCGGGCGGGTGACCGGCAGGTTGGAGGGCTTCACTGACGCTTTTGGAATGGTTTTAGCGACATCCCGGACGTCGCTAAAGCCTCTTCTTCTTTTAGAAAGCCCTTCTCCCTATTTAAACCCCCTCCATCCACTCATTCAAGGCATTCACTTCCCTTGCAACTACTCTACCCCTCTCTTAGCTAGCTTTAGGCCCTCTTGTAATCGTCGGAGATGACGAGCCACCGACGAAGCCTCCTCCACCGCCGTGGCTGCCTCGCCGCTCTCCCCCCCTCTCTCTCTTCCTCTCTTTTAAGCTTTCCCTTACTTTTGTTTGAACATGTATTTAATGTTGTAAGCTGTGAACTAAATCTGCATGATCAATGAAGTTACTTTCCGTTCAGTGTTTACTTGATTTCCTGTTTAAGTTGCATGATCAAGCAAAGAAACGACTCTAACCCTAATCTCTCTCTCTCTCTATCTCTCTCTCGCTTTTCAAACCGCACCTTTCGCAAGCAAAACTCTGCGCTTTCCATGACAAGTGATAAGCAAAATTTGATTTTCACGCCTCCCTGAGACAGACACTCGGACTCATCTCCGTTTCTTTACTTTAAAATCGACGTTGCAAGTGCGACTATAACGACACTTCTTAACACACACGCACAAGCGCACGTCAGTTTTTGGCGCCGTTGCCGGGGAGGCAACGGATTTGTTTTGTCACTTCCACTCCACATCCATTCTCACATCGTCTAATGCCCTATTTTCCTTTTTACTTGGTGGTTGCAGAAATTCGACGCTTGGACAGCGAAGCAACGCACCCACGACGGTAACAAGGAAGTAGGCGCAACAAGGACCAATAGTGAGTAATTCTTCACTTATGATTGTTTGCTTGCGTGAAAAACTAAAAAAAGTGTAAAAATTGAAAAAAATTGGCGTGGTGTATAATTGCTTGACCCACATCTTTAACACATCACCCCACAAAAAAATGTACACTCTAACATTATGGATAAATTCTTGGAGTGTTCTTTTCTCTTTTTCTTTTAGTGGTGTATGCAAAGCCACCGTGAGTTGACCTGGGCCGCACCACTCAACCCTAAAATCGACTCATCTAATAGAAGCTGCATGATTATTAGGATGAGTACATTAGGATTTTAGAGCCTCTACAGAATAAAAGGAAATCTACTTTCACCGAATTGTGTGTGGAACTTGATGTGTCTACTGAAACTTGTCTGAAAACATTAAGACACGTCAACCCTAAAAAGCACTAAACTAAGGATGAAACACTAAAAGACACCACATCTTAAAAATCCTTGCTTGAAAACCATGTTTTGATAGAAGCACACACCTTGAAAGTGGAAAATTAAGAGGCACCACCCCAATCAACGCCTCATCACATAACCCTAGCACAAGCACTATCCTAGCCCTTTAAAACTGAGTAGACGTGCCCTAGGCAGGACTGAGTTAAGTCTCGAAAGGTGAGGTTTTGTTCGCTGGGCACTTGACTTTCATTCCCTAGGTAGAATCTGGTGACTAGGCTGCAGGGCAGTGTCAAACGACCGCGGTTGTAGGGTCTATGGAACTGGAGGCGCAAGCCAAAGGAAGAACCTTCCCTGCAATCCCCTCGTAATCAACCTGGCCAGATTAGCCTTGGGAAGGAAAGTTTAGTGCTTACGGACTTAATCACCCTTTGTGAGATTTCTAGGTCTCCTAAGGAATACACCATAAGGACTAGGCTTGTGTGCTTGATTGAAACACATTTCTCGCATCTGTCGCCCTCTGCATCCCCTCATGTTCTTCTTTAGTGTATGCATAGGAGACACTCACTGCATCTCGAGTTGTGTGTTTTGGGGCAGGAATCTAGGTGACGTGATTCTGTTAGGAACATGGCGGAACCTAAGGTAAATGAGGCTGAGGATCAACCCCCACCAGACGCAATGGCCATCATCCAAGCCCAAATTAATGCAAACCACCAGCTTCAGCAACAACAAATCCACACCATCATGCAAGCCATACAACGGTTACAGAACCCACAAGAACAACCACCACCACCTTTCCAAGGCGTACAAGGGCAACCACCACTTGATATACCACCATTTCAGGATTAGCCGAGGCCCCTCCGCGATTTCTATAATCCCTCTGCTATTAGAGTCAAGCCACACCTTAGGATCCCCGAAGGGGGAGATGATTTTGAGCTGAAACTGAATGTCTTAAGTTTGATCCAGAGCCACTTTCATGGAAGCTCAAATGAGGACCCCTTTCAGCACCTAGAGGATCTCGACCGCATAGCACAAACTGTGAAACCTAGGAACATTAGCCTTGACATTATTCTAATCAAGATGTTTCCCTTCTCATTAAGAGACAAGGCTTCTCATTGGCTTAGAACCCTAGGTAGACCCATCACCACCTGGGAAGAACTGAGGCATGTATTTTTAAAGAAATTCTTACCCATAGGAAAGACCACTGCCCTCAGAAGAGCTATTACTACCTTTACACTCCAGGATGGGGAACAGTTCCATGAGGCGTGGGAAAGATTCAATGAATTCTTAAGGAAATGGCCACACCACGAAGTACCAAGGTGGCAATTGGCCCAGATTTTTTACCATGGTCTGGACAGCAACCTACGAAACTTCATCGATGCCTCATGCGGGGGGAACTTACTAAACAAGGATAAGGAGAGCGCGTTTGAGCTCTTTGAGTCTATGAGCAAGAATTGGCTCAACAACGCCTCCATGACCCAATTCAACAGATCTAGTCAACCCCGTGGTGGGATTTATGAGGTACAAGCAAATTCTGGAATGGTTGACATGGACATCATTGCCAAGAAACTAGATCGGGTGGAATTGGTGGACAAAAAGATTGATGAACTACTGAACCAGACCAGGAACCCCTTACAAACTTTCTCCCTAGCAAAGGGAGCACATAATGTTGATCTGGTCCAGCCCTTAACCCAACTGAACTTGGAACAACCCCTGACCACGTTCCAGGGAGGGACCTTTGCTCCCTCAACCCTTGATTACTCTCTTCCCTCTTCATCAACATCAGCTATCCTTGAAGATGTACAAGCTGTCCAAGGTTATGCGAAACCTGACCCTTTCTCCAACACTTACAACACTGGCTGGAGTAACCACCCTAACTTTGGTTGGACAAACCAGAAACCATCGCAATTCCAAAACCAACCTAGGCCAAACCAGCAGCCACACTTGCCCCCTATCAGCAAGGACTACCAGTTAGACCCCAATATAATCAGAATAGGGCAGCCTCTCCCCCACAAAACCAAACGGACACCCTAATAAAGATGATGGCTGACATGAACCAGAAACATCAGGAGGAAATGGCCTTGGTAAAGGGACAGTTAAGCCAACTCTTGGACTATAAACAACAAGGATCCCTACCTTCCCAACCACAATCGAACCCGCGAAACATAATTAACAGAGGCCCCAATTCGCAAGGGTTCTAAGGCAACCCCAGGAAGGCTCACATGGTCCAGCCAGCCCCACAAACACCTCCTCGGTTTGGTGCTTCTTCGTCCTCATCTTCTCAAGGATCAACCCATGGCCCCAATGCCTCTGCAAATGCGGTGACCTTGAGAAGCGGCACAAAATCCCAGGACTCCAAATGGTCGACTCTCCCCGAGACTTCACCCTCTGAAATACCCGACTCAGAAGAGGCACCAACCAAGGACCCAGAAATAGACCCAATCCACATTCAGACACCCTATCCTGAGGCCTTGGAAACAATCAAGAAAAAGAAGAATGTTGTGGAAACTGAGGAGCTTTTGGAGATCTTTAAGCAAGTACAGATTAATATTCCACTCCTCGAAGCTGTCAAACACATCCCTACGCCAAGTTTTTAAAGGATGCCTGTACACCCAAATGTAAGCCAAGACCTCAAGCACCTAGGAAGGTTGTGCTCTCCGAACAAGCAAGTTCCGTAATATCAAGTAACCTTCCGCTCAAGTGAACTGACCCAGGAGCGCCCCTGATTTCCTGCAATATCGGGGACATGACATTTGATAGAGCGCTCTTGGACTTAGGTGCTTCTATCAGTCTGATTCCAACAACCTTGTACCACCAATTTGGTTTCGGAGAGTTGACACCAACCCCTGTCACCATCCAGCTGGCTGATAGATCAGTGAAAACCCCGAAGGGGGTTGTCGAGGATGTGATTGTACGAGTCAAGGACTTCTATTTCCTGGTCGACTTTTTGGTGCTCAACATGGAAGTCCCTGAAAAATTACAGAACACACTCATAATCTTAGGCAGACCTTTCTTAGCTACGGCTAAGGTAAACATTGATTGTGACATGGGATGTATGGAAATTGCCTTCGAGGACAGGAAAATGCAATTGGATATCTTCCGGGCGACAAAGTCTTTTGATTGTGATTGCATTGAGGAACATGATCCCGTGGAAACTCTGTTCGAGGAATGCCTCACCCTTAGTTCTGTATCAGACCGCCAAACCCGTAATGACTGTTCTGACTCGTCACCATCACTACCCGTGGACCTCTGTAAAGCTGAGCACCATCACACAACACCATTTGAGGAGATTGTTGTTGATCAACTCCCACCCTTTCCCTTTCCATCAATTGTGGTTCCACCCGCACCTGAACTTAAGCCATTGCCCGAGAACCTCAAGTATGTCTTCCTGGGACCTGACCAGACCTTCCTAGTGATTATTAATTCTCATCTAACCAAGGATCAGGAACTCAGGTTGACTGCGACCCTTTTAGAACATTGGGCCGCCATTGGTTGGACCATTTTTGACTTAAGAGGAATTAGCCCCACCTATTGCACCCATAAGATTTACCTGGAAGACGGGGCACGACCCTCCCGCCAGATGCAGAGACGTTTAAACCCAAACATGTGGGAGGTCGTTAAGAAAGAAATTATCAAGTGGCTTTATGCTGACATCATCTATCCTATCTCCGATAGCCCCTGGGTGAGCCCCACTCAAGTGGTTCCCAAGAAAGCTGGGCTTACTGTTGTCACCAATGATCATGGTAAATCCATCCCCACCCACACCACCACCGCATGGCGGGTGTGTATTGATTATAGGAAGCTCAATGAAGCCACTAGGAAGGATCATTTTCCCTTGCCATTCATTGACCAAATCCTTGAAAGATTGGCAGGGCAAAAGTATTTTTGCTTCCTGGATGGATATTCAGGATATAACCAAGTCGCAATTACTCTGGAGGATCAAGAAAAGACCACATTCACTTGCCTGTACGGCACGTTTGCATTCCGTCGAATGCCGTTCGGGTTATGCAACGCACCTGCGACCTTCCAGCATTGCATGCTAGCCATTTTTTCAGAAATGGTGGGTGAATACTTAGAGGTCTTTATGGATGATTTCTCTGTATTCGGGAATTCATTCGACCATTGTCTGAACAACTTGGAGAAAATCCTGAAATGATGTATCGAGGTTAATCTGGTGTTAAGTTGGGAAAAGAGCCATTTTATGGTTCAAGAAAGAATTATCCTCGGTCACATCGTATCGCATAGGGGCATTGAGGTAGATTGGGCTAAGGTTGATTTTATTTCCAAACTTCCTCCACCTAGCTCGGTCCGACAGATTCACTCATTCCTAGGACATGTTGGCTTCTACCGAAGGTTCATTAAAGACTTTTCCAAGCCTTCCAAACCCTTGACTGACCTTCTAGCCAACGACACCATATTCCACATGTCTTCTGATTGCATCCAGGCTTATCACACCCTTCGGTTCTTAGTCTCCATCGCATCTATACTTCAACCCCCAGACTTTTCCCAGGACTTTGAGATTATGTGTGATGCATCAGATTTTGCCATAGGCGCTGTCCTGGGACAAAGGCAAGACAAGAAGCCCGTGGTGATCTACTACGCGAGCAAAACGTTGGACGAGGCCCAACGAAATTATACGGTCATAGAGAGAGAGCTGCTCGCTGTAGTCTTTGGACTTGAAAAGTTCCGATCATACTTGCTGGGATCCCACGTGATGATTTACACTGACCATTCAGCCATTCGGCACCTGTTGGCCAAGAAGGACGCAAAGCCCAGGCTCATCAGATGGATCCCGCTTTTGCAGGAATTTGACCTAGAAATCTGTGATAAGGCCGGATCGAAGAATGTGGTGGCTGACCACTTGTCTAGACTTCATCCAGACCACATTGGACCCTCCCTACCTCTATCTGACACCTTCCCTGATGAACACATCCTGGCTGTGCAAGACAAGAAAATGCCATGGTATGCTGACTACGTCAACTACCTAGTTGTAGGACAAACCCCGCACAGCTGGTCCAGACAACAATGGGACAGGTTCTTGATTGAGGCCAAGCACTATTTCTGGGATGATCCCATGCTGTTTTGCCTCTGTGCTGACCAGATCATCAGGAGGTGTATCCCAGAGAACGAAGTTCAGAGTGTGCTTTCCTTCTATCATGACTAGGCTTGTGGTGGCCACTTCTCTGGAAAGAAAACAGCTGCAAAGGTTCTGCAGTCTGGATTTTACTAGCCGTCCCTATTTAAGGATGCACACAACTTTGCCAAGATTTGCTCACGCTGCCAAACGCTGGGGACCATGACCAAGAAAGATATGATGCCCCTCCAGCCCATTTTGATTGTCGAAATCTTCGACATTTGGGGTATCGATTTTATGGGCCCCTTTCCACCATCCAACGGCTTCGAGTACATCCTAGTCTCGATAGACTATGTTTCCAAATGGATTGAAGCCGTCGCCACCTGCCGATGCAATCACAGGGCTGTCATGGACTTTGTTAAGCAGAACATCTTTTCCCGATTTGGAATACCCAAGGCCATGATCAGTGATGGTGGAAGCCATTTTATCCATTCCCAATTCCGTGCCCTACTTAGAAAATACGGGGTGAACTACCGCATTGCTACCCTGTATCATCCGCAAACAAACGGGCAGACTGAGGTCTCAAATAGACAAATTAAGAACATTTTACAGAAGACTGTGAGACCTGATAGGAAAGATTGGTCCACACGACTTGATGATGCCCTGTGGGCATACAGGACCGCTTTCAAGACCCTGATAGGTATGTCGCCTTATCGCCTGGTCTTTGCAAAGCCTGCCATCTTCCTATAGAATTGGAACACCGGGCTTACTGGGTTGTCAAGCAATGTAACATGGATTCCCAGTTAGCCGGTGCGCAGAGGATGCTCCAATTATCTGATCTTGAAGAAATTCGTTGGGATGCTTTTGAAAATAGTCGACTGTATAAGGAGAAAATGAAAGCCGTCCACGACTGACTCATTCATAGAAAAACTTTTGAGCCTAACCAACAAGTTTGGCTGTTTGACGCCTGCCTAAAACTCTTCCCAGGGAAACTCAGGTACTAATGGACAGGACCATTTCGGGTGGTTAAGCCCTACTCTAATGGGGCGGTTGAAATCACTGATCCTAACACTGGGCACACTTTTACAGTTAATGGTAAAAGATTGAAGCACTTCCTGGCCCAGGTTCTCCCAAAGGAGAGTGTCACCCTCGTTGAGGGATGACACGAAGCATCGCCCAGCTGGAGGCTTTAAACTCAGCGCTTCCTAGGAGGCAACCCATAGGATTCAGACTGATCCGGTATTTTACGTCACTCAGGTACTATCTTTTTGAACCCTTATGCATCCATGTACTTGCCAATGAGGATATTGTCCAACTTAAGCATGGGGGGGTGGTAAATTGCACAATCCTGAGCTCATTTAATCAGTCTGAATAAAATAAAATAAATAATAAAAAAAATTGAATTTAGGAAGAAAACTTAGGCATTAGAAACTTGTCAATAGTGGGAAATAATACAAAAAAAACTTAAACACTTAGACTTTTCAGGCCGTCAGGCTTAATCAGCCTTGGTGTCTGTTAAAATACAGATTTAGCTTCGAATCCTTGCAACCTTAAGCTATTCTAATCTACCTACTAAATAAGGTGATAAGTATACGACTTATCAACTCACCCTCTAACTCAGAAAAACTTTGAGTCTAAGCATCTGCACACATTTTTACACAAACTTACTCCTCGGAGATTTTGATAGAAATTGGGTAGCTAATGAACTCTCTAGGGTGGTATGGCTGGCAAGTTGTCGTGGGTAACAGCTCATTGGCAGGTTGTCCAGAACTCAGCCACAGGACCATTTCTTCTTCATTGCCTCTAGGTACATTTGAGATCAGGGAAGCCCCCTACGAAAAAAAAAAGAGAAAGGAAAAAAAGGAGAAGAAAAGAAAATAAACCACACTTCACCGCATGAGTATGGCTGGCAAGTGATCATGGGCAACAACCCATTGGTTGGTTGTCCAGAGCCCAGCTCAATAACTGCACAAAAAGAACCAAAACACTTAAGGAAGAAGCGGGGAAGTAGTACAATCCGGGGAGATATACACTAGAAAAATCCTTGTGTTGACCCCAATTAAAACAAACGTAGGGAGAAAGCTACCAATCGAACAAATACACCTTCAGGAAAATATATTTCCTCTTTCGGCCACCTAGGGGCATAGAACCCAAAGTCTGTCTGAATTACCGTTAAGTGAGTCTATCACAATCTTCACACCAAGATGCTTAGCACTTAGGGTTTTGACCGAGTTTTGGGTGGGTTGGGTAGCTGTAAAAAGTTTCCAACCCACGCTGAATTCCGAAAAAAAAATTCTAATATATATATATATATATATATATATATACACACACACAAATACATATGTATAGTTATATACATTAAAGCAAGGATTCGGGCGATTCGTATTTTGGTAGACACCCAGGCGCTGCTTAGTCTTTGTAGATTAAGATCTTGGTATATTTCCTCCTATTGACAAGTGACGAAGTGTCTAAGCAATTACTTCTTAAATTCTGAAAGAAAATAAATGCCAGAATAAACCTTGCTAGGGACTAGCAAGGAGTAAGCATGGGGGTATGATAACACTGCACATGGGGGTGATAATTCTGTTAAATAGGGCCCATCTTAAGAATAAAAGGCACAACATAAGTAGAATGGGAGCATTGCATGCATCATATACCAAGATTGCTTATAAAACTATATTAATGGCCATTTGTGTAAGCACTTGTCAAAGTAGGCCTCAGATGAGCAATCGGACCACACAGATGGATTCAGAACGACGAACGGAGTCCAACGGACTCAAGATCGGCCAAATCCAACATCTGGAGCTCCTACAACGGGCCCAAGAAGTTCTGACCGTTGATCTGATGATCAACAGTCCTCGTTGCGCCACGTCACCCCCGCTCACCACACGCCACTTCCTCCGTCAGCTGAGATCAAATCTCAGCCGTCGATCTTCGATTGGACGGTCGAGAACCGCGCGCCCGCCGGCGATCGCTGTGATAAAGCAGCGGCGTGGTGCAACGGTTAGCGCGCACGCCCGCATGCACGTGACGCAGGTTTGAGTCGCGCGGTGCGAAGAATTGAAGACGAAGGAGCGCGCGACGAAATTGGGCCGCTCGATCAACAGCGAGCGGCCGAGATCACGCCACACGGCGTGCCCTTAGATAGCGAGCGCCCACGCGTGCGCGCACACCGGGCGATGACGCCCATGCACACGTGCGCCCGAGGCGCGATCTAAGCGCACCCAAGGGAAGATCTCAGCGGTGCGATCTTCGATCGGACGGCTCTCATGTAGCGGCCGCGGATCATCGGACGACTCTCATGCAGCGGCCGCGGATCGGGCGCGAAGAGGAACGGCGCGGGCGGGTGACTGGCGAGCTGGAGGGCTTCACTAACGCTTTTGGAATGGTTTTAGCGACGTCCCGGACGTTGCTAAAGCCCCTTCTTCTTTTAGAAAGCCCTTCTCCCTATTTAAACCCCCTCCAACCACTCATTCAAGGCATTCACTTCCCTTGCAACTACTCTACCCCTCTCCTAGCTAGCTTTAGGCCCTCTTGTAATCGCTAGAGACGACGAGCCGCCGACAGAGCCTCCTCCACCGTATTGGCTACCTCGCCGCTCTCCCCCTCTCTCTCTCTTCCTCTCTTTTAAGCTTTCCCTTACTTTTGTTTGAGCATGTATTTAATGTTGTAAGCTGTGAACTAAAGCTGCATGATCAATGAAGTTACTTTCCGTTCAGTGTTTACTTGATTTCTTGTTTAAGTTGCATGATCAAGCAAAGAAATGACTCTAACCCTAATCTCTCTCTATCTCTCTCTCGTTTTTCAAACCACACCTTTCGCAAGCAAAACTCCATGCTTTCCGTGACAACAAGTGATAAGCAAAATCCAATTTTCACGCCTCCCTGAGACCGACACTCGGACTCACCTCCATTTCTTTACTTTAAAATCGACGTTGCAAGTGCGACTATAACGACACTTCTTAACACACACGCACAAGCCCACGTCAGTGGCGGATCTAGGGCGCTTTGTGGCCGTGTGAGTGGGTGTGTTCGGGGCCCTTTTGGGTGTGTGGCGGAGTGATAGGAGTAGTGGGAGATGATCAGTGGGGTGTTGTGGAGGTCGTAGGGTGGCTGGCGAGGCGGGTGGAGGTGCGGAGCGATGGGGATGCCTTGTCGGAGGTTTGGCCGGAGGTGGAGAAGGTGAGGGTGATTGGTGGCGTCGAGGGGTATTTTCAAGAAATAAAGAGGGGGAACAGGAGTAGGAGGGAGAGAGAAGTTAACTAATCTAACCTAAGGATGGAGATAGGAGAGGTGTCTGGGCTGGTACAGCTGACACCGGAGACGAAGATCTCCGTAGATGAGGCGGTGGCGAAGACGAGGGTGAAGGCGACATCAGGGCTGGTATGGTCGACGCGGATGAACGAGAGGAAAGAACCCAACCACTGGTATTGTGGTTGGGTGACGAGAAAGAGAGGATGGAACCGCCAGAGCTTGCGGAGATGTTTTGGCCGGCGAGGAGAGACGAATTGAGGGTGGACCGGCCCAATTTCAAGCTGAGGAGATGCGAATGAAACAGGGGTTGCTTAAATAGGTCCTGGAGGTTAGGTTTGTGCCTGGAAGCCAAGCTTCCAAGCATGACAAGTTTGCCGCAGTTGGAAGCTTAAAAAGACCCAAATCTCTCATGCGTTTGCATGAGAGATTGGGTACAAATTAGGGCTCATCAGTGGGTTTAGATTGAAGAGGATTACTCAGAGAATCTCCCTTCCAATTTTGGGAGGGATTATCTGAGCAATCAAGGAGAATCCTCCTTCTAAAGCTTGCTGGAGTAGGATTCCCTCCGCTATAATGACGGAGGAACCTAATTGCAAAGAACGAAGAAGAAGATAGGGGGCCAATTGTAAGGGTTTTTGAAATCTAGGGTAGAAATGTAATTAGGCTGGACCTATTTGCAAAGTGGGTCAAGATGGATTCCTCTTAGGCCCAAATTTTGGTACAAACCTAATTTGGACTTGAGGAATCCAATGGTGAGGTTGGATTTTGGGTTTGAACTCGTTTGATTAGGCAATTTACTTAAAAACCCAATTCAAGGCAAATATTTAGCTGAAACCCCATTTTATGTCAAAATAGGTTCCAATGGCCAAATTGAAGGTTCAAAACCCTAGAGAATATTTTTATATGATTTTTAGAGGGTTTAGGAGAATTTTATCCTAACCAGAACCTTGTTAAATCAAGTGAGTCTATTTTAGGGTTACAAGAAGTCATTTAATTCCTAGCATTCACATGAACCCTTTTTTGCCTGATTCAACTCACTTATTATCTTGTTAAGACCATTTGACCTATGTTTTACCCATGAGAAAACCTGTTGTTGCACTTCAATGGTAAAATTACAATTTTAGCCCTTGTTTCTTACTTTTATCTCAGAATGGTTATTCATGGAATTAGGACCTCCAGTTGGTTATGTAGGAGCTCTTGTTCTCTTTTTTGGGTCAAAATAAGCTAGATAGGGCTCATGATGGTGTTCCTATCAACTCTCTTAGCTAAGTGGTGGGCCCTGTGTGGCCTTCCCACTCCTCAATGTGATAGCCTTTGCATCAATGTATTGTCCATGAGGTGGCGGAGGAGCGGAAGGGGTAGAATAAGCGAGATTTTGCAACAAAGATGGTTGAACCTATTGATAACTAGGTCGTGTAGGAGGTGCTTGTAAAACAACATGCGCCTATTCCTGACGTGGCTAGAACTTAGGCGGGGCGCCTTGGTTCTGCACATATCTCGGGTTAGGGATAGGTTGGGAGGGCAAGGCTCCTTGTGATCTATGCTCCTGCAACAACTGATTTTGCATGTTTTGTAGGCTTTGAATCTGATCAGCCATAGACTTCATAATCTGTAAGCTATCATGAGTGGATTTTTGCATTGAATCTTGCAATTCCCCTTTTAATGCCTCCAAAGGGTTGACCTGCTTTGAAGGGTGATTAGCAGCTTGGTGCAGTGGCTGAAAAATAAAGTGGGATTGCTGCTGAGACGGGAATGGTTGCTTCCTCGGGTATGTGTTTTATGCATTCCCGTATTGTTTAGTTTGGTAGTATAGATCTTGATTTGGTCTCTGCAAGTTACCAGACCAAGAAAAGTTAGGATGCTGGCACCAACCAGGATTATACGTCTCCAAATATGGGTCATTACGCCAGTAATCTTGGATAGCGTTGACATCTTCATAGGTCGAAGATGTCTGAGAGGCATATTCATCAAAGGAATACGCACTAGAATCGTCATGGGTTGCGTAACCCTGATCGTATGGTGTCAAATCTAGATTATTCAAGGGTTCTTGATACGCAGGATCCCGTGAAGACGGAGAAGATACATCCCGAGTAACTAAATGTACTTGAGTAGGAGGAACTCGGGATGCGAAAGAAGAGTGAGATGTAGCTGAATTACTAGAAAATCCAGGTCAAGCTTGAATCAATTCACCGAGCTTTTTATCAAGCAGATCCACCTTATCCAGCTTCTTGGTGATAATGCCCATATCAGCTTTGGTAGATTCAATGTGAGCTTCATGGACATTAACCTGCTACTATCCAAGTCGCTAGAACCAGTTCATAGATGCAACATTCATTGAGTTCTCTACTAAGGAGTAGAACAACTTAGATGTGCTGTTCTCATCCTTCGCGAGGAAATTCCTGTCGCTAGATACATCGGCAAGGTACTAATGTGTGTCATCCAGCCCATGGTAGAAGATTTGAGTTAAGTGCTATCTGGGCACACCATGGTGCGGCATTTCCTGAGAAGATCATGGAATTTATCCAAGGCTTCATGCAACTTCTCCCTTGGTCCGTGGGAGAAAGTCATAATAGCATGCCTCATCGCGTTCATTTGACCAATCAGGAAGAACTTTTGGAGGAATTCATGACGTAATTCCTCCCAGGTTCCAATTGGCCTCCCGATGGTCTTGAACCAATAAGAAGCTTTTGTTGGAACCTAGTTCCATTTCTCTTCTATGTTTTGGTGTTAACAAAACCATGTTTAAATCTAATGTGTTTATGAAGTATTATAGGTCAAAAGAACCTATGGAGGCAAGCAACAAGATTGCATATGGACGAAGAAGATTAGAAGACTAGTTTTTGTTGTATTAATTATTTTTTTTTAGAATCTTTGTATGTCTCCTAACAAGTAAAACAAAATCTAGAAGTTAAAAACAAAGTAGAGATAATTAGGGTTCAGAAAATCATTCATTCACTCGTTTCAAAACTCAAAATCGATTTTTTCAAATTCAAGTCATTTAGAGTAAGTTGGATTTCTCTAAAAACTGACTTAAACTTACAAAATGTGGTACTTGTAGCAAGTACCGATATTGGTCATAAGTACCGGTACATGCTAGGCACAGGTTTGGGCCTAAGTCTCAAACTGTGAACAACAAGTATTGGTACTCATCATGAGTATCGGTACCAAGTGGTCATAGTTTGTGCACTTGGTTTTTGCTTGAACCTTACAAGTATCGATACTAATCACTAGTACTGGTACATGTAGGTCACTGGATCCAAATCTGTGAGTCACAAGTACCGGTACTCATCATGAGTGCCGGTACTCGGTGACTTAGTTGGATTGACTATAAGCAGTCAGTATCGGTACCAAAAGTTTAGTACTGGTACTAACTAACTATTGTGACCAATCTGAACGATTATTTTGCAATTAAACCTATCCTTAAACTTCCCAAATTACCCCTAACGGCTAGTAAACATAGGGAAGGTGCTTAGTGGGTTATATAAGCACTCCTTGAGTGTCTTTTGCACACAACCAAGAAGCCAAAAATTCTATCTTTGTCGACACCTTCATTTCTCAAATTACTAGCTGCAAAAGAGCTTGTCTTGTTGCAATTCTCTCAAGGCCATTCTCCACTTGCAACAAGTCTTCAAGGCGATCGTGTTCTCTGAAAAATTCTTTTGTTTTACTCCTTAATTTTCTCGTTAGATCAATTTACATACTCAAATTAAGTAATATAATTGTTGGAGACTTAGGAATTAGTTGTAAGCTTTTATTTATATTTTGCTTACACCTATATCTTTATTTCTTTTTAATATCTTGTAATTGGGTTGAGGTAACCCGTTAATTACCTCAGGTTTTAGTAAATTGATTCCCTTCGGATTGGGGGAATCTAGTTAAAAATCCTAAGTCGGGAGACTTAGGTAGTGGAGTACCCAAGTGAGGGGAACCACTATATATCTTGTGCATTTTGTGGTTTGTTTTGTCTTGCAAATTTTATTCCACACTATTCATCCCCCCTTCTAGTGTGCTTGTGATTTATAGATCCTACAGCTTTATCCTTAAGAGAGAATGGAAAAGCTTCATGAGAATGATCCCTAAATCAACGTTTCTAGGTTGAACCATTTTCGTAATTCGACTCAGATCCTCGATGTGCTGGAAGGGATCCCCATTCGAGTTTCCATGAAAATAAGTCTGAATCAGACTTATTATATTCGACTTCAGCTCGAATGCATATCTGCCTGAGGGAATCTGGACTTAGGGTTCCAAAATCATAGCTGTCGGATCATAGAAGTCCCGTAGTTGTTCTCCACGTGGTGGATGCTGCATTCTGTCTAGTGTGGTGGAATCCTATCAATATTTTGCTGATATCTCAATTCTGATTCCACAACCTTGGCTTCCAGATGAGCCATCGAGTCTAGATTTTTAAGGCCCTGACTAGGTCCAAGACCAAGATTAGCCATCTCAACTAATCGAGAAGAAGAAGATGGTTGAGATGAAGAAATGGGCGATGCGAAAAGTTGCCTTCACCACCTTGGGTTTGGTTCCCAAGGCCCATCCAATTCAGGTCATAAAGACCTCCTTCCTTGCATACACCAATGACAAGGGTTGATGTAGCCAAGCCAAACAAGGCTAAGGCCTTGTTAATCAAGTTGGTACTGTAGAATCAGATGACCAAATATTTTGTTAAGGTTTAATTTGTTGAAGAAAATTCGTTGAGAGACCAACTAAAGATGATTTCCACCTCTTAAGCTAATTGAGCCAGTCTCTTACAGGGGGACTAAGAGGAAGGCTCTTCCTTTGGCTTGTGCCTCCAGGTCCTTAATACCCCTTAGCCATGGTCATTTAACACTATCCCGCAAACTAGACACTCGATTTTGCCAAAGAGGTTGAGACCCTCTTAGTAGTTAAAAGATGAATGTATGTTAATTGATATATTTTTACAAATTTTTCTTAACCTTTTCTTCAATTTGGGTATTTGGTGAGTGGTCCACAAGGTGACTCGACTCATCGACTAGTCACTGGATTCGGTTGAGTCCAGGCTAGACCAATGTGATCTCTAAGTATATCCCTAAATGTTAAACCTAGGGTCCATGTACTTCTAGGTATTTCAAGTAGCAGACTACAAATCAAAGTGAAAATACTCTCTAAGATAAACTTGGAATCCAAATGAGATAAAAATTGGCAAGAAGATTCCATTTTCAATAAGATTTTCAGAGACTATTTTTTCATAATTTTTTTTCCAAAGAAATAAATACGAATTTGACTCATAGGGGGTCAAATTTGGGATTTGGATCCCGTGTTGGTTTTTCTTTTTAAAATACTATCAAACGTAATCCAAAAATTAAAAAAGAATATGAAAAGGAAAGATAACTTGATAGTCTTTAAAACCCCACCATTTTTGGGTCAATCAGATTCACGTGCTATTCTCATCACCTGTCAATTAGTGCATCATAATAGCATTATTTTCTACATAGCTAAATATATCAACTCAGATGCAAATATGCTACTCATGCATACATTATTCCTTAGTTAATTTAGGAACTAACTTAATTTAGGTAGATTAGGTCCTATGATTGTTGCGCAATCAGTCCCCACAGAGCTTCAGGCAATTAGTGGGCAGCTTGCAATACCTAGCCTTCACATGACCAGACATTACGTATGCCACAAATAGGTTATCATAGTTGATGCATTCTCCGATAATGAAGCATTTTGAGGCTATAAAGCGAGTGCTAAGATATCTCAAAGGTACCATTGACGTTGCGCTATTCTATTCTATCATCTCTCCCATTCACTTATCAAGATTTTCTGATGTGGATTGGGCAAGTGGACTTAATGATAGATGCTTCACCACTGGCTACATAATTTATCTTAGTCATAATTTGATCTAATGGGTAAGCAAGAAACAACCTACATTTGCTCGATCAAGTATTGAACTTGAATACCGTGCATTAGCAAATACCATAGTTGAAATCACTTGGATTCAATCTTTGTTTCAAGAACTGCACATAAATCTTCCCAAACCATCAATTCTTTAGTGTGATAATGTGGGAGCAACATACATGTCAGCCAATCCAGTTTTCCATGCCAGGAGTAAGCACATAGAGGTTGACTTCCACTTTGTTCATGATAAAGTTGCTGCAAACAAACTATTCATCCAATTTATCTCCAGTAAAGATCAAATAGCAGATTTGCTGACTAAGGCCTTAGCCTCAGAACCATTCATATGCATACAAAACAAACTAAAGTTGCTATCTTAGCCCCTTTAGTTTGAGGGGAGGTATTAGTGTATTGAATTGTCAATAGTGTAACCCATGAGGGTGTGTGTACACAATTTGTATTTTACAACTGGTATATATGGTAGTCGGGTAGTAGAGGTCAAGATAACCTCACTCATAGTTCCTTCACCATAGAAACACTTTTAGTGTTCCCATTAATTGTTACCAATCCCCTTTCTTTATTATTATCTTTATTGAAAACAAAACACTTGAGGCATTTACCCTCTCTGCAAGCAAGTACCATCCTTTCTTTTGTCAAAGACAATATAGTTTCCTCAATTCCTTCATGACGGGAGATGCCTCTAAAGAAAATCTTAGGCACATTACTAAAATTCTAATAACTCTAACCTATAAAAAAAGCTGACACACAAAAAGTTGAAAATTATAAACCAATTTGCTTGCATAATACCTCTACGATGATAATTACCAAGGTCCTAGTATCTAAACTCCCCTCCCAAATTTAATCTACTCTAGCAAAAAACATAGGAGCTTTCCTTAAAAATAGAAGCATGACTAGTTGCTTTTTAGCTACTAACGAAATTCTTGATGCTTGAGACTTGACTAACCAAGAAGGTGATCCTTCTAAAGACTGATACTTTAAATTGGAACCTTCTACTCGAGTTTTCATACCTTTGGATGTGATAAAATCTTTTGTGATTAGATTTATAAGACCTTGAAAAGCTCGTCTATATCTATCGATATAAATACTAAGGCATTTGATTGGTCACCCTACTAGGGGCTTACAACAACTGACCTTTCATCTCTCCTTTTTATTATCATAATTTACACAGTTGATAGTCTTCTTCAAAGGCATTTCTCCCTTCGATGAGCAAAATTCTTTGGTTTATGTGGAAAGAAAGAAGCATAAGAAACTTTAGATCTTCATCTAACACCCTCTTTACTATCATTATATATTGTATCACCTTCTTGATAGATTTCACTATTGAAATGCAATATTGTATGACTAATTTTCTCCTTAAAGTTTGCAATCATATTTCTTATATAAAGGACTTTCTGTTTTGAATGCTGATGTGATTGTGTACAATACACTTTTGTCGTACTATAATCGTGTTAGAAACTCTTAAATTTATTTCAATCTAACTTAAAAATATGAAATTAATGCTTTCAAAATAGAGTTCAAGTCATTAACAGGGAGGCTACTGGACTAATTTGCTTTCCTAAGTACTAACAATGAGATTACTATTAGAATGCAAATAAAATTGACTAGAACTACGAACATGAAAAGTAGACAAATAACTCGAAGGCGAGTTGAACAAAACTATTAAAACTTTTATCAAATGTAAGAATAATATGGTTACAACTATAAGAATGCTTGAAATCAAATTTAATGATGACTAGAACTAAAAAATAAAGGCTAAGAACTATGGGCTTTGAAGGCGAAGTTCAGAGCGGCAGTGTAGTAATGAATGTGAAGGTGCATCCACAAACTCCAAGAGAAGAACTAGTTCTAGTTGGTGGCCTGAGGCTAATTCTATGCTAAGGCTAATTGGGTTCTAGGGGTTGTAGGCTAGGTCCTTTTATAGGAATCTAGGTGTCTTCCTATTGGTTGATCTAGAGTGCCTAGGATCACCAATTTGGATGGCTTAGATTTCATCCTAAGTGATGCCCAGAATTGGTTGAATAGGGATCTTAGGATCTAAGTTGTAGGGCTAGGATAGGATGAAGGTTTTCTAAAAATAGGCAACCTAGGTGGGTGGCTACCAATGGATAAATTCTTGCTAAGAGATAAGATCTTATCTTTTGGTCAACCACTAAGGGATAAAATCTTCTTAAGTTGGCACCAACTTAAGAGGATTAGGCTAGGATTTTCGTGGATCTTATGTAGGTAGGGTTAGGGATAGACATAGGTTGTGAGAATAGGTTCCTAATTGGGCTTGGTTGACCTTAAGTTTAGTGGGTTGGGTCCAAATAGTTTCCATGAACCCAATTGACTTATACTAAGTCAATTAAGTGAGCTTAGTGACCTACATAGGTTCTTGGGTTAAGGATTGGATCTAGGGTAGGTTGGATAGGTTCCTAGATAGTAGGCCAACTCTGTGGATAAAGGGTCATGATCATGGATAATGTTATCCATGATTTTGACTTTTGAGCTCACTTATTCAGTTTGACCTGACCTAAGGGTAGGAGTTGGGATAAGGGTATTTGATGAGAGGCTCATCATGGCTTCTAATTACCCCTAATTAACTAGTTCCCTAGTTAATTAGCTAGGAATATGCATATATAAGAGTTAATTATAGAATAAGGGACAAATCACTAAAGGTCCTAAAAATAAGTTAAAAATGCTAAATTATAAGTCAATTAACATTATTAATAATTTAATTAATAAATGGACTTGAAATATTACTAATTAGCTACCTAATTAATATCTTATTTAACTTAAGTATAACTTAAGACCTAAGTCTTTAATAACTTAAGTAAGTTAATAAGTAAATAAATATAAATAAATGGGTCAAAAATGTGAATACATGGCTTTAATATAGTATTTACCTAATTTATAATTATATATAAAAAGTTGGAAAAGAATTAAATTAAAATTAACAAAAATGGCCTCTGTTTACACTTTAGTCCCTAGAATTCATCACATTTGAGTTCTTTCCTTTTACTTAGGTCCTTAGCTTTTGTAACGACCCGATTCCCGAGTCCCTACGAGACACGAGAACCGGACCGACTCGACTAAACCCAAGACCTGGTCGTCCAACGAGGAAGTAACCAAAAGAGCAGTAAAATAAACCACATTCAACATTAATATAACTGACAGCAGGAAAATACAGCAGTAAGGAAAGAAACTACTACAGTATGTACCACCACAACAGTAGAACAACATTCATAACATAATATGAACTGCAGGTAAAGAAAAGTACAGCGGAAACAAGAACTACTCACTACAGTGGAACCAAAAAGAGGTACAAGAGAACAGTGGTAACTCTACTGGACCCTACTCGGCCCAGGGTCCTCTGCAGCCGCTGACCCTGGCTGCTCAACACCTGGTCCTGAAAGGTAACGAGTGTAACACGTCAGCAAAACACTGAGTAGGGTGGCAACTAAACAAAAGAAACAGTAAAGTGTACAGTAGCTGTTTTAATTTTCTTTCTTCCTTTATTTACGTCTTTCTATTGTTTCACAATTTATCTATTTCTCAGATCCTTCACGTGATCTCGAATGTTCCTCGTGGGAACGATCTTGATTGCAGTCTTTTCCAAACAGTAGAAGTAGCACGTGATGCTCTCCTGGCCGGGAGAGTCCCCCGTGGTGATCCTACTCTCAGTCAACCACCCCAAGGTCACTTACAGACGTAACGGTGACTACGGCACGCGCGGTAAACGCACGGGTAGCTAACCCGCACTGGCACGCGGTCAGTCATTTCCGTTAACGGGTGTGCCCAGAGCACAGCACGGAACCAGTACAGGGCAGAGCCCTCTCAGTAACAGGGGTCCAACCCCTCCACAGTAACCAAACAGGGGCTTTGCCCCTCCACAGTCCGCGCACCCTCGCCTGACTACCTTGGTTTGCCCCAGTGGGCCTAACAAGTCGGTGTAGGAGGCTAGCAGAACCCCGGGGCCCGTGGGGTGGCTAGTACCTCCCTACACTAGTAGCTCTCCTCGGTACTACGTACACGAGGGCCAGCAAGTCGGTACAGAGTGGCCAGTCCTAACCCCGGGTCCCTGGGGCGGCTGGCTCCGCTCTGCACTAAACAGGGGGGGACAGTCGCTCTCCTTGGTACTCCGTACTTAAGGGCCAGCTCACCTCCCCAATTCTATTCCATCCACTTTCCAGGAGTTCTACTCCTAATTCCCCGTAGGGTTCCAGCTCTTTAACTCAGCGCATTCCGGTTTCACCTTTCCAGTTTCACGTTCATACATCCCATATTCTTAATCATGTTCATTTATTCATAACAGGCAGCTGTTAATTCAATTCACAGGCAGCTATTAATTCACTTCATAGGCAGCTATTATTTCCTTTCCACATTTTCCAAGATTGCAGCATTCATACATTCCACTAGTTTTCTCGTCCTAGGATTCATGCCATATCCTAGGATCCATCATACAATCTAGTTTTCCAGCCCTAGGATTCATGCAACACCCTAGGATCTACCATTCAATCTATTTCTCATTCCTAGGATTCATGCAATGTCTTAGGTTCTATTTATGGTTTCATAATTTAACAGATTATACTTAAAGCCACTCTACCGGTAACAACAGGCGAACTGGGGGCGTGGTCGAGAATCCCACATGCCTCCGCAACCCCCGAGACTACAACGGAACGGGGTCCTATCACAAGGATCAAACACAAGGAACGTCTCAAAACAGTGTATAGCTACTGTAGACGGGTAGAGGATTTAATTCCGAAAAGGACGCAACTCGAAACGAGGAAAACGGAACCCGAACGGGCCCTAAACGGGTCGAAAACGACGAAACAGTACAAAATCAGACGTCTGGAACTTCTTCCAGACATCTTAAAAAGTGGATCAGGAATTACCTTGCTCTACGTAGGCTCTCAGACGTCCAGAAGCCTGCGGGGGCATCTGGCCTAGTTCCAAGACGTCCGATGGTCACCCAGGACGTCTGGAAGTCGTTCCTACCGTCTGGCACTGCAGCCAGACGTCTGATTCGCGTTGGATGCGAATCTCCGACCCTGCGCGTACCCATTTCCTCTCTCTTTTAGTACGGTCAATCGAAGAAAATGAAGGAGACGGAATAACTCACCTTTCAGATGTCTGGATAGTATTCCAGACGTCGTTCCCGTTGTCTGGCTATCAGCCTAGACGTCTGATTCTGGAAAAGTTTCCAGAACCAGGGTGTAACTCACCCTCCGCTCGCGACGCACGGCCGCGCTGCGAGTGCTCCGCCTGCTGATCGAGTCGCAGCAGCCCTCCCGCGTCGCTCCGTGCTCGCTGCGCCCCCCGCCGGTCGGCCCTAACAGCCCCGGCGAGCTCACCCTCACTGCCGAGCGCTTCCTCCCCCGCGCAGCACCTCCTCCCGCACCCGCCGCGGCTGACGCCGCCGCCGCTCACCCTCGCGCTCGCTCTCGCGCATTGGCTGGAAGGAGAAAAGGAAGGGGACGGAGGTGACGGGAGTAAGGGAGAGGGCGTGGCCTTTTAAGGCCGCGCGAGGAGGAGAGAGAGAGTGCGACAGAGGGCGCAGGAGGGAGAGGGAAAAAGAGAGAGAGAGAAAGCGTTTGCAGGTCTGCGCGCTCAGGCGCGTAGACGAAACCGTTGGTGCCAAAAATAACCGATTTCCAGACGTCTGGAAATGGTTCCAGATGTCTGGTCAGACGTCTGGGTCACTTCCCAGACGTCTTAAAATACGTCTGAAGTGTGCGTTTGTAACAATATAACAAACTCAAAGGAAGTTTCGTCCCCGAAACTTGCGCTGACTAGGGTACGGGAAAACGTCATAAATACCATAACAAACTCAAAGAGGACCGAAGCCGGTCCGAAAAGACGTACCCGCAAAAAGCTCCGGGTACCACTCCCGCATTGCCGCTTCAGGCTCCCAGGTAGCCTCCTCGTACCGTTGGCTCCTCCACAAAACCTTTCTCCAAAAGGTCCTGTAACTGAGACTTGAGCTCTCGTAGCTCAAGCGGTGCCATCCTGTATGGCGCGGTGGAGATGGGGCTGGTCCCTGGTACTAGTGAGATCTCAAACTCGATCTCACGCTCGGGCAGTAGTCCTGGTAACTCGTCTGGAAACACGTCAGGGTACTCTCTGACCACTGGGATGCTCTGGAAGTTTGCCACAGGGCTGGGCTCTGCCACCACACAAGCTAGGAAACCCTCACACCCCTGGCTCAAAAGTCTCGCCGCCCGAAGTGCCGAAATGCACCTGAAACCTCCGTCCACTGGCTGTCCGTGAAACTCGAAAGAAGGCAACTCCGGAATGGAGAAGACGATCTTCCTCTCAAAATAGTCCACCAAGGCGTGGTAAGCGAACAGTCAATCCATCCCCAGAATCACTCCAAAGTCCTCCATCTGTAACATAATCAGGTCAGCTGGCAGGCTATGTCCCCCGACGCTGACCTCGCAATCCGTGTACACCTCCTCAGCTACAAATAGCTGACCACTCAGACCTATGATTACGAACGGATTCTCTAACAGTGTATAATCCCGGTCCAAACTAACTACGAAACTGGCTGCGACAAACGAGTGCGTAGTGCCGGAATCGAAAAGCGTGTAAATGAGTCTGCCGGAAACTGAAACCATACCTGCCACCACCGATCCCGAAGCTCTGGCGTCCCTGTGTGTCAGGCCGTTGATACGCCCTTCAGCTCTAGGTGCGGACGAAGCAGCCACACTCTACGTTGGACGGGTAGGTGCTGGCCGGTACCCTCCTCGTGACTGCTGTCCTCCTCCTCGCGCTTAGTAACCGTGGCCTCCTGCACGTCCTCCAGTGCTCTACGCGGGAAGTATCTGCTGACCTCCTGCCTTAGACAAGCAGTCCCTCCTGATGTGGCCCGGCTGGCCACACTAGTAATAGAGGGGAACCCGACTCCCGCCCTCAATGGGTCCCTGCTGTCGGCTGGGCGAGGGTCCAGTGATGGCGACTGGCCCCTGTCGAGGGCCCCCAAAGGCCACCGATGGCCCTGTAAAACGTGACGGCTCTCCTGCGGACGCCACGTGTCTCCTCTCTCGCCGGCCCTATGAAAAGTCTGGCTGAAAGGGCCTCTTCCGCCCGCCGTCAGTGTCTCGCGCGGATGGGTTGGTCTCCTCGTAAGTCATAGCTGCCTCCACCACCCTCGAAAACGTAGGCAGCTTCAGGGGTTTAACATACCCCTGAATCGCAGGCCGGAGCCCCTCGGTGAACCTCCAAAGGCGCTCCTCCTCAGTAGCTACCGCTGTCGCTGCAAAGCGGGACAGCTTCAGGAAACGCGTGCGGTACGCGCTCACGGTCATCTTCCCTTGGTGGAGAGTGTAGAACTCCTGCCTCCTCTGGTCTTGCCACTTCTGGGAAAAGTATTGCTCGCAGAAGAGGGCGACGAACCGGTCCCAGGTCGGCTCGTCCCTCTCCTGTCCCCGGACCACCCTCCACCACCTGTGTGCCGCACTCTCTAGCTGGTACGTGGCAAAGGCCACGCGGCACTCCACCGGGGGGCGAAGGGTGTCGAAAATCTTCTCCAGCTGCTCAAGCCAGTCCTCTGCCTCGGTCAGGTCCTCATCCCCCTTGAAGGAGGGGGGCTTCAACTTCCGGAACTGCCCAAAAAGCTCGAAGTGGCGCTGTAGGGGAGGTGCTGGTGCACCTCCAGGAGAAGGTGCCTCGTGCACGGAAGTGTCGGAGGAAGGTGGGGGCTGCGGCGGCCCATCCCCTCCCCCGTGTCTAGCGCCGCGTCCGTCGAGTGGTCCCACAGAGGACTCCCCCTCCACAACCCCAGGGTGAGGTGCTCGGGGCGGTGGGTGGAGCTCCTCTCGTACAATGTCTCGTATCAGCCGGGCGAGGTCCTGGGCCTGGACGCCCGGGAGTAGTGGCTGGTCCACTGGGGTGTCGGCAACGGCACACCCACCTCGCCGACCCTGTCCTCGGCCACGCCCGCGGCCCGCCTCACTGGTCCCACGACGAGGCATCTCCTGCAAGGAGACGTGAAACAAAACAGAACACGTCACTATGGAACGATACCGAACGGAAACGTCTAAGAGCTCATGTCAAAAGATATGTTGTGGTGGCTACTCTAGTTATAGACATGTGAATTGGTTATTTTCCAGTCAGTTGATTCACTTCTCGGGACGACCTTGCTCTGATACCATCTTGTAACGACCCGATTCCCGAGTCCCTACGAGACACGAGAATCGGACCGACTCGACTAAACCCAAGACCTGGTCGTCCAACGAGGAAGTAACCAAAAGAGCAGTAAAATAAACCACATTCAACATGAATATAACTAACAGCAGGAAAATACAGCAGTAAGGAAAGAAACTACTACAGTATGTACCACCACAACAGTAGAACAACATTCATAACATAATATGAACTGCAGGTAAAGAAAAGTACAGCGGAAACAAGAACTACTCACTACAGTGGAACCAAAAAGAGGTACAAGAGAATAGTGGTAACTCTACTGGACCCTACTCGGCCCAGGGTCCTCTGCAGCCGCTGACCCTGGCTGCTCAATACCTGGTCCTGAAAGGTAACGAGTGTAACACGTCAGCAAAACGCTGAGTAGGGTAGCAACTAAACAAAAGAAACAGTAAAGTGTACAGTAGCTGTTTTAATTTTCTTTCTTCCTTTATTTACGTCTTTCTATTGTTTCACAATTTATCTATTTCTCAGATCCTTCACTTGATCTCGAATGTTCCTTGTGGGAACGATCTTGATTGCAGTCTTTTCCGAACAGTAGAAGTAGCATGTGGTGCTCTCCTGGCCGGGAGAGTCCCCCGTGGTGATCCTACTCTCAGTCAACCACCCCAAGGTCACTGACAGACGTAACGGTGACTACGGCACGCGCGGTAAGCGCATGGGTAGCTAACTCGCACTAGCACGCGGTCAGTCGTTTCCGTTAACGGGTGCGCCCAAAGCACAGCACGGAACCAGTACAGGGTAGAGCCCTCTCAGTAACAGGGGTCCAACCCCTCCACAGTAACCAAACAGGGGCCTTGCCCCTCCACAGTCCGCGCACCCTCGCCTGACTACCCTGGTTTGCCCCAGTGGGCCTAACAAGTTGGTGTAGGAGGTTAGCAGAACCCCGAGGCCCGTGGGGTAGCTAGTACCTCCCTACACTAGTAGCTCTCCTCGGTACTACGTACACGAGGGCCAACAAGTCGGTACAGAGTGGCTAGTCCTAGCCCCGGGTCCCTGGGGCGGCTGGCTCCGCTCTGCACTAAACAGGGGGAGACAGTCGCTCTCCTTGGTACTCCGTACTCAAGGGCTAGCTCACCTCCCCAATTCTATTCTATTCACTTTTCAGGAGTTCTACTCCTAATTCCCCATAGGGTTCCAACTCTTTAACTCAGCGCATTCCGGTTTCACCTTTCCAGTTTCACGTTCATACATCCCATATTCCTAATCATGTTCACTTATTCATAACAGGCAGCTATTAATTCAATTCACAGGCAGCTATTAATTCACTTCACAGGCAGCTATTATTTCCTTTCCACATTTTCCAAGACTGCAGTATTCATACATTCCACTAGTTTTCCCGTCCTAGGATTCATGCCATATCCTAGGATCTATCATACAATCTAGTTTTCCAGCCCTAGGATTCATGCAACACCCTAGGATCTACCATTCAATCTATTTCTCATTCCTAGGATTCATGCAATGTCCTAGGTTCTATTTATGGTTTCATAATTTAACAGATTATACTTAAAGCCACTCTACCGGTTACAACAGGCGAACTGGGGGCGTGGTCGGGAATCCCGCGTGCCTCCGCAACCCCCGAGACTGCAACGGATCGGGGTCCTATCACAAGGATCAAACACAAGGAACGTCTCAAAACAATGTATAGCTACTGTAGACGGGTAGAGGATTTAATTCCGAAAAGGACGCAACTTGAAACGCGGAAAAAGGAACCCGAACGGGCCCTAAACGGGTCGAAAACGACGAAACAGTGCAAAATCAGACGTCTGGAACTTCTTCCAGGCGTCTTAAAAAGTGGATCAGGAATTACCTTGCTCTGCGTAGGCTCTCAGACATCCAGAAGCCTACGGGGGCGTCTGGGCTAGTTCCCAGACGTCCGATGGTCACCCAGGACGTCTGGATGTTGTTCCCGCCGTCTGGCACTGCAGCCAGACGTCTGATTCGCATTGGATGCGAATCTCCGACCCTGCGCGTACCCATTTCCTCTCTCTTAGTATGGTCAATCGAAGAAAACGAAGGAGACGGAATAACTCACCTTTCAGACGTCTGGATAGTATTCCAGACGTCGTTCCCGTCGTCTGGCTATCAGCCCAGACGCCTGATTCTGGAAAAGTTTCCAGAACCAGGGCGCAACTCGCCATCCGCTCGCGACGCACGGTTGCGCTGCGAGTGCTCCGCCTGCTGCTTGAGCCGCAGCAGTCCTCCCGCGTCGCTCCGCGCCCACTGCGCCCCCCGCCGGCCGACCCTAGCAGCCCCGGCGAGCTCACCCTCATGGCCGAGCACTTCCTCCCCCGCGCAGCACCTCCTCCCGCACCCGCCGCGGCTGTCGCCGCCGCCGCTCACCCTCGCGCTTGCTCTCGCGCACTGGATGGAAGGAGAAAAGGAAGGAGACGGAGGTGACGGGAGTGAGGGAGAGGGCGTGGCCTTTTAAGGCCGCACGAGGAGAGAGAGAGAGCGCGACAGAGGGCACAGGAGGGAGAGGGAAAAAGAGAGAGAGAGAAAGCGTTTGCAGGTCTACGCGCTCAGGCGCGTAGACGAAACCGTTGGTGCCAAAAATAACCGATTTCCAGACGTCTGGAAATGGTTCCAGACGTCTGGTCAGACGTCTGGGTCACTTCCCAGACGTCTTAAAATACGTCTGAAGTGCGCGTTCGTAACAACTTTTATTGCATATCGATCCTTGTGAGCATCATCTTCTTCCTCTTCTTTTCTTCTTCACACACACGAATGGCTGACAAGCAGCAGTGAAGACATCACCTGATCACCTCACATCCGGCGTCATTCCTTCCTCGCCAAGCTTCTAGAGCTTGCATTCACCCTTTTCATTTCATCCCACGGTCTGGATGACCCTTGAATCCTATTTAGGGTTATAGAGTAACTTCACCGACATCGGAGAAGACGTCGGTGGTTAACCTGCACCTAGACGCATTCCCATCTAGATTCAGCCAACTTCATAGTCGCCGTAACCTATAAATACCCTAGGACCCCTCCGATTTCAAGGGTCGGCTCCCTTTCCCTCTTCCCCAACTGCAGCTAGCAATAGGCTATTCCTCCTCTACCTTCGGTGACCTCTCACCTCTCCTTCGAAGCTCCTCCGCGCGAGGGACTCATCTCTCTCACCTCCTCTTCCTCTCCGGACGGCTGTGACAGAGCCTTGGAGTGTCATCTTCTGTTTCTCACCATTTTCAACTTCTCGCTGGAGCTCTATCCCCTGCCTTCTGATTTCGTCCTCCGTTATGAGCCATCGACGGAGCTTCTCACCTCCTTTCATCCAGGTAAGTAGCCCTAACTCATAGGAGTATGTTAGCTGTAGTTAGGAGTAGGATTAGCTTAGTTTTAATGCATATTAGTTTCATCTCCCTTAGCTCTGGCGAGGCCAAGTCTGGCCTCGTTGGGCCTTCATTCACACTTCCAAGAATTGTCTCACTTTTCTTATCTCTCCATGATCCATTTCCACTTCCTTCCACTCACTATTATCACCTATACTGCCTAAACCAACACACAATCACCGGCAACCTCTGTTGTCTATGGCAGAGGTCACTGAGCCTTCTCTACCTCCAATAGGGTCTCCCAACACCTGTATATCACCTTAGGACCCTTCCCAACCCTCGATCTGCCTTAATTGTCCACCTAATCACCTAAACCACTTCACACGCACCTAGACACTTCACTGTTCATGGTGAAGTGTCCAAAGCTAGTCTTACACCCAATTAAGGTCCTACATCACCCCCTAACACTTAAGGACCTCTACGAAGCTTTCAATTGCTCCTATAGAGCAATAAACTAGAAACACCTAATTCCTCCTCATCTTTGAGCTCACTGTCAATGGCGGCTCAGAGATGAGTTATTTGCCTAATTAACTATTCCACTAGTTTTGCCTCATGATAACACTGCATCTTGGGGTGATAACTTTGTTAAATCGGGTTTATCTTAAGAACAAAATGCATAAATAACACATCCTAAATAGGAATGGGAGCATTGCATGCATTACACATTAAGATTGCTTATAGAACGGTATTAATGACCATTTGTATGAGCACTTGTCAAAACAGGCCTCAGATGAGCAATTGAACCACACGGATGGATTCAGAGCGATAAACGAAGTCCAACGGACTCGAAATCGGCTAAATCCGACATCCGAATCTTCCTCAATGGGTCCAAGAAGTTTTGACCATTGATTTGATGATCAACGACCCACGATGTGCCACGTGGCACCCGCTCGCTGCACCTGCATGCCTCGCCAACCCCCTCCATCAACCACCGCAGAACGGTCTGAGCCGTCTGATCTTCGACCGGACGGCTGAGAACATTGCACCAACCGCCTGCGCCATCACTGCACTTCTCGCCCGAGCAAATCACAGCCATCGGATCTCCATCCAACGATCGGTAGCAGTAGAGCACCGACGTGCAACCGTGACCATCCACGCAGGGTAGCACAGCGGTCGACGCCTCAATCGCTCAACCAGGGGGTGCGGGTTCGAAATGCCCCGCGCACCAAATCGAAGGCGAAGTCACACGCAGACGAAATTGGACCGCCCAATCAGCAGCGGACGGGCACTATCGCGAGACGTGGCGCCCACAGATGTGCCCTGACCAGATGCACATGATGACGCGGACGCGAGGGCGCGATCCAGGCGTGAGCCCCGCGTGGGATCCCAGCCGTCCGATCTTCGATCGGACAATTTACGACGCACGCACACAGATCAGGCGCGAGGAAGCACAGCCATGGGCGAGCGACCAGCGGGCAGGGGCCTTAACTGACGTTTTGGGAAGGGTTTTAGCGATGTCCTGGATGTCGTTAAAACCCCATCTTCATTTGGAAAGCCCTTCTCCCTATTTAAACTCCTTCCAACCACCCATTCAAGGCATTCACTCCACTTGTAAATGCTCTACCCCCCTCCTAGCTACCTTTAAGCCCTTTTGTAATCACTGAAGACGACGAGCCATTGACGGAGCCCTCTCCACCACCGTGGCTGCCTCGCCGTCCCCCCTCTCTCTCTCTCTCTTCCCTTCTTTTAAGCTTTATTTTACTTATGTTCAAGCATTTATCGAGTGTTGTAATTATGAACTAAACTTGCATGATTAATGAAGTTGTTTTCTATTCAATTGTTTGCTCTATTTTCTATTCAAGTTGCATGTTGCGAATGAAACAATTCTAACCCTAATCTCTCTCTCTCTGTTGCTTTTCACCCATGCTTTTGCAAGCAAAACCCCACGATTTTCGTGACAATAAGTGACAAGAAGAATCCGATTTTTACGCCTCCCTGAGATTGACACTTGGACTCACATCGTTTCTTTACTTTAAAACTGACGTCGCAAGTGCAAACTATAATGACACTTCCAAACACATGTGCACACGCACGTCACCTCACTTCGTAGACCATTTTCCCTCACTCAATTGAGTGAGGGAAGGCATTATGAGCTTTGTCGAACTCAGAATGCCAGATCCTTGAATTCCATGAACAATCTTATGTGCTGATCATTCTCTGAGCCAATTGGGGGAGATCTTAGGGTCTGTCTAGGTCTTAGGAATCTCCACGGGTCAGTAATGGCCTCATTTATTGAGTTTTTCATCTCTGTATATTAGAACTGGACTCATTGGAGCTCCAGGGAGCTCTGGTGAGCCAAAATCGCACTTCAGCCCTTGATAGGCTCTGAGGAGTTCCAGACTGCATCATTGAGGCTTAAGGATCATGAATTGGTAATTGGATCGATGTTTTAATGTCTGGAGCTTGTAGATGACCTCTGTCTTCTCCAACTCTGGTAGAGTTTGACAAGTTTATCTATTGAGTTGTTAAGTTTGGAAACAAGTCCAAAAGCTCAAGAAGAACCTATAAAGTCCATCCCTGATCTTGGTCTACTTGGAAAGTTCCTAGGTTGTTCCACCGAACACCCTAGCTTGTGAGCTCAGGCGATGAAGTTTGATAACCCTACTAGGAGCTTTAAAACATGATTTTGATGTTCTAGACCAATTCTTGATAAAGGATTAAGTTGATTCAAGGTTTCAATTTGATCTAAGGAAGCTTAGAATAGAAAGTCAACTCTGAGCCCATTCTGTTCAACTCCAGGTTCAAATCGAGGATTTAATGATTAATCTTATGGTTTAATTGGTTGAAATGCTTTTTGGAATGATTTGGAGAGTAATAGAGTTGATTTCATTAAGTTTAATTAAGGAATTAGTGAGATTCAAGTTACTGTCAGTTTGGGTTCTTTAGAACCCATTTCTGTGTTCTTCGAGTCTTTGGTGAGATTTAAATGCTAAATCTGCCTAGATTGAATCATAACAACCTGTTAAGGTTGTTTAATTCTATTCCAAAGGTCTTTCTCTCCTTGTAGAGCCTTTCAGAGTTCAAAATGGAGCTCTGAAGCTCTTGAACGAAGCTCATGAGCTTATTCATCTTCCTGAGGCCATATGGTACCTCCTATCTTCTTCGTTAGGCACGGAACAGTCCTCTGAAGTATTCTTGAACCTTAGCTGAAGGTTAGACACTCTTTCGCAGGTCGATTGACCTGAATTCTCATTTACTGCAGGCCATTAGAGCCATGCAAACTAGTCAGCTTCGCCCTTTAAATCGAAGGGTCAATCTTGATCGAAGCACCAAATTGGTGCTGCAACCTGTTAGAACACATCAAGAGCTTTCGATCGAGCCTTTGCTCGATCGATTTGGTGAACGGAGCCGGCCGGAATCATCGGCCAAAGTTTGGCCGATATCGGCCTGGAGTTGGAAAAGATAGGCCCACATTGGGAGTTCTCGAGCACTTGCACTGGTATAATACTAAAAAGTGAAGATGACGCTTTGGTCGTCAACATAGGGGGCGAAATGAAACGAGTATGGGTGCGTGTGTTGCACGTGCTTGCGCATGGGTGTGTGTGCGTGCGCCTGTGGGCATGAGCATGGACCTGTGAATGGGCGAGTGGGCTTGGGAGGCCTGAGACTGTGCATGGACTTGAATTGACTAAAATCCACCAATTAAGAACTAGGCTCGAGCTCAAGTAGGGTCTGGTCCCGCCCAATTGGGCGATGTGTATCCTCGAACGAGCTTGGGCCACCCATTAATAAATAATTTTTATAATTGAAGATTAAATGGGTTAAATGTTGGTGAGAATGGCTAAGTGTGGAATCGAAGACACAGTAAGAGAATATAAGATGTGTATCCTCGAACGAGCTTGGGCCACCCATTAATAAATAATTTTTATAATTGAAGATTAAATGGGTTAAATGTTGGTGAGAATGGCTAAGTGTGGAATCGAAGACACAGTAAGAGAATATAAGGAAGAGAGTTGAGGAAGGATAAAGACTTAAGCAGCTGAAGAGAGAATGGCTAAGAAAAACTAAAGAGAAGAAAAGCACATAAGGATAAAACAAGAGAAGAGGAGTTAAAGAGAGCTTGAGGAAATGATAAAAGAGCTTAAGAGAGAGTGAGAAGGCTGAAGATTAAGAGCTTAGGAAGAAAGGAGAAATCAAACTCCTATCCATTCTTTTAGACTTCTAATATTTACTTTTAAGACATCCAATCTTCTTATTAGACGTCTGATTTGTACTTTTGTTGAAATATTCTCTTTTAATATTTTGTGATTTAAATGATGAAAGAAGGCATTTGTACTCATTTGATTAGCTTTTTCTTGCCTTAATCTCTTGTAATTAAACATAAATGATGTAATAAACATGTTTATATGATTTTTAATGTTAGATTTCATTTGTAAATGTGTTTCTTTCTTAATAGAATGTTGCATGTTTATATTTGAATATCTCTTATGCAAGATTCATGTACTTAAAGTATTTTAATTATAATCTGATTGATTAAGTAGTTAGTAATTTATGCTTAGGAATTAAATGGTGAATTAAGCTTACTATTATGCCTCCCAGTGAACGACCTGAACTCAACTAGTTAAAAAGAAATAAAAATCTAAAATGTTAGGTTAACTTAATCCTATACTACACTCATGACATTAATTCGAATTAACCTAAGTTATTTTCTCATGTAATTAATTAAGCCTAAATAATTTAATTAACTATGTTGAGGATCTAACACATCAGTATCCTAGGGTTCTAAGGGTAGGGTTAGGTTATCCTAGTCCCCCTCTCTCTTCTTCTTTACTTGAATCTTCATTTCTTCCTTAATCAAATCTTGGTCTTCAACCAGCTCCTAGCTTTGTATCTTTATCTTCTATCCCGCTTTTATTCTACATGGCTCCAAGTCATTCTACACCCTTTACCTATATTATCCACAAAAGACTAGAATTAGATAATTAGGTCTAAAATAAACACAATGCATATGATATGCAAGCATGCTCTAAATATAATATTCACATTCTAAATACATGATTTTACTAAGAAACTAACCTTAGACTAAGCCAATTAGGATAATAAATTAAACTATTATCACTTTTAAAGAAGCTCAACTCAGTTGACCCATAACTCGTTTCTAAGGAATTAAATTGTACTTGACTGATTCCTTATTTGTGCACAAAAAAAAGGCAAGGTGTACCTTTTACTAATTCCAAATACCTCCTTTTTATGGGACTGAGGTTTGTGAAACAAGGAAATAGAAAATGTGTGAAAATTAAAAATGGGGCATTAAGCACGGAATCGTCAAAAAAGTAAAATTAACAGTGGAGTTGTTGACTTTTTCTATTTGACTGCATAAGTTTTCATTTCATCAAATTAGTGGGACGTTATTCTGAACCTGTTGATTGTTTGGGGGTATTGAATAGGTCTTGTCGAGGAATTATTTCCTTTTTTTTCATATTCATTTGAGGGAATTAAATAGCCTAAACCTAGTGAAGTGACGATTTGGCCCTCGTCCGAAGCGTCAAAAATTTACTACCACACTCATCTCCAAGTGTAGATTATTATAATTTATGCAAGGGCCATGAAATAGGTGATGAGTAGTTGATTCATATAATTAACATCTAGCAATGCAATCATAGGGTAAAAGTTGGTTCATTATGGAGATACGAAAATCATCCACGTTCATTAATTATGTCTAGATGTCCAATTTTCCAAATGTACCCTTCTCGAAAACGGCCACTTCACCTACACCTGCTGCTGCCATGGAGATGTTCCAACTTCCCATTTCTAAATATACGTAGGCGTTCATCTTTTCAATGGGTTGGAGGGAAACCCTCCTATTATTGGTCGCATGCTGAGGCATGCTAGTTGAAGGACGCATGCTGAGGCGTGCTAGTCGTTTCACTCGTGCTACCCGGCAAGGGTAGCACTCAATCAACTCCGTTAGTAGCGACGAGCGAGAGCGGATTTCTTAAGGATGGTTATGAGCTTGGGAGGAGCCTGGCGAGCATTCCATGGAGGGTTTTCTCCAAACCGCCCCTTTCGGCTCCCCTAAAGCGCTTCGCGATGAGCGCTCAAACTACTGGAGGCTTCAAAAGACACATCTGTGGTACTGTGCCTTGCGAGCCCCTTGATAGGAGATGGCGGTCAAAGGATGCCTCAAATCGAGCTCAAATCGAGTTGAGGTATCCTATATCACCTGAACCCACAATCGAGGTTGCTCGCCCAAGCAAAGGGGGGAGCTTGGGCTTCGTATTCTGAGTATAGGAGTTATAAAATAAATATGTAACAAAGGAATGCACTAACGGCCACCCGGCCAGGGTATCACTCCCTCTCCTTATTGATAGGGTGGTGAGGTCTATTGATTATGGTATAACCACTTCACCCCAAGGGGTGGTGGTTAACTTTACTGAAACTCACCACCCTTAGGACGCATGCTCGAGCATGCATACCCGGCCCATGGTTGCTCTTTGTACTCGATTTCGAGGTTCTGCACACCTCGAAACGAGGTATGGTTTAGAAGCCAAATCGACCTTCCTAAACCCTAAACCCTAAGACTGAGGCCCGTGCTCGGGCCGAAGATAGGTGCTTGGCTTTCTTGTTCCTTATTTAAGCCAAGCACCGTTCGCCTGGATGATGCATTACATTAAATGAGTTAGTTATTCGAATCATCCTAATGTTATGTTTGAAGGCTTGTTTAACATACAATACTCGAAGCATGAATAATCCGTGGACTATTCATTCATCTACATTACATACGAGTAATTAAGGAATCAATGAGATGGAAGCCGGCCTCCCACCTAAGAATCTTGAATAATAAGCTATGGGAGGAAGTTTTGATGGTAAAAATCATTGAATATGAAGATCTCCATGTTGAGGATCTCCAAAACCCTAACTCGTTGGGGCCATCGATTGGTCTCCGATCGCCGATTGGGCCCCCCCAGTTACTCTTCCACCGATTTTACTCCTGCCTCAAGCTTCTCACGTTCAAGCTTGCCCTTCGCCTCCTCCATACCACAACTTCACCATCCACTCCAACTCCTCCGGCATCTTGCCCTCGGACACTTTCTCCTTTGGCTTTGGCTTTGACTTTGGTGGGGTGTCCCCGACACCTCCTCGTCATCCAGAGCTCATGCTCCTCCTCCCTCTCTGTCCCTATTTCAGTGGGGGAGGGGAGGGGGGTGGTGTGGAGGAGATGAGGGTGCGATGGGGTGGTTTCTTAGTCATTGCCGCCCACCTCCGTGGCCTCTTTTGTCGGAGCCACGTCAAATCTTGGGACTTCACATGATCAAACTTCGTTGGATCATCTTCTTCTACAGGCTTCCTATACCTCGTTGGCGTAGGTCGTTGAAGCAGCCTCTTCAGTGGCATTGTCGTCATCTTACGACATAGGGTAAACATCGATTTGCTACGACTTGATTGCGAGGACGTCTTCTTTGAATTTTTTTTCCTTTTCTTGTTTGGTTTTTCTACTTGTTTTGTCTCCTTTGTTTGGAGTTCCCCCTTCCCTTGTAGGGTGGGGCATAGTGTTCCCCATCCTTAGGATAAGTGGAGCTCAGCTGTCTTTCTCTCCCCTTTGGGTGACATCCTTGTATTTGTTTCACTCCCGTTTAATGGAAAATCTTTCTTAAAAAAAAAGAACTCTACACTCTACTACATACGTAGGAATATGTACCTAAGTAACATGATCAGATATGTACGATACATAGAGGTAGATGGTACCTATTGTAAGGAAGAGGATTGAATGGACTAGGGTCTAAGTTCATCCTTGAGATTCATACCTGCAAATATGTCTACACAATATATTTCTCTATACACAATAATTTATATACATCAAGTCATCTACACAAATTAAGTAGATCACACGAGAGTCATGCATAGCTCCCAATCATGTAGGATTATAGACCATGCCCAAAACCTTAGCAACAACACATATGAAGTCCTTGTATTACATAATTGATCGATACTATAGCACACCATACTAGGATAAGCCACCATCAACAAAGACTAATGGTGTGATCCCCCATATTATGGTCATCTCCTATGATACTATGTATCTCATCTTAGTAAAGGAAAGGCCTTTCCCTCAACTTCTTGTACTTTGGTGGCAACTGTAGAAGATAGGAAAGGTCACATTCAATGAATCTAAAGATATAAAAAGCATGACATGAAAATAGAATATTCTATCCTATTCTTCTTTCTCTTCATCTTCAAGCTTTAGCTCTAAGCAAAGCTCCCATTTCATGCTCTTTGATGCTTTTGCTCTAAGTCAAGCTCCTCTATACCTTTATGGACTTGAGCTCCTTCACCCTTGCTTCCATTTGCATTTATCTTGAAATCTTAATCTTAAATGTAAATGTTAAATCACAAGTATTTTGTTATCATCAAAATCAATGATTGAGATGCCTTTGCACCAACAGACTACGCACTATTAGCTCCTTGGGACTCAGGTAGTGAGACAGATTTGTTGATGTTAGACTAAGGCCCTAAGAGGTGCAAAGAGGAGAGATAGAAGCAAAGACTCGTGTGTCGTGTGTGATTGCATTGTGTGAACAATGGCAAGCAACAGATATGCGATAAAAAACCTGCACACAAGTTCACAAGTTCGTAAGGAATTTCCTCTTTTATAAGTGCCTTCTTAAGAAAAGAAAGATAAAATGTCTTGCTTTTTAGTCTTTTTCAATCAAATAATGGTCTTGCTTATATGTGAAATATGCAAAATATGACAAGAACTAAAGCGGGAACTCATACCTACCTCCGGCAATCTACCAGATGCAAAAGATAGAATAAAATCTAGTAGGATAGATGTGATCCTAAAATGGATGCCTAAGTCATACAGCTGCTAGTCAGATAAGATGTATTTTTGTATTTTTTATATTTCTAACTAAAATGCAACAAATAGGAAAGTGGGAAAGTTACCTACTTATTACAAAACTAGAGAATAAAGAGTAAAAAGTATCTCTCTTACTAAAAAATTGCAAAAGAAAAGAAGACAAAACTCTTCAGTTAGAATATGCAAGAATAATACAAAATAATTAAACATGATAATGGTGAATAATTACATGAATTGCCTCCCTGGCAACAATACCAAAAAAATGTTGTTAGGTTTTCCTGCTTTGATAAGAAATGTCGTTTTGAGTAGTAGTATAGAGAGCAAGAGAACTAACATATTTTATAATTTATATTGGTTGAGTCCAGGTCGTTCGCTGGGAAGTTTATTTTAGCTTAAATTTCACCAATTATTCTTTAATTACTCTTTATTCTTTTTAGTTAAGTTAATACTAAAGATCTATTAATTAATAAATTATACCTAATGTACTTAAGTTATACTTTACAATAAATAAATAATTACTTAATTAATTTACTACCTATATTTAACTTACTCTTACATATCTATTTGTTAATAAGTTAATTAATACTAGCTATAAATTACTACTTAGCTTATTAACTAAAGTAATACTTAATTAACTTATAACTTATTACTTAACTTAATTACTTAACTTAGATAATAACATATAACATAATTTAAATACTTAATAATTACTAACTTATAACTTAATACGCTACTTGATAAGCTATATATTACATAACTTAAAATCAGACTTAACTAAACTACTTAACTTAATTAACTATAAATATATAGCTTACTTAACCTACTCTACTACTAACTAAGTTATAATTACTTAATTAACTTAGTTACTTAGTTATTACTAGGTTAATTTCTTAGTTAATTACTTAATTAGAATACATTAGATTCATGAATTAATTGCAAGGAATATAAACGTGATACAAATGGCAAGTAATTCCATTAGAATGATGAGCATGTATTGCAAAAATTAAATTGATGATCATTAATTACAAAAAGTGTTTATTATTACAATCTAATCATTCCTTAATACTCAATTAAGCATATAGCATAAATCATCTCTTATTCACACTAAGTGTTAAGACTAAACACTTAGAATTTTCTCTTCTTTGCACAAAGGCACACACACTCCTCACACTAAAAAAATTAGGATGGCACATGGCAACCTCAAACTGAATCAATATCTCAAATGAGTTGGACCATAGTTACATTGGTGTCATGTGTCATCACCACATTAAATCTTGCTTGCAGATCGTTTTCCCAAAGCCACAGGATTAGATATAGCATATAGGTATCAAAGGGATATCATGCTTTAAGGTGTCATAGTCGCTTGAGTAGCTAACGAGCACAATTGCTTATATATTGCTTCAAGTGGTGGTCAACTACCGAGGTGGGACTACAATGTCCCTTCTTTTAGCGCACATGCAGACTTTGGTGTTTGCAGTAACTATCTGATTCCTCTTCAATTCGAGCACATCCTACAATAATTAATCTCCACAGCAACAACAATAAATCCAACATTATTCAAATCCTTGATTTAGATCAACAATTGGCTAATTTGACTCCATTAATCTACCTGAAAGAAGTAATTGCTTGTCATGGCTTCTCAACAACAACAACTTCTCAAAACCACCTGCAGAGTGCTTTTAACTCCTAATCTCTATCTCACTTGATCCTATCAATAACTCTTAGTGCCTAAAACTCATCAAATACTTAGAAGTAGAGAAGAATGGTTCACAAGCTACCTAGAAGTAAACTTCTCAAATTCAATTCAACAGAGGAAGGTGTCAAGATTTCAAATCAACAAGAAATCAAATTCTAAGCTCCTAGATGTATTGTAACGAGCTCGTGCCCCAGACGTCTTTTAAGACGTCTGGGAGGTGGCCCAGACGTCTGTAAAGACGTCTGGGATCACATCCAGACGTCTGACCAGACGTCCGGGATAGTTTACAGACGTCTGACGAACGGTTATATTCGCACGGGATATTCGTCTGCGCGCCTGTGCGCGCAGACCTGCGATCCGCATCTTCTCTGCGGCTGCAGGCGACTGCGGCCGTCTCTCTCCTCCTCTCCGCGCGGCGTTAAAAGGGGGAGGGGGCGCGCCTCCCCTCCCGTCTCCACCATCTTCCTCCTCTCCTGCTGCGGGCGGAGCGAGCGGACGCGAGGGCGCAGCGGCAGCGGCGCAGCAAAGGCGCGGAGGAGCTGCGGCGTGCGAGGGCGGGACTCTGCCGTGAGGGCGAGCTCGCCGGGAGCGGCTTGGCCGGCCGGCGGAGGGCGCAGGGGGCGCAGAGCGTCGCGAAGAGGGACCTGCTGCGGGCGGAGCAGCGGACGCGCGAGGTGCGACGCGGGCGGCGTCGCGAGCGGAGGCCGAGCGAGGTTCTGATTCTGGAAAAATCTCCAGAATCCGACGTCTGGAAGTTGTACCAGACGGCGGGAGTGACCTCCAGACGTCCGGAGAGACCATCGGACGTCTGGGATCTAGGAGAGACGTCGCCACAGACTTCTGGACGTCCGGGGAACCAAGCCGAACAGGTAATTCTCTGATCCACCGTTTAAGACGTCTGGAAGGAGTTCCAGACGTCTGATTTTGCACAGTATTGTCTTTCTCGACCCGCTTAGGGCCCGTTTGGGCTCCGTTTTCCGCGATTCGAGTTGCGTTCGATTCAGAATTTATTCCTCTACCCGCCTACAGTAGCTATACACTGTTTTAAGACACTCCTTGTGTTTGATCCTTGTGATAGGACCTTGTTCGGTTGCAGTCTTGAGAGTCGCGGAGGCACGCGGGATTCCCGACCACGCCCCCATTACTTCCGTTGTACCTGGTAGAGTGGTTTTAAGCATTAATAAAATCTGTTAAAGTATGGAACCATAACTAGAACCTAGGGCATTGCATGAACCCTAGGAATGAGAAATGTATGGAATGATAGCTCCTAGGTGTTGCATGAATCCTAGGGCCGGAAAACTAGATTGTATGATAGATCCTAGGATATGGCATGAATCCTAGGATGGAAAAACTAGTGGAATGTATATTACTGCAGTCTTGGAAAAAATGGAAAGGAATATATAAGCTGCCTGTGAAATTAATTAACAGCTGCCTGTTATGAACAAGGAAACATGTTGAGATCATGGAATGTGAGAACGTGAATCTGGAAAGTGAAACATATGATGTTCTGAGATAAAGAGCTGGAACCCTACGGGGAATTAGGAGTGGAACTCCTGGAAAGAAAAGGAATGGAACTGAGATGTAGTTGTACTGTCTCTTGGGTACGCAGTACCAAGGGAAGTACCTGTACCTGTTTTAGTGCAGAGTGGGGCCAACCGCCCCAGGGACCCGGGGTTAGGCTTGGCCGCTCTGTACCGACTTGTTGGCCCTCGTGTACGTAGTACCGAGGAGAGCTAGTAGTGTTAGGAGAGTACTAGCTACCCCACGGGCCCCGGGGTTCTGCTAGCCTCCTTCACCGACTTGTTAGGCCCACTAGGGCAAACCAGGGTAGTCAGGCGAGGGTGCGCGGACTGTGGAGGGGCAAGGCCCCGGTTTGGTTACTGTGGAGGGGTTGGACCCCTGTTACTGAGAGGGCTCTGCCCTGGTTCCGTGCTGTGCTTTGGGCGCACCCGTTAACGGAAACGACTGACCGCGTGCCAGTACGGGCTAGCTACCTGTGCGTTTATCGCGCGTGCCGTAGTCACCGTTACGTCTGTCAGTGACCTTGGGGTGGTTGACTGAGGGTAGGATCACCACGGGGGACTCTCCCGGCCAGGAGAGCACCACGTGCTACTTCTACTGTTGGAAAAGACTGCAATCAAGATCGTCCCACGAGGACATTCGAGATCAAGTAAAGGATCTGAGAAGTAAATGAAATAGTGAGAAAAATTGAAAGATGTAAATAAAGGAAGTAATAGAACATAACAGCTACTGTACACTCTACTGTTGCCTTTAGTTAGTTTGCCACTCTACTCAGCGTTTTGCTGACGTGTTACACTCGTTACCTTTTTCAGGACCAGGTGTTGAGCAGCCAGGGTCGGCGGCTGCAGAGGACGCTAGGCCGAGTAGGGTCCAGTAGAGTTGCCACAGTTTTGTACCTTCTTTTGTTTCTGTTCTAGTGAGTAGTTTTGTTTCCGCTGTACCTTCTTTACCTGCAGTTTTTGTTATATGATAAATGTTGCTTTACTGTTGTGGCGGTACCTACTGTAGTAGTTTCTTTCCTTACTGCTGTACTTTTTACTGTTAGTTATATTCATGCTGAATGTGGTTTATTTTACTGTCTTTTGGTTACTTCCTCGTTGGACGACTGGGTCTTGGGATTAGTCGAGTCGGTCCGGTTCTCGTGTCTCGTAGGGACTCGGGAACCGGGTCGTTACAAGATGGTATCAGAGCAAGGTCGTCCCGAGAAGTGAATCAACTGACTGGAAAATAACCAATTCACATGTTTATAGCTAGAGTAGCCACCACAACATATCTCTTGACATGAGCTCTTAGAAGTGTTGTTAGGTACCGTCTGTTTTGACGTTTCCGTTTTGTTTCGCGTCTCCATTGTAGGAGATGCCGCGTCGTGGAGCTAGGAGGGTGAGCCGCAGGCGCGGCCGAGGTCAGGGCCCGGGGGACAGATATGTCGGGCTTGGAATACATACTACCCCTCCTCTTCTCCTGAGTATACCGTCTCGGGACCTCGTCCAACTGATTCGAGAGGTGGTTCGAGAAGAATTTCAGCTTCCACCCACGTCGCCACCCCCTCCCCCTTCCGAGCGTACGACAGGGGAGTTAGTGGTGGAACGAGATTTCCGCCGCCACACCAGGCGTGTTAGGAGAATTCAACGGAGGCACGTGGCGTCCGCAGGAGAGCCGTCACGTTGTGCAGGGCCATCACTGGCCTTTGGGGGCCCTCGACAGGGGCCAGTCGCCAGCACCGGACCCCCGCCTAGCCGACAGCAGGGACTCACTGAGGGCGGGAGTCGGGTTCCCCTCTGCTACCAGTGTGGCCAGCCGGGCCACGTCAGGAGGGACTGCCCATCTAGGGCAGGAGGTCAGCAGGTACTTCCCGCGCAGAGCACTGGAGGGCGCGCAGGAGGCCGCGGTTTCCAGGCGCGAGGAGGAGGACCGCAGTCGCGAGGAGGGTACCGGCCAGCACCTACCCGTCCGACGCAGAGTGTGGCTGCTTCGTCCGCACCTAGAGCTGAGGGGCGTATCAACGCCCTAACACACAGGGACGCCAGAGCTTCGGGATCCGTGGTAGCAGGTATGGTTTCAGTTTCTGGCAGACTCGTTTACACGCTTTTCGATTCCGGCGCTACGCACTCGTGTGTCGCAGACAGTTTCGCAGTTAGTTTGGACCAGGATTATACATTGTTAGAGAACCCGTTCGTAATCAGAGGTCCGAGTGGTCAGCTGTTTGTAGCTGAGGAGGTGTACACGGGTTGCGGGGTCAGCATCGGGGGACACAGCCTGCCAGCTGACCTGATTATGATACAGATGGAGGACTTTGGGGTGATCCTGGGGATGGATTGGCTGTCCGCTTACCACACATTGGTAGACTGCTTTGAGAGGAAGATTGTCTTCTCCATTCCGGAGTTGCCTTCCTTCGAGTTTCACGGGCAGCCAGTGGACGGAGGTTTCAGGTGCATTTCGGCACTTCGGGCGGCGAGACTTTTGAGCCAGGGGTGTGAGGGCTTCTTAGCTTGTGTGGTGGCAGAGCACAGCCCCGTGGCAGACTTCCAGAGCATCCCGGTGGTCAGAGAGTACCCCGACGTGTTTCCAGACGAGTTACCAGGACTACCGCCCGAGCGTGAGATCGAGTTTGAGATCTCACTAGTACCAGGGACCAACCCCATCTCCACCGCGCCATACAGGATGGCACCGCTTGAGCTGCGAGAGCTCAAGTCTCAGTTGCAGGACCTTTTGGAGAAAGGTTTCGTGAGGCCCAGTGCGTCTCCCTGGGGAGCCCCGGTACTGTTTGTGAAGAAGAAGGATGGGACCCTACGCCTTTGTGTGGACTACAGACAGCTGAATAGGGTCACCATCAAGAACCGATATCCGCTGCCGAGGATTGACGATTTGTTTGACCAGTTGCGGGGTGCCACGGTGTTTTCCAAGATCGACTTGAGGTCTGGATACCACCAGTTGAGGATCAGGGAGACCGACGTCTCCAAGACAGCTTTCCGCACCCGGTACGGACACTACGAGTTTTTGGTCATGCCGTTTGGGCTGACCAATGCCCCCGCTGCTTTCATGGACCTGATGAACCGGGTGTTCAGACCGTACTTGGACCAGTTTGTGGTGGTTTTCATAGATGATGTACTCATCTATTCTAGAGATCGGACGCAGCACGGACAGCACTTGCGGATGGTTCTGGACACTCTGAGACGACGCAGGCTGTACGCCAAATACAGCAAGTGCGAGTTCTGGTTGAGGGAGGTGACCTTTTTGGGTCATGTGATCTCTGGAGACGGCCTGGCGGTGGATCCCGCCAAGGTCGAGGCAGTGCTCAGGTGGGAGAGACCGCGTTCAGTCACTGAGATTCGCAGTTTCCTGGGACTGGCAGGTTACTACAGACGGTTCATCAGAGGGTTTTCGCAGATTGCACGTCCTATGACACAGTTGACTCGGAAGGATGTGCCTTTCACTTGGACAGACGCCTGTGAGGCGTGTTTTCTGGAGCTGAAGGAGAGGTTGACCTCGGCTCCCGTGCTCACCATTCCTGACAGTAGTGGCGGGTTCGTCGTGTACACGGACGCTTCCTTGCAGGGGTTAGGAGGTGTGCTCATGCAGAGGGGTCACGTGGTCGCTTACGCTTCGCGGCAACTGAAGCCCCATGAGCATACCTACCCTACCCATGACCTAGAGTTGGCAGCTGTTGTCTTCGCGCTGAAGACATGGAGGCACTACTTGTACGGTGAGACCTTCGAGATTTTTACAGATCACAAGAGCCTCAGATATCTTTTTGACCAGAAGGAGCTCAACATGAGACAGAGACGTTGGTTGGAGCTCCTGAAGGACTACGACTGCAGCATCTCCTACCACCCGGGAAAGGCCAATGTGGTGGCTGACGCCTTCAGCCGTAAGGCGCCCGCACGCTTGGCCAGTCTACAGTTACAGAGTTGGAGCCTTTTGGAGGAGGTGGGCAGTTGGCGACCTCTAGAGTTACGAGGATACTGTGGGGCAGTGACGGTGACACGGCAGACCAGACCAGAGTTGATAGACCGCATCATCACGGGACAGATGGCCGATCCGTACTTGCAGTCTTTGCGCGACAGAGTACTGTCAGGGGACCCAGGGGACTTCTCTTTCACAGACCAGGTGTTACGCTTGAGGGGACGGCTGTGCGTCCCCAGAGACGAGGAGCTGTTGAGAGAGCTCCTGACTGAGGCACACGGTTCCAGATTCACCATACATCCCGGAAACACGAAAATGTACCATGACTTGAGACGCGAGTTCTGGTGGAGAGGGATGAAGCGGGATGTGGGTGAGTTCGTGCAGCAGTGCTTAGTGTGCCAGCAGGTGAAAGCCGAGCATCAGAGGCCTGCAGGGCCGCTTCAGCCGCTTCCAGTGCCAGAGTGGAAGTGGGAGAGCATCACCATGGACTTGGTGGTGGGTTTACCGGTTACCCAGCGAGGACACGACGCGGTCTGGGTAATAGTGGATAGGTTGACGAAGACGGCACGATTCTTGCCGATCCGAGTCACTTTGGGACCAGCACAGTTGGCAGAGAGGTATATCCGTGATGTGGTGCGACTACACGGAGTTCCGCGGGAGATCGTATCCGACCGGGATACCCGCTTTACGTCCCAGTTTTGGGCTGAGTTTCAGCAGGCTTTGGGGACGAGGTTGAGATTTAGCACGGCTTACCACCCCCAGACGGACGGACAGTCGGAACGCACGATACAGACACTTGAGGATCTTTTGCGTGCCTGTGTACTAGACTGGAGGGGCTCTTGGGAGGAACACCTGCCCCTGGCAGAGTTTGCATACAACAACAGTTATCACTCGAGCATCGGCATGGCTCCCTACGAGGCTCTGTACGGACGGAAATGCACGGCACCCTTGAGTTGGGTTGAGGTGGGGACCAAGTGGGAGGTTGGCCCCAGGTTGATCCGGCAGAGTCAGGAGGTAGTTGAACAGATCGCAGACGCAGAGAGGTGCAGTTCGAGGTTGGGGACCACGTCTTTCTTCGTGTTTCGCCCATGAAGGGCTTACAGCGGTTTGGGGTGAGAGGGAAGCTCGCGCCGAGGTTCGTGGGGCCCTTCGAGGTCCTGGAGCGGGTTGGACCCGTTGCTTACAGACTTGCCCTTCCCCCGCAGCTTTCTGGTGTGCACGACGTGTTCCACGTGTCCAACCTCAGGAAGTACGTAGCCGATCTCAGCCACGTACTGAGTCACGAGAGCGTCGAGGTGAGCGACGACCTGACCTACCCCGAGCGGCCAGTGCAGATCCTAGACCGAGCAGTCCGCAGGTTGAGACGAAAGCAAGTACCCCTGGTAAAGGTTTTGTGGAGGAGCCAGCGGTACGAGGAGGCTACCTGGGAGCCTGAGGCGGCAATGCGGGAGCGGTACCCAGAGCTTTTCGCGGGTACGTCTTTTCGGACCGGCTTCGGTCCTCTTTGAGTTTGTTATGGTTATTTGGACATCCTTTTTCCGCACCCTAGTTGGCGCAAGTTTCGGGGATGAAACTTCCTTTGAGTTTGTTATATTGTAACGAGCTCGTGCCCCAGACGTCTTTTAAGACGTCTGGGAGGTGGCCCAGACGTCTGTAAAGACGTCTGGGATCACATCCAGACGTCTGACCAGACGTCCGGGATAGTTTACAGACGTCTGACGAACGGTTATATTCGCACGGGATATTCGTCTGCGCGCCTGTGCGCGCAGACCTGCGATCCGCATCTTCTCTGCGGCTGCAGGCGACTGCGGCCGTCTCTCTCCTCCTCTCCGCGCGGCGTTAAAAGGGGGAGGGGGCGCGCCTCCCCTCCCGTCTCCACCATCTTCCTCCTCTCCTGCTGCGGGCGGAGCGAGCGGACGCGAGGGCGCAGCGGCAGCGGCGCAGCAAAGGCGCGGAGGAGCTGCGGCGTGCGAGGGCGGGACTCTGCCGTGAGGGCGAGCTCGCCGGGAGCGGCTTGGCCGGCCGGCGGAGGGCGCAGGGGGCGCAGAGCGTCGCGAAGAGGGACCTGCTGCGGGCGGAGCAGCGGACGCGCGAGGTGCGACGCGGGCGGCGTCGCGAGCGGAGGCCGAGCGAGGTTCTGATTCTGGAAAAATCTCCAGAATCAGACGTCTGGACTGATATCCAGACGGCAAGGTCGACGTCTGTGTGATCATACAGACGTCTGAAAGGTGAGTTCCGCTTTCTCCTTCTTCTTTTGTCGACTGACCGTACTGAAGGAGGAGGGTTGGCTGTGCGCAGGTGTTCGGATTCGTCATCCTTTGCGAATCCGACGTCTGGAAGTTGTACCAGACGGCGGGAGTGACCTCCAGACGTCCGGAGAGACCATCGGACGTCTGGGATCTAGGAGAGACGTCGCCACAGACTTCTGGACGTCCGGGGAACCAAGCCGAACAGGTAATTCTCTGATCCACCGTTTAAGACGTCTGGAAGGAGTTCCAGACGTCTGATTTTGCACAGTATTGTCTTTCTCGACCCGCTTAGGGCCCGTTTGGGCTCCGTTTTCCGCGATTCGAGTTGCGTTCGATTCAGAATTTATTCCTCTACCCGCCTACAGTAGCTATACACTGTTTTAAGACACTCCTTGTGTTTGATCCTTGTGATAGGACCTTGTTCGGTTGCAGTCTTGAGAGTCGCGGAGGCACGCGGGATTCCCGACCACGCCCCCATTACTTCCGTTGTACCTGGTAGAGTGGTTTTAAGCATTAATAAAATCTGTTAAAGTATGGAACCATAACTAGAACCTAGGGCATTGCATGAACCCTAGGAATGAGAAATGTATGGAATGATAGCTCCTAGGTGTTGCATGAATCCTAGGGCCGGAAAACTAGATTGTATGATAGATCCTAGGATATGGCATGAATCCTAGGATGGAAAAACTAGTGGAATGTATATTACTGCAGTCTTGGAAAAAATGGAAAGGAATATATAAGCTGCCTGTGAAATTAATTAACAGCTGCCTGTTATGAACAAGGAAACATGTTGAGATCATGGAATGTGAGAACGTGAATCTGGAAAGTGAAACATATGATGTTCTGAGATAAAGAGCTGGAACCCTACGGGGAATTAGGAGTGGAACTCCTGGAAAGAAAAGGAATGGAACTGAGATGTAGTTGTACTGTCTCTTGGGTACGCAGTACCAAGGGAAGTACCTGTACCTGTTTTAGTGCAGAGTGGGGCCAGCCGCCCCAGGGACCCGGGGTTAGGCTTGGCCGCTCTGTACCGACTTGTTGGCCCTCGTGTACGTAGTACCGAGGAGAGCTAGTAGTGTTAGGAGAGTACTAGCTACCCCACGGGCCCCGGGGTTCTGCTAGCCTCCTTCACCGACTTGTTAGGCCCACTAGGGCAAACCAGGGTAGTCAGGCGAGGGTGCGCGGACTGTGGAGGGGCAAGGCCCCGGTTTGGTTACTGTGGAGGGGTTGGACCCCTGTTACTGAGAGGGCTCTGCCCTGGTTCCGTGCTGTGCTTTGGGCGCACCCGTTAACGGAAACGACTGACCGCGTGCCAGTACGGGCTAGCTACCTGTGCGTTTATCGCGCGTGCCGTAGTCACCGTTACGTCTGTCAGTGACCTTGGGGTGGTTGACTGAGGGTAGGATCACCACGGGGGACTCTCCCGGCTAGGAGAGCACCACGTGCTACTTCTACTGTTGGAAAAGACTGCAATCAAGATCGTCCCACGAGGACATTCGAGATCAAGTAAAGGATCTGAGAAGTAAATGAAATAGTGAGAAAAATTGAAAGATGTAAATAAAGGAAGTAATAGAACATAACAGCTACTGTACACTCTACTGTTGCCTTTAGTTAGTTTGCCACTCTACTCAGCGTTTTGCTGACGTGTTACACTCGTTACCTTTTTCAGGACCAGGTGTTGAGCAGCCAGGGTCGGCGGCTGCAGAGGACGCTGGGCCGAGTAGGGTCCAGTAGAGTTGCCACAGTTTTGTACCTTCTTTTGTTTCTGTTCTAGTGAGTAGTTTTGTTTCCGCTGTACCTTCTTTACCTGCAGTTTTTGTTATATGATAAATGTTGCTTTACTGTTGTGGCGGTACCTACTGTAGTAGTTTCTTTCCTTACTGCTGTACTTTTTACTGTTAGTTATATTCATGCTGAATGTGGTTTATTTTACTGTCTTTTGGTTACTTCCTCGTTGGACGACTGGGTCTTGGGATTAGTCGAGTCGGTCCGGTTCTCGTGTCTCGTAGGGACTCGGGAACCGGGTCGTTACATGTATCCTAAACTCTTTCAATAAGTTAAAATACTCTCTTTTGATCTATATAGGACTTGGAATTTCACCTGGAACTCAATAGAGTTCATCTACCACACTTTTGAACCCAACATACTCAGAAAACTAACATACTCAATTTGACTGCAAAGCTTCCTAAATTGAACTCTAATAGATTTGTAACAACCTATAGAGTATATTAGAATCCTTAGAACTGAGGTCAGGAGCTCTTAGCTTCAATGGTTGCATAGGTTGACCAAAACATGTAAAAAGTTGACTTTGAACTCTATAGCTTCTCATGTCAGCCTAAAGGCCCAAATCAATTCCAAATGATCTAAGGAATTTGCCAGAGTCATCAATCAGGGAAATTGATCATTGAAATGAGCTTTCCAGATACTCTACCTGAGATCTGGATGGAGTTTATTAGACAGGTTAAACCAGAACTCTAGCATCCTATCTGAAGGTTGCTACAGACTTAGGACATTCTAAGGATGCTTAAGAACCTATTTATAAGCTCGGAAAGTGAGAGAATCGTTGTGCACAGCTTTGCCGAAGCTTCAAAAGAAAGAGGTGCTTAGGGGGATCCAATCAATCAAACTCTAGCTAGATGCTTGGAAAATAATCTCTGAAAGATTCCTAAGTGATATATGATCACTAAGGGTTGATTGAAACAATAGTGCTCAAGGTCAAAATCACCGAAGCTCATCGGAGCTCCGGTGGATGACAGTGATAATCATTAGGTCTCAGAACTCAGTGAAATAGCTCGATGAATAACTCAGAAGGATTCTTAGAACGTCAAAAACCTCAAAACCACTTAATTTGATCAATGAAGGCTTAAGGAAGCTTTGTAGGTTCGACTTGATTTGAAAAAGATCTTGAGTTCATTCGAATTCAAGAGACATTGAATCTCTTAATTATAAAAGGCGGATGTTCTACATAGTAGTGTGAAAGTGTAGGGGTGGTTTGATTAGGTGGAGGAACTCCTCTGACCTCCACCATAGATAGCGGAGGTTCGAAGGTTGATGCAAATTGGGCATATCATGACTGTAGGCTAATAGGAGACTAGAGAAGGTGGAGGATGATCGCGGAAGTTTAAAGAAGGTGGAAATGGCGTGGATTTTGTGATAAGATGCCAGACGAGATCGGAATTGGCTTGCTGGAGTCGGAGAAGGAGGTAAGGAGCATGGAGTTAAACTACAACTATTTTACATAATTAACTAGCTAGAACTAATCTACACAACTAACTAAAGCTAATTCTACCATTACTTGGACAAAATGGTGCGAGAAGCTCCAATTTTGGCACACCAAGACTTAGAAGAAATTAGTTGGGGTGAGAGAAGACACTGGTCGATCAAAAGAGGTGTTTAGAGGGAGCTGAGGCATGACTCCACCGTTGGCAAGGTGGAGCGAAGGAAGAGGAGGTGAGAGAGGCGACGCTCGCTGTTGGAGAATGCTTGAGAAGGGGATGGGAAGACGTCGATGTTGGAGAAGAAACCTACTGACCGAGTTCAGTTGGAGGGAAGGGGCTTGATCCTTGAAATCAGTGGCGATGATGGGGTATTTATAGCCATGGAGAAGCTCCTAGACCTTGAATCTGGACGGAAATGAAGGTAGGTTCATCAGAACCTCCATTGTTGTCTCTGACGATGGTGAAGTGGTACACGTTGGAGAAGGTGGTTAGAATATGATCAAGACCATTGGATTGAATAGTTATGTTAGGAGGTTTTTTGCCATCCATGGAAAAGAAGAATGGTTGTCTGATCTTTGATCGTCGGAGAAGAAAGTTACTTGTCGTCGCTAACCGTTGATGGAGAAGAAGAAATGAAGATAAATAGAGGATGGAAATGTAAATAGGAAGGACCTATTTGTAAGGAAAATGACTTATTTGAAATGAATTCTAGGGACCAAAATGCAAACTTTTAATTTAAATATGTAAATTAATTTCTTTATTTTCCAAATTTTTATTATAGGTTAAATATATGTTAAATAATATATTTATGGGTTGAAATTACATTTTTGCCCCTTTGTGCATTATTTTATTTAATGATTAGTATTAATGTTATTATTATTAACTTATACTATATAGTATATATAAGCTTAATTAACTTAATTATAAATAGCTAAATGCTTAGACATAAGTCCTTATTATTAATTAAATATAGATGAATGCTTATTATATAATAATTAAGCTATTTTAACATGTAATTAAGGTCCTTATGCAATATTAACTTATTTACTAGTTAACCTTGTTTTAATGATATTAGTAATTAATTAACTAGGTAAACTAGCTTATTTAGGTGAATTAGGAGCTATGATGAGTCCCTTATCAATTCATTATTCACCATTATAAGTTATAAAAAGGGTGGTTGATAAGCGAATATTTCGTAGGAGAAAAGTGATTTAAAGTTGTATTGCAGGAAATTCACTATCAAGTAATTTTACCGAAACTAGATGAATCCGAAGTCGCTATCAAGTAATTTTACTGAAACTCGATGAATCCTAAGTCAAACACAGGGGGACGAACATTTGATTTAAGAAATCCGCATTTGTTTTATTTGTTTTTTATGCTTGAGGGTTTTGTAATTTTTTTATATTTTATAACAACAGATCAAGTCAAAATATTTTCTATCAATCTACTTGGAAAATAATAGAAAGAGAGAGAGAATAATTATTTTATAAAACAAATCAAGATTCATTACAAGTACTTGCAGAAAAAAAACTATTCTAGAAAGTGATAAAAAGAGAAGATATGAGAGAAATTCTCCTCGACGACTGCTTGAAGGACGAATTGTGTTGACGGAGTGCTCGGAAGAGAGTGGTGAGGAGTTGGAAGAAAGAGGACGAAGTTGGACGAATTAGTGATGAGATAGGGTGACGTTATGATAGGCCCACTTTAGTGGACTAAATTAGAGTCTAAGAATATTATTATTGGACTAAGATATTAATTTAAAGTATACATGATATTGACAAAATTATATGAACTTTAGATTTATCATTTCATATATTAATTACATTAATCTTTATATGAAAGAATTAATTTCTCATCTTAAAAATAAGAGAATCACGTCAAATCTCAATTTGAGATGCAGTAATGTTAAGATTTTATTTTAGCAAAAAAAGTGATCATATCTCTCAATTAATTGCATCTACTGTCTTTTTTATTTATTTTCCCTTAAACCTCTCTCTTTGTTTATAACGGCCACGAAGAGCAACCAACCAGAGGCGATCATCTTCCCCACAAAATAACCCACACCACCACCCCAACCCCCATCCACCACGGTGTCCCACCACTACAACAGCCACCCACCGCGTGCCAACCCTCCACCTTCATCTTCTTCCCTGCAAGCACTAATAGAAATCAACTGCGACTCTTCTTCCGACACCGTGATCGCCTCGACACTCCGACCGCGTCCTTCGCAGCAGACCCTCCTCGCAACCCACATCACCACTGTGCTCCACCTTCAGAGGCCATCGAAACATCTTCACGCCACCATCACCGCGTGCATCGACGACCAATGCGCGCTCGCCCTCCTCGACGAGAACCGGGAGAGACACCGCCTCAGCGACAACAGCGACTTCCACCTCCTCCTCCCTCTCGGCCTCGACGTCCCCAACACCTCTTTCCCGCGCTGACATCCTCGCCGGCCATCCACGTCTCCGGCCGGCCACCACCGATCACCTTCCTCCTCGCGAGCTCTAACTCCTGACCGCGTCACCACCGCCACTCGACGGTCGGCCTCACTCCCTTAGCCGCACCCAACAGGGCCGGCCGGCCCCATCCACGAGCACCAGGCACTGTTCATCGTCTTCTTCTTTCAGCTTCACTAATAGAGAAGAACAGCAGCAGCCATTAATGCCGGTAGCCGCCGGTCTTCATCGCCATGAAGCCACCGCCTCCGACCTTTCCTTCTCGGCAGAGCACGCACCGTCATGGGACGCTCTTCTCGACCTTGTTCCTCAACGCACTGTCGTCTTCTTCTTCGTCTCCAGCCACTGCTGCACCCGAAGAACCCAACAACCTCCACCACCGGTCACCTTCTCCACACGCCGACAACCTCCTCCGCACGCGCCGACTACCTCCACCGTACACGCGCGAAGCCGCGGCCACGAGCAGGGACCCCTTGGTCCACGCCCCACCGCTGACAAACCTCTCCACCGCCGGTGAGCTCCTCACCGGGCGGCCACCACAGCTCGCCGTTGATCCTGCTGTCACCACCAATGCAGAGCCTTCGACAACGCCGACCTTCCTCGAGCTCCTCGCCGACCGCCGCGGCCCCACGAGCACGCACGAAATGGGAGAAGAAATGCTCTGTTTTGAATTTGAATTGTATTCACATTCAATACCATTATGGCTTTCTCATTTTATTGGGGTGAAACTCGGGGCATTATTCTTTAATGTTATTGTTAGCTCTTATCCACCTCATTTCACACTTGATTTAGATCCGAATTTTGTACTTATGGCTAGAATTGGTGTTTTTATTGCATTTATGCTTCCTTGTGATACGACACGAAGTTGAGGTATAATTTCATTATATTTTAATTTTTGATGGAAGATTTTCCACCATATGATTTACTATGATGGCACATCTTATTATCATCATTTCTTGATATTTTCTGAAGTGATTTTCCTCGATCACGTCGCAGCGAGATCTGCTTCTCGAATCTGGTGAGAAGACAGCGACGGAATACTCCACGAAAAGAGATGAGGGGAAAAATATTTATTTTCTACTCTAATATAGCATCCCAGTCTTGGAACTAGCTTTTTAGAGCTTTGGAGAGGATGAGAAAGAAGTAGGAAGGGATGATGGTGAAGGAGGGGTGTAGGTGCCCTTTTAAGGTGAGATTTGGGGGCAAAAAGATCATTTTAAGGCCTTGAAATTAATATTAAGACCTTTAGTTACGCATGTAGTTGTTGGTGAAGACAGACGAGGTTGTTGGTGCACGTGGAAGGAGAGCCATCATATCTTCATCGCACAACCTAGGATCGCACGCATGCAAACATTCATATTGCACCTCAGATCATAATAGTGTTGGTGCTAGAGCACCACGATCATTTGTTTTGATGATAACAAAACACGTGTTATTTAACATTTGCAATTTGAGTCCTAGATTTCAGGTCAATTGCAAATGTGGACGTGTTTAGACGGAGTTCGAGCTCGCATCCAGGACGGATTGGAGGAGCTTGACGGAAAACAGAGGAGGTTCGCGTGGAGCGACAAATTGAAGATAGAAGACAAGAAGAATATGATAGATTCTTTTTAATCCTTTCATGTACTTTTATCTTTATTTTTCTTGCTCTTTATTTTCCTTAGAAATTATGTTAAAGAGCCTCAAAGAACCCTAACAGTAGTCCTAGGAACACCGGCACAACCCTAGGATACTTAGGTTTTCTGTAGAATACTTAGAAAACCAATATAGGGTTCAAACAGCACTTCCAGACGTCTAATTCCCAAATCAGACTTCTGATAAAGAATTTTAAGACGTCTGACTGTTGTTTCAGACGTCTGATAACTGTTAGGCTGGACAAAGTTAGTTCTGTCTGATGAAATCAGACGTCCAGACCTTAGACCAGACGTCTTAGGAGACGTCTGATGACTTTGCCAGACGTCCAATTAGTGGACCGTTGGCTGGCTTAGAAAACACTCAAGATTATGACCGTTAGAGCCTTATCAGACGTCCATAGGACTTTTCAGACGTCTAATAAATGACCGTTTTGCCTCGGCTGACCCAAAATCTCTTCTCAGAGATTTTCTAGCCGTTGCAACGTTTGGAAATCAATTCCCACAGTAAAAGTAGGTTTCCAGACGTCCATACATAGTGCCAGACGTCCTGTATGTCGTCTGATGGACTTGCGCAAAAACCCTGTTTAGAACTGATTCAAGTCAGGGAGAAACCCGCATAGAATCAGACGTCTGACCTTGAAATCAGACGTCTTAAAGTGGCCTTCCAGACGTCTGATGCCAGAATTAGACGTCTGATGACCCTGTCAAATGTAATCATTGTCCTGATTTCGGCCTGATTCTCTTGGGCTTTGCACCCAACGGCTATAGAACCTTTCCTAAGCCTTCCAAAGCCTTTCTAAGGCCTCTATAAATAGAGGGGAGCCTATACACACAAGACACACACCTTGCAATACACTTTCAAACCTTTTGTGTCCAAAGAAAAGACTCTCTTGCTCTCCAAGCTCAAACTCCATTCTCTTGAGAGCATCAAGCGTTGCGCACCCGCTCTCCCGGCGTTGTTAACGAGAGCGACGTAGCGCCATCGCGTGGCACACGCACCGCGTCATCGTCGACGCACTCCTTGCAAAGGGGAGTTTCCTATTTCCTATAGAACCTAGGTTTAATTATTTTGTTGGCTCTATAGGACTATTGTTTATTTTATCTTTGTTATTTGGTTGGGTATTCACTTTGCGAATTCCCGTCTCCTTCGTGGGACAAAATCCTTCTCGTGGAGAGAAGGGGTTGAGGAACGCTACCCTCGTACTTGTAGCGTGGTTGTATTGAGGTTGAATCACCCTCGTTTTAAGTGATTCGGTTTAGTGGATTTGATCAACTAGGTTGATCGGAAAATCCTAACTCGAGAGGGTTAGGTGGTGGTTTTTACCCGGTTTGGGTTTCCACCTAAAATTACTTGTGTACTTGTGCGATTGATTTTTGTGATATTGCTTTATATATTCAATTCCGCAATTTTATTACGTCACCCCTCCTGGTAGGGAATTTCAAATAGGACGGTTAAGAGCGTGTTCAGATGACTTAACGTTCAGATCAGGTGCAAGTGTTGCAGATCAACCACAATCATTCGATCATGTGTGGACAACCCAGATTGCGTGCCTCTCAACGTTTAGATAAGGTGCATTTGATTGTGCTTTCTGATGAGCGTGAGATCGCGTATTCAATCGGCGCTCTAGATAGCGCCACGTCGATGCTTCTGATTCGCCCAATCCCCATCTAACGGGTGAATTTCACCCACATGCCTTCTCAGTGGATTAAATCTGCACTGCGTGACTTGAACACACGCTTCGCATTGTGCTTAGGAGCCTCAACCATTGGGCTATCTTCGCGGATGGTCATGGAGATGATTTTGCATTCTCGGGCTCTCAGTTGTTGAATGAAGATCCAATGGTCAAGATTGCATGGTAGATGCACCCTTTAGGCTGAGGAAGGCAGCGGCATCTTTGGGTAGCTTGGATGATGCCACGTGGCATCATCTGGGCTGTCCATCTTCAAATGCTCGTAGGTGGTGCTACAGATGTCTGATTGAATCTATTTTCTCGCTATTGGGTTATGTTTGTTGATCCGAACCCATTCGTGCAGTTAGATTCTTCATTTAAGGTTTAGATTTTCACCACCTTGCCTTTTTGCCTTTGATCTTCTATGGCTTGAACAAGATGCTACGGATGTTGGATCGGGGTGATTTCGGAGGTGTTGGACTCCGATCATTACCTTGATCATATCTGTAGGGTTTGATATTCAATCTGAAGCCCAAAAAGATATCACCCTGTCCCCTAGCTAATAAAATAAGAAAATTAATATATAATTTGTACAAATTTATCTAAATGCATGACAATGCATGTTATGCAATATTTATAATGCATGATGCTTCTATAGACCTAGGAATATGCATAAATAGACATTTTAAGCCAATTAAATGTGTACACATCAGTGGCATCCTTAACCATAAAACCCCAATCATGCAACGAGCACAACACTACTTTAGCATGTTTTTAAGCCATCCTAAGTGTTCATAAACCTTTATAAACACTTACAATCCTTACCAAGGTCATGTTATAGCCTTGAAACCCCATTGAATCTACTAACTTCAAACCTAGTCATAAGTCATCACCGAGATATATTTATGAGTTATCGTAAGCAAGGAAGTCTCCATTCCATCTCAAATCTTAACACATGGTTGTGAAGTCACATACATGCAACTACATACACAGACATTCGCCACCTTGTGAGTAACATAACCATGCATACATGCCTGATCCATAGCATGCTTAAACCCATCATATTCGCCATTCTCAAGAGATTCAAAACCAAACACACTAAATCTAAAAATGTCAAATCTAGAATACCGCGTATCTAAATCTCTTAGACATTCAAGAGACAGAATTAAAATAGGGGAACCAAAAATCCCTACCTTACCTTAAGCCCATTCTTCCATGTGGTGGTTGCCCCTCCTAAATTCCTTGCACCAATAACAATGACAACACATCAGTTTAATATCCTCACCAAATCCAAAAATCTTTAAATCCTTAAAAATATAAAAATGCATAGGGCTGAGGATTAGACCATTAAGAGGGAAGGGGGGCACACCATGTGGGAGGCCTTGATGGGGACCATCTTCCTCTGCTGACCCTTGGTTCTGCAGCAACAACAGCAGCAGCAGCTGTAGTTGCCACAAGCAGTAGCGACAGTGATGAGAGACTCATCATGGCTTCGAAGTCACCATAATTAGCTAGTTTACCTAGTTAAATCACTAGTGAATAACATTATAATAAGGTTAATTATTCATTAAGATAATAATATCATTGACCTGAATTATATGATAAAATACTTAAATTATGGGTTGGTAAACATTTATTTATGTTTAAGTGATAAATGGGACCTAATCCTAATCATTTAGCTACTTATAAGTATTATATATAAGCTTATAGTATTTATAGTACCTAAGTTATTGATGAAGTTAATATTGTTAATCACTTAAATAAATAAATATAAAAGGACAAAAATGTAATTTCATGACATAAATATATTATTTATCATATTTACAATAACATATAAAAAGTTGGAAAAGAATTAATTTAATTTAAACCTTAAAATCCATTGCTTACATTTCGGTCCTTAACTTTTGTTTCCATTAAGTCCTCTCATTTCAACCTAATCCTTGGTTTATTTGCAAATGAGTCGCTGTGTACACAACAGTGACGGATAGATTTTCGCTTATTTATGAAGATGATAGCAATAAATTGATATGTCGTTGTGTTTTATGTGGTGAAAAATCTCTCAATCAAAAATTAAAATAAATATCAAATTTAACCACAATAAAAATGTCGCATCCACATAGAAGAATAAAACCAATAAATTCACGAGTAGATGATTATAATGTTTGCAAACAACTTCGTGACTTCAATGCGAGGAATATGCTACTCTAAATGGAGCTTACAATTTCCTTAAAAGTTCAAGGCTATTTATGTAATTTTCACATCAGGAATTAAGCTCTCTAAAGTATGTATATGATGCAGGTGTAGTGGCATATCATGTAAATTTGACTTGCATGCAAATCTGATTTGAATTTCAATGTTGAATGATGCACATAACACAAGTAAATTCATGAAACTATAAGTGCATCCATGCAATGTGGCCTGAATAAAATAATAATATTAAAGTGGAAATGGCATGCAATGTAAATTTTAATTGGGGCAAAAATAAAGGATTTCTCTTCTCTCTTCCTCACTTGAACGACCATGCGTGGTTGGCGGCGAGAGTCGACGGGATGGTGCACCTCGTCGAGTGCTTCACGATGGCGGTGACGTGACGGCCGGACGGTGGAGGAGAGCGCCGGACTGACAATGGAGAAGACGAAGAGCCGCTTCCTGCAGGCATGCGGCTGCACGATGGGAGCACGTTCAAGGGCATGCGAGGGCAGCACAAGGGCGTGCAAGGGTGCTATACTGCCTGCGGGCATGCTTGGATGCCTGCGGCCGGCTGCACTGCTTGCGGGCACAGTGAGGACAGCGTGGTGAGGGCAACACGGTGAGGGGGTCCTTTGTGCACAGTGGGGGCATTGCGGTGGGTAGGCGGTGGAAGCTGTGGCAGTGGAGTTGTGAGGGGGGGTAGGCTTGCAAGGGCGTGCCTACAGGGCATGCGGTGGGAGGATGGTGCAGCGCCTGCAGGGCTGGCGGTGAAAGTTGTGGCAATGGTGCTGCGAGGGGGGGGGGGCAGGCTTGCAAGGGCGTGCCTGCAGGGTGCACGATGGGAGGATGGTGTAGCGCCTGTAGGGCTGGCGGTGGGAGAGGTTGGAGCGCGCGCACGGTGGGGTAGGCTTGCAAGGGCACGCCTGCAGGGCTCACTCTGGGGGTGCTTGCTTGCAGGGCGCGCGAAGGCTCTGGCAGTGGGTGGTGTTTGCTGGTTCCACAGTGTATGCCCTCTCCATGGTGGGGAAGGTGGAGATGATCCCCCCAGGGGGTACAAAAGACCCCTCCTCTCGCCAAAAACACCCTCTTTTATCTCCTCCCCCCCATCCGCAAGTCAAGGGATTTTCAAATCCGTTCTAAACTTGGTTGGCGACTGTTGGGGTTTGTTGAGGCCGGCGGGAGGTTGAGGAAGGCTTAGTTGAGGCCGACCGTTTGTTGGAAAAATTTATTTCACCCCCCTGTTCTTTTGCAAAATTGTTCCTATAATAATGAAACATAAAATAATTACATGCTAAGTTATAGAATGCGATAGAATAGATAAAAACTTAAATAATGATGCATGCAATCATTCTATAACCTAATGTAGTTATTAACAAACATAAAATGTAAGAATAAAGTTAACTTAGGCGTAACAATAGTCCATTAAAATGGGCTCATCAAATACCCCCATGCCTAAGATTTGCTAGTCCCTAGCAAAAATGAAAAATAATAGAAGTAATCAGAAGATTTCTTCTTTTCTTATTTCAAAACTTTAGAGATCCATATAAATGTGAAGTGATAATAGCCTAGGTAACAGATCCATGTGAAAAGCCAATTCGCATTGGGAGTTCGTACTTCACCCTTGGTAAATATTTCTGTCGGGATAGGCAACTACTTCCCTCGGGGATAAAGTAGAAGATAATCTGTAATTTGACCCTGGCTTTTGGCTTAGGTAGGAGATATCGAGTTGAATGGATTTGTATTTGGTGGCACACACTCATCTGGTGCTACATGTAATCTAATACTATAGACTCTAGATCTCTAAACTATTAGACAAGTCAACTTGGAGAGAGGCTAAACAACTGTACTCTCTTGATGTTCCTTGGCACTCACTCTTTTCTTTCTGAGATCCCAAATCTCGCCAGATTTAATAATTGTACTCACTGTTTGGTGGCCTCACATGGCATTTATACTTCAATTAAAGTCTTAATAACTCTACAACTAAGTTAGAGTCCTCAACCAGTATTCGGACGATCAGAAATACTGAAAGGTAGGTATGGGTCATATTTGGTGGATCGCGATAGGTGTTTTTGTTGCCTCAGGAATAATGTTACAAACTTGGACTCTTTTCTTTTTCTTTTCTCTTTGTCTTTTCTTCTTCTCTTTTTTTTCTTTATAAATCAACATAACACGACATAGACTTTTATTTATGAGGCATTATTAGGGATGATGATGGTCAAGAGGATATTGTGTGGCTTATTTGGTGGAAGTGCCTATTCTCGGCACTGGGAAGGAATGGATAGGACAGGTGTATTTCTGACCTTTGACACTATTACCCTCCTTCAACCGAGGACTCTACGAAGGACGGTAACCATCCACCATAGTCATAGCCTTATTAAGATTCAATCTCTGTGTATCTGCCTTATTTGGTGACTCTCAGGAATTCACACAAAGTACGCACACAGGAATATAGAGAGAAAACTATGCCTAACTCTGAAGTATCATCATCTAATTGTCCAAAACTTAAGAGTCCTTGCACTAGACTTAGCACACTAATAATCTCTCTACTTTCTTCTCACAGATATGAGGTGGATCTACTAGAAGATAGTATGCCTGACTCCCTATCAACTGTCCAAGGGTTCAGTAGACTAAAAATGCTTATTGGTTTTCTTCAAAGATCCATTACCCAGTTACGTGCACGTGAAGTAAATGTACTGGATTCTAAACTTAAGAAATAATTTAAGAAGAAAAACCTCCAATGACAAAGATATTTTGCTAGGAACTAACCCATTCAGCTTAAGAAAAGAGTTTTTTTTATATGATAACCTAAATGCATGAATACTTCCTAAAATGCAAAATGCACCCCCCATGCCTAAATCCTACAATGTCCTCATTGTAAAAATTAAAACAGGGGGAGAAAGGAAGGAAATCACCTGATGAGGGTGTTATTCAGAATGCTAGGTTGCCTCCCAACAAGCGCTGCATTTTCTGTCAGCAGCCAGACTTATAGGGAACCTGTAAGTTTGGTTCCAGACAGAAAAAGTTAGGCCCTAAAAATATGCGTAACAGCACGGGCCTAGAAAATAGGTAGCCACGGATGTTGGTGAGCTAATGATGCAACGTAATCCCAAATTCTCGCCAGAAGGTATGAAAGAAGAAAACCTCGTTGGTTACCTGGGGAGGTCTTGGAATAACAAAAGGAATATGAAAAGAGACCTCCCGAAACGGAATAAGTGGAGGATAACAAGGATACTTCAGAGCAGGATGGGATTTAAAAGATATAAACATTATTATTTCAAACCCTTGAATGACGAGACTAAAAGTACATGCATCAATCCACACTCGCCATTCTACCCGAGGATGTACTAGCCTAATATGTCCTCTAGAAAGAATGTAAATGAGCAGAGATCAGAGCCAAGGATTGGTTAGGGAGTGTAAGGATTTTTTGTAGTGTTGGAAGGTAATGATTAAGTCCAATGAGGGCTTAATCGGTGTTAGGTCCAAGTCCAACAATGATTCAGATTGTGTATTCTCCCTAACAATTGTAGACAACTTCACGTTACCATGCCTAACATTAATGATTGGAGTCATATTTTCACCTTTCAGTATATGTGAATTAATGGTAGACTCCAAATTATAACTCTTTGATGGCAGGGTCGAAATAACATAATCATTATCATTAATTTCATCCTCGGATTCATTTGGTTCACTTGAGTTTTTGTCGGGGTGTATATGTGATTCATTAGTAACAGGAGGAGTTGGATCAGTATCCTCAATTATTCCTAAAGGAGGATCCATCTTAATGTTTTGGAGTAAACTTATATGACACAATTCTTTGTTCTTCTTGGGACATAAATCCTCAATTGACGTGTTTTGTCCCCGAGAGTCTCCCCTAGGCTTCTCATTATTTTGTTTGTCCTTCTCTAATATCAACTCCTGGTTTGATGGAGGATGACTCTCAAAAGAAGGGAGGAATCCGGATTTCACCATATTATTTATATCCTCTGGAGGTAAATCCTCAAATAATAAATAATTTTCCTGTGATTCACTCCAGATTTTCAGTCTAAGTTCCTCCATTGGGGCATCCTCGTCCTCTGAAATAGACTCTTTATATCTCTGAGACCAAAGTTGATCTAATTCATCCTCCATTCCCTTAGGGTCACCTTCATTGGGTGCATTTAAATCCTCAGGATGCTGAATGGTAGGTGTTGATTCCCTAAGTGGAGGGTCAGGAGTAGGCTCACTAAGGGTAGAATGGGATTCCACTAGATAATCAATAGGGGAAGTGATAGGAACAATACAACCTTGACCCGGGTTAGTAGGGGTAAGGAGAATACTGTCATTGGGGTCAAGGTCCTCAAGAGGTACCATCTTCCCTTGCTTTTGACTCCAATATAGCTCGGGTGGATAATCACTAGGATCGTTCTCCTCTAGTGGCCGTGTCTCATTGGGAGAGTCTAAGTATAGCTACATAAAACTTGATCCCTATTGCCATCGGTTTCCCCAGAATTATTTTCATGATCATGGTCGTATGGGTAGGGATCAGAATTACTGGGAAGAGCATAGCTAAGCTGTCTTATTTCTTTGTTTAATTGTTGACTATTCCTCAACATCTCTCCCATAGATTCCATCATTTCCTTTTGCTATTTTTGCATTTCTATCATAAAAGAGGAAAGGCTACTACTATCAGGTTGGGGAGGATAGTCAATTTCAGGCTCTGGTTGTGTAGGGGTATCGGTCCAACCTCGATACGGAAAATCATGAAGGGTGGGAGGGTTGGGTGTTTACATAGAAGTAGGGATTCCAAGGTTGGAAAATCCCGCTCATAGGCTCTGCTCAAAAGTGGGAGTTATCGGGCCAGTACTCCTAGGATAAGAATAAGAATGATCTCATGAATTGTCAATGTACCCATCAAAGGATGAATATGCTCAGGGCATGAGATCCTGGTTAAAAGATGGGAAGTATTTACTCTGATAATCTAAATGATAGGAGTAACAGTGATCCATTTCTTTAAGCCAAACAGTTTTAACTCTCTTAGGATTTAGAAGAAATCAGAATACAAGTAGAAACTTCCTAGAGAGTTCTATCGCTGTCAAAACAAATGCAAATCTAGTGGGATCTGTTTTTAGTAGATTCTAGGTCTTAGAATTAAATGTTCAGTTGGTGGCCAAACAAGTTTTGCACGAATTACGCTTCCTACGCCAACCTTCGTTGGTGCCTATCACCTACTCTCAAGGGATGGAAGTCTCTAATCGAGCCCACACACGAGGAACTGAAGTAACTTGGTGGATAGGCTTGTTGATTTCTGACTAACTTCCCTTGTGGTGCAACAGAGGAGAGGTAGAAATTTATCTAGTGACCTTATGTGTGATGTGCACAGTGTCTCATGTGTGCAACACACGTTCGCGTTTTGAGTTTTGAAATCTTGCAAACAAGATCCTTTTCACATAATTTCAAGTCAAAGATTTTAAGGTACAACCTCTTAACAGTCCCAATTTTAAAGTGACTACTGAATTAATTCGATTCAAGCACTTTAGTGGTCTTAGATTTAAGTTCAATGTAGATGCATACTGGTATTTGATGCTAAAGAGAAGACATACCCTACTCCAGCTTTTTTCGTGCAAGAATGTATGTAATGCAGTAAAGATAAACTATATGCTGCTCATTTAGTCCTAGATGGTCATCCTATAGATATGCAGCTTCTAACAGGCAATTTGATTTTTTTTTTTAATAATAATAAGCAAACAAACCTAATCTAACTAACTAACTAACCAACATGCAATTCAAACAATTCGAATAATCCTATAATCTAAATAAATGGGAACACGCTCTCGAAAATACACTCCCGCATACAAGAGTGATAAGAAACAAAGAAACACTAGGAACACGTTCCCAAAAATACCCGACAAGGGTCCAAAAGACAGAAATTAAGTTCTAATGTCTATCTAGACTAAATCTAAGTGTAAATAGATCTCCAGTCGCCAATCCTCCTTCCATACGTGTGGGATCAAGGCCTACGTGCTCCTGTTGCTGGCCTCAAGTGGCGTCAAGGTCCACGAGAAAGGTCATCTCTGCTGTGCGCACCCGTTGTGTTCGTCGCTCCAGGTTGATGTCGTCGCTCTACTACGCTTGTCGCCCCATCAGATTCCTTGCACAATAGGATAAAGAATGATCATATAATTGCGCAACTCAGAATACTAAAAAATAATAAAGTGAATCTATTGCATCTATTGCCTCCCTGGCAACGGCACCATTTGATGGACAGATTTTCGCTTATTTATGATGATGATAGCAATAAATTGATATGTTGTGTTTTATGTGGTGGAAAATCTCTGAATCAAAAATTAAAATAAATATCAAATTTAACCACAATAAAAATGTCGCATCCACAGGGAGGAATAGAACCAATAAATTCACGAGTAGAGGATTATAATGTTTGTAAACAACTTTGCGACTTCAATGCAGGGAATATGCTACTCTAAATGGAGCTTGCAATTTCCTTAAAAGTTCAAGGTTATTCATGCAATTTTCACATTAGGAATTAAGCTCCCTAAAGTATGTATATGATGCAGGTGTAGTGGCATATCATGTAAATTTGACTTGCATGCAAATCTGATTTGAATTTCAATGTTGAATGATGCACATAACATAAGTTAAGTAAATTCATGAAACTATAAGTGCATCCATGCAATGTGGCCTGAATAAAATAATAATATTAAAGTGGCGATGGTATGCAATGTAAATTTTAATTGGGGCAAAAATAGAGGATTTCTCCTCTCTCTTCCTCGCTTGAACGGCCGTGCGTGGTTGGCGGCAAGAGTTAATGGGATGGTGCACCTCGTCGAGTGCTTCGTGATGGTGGTGGCGTGGCAGCCGGACGGTGGAGAGCGTCGACTTGACGATGGAGAAGATGAAGAGCCACTACCTATGGGCGTGCGGCTGCGCGATGGGCGCACGCACAAGGGCATGCGAGGGCAGCATAAGGGCAGGCGAGGGTGCTACACTGCCTGCAGGTGTGCTTGGCTGCCTATGGGTGGTTGCACTGCCTGCGGGTGCGGTGAGGACAACATGGTGAGGGCAGAGCGGTGAGGGGGTCCTTTGTGTGCGGTGGAGGTGCTACGCTGGGCAGGCGGTGGAAGCTGTGGTAGTGGCACTACGAGGGGGGGTAGGCTTGCAAGGGCGCACCTGCAGGACGCGCGGTGGGAGGATGGTGCAGCACCTGCAGGGCTGGCTGTGGAAGCTGTGGCAGTGGCACTGCGAGGGGGGGCAGGCTTGCAAGGGTGCGCCTGCAAGGTGCGCGGTGGGAGGATGGTGCAGCGCCTGTAGGGCTGGCGGTGGAAGCTGTGGCAGTGGTGCTGCGAGGGGGGGCAGGCTTGCAAGGGTGTGCCTGCAAGGTGCGTGGTGGGAGGATGGTGCAGCGCCTACAGGGCTGGCTGTGGGAGAGGCTGGAGCGCCCGCGCGATGGGGTAGGCTTGCAAGGGCACGCCTGCAGAGCACGCGGTGGGGGCGCTTGCTTGCAGGGCATGCGAAGGCTGTGACAGTGGGTGGTGTTTGCTGGTTCCACAGTGCAAGCCCTCTCCACGGTGGGGAAGGTGGAGATGATCCCCCCAGGGGGAAAAGAAGACCCCTCCTCTCGCCAAAAACACCCTCTTTTATCTCCTCCCCCCCATCCGCAAGTCAAGGGATTTTCAAATCCCTTCTAAACTTGGTCGGCGACTGTTGGGGTTTGTTGAGGCTGGCTGGAGGTTGAGGAAGGCTTAGTTGAGGCTGGCCGTTTATTGGGGAAAATTTATTTCACCCCCTGTTCTTTTGCAAAATTGTTCCTACAATAATGAAACATAAAATAATTACATACTAAGTTATAGAATGCGATAGAATAGATGAAGACTTAAGTAATGATGCATGCAATCATTTTATAACCTAATGTAGTTATTAACAAACATAAAATGTAAGAATAAAGTTAACTTAGGCGTAACAATAGTCCATTAAAATGGACTCATCAAACATCTTGTTTTCCTCTTCTTCTCCATGAACGACTGATGTTGGCCGATGTCCATATCCGCCGATCACCATCCATCCAGCGATGGAATGCCACTGCCATTGCCACTTGGCTTTTGCTCACCACCTTCTTCTCATCCAATGGTTCTGATGAGCCGTTCACCAACAAACTCTGGCGAGGTAAGATCACCGTCATCGGAGACGAAGACCTCCATTCCTGCGTATCTAGATGTGATTGCGGCCAAGTGCAGTCCCCTTGACCTTCCTCTCCATCTATAAATAGACCTCCACACCTCCGATCTTTGTTAGCAACCCCCTACCCTTCTTTGCCAACTGAGGTTGCTCGTTATGATTCATCCAAGCTCTGGCATCTTCTCCCTTCTTTCTCAAGCATTTTCCACCAAGGAGCATCGTCTTTATCACCTCCCTTTCCTCTTCTTCACCCTGTCAACAGCGGAGAAGAGATCCACCTTCTTCTGCACGCTTCATTCGGTCAGAGTTGCTGATCTCCCACATCTGATTTCCTCCCATTTCCGCCCTACTAAGGTGGAATCCCTCACCTTCTTCGTCCAGGTAAGTAGACTACATTCTTAAGTGTAGGTTTTAACTTAGTTTAGAGGAGTAAATAGGCGTAGCTAGTGTAATCTCAGACCTTCTTCTTCAACTCTAGTGAGCCAATTCCGACTCGTCAAACCTTCATTCATCACATACACCTATTGATCATCTTCCTCTCTCTTTAGTGATCATTTTCCACTTCTTCCATCTCTTAATTACTCACCTATATGCTTAATTCATCTCCACTTGCACTTGCAAACTTCCACTGTCTATGGCAGAGCTGCAGACTGCATCCCACCTCCAACCAGGCCCTCCATCACATTCCTGATGTTATAAGGGCCATCCTGACCTTCCTAATTACTTCTATTAGTCCATAAACTGTGAGTGCGAGCGGAGCCTAAGAGATCAAGTATAAACTAGAGGGGTGGTAAATAGTGTAATATTTATTTAAAAAGAATTTAAAAAATCATTCACCACAGATAAAAAATGTATAAGTACAAACTAGAAAAATAACACCTGATTTTAGAGTGGAAACCCTTTTGGGTGAAAACCACTACCTGAGTCTCCCAGCTTAGTCTTTCCTCGACTAGTCAACTCTAGTCAAATCCACTATCACATACTACTTGAAAGTGGGTGGCACAACCTCTTATAAACGTCTTCTCTTACACCTGATCGAGAGAAGAATAATGGGAGTTCCAATACAACTTAGATTCTCAGATCAAGAACAACAGAATAAAAGAATATAATAATATTCCTATGGAACCTTAGCAATATTTAAAAACAGATCAGGATTTCTTGAATTTCAAAGGATCATGCTTTTAATCATAGTAGTTGTAGGCATAGAGGCACGAAAGCACTAGAGAGAGTAAGCATGTTTTTCTCTCTTAAGGTGTGTTTTTGAAGAGGGGGTTGAAGGTCCTATTTATAGGTGTTTTTCGACAATTCTGAAAACACGGCTTTCATTGATCAAAATAAATTTTGGTTGATCAAAACAAAGTATTGATCGATTAAATCAAATGGGTTGATCGATCAAAAGGGAATATGACCGTTAGAGGTATTTGATTGATTAAGACAATAAGTTGGTCATTCAAAAAGAAAGTTTGGTCGATCAACATTAGAATTGACAAAGGTTTGAAAGAGAACGATTTTTGCAAAAAATGAAAACTTATGTTTGTTTTCTTATTGAGGTTCCGTACATAATTCTAGACTCAATAAAATTAAAAATTCTTCAAGTCCTCTTTGTCCTTGATGTGTTTGGAAAATGTTGATGAGGATGCATGCATGTTATAATATTTCTTAACCTATAATGGTTAGTCCATAATAAAAACATAATTTTGTTATATCAAAACAAGGGTATTAACATTCTCCCGCTTTTTGATGATAACAAAATTATAATTAAGTATGCATGAATTTTTCCCGCCCTTTGTTATCAACAAAAAGTATGCATGAATTTTTCTCCCACTTTGTTATTAACAAAAAGCTTTAAGCAATGAGATTGACAAGAAGATGGTGCTCCCCCTTAATGAAATACTCATGCAATTTGTGACATGCTGCTATGCAATAGAATTATAAGCTATGTAGATAAACATATCTCAATTTCAATAAGCAGAGAAGCAACAATATTTATAGAACAAGGTATCTCAAATAAAGATACTGTAATGCTCACATAACAAATAAAAGTACCACAAAGCAAGACATATCACAATCCAATGACAAAAGTAAAATATAATGTTCTGCAAGCCAACATAAGAAATGAAATCTAAAAGAAACTTAGGATGGTCTCGATATGCAATGGAAACTCCATATCGATATCAAAATCATCCAGAAAGAATGGAGGTGTGCAGGTGTTGGGTTCTACAGTAGAGAAGCGTCATCTATGTCCTGAAACTGGAGAGATCTAAAGGTCTGTAGATCCACGAGACGACTACTGGACTAAGGAACTAGTATGCTGTGTCTATTTGGAGGTGGATGGTGTTGAAGTACTCAGAGGAGGAGCTGCTACTGCTAAACATCGACCTTGAGGGGGTCTGTGGTCACAGACAGTGAATGAGTGGATCTGTTCTCCAAGCTGATCCAAAAACTAACCTTGCCTACTCAAGTATGCAGACTCCTGAGTGTCATGCACCATCATTATCTATCCTCTATTTCTCTGGCTATGCATCATCAGAGAGATGTCGTTTGTCACGTCTTGGATTCCCAAACTATCATGTCTGGTAAACTACCTATCAAGGTAGGGCCACCCCACGTCGTAGAATGAGGGAGAGGGTTTAACTGGAGACAGGCAGTAAGCATCAAAATGTTGGTAGAGAGAGTAAGGAGATGGACTAGAGGAAGGACTAGCTTGAGGAGGAGGCTGAGAAGAGGAAGCTGCTACCTAAGGAGGATCCTGACAAGCCTGATGCTCCTATTCCATTTTGAAGTAGGTGAGCTCTCTAAAAATGGAAACATGAGAGATGAACTACTTATTATTAATGTCCATGGGAACATTAAAATGCAAGAAGATATGGGAGAGAAGAGTACTAAAAGGGAAAACTCTCATGTGTTTCCTTTCCATGAAGGTAAGGATGAAGTGGTTCCAATTGAATGTCCTATTGGTCATAAAGGCATATAGAGCCATGAGCATGGGACCCAGACAATTATCAAAAGAAGTGGATTTGGACATAAGTTCCAAAGAAATACGTGGTTGAGGAAATGTGGGAGAAGATGAAAATACGATGACTTGGTGGGCTTGTCCAAGTCGAAAGATTCGGGAGTCATTAACATCTCCTTAATGACCTCAGAAGATATGTCATGATGCAGCTTAAGGTAGGTAGGACCAGAGGAGGGACAACCAAGGACCTTAGAAAGAACATCAGCATTGACAAGGACCTCAATGCCGTCGACATTGGATGTCAACTGAATATCAAAATCTTCACCAATGTTGCGAAGGTTGGAGTAAAAAAGGTAACACGCCATAGGGTCTACGCCCTTGATACAACTACCCCTAGCACCCGCATAAAACTTTAGATCAAAAAGGCAACCTATCCTATGATAGGTAAGCTGGTCTCTAAGATCTGGGAAGATGCACTCGAAGTAGTCAAGGTCGATAGTTCCACTGACGTGAGGTGAGAGGCGGGAGTAGAGTGAAAAGTTGTGATGTGCCTCATCATTGATGAAGAAACGATCAAAGGTGTCATCTCTGGGGGTGGAGGTAGAGGCACGAGAATGTTTAGTGGCCACTGGAGCAAATCTGTTATAGTTTTGGTTGATCAAATGAATGAAGTTGGTCGATCAAAGCACAGATTAGTCGATTAAAAATAGATAGGTGATCGATCAGAAGGGTCAATTGGTCGATCAAGTAATCATCTTTGGTTGATCAGAAAATAGATAGGAAGCAAGTCATGTTGTAGAGTTGAAAGAGTGGTCGATCAAGTTTTTGTGTTGGTTGATCAAGAATCAAAAGTGGTCGATCAAAATTAGTTTTTCAAAGTTTTGAGCATGATATTTTTGGTCAATCAACGTTAATATTTTGATCGATCAAACATCGATAGAATCGAAAAAGATAAGATATGAACATATCAAACGGGAAGAACAATGAAGAACATTGAAGAACACGAAGAATAGTGCCTAGAAAGACACGAAGAACACAAGAAAAATACATCAAAACAGGATCAAAGTGACAAGCTTGATAGAAAATAAGTAAAGAAACGGGATATACCAAGGATTGACAAAAATCGATCTGGTTCGTAGTGAGGAGGATGAGGTCGGGAAGTCGGAGGTGGTCGTCGAATGCCAGAGCGGTCGCCAGAGATGGTCGGATGGCTGGAGGATAGGGGGCAGTGAGGTGGTTCACCAGAGAGGAGAGGACGCCAGTGGGTAGTCGACCAAGGTGTGGTTGGAGAAGGTGGCGGCGTTTTGGTCGGTGGTGGTAGTTAATGGTGGTGGAGAGGGGACCACTTGTGGTGGAGCCTTTGGTTGGTTGGAGGTGTGGGGAGGTTTGGTTGATGAAAGTGTTTTTTTAGTGGTAAAAAGTGATTGTAGAAAGTTGTTTTTATAGAGAATAGGTAAAGCAAATAAGGTAGTAGGTAATTAGAGATTGAAATCAAATATTGATTATGATTAGTGATCAAATCAAGTGATTAGAATCACCAAACAAAATCTCGATGAGATCAAATCTGCCCAGATTTGGTCGATCAAAAATATAGATTGGTCGACCAAATTCAATTTTGGTCAATTAGAAAGATAGATTGATCGATGAAAATTGAATTTCCAGTGGAGGGAAAATTCCCACCCAAAACTTGATCTATCAAAACCAACATTTGGTCGTTCAAAGGTTGAAAATTTTGGAGGGAAATTTCTTGCCCAAAAGATTCAAAGATTAATCAATCAGAATAAACATTTGATCGATCAACTATTGATTGATCAACACAAGTTGTTTGATCGACCAATGGTTATCAAGACAAAATAATAAACAATGAAAGTTTAGCAAGTCTTGTTAAGCCTAAGTCACTTCTTATTAGTATAAATCTTTCTTTTGCTAGAGGTTTTGTGAAGATATCAGCTAATTGTTTCTCTGTTTGAATGAATTCTAAGACTATTTCCTTCTTTAAGGAATAATCTCTAAGGAAGTGGTATCTGATATCTATATGTTTTGTCTTAGAGTGTTGAATGAGATTTTTGGATAGGTTTATTGCATTAGTATTATCACAAAGAATCCCAGTGTTTCAAAGTTTAGTTCAGAATCTCAAAGTGTTTGTTTCATCCACAAGATCAGTGAACATGCTAAAGAGGCAGCAATGTACTCAGCTTCAGTTGTGGAAAAGGAAACACTGTTTTGTTTCTTGTCGACCCAAGATATTAAGAAATTTTCAAGAAATTGACATGTTCCACTAGTACTCTTGTGATCAATCTGATTTCTCGAATAATCAGCATCATAATAGAAAAGTAAGTCAAGTGTGGCTGATTTCGGGTAGAATAGGCCAAGATCAATAGTGTTAAGTAGGTACCTAAGTATCCTTTTTAAGGCATTTAGGTGAGATTCTTTAAGGTTTACTTGAAATCTAGCACACAGATAGGTACTAAAAAGTATGCCAGGTCTACTAGTAGTCAAGAAAAGCAAGGATCCTATCATGCTTCTATATAATTTTTGATCTACACACTTACTTGACTCATCTTCCTTGAGTTGAGTCGTGGTAGCCATTGGTGTGTCTTTTCCTTTCGTTTTGTCCATTCCAAATTTGTTCAGAATTTCTTTTGTGTATTTCATCTACAAGATGATGATTCCATCTTCTAGCTGATCAATCTGCAACCCTAGGAAGAACTTTAATTCCCCTATCAAGCTCCTCTCAAATTGATCTTGCATGACTTGCGTAAACTCTTGGCATAGAACCTCATTAGTAGTACTGAATATTATGTCATCAATATAAATTTGAATTAAGATTAGTTGCTTATCTTTTCTTTTAGTAAATAAAGTTGGATCAATTAAGCCAATTTTGAAATCATTTTCTATTAAGTACTTTCTTAGCCTTTCATACCAAGCTCGAGAAGCTTGTTTAAGTCCATATAAAGCTTTATTAAGTTTGAAAACATGATCAGGGTTACTAATACTTTCACATCCAGGAGGTTGTTTCACATAGACCTTTTCTTTTAGAAACCCATTTAGAAATGCTCTTTTGACATCCATCTAGAATAGTTCAAATCCCATATGAGCAACAAAAGCTAGTAACATTCTAATGGATTCTAGTCTAGCTCCAGGAGCATAAGTTTTGTCAAAGTGAATTCCTTCTTCCTGATTGTAGCCTTGAGCCACAAGTCTAGATTTGTTTCTCGTAACCTTTCCCGATTCGTCAAGCTTATTTCAAAAGACCCATTTTGTTCCAATAACAGATTAAGATTCTGGCTTAGGAACTAATTTCCGAACATCATTTCTTTCAAATTGATTCAACTCTTCTTGCATAGCTACAATCCAACAATCATCAGTTAATGCTTCTTTCATGGATTTTTGTTCTAGTTGGGATACAAATATGCTAAATGCAAGGTTATTAAAGGATGATCTAGTTTGAATTTCCTTTGAGACTTCACCAATCACTAAGTCTTTAAGATGGTCTTTGGTGTTGGTTAAGTCTTTAGAAAGTTCACTAGAGATGGTGTCTTCAGGTATATTTGAAGGATCATCTATAGGCTGGTCATCATCTTTGGTTGATGCTTTATCTAACTGATCTGATTCATCAAAAGACACATGTAGAGTCTCTTCAACTACCAATTTCTTCTTATTAAAGACTCTGTAGGCTTTACTTCTAGGGGAGTATCCTAGAAAGATTCCTTGCTCACTTCTTGCATCAAACTTATCCAGGTTCTCCTTTGTATTCAGAATAAAGAACTTGCAACCAAATACTTTAAAGTAAGAGATCTTAGGAGTCCTACCAAAGTAAAGTTCAAAGGGTGCTTTATCAAGAATAAGTCTAATTGAGGCCCTATTTTAGATATAACAAGTAGTATTTATAGCCTTAGCCCAAAAATCCAAGGTAACTTTGACTCGCACAACATAGTGCAGGCACACTCTTGTAGGATATTATGCTTCCTTTCTACAACACCATTTTGAGAAGCTACTATAGGAAACACAAATTCTTGCTTTATCTTGAACGTAGAGTAGAAATCTAGGAATTTTTTATTTTCAAATTCTCATCCATGATTACTCCTAATCCTAGTGATGGGTAGGTCAATTTCGATTTGAATTCTCTTGGCTAATTTTTTAAATTCCTCGAAAGTAGAATCTTTAGATCTTAAAAATAATATCCAAGTAAATATGGAGAAGTCATCAATTAAGGCATGACAATATTTGCACCTATTTAGACTTTCAGACTTAGTTGGTCAAAAAGATCTAAGTGGATCAACTCAAGTGGCTTGGAAGTATTGACCATGTTTTTAGGTTTGAAAAAAGTTTTATGCAGTTTTCCTAGTTCACATGATGAATGAAGATTTTTCTTTCTGAAGGAAATCTTAGGTAACCCTCATACTAAGTCGTGTTTTACAAGCTTATTTATATTTCTCATGTGAACGTGATTGAGTCAACTGTCACAATATTGACTCATCATTTGATGCAACCAAGCAATTAAGATTGTTGCATTTGTCAAAGTTAATATGTAGATGCCTTTTGATTTGTCTGCGATCAAAAGGATTTCCTTTGAATTTTTATCCTTAATTTTAAAACCTTTTGAAGTGAAAGTAACTTTATAACATTTATCACATATCTGACTTACACTATGCAAGTTATGTTTCTGACCACTAACAAGATGAACATTATTAAAGGAAGTTTTGGAGTTACCAATTTGGCCAATACTAGTAATATGGCCCTTGTGATTGCTACCAAAGGTGATTGAACCACCTTCCTTGTAGTTGAGGTTAAGGAACATGTCTTCTTCTCTTGTCATGTGCTTCGAAAAACCACTGTCTATGACCTATGTTCCTTTTCCTTAGACCTATCATTGGTTTGCATTTGTGAGGTCAAGTATTTCTCCTTACAGCTACAAGGTGTCCATCTTTTTGTTGATAGGTCCAGTCTGAGTACTTTATTAATCCTTAAGAGATTCCTACAAAACAAGATTGCAAATCTCTTTTTGGTACCCATTTTTGCTTGGGTCCAGTTTTGTTAGCAGGTGCCTGTTTAGGATTGGACCTATTCTTGGCCTTAGGACTAGAGGGAGTTTTTGTGTTAGATTGTGAATTTGATGCTTCATGATCATTATTAGGAATATATCCTAACCCAAATTTTGTGGTGGTTTGGGTTAGTGTGACTAACAGCCTTTCTAGATTTACTCTCCCTTTGGTGAACTTAGCTAGGTCATTTACAAGAGCAACAGACTTTTGTTTTAATTTTCCTAATTCTATCTGAAGTGAGTCAATATGGGCCTTAAGAGAGGTGATCTTTAGAGACAATTGTTTATTTAGAGATTCAGCAGCATTCCTTAAGTTATTTTCTTCATCTAGGACTTTAGTTAATTTCTTATTAGTTAGTTTAAGTGCTTTAGCTAAATCATGTAACTCATAAAATGCTTCTAATAATTCATCAAAATTAAATGATGATACCTTGTCTTCGATTGCCATAAGATTGTAGAGTGCATCTTCACTTGAAGTGTCTTCGCTCTCTTCTTCTGAGCTTGTATTGTAATCATCCCAAGTTACTTGTAGAGCCTTCTTCTTTGCGTCGTGCTTGAAAGGTTTTCTGACCTTATGGTGGTGGTACCATCATTCTCCATAACTAGCTTGAATTAGTTGGAATCAAGAGATAAATGCTCCTGAATGATCGCCTGAGGACCATAATTCCACTTAGAAATGTTTTGAGGAGAGAATAATAAAATAGGGTTAATTCTGTTGTTTTAACATCACATAATGAATGCAGAGTAACAACGGGGCCACCCAGGGGTCAATTAGATGTCAATTAAGCATTAAAGATTGAGAAATGGGTCCAACTGACAAAAATAGGGTTTCACACTTTTCGAGAACCAAAATAATACACAAAACCCTAATTCTCAACTCCACTTGAATTGAAAAGGTTTTGGTCAGGATAAAATTCATCTAAACCTCTTAAAATTTATAGAAAAATATTTAAGAGGTTTGGTACCTTTGGTTTGACCATTTGAACCCATTTTGATTTAAAACAAAGTTTCAAATGGGAATTTGCCGTAATTTGGGTTTTTGTGCAAATTGCCTAGTCAAACATGGTTAAAACTCAAATCAAGTTCACCATTAGATTCCTTGGGTCCAAATTAGGTTATCACCAAAATTTGGGCCTAATCAGAGTCCATCATGACCTAGTTTACAATTCAATCCCTAAGATCTCTATTTCTCACATTCAAGCCCCTAGGTTTCAAGATTCTTGCAAAAAGGTCCCTATCTTTATCATCATTTTTGCAAATGGGTCCTTACCACCATTGGTGTGAACAAAACTCCTACACCGACTTTCAAGCTAGGATTTCTCACTTGATTCTCATCCAAATCACTCCAAATTTGGAGAGATTGTTCCTAAGAAAATTTCCTACATATTGGACCTAATTTCAAGATCATTCATGGTCGATTTGGCTGTCGGCGTTCCCAAATTTGTCAAGCTCAAGAACCAACTTAGAGCTTGCTCATAATTGCCCTTGGAGGAGGAGCGAAGGCTCTATTTAAACTCCTCTCGATCCCAACGTACTTGCTAGTCTGGTTAGGCCTCAAAATAACTCTTCCTTCTCTCTCTAGCCACCTCTGACCATGACTCTGGCGACCTTCCTCAATCTCCACCCAATAGCCAAATTAGGTGGCCCAACATCCTCACCTCCTTCTTCCGCATCTCGCCAGCCACAGCGGGAGCATTCTCAACCCTTCTTCCTCGCCGCTCACCCTACCGGAGGTACCTTCATCCTCGATGTCGGCCAATCACAGCCGGCACCAAATCCTCCCCTTTTGTTCGTTAGAGTAGGTCTATTGTATCCCTCTCTCTCTAGCATCTCGCTATCCCCTTATCTTCCTGATTCGACCAGCGTTCACCTCTCCCCCCCTCTATCTTTCCCAGCGTCGACATAGCTTCGGCGAAGCCACGCGACCATCGTAAAGCACCAAACCACACACCACCAAGTCCACAAGCTCCGCCTTGACTCCACCTACGAAAGCCTTCTCCTAATTTGGGGTTTTATGCACTCCACCATGTCATCGAACAACGCACTTATATGCCTCCTCCCCGACACCTACACACCACCATACGCCCCCAAACACCACGAGAACACCGCTAACACCTTCGCCGTGCTCCAGCAATGCTGATGAACGCTTTAATTTGGGCCTAGAGTTTGTACTTCATGTTTTTGGTCTCTGCTGGACTACGCAACTCCACCGCTCAATCACAGCCGTTGTCCGCTGTACTCCATCGACCTTTGACCTCGCTACTACTCTTATCAGTTGTGGCCCTATATGCTGAAGCCATTTGTAGCAACAATTGAGAGAAGAGAGGCAGTGGCAACCTCAATTCGAAGAAGCAACCTTTACAGCTATGCACGCGAAGGAGATGAGTGGGATATAGTCACACATCGGATGCTGAGCAAACTCGCACAATGTATAAAGCACAAATGTGTTGAAGGCTTACTACCTTGAACACAGGGGTGAGGTCCCCTCGCCCACATGCTCTCTCATGCCCTCTCTCACACCTCACTCACTACCCATGCCAATGAGCCTGGTCCCTTGGACCTAACCTAGATCCAATAACCCGATTAGAGGAAAATTCGAGGGTAGAGGGCGATTTTGCATTGGGATGTGTGCCCATGTGCTTCAAGATTCATGCACATGCCTAACACTTAGGCACTTTGAGAGGCTGGTTCTCTGTGCTTGGGTTGAGGTTTGTGCCTTGTGTGCCTAGTGACTTAAGTCATCTGACCTTAGGGTCCAACATCTCTCATGCCTTGTGCTGTGAGGTTACTTGGCTGCTTGTGCTTTGTGCTTGCCTTTGGCTTGGTTTTGAGCTCTGATCACTATGGACTTATTTACTAGAATAAGTGGTTCATGACACTGTTGGAAATTTTGAGTTATTTGATACATGGGAATGTGCTTAATCATTGGTGATTTAAATCACCATTTTTAGAGTTTCTCTTATTCTTTTTATCCCAATAATTTCTAAGATACATTTGCTGTTATTGAACATCATTTTGAGTAAATTTCTGTTATTCATTGAATATCTTATTGTGCTCCTTGTTATTAATTGTAATTAGTGTTGTGAATTCCAAATTTGCTCCCTACGAACGACCTCAGACTAATCTCTTATTTTCAAGCACCAACAAATGTAAATGTTGTATCGCTTTTGTTGACTGTACTACGACGCATATTTCTTAAACTACAACGAAAGTGACATCGACACCTTTCTCTTTTCGACTTCTTTTCTAAGTTGAGGGCATTCTTTTCTCATGTGCACTTTCTTCTTGTAGTTGTAGTAGATAATTGCTTTTCATGTGGTTCTTCCTTTTTCTTCTTCCACCGCTTCTTGTTCTTCAAGAATCTTTTGAACTTTCTGGAGATTAAGGCTATGTCTTCCTCGTCTTCATTTTATAATTCTTTGAAATTGATATTAGCTTTCAGAGCGAGATCTTTCTTCTTCTTGCCTTCTCCTTCGTGTTCTTTCATATGCTCAAGCTGAACCTTATAGGCCATTAAGCTACCTATAAGATCATCCAACTTTAGCACAGAAAGATCCTTAGATTCTTGAATAGCTGTTGTCTTGGTTTCCCAATCACTAGTTAGAGATCTAAGAATCCTTCGAACCAATGCCTCATTTGTGATCTTCTGATCTAGGTTTCTTAAGGAGTTGACGATATCGGTGAATCTGGTGTACATCTCCTTCATGGTTTCCCCTTTCTTCATATGAAGGAGCTTATATTTCTAGGTAAGGAGGCTAATCCAAGTTTCCTTGACTTTTGAAGCTCCTTCATGAGTAACTTCAAGAGTATTCCAGATTTGTATGTTGTTTTGCATGCTAAGACTCGATTTAACTCATCCTTGGATAGACCACAGAAGATAGCATTCATAGCTTTGGCATTGTGTGTGGCAATCTTCGTCTAATTTGCAGTAATCTCAACACCTTCCTTCTTTTCAAAGCATGTGTATTTTGAAGCTATCACGTCCCAGACTTCATAATCCATTGATTCTAGGAACATCTCCATTATGGTCTTCCAGAATCCATAGTTGGTGCCATTAAAAAGAGGTGGTCTGATAGTAGATTGACCCTCGGCATATACTTCAGAGGACTTTGATACCCTGATTCGAGTAAAACTCAACTCTGATACTAGATGTGAGTGCAAGCGGAGCCTAAGGAATCAAGTATACACTATAGGGGGTGAATAGTATAATATCTATTTTTAAAAACTTTTTTTTTGAAAGGGGAAAGGATTACTATCATAGACGATAGCAATCCAAAGAAAATTTTATGAATGGAGGAGAGATTACAAATGGGCAAGCCATTGGCTTGCTAAAGCATGAGCCCCACTACAGATAATTTCAACCCACCCACATCCTACATTGAGTAAAACATCATTCTTGGTGCACCAGATTTTCCACATAACGATAACCATGATACTTCTGGAGGTTGCTGGATTACGTAGGAGAGACTAGAGACCATCCCATGTGGGTAGTGGGGAACCCACACAACGCAACCAAGCCTTAGCAGTGACTAGACATGAACTAGATAGATGCTTGGTGTTGTCTTCTACAAAATTACATAGGGGTATCTGATACGATCCATACCAATCCTTCTCGTAAGCAAGGAGCAAGAATGTAGACCTCCATGTAACATAAACCAGAGGACCATTTGGATTCCAAATGGCAACACATTTGGATGCAAGAGTATCAACTTCAGTTGACTCCATCAGTTTGTCATATCCCCATTTGGAGCTATACAAACCTGCCCTCTAGCAGTATCCATCCACACCCATAACCGGTCGGAAAGTGTCAATCATCTCCTCCAGTCACTACATCTCCTCTTGCAACTGGCTATAGTATGGCCCAAACAACCTATGGAGAGACCATCGGCCTGCATCATGATCCCAGTATTCAGCCACTGTCTATGTCTTATTAGGAGTTGCGTCAAAAGCCCTTGGAAAGAGTCCACCAAGCTGTCCTGCATCGGTCCAATTGTCCACCCAGAATCTAAAGTCTGAACTGCTGCCAAGGGATGTCTTTAAGCAATCCCAACATTCAAGTGTAGCCTTAGACACAGAAGACCAAAAAGGAGATTCCTTCTACATCCTCAGGACCTCAGCTGGTGAAACATTGGCCCCATAGGAATCACAGATAAGGTCTTGCCACAGACTAGTATCTCCTCTAAGAATGACCACTCCCCACTTTAGTAGAAGTGCATCGCCAAACTCTCGCAGAGACTTCACACCTAGTCCTCCCTTCTTTTTGGAACGGTAGACGGTCTTCCACTTCACTGTTTGCATGAATCTTCTTTCATGGCCTGGTCCCTTCCATAGAAGATGCTTACGAATAGCATCCAATCTTTTAACTACCATTTTTGGTGGTCGAAACAAAGATAAAGAGAACACAGGAATAACTGAAATGACAGAGTTCAACAGGACAAGTCTCCCACAGCGAGAGAGGAATCTACCACACCAACTAGATAATCTTCCAAAAATATTTTCAAATAGGACACTCCAGTCCACTATCTTCATCTTCCTACCAAGTAAGGGCAACCCGAGGTACTTGATAGGAAGAGATCCCACCGGTGTTTGTAATATCTCCGATAGTTCTTCCTTGGTACTATCTGTGACACCAAAACAAATAAGAGAAGATTAAGAGCCATTAACCTGAAGTCTTGAGATTTCTCCAAAAATGTCCATAAGATGCTTGACCACCTCCGCCTCTCTCGTCTGACCTTCAATGAAAAAGGCGGTGTCGTCTGCATATTGGAGAATCGGTGTTAGGGTCCTTGAGGAGGAGAGTGTGTTCCCCTGTATCAATGCCTCGGAGCTTGCCTTGCAGGCAAAGTGTGCTAAGGTATCCACTGCAAGAAGGAAGATGAGAGGGGCTATAGGACATCCCTGGCAGACACCCTTTTGAGGTTGAATCCTTGTTCCCGTGGGCCTTCCATTAACCAGCAGAGAGAAAGAGGCCGTAGTGATAGATCCTTTTAGCATTTGCACCCATGCCTTAGGAAAGCCTCTCCTACGAAAAATCTCCCACAGATAGGGCCACGACACTAAATCATACCCCTTAGAGAAGTCGACTTTCCACATGAAGGCAGTAGTTTTCCTCCTCTTCCATCCTGCAATCATCTCTTAAGCTAAGATGAAAGATTCAAGTAAGGGCTGACCTTTCATAAAGGTTGATTGGACCGGATTAATGAGGTGCCCCAACACAACTCTCAACCTATTGGCCATAATCTTCTCGATCAGCAAATATATCAAGTTGGAGAGGGCAATAGGCCTGAAGTTCGACAGTGCATCCACACCTTGTTTCTTGGGCTGCAAAAACAACACTGATCTGTTTAGCCTCTCCAACCCAAAATTTCCATGCTGAAATTTGTCAATAACCTTCATAACATCATGTTTAACCACTAGCCAAAATTCTTTGTAAAAAAAGACCTGGAAGCCATTTGGACCAGGAGATCCTTCAGCCTTTAACCCCTTTAGAGTGGTCTCTACCTCCTGCAAGTCAATATTTTTTATCAGGGAGCTGGAATCCTAGAAATAAGCATCCGTGACTAATCCAATCTTTTGCAGCGAGGAAATAGTGTCATCACCAACCCGCAAAGAGGAGATAAGATTGAATCTTGACCTTGCACTAGTTGTAGTATGAAAGAACTTTGTGTTGGAATCACCTTCACGTAACCATAGCTGTTTGGATTTCTCCCTCTAGTCTATCTCCCATTGTCTGTCCTCCCTGTCAATGATGCTCTAAAGGTTCTTCCTACACTGATTGTCTTCCTCATCCAACGGCTGGAGTTCCTCCATAGCATCCAATTGCTTGACACCTTCAACGGCTGCTACTTGTACACGAGCCCTTTGATTTGACAGATTTTTCTTGTATTAGATCAGCATAAGGCGTAAGTCCCTCAATTTGGCATAGAGTGCTTGCGTAGCACTCCCCTCCACCTCCTTATAGGTCCACCATGTAGACACCAAGTCACGAAAACCCAACTAAGATAGCCATGATTTTTGAAACCTGAAGTAAGATCCATGCGTAGAACCCTCACCACTATCCCACACAAGTGGCACGTGATCTGAGAATGGCCACCCTAAGGCCAAGACTGTTGATAGTTGAAACATGCTCATGTAATCAACATTACAGAAGAATCGGTCAAGCCTTGAGATCTGCCTATTGCCATTCTTCCATGTGTACGTGGCCCCTGACGTGGGCAAGTCAACCAACTCCAACTTCGAAACAATGGATTGAAAACCCATGGTAGCAGAGTCCAACTAGCCATCAGGTCTATCCTCCTCTCTCAATGTTGCGTTGAAATCATCGCTAATAAACTAAGGGCCCTCATTAGCAAAAGCTGCTAATGAGGGCCATGGACCATAAACGGACATGGACCATAAACGCATGAGAGACAAATTGAGGCCCCATCCGACCTCTTCTAGAACCGGCCTGTGATCATGTGAGTATCCATCTGTACATCCAAAAGTCTCAGTACCTCATATTTCCACCAAATGCAAAACTCCCAGCTCTACCATTAGCACTGATGCTGCGAACCTTAGAGAACCCACCTGCAATGAGAGGCTGTCAATCAACAGTCTGATAACCCTCAATATGTGTTTCCTGGAGGAAAGCACAATCAACTCGCCACTCCTGCAAGTACTGAGCAAGCGACGCACACCAAACCCCATCACGTAACCTACGCACATTCCAAGTTAGAATACTCATGCGGATGACGTGTGATACCCTTTCTGCATATGCCTAGTGCATTCCACTTTCTACAGCTGAGCCACATGATCGACATTAATCTTGAATGGCTTGGATGACCCACAGCTCCTTAGATTATATCCTCCTTTGGATGAGGGGAAATGCTTTGACAGCCTTGTTGAATCCACTACAGCTTCAGCCACATTTAAAGCCGAAGAACACATCTCTTGGGACTCCATGCAGGTAGACTACTTCAAATGCATCATCAATGCTTTAGATGCAGTAAAGCTTCTATCCTCAGGGATCACACCATCAAAGTCACCAGTCCCTTCCACCTGACCTTCCTCATTGTTATGTGGAGTAGATGGGGCTTCCCCCATAGGGATTTTGGCATTTTTATTCTGATCCTCCGCAGGCTTGTTTTTCCCTCGGTGGCTTCTACGTCTCCTGACAACCTTCCACTGTGAGTTGGCAACTTCTTCATGGGCCACTTGCTGCTTTGGATTTGGTTGAACTTCCTTAAAGGTGTCAACATCAACACGAAGGAGCCAGATGTGAGAACCATCGTCTTCGGATAAGGCCTAGCATGGAGAACGTCTACGTTGACCTTGACCCTCCTCCCATCGCCGTCCAAAATCCCAATGAATTCATCAGTTGCCAAGGAGGAGAACCCAGAGATCACTTGCTTCACAATTGCTACTGATCTTAGATGTAAGGGGAGGCCTTGTATCTCCACAACCCCACGCTTCTTAAAGGCACGTTGAGGAGGACGATCTGCACAAGCTCCATCAAAGGGCGATACAAGTTTCCAGACGACACACAGATAATCCGTAGTTGATGTGCGAAAGCGCAGGTGCTCAACATCTGCTCTACTCAAACCAAAAACAAGGAATCTTGATGAGGAAAGAAACATAATCTTCCAACCTATTGATACTAATAATAAAGAACTCACTAACTATCGAAGATCCTCCAGGTCTGTTGCACCAGCCATCACCTCTCTGATGAGTGCATCACGAAGGACACCCTCGACTTCCAGAACCCCAGTCGTCATTGGGACTTCAACATCCAGACATGGCAGAAGATAATGTGGAGGCGGAGGGTGGGGTTTTGCCACAACCCTGAGCTTCCCATTTTGCACCACGTCACCCCATTACCTTCTAGATACTCCTCCTCCACCCTGTTGGGAACACCTTCAGCAAGAGTACCATGTATGCCTTAATCCACCGCATTCAAGACATCGGAACCTGTTCCTAAATGAATTGGCAAGATGACCTCGTTCATGACATCGGTAACAGATGACATCCCTCCATCGACCCTCCCCCCTCGCCCTATGATCATGCATTGCATGGCGCTGCCCTCCAAACCTAGCCCTAGACCATCCATGAGGGCCTCCCTATTGAAGATGTCACCAATCACCATACCGATGCTTCCCCTACATTACCAAATGTTGATTTTGTGAATATGGAAGATACAATGTTGGAAGTTACTTTCTACTTTAATGATAGGATATCAAAGCAATAGTATGCATGGAAAGTTGAAGTCAATACTTCACTACTCCTTTCTATGAGAAAGCAAGTGTAGGTTGGTGAGTTGCAAGATAGCAAACTAACTAAGCATGTATGGATTAATGTCCCTATTTAAAAAGACCTTAAAAAATCATTCATCACAGATAAAAAATGTATAAGCACAAACCAGAAAAATAAGACCTGATTTTAGAGTGGAAACCCTTCCAGGTGAAAACCACTACCTAAGCCTCCCAGTTTAGGATTTTCTCAACTAGTCGATGCTAGTCAAATCCACTATCACGTACCACATGAATGAGGGTGGCACAACCTCTAACAATCCTCTTCTCTTACACCTAACCAAGAGAAGAATGGGAGTTCCAATACAACTTGGATTCCCAGATTAAGAACAATAAAAAAATGAACATAACAATATTCCTATTGAACCTCAACAATATTTAAAAACAAATCGAGCTTTCTTGAATCACAAGGGATCATGCTTTGAATCATAGTAGTTGTAGGTGCAAAGGCATGAAAGCACTAGATAGAGTAGGTGTGTTTTTCTCTTCGAAATCTCTTGAGGTGTGTTTTTGAAGAGGGGGTCGGAGGTCCTATTTATAGGTGTTTTTTGACAATTTTGGAAACACAATTTTGATCAATCAAAATAAATGTTTGGTTGATGAAAACTATATTTGTTCAGTTAAAAGAAAGTATTGATTGATTCAAGGTTGATCAATTAAAAAGATTATTTGATCGACTCTAAGATTTCAAAAGAAACTCGACCGTTGAAACATATTTGAGCGATTAAATCAAATGGGTTGATCAATCAAAAGGGAATATGAACGTTAGAGGTATTTGATCGATTAGGACAATAAGTTGGTCGATCAAGCTCTGGTCGTTCAAAAAGAAAGTTTGGTCGATCAACAATAGAATTGACAAAGGTTTGAAAGAGAACGATTTTTGCGAAAAATGAAAACTTACATTTGTTTTTTTATTGAGGTTCTATACATAATTCTAGACTCAATAAAATTAAAAGTCTTCAAGTCTTCTTTGTCCTTAATGTATTTGGAAAATGTTGATGAGGATGCATGCATGCTATAATATGACTTAACCTGTAATGGTCAGTCCACAATAAAAACATAATTTTGGTATATCAAAGCAAGGGTATTAACACAAACACTATATGCCTAAATCACCTCACCCTCCTAAGCTCCGTTGTCAATGGCAGAGATCAGGAAAGTTCCTCCAATTAATTAGATCATCTATTTCCTTCGTAATCATCTATAGATTAAAATACCTCACTCAATTGAGTGAGACAACCTCTTTTGAGTTTATCGAACTCAAGATAGTTTCTCGAAGATTTCTTGTTCAAATCTATTATGCAGTGATCAATTGATATAATTGATGTACTCATGATGATCTTGATGTCATGGAGTTTAGCCTTCTGGCGATCAAATCCGATCTTCACCAGAGCTCCAGTGAGCTCCGGTGAAGTCAAACCTGAGTTATAGAGCTTGAAACTTTGTGAGAAGTTGCAAATCACTTTCTCTAGTTATACTTATCATTTTCCACCCCTTAGTTCTTATTTTTAAGGTTTCTATCATTTTGTTGAACATCATCTTCCTCAGCTTTGGCAAAGCCGAGGAAGTGTCTTTAGTTAACCTCAAACTCTCATAGTAGGTTCATTAGCATCTTTAGGATCCAAGGAAACTAGATTAGGTCACAGTTAAGTTGTTAGATCTTTAGATTAGTCTGTTGGCCAAACCTATCTTGAACTTAGGCGACAGATCTGAAGACTCATGTATTAGGGGTCAAATTTCCATTTTGATGAGTTTATTAAGTTTTTGAGATCAAATTGAATCGATCTGGGTCGTTATTTGGAACTAAAAATCTTTAGCATTAAAAGTCAACTCTTGAGCTGTAATGGTCAACCTAAGGTCGTTCAAGAGTTCTTGACTTATGAACTTAGTTTTAATGGATGATTTGAGTTTCTTAGGTTGTTAGGAATTGATTAGAATCATTTCAATGAGTTCTAATGAGGTTTTAGGGTTGTTCCATTTCCTTTACAATTTGGGTCTAGTTCAAGTATCAGTGAGCATCAGCACCTTGTTGATGAGATTCTGTGCTTAAATTATCTCAAAACAATCATTCTCCATTCCCTAAATCTATCTAGAATGTTTCCAGATGCTTTAATCTTTTGAATGGATGAATTAAGTCTATGTTTCTCCTATTCTATGTTTTAGCTCAAAGCTCCAAAGCTTACTAAGCTTTTGAACCTTCATAAACCTCCAATCCTTCTCCAAAGGTTGCGAAACATGCCTAGGCATTGAGAGCACATCTTGGGCGAGAGAGAGAGAGAGAGAGAGAGGAATTGAAGGCCAATTTGAAGTTTGTACTCTGGAGCTTTGTTGTGCTGCATATATGGCGTCAGACCAACATTGGAGCTGAGATTGAGAGGTGAAGCGATGGTCCCATCAACAAATTGATGAGTGGAATCCACAGCTCGATCATAGAGTTTTTGATCGACACCTTAACATTAGAGTTGGATCTCTAAGCTGATCAGAAATGATTGATAAAGACTGGCGTTGGAGTCAACTACTATGCAGAAGAAATCAGGACTGCATATTCCCACATCGAAAGATTGCAAATGCTTGTAGTAGTATAAATTGAATGCTACCGCTACCCCTCTCGAGTGACTACGATGGGGGCCCTCAGTGATCTCTTGCGTGTTAATTGAAAATCCTGTGCACTGTACATGCGCTGCGCTCTTGTATGCATCTAGCTAGGTGTGTATGTGGGTGTGCGTGGTTGAATGTGGTGGTGCCATGTGTCCTCTGTGGTGAGCCTAGTAGCATCTACTCCACTCCATTCATGAGATTGTGTGGAAAGCCCACAAACATTTTAAGATTGGACCCAATAATGAGTTGTTCTCGACACTTAGCAAGATTTGAAGTGTGCTATGTGCATGCTGAGGCTATGTGTGTATATTGTGAAGGATTTCAAGAGCCTATGTGTTAAATGAAATTAGACTAAGTGTTTAATAAATGATTGTGGATTAATTGTGTTTTTCAAAACAACATTTTTGTAATTTTCTTTTTATAATTCAATGCAATATCATTCTTTCTTTTATGGAATGATTTTTATGCAATTATTCATGTTGATAACATATTGTGATTAATTAGGTAATTAATTAAGTAATTAAACTATTTAGTTAAGTATTAGACTAGATTATACTTTAATATGGTATATATAGATTATTTAAGTATCTATAGTCTAAGTTAGTATCTATATAGTAGATAATGTATCTATAAAATACTAAGTTATCTTTTATCTAGTATGGTCAAGTTAGTATTAATTATATAAGTAGTTAGTGATTATATTTAGTAAGTTTCTAATCTAATTAGGTAGTAATTATTAAGTTAATAGGTAGTACTTATGTTAAGTAAGCTATAATTAATGTTAGTAGTAAGTTAGATAAGCTATAATTATACACTAATTAAGTATTTAGTTTAGTATTTATAGTAATAAAGTAAGAACTAGGTAAGTTAGTTAATAAAGTTAAGTAACTTAAGTATATAGTAAGTTACAAGTTATAGTAAGTATATATGCATAATAATAAGAATTTATAGTAGTAATTAAGTTATATAAATATTATAGATATAATTTAAGTTTAAGTTAATTAGTTAATTATTGTAATTAAGAATAAAGATTAAATTAAGAATAATTGGCAAATTTTACGCTTATTTAGCCTCCCCGCGAATGACTTGGACTCAACTCAATATAAATTCATAAAATATGTATACTATGCTGCTCTATACTACGACTTAACAACAAATTAATAAAGCGAGGTAGTACAACAACAGGCAGTAGCAACAGCAGCTGCCACAAGTAGTATCGGCAGTAGCACCAATAGTAGCTACCACAAGCAACAATAGCAGCAGTTGCCACGAGCAGCAGGGGCAACCATGAGCATTAGTGACGGCAGTTGCTGCTGCTTAGCCGTAGCCCACGTGCACGAAAGGGAAGCTATTGCAGTAGTGGCGGTAGTGTCGCGGCTGGTTGGCGAGCAAGTAGGGAGAGGAAGTGGTCAATGAGAAGGAGGGAGGTTGTCGTGGGGAAGGAGAAGGGCATTGCTGGTGGAGGCTCTCCCTCACTCTTGCAAGTACTTTGGTTTCCTCCACAAGCCAACACCCAATATTAAATGGGGTGCAAAGTGATGAAACCACAATTGTGGGCTAAGTAAATGCTTAAATGCACAATTATTAGACTAATATTTGCATGTACATAACATACTTTAATATATAAATAGATTAGTTTATAAATAAGGGGCTTGTATGCATATTCATACATTCCATTGTAGTGAAATGCATTTCATGAATTATTTTAGATTATTTTTATAAATAACCCAACTTTTCTTTTATCTCTTCTTTCCTACAGAGCACACGAGCTTTGTAAATGCACCTCCGCCAAAGAAGCCAAAACATCACTGCCACCCACTCAAACTGGCAACCTAAGCAGGCGGGCATCTCGCAACGCACCACCTTCCCAACCGATTGGATCTCTCTGTTGAAGGTGCTCGGGATTCGCGGAGGAACAACAAAAATATATGATTATAAAACAAAGTGGAAGCCGGCCATCCTGGGGGGGGCTATCTCATCATCTTCGATCGTCTAGAAAGCAAACACCGTGGCAGGAGAGTGCACTGCGGATTGAAGCCAACTTCATCGACACCACCTACTCCCGGGTGGTGCTCGGTGACAAAGAGCCCCACCACCACCACGACCTTGCCTCTATCTCCGCTCTTGCATGTAGCGACAGTGCGTGCATGCCACCACCCCTCATCATGTGATCACCATTGCCTCCACTTCCTCATCTCTTCCCCTTCGTTTCCTTCTTCACCCAATCCCTTTCCTTGCTCACCATCTTCCCCATCGAGAACCCAATAGCACCACCACCATCCTCATATTAGCCGATCACCACCAACACCACCGCCGACGACCCTTCCCTTACCGTAGACCACCAACACCACTGTAGCAGCCCCCCCCCCCCCCCCCCCCCCCCCCCCCCCCCCCCCCCCCCCAAAACTCACATCCAGTCATCCTCATCCACGCCTAAGCCTCTTTGTCTTCATCTTCTTCGCCCACCATCATTGTTCATTGCCTTCACAAAAACCAACCCATCACCTTCACCACCGTAGCCCCTTACAGCCTCCCCCGCCAAACGGCAAACTCGCCGTCAACCCTCCTCTATGCTCAACCATCCACGCACTACATGCCGCACCTCTCAACAGTCGCTCGACTCACCCGCATGACTGCCACCCACACCCACTACCGCCAGCTCCCCCTCATTGCCGACGAGAGCTCTGGCCGCCGTTTGTCGAGCCACCACCGCCATCGGGTTCCTCTCTGCATCCTTGACCACCTCCGAACATGACAGGGCCTACCGTGGGTCCTCCCTCCCGCATGAGTAGTCGCCAACAATCCTTTATTTTGGTTGACATTAAAACTTACATTCAATGCCATTGCCATGAGAAGATTTTTGATTTATTGAATATTTTATTATGGCACATTTATGAGCATATCCCTCTTATTCTACCTAAATACTATTCCAGTCATGCCATTGATTGGTTAGTTGAAAGGGAATTTTAACTTGATTTTTGTGGGAAACAAATAGTGAACCTTGGATTTTCATAATAACAAGTTTTAATAAACCATTGCCTCCCTGTGGACACGACCTAACTATTTTCATGGTTAGATTTCGAATAATTAAATAGTTTGAAAAGTGATTTTCTACCATGCACGAACTATAACGACACGACATTTTATGTTAAGATTTTTATCAAAAACGAAGATCGCTCGATCAAATGGTGCCGTTGCTTGGGAGGCAATTGATGTAATAAATTCATCTTACTTTATTTCTGTTTATTCTTATTTGCACATTTATCTGATCGTTCCTTATCTTTTCTGTGCGAGGAATCTGATGAGGCAACAGACATAGCTGAGAGACGACGTCGACCTTGAGCGATGTCCACTCACGAAGATAATCGCAGGAGCCTGTGCACCTTGATCCCACACATGTGGAGAGGCGCAGAGGACCATCTAGGAGGATTCGTCCTCTTAGAGTTCTGATTCAGCATTTTCGAGTAGACTCTTTAGGTTTGGCCTAGTTATTTATTTTCTTGCCCTTGTACTCTGGGGCCAATTTTTGGGGGAGTGTCCTTGATTCTTTAGACTCTAGGTTTATTTTTTGTTAGTCCTTTTGATTGCACATTTATTATTAAAAAAAAAAATTCGAATTGCCTGCTAGAAGCTGCATATCTTTAGGACGACCATATAGGATTGCTTGAGCAGCATCTAGATTTTCTTACTGCATTGCGTGCATTTCTACATCGAAGAGTGCTAGAGCAAGGTACGTATTTCCTATCTTTTTGCATTAGTTATCTACACACGCATTCCATTTGGATATAATTAAAGAAGATCACTTAAGTTGACTTGAAAAGATTAATCAAGTGGTTACATTGCTTCTCAAAAAGAAAATAAAATATACAGGAAGTGTTTGCATAAATTGATTGCGATTTTCAAAAGAAAAATCACTTTTTGCGGTGTGATACATGTTTCCTGCATTGAGCACGCACTATAAGCACTGCACTAGGACTTGGACCCTTAAGGCTATAGGCATCGATCTCTTTATCGGTGCAAACCCTCCTATCTCGCTTTGAAACAGTGGTATTAACGTTTACCCAAGTGATTTGATACTCTAAGGAGGGGGACACCCCTTAAAGGAATTCAAGGGTAGTTAAGAGGCACCGCTAATGCATCGCCTCAAAGGAATGGTTCACCCTATTTGTATCCCTTGGTTCCATCCTTGGAGTACCTTTTTACTTGAGCATCTGAGAATATCATTGCAGCAAAGTGTACATCTCTAGGGCACTCGAAGGTCTATTTAGGTTGCGTAATTGATTGACAACTTGATTGGTCACCCGAAAGAACTAAAAGTAACCTCAACCTCCTTAATAGCCTTTGACCAAGAATCTCAAGTGCCTCACTTCTCTTATACCTCTTTCGTGGGAACAGAGAAATATTGCCTTGACTCCATTTGGCCAAATTAGAAAGGTTGGAAGAGGGCTTAAAGTGCTCTAACTTAACAAAGACCTCTTGCCTTGTGTTTTCTGGTGTATGCTTGGTAGGTGCTATTTTAGAAATAGTCTTCTTTACAACCCTGAACCTGAGAGAATTATTAGGAAAGCCAACCAAGAAAGAAAAAAAATGGCTGAAGAAAGACTTGAAGAAGAGATTAGGGTTGGTGAAAATCAAAGAACCTTGAGAGACTACTTTCTCCCTACAACCCATCAAGCCCTACCTATCCGTAGAGTTGGAGTGGATAATCCTTATGAAATCAAGAGCAGCACCATATCTTTGCTTCCCTCTTTTTATGGTACTGCTAGGGAGGATCCTTACAGGTATCTTGAGAAATTCACCGAGGTCTATTCCATGGTGAAGCTCCAGGGCTTTACTAATGAAGCCCTGATGAGAACTCTATTTCCATTCTCCCTTAAGAGTAAGGCCAAGCACTGGTATCATACACTCAATGCAAGGGTAAATGATTGGGCCACCCTTAAGGGAGAATTCTTGAAAAAGTATTTTCCTATGAGTAAGACTAACCATTACAGAAGAGAGATTATGAGTTTTACTCAACAAGAAGGGGAGCAATTTCATGAGACTTAGGAGCGCTTTAATGACCTTCTTAGGTTATGCTCCCACCATCAGGTGCCAAGAAGGCAGTTGGCTGAAAGGTTCTATAACGGATTATTTGAAAGGCACAGGCAAACCATCGATGCAGCCTGTGCAGGAACCTTCATGACCAAAACTGAGGATGAAGCCTGGGCATTATTTGAAACATTAAGTGACAATTCCAACACATGTCCTCTTCCTATCAAGAAAGAAAACCATCAATCCTGCAGAGGAAGATAGAGGCCCATGAAGCTAGGGCTATTTGGGATTTGGCTTATCAGATTCAATTGTTGAATAAAAACTTTGATAAGCTTTTAGTAAACCCCTGCATGAACCCGCAAGCAACCTCTTGAAACGCTGTGGGCAACCGGGTTTTATTGTTATAGCGTTGTAGTATAGCCAGTTATTGCCAACATTTCAAATATAAAATTTTTTACTCGGAAAATAAAAGAGTTCCCGAGGTCGAACTCAGGGAGCAAGTTGTATTCTAGAGATATACATGTTTCTTTTACAAAAAATAAAGAAAGAGAGAGAAAGAATTTGTTGTCTTCTTTTCTCTTTGTTTCTCCTCGTCTCAGATCTTCTTCTTCTTTGTCTGCAGAGGTGATGTTCTTCTTCTGCAGTGGTGATGCTCTTCTTCTTCTTCCAGCTGTTCCTGCTCTTCCTTTTTCTTCTGTCTTTCTTCAGATCTTCTTCTTTCTTCTTTGTTTTTCTTCTTTCAGTTCTTCCCTTGTTCTTTTGTGTTCTCCTCTGCCTCGCCTTCTTCTGTTGTTCTTCAGATCTCCTTCTTTCTTCTTTTCTTTTTCCAGTCAGGACGTCGCCCCTCCTTCTTTCTTCTTTTCCCTTCAGGACGTCGTCTGATTTCCAAATCAAACGACTTAAACTGCCTGTTGCTACAGTGTCTCCCTCAGCTTCCTTCTTCTTCCGCGGTCCTTCTTCTTCACCTGTGCCTGCACGCTTCAGAGCTTACGTCAGAGGACAAAACCTACTCTACCCTCTCCCCCCCGTGTCTCTCTCTCTCTGAAACCACTCTTGGGAAAGCTCTCCCAGAGCTGCCGGGTAATCGGGTACGGGTCGCGCCCGGGTCCAGGCCCACCGGCGTGCGTGGTGGGCGAGGAGTGCAGGTCAGTCTAAGTCGGGTCGGGTCAGGTCCGCGGGGCGTGAGCGCGGACGAGACCGGGTAACCGGGCGGGTGAAGGGGACCTCACCCCGTGTGCTGAGGCAGTAAGGCTAATGCACAAAATCAATTTAAACGGTGAAAAGGTTGTGAGGCTTACCGATGTGGGACTAAACGGAGGCCTCTCCTCGCGTGCGCCTGCTGGGAGACCGCGGCCTAGCTTCTGCAGCTGCGGCTTCGATTTGCGTCGGTTGCTGGCTGGCTGCCTTCGCAAGACTCCCCGTAATCCGCAGCAGCTGGAGACCTGGAGTCCTCAAGCCTGGAGCGCGGGAGAAGCTGCTTCAATGTGCGTTAATGGCGGTCGAACCTCAAAACCTGTCGGACACGAATATGGCCTCTCGGCCTGATCAAACCACTGGGGAACCTTCGCCGTGGCACGGCGAAGGTGTGGAGCTGCGCGGCAAGCCGCAAGGTGGTGTCTGGCGGCAGCCCTAGGTTGGACTGCAACCGGAGGAATGGGTTTGTTTGGGGGAGCGTTACGGAGGTGTGGAGTGGCAGTGGAGGGGTGGGGGGTGCTCAGTGTGATGAGGCGGAGGTTCGGTGAGGGTCGGCGAGGTGTGTGAGGCTGTGGAGCGATGGGAGCATCTCGCCGGAGGGTGGCCGGAGACGAAGGGGGTGACGATGGTCAGGGTCGGTCGAGGGCTTAATTGAACAAATTGAAACCGGGGAAAGAAAGAGGAGAGGAAGGGAAGTAGTTCTAACTTACTTGCAGGGACGAAGGGGGAGCAGTAGGGCGACAGTCGTATCGACTGTCGCCGGAGAAGAAGATGCTCAGGGAAAGGGGCGGCGGTGAGCAGAGAGCCGGAGAGGCGCCAGCTGGGTGCGGCGTGGCGCGGGAAGAGCAGGGGAGGAAGTCTCTGCTGCTGGTATTGCGGCAGAGCGAAGAGGAGGAGGGGGAGGAACCGTCGGAGCTGGTGAGCGTCTGCCGGAGAGAGAAGAGAGGAAAGTTGGGGGTTTTCTCCGTCAGATCCGAGCTGGGAAGAACAGTGGAGCGACGGGGGTATTTATAGGGACCGAATCAGGGAGGAAGGCGGAGGGAGACGTCGTGTCTCCCTCGCCGGAGGACGCCGGAGATGGAAACCCATACCGTCCGTGCGTTCGCACGGCCGGTATGGGGGGTTACAGCGACTAGGGGGGTGTCCCTGCGACGGCTGACGACGCAGGGCACCCCCGGTTTACTTGCCAGGCTCTCCCCCTCACCCTGTGCGGCGCCATGCTCCGCGCAAGGTCGTCGGAGCATGGTGCTGGCATGTTTTGCAGGGGGGACCTGATCGCAAAGAACGAAGGAGAGTTAGGGGTTGAAATGCGAGGGTTCAAAAGTTGAGGGCCAAAAAGTAAATATATGAGGACCAAAGTGTAAAGTCGGTCAAGGAGGTTTCTTCTTAGGCTCAAGTTTTTATACATGATTAATTAGGACCTAAGGAATCTGATGGTGAATTTCATTTCTATATTAAACCTTGTTTGACCGGTCAATTTATGCGAAAACCCAGATTAAGTTATTAATTGGGCATGGTTCTCAATGTAGGTCAAAATGGGTTCTGAAGGCCAAATTGAAGGTTCTAAACCCTAGAGATTATTTTTCTATGAATTTTAGAGGGTTTATTCTATTTTTACTTTGCCTCGAACCTCGTGAATTGAAGTGGGTTGTTTTAGGGTTACAAATTATCATTTAGTTCCTTGGAATTGCTGTAGCCCTTGCTAGATCATCTCATCCCACTTTTATTCTTATTAAGTTGCTTTGACCTATGTTTGGACCCTGAATTACCCTGTATGCAGATTATACTGGTAAAATTGCATTTTTACCCCTTATGACTTGTTTTCTCCTTAAACTCAGAATTCTCTGAGTTAAGCCTTTCCTTGAGTTATGTAGGAGCTTTTATCCTTTGTATTAGGTCAAAATGAGCTAGTTATGGCTCATGATGAGGTTCTCATCACCTCTATCTTTCAGGCTTCAAGTAAATGCTCCATTTGCCAAAGCATAATGCACGTCACTGCAGAGTGCCACCAGGCAAATCAATTCCCTAAGTTGATTCAGGCTGACCTGAATGTGGCCCAAGGTTTCCACCCACCTCCTCGTAATAACCCGTATTCTAATACCTATAATCCGGGTTGGCTAAACCATCCAAACTTCTCATGGAAGCAAGGTGATGCTTCTAACTCAAGGAATACAAGACCCCTACCTCCCCAACCCATATACTAGCCATCCTATGCAAACCCTCCTTAGAATAAGCCTTCTGAGATAGATGAACTTAAAGCCATGATGAAAGCGATGCTAGAGCATTAGAATACGGTCATTCAATCTCAGAATAAGATGATTATTGATATGCAATCCCAAATTGGTCATCATATTGAGGCAGTTAGGCAGCGGGATCCGGAGAAGTTGCCTATCTCTTCTGAGGAGAACCCAAAGGGCAAGGGGGTCATATTCAGGTAGCACGCCCAAGTTGTGACCATGCTGAGGAGTGGAAAGAAAATTGACAAGCCTGATAGCACTCCTATGGTCACCTCTCAGAATCCCCTCCTACATCTGACCTGACTTCCATCTCCATCGAGGAAGAGCCACACTACTCTCCCTCACTTGAAATCACCCACCCTGAGGATGTCGTCATTCCACCACCCCTTTCCTGCCATGATGACCCCTCTACCCAGAAGCCGAGGGTGTCCTATCCAGAGCACCTACTCTTTGGGAATCTTCTATTGGCTCGTTTGGAGTCAAGGATAGGATGGATGAAATTATGGACACTTTTAGGCAAGTCCATATCAACTTGCCTTTGTTGGAAGCTATCAAACAGATCCTGCCCTATGCCAAGTTTCTAAAGGACTTGTGCACCCAGAAACGTTGATCTAGGAGACAGGTCCAAGCCAAGGTCATCCTGCCTGACCATGTTAACTCGGTGCTCCAACATGGAACACCCCCTAAAATGAAAGACCTAGGGGCCCTGTATATTTTAGTGGTTATTGGTAATAAACACATTAATGAGGCTTTGCTCGATCTGGGCATGGGGGTGAACATTTTACCGAGCTCTATCTACGACCTTTTGGGAGGAGGTGATTTAAAGCCTAGTCCAGTCATCCTCCAGGTCGCAAACAGATTGCTTAAGACACCACAGAGATTACTGGAAGATGTCCTGGTGAGAGTGGAGGACTTCTTGCCTGTTGACTTTCTTGTGCTAGATACTAACCCATCTAATAAGCCCATCAAGCTGTCCATTATACTGGGATGCCCCTTCTTGGCCACAGCCAACGCCTCTATCAATTGTAGATCAGGGGCACTTAAAATGGGCTTTGGGAACAAGAAGATCCAATTGAATGTTTTTGATACCTACAAGCAATCCGAATTGGAAGATTGTTCTTAGATTAAGGTAGTTGATAAAATTGTTGAAGAGACTACTCCAGCACTCTTATGTAGAGATCCCCATCAAAAGATCATATCTAAGGACCATCCTCTGACTATTGAAGAAACTGAAGGGGATATACTCGAATTAGAAGAGTTGCTGGGGGTACACAAAGAGTCTTTGTCCCCTCCCTAGACCGTAAAGGTAGATTCGCTACTTGAGGCAGGGACATCTCAACTTAAACCCTCAATCCAAAAGGCTCTTGAGTTGGAGCTGAAACCCCTCCCGAGCACATTGAAGTATGCTTACCTTGGCCTTAACGACACGCTCCCCATTATTATCTCATCTGCATTATTTGAATCGTAGGAGGGAGATATGCTTGAGTGTTTACAAAGGCACAAGTAAGCAATTGCTTGGTCAATAGCTAATATTAAGGGTGTTGATCCCTTCCTTTGCATGCATCATATATACACGGATGAGTCTGTGAAACCCTTCCGAGACATGCAGAGAAGGCTCAACCCCAATATGCGAGAGGTTGTTAAAAAGGAGATTCTGAAATGGCTGGAAGCAGGAATTATCTATCCCATTTCAAATAGTAAATGGGTCAGTCTTATTCATGTGGTGCTCAAAAAGGCAGAATCACTGTGGAAGAGAACGACTAAGGAGAGTTGGTAACCACTAGACCCTCAACTGGTTGGAGGGTCTACATTGATTATTGCCATTTGAACACGGCAACCCAGAAAGACCATTTCCCCTTATAGTTTCTTGATCAGATTTGGAACGACTGGCGGGGAACAAGTACTTATGTTTCCTTGATGGGTACTCTAGGTATAATCAGATAGCCATCTTCCCTAAAGATTAGGGGCGTACCACCTTCACGAGTTCGTATGGCACTTTTGCGTTCCACCGAATGCCATTCGGGTTATGTAATGCTCCTACCACTTTCCAACGTTGTATGATGGCATCTTTTCTGATATGATCGACGAGTTTGTTGAGATTTTCATGGATGATTTCTCCATTTACGACTCTTCATTTGACTTATGCCTTTCACACCATGATAAAGTCTTAACCCATTGCAAAGAGGCAAAGTTGATGCTTAGCTAGGAGAAAAGCCACTTTATCATCCAGCAGGGCATTGTGTTTGGGCATGTAGTTTCCGAGAGAGGTTTAGAGGTGGATATCGCAAAAATTGATGCCATCTCCAAGCTTCCATCACTCACCAATGTTCGTCAGGTTAGATCTTTCCTTGGCCATGCTGGGTTCTATAGGCATTTCATTAGAGATTTCAACAAAATCTCTAAGCCACTCTGCGACCTGTTAGAGAAGGATGTTTCCTTCGATTTTGATGAAAGATGTGGCAAGGCTTTCCAAGTCTTGAAGAAAGCCCTTATTACCATGCCGATTCTCCAAGCACTAGATTGGACCCTCCTATTTGATCTAATGTGCGATGCTTCTAATTTTGTAGTGGGAGCAGTCTTAGGTCAAAGGGTTGATGGCAAACCTCATGTGTTGCATTATGCTAGCAAGACCCTTACGGATCCTCAGCAAAACTACACAATCACTGAAAAGGAACTTCTTGCTATAGTATTTGCTTTGGAAAAGTTTCGGTCTTATCTTTTGGGATCCAAGGTTGTGATGTTCACTGATCATTTTGCCTTAAAGCATCTTCTTGTTAAAAAGGACACCAAACCTTACTTAATTCGTTGGATTATGCTACTCCAGGAGTTTGATTTGGAAATTAAAGACTAGAAAGGAGTTGAGAATTGGGTAGCAGATCATTTATCTAGGATCCCTATTGAGGCATCAACCTCGGCTGGCATTATTCAAGAGACTTTTCTGGATGAGTCTCTGATGGCCGTGGAAGGTAAAACTCCTTAGTTTGCTGACATAGCGAACTATTTGGTCATGGGCATTACCCTCAATACTTGGGACCAGCAGAAGCAAGACAGGTTTCTTGCTGACACTAAATTTTATCATTGGGAGGTACCTGAGCTCTTTGGAATCAGCCCTGACCAGCTTTTCCTCTAATGCATCCCTGACGAAGAACAAAGGAGTGTTCTGAGTTTCTGCCATGACCTCTACTGTGGAGGGCATTTTAGTGGAAGAAAGATTGCCCATAAGGTTCTTCAGTCTGGCTTTTGGTGGCCCACATTATTTTGAGATGCACATACATATGTGGGTGAATTTCTATGTTGCCAGCAGATGGGAACCATCGAAAACAGGGATGAGATGCCCCAGCAACCTATTCTCCCCATTGAGATCTTTGATATCTAGGTCATTGACTTCATGGGTCCCTTTCCTGTGTCTGTCGGATATGAATACATCCTTGCGGATGTGGACTATGTATCGAAATGGATAGAAGCCATACCCACACGAAATAATGACCATTCTGTGGTCTTAGAGTTTGTTAAGGCTAATATCATTTCCCGATATGGGTGCCCAAGGATGATCATAAGTGATGGAGGACCTTACTTCAAGAACGTACACTTCACAAGACTACTCCAAAATTTGGGAGTCAACCACATGATAGCCACACCTTACCATCCCTAAACAAGTGGACAAGATGAAGTGTCTAATAGGGAGATTAAACAAATTTTAGAAAAAACTGTCAAGCCCAACTGTAAGGATTGGTCTAAAAAAACTAAATGATGCTCTTTGGGCCTACAGAATAGTGTATAAGATTCCCTTGGGCATGTCTCCTTTTCGTATTGTCTACCGAAAGGCATGCCATCTTCTCATTGAAATCCAACACAAAGCCTATTGGGCTATTAAAAACATTAACTTAAATTTGGATAAAGTAGGAAAGGCATGTATAATGGAGTTAAGTGAGCTTGAGGAGCTTCATAATGAAGCCTATGAAACTTCTCAAGCTTACAAGCAACGTACAAAGGTCTTCCATGATAAGCACATCATTAGAAAAACCTTTGAGCCCAACCAGTGGGTCTGGCTTTTCAACTCCAGACTTAAATTATTTCCAGGAAAGCTCAAGTCCTGCTGGGATGAGCTATGTGTTGTTATCAATACCTTCCCTCATGGAGTTGTAGAAATTCGGAACCCTACTTCTGGTGCGAGCTTTAAGGTAAATGGCTAATGACTTAAACCTTATGTTACTCTTTCAGATGGCCAGGTTTTGGATGCACTCCAGCTTGAGGAGCCTTAGCTCCTCCCACTCTCCTCCTTAGGTGATATTCTTCTATGTCTTTATCTTTCCAATGAGGACATTGTAAGTCTTAGGCATGGGAAGGTATAACCTTAGGATGTTTATAGCATTTATAAATATTTGCATGCATTTAGGATAGGTTCATTAGCCAAAAAAAAAAAAAAATCTCTTGAGCTAAATTGATGAGTCCATAGTAGAAAATTTTTATCAAGGAGGTGTCATTGAAGATTTTCTTCTTAAATTGTTTCTTAAGTTTAGAATCTAGTGTGTCTACTTCACTTGCACGTATACTGGATAATGAATCTTTTTAAGAAAACCAATAAATATTTTTAGTCTACTGAACCTTAGACAGTTAATAGGGAGTCAGGAAAACTATTTTCTATTAGATCCACTTAATATTTATGAGGAAGTAGAGAGACTACTGGTGCGCTAAGTCTAGTGCAATGACTCTTAAGTTCTAGATAATTAGATGATGATACCTCAGAGTTAGGCATAGTTTTCACTCTCTGTTCCTATGTGCAAATAGTGTCTGAATTCCTGAGAGTCACCAAATAAGACCAATACACAGAGAGTGAATCCTAATAAAACTATGACTATGGTGGATGGCAGATGCATAGAGTGAATCCTAATAAAACTATGACTATGGTGGATGGTTACAACAGTCCTTCATAGAGTCCTCGATTGAAGGAGGATAATAATGTCAAAGGTGAGAAATACGATTGTCCTATTCATTTTTTCCCGGTGCCAAGAGTAGGCTCTTCCACCAAATAAGCCACAAAATATCCTCTTGTTCATCATCATCCCTAATAATACCTCATAAATAAAAGTATGCATCGTTTTGTGTTAGTAGTAAAGAAAGAAAAAAAAGTGAAATATTTATATTTAGAAAAATATGCAAAAAAAGAAAAGAGAAAAAAGAAGTCCAAGTGTGGAGTTTTATCTTCATGTCTTGTTTTAGGTGTCGATGTTTTTTGAGGCAACAACAATAACACTCATTGCGATCCATCAAATATGACCCATACCTACTTTTCAGTATTTTTGATCACCCAAATACTGCTAAGGACTTCTAACTTAGTTATAGGGTTATTAGAATTTTACTTGAAGTGTGACAGCCACATGAGGCCACCAAACAATGAGTACATCAGCAGAATCTGGTGAGATATGTGATCTCAGAAAAGAAAAAAAAAAGAAAAGAGATAGTGAGTGAGCGCAAAGGAATACAAGGAGAGCACAGTTTTTAGCCTCTCTCTGAGGTGACTTGTTTGATAGTCTAGAGATTTAGAATCTACAGTACTAGAATACATGTAGCACCAGATAAGTGTGAGCCATCAAATATAAATCCATTCAACTAGGTATCTTCTACCTAAGTCAGAAAGCCAGGGTCAAACTACAGATTATTTTCTACTTTATCCCCGAGGGAAGAAGTTGTCTATCCTAATAGAAGTTTTATCGAGGGTTAAGTACGAATTGTAAATGTAAGTTGGTTTTTCACTTGGATCCATTACCTAGACTACTATCACTTCACATTTATTTGGATTTCTAAATTTTTGGAATAAGGAAAGAAGAAATCTTTTGGTTACTACCATCATTTTTATTTTTGCTAGGGACTAGCAAAACTTAGGCATGGGGTATTTGATGAGATCACAATTGTGGGCTAAGTAAATGCTTAAATGCCTAATTATTAGACTAATATTTGCACGTACGTAGCATACTTTAATATATAAATAGATTAGTTTATAAATAAGGGGTTTGTATGCATATTCATACATTCCATTGTAGTGAAATGCATTTCATGCATTATTTTAGATTGTTTTTATAAATAACCCAACTTTTTTTTTCTCTTCTTTCCTACAGAGCACACGAGCTTTGTAAACGCACCTCTGCCAAAGAAGCCAAAACATCACCGCCACCCACTCAAATTGGCAACCCAAGCAGGCAAGCTTCTTGCAATGCACCAACTTCCCAACCGATTAGATCTCTTCGTTGAAGCTACTTGGGATTTGCGGAGGAACAAAAAAAAATAGAAGATTATAAAACAAAGTGGAAGCCGGCCATCCTGGGGGGGGCTATCTCATCATCTTCGATCGTCTCCTCCATCCTTCACCACCATAAAGAAAGCAAACACCGTGGCAGGAGAGTGCATTGCGGATTGAAGCCGACTTTGTCGATGCCGCCTACCCCCGGGTGGTGCTTGGTGATAGAGAGCCCCACCACCACCACGACCTTGCCTCCATCTCCGCTCCTGCATGTAGTGACAGTGTGTGCATGCCACCACCCCTCACTGTGTGATCACCACTGCCTCCACTTCCTCATCTCTTCCCCTTCATTTCCTTCTTCTTCACCCAATCCCTTTCCTTGCTCACCATCTTCCCCATCGAGAACCCAATAGCACCACCACCATCCTCATATTAGCCGACCACCACCAACACCAACACCACTGCTGACGACCCTTTCCTTGCGGTAGACCACCAACAGCACCGTAGGAGTCCACCCCCTAAAACTCACGGGCAGTCGTCCTCATCCACTCCTTAGCCTCTTTCTCTTCATCTTCATCTTCTTCTCCCATCATCACTGTTCATCGCCTTCACCGAAACCAACCCATCTCCTTCACCACCGCAGCCCCTCACAGCCACCCCCGCCGATGCCAAACTCACTGTCAACCCTCCTCTACACTCAACCATCCATGCGCTGCATGCTGCACCTCTCGACAGCCACTTGACTCACTCGCACGACTGCCACCCACACCCACAGCCGCCGACTCCCCCTCGTTGCTGACGAAGCTCCGACCGCTGTTTGTTGAGCCACACCGGCCATCGGATTCTTCTCTGCATCCTCGACCACCTCCTAACACGACAAGGTCTACTGTGGATCCTCCCTCCCGCATGAGCAGCTGCCAACAATCCTCTATTTTAATTGACACTAAAAATTACATTCAATGCCATTGCCATGAGAAGATTTTTGATTTATTGAATATTTTATTATGGCATATTTATGAGCATATCCCTCTTCTTTTGCCTAAATACTGTTCTAGCATATCATGCCATTGATTGGTTAGTTGAAAGGGAATTTTAACTTGATGTTTTAGGGAAACAAATAGTGAGCCTTGGATTTTCATGATAACGAGTTTTAATAGGCTATTGCCTCCCTGTGGACATGACCTAACTATTTTCGTGGTTAGATTTTGAATAATTAAATATTTTAGAAAGTGATTTTCTACCATGCATGAAATATAATGACATGACATTTTATGTTAAGATTTTCATCGAAAATGAAGATTGCTCTTTCACAAAGTTTGTGTGACATACCCCCCAAGCACAAAACATTACTTAATAAAGAGTCCTTCAACAAGATTTTCCCACACAAGGCTCCTTAACCCTTCTTTTTTTTGTTAACAACCAAATGTGTGTGTAAGTCCAACTCAAAGGGAATTTCAACTCAACCACGGATACGAAGATTGGGTTTGCTTGTTTGCTAGAATAATTATAAAAATCTTTATTTTTAGGCCCTCATAGAGAGCAAGTGGGAGATTGTTGGATTTTGTATGCCATGAGCAAGCCATCCATATTATCTAATACGATTACATTTGCATTTGTCAAATAAGCCACCAAAGCCTTGCAGCTACAACTGCCAAGTGGAATAGAAGAAGGGCACCCCTCTGCCTCTTTGGTAGCCGATTGACCAACAACAATGTTGGTCAGTGCATGCTAGCCAAATGACTAGTTAGTGAGCCAACCGATTGACTACAGAGAGCTAAAGTTGAGGTGCTATTTGGATTTCGAGGCAATCATCACTTCGGATTCATGAAGGAGTTCACGCATCACTTGTGGGATTCATCCTCCATGACACGAGGGTCTCATCCACCAATCAGGAGTAGTTCTAGTCTCTACCGAGACTTACTTGAGGATGCACCACATCATGGGGTGTTGCACCACATCACCTGCGTAAGATATAACTTCTATACTCGTGGATCTCAAAATGGGAGGAAACTAGTTCCTCCCATGTAGAAATGGACATAGGTGTTTCCGTTTCATTTTTCTGATCGTTTTTGGCATCGATCTTTAGTAAAAAATTTTAAAACAATTGTTTCTCGTATTTTCATGTTTCTACGATGCCATGGGGTCGATGTGATCGATCCCTTCATGAATAGCAATGGAGAACCATTGCTTAATAAAAATGATGGTCCTGATCTTGAGATAGAAAAAAAAAGGGTGCAAATGTATCAAAATTTGTGGGTAATAAATCTAATAGAAGAGTAATCCATGACCTTGACTTTGAAGAGAGTCTAGAGGAAGATTCACCACCTTCTGGTGGAAGAAAAGATGACAATGATGATGATGATGACGATGCAATGATGGTTGAATAGCCACAATCAGAAAGTAGTGGAGGAGATGAGAGATATCATCAAGGTCTTGGTAGGGAGGATGCTGAGTAAGAATAAATGCAAAGATACAAAAATATACATGGAGACCACGTGCCAAGTCCACCTCCTGACGATGATGCAAGGTATGAGTATGGCTTAGGTTCTATGATGTCCATTAATGATTTAAGTTTATCACTAGGATCCCTTAATTTGGTGGAGGAATTGAACTTTGAAGGTGGCCATAGATCATCATCATCAAGTTACTGTGGTGGTTTTGGATCTCATTAGACTAGCCCTCAATACTAACCCCCTTACCAAGATGAGGCACAAAGTTCATCTCATTACTTGCTAATGAACATAGGAATTATTAGCTAAATCATGCATAATATGTTTTAATTTCGTAGCAACCATTGCATATGTGCATTATAAATAGGGCATTTTAGGTATTAGTGAATCTTAAAACTATTAGTGTCTTTTAAAGAATATGCATTTAGGGGTTGAGTTATATACCAAGTATTAATAAGTGTCCATCTTGTTTGTAGGAGTGGTTGAAGAAGCTTAGCTAATTCATCACAATGGGGGAGTGAAGATAGAAGTTGAATGCCTCCTCCAAAGTGACACATGGTGCCACCCAAACCTTAGCCCATAAACCCTAGTCCTAATTACCTACGCCACCTTTTGGGTGCACCTAACCCTAATTTCACCACCAATATCCCAAGCCACCCTCCACCTCATCAATCCACATCCCCTTCCCCTCTCCACTCACATCTCGCCACATGGGCCATGCCACATTACCATACCCTCCACACCACCACCACAACAAACCCTAGCCTATCCTAAACCCCACTCCAACTATGCCAACTCCACCATCCCATCAAGGTGACCCACCCTCCTACTTCCTTCATCACCACCATCCACCACAACATCGATCTATGTCGTCTCCTCCCATTCAATCACTTCATGCCAACTGCCTTCTTCCAATCAAATCACGCCACCTCCTCTCCACCTCATCAACCCAATCATATGATGACACCTCACCCTTAACACATCACTAATGCTCATTCCACACATCCTCCCTCCTCTATATAAGTCCACACCCCCTCCCTTCCAAGCACAAGTATTTTTTCTCCATCTTCTTCCATCCCATCTCCTCGTCCATGCCATCCCAATCCCTAAAAACCCTAATTCCATCACTAACACTCTGCCACCTCCATCTCCCTCTCCCTAGAAACCCTAGGTTGCCATCCCTTCTCCTCAACCCTAGCCTTTACATGCCCTCCACTTCTCCTCCTCTGATTCTTCTCCAAGCAAGCTACTTTTGATGGTCCTTGGCAAAGCTCTCCACCTTTGCCACGAGTCGTCCATGTTTTTCACTCTGTGAATTCTACTCCTTATTCTATTTCTTTTTCTTTTTTGATGTTCTTTGTAGTTAATGAATTGGTACATGTTCTACTCTATTTCTTTAGATGTCAATAAACTAGTTCATGTTTGATATCAATAAAAATACATATTTTGTGCTTTCTTGCTTTCTTAGTTAATAATTCAATGCACGTTACTGCCATTTATGTGGTTCTCATTTGTCTTAGTTATTAACTTTACATTCTGAATTTTTACATTTGTTTCTGTGCATCATAAAGTTCAAGAAACATAAATTTAAAACGGATGTGATTTTAATGCTACAACGACGTAATTATCATTTGACGGACTTCACATACCAATTTTTGGAGCCTTCTAAAGGTGAATACTCCATGGCTAGTAGCAGCAATAACTCAACAATCAACATCTCATTTTCTGAATCAAAATCAATTGCACCCATGGAACTACTCTCTGTGTTGTCCATGCCTGAAAAATGGATGTAACACATATGTTGAATCCATAGAATGTGCAAAGTAGGATTTTTAAATAATTGACAAGCACAAGGAAAATGTAGATATACTAGATAATTGATGCGAAAATACGTAGCTTGTAAATGTGGGTTTTAATCGTTGTAACACGTAAAATTCGACCAACTTTTAAATTTGCAACCTAGATAGGGTGAAGTATCTAGGACCATCCAAGGAGGCTAATTTGTTAGTTATCAAAAGTAATTCTCTTTCTCGCTCTCTCAAATCTCCTTTTTATATTTTTGGCTTTGATATTTTTTAGGGCTATGGAATTATGAGATAAAATCTATGCCTAAGTGAACAAGTAATCTTCCTTTCTAAACTCACCCTAGGCAAGTGCACCTAGGATAATTAGAAAGGAAGAGTGGGTGCAGTAGAAGTTTAAAAGAACTTTGAATCAAAAGCACGAAAATTGAAAGGCAACAAATCTTTTTGCATTACTAAGTAGAATAGAATCACATGTAGAGGAATGCTTGTTACAAAATAAAGAAAATAGCTAATACAAAAAGAGAGAAAGAAGAAGGTAGAAATCCTCCAAATGTAGCTCGAAATGATATTTTCTCCAAACTCAGTAGCTCCTAAGCTTGAAGAAGATGATGCCTTGCTCCTTTCCTAGATGATGTAGTGCTCCAAAGTACTCATTTTCTCCTCAAAGGGTAGACGTCTACCACCCTAGCTTCTCTCATGCTTCGTCGTCCTACTTTCGATGATGCTCCATTGCTTTGGACCAAGGAAGAGGTAAGAAGAAGATGACACTAGGAAGACACGTGATGAGAGACTCATCATGGCTCTTAAATACCCCTAATTAACTAGTTTCCCTAGTTAATTAGCTAGGAACATATCTATTTAGGGTTTAATTATGATATGAGGGACAATATATTAAAGGACCATAAAATAAGTTAATAATACTAAATTAAATGTCAATTAATGTTATTAATAACTTAAATAATAATTTGGACTCAAATTATAAATATTTAGCTACCTAATTAATATTTAATTTAACATTATAAATATTTAACACTAAGTATGTAATAACTTAAGTTAATCAATTGAATAAATAAAGCTAAAAAGGTCAAAAATGTAAATTCAAGGTATATATATAATATTTATCTAATTTATAATCATATATAAAAAGTTGAAAAAAGAATTAAATTAAAATAAGCCTTGAAAACCCTAGATTACATTTTAGTCCTTATGTTTCTATTTCCATTTAGTCCTTTTATTTAGTTTAGGTCATTAGGAATTCTTACATTTAGGTCCCTATGACCACAACATCTTCTTCCTCCTTTCTTCTCCATCTTCATCTGCACGAACGGCTCCTGTACATCAGTGACAACACCACTCGATCATCCGCTATCATGCACCTAACAGCCATCGCCGCTGCTGCCACTGCTCCGCTCACCCTCTTCTTGTCATCGGATAGTTCAAATGAACCTTAAATCCTATTTAGGTCTAGGAGTTAACTTCACCGACATTGAAGATGACGCCAGTGGTTACCTTGCACCTAGACGCTTTCCCATCCAGATACATCCCCCTCTACGTTCACCGCAACCTATAACTAGCTATCCACCTCTGCGATTTGGGCGGTTAGCTCCCTATCTCCTTCCCCCAACTATAGATACTAATAGGCTATTCCTTCCTACTCTGGCAACCTATCTCCGTTTCCACGCACTTCCTCCGATCACTTCCACCATCTGTCGAGCTTCGCCGTGCTCCATCGCATCTCCGGGAGAGGTAGCGATGACGGACACATCCTCCACACTCCATAAATGCCTGCCGGACTTCTTCCTCCTTCCCTCGGATTTCCTTCTCCGTTATGACCTTCGACGAAGTTCCTTCTGCCCCCTTCGTCTACGTAATAGTAGGTTAGGTAAGTTAGAGTAGGTTAGCATAGTTAATTAGGTAGGTAGTTAATTGTAATGTTAGATTTTCTACCGTCTTCTTTAGCTCTGACAAGCTTCTTGAGCTTGTTTGGAGCATTCTTTTGTCTTTTTAATCCACTGATCACACTCCACATTCTTCCACAACCATTTCTAACTCATTGATTTCATGATTGTATCACCAACATGCCTAAACCATCACACCTCCACCGGAGATCTCCACCATCCACGACGGAGGTAATCTAGCTTAGAACACATTAACTAGGGCCCTTCATCACCTCTCCACAACTATAGGGCCCTGATATTATTTTCAATTTGTTTAATTTGTCACTTATATGAAGAATGCCTAATTTCCACCTTAATCTCTGAGTTCTTTGTCCATGGAGATCTCAGAGATGTTTCTACCTAATTAGACATCTATAGACCATTTTCACACTCCATTGGATGATTTCCCTCACTCAATTGAGTGAGAGGATCGTCTCTGAGTTCAAGCGAACTCAAATTATGTTTTTAAAGAATTCGAAGCATATTTTCTTAATTAATCACCAAATGCTTTAATTTTTGTGCTCCTGAGGTTCGTTGTGACCTTAGGAGTCTTTAAGACTATTCCAGATCGCTTCATGGAATTTTGAGCTCCAGTTGCTCATTTCTGAGTTCGGAGCTCCGACGAGTCATATTTGCATTTCAGCCCTAGATAAGTGCCAAGAAGCTCCATAATGAATCTATAAGGCCTAAGGATCAAGGATTAGTGATTTATTATGTGTTTTGATGATTAATAACCATCCCTGATCGTCATCTTGTCCAACTTCGACGAAGTTGGAGAGACTAATTTGTTGAGGTTTTAAGATTGATAACATATCCAAAAGCATGAGTAGAACCTAAGAAACTTATTTCAAGTGTTAGAAAGGTCTACAAACTCTTCCTCTGATCTGTCAAACAATCCTTATTTCAAGGTTAGGCGACGGATCTGAGAACACCTCTAGATCTATCAAAATACGATTTTGAGATGATGGATTGATTCTGGAGAATGAATTGGATTTATTTAGACCTTTAATTTAATCAGCAAAGTTTTGAATGTGAAAGTCAACTTTTGAGCCTGTTAGGTCAAACTTGAGTCGAATTTGAGGAATTAGAGTTTAAATCTCTGATTGAGTGGACAGATTAAGATCCTGGAATGATTTAGAATCTAATATAGGTGATTTAAATGTGTCTTATTGATGTTTAATTGAGGTTTAGCCTACTACGCACTTTGGGTTATTTCTGAAACCCAACATTGCTCTTAAGCTACTTCTTGAGATTTGATCACAATTCCCACCTAGATCTATTGTTTTTGACCTCCTGAAACTATTCAGGTTACTTCTTAATATTTTTATCTCTCTATTGGATGAATTCGAGCTCAAATCAGAGCTCTAAAGCTTCTAGGTAGAAGCTTTCAAGCTTCTGCTTCTTTCTGAGTCCTCTAGACTCTCCTTCTCCTCCTGAACACTGTGGAATACCTTACTGAAGGCATTCAGGCCCTCAGCTGAGAGCAATAATCTCCTCTATAGTTCAAAAGACCTAGAACCCTTCACTGCATGCATATTCCAGCCACTGCAAACAACCATGATATATCCCTAAAATAAATGGACCAAACATGATTCGAACACCAAATTAGTGTTCAATTAGGTTGAGCTTATCAAGAGCTCTCGGTCGAGCTTTGGAATTCCTGATTTGGCCTAGCCAATCGGCTGGAATCTTCATCTGAAGTTCGGTTTGGAGTTGTTGCAGAAAGTCCCACCTCGGGGAGATGCTGAGTAGCACCGTAGTATATATTATTTTTGTGCCCCCAGCACTTCAATTGATAGTGCTGGGCGCACAAAGTGATCATGTTCTCTGAGCCGTGTGGGCACATGACTGTGCAAGTGTGTGCGTGCGTAGGTGTATGCCTGTGTGTGTGGGCTCAGGAGTGGGCGTGAATGTGAATGTGAGCAGGCCTGGTTGGGCCCAATACTATGCAATGTGAAATAAATGAAAAAATCTACCAATTAAAAGAACTATGCTTATGCTCAAGTAGGATCTGGTCCCACCCATCAGGGTGCTATGTATCCTCGAACGAGCTTGGGCTGCCCATTCAAAACCTAATTTTTATAATTGAGAGGAGTAAAATGGGTTAAAGTTGGTGAAATTTTGGCTTAAGTGTGGAAAGCATAATGCACAGTGAAGTCATAAAGAATAAGAGAGGAAGAGTTAAAGAAGAACTTAAGAAGAGAAGAGAAGAAAGAGAGGAAAAGCTCAAGAAATTAAGAAGTATAAAGGAAAGGAAAAGCTTAAGAAGAGGAAGAGCTCGAGAGAGCATTAGAGTAGAATAAATGAGGAGGGTTGAGAAGAAACAAGAAATATAAGAATGAAAACTTAAGAGAGAAATCATACGTCTCTTTCATGCATCAGAAGTCTAATTTGTCCTTTTAAGTCATCTAACTCTATTTTTCAGACATCTGAATCAAGGCTGGAGTTATACTTGATATAGTTTGAGATTTTAATATTGTAATAGGCATGATAATGCTTGTAATTTCATTTTAATTCCTTTTATTTTGTTATAAACATTGTTCTATTTGGTTTTCAATAAAAAAATATTTCTTGTAAACTCATTTCTTCTTCAATGGACTATTGCATGCTTTTATTGTTAAATATATTATGCAATTATTCATGTGCTTAAATATATTGTAATTATAATCTGATTGATTGAGTAGTTAGTAATTTATGCCTAGGGATTAATGGTGAATTAAGCCTACAATTATGCCTCCCAGTGAATGACCTGGACTCAACCAGTTAAAAAAGAACTTCAAATCTAAAATGTTAGGCTAACTTGACCCTATACTACATTTCTGACATAAAATCGAGTTAACCTAAGTTACATTCTTGTGCAATTAATTAAGTCTAGTTAACTTAATTAGTTGTGTTGAGAATTAAACAACCATTTTAATGGTGCCATTGCTGGCGAGGTAACTATAATTTATATTCGCCATTATTTGTAAATAAATTCTTTTACTAATTAGCTTTGTTTTGTTTTGTTTTTGTCTTCTTTTCAAGGATATCTTTGCGGGTATTCTCAGGAAAGGAGGCGGGTTTTTCTGTTTCTGTTTCCATATTCCCATATACATACCATTGTGAGTATTTCTTTCTTAGTTTTTAGTGTAGTTTGTATTGTTGCATTTAGTTAGAGAAATTAAAAAAATATAAAAATATTCATTCTATCTGACTAGCAGCAGCATGTTAAGCATACACTCCTAGGAGTGAATTTACTTGCTAGTAATATATGCGATCTAACTCGGGATTTTCTACTCTGTTATCTCACATTAGCGAGAAAACACGTGGAAAAAACCCTGTGTAGATCCCTGCCTTTGGAATTTAAGCAAGACCACATAATTTGATTGAAAAGATATAAAAAGTGGTCACATTTACTAAACTCGTGACATATATCTATTTGCAAATTGCATGCGAGTTTTTATCGTACATGTCTGTTGCATGCTATCGCATACACAATGCGATCACTAGAGTCACACGAGTCTATATTTTCTAACTCTCCTCTTTGAACCTCATAGGGTTTTGGTCGAAGATCAACAAGTCTGTCTCACTACTAGAGCCCCAGGGAGCAAGTAGTGAGCGATCTCGATCCTGGACCTTAGACCTTTGAGCCTTAAGGATACGCACCTGCATAGAACAATCTAGGACACGTATTTTGAATTGATACTATATTTGTTTGCATTAAATCTATTTTCTGTGTATTCTAGGATTCTTCTTTTCCTTTGAAAAGAAGAAAAACCTGCTTTTGCATTGTTTTCAGGTGGAGATGCCACATAAAAACCTGAGATCCCTTCTTTTGGTTAGGTGGAGATGTCGCCTTTTGATATTCATGAGGCACTTCTGAACAAAAATCTACAAATGCTTGAGCAGAACCGCCAAATCAATCTATTGATAGCTCTCCAGAATTTCCATAACCTACAAACCCATCCTCCTCCTTGACCTGAGGTGGGTTTTGATCCCCCTGATTTCCCGAATCCACCTCGTCCTAGGCCTCTACTTCGAGATTACTATAATCCATCCAATGCACAAGTAGAGCCTAATGTTAGGATTCCCGTTGGGAAAAATGACCCAGAATTAAAGATAAAAATTATAGGTCTAATCCCACACTTTCACGAGTTTGCATCCGAGGATCCATTCCAACATATCGAAGATCTAAAAAATCTATCACAGACTCTTGGTCCTCGAAATCAAAATCGGGAAATCCTACTCATGAAGATGTTCTCCTTTAGCCTTAAGGATAAGGCTGCCTACTGGTACAGAACAATCGCATAACCTATATCTACATGGAACGAACTCGAATCTGCATTCTTGAAGAAATTCTTCCCTATAGGTCGCACCAACGCATTAAGGCGAGCCATCACTACTTTTACTCAGAATCAAGGAGAACCAATTCATGAAGTGTGGGAATGCTTTCATGAATTACAAAGGAAATGCCCACATCACGACATCCCTCGTTGGCAACTCATGCATATCTTTTATTATGGATTACAAGAAGGCATTCGCAATCTAGTCGATGCCTCTTGTGGAGGGAACTTTCTGAATTGCGATGCAGAATCCGCCTCAGAACTGTTTGAAGGGATGGCGGAAAACTCTATCAATAATGCCTTAATGTCGTAATTCATGCGAGGAAGCCCACATCAAAATCTGCATCCAAACTCGCATCAAAAGGGCATTCACGAGATTGGGAATCTGTCCAGTTCTAAGGATTTAGAGATTATTGCAGAAAAATTGGACAAAGTTGATATCGTAGCGAAGCATCTCGATGAGGTTCGAAACATGATGAAGACTCTTACACCTCTACTTGCTATGTAAAATCCCATGCGTTTACCTATTTCGCAAATTCTCACAGGGAGGGAATTTGTGAATAATCTGGATTCTAGATATCCATCTTCATCGGGTTTTCTATCTACTCTTACACCAACCCAAGTGATGGGAACACCATCATGAGCCATAACTAGCTTAGTTTGATCAGATTAAGTCAATAAAAGCTCCTACATATCTATCAGAAGGTCTTAAGGGCACAAAACATTTATTTGAGAGGAAGACAAGAATACAAGGTTATTTCTGCAAATTTACCATTCTATCACAAAAATAGAATAACTACAAGTTTTCTCAGGGGTTAAACAAAGGTCAAATGGTCTTAAGAGTTTAACAAGTGGGTTAGAACAGACAGAAAAGGGTTTTCGCGCGTTTCACGAATTAAATGACTTCTGAAACCCTAAAAATATATCTGCTTAATTAACTGAGGTTTTGATCAAGATAAAATTCACCTAGACCCTCTAAAAATAATAGAAAAATATTCTCTAGGGTTTGGTACCTTCAATTTGACCATTGGAACCCGTTTTGACCCAAAACAAAGTTTCAGACAGACATTTGGCCTAATTTGGGTAATTATGCAAATTATAAAGTCAAACTAGGTCAAAACCAAAATCCAACTTCACCATTGGATTCCTTAGGTTAAAATTAGGTTTGTACCAAAATTTGGGCTCAATCTCAAATCAACTTGACCTAATTTGCAATTTGGTCCTATCTGACTCTTTTATCTCACACACATAACCCTAACTTTTGAATTCTTTACAAACAGGTCCCCAACTTTGTCGTCTCCTTTTTTAAATAGGTCCCTAGCACCATGAAATCTTAATCCTACAACTCTAGCGAGCTTGATTTGTCATTTTCTCCTTGATTTCTTGATGAATCCCTCTCAGATTTGAAAGGGAAGTTTGTCAAGGAATTCCCTTCCTTTTGAGCTAGATCCTAAGCCCTACAACTTTCCCAATCTCTCATGCGAATGCATGAGAGATTCAGGTATCTTTTAAGCTCCCATCTGCGGTGAACATTCTAAGTTTGGAAGCTTGGCTTCCAAGCTCAAATCGTCCCCCAGAGGCCGATAAAAGAAGCCCAAATGCATACCGTCCATCCCAAGCTCGATTTTGGTCGAAAATTCCCCACATTCCTCCTTCCTATTCCGACCGAAAGGCTCCTCGAAATCCGATGATTTCTCCCAACCTCCCTTGTCATCCATCCGTAATACCAACAGCGGATTCATCTTCCTCATCTTCCTCCGCATCACGCCATACCAGCAGGTGTCCCTCCCTCCGTCTTCTTCCCTGTTTCCTTCTCATCGGAGTCACCTTCTTCCCCAGCACTGACCACCCTGCAACCGACGTTGCCTCTACTCCTCGTCGTCAACCAACTACCTAGATAAGTTCCCTAACTCCTCTACTTCATTCACACACCAACCACACTCCATTTCGACCACTATCTCACTTGCACGCTCCCCATCTTCCACCTTGCCAGCGTACCTCCGGCGAGTTTGCATGGCCACTACGCTCCACCAAATTGGCCACCACTCATCCCTACACCTCCACCTCGATCCCAGGAGCAAAAGCCCTAACTTAGTTAGGTCGATTGTCCCTCCTAACCACCTACCGAACACTTCCATCGCCGCACTCACTTCCTGACCTTGCCCTATGCACACACGCACTCCCACAACACACCATCTCCACCATCATATTCTCCACACTCATACGAAGCTCCTGAACTTTTTTAATAGGGTCGAAAGGCCATTTTGTTTGTTTCAGGTCTTCAGGTAATCTCTGCCATTAACGAGCAAGTTCAAGCTCGCTTGAAGCTTGCTTCAGGTCTCGCCTTCCCCAAGTCTCAACTCTAGCTGCTGCCAAGGATTTCTTGATCCCTGTGTTCGACCTCGGATTTCTTTCAAGCAAAAATCTTATTTGTTATCAAGTGATTTCGACCTATACTACAAGGCAGCATTTATAACATCGATTTCGCTCGGCAAACATTTTGGCATTGTTGCCAGGGAGCAATGCACAACCTTGATTTCTTGATTGCAATATCTCATTTGATACTAACTTGCTCTATCTCTTTTGATTGCGATCTATTTTAGGGGGATTCATTAGAGCAAGATCAGCCGCACATCAGAACACTCCAAGGGCAGGTAAAATCCATCCAATTTTCCCTAAGCCCCTGGTTCTGAAAAAGCTAAAAGAAGAAACAAATCAATTAGGTTCAACTTGCATTCTATTCTTAGATTAATCATCAAGTTGCCTGATTTGATACATTCTGTTTAGAGAACATCCAAACTCTGATTTGTGCACCTACTCAGGATTTAAGGTATCTACGCTATCACCTTTTTGCTTAAGCCCTAGGTACCACATTTGGACAAATTTGATTTAACCAATCAGAGCCAATTAGGGTTTCCAATTTAGGGTTTTAGAGACACACTTGCTTAATCAAGAATTAACCTTCCCAAACAGTGTGTGCCTAAGCCTTGGTTAAATTGATCTATTCAAGCAAACCCTAAAATCAGGCTCCTAATTTCATTTGAACACTAAAAGAGGGACCTAAATTTCTCAAAGGACAAAATAGGTGAAGTTGACCCACCTTGTTGGGTTAACCAATCTTCAAATTAGGTCACCTTGCACAAAAATATCTTAAAGTTCAAGTGAAATCATAAAGCACCTGTGCTCTTAATCTAAAATTGGCAGAGTTAAGAGGTCAAGTCCCCATTCTGGTCTACCTGGATCCTCAATGACAAAAAAGGTCGAGTGGGGGAAACCCTGTAACCCGTGGGGCACTCTACCGTGTAGGGGTGTTCGCGAGACTCTCCCTTTCTGGCTGCTCAGGTAATTCTCAGGAGAACAACTTTATGACTAAGGGGTATCATCTACCCCAAACTTCTATAGTCATCCAAAATTTTTGGGTGTCTTAATTGGGTCCATCACCTGCTATCCCTCATCTACTCCATCGATGCATGTTCGGGAGGAGGTCCTTAAGACCACCCTTGAGGCCTCCATTAGTCATTCACTCTCGTCGAGGTCGAGCTTCAACTTCTGTGTTTGTGCAACAACCTGATCACATTGACATATCTTCTGATTCAAAACCTACTTCCCCTTTATCAGCTATGGATCACCAAGAAGATCAACCTATCCTTGAGCAACAACTCCATGATTTCTGAAATCAAATCAATGCCATCATCAACCCACCGCCGCGTCCTCAAATACGAGATCACTATAATCCTGCAGCGGTGGAGATCGAACCCCGAATCAACATTCCTGCAGGAGGACCCGAGGTGGATCTCAAGCATAGCATGCTTCATATGACCCCAAAATTTCATGGCTTGAACTTTGAGGATCCTTTCCAGCACATCAAAAACCTAAAACATCTGGTCCACACTTTTGGGGTAGATGTACAAAATCAAGACGGATTACTCTTAAAACTCTTCTCATTCTCTCTGGCTGACAAAGTCGCTCACTGGTTTCAAACTCAACCACACACGATCAACACTTGGGGAGAACTTCAAACCGCCTTCCTGTAAAAATTCTACCCCACTGGTCGTACAAATACGATGCGGCACCAAATCATGCACTTCTCCCAAGGAGTGGGAGAATCTTTACATGAGGCATGGGATCATTTTTTGGATCTCATGCATAAGTGCCCCCATCAGGGAGTTCTGAAGTGGGAACAAGTCTATTCCTTTTACCATGGACTCCGTGAAGACATCAAGCTCTTTGTCATTGCAACCTGTGGTGGTAGCATCATGGGTCAACATGAGGACACGATCTGGGAAATTCTCGAGAACAAGTGTGAGAACTCCTTAAACAATGAGTCATTGGGTGTGTACGACCGGATGTCCGCCTGTGCATTGACAAACAATCGGGGGGTACACAAATCTCGAGGCCTTTTCGCATTCGTTGATCTGGAGTTGGTAGCTAGTCAATTGGATAAGGTCTCCATTATTGAAAAGAAGGTGGATGACATCACTCGTCATCTACACAAATCCACCTCTGCACCTCAAAGCACATACGCACACCCGCCCATTGGAAGGGAGGCTGCGCACAACATCTACCACTCCCCGGGGATGGATGCATATTCACCCCCGTCTGATTTGGTTTTGGAGGCAACTCCAGGTTAGCCCACCACAGTCAGGGGAAATCTGAACCCCCGTACCCTGATTATCTCGGAGCCCCTCAGACCTGCAAGGATCTCCATGCCATCTAGAATAATCCATTCTCCAACACTTACAACTCTGGATGACATAATCATCCTAACTTTTCGTGGTCGAGAAACAACCCGAATCCAAGACCTCAATTTCAACCTTGACCACAGACTCTGCATCCTTATCAGCCCACCCAACCAAAGTCCACTCAAAATTTCCAATCTGGACCATCTAAGGAAGATCAGACATCTTTTATTCTTCAAACCTTGGTTGACATGCAAAAATAGTACAAAGAAGAAATCACTGAACTTCGCAATCAAATGACCCAGCTGGCAAATTCTCACCATCTTGGCACACTTCCTTCCCAACCTCTACCACATCCTAACAACATGTTGACCCAAAAACACATTGTAAACCAAATCCAAGGTCAAACATGTTATACCCAATACGGTCCAGCGACTCATACCTGCGTGTTTTCTCCATCCACCTTAGCTGAGCCAAAATACACCATAACTTACCCAACCCCACCCCCACAGCAACAGCAAGGTTCGATTTTTCCCCATCCACCTCCCCACCATGATTGTGCTATGATCAATATTTTGAAAGAATAGAAACCCATCCCTAAAGATAGCCAATCCATTCCCCTATCCTAGGTCATATCTCACCTCCACACTAAAGGATTGTCAGAAATTGATATAACGGGACCTTTTAGGAATGCATGAGTCACGATTCCACTACTTGACATCCTTACTCTCAACCCGACCACATCAAACTTACCAAAAAAGAGATGGAAGAACAAACACTAGGAAAGGTAGTACTGTCTGAAGATATAAGTGCCATAATCCAAAACAGTCTCCTCCTAAGAAATTTGACCAGATCACCTCGCTAATTCCTTGCAATATTGGTGATACAAACTTCATGTGGGTTGTACTGGACCTGGGCGCTTCAGTCAACCTTATCCCTACCACCCTATTCGAAAAATTATGGATTGGACAGCTAAAACCCACGCAAGTCACTTTGCAACTAGCTGACCGAACCCTGACCACACCAATTGGGATGATAGAGAATGTGGTAATAAAAGTTAAGGATTTCAGCTACCTAGCAGATTTCCTAATTCTTGACATGGAGACACCACAACAGATACAGGATATGCCCATGATTTTGGGAAGACCATTCTTGGCCACTGCAAGAGCCATAATCAATTGTGAATCAGGGCATATGACAATTGCCTCCGGAGATCAACATGGTGAGATTAATATTTTTAAGGCAACAAAAAAAAATGCTTGACAAAACAACTAGGTTTTATACAGGATCTCATGACCATATCCTTAGTAGAAAACCTAGAACCTAAATTGGAAACCTTTCACATCCTAGATGATGATCTAGTCGAGCACAATGACATGAGCACAATGGAGGCTTTCACATTTGAACTTGAAGATATACCCAGGAATGTCGGGAAACATGGTGACAAACCAAATTCAGAGTCCATGGATATGGAAACATTTCATTTTAAGGATTTCCCAGAATCATGCTTGGTAGATACTGAGAGTAGCCTCCACCTAGAATATGAATCATTTACAGAATTTGAGCTACATGATCCAAGAGGCACTTTTCAAAAGTTCACTTTTGACTGGAAGGAGAATTATAGTAAAGATTCACTGAAAGACCCGAGTTATGAGTCATTTCTTGAGACAATCTCACATTCGGCAGAAGACAATCACATTGACTCACTGAGGATTGATCTATTAGGCCACATAGCATGAGAGGAACCACACATCTAGGATCCACTAACTAGATCCATTTCTGTTAAGCATTGGAATCACCACGATCCTATTGTAGAACCCCATGACCACTATATCTTCCAAATGATTCCTCTGCAAAAACTCAAGAAAGATCATCCAGAAATGAATCAGCCTGACTTGTATCTGAGACATTCTGGAATGACTCTCCACCATGCTTTGATACTTATCTGTAGCCATCCAATTCTCATCCATCACGATCATATATGCTCTCAGATCATTTATGCAGCCAATCACATCTCCCAGAGCTTATTGCACTTGGCTGATGGCGTTAAACTCAGTGCTTAACGAGAGGCAACCCGTCATCTTCTTGAAAAACCCGAAACCCTTCTTGACACATCCTATGCTGAACTCATATTGCACTTTACGATTCATCCATTAGAATAGCCGACTCCACCTCTGGTATTTCGTACTAGAGCTTGAAGTCGTCCGCAACAGTCATCCCAACCCGTCCACCCACCTAAAACCTGTTCTAATGTACGATCTAAGCTGAACTCAAACCCACTTAATTTACAATGAGGACATTGAAAATCGTAGGCATGGGGGGGTATTAAAGTGCAAAATGCTGTGAGAATCACTTCACAAGAAAGGGTTTCATCAAAAAAAATTACATATTGTTATAAAAAAAGGGAGGTTGAGGAAAAAGAAGAGCCATTTTTGAAAAGGAGGAAAGAAAATTGAAATAAAAAAAAAGGGAAGCACAAAGGAAAAAGAAAATTGAGTCTCTTAGAAACAATTTGGAGCCTACCTACCTTTTAGGTTGGATTGAATGATGAATTAAGACCTGAAAGGCTAAAACATAAGGGATTAGTGGCGAATACCGACCTTAGGCCTCTTGGATCTTTATTGGATTTAAACATTTATGTACTTGTCAAGATGCGGATTAATCCTCAAGAGGTTAAGGAAAATGCAAAGCTTATGTATTAGGTCTAAGGCTTAGGGATTATTCAGCCTCGTTAACTGACCTTTGGTTTGCGGGACTTAATAACTTAAGCATCCTAAATCACACATAGGCTGGTTCAGTGCGCTCTAAAAATAAAACCATACCAAAAGGCATTTAATTTGTTCTGAAAAAGGTTTTAAGATCTAGATTAGGAGCGGCTCGAAAACACAAGTTGATTTAGACTAGTTTCCGACGTGAAGAGGTGAGAAATTCCCCTCGAAGATGCACAATAACATATTGTCTCCTTGGTACGTGTTTCCTAGGATATCTAAATATCCTACTAGGGGCTTGTAAGCACCTTATGCTGGTTCAGATGCCATGGGTGGCATTATCACGAAATATCGACTGTTAGGGTCTGGATTTAGCTATAGAATGCCATGGGTGAGATTATCCTGAAATCTTGAAAGACAGGGTTCTAGGGGTTGCCATGGGTGGTGCTATCTCGAAGCATCGATTGCTAGGGACCTTGCGAGGATTGATGGTGGGGACAAGGAATCCGATATAGATCGTGTTTAGGGCCAATCCGAGGACGGATCTAAGGAAAAATATTATGAAAAGAAAAGAGAGAGAAAGCTCTCCAAAAATCAAATTCTCCTTCTATGTCTCTCTCAAAAGGCACTGGCAGACTGAACCAGACTAACCATGTTTCAAGCACGGGTGCTTTAACCGCGGGGTCCAACGAACCTTAGGATAGTTCCTGTGGGCCTTAGAAACCTTCACGAAAGACTAAGGAGAAAGCTAGTCAGGTCTGGATCTGGGCTAGTACTTGACTACCACTTGGCCTATTGTGGGTATTAAGATCTGATTCCTAGAGATGCAGCCTAGTCAGGCATCTTGATGGATAAATCCGACCTAAATAATTGGTTCGATTCAAATGGTTTTGCTAAGGGACTAGCAAAAGATAGGCATGGGGTTATGATGGGAACACCATCATGTGTCATAACTAGCTCAGTTTGATCTAATTAAGTCAATAAAAGCTCCTACATATCCATCAGAAGGTCTTAAGGGAACAAAACATTGATTTGAGAAGAAGATAAGAATACAGGGTTATTTCTGTAAATTTACCATTCTATCACAAAAATAGAATAACCTTGGGTTTTCTCAGGGGTTGAACAAAGGTCAAATAGTCTTAAGAGTCTAACAAGTGGTTAGAACAGACAGAAAGGGTTTTCATGCGTTTCAAGAATTAAATGACATCTGAAATACTAAAAATAGATCCACTTAATTAAATGAGGTTTTGGTCAGGATAAAATTCACCTAAACCCTCTAAAAATCATAGAAAAATATTCTCTAGGGTTTGGTACCTTCAATTTGACCATGGGAACCCGTCTTGACCCAAAATAGTCTCAGATAGGCATTTTCCCTAATTTGGGTAATTATGCAAATTACCCAGTCGAATTAGGTCAAAACCAAAACCCAACTTCACCATTGTATTCCTTACATTCAAATTAGGTTTGTACCAAAATTTATGCCCAATCTGAAATCATCTTGACCAAATTTGCAATTTGGTCCTGTCTGACTCTTTTATCTCACACACATGCCCCTAACTTTTGAATCCTTTACAAATAGGTCCCCAACTTTATTGTCTCCTTCTTCAAATAGGACCCTGCCACCATGAAATCCTAATCCGATAACTCAGATGATCTTGATTTGGCATTTTCTCCTTGATTCCTTGACGAATCCCTCTCAGATTTGAAAGGGAAGTTCGTCAAGGAATTCCCTTCCTTTTGAACCAAATCTTAAGCCATACAACCTTCCCAATCTCTTATGCAAATGCATGAGAGATTCAGGTATCTTTCAAGCTCTCATCTTTGACGAACATTCCAAGCTTGGAAGCTTGCCTTCCAAGCTCAAATTGTCCCCCAAAGGCCTATAAAAGAAGCCCCAATGCATACCGTCCATTCCAAGCTCGATTTTAGCCGGAAATTCCCTACATTCCTTCCTATTTCGGTCGAATGGCTCCTCGAGCTTCGATGATTCCTCCCGACCTCCCCCATCATTCGTCTACAATACCAGCGGTGAATTCATCTTCCTCGTCTTCCTATGCGTCGCACCACACCAGCGGGCATCCCTCCCTCTGTCTTCCTTTCCGTTTCCTTCTCACCGGAGTCACCTTCTTCCCCGGTGCTGACCACACCGCAACTGGCATCGCCTCTACTCCCCGTCGTCTGCCAACTACCTAGATAAGTTCCCTAACTCTACTTCATGCACACACCAACCACACTCCACTTCGACCGCCATCTCACTCGCACGCTCTCCATCTTCTACCTCGCTGAGGTACCTCCGATGAGGTCACACGGCCACAACGCTCCACCAAATTGGCTGCTGCTCATCCCTACACCTCCGCCTCAATCCTAGGAGCACAAGCCCTAACTTGGTTAGGTCAATTGCCCCTCCAAACCACCTACCGAACACTTCCATCGCCGCACTCACTTCCCGACCTCGCCCTACGCACACACACACTCCCATAGCATGCCATTGCCACCATCACATTCATCGCACTCATACGAAGCTCCTGAACTTGTTTAACAGGGCCAAAAGGCCATTTTGTTTGTTTTAGGTCTTCAGGTCATCTGCACCATTAACGAGTGAGTTTAAGCTTGCTTGAAGCTTGCTTCACGTCTCACCTTCCCTAGGTCTCGACTCCAACTGCTGCGGAATCATCCCAGGACCAGTTGACCACAGCTTGACCACGAATTTGATAAAGGAACGGTTGCTGCTAGCTACGCGAAGAAGAGGCACTATCTTTAGTGCCACATCGAGCACGGCAAAACTCTAAACAGCGCATAAATTGAATTTGTGTTGTAGGCTATTCACCTCAACACAAGGGGGTGAGGTCCCCTCTTACCCGACACTGCCTTGCCCATGACACATGCCCCGCAAGCCTAGCTCTGACCCGACCTGCCTTACTCGTGCACACCTCAGTTGCAACCCACACCCGCAACCCTGGTCTCAGGTGCGCTTAGATCCGAATCCAATTGCCTGGTACTGTGCAAGGCCCTGGGAGGGTGGATCCCAAAGAGAGAAAGAAAGAGAGAGCATGGGGGTTGGGGGGGTTTTCTCTAAAGATCAAAGGCTGACACTTAGCCGTTTGAAGAAGAAACCCCCTCTATGTGTGAAGAAGAAGAGAAAGAAAAGAAAAGCCAAAGCAAAGAAGAAAGAGAAGAGGAAAAAGAAGAAGAGAAGATCGGTGCTTCCCTAGGATTATAGCACCTAATGCTTAAGTCAACTGATTGGCCTGACCATCGACTGATGCTATTGTTGCATTGATATTACTATTACATTATTTAAGATATTTGAACTTATTTGTGCTTAGGGGTATTGCTGATTCAAATCACCATTTTACCCTAATCTTTTTTCCTCATTGACATTTGCTTTATCATATATATCATTCTTGCTTGGATTTATTGTTATACATTGATAGAATTGCAATCTTGAGAGTTAGTTGTTACTTGCTCCCTGTGTTCAACCTCGGATTTCTTTTGAGCATAAATCTTATTTGTTTTCAAGCGATTTTGACCTATACTACGATGCAATATTTATAACATCGATTTCACTCGGCAAACACCAAGGAGGGACCTTTGTCCCACAATCTTTCCCACCTCTTTCCCCACTTCCTATTTTTGTAGAAAACATGCCATATCCTTATGATTTAAATGCCATTCAGGGATTTACACCAAGATCAAATCCATATTCGAATACCTATAATCCTGGATGGCATAATCACCATAATTTTTCTTGGTTTGACCATTCATAGAGACCATATTTGACTCAGACCAAGAAAAACCTGCCTACGTTGCTATTTCAGCAACCAAACACGAGGCCAAATAGAGACTCGTAGCTCGATCAGATTTTGCGAGCTGTGAATGACAGCCAGCGACAGAATGCTGAAGCTCTTACTAAAGTCTAATGGCAATGTTCGGTAGAACTGGCTGACCTTAGGGGCCAAATCATGCAGTTAACTGAGTCTCGTCAGTTAGGGGCCCTTCCATCCCAGCCAGTTCCAAACCGTAGGAATATCTAGCAGAGATTTCACCCAGGAGGTCAAAATCCGAATCAGGGTCAAGTCCACTTCCTTAACTAAATACCCCTAAATCATATCCAAATCATAATCCACCCCTGCGCCTCCCGACTATGAGTATCCAAATCTATAGCAATTTTTTTCGACTCAAGGAGACCAGCCTTTACTCTCTAATCCATCTTTCCAGGATCAAGCATCTACATCTTCACCAACTTCTTCACATGCGGGTATTAACTCTGTTACAACCCACCATGGGACTTCCACTAGGGATCCAGTAGATCCACAAAACCTATCCCAAGACCCTAGTACATCTAGAACTGCCCCTGTTTCTACACCTGTAAGAGGTGATGCACCTAATCCCACGAATACCACTAATTCACAAGATCAAGGTAATACCTCAGTAGAGCAGGAAATCCAAGTCCCCTTCCCAGAAGCTCTGAAGAAATCTAGGAAACAAAAACAACCTGTTACGTTAGATGAAGACTTGATTAAAATTTTTGAATAGGTACATATTAATATCCCACTCATAGATGCTATCAAGCACATTCCGACTTATGCGAGATTTCTTAAGGAGTTGTGTACTCCTAAGAGTAAGTCGAGGAAAGGAAGCACTGTAGTACTCTTTGAGCAAGTGAGCTCTATTATTTCGAGTATGCTTCCTTTGAAAAAGAAAGACCCAGGTTCTCCATCTATTTCCTATATAATTGGGGACCAGTGCTTTAATAGAGCCCTCCTAGATTTAGGAGCATCCATCAATCTGATTCCTTTTTCTTTGGTAGAACATTTCAAAATAGAAAATCTTAAGTCTACCAGTGTGACATTACAATTAGCTGATAGATCTGCTAAGTCACCTAAAGGAATGTTGGAGGATATAATTGTAAGAGTTTGGGACTTTTATTTTCTTGTGGATTTTATTGTACTTGATATGGAAGTACTCGAACGCATTAAAGATATCCCGATTATTCTAGGGAGACCCTTTTTGGCTACTGCGAAGACCAACATAGATTGTGAATCTGGAAAGATTGAGTTTAAATTTGAGGAGAAGACAATTAAATTGGACATATTTAGAGCTTCTCGAGGATTAGATTTCAAATGGATTGAGGAGATTAGATCTATTTCTGTTCTTGAGGATGGCCTTAGTTCTTTAGAACTAGAAAACACGTCTTTTGATATCTTGTACCCTCAAGATGAAAACCCGTTATCAAAATTTGCACTCAATCCTGAATCTGAATCACATGACTCATTTTAATCACTTTTTGCAATCGAAAATCCTGTCCCAAGTTTTGCTGATCTGACTCCTGTTATCAAATTGAAGCCATTGCCTGATACTCTTAAATATGTCTATCTCAAACCTGATCAAACATATCCTATAATCATCAATTCCCATCTATCTAAATCACAAGAATCAAAATTGATCGAGGTTTTACGAGATCATAAGAAGGCAATTGGGTGGACTCTACACGACCTTACTAGGAATAGCCCCAACTACTATACTCATTGCATCTATATAGAAGATGGGGCACGGCCTTCAAGAGAAGCTCAAAGATTTCTAAATCTGAATTTAAAGGAGGTCGTAAAGAAAGAAATAATTAAATGGCTAGATGCTGACATTATATATCCTATATCCGATAGCCCTTGGGTGAGTCCAATTCAAGTGGTACCTAAAAAGGCAGGACTCACCATAATCTAGACCGAATCTGGAGAAACCATTCCCACACAAATTGATAATTCATAGCAGGTTTGCATCGACTATCGCAAACTCAACACGGTTACAAAGAAGGATCATTTTCCTTTGCAATTCATTGATCAGATTCTTGAGAGATTAGCTAGTAATAGGTTCTTCTATTTTTTGGATGGTTACTCTGGATACAATCAAGTTGCAGTCCATCCTGAAGATCAAGAGAAAACGACTTTCACCTGCCCCTTTGGAACCTTTGCTTTCCAAAGAATGCAATTCAGGCTTTGCAATGCACCCACGACTTTTTAGCATTGCATGTTATCCATTTTTACCAAGTTGGTAGGTGAATATATGGAGGTTTTTATGGATTATTTTTCAGTCTTCGGGGAAACATATGATATTTGTCTGGATAATTTGTCGAAGATTCTCAAAAGAAGTGAATCTTGTCCACAACTGGGAGAAGAGCCATTTTATGGTTCCAGAGGGCATTGTACTTGGACATCTCATATCTGAGCGAGATATCCAAGTAGATCGAGCCAAGATCAATCAAACTTCAAATCTTCCAATTCCTGACTCGATCAAGGGCATTCGATCTTTTCTCGGACATGTTGGTTTTTACAGAAGATTTATTCTTGACTTTTCAAAGATTGCCAGACCACTCACGAACCTCCTCACAAAAGACATGACTTCTGAGATGAGTGAGGAGTGTATATTTGCATTTGAGACATTGAGAGACAGAGTTACATAGGCCCCCATCCTGCAACCTCCCAATTGGAATTTACCAATCGAAATCATGTGTGATGCATTTGATTACGCAATTGGAGCTGTTTTGGGACAGAAAATCGAGAAAAATCCTGTAGTGATTTATTACGCTAGTAAAACCTTGAATGAAGCACAAAGGAATTATACGGTTACTGAGAAAGAATTGCTAGCGATAGTATTTGGATTAGAAAAGTTCAGATCTTACATCCTTGGATCTGGAATTATCGTGTACTCTAATCACTCAGCAATCAAACACCTTCTTTCTAAAAAGGACACGAAACCTAGGTTGAACAGATGGATCTTGCTTTTGCAAGAATTTGACCTAGAAATTCATGATAAGGTGGGATGACAGAATGTCGTTGTCGACCATCTTTCCTGCCTACCTTATGAGAATATCGAATCATCTCCTCCAATTACATAACATTTCCCTCATGAACATCTCTCAACTGTATCATCTGATCTTCCTTGGTATGCAGACATCGTCAATTATTTAGTTACACATCAATTCCCGCCTGACTGGGACAGGAATCATAAATCACAACTCAGATTAGAAGCCAAATACTATTTCTACGAAGATCCGTATCTTTTTCGACTCTACAATGATCAAATCATCAGGCATTGTGTTTCCCCTTCTGAGATTGATTCTATTCTATCATTTTGTCATGACTAGGCTTGTGGCAGTCATTTCTCTGGTCGTAAGACCGCTACAAAAGTTTTGCAGTGTGGGTTTTATTGGCCCACTTTATTTGCAGATTCATAGATGTATTGTAAGGCATGTAGTCACTGACAAACTCTTAGTAACATGTCACGCAAAGACATGATGCCTCTAAATCCAATTGTTGTCTATGAAATCTTTGATATTTGGGGCATAGATTTCATGGGTCCATTCTCATCCTCTTCTAGCTTCGAGTATATTTTACTCGCAGTTAAATCGTAGCCGTACCCACATGCACAAATGATCATCAAGTTGTTATTCCTTTCATACAGAGTCATATTATCACTCGTTTTGGGGTACCATGTGCCATCATTTCTGATGGAGGATCCCATTTTAATAATGCCCAATTTAGGAACTTAGAAAATATGGGGTTACACATCGTATTGCTACACCTTATCATCCCTAAACCAATGGGCAAACCGAGGTCTCTAATCAGGAGATCAAAAAGATCCTTCAAATGACAATTTGACCCGATAGGAAGGATTGGTCTTCCCGTTTAGATGAGGCTTTTTGTGCTTATAGGTTGCCCACAAAATACCAATAGGCATGTCACCATACAGACTTGTTTACGGGAAACCCTGCCATCTTCCCGTAGAAATAGAACATAAGGCCTATTGGGCAATTAAAGCCTATAATATTGACCTCGCGAAGGCTGGTGATCACCGTAGAGTGCAGCTTAGCAAACTTGAGGAACTCCGACATGATTCCTATGAGAGTTCAAAGCTGTATAAGGAAAAACTAAAAACCTTTCATGATAGACACATTTCTCGTAAATCTTTCGTACCTGGTCAGAAGGTGTTGCTCTTTGATGCTCGTCTTAAGCTCTTTGCTAGTAAACTTAGATCTAAATGGATAGGCCCATTTATAGTTGTTAGAGTCTTCAACAATGGAGTTGTCGAAATCACTAAACCCAACAAGGATCAACCCTTCAAAGTCAATGGTCAATGTCTTAAACCTTTCTTAGAAACTCATGTTTTGGGTCTTGTTGGAGACTGCTACACTCTCCAGTAATCCACTAGGGTTTATGCCTAGCTGAAGGCATAAAACTTAGCATCCACCTATACACACCTTGTATATAGCTTTTTCCTGCTTTCCACACTTTTCTCTACCTATTCACTTGAGTCTGTACCTAATTGTCACTTCTTTATTTGTCTTACCCTTCACTTAGTCCGACTGACCACTTTGACTTAGGTCAAAATAGAAATCGTCTGCATAGAGATCTTTGGTCTCCTCTATCCAACTCCTTTCATTACCCTACACTAAGTGTAAATCTTTTTTCACCCTTCTTATAGTGAGGACATTATAATATTTCAGTTTAGGGTGGTGTGAAGTGAAAATTTTACTTTAAGTGTATTGGCAGATAAAAGTAAAAATTTTAAAAATTATATACCTATGAAAATTAACAAAAAAATATATATAAAACAACAAAAATAAAAAAATAAAAAAGCTAAAAATTTGAAAAATTCATAAAAATTTAAAATTTTATAAAATCATAAAAATAAAAATATACAAATATAAAAATTAAAAATACATAAAACTATAAAAAATAATAATAGGGGGTATAATTTTTCTTAAGAAGAAAAAGAAGACACAAAAACATATATATACATATTTATATTAGTAATTAAAAGCTTAATTTTTCTTTTAGGTCAGAAATAAAAAAAATATATATTTTGTAAACAGCATTTATAAGAGCATTGAATCCGTACTTGGACTTTTATTTAAATGCCCTTTTCAAAACATGTATTTGTTTTGCGAAATTTTTGAACGGGATTTCTTTGAGTTAGAGTTTGAAACCCTAAGGATCTATTTTTCTGTTCTTAACCCTGAAACAAAGTAACTAAGATGTATTAACTTCTTAAGACTTGAATTTTGGAATTAAATTGTAACTTTCTTGGTCAACTAGACTAAGTTAATCCTTTTGCTTTTTGAACATCTATTTTTACTACCAAGTTGAGTGAAAAGGCTAGATACCTAGAGTTAATTAAGTAAAGAGTTGGTAGAATTCTTAGCCATAAGGTCTATCAGGCTATAGGTAACTTAATCAACTAGGGACATTCAGCTAGACTTGGTGAGTTGCGTATTGACAGATCCTGTAGGAGGATACTAATGGTTTAAGGGACCTGAGAGTGAATGGCTTTACTGTCGAAGCTATGGTTTGAGAGCTAAGTAACCTAACCGCCCAAAATTCACACACATAGAGTTGTCTTGTTGGCATCTGAGACTGCGGAAACACAGAGGTTAAGAGATCAATTCTGAATCCTCTTTAGTCCAAGGATTTCTGCAGGGCGGCTCTTGAAAGAGTGAAGGATGTGCCACTCACCTAGAAAAAGGATATGGAGTATTATATTAGTAAGAAAAATGAGGAGAAAAATGAAAAAAAAAAGAAAAGAAAGAATAAATAATACACCCTGTAGTTAAGCATCTCGGTACAAATGGATGCTACCCTTTCCTCCATCATATAAAAGAACACCTCGCTACATATGGGTGTTTGATCCTATAGAAAAGAGTTGAAAAAAATATGGAGATAAAAATTAGGAATAAGAGACCCAATGGTCCATCGGGGAGATATACACAAAAAGTGTTGACCTCGGGATAGAAAAATGGTGAGGAGAAAGCAACCAAATCTGAGTAAGGCCAAGCCAAAGGCTTGAATTTGAATAACCTGGATTGGAAATTGATGTCTTAAGATCTAGATTTTTGCAACTTCGAATGCCTTTAGGACAATTCTATTCACGAGCACGGATGCTTTAAAATCATAGCTACCGAACCTTTGCATTGGGTAGTGAAGCCTAAGAAATTGGGTTTTGAGGACTAGTAGCTGAGGCCTAAAGGAGAAATATCGACAAAACCCTAAGTCTAGAAGTCTATCCTTGGTGTTGTGGGTTGACTGGTTAGGGATTTTACCATCTCTAAGCTTGGTTAATAAGGGTATCTAGTTAATTTACAAAAGTTAGGTTGATAAAAATTAGATTTCACAAACTTAAAGATTAACTTAAGTCTGTTGAATTTTTGACTTAAAATTTAAATTCCAATCTTGGAGTTTTATTTCCTTAAAACATCTTGACCTCTTAGTTTCTAGGGTTGAGAACAAATACAGGGAATAAGTGTGTTTTCTGAATTCTAATCTTAAGGAAATTCCCGATAAAAATTTTGTTTTTAACGAGTACGTATTTTGAGAAGTGTTTAAGCTGTTGAGTCTTAAGTAAAGAGATTCCTGCAAATGCTTTGCATATTTATGGATATTTATTTAAAATATAAACATTTGAATATTTAAAAAAATTTTGACCTAAGCATTCCGCTATTTAGAGTTATTTATAATTATTTAAAATCCCTGGTGTTTAAATCATCATATTTCTTAGTTAATTTTACCAGAGACTAGCAAAACTTTGGCTGGGGGTATGATGAGAGACTCATCATTGCTCTTAAATATCCTTAATTAACTATTTTCCCTAGTTAATTAGCTTGGAAAATATCTATTTAGGGTTTAATTATGATATAAGGGATAATATATTAAAGGACCATAAAATAAGTTAATAATACTAAATTAAATGTCAATTAATGTCATTAATAATTTAAATAATAATTTAGACTCAAATTATAAATATTTAACTACCCAATTAATATTTAATTTAACATTATAAATATTTAATGCTAAGTATGTAATAACTTAAGTAACTTAATTAAATAAATAAAGTTAAAAAGGTCAAAAATGTAAATTATAGGTATATATATAATATTTATCTAATTTATAATCATATATAAAAACTTGAAAAAAGAATTATATTAAAATAAGCCTTGAAAACCTCATATTACATTTTAGTCCTTAGGTTTCTATTTTCATTGAGTCCTTTTATTTAGTTTAGGTCTTTAGGAATTCTTGCGTTTAGGTCCCTGTGACCATAGCATCTTCTTCCTCCTTTCTTCTCCATCTTCATCTGCACTAACGGCTACTGTACGTCGGTGACAACACCATCGATCACCCGTTATCATGCGCCTGATAGCCATCATCGCCGTCACCATAGCTCTGCTCATCCTCTTGTCATCCGACGGTTCAAATGAACCTTAAATCCTATTTAGGTTTAGGAGTTAACTTGACTGGCGTCAGAGACGACGCCAGTGGTTACCTTGCACCTAGATGCTTTCCCATCCAGATACATCCCACTCTACCTTCACTGCGACCTATAAATATCTATCCACCTCTCTGATTTGGGCGGTTAGCTCCCTACCTCCCTCCCCCAACTGTAGCTAACTAATAGGCTATTTCTTCCTACTCCGGTGACCTATCTCCGTTTCCACGCACTTCCTCCGATCACTTCCACCATCTGCCAAGCTTCACTGTCCTCCACCACGTCTCCTGGAGAGGTAGTGACGACGAACACACCTCCGCACTCCACGAATGCCTGCCGGACTTCTTCCTCCTTCCCTCTGATTTCCTCCTCTGTTACGACCTTTGACGGAGTTCCTTCTGCCCCCTTCATCCATGTAATAGTAGGTTAGGTAAGTTAGAGTAGGTTAGGGTAGTTAATTAGGTAGGTAGTTAATTGTAATGTTAGATTTTCTATCATCTTCTTTAGCTCTGGTGAGCTTCTTGAGCTCGTTTGGAGCATTCTTTTGTCTTTTTAATTCACTGATCAGACTCCACATTCTTCCACGACCATTTCCAACTCATTGATTTCATGATTGTATCACCTACATGCCTAAACCATCATACCTCCACCGGAGACCTCTGATGTCCATGGCGGAGGTAATCTGGCTGAGAACACATTCACTAGGGCCCTTCATCACCTCTCCACAACTATAGGGCCCTGATCTTGTCTTCAATTTGTTTAATTATCACTTATATGAAGAACAACTAATTCCAACCTCAATCTCTGAGTTCTTTGTCCATGGAGATCTCAGAGAAGTTTCTACCTAATTAGACATCTATAGGCCATTGTCACACTCCATTGGATGATTTCCCTCACTCAATTGAGTAAGAGGATCATCTCTGAGTTCAAACAAACTCAAATTATGTTTTTACTAAATTTGAAGCATATTTTCTAAATTAATCACCAAATGCTTTAATTGTTGTGCTCCTGAGGTACCTTATGACCTCAAGAGTCTTTTAAGACTATTCCAGATCAGCTTCTTGGAGTTTTGACCTCCAGTTGTTCATTTCTAAGTTCACTAAAGCTCTAGCTTCAGCCCTAGATAAGCCCCAAGAAACTCCAAAATGAATCTATAAGGCCTAAGGTTAGGAATTAGTGATTTATTACATGTTTTGATGATTAATAACCATCCCTGATCGTCGTCTTCTCCAACTCCGGCAGAGTTGGAGAGATTAATTTATTGAGATTTTAAGATTGTTAACAGATCCAAAGGCATGAGTAGAACCTAAGAAACTTATTTCAAGTGTTAGAAAGATTTGCAAACTCTTCCTCTGATCTATCAAATAGACCTTATTTCAAGTACAGGCGACGGATCTGAGAACACCTCTAGATCTATCAAAATATGATTTTGAGATGATGGATTGATTCTGGAGAATGAATTGGATCTATTAAAACCTTTAGTTTGATCAGAGAAGTTTTGAATGTGAAAGTCAACTTTTGAGCCTGTTAGATCAAACTTGAGTCGAATTTGAGGAATTAGAGTTTAAATCTCTGAATGAGTGGACTGATTAAGATCCTGGAATGATTTAGAATCTGATATAAGTGATTTAAATGTGTCTTATTGATGTTTAATTGAGATTTAGCCTACTGCGCACTTTGGGTTATTTCTAAAACCCAACATTGCTCTTGAGCTATTTATTGATATTTTATCATAATTCCCACCTAGATCTATTATTTTTGACCTCCTGAAACTATTCGGATTACTTCTTGAGATTTTTATCTCTGTTGGATGAATTCGAGCTCAAATCAGAGCTCTAAAGCTTCCAGGTAGAAGCTTTCAAGCTTCTACTTCTTTCTGAGTCTTCCAGACTCTCCTCCTCCTAAACACTGTGGAATACCTTATTGAAGGTAGTCCGACCCTCAGCTGAGAGCATTAATCTCCTCTGTAGGTCAAAAGACCTAGAACCCTTCACTTCATGCATATTCTAGCCATGGTAAACAGCCATGGTATATCCCTAAAATAGATGGACTAAACATGACCCGAACACCAAATTGGTGTTCCAATTAGGTTGAGCTTATCAAGAGCTCTCGATCGAGCTTTGGAACGCCTGATTTGACCGAGCCAATCGGCTAGAATCTTCATCTGAAGTTCGATCTGGAGTTGCTGCAGAAAGTCCCATCTCGGGGAGATGCAAAGCAACGCCTTAGTATATATTGTTTTTGTGCCCCCAACGCTTCAGTCGACAACACTGGGCGCACAAAGCGATCATGTTCTTTCAGCCGTGTGGGTGCGTGCATGTGCACGTGCCTGTGCGGGTGTGTGTGTGCACAAGCATATGCCTGTGTGCGTGGGCCCGAGAGTGGGCATGGATGTGAATGTGAGTGGGCTTGGTTGGGCCCAATACTGTGCAATGTGAAATAAATGAAAAAATCTACCAATTAAAAGAACTAGGCCTGAGCTCAAGTAGGGCCTGGTCCCACCCATTAGGGTGCTGTGTATCCCCGAAAGAGCTTGGGCCGCCCATTCAAAACCTAAGTTTTATAGTTGAGAGGAGTAAAATGGGTTAAAGTTGGTGAAAATTTGACTTAAGTGTGGAAAGTATAATGCACAGTAAAGTCATAAAGAATAAGTGAGGAAGAGTTAAAGAAGAACTTAAGAAGAGAAGAGAAGAAAGAGAGGAAAAGCTCAAGAAATTAAGAGGTATAAAGGAAAGGAAAAGCTTAAGAAGAGAGAGCTCGAAAGAGCATTAGCGTAGAATAAATGAGAAGGGTTGAGAAGAAACAAGAAAGATAAGAATGAAAACTTAAGAGAGAAATGAGACATCTCTTTCATGCATCGGAAGTCTAATTTGTCCTTTTAAGTCATTAACTCTATTTTTCAAACATTTGATTTCAGGGCTGGAGTTATATTTAATATATTTTAGGATTTTAATATTGTAATAGGCATGATAATGCTTGTAATTTCATTTTAATGCCTTGTATTTTGTAATAAACATTGTTCTATTTGGTTTTCAATGAAAAAATATTTCTTGTAAACTCATTTCTTCTTCAATGGAATATTGCATGCTTTTATTATCAAATATATTGTGCAATTATTCATGTGCTTAAATATATTATAATTATAATATGATTGATTAAGTAGTTAGTAATTTATGCTTAGGGATTAATGGTGAATTAAGCCTACAATTATGCCTCACAGTGAATGACCTGGACTCAACCAGTTAAAAAAGAACTTCAAATCTAAAATGTTAGGTTAACTTGACCCTATACTACATTTCTGACATAAAATTGAGTTAACCTAAGTTAGATTCTTATGCAATTAATTAAGTCTAGTTAAGTTAATTAGCTACGTTGAGAATTAAACAACCAACAAGTGAGTCTTCCTAATCACCTTCCAATCCCCTCTTCCTTTGGCCGAGTACGCAGTGATGTAGGTAAAGAATATGACTAGCCAAGGATGGGAATTATGTGGTGGTAGGGTAGGGTATTTACAAGATGGGAAGGTGGGTGGTTATGGTGTTTTTGGAGGGAAATGAAGGGGTGTGTGGATATTTTTGGAGGGAAAAATGGGAGGAAAATAAAGAGGTGCCTTGGTTTTCCCTTGAAAAATACCTTCTAGATGGTGTTGATTTTGGAGGGAAAAATGAAGGGCTAAGATGGTGTTTGGTGGTGATTGAATGGTGGATGTAATAAGGAGGGTGGTCAGCCATGAGGAGTAGGGTAGGAGGTAGGGTTGAGTAGGAATAGCTACCTTGAGCTTCATGGAGCAGAACTTTAACTGAAGTAGACCTTCTATGAGCTCAGCTACTAGCTTAGCTAGCTAGTTCTTTGCTAGTAGCTATGTTGAGTAGGATGAATTGAGTTGAGCCAGACTCAACTAATCTAGAGTTAAGGAGAGCTGAGTCTAATATGCCTAAAGACTTCCTAGCTAGCTAGGTTAGGTCCAGTAGTTATGTTAAACTAGGTTGAGCTAAGTTGAGTCTTCATGAGCTGATAATGAGCTGACATAAGTTGGTTGGGGACTCTTCAGTTGACTTAGCTAGTTGAGGACTAGTAGCTAAGCTATGTTGAGTTGAGCTACCATGAGTTGGGAGGAGCTACAATGAGTTGGATCTAGCTGAGATGAGCTAGGTTGAGCTAGAATCCAGTTGAGATGAGCTGGATTGAGTTGGGATCCAGTTGGAATGAAGCTCTATATTCTTCTTATTGGATTTTACCTTTCACATTGCCAAGGTTTAAGTGATTTTCATAGTGCAATCATCCCTAACAATGAAATGAAGTGTATTCAAACATAAAACAATGCAATGCATGCCTAAACCTAAAATGCAAGTGAATGCCTAAATGTAGTTTAATACCAAAATGCATTGTAGAAAACCTAGGAATTAGGTGTGATTTTTAGCCTAAGAATGATGATAAACTGATATTTATTACACCCTCATGCTTATCCTTTTGCTAGTTCCTTAACAAAATTGTTTTACAAAGCGGTATTAGGGAAAAACTAATTTTTTTTGTTTTTGAGAATACTTTTACAAGACATTGGTTTATTTGAAAAGTAAGGAAGGTTCGGGATTTGTTTAAGATAAAACATCAGGATTTATCATTGGATCCAAAGGTTAGCGCAAAATAGGATCTGTGTATCTTCCCAAGAATTTAACAAATTTACCCTGTCAGATTGCAATTATCCCGTCAACTATTTTCATAGTAAAAGCTTCCTTGACCTAAGAAATTGATCCAGAATTTGCATAACGATGAAAAATCAAGTGTCAGTGCTTAGTGGGTGGCCAACACTTTTTTTTTTTTGAAATTATATTTGATGTTTTTATTATTGTCTCCCCCCTGCTTAGCCTTAGATTAACCTTAACAGAATTGTGTCGGAATCCTTGTCCCCATTATCGATCCTCGAGAAGTCTCTTGCTCTGATGCTATAAAAGCACCATCCAAGACAACTCCGAGAACACTACAACCTGACACCTTGTGGCATCGTGAGAGGAACTCCCAGCGAATCCAAACTCTCGCTTTGATACTTTGGGATAATACCGTCTGCGACACATGAACAGCAAGATATGCTTATGCACTCTGTATATAGATATGGAATATAGATATGAAGTAATCATCGAGGGGGTAACATGTTGGCATCACTTCCTCAAAGAAGATTTTTCTCCTTCTCCATGGTAGGGACTCATCCAATCAAATTTGTTTAAAGTTTCATCTTAAGTTAAACATAGAGAATTATTAATTTATGTATTTTTGGATTTTTTGTTTTTGTTGGTTTGTGTGTGTGGTGATAGGTCTACTTTAGTAGATGTTAATTGTGCCTAAGAACAATCAATTCCAAGATTAAATGGGACTTTAAGTATATAATACATTGGAAAATTAGTAGAGTCATGATTTAGTATTCCTGCATAATTCTTTGATGCAAAGCATGCTGCATATAATTAATCATGTGTGTACTTATTGCAGGAGATAATTCAAAATAACATCTTACAGATAACGTTAAAATTATGAGAACTTTTGTTGAGAAAGAAAATCAATGAGGGGATCTTGTTAAAATAAGAAACATAAGAGAAGATTCATGTTTGTTTTCATCAATTTCTAAAAATAAAAATCTCGTTGAATCTCTCTTTTCAGATGATTTCCTCTTGCCTTGTTAATCTCTCTCTTTCCTCTTTGTTCCCCTGGAACCACACTAATTATTCTCTCTCTTATTCTCTCTCTCATTCTCTGTCTATAATAGTCACAGGAAGGAAGATGAGGGAGGATATCCTTCTCCTCTACATGGAGGTGAACACCACCATCCTCTTCCTCCTCTGACCATGCCTCATCCATCGACCACAATGACCAATAACCCCCACCACGTCTCATTCTCGTTTTCGCCATCAACTACATTCACCACCGTGGCCACTCACTACCACAATCATTGCGAGTTCCTCTTAGTATTGCACCTGTCCTTGTCACCTCCATCCTCTTCATCCTCAACCACTACGGCTTCAAGAAGAACCCAACATCACCGGCGTTACGATGGTGCCGCAGTAACCCCATCATTGGATCCACCTCAAGCACAACCTCAGCAGCCTCCTCTTAATGAGCACACCGCTCTCTTCATAACGCCACAGCTGCCTCCGTCGCTCCAGCCACTGCAGTAGACATCCACCACCGGTCAACTTCTAGTCGTTGGTGGCCAGAGGTGACCACCTCTAGCCAATAGCCCTATGCCACCCTCACCGTCATCCTTTCATCTTTTAGATGCACGTGGCAGCAGTTACCCCTCATCTCCTCAGCCCACGATGACCTTCGGCCACCACTGTGGCCGCTGTTGCATCGAAAATCATCATAAAAATATCGCATTGTAGTATAGAGACAAAAATTGAATCAACAATATTTAAAGTTATAAGTACTCGAAAAATTGTGATTTTCGAGATCATTTGTAAGGAGCAAATATGGAATTCAATCACTAGTCTCAATAATAAATAATGAGCACAATAATTACTAAAAAGATATGCAGTGAATAATTCTCAAAAATATATTCAATAAGAAATCAATGGGGCAAAAAGAATAATTAAAGCCTAAAAATGGTGATTTGAATCACCAATTAAATCCTCAGCTAGGCACATATCCCGAGGATACTCAATATCTCAATGTTTTAAAACAAATCAAATGTTTCAATAGTGTTTCCAACCACTTAACCACGTCAGCACAACATGTCCACTTTAGAGCCAATATTCCAACAGCATCCAAATCAGACGTCGAACCCTAAGGTCAGACGCCTTAAGTGTTCAAAGCAAAGCACAAAGCCTCAGAAGAAATTCGCTAAGTATAGAGGCATGCTTACACACGCCTTGAGGAGCAACAGTGCAAAAGCCTCCCCCCTCCCTCCTTAGAATCTCTCCTCTTTCTCAAATCCAGACCGAGTAATCAGATAGACAGGTAATTGGGTTATCGAGTCATGAGCAGTGTCCAGACCCACGAGCAGTGATCGCAGGTAAGGAGTGAAGGCTAGGGTGAGCGGGGACCTCACCCCTGTGAAAGGCAATGATCCTACAACACAAAGTTAATTTATTTGGCTTTCCAAATTTTATGCATACGATGTGGTACTAAGAGTGCCTTCTTCCTTCGTTGCCTTCATGCGTAGCTGTAGGGGATTGAGGCATCAAATTAGAGCTGCTCTTAGGATGCCTTTATCCAATTGGAGTCGCATCTACCTTCGCAAGGTGAATTCACAACTATAAGATGCGAAGCCATGGTTGGAGGTGAGCAGGTTGTGGTGGGAGAAGGTAGAGAATCAGTGGCAGCGGTGGAACTTCGATCTTAACTTGAAACATAATAGAATGGCCTTTTGGCCCAATTAAAAAGCTCAAAGGAGTTGCCGGAGCACGACGAATGCAACGGTGTTGTTTGTGAAGTGTGACGAGGTATGTGGTGGTCATGCAACGTTAGAGAGGGCATGCGTGAGGTGTGGTGTTCGACGGGGGTCTGGAGTGAGTGAAATGCCCAATAGGTTGAGGGCTTTTATTTATGGAGGTGAGACAAAGGTAGTGGTGGTGGTAGCGTAGTGATTGGTAGCGTGTAGCAACCGAACGAAGCTCACCAGAGCTTTACCAGTTGCAAAGAAGACAGAAAGGGAGAGAGGTGTATGGTGCTCGAATTAGGTTCTTAAGGACATAGACCTACGTTAGGGAGAAAGAGGAAGAGAATGGCCTAGTTTACTGGACGAAAGGGGAAGGATTTCACGTCAGCGTGTCTTGTTGATCACAAGGAAGATGAAACCTCTAGCGATGAAGAGGGCGACAAGGAAATGGGGAGTGCGCCTCCGCTTTGACAAGCGAGAAGTGGACAAAGGTGAGGGATAAGGAGGTTACCAATTTGGTCGTTGGGAGGCTGTAGGAGGACAAGGGAGGATGGTCATCAGATCGCGGCAGAGGTGGTCGAAGAAGAGGAAGAAGGGGTGTTTTGGCCTATAGCCAGGCTTAAATTGATGTGGGAAGTTCATAGAGCTTTTATTGGGCTCAATTGTGAGCTCAACTTGGAGAACTTAACCAAATGGGTCACGAATTTGGTGACTTGGGTTCCCTGATTTTTGCAAGCTCGTTATGGCTCTAGGATCAATCATAGGATTCATGGGCTTGCTCAAATGATTCCTCATGGTCTGAACACCAATCCCTCCAAATTTAGAGGGATTTGGTGCTGAGATATTCTCTCTTGAAGCTCGGCTTGATGGGTGTTCACACGACAATGGTGACAGGGACCTAAATGTGAAGATGACGAGAAAGATAGGGGGTAAATGTAATAAACTTGAAACCTAAGGTTTTAAATGTAGAAGCAAAGTTTCTAAGGGCTAAAATGCAAACTAGGTCAAGATGGATTTTAATTGGGCCTAAATTTTGGTATTGACCTAATTTGGAATCAAGGAATCTAATGATGAACTTGGATGAGTTTTGATCACGTTTGACTGGGTATATTACACAGAAGCCCAAATTAGGATAGATTCTCGTCTAAATCTCTATTCTAGGTCAAAATGGATTCAGATGGTCAAACTAAAGTACCAAACATCTTAGAATATTTTTCAATGAATTTTCTGAAAACCTTTCCGATTTAAGTGGGGTTGATAATTAGGCTTTTAAGTCCTGTTTTCATCCTCGAAATGCGTGAAACCCTAATTCTATCAGTGTGAGCTCACTTCTTGGTCTCCTATGTTCATTTGACCCTTAATTAACTCCTGAGTAATCCCATGGTTAATCTGCATTTGTGATGTGCTGTTAAAACAATAGAATTAACCCTATTTTCTTGTCTTCTCAAATCAAATCAGAATGGAATTATGGTCCTCAGGCGATCATTTAGGAGCGTTTATCTCTAGATTCCGAGTAAATTAAGCTAGTTATGACAAATGATGGTGTTACCATTAGCCTCCGCCAATCTTCTTCTTCTTCGTGCTTCTTCATCTTCTTCTTGTTCTCCTACATCGATGGGGGACCCAACATCTTCCTACATGAAACCACCCCCTCCGACAACCTTAGTTCTCCCCATCCACATGCCCTGTGCCGACCCAAGCACCTACTTGCTGCCGCGACCTCCAGTTCCTTCTCTCGACGTACGACAGTAAGCACATAGCAGCAACAACCCACTGCCATAGCCAGTTCCTCTCCTCTTCGATCGGTCAACATCGACCACCGTCTCTCATGCCGTCACTACCCACATGTAGCTCTTGACCATGCTGACTTCGACCAAGCTCCTCGATTCTCGTCATAGCCTTATGAGCACGTAAGGTAGCGAGGAAGAAGTCCTCTATTGTGGGTTATATTACTTATTACATTGAATGCCATTGTAGGTTTTGGATTTTTGGTTTTGATTATTTTATTGAGGTGGAATTGCATACATAACCCTTGCATTATTGAGTTATTATGTGTCTTCTTCTTATCAACTTATCTTGCACTAGAATTTGATGTGGATCTCGCATTTATGATCGGGAATGATACATATTTATGATTTTATCGCATTTATGCCTCCCTATGGATATGACCTAACTCTTCTGGCTAGTTTTCATTGATAAATATTTTTATTCAAGATTTTTCCACCACGTGATTTATATTACAACGACGTATTTTTCTGACATATCTGATTCAGGCGAAAAAGCTCCGATTATGTAGGATTTTTGACACTTGAGTTTCAAAAGAAATTCAAATTTATAGATCGATAACTAAGTCAAGTACTATTTAAACTGCTAGATAGAATCAGGGCCAATTGGTTTCTTCACAGGTTAAGGAGGATTTCTGTGGGAGATACACTTGATCGAATCTAAATTTCTAGATTTGAAAAGTATAATCAAAGGATCCTTGGATTCATCCTTAGGTGTTGTCAAAGATGAAATCCCATGTGTACCATTATTGAAATAAAGTCACAACCTTGGTCTCGTGTTTTGAAATTCGTCAAAATGTTTTTTGAATAAATGTGATTTTTATGATTTTTATGAAAAATGCATGCAAGAAGGAAGAAATTTTTTTATTTTTGGGTTATGAAAATCCTAAAAAGATCAACAAAATTTAAAATGTACCCTCCCATGCTAAAGGTATGCAATGTCCTCATGCATAAGGAAGGTAAAAAGATATCACCTGGGTGAGAAGAGGTCGAAGTTAGGATAGTTAGAACTTGAGAAGGAAATGAAAAAGGAAAGTGGGAAAAATGTTGGGTTACCTCCCATCTTGGGCTATCTTTTATGCCTTTTCAGCTGGGCGTAGTGTGTAGCAGGACTGGAAAATCATGGAGGTAGTTGGATACTTGAAGGCCCTCATTAATCATTTCTTCCTCTTGGTCCCCAAATTGATAGTTGAAAATGAGGGGATAGGAATGAGATGGATAAATGGAAACAAAGCTTGAGTCTGGCCAGGGTTTTAACTTTGGCTGCAAGCCAAGCATGAGGGGATTAGGTGGAAGGTCCAAGGGAGAGTGGAAGTTAGAGTGGTTGGGGATGAAAGTTGGAGGTGAGGTTAGGGTGGGCAGGTAAGGTGAAATCAGAGTGGGGGGTGGTAAGTCAAAGAGAGGAGTAGGGTTAAGGCATGTTCCCAATTATGAAGTAATCATTGTGTCTTCGACCACTTGGTCTATTTCAGACTCCAAATCATCGAAGAAATCATGTTCTAAAGTGGTCAAACCACTTGGTTTATTCCAGACTTCGAATCATCAAAGAAATCATGTTCTAAAGTGGTCAAAGGACAACAAGATTCAACAAACATTGTTTCCTCCACCAATTCATTTATTTCGGAATCTGAGTCCTTAAAAAATTCTTGATCATGGAATCTCTTAGAAGCTTTAAAAATATCTAAAGTAATTGTTTGGCCATCGCAAGTAATTTCCATTTTTTCCAAATGACAATCAATAATGGCTTTTGCAGTGGCCAAAAATGATCTGCTAAGGATGATAGGGGCATTTAATAGGGTTTTAGGTACCTTAATGTCAAGGACCAGAAAATCAATAGGAAATAAACAATTCTAGACCTTGACAATCCCCCTAGGTTTAATTGTAGATCGGTCTGCCAATTGCAATATTACCTCAACAAGTTCAGTTCACCGATCTTAAATTTCTCTAATACATTGGTGGGAATGAGATTAACAAAGGCACCTAAATCAAGCAAGGTGCAGTCAAAATTGGTGTCATTAATGACAACTGAAATCAGGGGAGCACCTGGATCTTTCCTTTTGGGAGGCAACTTGCTCTAGATCACAGAGGTTACTATCCCAAAAAGGGTTACCTTACCTAGATTTTTGGTTTACCTTCTTGGAGTACAAAGATCTTTCAAAAGTTTAGCATAGGCAGGCATATATTTGATTGCATCTGAGAGAAAGATATTAATCTCTACCTGCCCAAATAATTCCATGAGTTCTTGATTTGTAGGCTCAGTCTCTTTTTTCTACGATTGGTGGAGTTTAAGGCTTGAGGGATGGGAATGGGATTCTTGCCTTGGGAATCCTTTTCGTGTTCTGTTTCTCTTGTGTCAAGGTGGGAGGAGAGTCAACTTGCATTTTGGATAGGTGGGTTTCATGTGTAGATTGAGAATGCCTTGGATTTTGAGTTGTTTCCCTGTTCCTCAAGGTAACTGCATTAGCAGTATGATTGTTTCAAGGAGGAGGTTGGGGGGGCTGGTTTTGATTGAAACTCGGGGGTTGCTAAGGTGCTAGGTAAATAGGGGGCTGATTATGGTTTCCTCTTTGATACGGGTTCCTTTGATTGTTAGGGTTGGGCTTGGGTTAGGAGGGCAAATTGCTTGCACTTCTTTGGTTTGGAGTGAGTTTGATTTGATTTTGAAGATTTGTAACAACATGAGTCACTTCAGACATCTAATTTTGCATTCCCTGCATGGTTTTCATAACCTGGGTGTTGATATCATTTTGAGAAGGTCAGGTTGGTATTGATTTTGCCCAAAAATCCCAGGTTGAGTTTGTTTTTGATAAGGAACCTGAGTAGGAACTTTCCATGAGAAATTTGGGTTATTCCCCCAATTTGAGTTGGAAGGATTTCTAAAATACTTCTGGAGAGTAGAAATATTCTCTATTGCTAGGCCAAAGGTGTTAGAGTTTCCATAATCAAATGTCCCAGTCAATTTGGGTGTAGCCTCAGGAAAATAATTATACTCAGCTAGAATGGCACCAACATGATGCAAGTTTTCTCTTTTAAGAAGGTTAGGTGCGAGTGGGGGTGGAGTCAATTTTTGTGAGTTGATTCTTTCCTCGATCTTCTTCTGGTGAATCTGCATTTGATCGAGTCTCTGGACAATCATGTGAATATCATCCTAAGTAATAGGAATAGATTGGCTATGATTGCCTATCTCATGAACACCTAATTATGGGTTAGTATTTCTACCAAAGATGCTCATGGAAGCGTGATTAAATGAGTTTTCACTCATTTCTTTCAAGAGTTGATAGGCACTCTTAGCATCTTTGTTTAGGAAATTGCCACTGCATGAGGCATCTACAAATCTTCTTAATTGATCTTCTAATCCGTAATAGAAGATTTGCACAAGTTGCCAGAGTGGTATCTCATGATGTAGGCAACTTCTTAAGAGTTCGTGAAATCTCTCCTAGGACTCATGCAGGGATTCACCGGGTTTTTGTTGGAAGGTCGTAATAGATGATCGAAGAGCATTAGTACAACCAATAGGAAATAATTTTTTAAGAAATGCTCTCTTGAGTTGGGGCCAAGTTCTGATGGGTCTACTGATAGTTCTGAACCAATAAGCAGCCTTATCTTTAAGTGAGAGAAGGAAGAGTCACAATGTAAACATGTTTACACTACTTAAGATGTCTATCTATGCATGTTCTTAAGCATAGGATTGCATTGCATACTATAAATATTGAATAACATGAATCATCTTGCATTTAGATTAGTTTAAATAAAATGGAGGTTAATTGTCTCCTTTTATGTTCATGGACAGGGAAAACTTTTTATCGGGGCTTTGGATTGAAGATCCAACCGTACAGATGTGATCAGGGTGACGATTTGAGTTCAACGACTCCAATATCGCCTTAATCGGACATCTGTAGCATCAGATAGAGATCGGGGAACCCTAGAAGATCAAGAGCCAAGATGGTGTGAATCCGCACTTCAAACGACAAATCCGACCACACGGATGGATTTGGATCGATGATCACAGCCTAACTGCATGAAAATCGACTTAATCCGACACCTGTGGCACCATCTACATCATCCAGAAGATGGACGGCCAAAATGGCGCCACGTGGTGCCATCTCAGCCATCCAACCAGCCCTCAGGACATCACTGCCGCTCCAAAGAAGATCCAACGCATGATCTGGGCTGTTGGATCTTGATCCAACGGCCACGAGCACGCACCGCTCAAAACATCCGCGCAACCATCTCTCCTCCGTAGAGTAGTGGGTGAAGGCTTTATCGCGAGCGGGCGGCGTGCGTTCGAAACGCAAGGAGTGGGTGAGCGGTGCAGGCAAGCGGGCACAATTGACCGCTTGATCGTGATCAAACGGTCGTGCACGCGCAATTGCACTCACGCCGTATCGCACGCCGCACCTTACGCGGAATCGCACGCGGGCAGGCACGCAGAGGAGGCGGGCGGAGGTGTGACTTAAGCCGTCCCATCTCACGATCGGACAGTTGAAAGCAGCTGAACATGTGCGCGCGTTACGCACGAGGAGGTAAGAGACTACGCGCACACGCCCCCACTACGCCCACGATGGGGCTTTAGCGACGGTTTTATCTGTCACTAAAGACCCCTGATTTAATGTTTTTAGAGTTGTAATGACCAAATTGCCCCCACTCCTTACAACTATAAAAGGAGAACCCCTCCACACGAAATTCTCATTCCTTCTCTTCTCTCCCTCTCCAAAGCTCAAGAGAAGCTTGTCCCATACCCGGGATGCTTCTTACGAGATAAAGTCAATTTTTCGTCCCTCTTTCAGAAGCGGATCCCGCGACAACGATGACGTGCTGCCCCATTCCCATTCTTCCGCTTCGTCCTCCTTTGTCTTGCTCCATCCTTTGTCCAGGCGTCGTCCCTTCCGGCTTATCCTCCAAGCGACCGTCGAGGAGGATATCTCTCTCTCCATTCTTTTTATTGCTTTCTAGAATAGATTTACTACTTTCTAGAGTAGATTTACTGCTTTCTAGTGTAATCATTTTTCCGCCTTCTAGTGTAATGAACAATCTTTCTGATGATGAAATTCCATGTTCATTCTACATCTCTTTTTGGTTTTTGTTTGTAATATTCTCTCTCTCTCTCTTCTATTTATTGTAAATAGTTAGATAGTTCTAATCAAATAATTTACTTTGTGACAAATAAAACAAACGCATATTTTTTAAATCAAACGTCCGCCTCCCTGTGTTCGACCCGAGATTTCCATTCTGGTATAAATTTTATTTGTTGAACACGAGTTCTTTGCTTTCATACTACTACGACAGGTTTTCAAAAACAAACATGTTAGTATAGCAACCCGTACATTCAACAAGTCACATTAGCCATAAATCTTCCCGCACATTGTGGGAACAAGTGGTTTAGGCGAGGACTATAAGCTCCTCTAGATGGTTGAATGTATCTTCCTTAGGTAGGCCATGAAAATGCTTAATTAGGTTCAGTATAGTTGGCTTGATCTAAAAATCCCCTTCAGGAATGACCACCCCCGGTCTTTCCTCATAGTTAGAAGGATCGTAGAAATCCCTCAAAGGAATGATAGACTCCTGAGGGGGTGGCAGGTTCTACCTTTGGTTGGCTAGGTTCATGATAGTCCTAGCCAACTACTGTTGATTAGCCTGAAGTTGAGCCAATTGCTCAACCATCATAAATAGGGGATTAGGCAGGGGACCTTGATCTTGACCATTTGGCAATTCAGGGTTTTGAGGCATTTCTAGATGAGGGAGGTTAGGGATGGGGATGTTAGAATGAAGATTAGTTTTAGGTTGTGGATTAGAGGTGGAAGTAGCAGGATCTATGGGCCTATTTTGAGTGTTTTCCATTTTCTAGAAGAAAAGGAAGTAGAATGAGAAGTCAAGCGCTTGGTGCAGGGGTCGAAATCAATTGGTCCCTCCAAGTGTGGGTTCTGGGACCATCACCTGTTCATACACTTATGGAAGAATGGGAGGACTAGAGAAGGAAAGAGATGAGAGAAGAAGTGTGCACTTTAAGCAAACAAAATTCTAAGCCTATCTTAGAGTTGACTCCATAGAAACTTAAGACTTGGTTACTTGGATTATTAAAAAACTAACAATGGACAACCCTTCCTTTAATTTAACCAAACTAAGCTGCAAGGGGGGATTGGGTCCAAGCATTTCTCAGGAAAATCACTGGGGGCTTGTATAAACCCGCACCCGATCGTTTGACATGACCCCTCAACCTAAAATTAGGTTAAATCAAGGAATTGATGTCAATTGAGAATAATCTAATAAACAAGTATCAAGCCTAGTGTGGATGGCTTAGGATACTATAAGTGTTACAATTTATGAAGGGCGTTAGGGGGGTAGTTGCCTAATTATTTTTGTTTTTGTGTGTGTGCGAATTGGGTGGAAAAGTGATGCCTAATCCAAAGCAGGTGGTTTACAAGCAAAGGATTAAAATGAATGCCTTTTAGGGTTTGATAATCTTAAAATTGCTTTTAAGATTTCTCTTATTAAATCTTCAAATAAGTTTGAATTGTCACACAATCAATTGTAATCAAGTTATAATTGGTGAATGCTAATTTCCCTTAGATTGGTGTGTGACTAAGAGTAGAGAAAATGAAACCCTAAAGTTGGAATCCTATGTTGGTAACTCCTAAGAAATGAATCTCTTTCAAAATATATTTTTATGTGGTGGTCCAAACAAGACACACAACATCACCACTAGCAAGAAAATCAAACAAGGATTCTGCAAATTATTTTTTTAGGATTTTTGGAACATGTTTGATATTTTTGTTGGGATTTTTATCTACACTAGTGTCAGAATACAGAAAAGATAAATTTAGAAAATTGATTATATAGAATCCTCAAACACCTTTGAAATTTTTGAAAATTTTATATGTTGTATAGATTTTTTCAAGGTTTCCAGAAATATAAAGTTTGTCCAAATCTGACGAGTTAAAAAATTTATACAATTCGTGGACAGTAAGAAAATAGTAAGGAATTATGGTTTGACCCCTCTTCAGTCCACGAATTTTTTTATTTTTTCTATTTAGCCAAATCTTTTGAAATTTAAAACTTAAGTTTACAACTTAAAGAGGCTTCCTTGGGTAGAGTTTGAGGATTTTAGGAAGCCTTTTTAAGCTCGAACTTGATTTTTGAAAGTGGAGATAAAAGTGTAGATTTTCAAAAGTCAAATGCTAATGTAAGAAGGATGGTGGAGAATTGAAGCAAACAAGCAATCAATTGAATTTTAGGGCTCTACCACTCCAAATTTTTCTTATTTTTATAAGTTTTGATATTTTAAAGATTTTTTTGAGATTTTTTTTAGGGTTTCCAAGAATGTTTTGGTTAGGCACTTGGAAACCATGGGAAGAAAAGAAATCTTGAAGCTTTCGCTCCAAGTGAATCCAAATCCCTCTCCTGCTCCTGATTCACCCCTATTAAAATATAAACAAAAAAATAGTAATGACTCAAGTACAGCAAGAGATAGGTAAAAGTAACTAAGTCATGCCTCAGTGATGCGAAAAATACGCTGTTTGTAAATGCAAGTTTTAATCGTTGTAACACGTAAAATCTGACTAGCTTTTAAATTTGTAACCTAGATAGGGTGAAATATCTAGAGTTGTCCAAGGAGGCCAACTTGTTAGTTATCAAAATTAATTCTCTCTCTTGTTTCCTCAAATCTCCTTTTTATATTTTTGGTTTTGATATTTTTTAGGGTTTTGGAAATAATCGAGGCTATGGAATTGCAAGATTAAAATCTATGCCTAAGTGAATAAGTAATCTTCCTTTCTAAATTCACACTAGGAAAGTGCGCCTAGGATAATTAGAAAGGAAGAGTGGGTGCACTAGAAGTTTAAAAGAACTTTAAATCGGAAGCATGGAAATTGAAAGGCAACAAATCTTTTTGTATTGCTAAGTAGGATAGAGTCACATGTAGAGGAATGCTTATTACAAAATAAAGAAAATAGCTAATACAAAAAGAGAGATAGAAGAAGATAGAAATCCTCCAAATGAAGCTCGGGATGATCTTCGCTCCAAGCTCAGTAGCTCCTAGGCTTGAAGAAGATGACGTCTTGCTCCATTCCTAGTTGATGTAGTGCTCCAAAGTACTCCTTTTCTCCTCCAAGGGTGGACATCCACCACCTTAGCTTCTCTCCTACCTATCCATCCTCCATTGTATGATGCTCCTTGGCTTTGGACCAAGGAGGAGGAAAGAAGATGGCACTAGGAAGACAAGGGAGTCTTCCTGATCACCTTCCAATCCCCTCTTCCTTTGGCCAACTATGTAGTGATGTAGGTAGAGAATATAGCTAGCCAAGGATGGGAATTATGTGGTGGTAGGGTAGGGTATTTATAGGATAGGAAGGGGGTGGTTATGGTGTTTTTGGAGGGAAATGAAGGGGAGTGTGGATATTTTTGGAGGGAAAAATGGGAGGAAAATGAAGAGGTGCCTTGGTTTTCCCTCCAAAAATACCTTCTAAAAGGTGTTGATTTTGGAGGAAAAAATGGAGGGCTAGGATGGTGTTTGGTGGTGATTGAATGGTGGATGTGATGAGGAGGGTGGTTGGCCATGACGAGTAGGGTAGGAGCTAGGTTAGCTAGCTTAACTAGTTGTTGTTAGGAGAGGATAGGATCTAGGGTTGACTAGGAGGAGCTGTCTTGAGCTTCATGGAGCTAAACTTTAGCTGAAGTAGACCTTCTTGGAGTAACTTTAGCGTAGCTAAACTAGACCTTCTTGGAGTAACTTTGTCATCATGGAGCTTCATGGAGGAACTTTAGCTTAGCTAGCTAGTTCTTTGCTAGTAGCTAGGCTGAGCAGGATGAGTTGAGTTGAGCTGGACTTAGCTAGTTTAGAACTAAGGAGAGCTGAGTCTGATATGCCTGAAGACTTCCTCGCCAGCTAGCTAAGGTTCAGTAGCTAAGCTCAACTATGTTGAACTAAGTTGAGTCTTCATGAGCTGATAATGAGCTGACCTGAGTTGGTTGGTGACTTTTCTGCTGACTTAGTTTAGCTAGTTGAGGACTAGTAGCTAAGCTAAGTTGAGTTGAGCTACCATGAGCTGGGAGTAGCTAGAATGAGCTAGATCTAGTTGAGATGAGTTGGGTTGAGCTAGAATCCAACTGAGGTGAGCTGGATTGAGCTGGGATCTAGTTGGAATGAAGCTCTATCTCCTTCTTCTTGGTTTCTACCTTTCACATTGCTTGGGTTTAAGTGATTTTCATAGTGCAATCATCCCTGACAATGAAATGAAGTGTATTAAAACATAAAACAATGCAATGCATGCCTAAACATAAAATACAAGTGAATGCCTAAATGCAGTTTAAAACCAAAATGCAATGTAGAAAACTTAAGAACTAGGTGTGACTTTTAGCCTAAGAATGATGATAAACTAGTGTTTATCAATAATCTGCATAGCATGTCAGGATACATACCATCTGACTCAACAAACAATTAGGACATATAACACTAACACAGACCAAAAACTACACAAACCTTAAAGCATATAGATTTCCAAGACCATACTAGTGGCATACAACAAGAGTTCACATTCCCTAACAACACCAAAGACATAGAGGCAACCACATCATCCTACATAGTACATCGAAAGGAAAACAAGCCAGAGAATCACATGTTGTAATCGGTACCCACTTGTCAGTGAAGCCAGGCTATAAGTTGATCATGGTCTCAGCCATGTGATCTGGATGAGTAAGCTTCGCAACATAGTAATTGATAATTTTTTGCAGTAGGGTCCTCATATTGGCAACATATTATGGGGTTATGAGTGAGGTGGGATCCATGCCATGTTGGCATTTACCACCACTAGAGCTGCTATTAATGGATCCTCTCCTTAAAGAATTTGTTCTAAGTAGGGGTGGATTGCTTGGTGGTGGCATACTTGTTTTTGGATTGGTTGGTGGTGGGATCATTGATGTTGGTCTATGTGGCTCATTAATCGAAAAAGGGTTAGACAAAGATTCAACTCCATTAGATGCAAAAGCCAAGACAAAACCTGAGGGCTACAGGTAGGCTAGCATATGCCATATTAAGATCAAGGGCACTAAAGCGTTGAAACCCAAAAGGGGGTGATGGAACTTCTTCTTGGAAAGAAATGGCACTTTGATGATGGTCTAAAACCATAGATTGTGAGGACTGGCCTTGCCTTCTAGGGGTGATGGTGGTGGTGGTGGTGTGGGATCCTCTAAATCAAGGTTATCATCAACATTCAAACACATGGCATGCTCCATAGTAGCAAGTTCAGACCCTAAAGAAAAGGCCTATCCCTTAACTTCTTGAATTTCTTAGGCAATTGTACAAGATGTGAGAAGTCATGTTTAGGTCACCCATTTGAATCAAGCTATATATGGTAAAGGTTTAGATTTACCTCATCCCAAACTAGAGGTGTAGAGGCAACAAGTACTTTGGATGTCGAACCTAACTCTCACCTACTCTTACTCCAAAGGGTCTAGTGAAGATGGAATTTCATTTTCAATGTCTTCCACCTTGTCATGACTGATGTAGACACAATTATTGAGGGTAAAATGCCTATTCATGCATGTTCATAGGCTCAGATTTGCATTTCATGTTATAAATATTGCATAGCATGTATCATTCTGCATTTAGAGTAGTTGTATATAATTTACATTAATTGTGTCCTTTTCATGGTTAGGAGAGAAGGATATTTATTTGGAGCCTCGAATTGACGATTCGACCGTACGGATCTGATCAAGATGACGATCGGAGTCCAACGCATCAGAAATCGCCTCAATCGAAGTCCCGTAGCACCATATGCAGTTTGAGAAAGATCAACAGCCAAGAGACTAGGTGACATAATTTGGAGCTTCAAATGACAAATACGACTTCATGGATGGATTCGGGTCGACGATCGTAGCCCAACGTGAAAATCGACTCAATCCGACATCTATAACAGCCCTTACAATGAAAAGATGGACAACCCAGATTGTGCCACGTGGCGTGATCTGGGCCGTGGTGCAACCCAGGCAACCCATGCGCATGCACGTGCCACCGCACATGCACAGCAGCGGAGGCGCGTGCGCACGCATAGCAGCGGCATATGCAAGCACGTAGCGCGCGGAGGTGCGCAACACAGTGCGCAGAGCACGTGCCAGCGCAGCAACAGCATGGGCACATGAGCTATCTTCAGCGACGTTTGCGGCAGATCTTTAGCGACGTTTATGACCGTCACTAAATGTCCTGTATACAAATTTGATTCTTTCCTCCACTATAAAAGGACCCCTACCCCACCCATTTTTCTTCATCTCTTCCTTACTTCACCTCACCACCTCCAAGGCTCTAGTGAGAGCTTGTCCCAAGCTCGAGATGCTCCTCTAGAGTAAAACCAAATAGTTTTCCCACCCCTTATCCCCATTCGTGGAGCATCCCGTGGCCGTCCTCTCACCGCCCTTCGGGAAGAAGATCCTCGCCGCGACATCGTCCTGCCCCATCTTCCGTCCTCTGGCTCCGTTCCCTTTCATCCCACTCCTCACCACCTTCCTCTAGGCGACGACAGAGTGAGTCATCTTCCACGCAACCATCGAGGGGGATTCTCTCACCTCTTTCTATCTTTTTTGCTTTCATAATGTAGTTTTCTTGCTTTCATAGTTGTAACAAACATTCATTGATAAATAGATGATTGTTTCTCTCTCTCTTTTATATTTGCAAGTAAATTAGCTAGATAAGCAATTGTCGATCTGATCTCTTGCTTGCTAAAAATACCCAAAAAAAATAGAAAAGGTAAAAATGACCAAAAACAAATAAAAAAGAAATGTGGATTTTCAAAACCAAACGTTCGCCTCCCCATGTTTGACCCGGGACTCACTTTTCGAATTTCGGTTATAAATTTTATCTGATAGACGTGTTTTGCGAGCTACAACGACGGGTCCTCCAAACCCTGATTTTTAATTCGTGAAGTGAGCTCCCGTCAATGACCATAGCCCAATCCCTTGGCAGCATTAAATTGTTGATTAATTACCTTCCAAGCATGGAGGGTAAATGACCCATCATGCCATTGTCCAAGTCTGTGGTGATCAATGAATATCCTAATGAGGTGGCCATCCATCTCATAGTCTCACTTCTTTACATGTTGCTTGCTAATGCTACCCTCATTGGTTGGTTCCTCCACGCTACAAGCCAAAAAATTTTGTATTCCTATGTTGTGTTTTGGCTAAATATTAAGTCAGTAATATGAAGGCCAAAGTAATGTAATAATTGCATTACATGAGCATATTTTTTTAAAAATTTATTAATTTATGGAGTTGTTAAGCATTTGCTTGAAACTTTATATGAGGGGTTTAAAGATCTGGTTCATTTACTTAAACATGTTTTGTTGTGTCTTTTAATACACCTCTATAATTACCAGGCTCGATTTCTAACAACTACAAGCTTAAGATGATGAATACCCTAGTGTATACTTCTAAGATTATCATATATGTAAAAGGATGTCTAGCAAGCTTGGCAAAGGATGAGAAATAATATCAGGCATCCATGTAGGTAATCAATTTCATAATATCACCAAGGTTTTAAGTGTCGATTTTAACATCATTTTGATAAATTTTTAAGTACATATTTCAGAGGCACGTCAAGGGCACGTCATGGAAATGCTTGTATTTCAACTTTAGATTTTGATACCCTAAAAATAGTTTATTTCAGAGGCACATCGAGGACATTTTAGAGGCATGCCAACACATGTTGACAGAAATGGTAGTAGTCAAAATGTTTAGAATTTCAAGAAAATCACAAACTTAAGCAAGTTTATGTAAGAATAAGAATTTTATATCCTAATATTCATATGCAACATCCAATCTACCATACTATGTTCATGTTCAAGAATCAAATATCAAATAATCATAATTTGAATTGAACTAAGAAAAGAACTGATATATTATTTTTATTCCAACCCCTAAATAAATCAACCACCATTAGATATGAATAGATTTTGAATGAATTATTAATGATACATAAGATTGTTTGTTTTTCCCTTTCTTTCTTTCTTTCTTTACTTCTATTTTTGCTTTTCCCATGCCTCCAAACTGTACATTTCCCAAATCACCAAAATGGCCAACAAATTGGAATTTGAAATATAGGAAGAAAGATTTGGCGGCTTAGAGGAGATCTAGTTGAGGATACTATTGAGTCATGCTTAGATCTAGTTGTAGAGTAGATTTAGTCTATAATTAGGGATTGATGTGAAATTAAACCTCAAGAGAAGAACGAGAGTAGTAGTAATAACAACAATGAAGAAGAAGAATGAGAGAAGAGCAGAAGTAGTAATGGAAAGGAAGGGGAGAAGAGCAATAATTATTAGCAGTAGTGGAGAGGAAGGAGAGAAGTTGGAAGAGTAACTAAGGTTTTAAATATTAATATTGCATCGACAAGTCAAAAGGTGATACATCGTTGATATCGAGAAATTTTGAGGAAATCATTCAAAATGACCTAAAATGTCTCAAAATGTCACAATATGAAGAAATGTCTATAATATCAAAATCATGAATTTTGAATGAAAATATAATGTAAATGTGTTATTGGAGGTGTTTACTTTGCAACGGGAAATGATCCTAAGTAGTTGTAATTGGCTCATGTTGGTGAAAAATCCTTCTTTTGAGGAGAAGATAAATTTGAGATGGGGCATTCAAGTAGGTAGAGGAGGGAAAGAGCATGATGCTTAGTTTTTTCATTAGCCATTAGAGCTGGTATCAACTAAGTATGAGTTGAAATTTTAGTAGAATCTTTTTTGATCTAGGTGTAAAAAAACACGTCCAATTTCCACGATACGAATGCCAATACATGGGAAAAATGATACGTAACCCGTATCGATATATTCCATGTTGGGGATATGTGATATATCGACAATATATCATTGATATATTGTGACATTTAATTCCTTGCTTCATGCATGATGTGCAGTAGCCAACAATAGCAGTTGCGCAGCGCATGCGACCCAGCAAGTAGTAGCATGTTGACCAACATACCATCGTTGTGCCATCAAAATTGTCGTCATGCTGCTATCATCCCTGTGTGTCGATAACTTTTTTGTGTCGACATGGTAACCTATCCAAAAATCCCATTTTGCTGGCATGTCGACGACATTTTGATCATTGAGTACCACATTAACAAGTTACTAGCAAGAATACATTTACAATATAATCATCCAAATTTGCAATATAACAAATAAATAAGCAAAGATCCTATTACAAAATGGTCAAGATGAGATAAAATATAAATCGACCCATTCATGGAAGCATAGACTTGGACAATGATAATAAATTAAGCCACATCTATAAACAAACCATGATAGGGAAGCTAACAAGATCAAAAGTCAACCAATTTATGGGAAGAAATTGAAATTGACAATACGTATAGAATAGAAGCAAAAGGTATCAACCCATGAATATGCTTGACACAATAACAATGCCAACACATCACAAAGACAATATAACAAAATATTATTTGTCCCAGGAATTGAAACAAAAAAAAATTATATAAGAATATAAAGAAATAATACACATGAAGGTCTAGAGAAGTTATCAGCCTACACATGATGAACAAGTATATTTGCAGTTATCATTTAATAAACATTGCAAATGATAGAAGAAGTCATGGTTGAAGTCCATTTTCCATGCAGCTCTATAAGTATTTTCACTTTGATAATGGAGGACCAAACCTCTAAGGAATCTAAGGAAGACAATGACTACAAATGCAAGTAACTTTCTGATAAGGGATTTTCTTTCTTGGTCCTATTGGGTTCAGAATAGTGAAAAAGGCATGTTCATAATAAACAATTGCATAAGAGGACAAGAAATTTGGTTACCTTGTTCCACCTGGAAAAGGCATATTTCTCATAATAAACAATTGAAAAAGAGGACAAGAAATTTGGTTACCTAGTTCCACTTGGAAAAGGCATATTTCTCATAATAAACAATTGCATAAGAGGACAAGAAATTTGGTTACCTAGTTCCACCTGGAAAAGGCATATTTCTAGAGAGTCTAATAACTCTTAGTATTTCCACTATGTAGAATGGGAGTACAAAGAATCACTTTTCTCGCATACTTTCTCTATGTGCATGTCCCCACATTACAAGGATCACCACCTATTTATGAACTACACATCTCATAACACACGTAATAGTACTGCTAAAGCGAGATTTCTGGTTCATGGTAATAAAGGTCAGATGCTCGATCATTAATTGACGACTGTTATCTGATACTTGGACCGTGTTCTTCAATAAATGTGGAGACCTGGTCTTACTTGGTTGTAACCATCATTGTTTTGGTAGACTGATGATTCATATGCCAGGCCAAGTAGTCGGACTAAGTTTCGCCTATCCAGTAGGGCCTTCAAGCAGGTAAAGACAAAAAGGGGTCCTCTTGGTCAATGAGGACATGGAGCCTTTCTAGCTATAATTCTTTTTAAGCGAGTGTCCTTCCTTCCACTTGCACCCATTAGGCAGATGGTAGGGTGGTGCCCTAGTCGAACTATCCACTTTTCCTATCCAAGTATTTATCAGGACAAATAGTCGGGTATTGTTCACTTAGGGGTTTTTTATCTTTTACTTGTTGGGATACTTTGGACTTATTCTTAGACCTTTAAGAGGTCATTAGCAATTGAGCTTAATTGAGAATTTTTCCTTCCCTCATCACTTTCTCATATCTAAGCATTAGGCTATCGAGGATGGTGGATAAACTTATATTCATTATCGAGCTAATGGTCCAAGCACACACATGGCATTGCAAATCTAACAATTCATGCAAAGGGAGCAAACCTTGTAATAACAAAGAATATTGTTCAGAAATCCAACTCAAGGTCTACTATAATCTATATGCACAAACAACAACTCAAGGTTTATGTTGATTACCTACATAGAATGTCTTTCGTCAATTGTAGGTAGATGGTTCTTAGTTTATTAAAGAAGTCTTGCTCCTCCGAACTCCCCTCCCCACCTGTGCATAGAACATCAGGAAAAAATTAAGGAGGTCAAATGTTTGCAAGTATGCTATGGTAACAAATTAGAACTGGAAAATTCATACAACATCTTCAACTTACCTTTGAAATCCACTTCCTCACCCTTTGTAAGTAGGAAGAGAACCACCCCCAAGACCATCTACATATAGTAATCCAACCATTTATAGAGCTGACATTCCCTTCTCTTCATCTTGATATTCCTCCAATGTTGGGTACTAATGGGAGGAGCAATGAGAGGATGAGCTATTCAGAGACCTCATGCTAGGGTTCCAAATAGTGATGCTTAATGAGATTTATCAACCACTCGCTACAGGAGAGAAGTGAGGGTGAAGAATTGACGTGCCTTCGTGCGTGTGTATTAAGAGGTGTCGTTATAGTTGCACTTGATACGTCTGTTTTAAAAGAAGTAAACGGAGGTGAGTCCGAGTGTCGATCTCAGGGAGGCATGGAAATCGGGTTTTGTTTACCACTTGTTGTCACGAAAAAGGCGGAGTTTTGCTTGCGAAAGAGACGGTTTTGAAAAGCGAGAGATAGAGAGAGTTTAGGGTTAGAAAGCTCTTGGTTTTGATCATGCACTTTAAACAGAAATTAAAATGGCGACTAAACGGAAAATAGTTTCATTAAACATGCATTCATAGTTCATGGTTTACAACATTAAATACATGCTTCAACAAAAGTAAATGAAAGCTTAAAAGAGAGAGAGAGAGGTAGAGAGAGAGTGGAGAGCGACGAGGCAGCCACGGCGGTGGAGGAGGCTCCGTCGGCGGCTCGTGGTCTCCGGCGATTACAAGAGTGCCTAAAACTAGCTAGGAGAGGAGTGGAGTAGTTGTAAGTGGGAGAGGATGCCTTGAATGGTGGTAGAAGGGGGTTTAAATAGAGTTAAGGGCTTCCTAAAAGAAGAATGTGCTTTAGCGACATCCAGAACGTCGCTAAAACCGCTTCCAGATACGTCGGTGAAGCCCTCCTGCCGCCGGTCAGCTGCCCGCCCCTCTCTCTCTCCAAGAGCGATCCGTGGACGTTGAACGAGAGCCGTCCGATCGAAGATCGGACGGCTGAGATCCTCCCGCGCCCGCGCTGAGATCACGCCTCGGGCGCGCGTGCGCGCGCGCGTGGGCACTCGGGAGCTGTCATCGCGCCGCGTGGTGCGATCCTGGCCGCCCGCTACTGATCGGGCGGCCCAATTTTGCCGTGCCCTTCGCTCGCGCTTGATTTCCGCTCCGCGCGATTCGAACGCGCATCGCTGCGATGCGGGCGTGCGCGCTAGCCGTTGCGCCACGCCCGCGCTTTGTCGCGGCGACCGCGGGCGAGCACGCGGATTTCGGCCGTTCGATCGAAGATCAACGGCCGAGATTCGTCCTTGGATGGCTTGAGGGTGTCCGAGCGGTGGGGCCGAGGCGACGTGGCACTTTCTGGGCCGTTGATCTCCAGATCAACGGTCAAAATTTCTTGGGCCCATTGTGGGAGCTCCGGATGTCGGATTTGGCCGATCTTGAGTCCGTTGGACTTCGTTCGTCGTTCTGAATCCATCCGTGCGGTCCGATTGCTCATCTGAGGCCTTCTTTGACACATGCTTTACACAAATGGCCATTAATGCAGTTTATAAGCAATCTTGGTACTTGATGCATGCAATGCTCCTATTCTACTTTATGTTGTGCCTTTTATTCTAAAGATGGGCCATATTCAACCTAATTACTACCCCCTTGCGTGGTGTTATCATACCCCCATGCTTACTCCTTGATAATCCCTAGCAAGGTTTATTCTAGCCTTTATTTCTTTGGAGAATTCAAGAAGTAATTGCTTAGGCACTTCATTACTCGTCAATAAGAGGAAATATACGAAGATCTTAATATACAAAGACTAAGCAGCGCCCGGGTGTCTTCCAAAATACGAATCGCCCGAATCCTTGCTTTCTATACATATGTATACGTATATATCTATATATGTCTTTTTAGAATTTTCGGAATTCAGTGTGGGTTGGTAACTTTTTACGGCTACCCAACCCACCCAAAACTCGGTCAAAACCCTAAGTGCTAAGCATCTTGGTGTGAATGTTGTGATAGACTCACTTAACGGTAATTGAGACAGACTTCGGGTTTCTACGCCCCTAGGTGACCGGAAAAGAAAATAAATTTTTGCCTGAAGGTGTATTTGTTCGATTGGTAGCTTTCTCCCTACGTTCATTTTACTTGGGGTCAACACAAGGTTTTTCCAGCGTATATCTCCCTGTCTTGTACTACTTCCCCGCTTCGTCCTTAGGTGCTTTGGTCTTTTTTTTGTGCAATTATTGAGCTGGGATCTGAACAACCGACCAATGGGCTGTTACCCACGATCACTTGCCAGCCATACATGTGCGGTGAAGTGTGGTTTATTTTCTTTCTTCTTCTTTTTTTTTTCGTAGGTGGCTTCCCTAATCTCAAATGTACCTAGAGGCAGCGAAAAAGAAATGGCCTATGGTGGGTTCTGGACAACCTGCCAATGGGCTGTTACCCACGACAACTTGCCAGCCATACCACCCTAGAGAGTTCATTAGCTACCCAATTTCTGTCAAAATCTCTGAGAAGTGAGTCTGTGCAAAAATGTGTGTAGATGCTTAGACTCAAAGTTTTCCTGAGTTAGAGGTTGAGTTGATAAGTCGTATACTTATTACCTTATTTATTAGGTGGATTAGAATAGCTTAAAGTTGCAAGGATTCGCCGCTAAATCCATTTTTTAACGGACACCAGGGCTGATTAAGCCTGAAGGCCTGAAAAGTCTAAGTGTTTAAGTTCTTTTTGTATTATTTCCCACTATTGACAAGTTTCTAATGCCTAAGTTTTTCTTCCTAAATTCAATTTTTTTTTTTTAATCAATTAATTTATTCATTCAGACTGATTAATTAAGCTCAAGATTATGCAATTTACCATCTCCCCCATGCTTAAGTTGGACAATGTCCTCATTGGCAGATGCATGGATGCAGAAGGGTTCAAAAAGATAGTACCTGAGTGACGTAAACTACCAGATCAGTCTGAATCCGCTGGGTTGCCTCCCAGGAAGCGCTGAGTTTAACGCCTCCAGCTGGGCGGTGCACAAACAGGAATGGCTTGGGTCAAGAAGATATGTTCAAAATTAACCAGACACAAAATCAGAAGTCCACAGATGCGAATAAGGTTGTGGTGGAGTCCCGTTCCTAAGGGGCGGGAATTCTGTAACAGATATATCATGCATGCCCGTGTCAGATCCTCTCTTAGTTTGTGGGCATGCAAACAAGTTGCTGTGGACGAATGCACCCCAAATATGACATACCAAACACTAAAGATGTAGGTCTTATATTCAACTTGTATCCCCATAAAACTGTAATCCATCGAAAGTGTATCAATTCCAGTGCATTCGGGTTGTGGGATTCTTATTCTGGTAGGGCAGGTAACAAAGTCCAGAGTTTCATACTGAACCCTACAACCAAGCATGAGGCCTCTCTCCAAAGACGAATCCATCTCTTCCGCAACTATGGTTTCATCGCTCATTCCTTCCAAGCCCTTGATCTCAAGAATATTTTCTGCCACCTTCTCTGTATCAGATTCACTGTTTGGGGTTACATTGGAGGTAGGGTCAATTTCATCCTCTAGATCATATTCTTTCTCTCGGCCCTCCTCCAAATTTGTGATGGGGATTCCAACCGATTCATAATCAATTTCTTTGAGATTGTAACTCCATTCTCCATCTATGATGGTGGCTGCTGCTCCCACCGGATTGCTTCTCTTGGGCTGATTGGATTCAGATTCCAAGGCCTCTCCCCTCACATTCTCAGTTTCCTCCTGATGATTGTTCTCAATGCTCCCCAAATTGTGTTCCAAGGAATCCTTATTGTCCTTATCCAGTGAGCTGTCCAACTCCTGAGGGGTATCAATGGTGGACTGAACCAAATCAGGATGACTGGGTGTAGTCCAATTGATCATGGTAGGTCCTTGCTTTATGAATTCCATGAATGGTGTTGTGTGCAACAGCTTTCTTTGGCCTTCTTCCCCCAACTGTTGGAACAACTCCAACATGGCATGCTGCCCTTTAACCAATTCTTGATTCTGTCTGTGTAGTTCTAACTGGAGGTTATCAAGAATTGACATGGTGTCATTTGGTGTCCTTTGGATTTCCTTCTTGAAATCCAGGTTAAGAGAGTATGGTTGAGGTTGTGGATCAAAATCCATATTAGTTTTAGGTTCTTGGGTGGGTCCTCTATTCTATCATGTTCAGGGTCCAGTTCTTCAAGAGGAACCATTCTCTGTTTGGTCCTACTCCATAATAGTTGAGGTTCTAAGTCCTCCTCCCAGTCAGATTCTTCATCAGGGGACCAAATCAAAGGTTGATGATCCTGGGCTTGCCTAGATTTCTGATCATTTTCTGATTTCCATTTGTCTAGAACTCCTTCTAATCCAAAGGTCAAGTAGGCAAGGTTGTTGAATTCAGATGACCTTTCTTGGTTATTATCCTGAGATGGGTAGGGTTCTTGGTGTTCTCCTAAAGTGTAGGTCCTATCACAGTTGAGCGGGTCGGACCTAAATGAGGAGGCATCGTGAGAACAATCGAGATATGGAGCCCCACAATTTGAATCGTACCCTTGGGTGGCTATGTTGGGTGTATTCCAATAAGAGGTTGATGTGGTTTGGTCATAGTTGGGCCAAGAGGGATATTCAAGGTTGTATCCCCAACTTGGTGGCTGGTTAGCCCAAGTAGGCTGCGAGTATGGTCCACTTGGGTTAGCATACGAATCCTATTGGGGGTAGTTTGGGTAAGATGGATAGGCATTGAAATCCATGGTTTGGAGGAAATGGAGGGATGCGGGAAGAACAGATGAGAGAGAGTTGTGCACTCAATCAAGCAAACAAGCCTAGTCCTTATGGTGTATTCCTTAGGAGACCTAGAAATCTCACAAAGGTTGATTAAGTCCGTAAACACTGGACTCCCCTTCCCAAGGCTAATCTGGCCAGGTTGATTACGAGGGGATTGCAGGGAAGGTTCTTCCTTTGGCTTGCGCCTCCGGTTCCATAGACCCCACAACCGCAGTCATTTGACACTACCCCGCAGCCTAGCCACCAGATTCTACCAAGGGAATGAAAGCCAAATGCCTAGCGAACAAAACCTTACCTTTTGAGACTTAACTCAGTCCTGCCTAGGGCACGTCTACTCAATTTTAACAGGTTAGGATAGTGCTTGTGCTTAGGGTGATGTGATGAGGCGTTGATTGGGGTGGTGCCTCTTAATTTTCCACTTTTCAAGATGTGTGCTTTTATCAAAACATGGTTTTCAAGCAAGGATTTTTAAGGTGTGGTGTCTTTTAGTGTTTCATCCTTACTTTAGTGCTTTTTAGGGTTGACGTGTCTTAATGCTTTCAGACAAGTTTCAATGGGCACGTCAAGTTCTACACACAACTTGGTGAAAGTAGATTTCCTTTTTATTTTGTAGAGGCTCTAAACCCTAGTGTACTCATCCTAAAGATCGTGCGGCTTCTATTAGATGAGTCAGTTTTTAGGGTTGAGTGGTGTGGCCCAGGTCAACTCACGGTGGCTTTGCAAACACCACTCAAGAGAAAAAGAAAAGAACACTCCAAGAATTTATCCAGCATATTAGAGTGTACATTTTTTGTAGGGTGGTGTGTTAAGAATGTGGGTCAAGCAATCATTCACCACGCCAATTTTTTTCAGTTTTTATGATTTTTTTAGCTTTTTCATGCAAGCAAACAATGAGAGAGAGGGTACTCACTATCGGTCCTCGAGGCGCCTACTCCCTTGCTACCGTCGTGGAATGCATCGCTTCGCCGTCCATGCGCCGAATTCCTGCAATCGTCAAGTAAAAAGGAAAATAGGGCATTAGACGATGTGAGAATGAATGTGGAATGGAGGTGATAAAACAAATCCGTTGCCTCCCCGGCAACGGCGCCAAAAACTGACGTGCCTTCGTGCGTGTGTGTTAAGAGGTGTCGTTATAGTTGCACTTGATACGTCGATTTTAAAAGAAGTAAACGGAGGTGAGTCTGAGTGTCGATCTCAGGGAGGCGTGGAAATCGGGTTTTGTTTACCACTTGTTGTCACGAAAAAGGCGGAGTTTTGCTTGCGAAAGAGACGATTTTGAAAAGCGAGAGATAGAGAGAGAGTTTAGGGTTAGAAAGCTCTTGGTTTTGATCATGCACTTTAAACAGAAATTAAAATGGCGACTAAACGGAAAATAGTTTCATTAAACATGCATTCATAGTTCATGGTTTACAACATTAAATACATGCTTCAACAAAAGTAAATGAAAGCTTAAAAGAGAGAGAGAGAGGTAGAGAGAGAGTGGAGAGCGACGAGGCAGCCACGGCGGTGGAGGAGGCTCCGTCGGCGGCTCGTGGTCTCCGGCGATTACAAGAGTGCCTAAAACTAGCTAGGAGAGGAGTGGAGTAGTTGCAAGTGGGAGAGGATGCCTTGAATGGTGGTAGAAGGGGGTTTAAATAGAGTTAAGGGCTTCCTAAAAGAAGAATGTGCTTTAGCGACATCCAGAACGTCGCTAAAACCGCTTCCAGATATGTCCGTGAAGCCCTCCTGCCGCCGGTAAGCTGCTCGCCCCTCTCTCTCCAAGAGCGATCCGTGGACGTTGAACGAGAGCCGTCCGATCGAAGATCGGACGGCTGAGATCCTCCCACGCCTGCGCTGAGATCGCGCCTCGGGCGCGCGTGCGCACGCGCGTAGGTGCTCGGGAGCTGTCATCGCGCCGCGTGGCGCGATCCTGGCCGCCCGCTGCTGATCGGGAGGCCCAATTTTGCCGTGCCCTTCGCTCGCGCTTGATTTCCGCTCCGCGCGATTCGAACGCGCATCGCTGCGATGCGGGCGTGTGCGCTAGCCGTTGCGCCACGCCCACGCTTTGTCGCGGCGACCGCGGGCGAGCGCGCGGATTTCGGCCGTTCGATCGAAGATCAACGGCCGAGATTCATCCTTGGATGGCTTGAGGGTGTCCGAGCGGTGGGGCTGGGGCGATGTGGCACTTTCTGGGCCGTTGATCTCCAGATCAACGGTCAGAATTTCTTGGGCCCATTGTGGGAGCTCCGGATGTCGGATTTGGCCGATCTTGAGTCCATTGGACTCCGTTCGTCGTTCTGAATCCATCCGTGCGGTCCGATTGCTCATCTGAGGCCTTCTTTGACACATGCTTTACACAAATGGCCATTAATGCAGTTTATAAGCAATCTTGGTACTTGATGCATGCAATGCTCCTATTCTACTTTATGTTGTGCCTTTTATTCTAAAGATGGGCCATATTCAACCTAATTACTACCCCCTTGCGTGGTGTTATCAAGAATATATCACAAGTCCAACAGTGATTGGAATGAATGCAGAGGTGACAAAAAACCTACAACGGATGTGCAAGCACAATTGGGAGTTTGCAACTCTAGTAGATCCACCCTTAAGACTCCAATAAAATCACAAGAATTGCACAATAATCCAACAAAAAAACTCACTCATAACCTTATCTCTAAAAGAATTGAAGACAAACATGATAGAAATCCAACACCTCCTCCTCACTAACATGAAAAAATCCTAGGCCCACTCCCCAAAGAATGAAATCCTACAATTGGAAAACAAATGTAAAGAATTGAAAGTCAATTGTTGTACAAATATCCAGCACAGCATCATTAATGTTGATGCAAGTGCACCATGGTCTTTAATTTTAATGATAACAAAACATTTGATATTTAACAATTACATTTGAGTTGTGAGATTTCAGGTTAATGCAATTAATTAAAGGTATTGGAAGAAGCTCAAGCTCTTGATCCATGGGGAATGGAGAAGCTTGATGATGGACAAAAGCATCAAGGAGAAATGGAGTTGAAGCTTTGGACTCAAACATTGAAGATGAAGAGAAGAAAGAAGAATAGGATAGATTATTTTATTTGTTTTCAGTATAATTAGTTGTTGCTCTTTTTATTTCCTTAGAATCTTGTAGAAGAGCCTAAACTATAGTTAATACCCTTAGTGAGCTGTTAGGGTACCTAGCGAACCAAACCCAAGCCTTAAAACACTCAAAACAACACAAACAACTTTAGGGGACCAACCAATTTTGCATTGTGCCGACTGGCCATGTAGTAGCCAGTCAACTGACCAATCCCTATGTATGGCACCAATCGAACATAATCTAGTAGAGTAGATGTTGGTTGTACAATGATTAGAAACCTTGGAACTTGTGCCCATTTAATTCCTTATTAATTTAGTATGATTTCCCAAGAAACCCTTGTAGCTAGTCGACCCTCAGAAGACCTATACTTTAGAAGCTAGTCATCTGATACTATAACAAGCATCGATCGGTTGCCAAGAATCCCAAAGTTCAGGAACTTAGAACTTAGAATCCTTCAATAGCCAACTAACCATCGATTTACCAGTCACTATAGTTGCAACTAATCGGTAGCCCTTTTGTCATAAAAGACTTGATTCAGCCCATTAGATCTCTTTATGGTGTCAACTTATCTTATCTCTTAGTCGATCGGCTATGTTCAAGCAAGTCAACTAGGTGCCGACTGATTACTACTATCTGATAGATTTGCCTTTTGTTTTGATTTCTAAACATTGCCTTTCACCCAATTAAGTTAGTTGTTAGTCGAGCGAAATCATGGTTATAAAAGCTGCATCGTAGTATAGGTCGAAATCGCTTGAAAACAGATAAAATTTATTACTCAAATGGAAGTCCGAGGTCGTTCACTGGAAGCAAATAGGAATTCAATTGCTAATCTTGATTAACAAGTAAATGAGCAGAAGAAATGAGCCAATAAATTACTCAAAAATGATAATCAATGTAAATCATGAGTTTAACAATAAGTATGCATGGCAAAAAGAATCTCAAAGCAAAAATAATGATGATTTAGATCATCAATTATTCAATTTAAGCATATATGCATTGAGTTCAAATAATGAAATAGTGCCATCAACCATTCAAACTTAGGTACTTAAATATATCAATAGTATCAACCAAGGCACTATGCTTCTTCCTCAGCTTCTCTTCTTTCTCTCCTTTTGCTTCTGCTCTTCTTCTTCTTTCAGGCCTACTTCTTCAGCCTTAACATCTTTTCTCTTCTTGGGATTTATCAAGGCCTCCTTCCTTCTCTTCTTCTTCTTCTGTCAAGGCCTTCTCCTTCAATTATCCTTCCTTTCTCTTCTATCAAGCCTTCTCCTTCTCCTCTTGGCTTTCCTTCTTCATGCACAGAGGGAAACAATCCTTCCTGTGGCTAAGTGTCATAGAGAGCAAAACCCCCTACCCCGCGCTCTCTTTCTTTGTCTGGAATCCTCTTCCTCACCTTCCCAAGGCCCTTCACAGTATAAGGTTATCGGGTTAACGGGCACATGCGCACCTGGGACCAGGCTCACTGACAGTGGGTGGTGAGCAAGGTGAGCTTAGCTTAGGCAGGTAATCAGGTGAGCGCCAGACTCGTGTGTAGGTGTCGCGGGCTAGGCAGGTGAAGGGGCGCAGGGACCTCACCCCTTATGTGTTACTTAAGGCGAATAGCTCATGTGACAAAAATAATTTATGCAGCCTCACTCACTCCTCTCCCACCGATGTGGGACTAAATTCCCACTTCTCTTTGCATGCATCTGCTGCAGGTACTCCTTCCTCAATTGGAGAGTGAGTGCACCCTGGCAGCTTCAATTGGATGCTTGGGAGTCTTCCTGAGGCTAAACCCCATCCCTGCGGGACGTATCCCTGGAGCTGGGACCTCACGGGCATTGCTAGAACTCGCTCGAAGCAGCTCCATTCATGGTGCGGAGGGTCGTGAGCTTGAAACCAAAAGCACGATCTTTCGACCTTGTTAAAGCTGTTCAAAAGCATCACCAGTCGACAACGAATTCGGTGGTGGTCGTGGCATGTTGCTAGAGGGAGTGTAGTGGCCGGTTGGAGTCGGGTATAGTGTATGAAGGTAGGTTTGGTCGTCGGGGTGTTTAGATGGGAATTAGGGTGGAATAGAATAGATGTTTTGTAGGGTGTGAGATGGTAGAGCTTGTGGACTAGTTGGCGAGGGGGACGGTTGTGTGTAGTGGGCGGGAACCCTCACCGGAGTGGTCGCCAGAGATGGAGGAGATGAAGGCATTCGGTGTCGTCGGTGGTCGGATTTGGAGAATAAAGAGTAGGAGATAGAGTAGGAGAGAGAAGGGTGTTAACCTAACAAAAGGATGACAGGGATGAGGAATTGGCATCGGCTTTAATTGGCCGATGCCGGAGATGAAAGTGACTCCGGTGGGGGAGACGGCGGCGAGGAAAGGGGTCTGGATGCGTTCGCTTTGGCCAGTGAGAGGCAGAGGAAGATAAGGAAGAAGACAGGCCACTCAATTTGATCGTCTAAGGGCTAGAAGAACGGGGTCGAGGAGGCTCACTAGAGCATAGGTCGGAGCCGACCGTGGAAGAGGAAGAAGAGGGTTTTATCTAGCTGAAGAGCACGGTCATGCACTGGGCGTGCTTATATAGGGCTTAGGAGGGGGTTCCAAGCTTGGAAACAAGCTTGGGAACCTTGGAGCTTACTCAAAAATAGGATACCCATTCCTTCAAAACATTCGCATGAGCTTTTGGGAAGGAGTTGGGATCCAAGGTTGGTCCCATTGGAAAGAGGATTTCCTAAAGAGTCTCTGGTTTGATTCTGGGAAAGTTTCATCAATCAATAAAGGAGAACTCTCCAAATGAAGCTCGTTGGAGTAGGGTTCTTGAACGATAATGGTGGAGGGACCCATTTGTGAAGAAAATGACAAAGTTGGGGGGCTATTTGTAAGAAATTCAAAAGTTAAGGGCATGACTGTGAGATAAAAGAGTCAAACAGAACCAAATTGCAAACTAGGTCAAGATGATCTCAGGTTGGGCCCAAATTTTGGTATAAACCTAATTTAGACCCAAAAAATCCAATGGTGAAGTTAGATTTAAGTTTTGACCTAGTTTGACTAGGTAATTTACATAATTACTCAAATTAGGGCAAATGTCTGTCTGAGACTCTGTTTTAGGTCAAGATGGGTTATGATGGTCAAATCAAGCATACCAAACCCTAAAGAATATTTTTCTACGAATTTTAGAGGGTTTAGGTGAATTTTATCCTAACCAAAACCTCAGTTAATTAGGTGGGTCTGTCTTCAGAGTTTTGGATGTCATTTAATTCTTGAAATGCGTGAAAATCCATTTCTCTTTGCACTAACCCACTTGTTAGATTCTTAAGACAATTTGACTCTTAATTAACCCCTGAGAAAAACTCATGATTCTACTGCAATTGAGATATACTTTTAAAACTACAGTTTTACCCCTATTTTACTATATTTTCCTCAAAATGGATTTACAGTGAATTACGTCTCTCTGGCGGTTATGTAGGAGCATTTAATCCTTGATTATGACTAATTAAAGCTAGATATGGCTGACGATAACATTATCATCATTAGCCAATGATTGTTTTAAGTCTCTAGGCCTATCTAGAGTGTTCTAAGCATCTTTATAAGTAGCCAAGGACGCTCCTAAGGCTAGATATACATATTAGAAGAAACAAAATCCTTGAGAGACAAATTATTCCACTTATAATCATTACCTGAGAGATTTAGATTGAAGCATTGTCATCCTTCTCTTCAAGATTTCCAAGCCCAATCTGAGAGAATAGAATCATTGCACTTCTATGCCTATCTACTTCCACTTCAAGGAAGTCCTCTTACACCTATAGGAGCTAGACTTAACTTTATATTTGGGCTCTATAGGTTATTTGTGCTTTTCGTTTTGTTGAGTATTCATGTTGTAGATTCCCATCTCCATTGGAGACAAAATACCCTTCCCAAAGAAGAGTGGTTGAGGTACACTACCCTCATTTAAGTAGTGTGGTTTTGTATTGATGTTGTTTTACTCACGATTTAAAGTGATATGTTAGTAGATTTGATCGATTTGTTAATCAAAAAATCCTAAGTCGAGAAAATTAGGTGATGGTTTTTACATGGGTTGGGTTTTCACCAAAATATGATTGTCTCATTGTGGTGAATGATTGTGTGAATGTTTTTAAATTTCTTTTGATTATTATTTTATTATTTCACACTATTCGCCCCCTCTGCTGCAAATCTACAATTAATAAATAAGAGCTAAAGAATATTGAATAATGAAAGCTTCATCAATTATCATCTATCTATCATGTCCAGATCAATGAAAACATCGGATCCAATGGAAACCCTAACTTTAAATCCATGAAAATCGTAAATAATGCAAAGGATAAGCAAACTAACCAATGAGCACTCCATGAATCCCTCATTGACACCAACTTGGAAAGGTGTTCGCGCTCAAGATCGTTTTTGAAAGTATATGTTGTAGTATTTGAAATCAAGGAACACTCTCAAGGATTTTTTTATTCAAACTCAAAAGATACGTATTTTTTTAATCAGAGTCGGAGTCGTCTCAGGAAGGCAACTTGGATAGTCTCGCTTTCCTAAGTCTAGCACTTTTCTCTAATTTTTTTGGTCTTTTTCAATAATGACGAGAATAGGGAACTAATCTAAACTATGAGATAAAGCATCTAAAAAATAGACACATGAACTAGATGAAAGTTTTTTTATTGAAATTGCAAGGTGAGTTTTACAACTACCATGAAAGAAAATAAGTAGAAGATGCAAGGAAATAAAATAGAGCCCTAAGACGAAGCCCTGTCAGAAAAGCTGAAGACTGGAAGCAAGGATGAATCTAGCAAACCACTAGAGGTTGTAGCTGCAACCTTAGGCAAGGGAGACCTACGCCCAGGTTCAAGAGGCTAAGAAGCTGGATGGCTAAGGTAGAGAAAAGCTTAATTCACTAAGGTAGAGGAAGGCTAATTGGCCTTGGAATGGTAGGGTTTAGGTTTATTTATAGAATTAGGAAATAAATGTGGGCCATAGGATTTTGGATCTAAGGCTATGGGTTTGCTATCATATCAAGTAAAAAATGGGCCTTAGGATGGCTATCTAAGGGCTATAAGGGGGGTCAGCAAGAAGGCTTCTTAGAGAAGTCTTAATCGGTGTCCAAAATGGATAGGTTAGGGCCCTAGATCTAGGTTTGGATGGTGGTGATTTAATGTAAGGGGATATTATCTTTTTAGGTTTGTTAGGAAGGGATAAGTGCTAGGGTTTTGGAGTCCTAAGGAAGCTACCTAGGTGGTTGACTAGGGGGTTTAATTAGGGGCCTTAGATCTTGATGGGATGGTGGATAGAGAGGGATAGGTGGCCGGCCACTATGCTTAGTGGCTAAGCAAGCATGGCGATCAACATGTTGATAAGATCTTCTAGTTGCTATTTTTGCTGGTGGGTTGTGGCCTTAGGATCAAGGATCAAGGGTGTAGATTCCTAGGTGGTTTTCTAAAGATAGATTAGGACATAGGTTTAGAGAAATTGGGTTGTCTTAAGGTTGGTTTTGGAAGAGGTTTTTGGGTGTGACATGTGTCCTCCCTTACCTTTTATTTAATTCTTCATCTTTATTTCTCTGGGCTTGTCTTTATTTCTTCTAAACTCTTCTTATTTGGCTTCCAAGAGACTTCTTCTCCTTCAATAAAATAATTCTTCATCTCCTCAGCTTGATCTACACCTACATTATTCACAAGAAATCGTAATTATATGCAAATTAACAAGAAAATATATGCATGACCTAATTATGCACTTATGATTATAATGCAAAATATGTATGACCTATATGCAGTAAGCTAGCAAAAAGTAAGCAAGTTATCATTAATAATTATGTGCTTATCATACCCCCATGCTTAGCTTTTACTAGTCTCTAGCAAAACAGAAAACAAAAACAAAGAGAGAATCCAAGAATTGAGTTTGAGCTTAGTTAGATTAAGATTGTTGATAAGATTTTTTCACCAATTCAAAGGAAAGCGTACACAGAAATCTTAACAGCAAAGACTCAACAGCTCTCAAGTACCAACTCAAATATAGGTCGCCTAAGTATAACTAGAGATCTTTATTAGCTTCAAAACTTGGGTCTAGAGAGCAATTTTAGATGGCTCTATAAACCCACCCAAGGTTTGGATTAAATGTGAAAGATGAGCATCTTGTGTGTGTAGAAAGTTGACTCGTCAAGTGGGCAACTAACTTGATTGCAAGTATTCAATAAGGCTTAGAATATTTCTATGCTCTCTTCATGACAACTTGTCTTCAGTTAGGCCATACTAGGATTTGACAACTTTCTCCTCACCACTTTTCTACCCCGAGGTCAACACTCTAGGTATATATCTCCCCATTTGGACCCCTAGGTCTCTTATTCCTAATTCTTTTCTCCGTATTTTTTTCTTTTTCTATAGGATAAACACCCATATGTAGAGAGGTATTTTTATTATGGAAATGGAAAGGTTAGCATTCATATGTAGCGAGATGCTATTATTTGGTGGAAGAATTTGCACCCATTTGTAGCGAGGTACATTTTATTTGGTGGGGTTCATGAAATAAGGCTAATTTTCTTTCTTCTTCTCATTTTTCATTTTCTCAATTTTTTCCCCTTTTCTCCACATCTTTTTTTTCTTGGTGAGTGGCTCTCCATCCATTCTAAATGTATCCCCTACAAATAGGACCAATCCTAAGAGCTAGAAACATAGCCAAGTCCTTTGGATCTTGTGCCCTAAGACTAAACCTTATTAACCACTAAGGACTCATGTAACAAAATCACCCAAAAGATGAGCCAATGCAATGTGCAAGTGAAGATGCTTGAAACTCAAAGAATATTCAAATCATAGGGTGGAAAGATAAGTCATGTACTTATTACTCTTTTTAACTTAATACTTTTAGCGTTTTCAAATCTCATCAAAGACTCAAGACTCGAGTCCATATTTTAGCAAATACTTGAGATGCTTAAGTTGAAAACTCAACCTGAAGAGTCTAAGTGAAAAGGCTTTGTTTGTACATTTCCTAAGATCGATAAATCATCAAGATCAAAAATTTTCAATCCTACATAGCTCAAACACCACTTTTTTTTCTTTCTTTTCTTTTTTTTTCAAAACTAATTTTCAATGAAACCGATGAATAGAATATAAAAAAATTATTTGGAAAGCAAGAATAGCTCAATTATAATTATCAACCCCCCCATGCCTATTTCATGCAATGTCCTCAATGCATGTACTAAGTATAAGTAAAAATAGATATCACCTGATAGCTCAAGAGTTCTTGTAGTTCAATTAGTTCCGGACCTAAAATTAAATTGTAAAACAAATGTATACAAGTTCACCTAATTAGTTGGATTGCCTCCCAACAAGCGTTGAATTTTATGCCTATAGCTAGACATAGTAAAGATCAAAATGGTTCAATTAGGGTCACTTTGTGAATCAAAGGATTCGGGTGTTGATTTTCAATGCAAAGTTTGAGCTACTATCCATTAAGTGTAAAAGTATGACTGATTTTTGGATATGAGATTTCTACAGCCCCATTATTAAAAGGTCGAGTCGCAATATATGGGCCAACCCAATTGGATCTAAGTTTTCCAAGAAATAATCTAAGTCGGGCATCAAAAAGCCATACTTTCTGATTAGGTTCGAAGTGCTTTCTAGAAATATGTTTGTCATGAAAGGCCTTAGTATTTTCCTTATAAATCCTTGAATTCATAGGCCTCATTCCTAATTTCACCAAGTTCAATGAGTTAGACTTCCTTTGTTCACCGGCTTTGATTAGATCTAATTTGTATTGCTTAATAGCCCAATAGGCTTTAAGATCCAATTCAACAGGTAAATAACAAGATTTTCCATAGATTATTCTATATGGGGACATGCCAATAGGGGTCTTGAAAGCAGTTCGATAAGCCCACAAAGCATCATCCAATCTGGATGACAAGTCTTTTCTATCAGGTTGAACTATTTTCTGCAAGATATTCTCTATTTCTATATTGGAGACTTTAGTATGCCAATTAGTCTTGGGGTGATAAGGAATAGCAATTCGATGTTGAACCCCATACTTCGTCAAAAGAGCTTAGAATTGGGCATTAGTGAAATGGGTTCCACCATCACTGATGATTGCCCTGGGCATCCTGAATTTAGAAAAGATATTCTTCTTGACAAAAGAAATCACGATTTTACGGTCATTGGTTCGAGTCAGGATTGCCTCAATCCATTTAGAAACATAATCAATGACAATATGTACTCAAATCCATTAGATGGTAGGAAAGAGCCCATAAAGTCTATGCCCCAAACTTCAAATATTTCAACAATTAAAATTGGCTAGAGGTGCATCATATCCCACTTTGTCATACTTCCCAACTTTTGACAATTGCTGCAAGCTTTAGCAAAATTATGAGCATCTTTGAATAATGTAGGCCAGTAAAATCCACATTGTAAGACATTTGCAGCAGTCTATTTTCCTGAGAAATGACCTCCACTCTCTAATGTATGGCATAATGTTAATATACTTGTATATTCCAATTCAGGCATGCATCTCCGAATAATTTGATCAGCACAAAGCCTGAATAATAAAGGGTCTTCCCAGAAATAATATTTAGCCTCTGATAAAAATCCATCTTTGTTGTTTATTCCAAAAATCAGGTGACTTCCCAGTGGCTAAATAGTTTACAAAATCAGCATACCAAGGAATCCATTTTTGCACTACTGCCAAAATCTACTCATCAGGAAAATTATCTTTGATTGGGGGTTCAAGGATAGAGATATCCAAGGGAAGTCTAGAAAGATGATTAGTGCTGTTCCATCTGGATTGCTAGTTAATTAAAGTTAATTAATTGTCATTGTGTTGTAGTATAGATGCAATCTAGACGGATATCATGTCATTTATTTAATTACAATTTTTATTGGCTTATTCCATGTCATTCACTAGGAGGCAATTATTGATATACATCTTTCTATTATCGAAAAATGATCTTTTATTCCAAAAATGTCAATTTTATACACAAATGAATGAATAATAAATGCAAGAATCAAATAATCAAAGAATGTACTAATCTAAGTTAATTATGTACGAGAATGAATTAATTAGTGTTAATGATAATGCCTTAAGAATATTTATAGGTAAAAAGGCATCAAAAACCAATTTAAACTAAGTAATGCCTAAATGAAGAAACAAAAGGAATATATATAAGTAGACTCTATGATCTATACTAACACTTATTAGTATGTACACTAATATATACAATTGTCACTAAAGCCTAAAAAACATATATACAAAACAAGGTAAAACAATATATAGTATCTAATATATATACTCTATCTATACCTATATACAAGTATACTCTACTAATATATATCTATATACTTATATGTACAACACTTAACATACAGAGCACTCTACACACATTTAACACATGCACACATACAAACACTTAGCCAGATTTATAACTAACTTAACCCATGTTTAACTTAAACTTAACAAAAATTTATTGGTTGAAGGGCCCATTACTAAGTGGGTCCTAGTCTATTTAGTTGTGGATTAGGGTATAGTTTTATGCCAAAGTGCACTTACATGCGTGCACATACATGCGCACCTGCATGCACACCCATAGGTGCACGCGCACACATGCTTCATAGGCACCTGGATTCTCAGTTCATTCTCATTGCAGAATGAACTGTATAGTTCACGAAACATTATATGTGGCAGTCGTGATTTGGCTCCCACCGAGGTGGGATTAATGCAGCAGCAACATCAGGCATGTATTCAACGTAATTAACGTTTGATTAGGTTGGATTTAGGCCTTTAATTAGGTACTTAATTAAGGTTTATTCTCAAATTAAATTATATCATCTTAAAGCCTGTACATATGGCTACCTATTGGAGTATTGAATTTACAATCATTAATTAATTAATTATATTTTAAAAATTGCTAAAGTTGCTAAATTATACAAGTTAATTTAGTGCTTAATTTGTTATTTAATGTTCAAATTGATAACTTAACCACTCAATTCACTTATAATTTAGTTAATATACATTGTTAACTATTTATTACACATTTTTTAGTTATTTATTTTAATTTATACACATTTAAATACACATTTTAGTTAATATACATTGTTAACTATTTATTACACATTTTTTAGTTATTTATTTTAATTTATACACATTTAAATACACATTTTACATAGATAAATACATAATTACAATATAAATACTATTATACAATATAAATATGTTATAAATATCTTGAAAATACTTAAAATTATAGTATACAAATATATAACCTAATTTACTTTAGTAAGTTATTAATTTACTAATTTAAATTATTTTAACTTAATAAAGTATTAATTAACTTAGAAACATAATTAGATACAATAAATACATAAATAAATAAACATAAAGGTATGTTACAGTATATTATAATTACCTTAATCTATATTTACAATTATAAATATGATTATACATATATACATATTTATTTATATTTACATAGGTATATGTACATATAATCTAAATAAATATATATATAATTATATAATTATGATATATACAGTTTAACTCACATAAATATTTATTTAATTAAATATAATAGATATATAGGTTATTCATGTACATTGTAGTTATATAGTTCATTATTTACATTTAACTTAGTAATAGATTATATATACAGGTATAAATATTATATATTTTTTTTAAAGTGAGTATAAATATTATATACAAAGTATTTTTGTGCAATTTTTGAACTTTTTCATATTTTTATGGTATTTTTGTGTTTTATAGAAATAAAGGAAGAAAGAGAAAAGGTAAGATGAGAGGAAGAAGAACTCTTTATGGTATTTTATATTTAATTCCTTTATTTTTGTACTAGAATAGACTTAACCGTCTACTAGTATGCTCTACTAACTAGAACACTCAAAATCAACTCAAACTTGACACACATCTAAAAATATTCCTAATCTTACTCCAGGCACAATTATTTTATTTATCTACACTATTTTTTAAATTTTTTATTATTTACAAATTGGCAGAATATAGGCTTAAATGGAGTGTGAAGACAATGAACCTAAGCCCTATCTTTCAGTTTCGAAGTTCGGAAATAAGATGTATGCATTCAAAAGTCTTCTGACAATAATATGAAACATGATTGAGCCAATGAGCATGAATGTCAACTTCAAATTCATTAAAATTTCAGATGTGGATATAATATAGAATTGTTGACAGTGATTTTAAACTTGGATTCAAGCCATTTTCAATCAGATCTAAGTCCAAGGATTTTACATGAAAGCTTTTACATGAGGATCTATTCATACAACACATCAACATCTCAATTAAACTCTCAAACTCAACTCAAAATCCTCTGAATCAATCCAGGTCAATGCTGCTACTACTGACAAAGGGCCCAGATCAAACCTTGAAGTTCTGATTTGAGGCTTGATAACACCATCCTCAGATCTGGAAAACCAGATCTAAGGTCAATGAATCTCATCAAAACCATTTCATCCAAAACTCACTGAGATCTGGAGTCAAAACCAAAGAAAAACTCTTCAGATTGACAGAATAGGGTAGCTACTATTGTTGTTGCTGTTCTAAATTAAAACACTTAAATTCCTACTTTAAATCACTACAATAACTCCTCAGAAGGTCTGAAATCCATTAAAATGAAGTCTCGATTCAAAGAACCCTAAAACTCTAGTTCAATCCCTTCCTCTTCGCCATAGACAATGCAAGAGGATGGGATTGAACTAGACATTAAATCTACTTGCAAATTAATTCAAAACCTTCCTTAATATCTTCTAAACCTCGTTTAATGCTTCTATTGATAGATGAAACTCTTTTTGGATTAGTAACAATGTTTCCCAGATGGGTGTTCAATCTATGATCGCTTAGGTGATATAATAACCTAGACTTCTTCGCACCATTGATTGGTGTTCAGGAAGTCTAAGTGATCCTTTAAAAGACATTTGGATCATTGTGAATGCCTCTAATCAGTTCCATTGATTTCCTTGGCATTCGCTATCCAGGCAATGCAAACCTCAGGTACTGGATCTGGAAAATTAGGTGAAAAGATTCTAAACATTGAAAACTTGATCAAGGGGATTTAAAACCATTGCAATACATCCAATTAAACTCAAAGAAACTCAATTTCAATGATTAAATCCAAATCAGTTGCAATTGATTAGAAATCTACTTGATCATTCATCAAAACCAAATTCACAATAATCATCCAAATCTAATCAATTCAAACCAGAGAAAGGACAGTTGTGATTGTCTAAGCTGAATGGAATGCCCTCAACTTGATTTTGACCACCTCAATAGATCTGAAAGATAATGAGCTTCAGATCTGTTGAATGCTTTAATGAAGAAGATGAATAATGATTTACATTCATGAGGAAGAGTAGAAGATGGTCGTGAGGTGAAAGGGAAGAAACATGGATCAAAATGAGTGAATGGGTTCATCTCCTCTAATTTGAATTGATTAGAGGAGGCAGATTAGTGAATTCTACTCTACTCCTAGATCTAACCATCAATCCATGCATTAACTATTTGTTCCTACTAAACTACTCTAGAAAGTAGATAAATCTAACTAGAAAGCAATTAAACTATTCTACGAAAGCAATTAAAACCTAAACTAATTGGATGAATGGGATCTATGGGTCTCCAACCGGTGGTTGGAGAGGAAGAAGTGAGGAAGAGATCTCCGATCGAAGAAGAGCCCTCTAGAGGAGCTCCAAAGTCGCCCTCAAGTGTACGTCATCCCTAGTGGTGAGGATGAATGGAGGAGGAAAATTCCGCAAGCGGAACAAGTGACATGTGGTGGAAGAAGACCAGAGGGAAGGAACGGTAGCTTAGGAGGTGTAGTGGGGAGCTTCATCCTCTACTAAGGATGCCCTCAAGCTCCTTAAATAGGTGAATGATCAAGTGTGGTCATCGCATTTGCAAGAGAAGTGATTTGGGGGGGAATGGTGGGGATGAAGTGGACACGAGCACAAGAAGAGCCACACCAAAATTGGACCACAGAATGTGATCTAAATGAGGGTGTGGTGCTTCATGCACTGGCGCTGGGGCTACAGTCAAGGATCAACCATTGATCTTACGATCCATGGAACGGATGGCTGCTAGATGCCAAGTTCTTCGATGATGAACAATGCTAATGACTGGAGAACATTGGGCATCAGGTATGTTGGGACATTTACACCATGAGCCCAAAAGTGAAATGGTGTGAATTTTACAAGAGAATCCCATAAGTGGCTGTGTTCAAGACCAAAGGGTCCCTAAATGCATGCAATTAAGCCTATGCAATTTAATTATGTGAAGAAATGTCATGAAATGAAGAACCTAAGTGAAATGCTTTAAATACAAGGTCCAAATGGTGTCTAAATGTAGTGTGGCTTTAGTGGAATGTTAATTGAACATGTTGGAACATAATTCAACCTCTAATTGTACTTTGGAGCTCAAATTGATGTTCAATTGTCATTTGGATCATCCAATTGTGTTTTGTGAATAGAATATCTCAAATATGACCTAATTATGCGTTTTTAACACAAATTGAGTGTTTTAGGTCATTTTCATTAATTCTCACACTTAACCCATTTATTGTGTTAATATGATAGTGTTTTTAACGACCCGATTCCCGAGTCCCTACGAGACATGAGAACTGGACCGACTCGACTAATCCCAAGACCTGGTCGTCCAACGAGGAAGTAACCAAAAGAGCAGTAAAATAAACCACATTCAGCATGAATATAACTAACAGTAAGAAAATACAGCAGTAAGGAAAGAAACCACTACAGTATATACCACCACAACAGTAGACCAACATTCATAACATATTATGAACTGTAGGTAAAGAAAAGTACAACGGTAACAAGAACTACTCACTACAGTGGAACAAAAAGAGGTACAAGAGAACAGTGGTAACTCTACTGGACCCTACTCGGCCCAGCGTCCTCTGCAGCCACTGACCCTAGCTGCTCAACACCTGGTCCTGAAAGGTAACGAGTGTAACACGTCAGCAAAATGCTGAATAGAGTGGCAGTTAAACTAAAGAAACAGTAAAGTGTACAGTAGTTGTTTTAATTTTCTTTCTTCCTTTATTTACGTCTTTCTATTGTTTCAAAATTTATCTATTTCTCAGATCCTTCACTTGATCTCGAATGTTCCTCGTGGGAATGATCTTGATTGCAGTCTTTTCCAAAAAGTAGAAGTAGCACTTGGTGCTCTCCTGGTCGGGAGAGTCCCCCGTGGTGATCCTACTCTCAGTCAACCACCCCAAGGTCACGGACAGGCTTAACTGACTATGGCACGCGCGATAAACGCACAGGTAGCTAACCCGCACTGGCACGTGGTCAGTTGTTTCCGTTAACGGGTGCGCCCAAAGCACAGCACGGAACCAGCACAGGGCAGAGCCCTCTCAGTAACAGGGGTCGAACCCCTCCACAGTAACCAAACAGGGGCCTTGCCCCTCCACAGTCCGCGCACCCTCGGCTGACTACCCTGGTTTGCCCAGTGGGCCTAACAAGTCGGTGTAGGTGAGCTAGCAGAACCCCGGGGCCCATGGGGTAGCTAGTACTCGCCCTACACTAGTAGCTCTCCTCGGTACTGTGTACACGAGGGCCAGCAAGTCGGTACAAAGTGGCCAGACCTAACCCCGGGTCCCTGGGGCGGTTGGCTCCGCTCTGCACTAAATAGGGGGGCAGTCGCTCACCTTGGTACTCCGTACTCAAGGGCCAGCTCACTTCCCCAATTCTATTCCATTCACCTTCCAGGAGTTCTACTCCTAATTCCCCGTAGGGTTCCAGCTCTTTTAACTCAGCACATTCAGGTTTCACCTTTCCAGTTTCACGTTCATACATCCCATATTCTCAGACATGCTCATTTATTCATAACAGGCAGCTGTTAAACCAATTTGCAGGTAGCTATTATTTCCTTTCCACATTTTCCAAGACTGCAGTATTCATATATTCCACTAGTTCTTCCCATCCTAGGATTCATGCCATACCCTAGGATCTATCATACAATCTAGTTTTCCAGCCCTAGGATTCATGCAACACCCTAGGATCTACCATTCATTCTAGTTTCTCATTCCTAGGATTCATGCAATGTCCTAGGTTCTATTTATGGTTCCATAGTTTAACAGATTATACTAATAAACTTAAAAGCCACTCTACCGGTTACAACAGGCGTACTGGGGACGTGGTCGGGAATCCCGCGTACCTCCGCAACCCCCGAGACTGCAACGGAACGGGGTCCTATCACAAGGATCAAACATAAGGAGTTTCTCAAAATAGTATACAACTACTGTAGACGGGTAGAGAATTTAATTCCGAAAAGCACGCAACTCGAAACGTGGAAAACAGACTCCGAACGGGCCCTAAACGGGTCGAAAAAGAGGAAACAGTGCAAAATCAGACGTTTGGAACTTCTTCCAGACGTCTTAAAAAATGGGATCAGATGGTACCTTGTCCTGCGTGGTCTCTCAGACGTCCAGAAGCCTGCGGGGGCGTCTGGCCTAGTTCCCAGACGTCCGATGGTCACCCCGGACATCTGGAAGTCCCTCCAGTCGTCTGGCACCACTGCCAGACGTCTGATTCACGTTGGATGCGAATCTCAGAACCTGCGCATACCCATTCCTCGTGCTCAGTACGGACGGTCAAAGGAAAGGAAGAAGGTACGAAAATAACTTACCTTTCAGAAGTCTGGACAGTCCTCCAGACGTCTTCCCCGTCGTCTGGTTGGAAACCCAGACATCTGATTCTAGAAAAACTTCCAGAATCAGAGCGCGACTCGCCCTCCGCCCGCGACGCACGGCCGCACCGCGCCTCGTCCCCCTGCTGCTCGAGCTGCAGCTGGCCTCCCGCGTCAGCCCGCATCTGCTGCTCCCCCGCCGGCCGGCTCTAGCAGCCCCGGCAAGCTCGCCCTCAAGGCCGAGCGCCTCCTCTTCTCGCGCATCACCTCCTCCCGCACTCGCCACGGCTGCCACCACTGCCGCTCGCTCACTCTCGCGCTGGCTGGAAGGAGAAGAGGAAGGGGCGGAGGCAATGAGAGTGAGGGAGAGGGCGAGGCTTTTTAAAGCCGCGTAGGGAGAGAGAGAGAGCGAAACAGAGGGCAACCTGCGCCCGCAGGAGAGAGGGAAAAAAGCGACCTCAGGTCTGCGCGCGCAGGCGCGCAGACGCAACTGCGCGTGCCGCTGAAACCGAATCCCAGACGTCTGGAAGGGATTCTAGACGTCTGGTCCGACGTCTGGGCCACCTCCCAGATGTCTTAAAAGAAGTCTGAAGCCGCGCGTTCGTAACAGTGTTTAACCTAGATTCTAGCTTAACTTTGTCATTTTAGCTATGATGAGGCACACCCCATCATACCCCCATACTTAGGTTTTTCTAGTCCCTTAGCAAACAACTCATTCAGAGTAAAGCATTGAAGTATCAAGTAGGTAAGTGTGATGATATTTCTATTTAACTTTTTTCATTTGTTAAGTATTTAGAGATGACTTAAGCTGAATCTTTTCTGTGTAGCAACCAATTGTGTTTATATAGTGGACATTGTGAGAATTGGCTGCTAAGGAAGACTTACCAGAACTCAAAACTTATATAACATAGACCATCTCTTGACCAACAAGGATTCTTGATATTAAAACCTTAAGTGTGATTTTCAGGATTCAGAGGGTTTTATAAAGCTCAAAAACTAAGAGGTTATGGTTGTGCTCAGTGAATAATCAAAACTAACCAAATGAACACTAAAATTCAAGCTTAGGTTTCACGTCTTTTTAAGTGCAGGTTGGTCCCAGCTTCAACTCATGTCTTCAGATCGACTCTAAAAAATGAGCGAAGACTCAAACCCAACTCTTATTGCATTGTGGCTCAAAGAATATTTGGTGGAAACATAATATTTGTAATGAACCATGAAAAATCTTTTTAGTGGAAGAATTTACAGGAATTTGGATGACATACTAACTTTTTCAAAAGAATGTCTTTTTCTATTCTTTTTTGACTTTTTTTTTGTTTTTTCTCATTTTTCTGATTTTTTTCTTCTTTTTCTGAAAGCAAATGTCAGTATGTCTCCTACAACTTTATTTGGTAGAGCACACTTATTTGGTGGGTGAGTACTTTGGTGGAAAAAGCTTCTCCTAAACATTAGACTAAAGACTGGGATAAAAAGTCTATCTACACACACAGGTAAGGACTTCACTCTCCCTACTGAATAATAGGGTTGAATTTTAAGCTCATCTGGTCTTTCCCAACTCTATGTAGTGTAAACCAAAGTCACTTAGACTCCCAAGCAAAAGCAAACCAATGAATCTTGTACTGGTGACTTAGGAACAAGAATGCATCCTAAGTTAGGAGAGATCCTGGTTTATCTTGTCCATGTTTAAGTGTATTAAGCCTAAGCCTGAGCGAATCAAGCTTTTAAGGCCCAAGAAGTCTACCCAGCAAAGGTTGAATGTCCATAAACACTTATTCTATTTTCGTTTCAGCAATAAGATCATAATTAAACACTTATAAAGCTTTTCAATTCTTTTCTCGGAATTTTTTCTAGAGTTCTCCCTCAACAGTAAAGGTAGGTCCCTTATTGTATATTTGGAATTTTTATTTTTCACATTTTTTTTTTGTAATTTTTTCAAATATTTCAATTTTTTTTGGATTTTTCAATAATATTATCTATATACACTAAAGGTGTGTTTATAATTGTATTTTAGTAAATGATTTCATCATTTTCACTCCTCATGCTTAAATAATACAATGTCCTCATTGGATGAATAGAGTGGATGCAAATTCATGCTTTGCTTTTCACTAACTTAGGCTGGGTGACGAAAGGAAGTCAGAATGGGGAGATAAAATCTCTGTATGGACAATTTCAAGTCTGATATACATTAGAGTGGAAAGTCGGCTTAGTGAAGTGTAGGATAAATGTGACTATGCATGCAAACTAAAAATGCAAGGATAGACACCAAGGAAGACATGAAAAATAACGAAACAGAAAAACACTATATACAAGAGTTGCTAAGTTTTACGCCTTCAGCTAGGTGTAAACCCAACTGGTTCAAAATGTAGGAGCAAAAAAGATAGAGAATTGACAAGTCAATGGAGTTCAAAGAAAGATTCAAGTCATGGTGAATGTAAGAATGAAAATTGTCAATCTCAAAGGTGAAGATGGGCTCCATAATCAATGAGAATCAAACTCAAAATACTTGGTATAAGGTCCACGTAAGGAATGTGAATCAAATCAAAAACCTAGCTCAAGGTCCAAGTTCAAATTCAGAATATGTCAAGAATTTGCAGCTTCTACCTCTTCAAATCAATGAATGCAGATCAAGATGTGGAAGATTAATCAAGATTGGGAAGAAGAGGTGGTTGCTGATCTAAATATGGTGCAAAAGAATCAGATATGTAATAGGGATGTCAAAATATTAAAGAACAAAGGTTCCTCCAGCTAGTAGGAAAAGATATGTCAATGAATAATCAGAAGGTAGTTTCACAAATAGATTATTCACAGTTCCCTCCCTGAAGGAGATTGTAAAGAAAGGAAAGTAGGTGACTTGGGCTTCAGTACCCAAAGGAAGTACAAATGGTGGGTTTAAAGACATCTACCATCCATGAGTCAATTTTTTAAAAGACTTTACCAAGCAGTCACAAACTATTTAGGCTAATTGAGGAGATTTAAATATGTATTCATTGTAGTACACTCCTAAATCTCACATCATTGTAGTACACTCCTAAATCTCACAACAAAACATTTAAATTTATAAAACTCGGACTCTAATTGGAGTCTGAGGTCGTTCGCAGGGAGCAAATGTGGAATTCACGCATTAATCTTCATTTAGAATAAATAAACATAATAAATTGAGCACAATAAAAGATATGCAATGAATGAAACTTGTTAGATTAGCATTCACCAATAGATCAATGTATCTCAAAAGATCATGGGATAAAAAGAATAGAAAGACAAAATAATGGTGATTTAAATCACCAATTATTCATCTTTAATTGAGCATATACCCAAGCATTTATATCATTCAAATAATTCAATAGTTTTCTCAATCAACTTAACTTAGCTACTCAAATGATTCAATAGTATCAGCATCAACCTTTCAGATGATAGGAACAAGGCATCAGATGCCTTAACCTTCACATATCAGAGCTTCACAAAAGGCACACAAGGGTGCCAACCTTCTTAAGGACTTTTAAGCACAAGGCCTCTTCAAGCACAACTTTCTCAAGCACAGGAGTCATTTCTCTTCAGAGGCTAAGTGTTAGCCTATTCTTTCTCAGCACGCACCAAGGCAAAGGGTTGCACAACAAAACCCTCCCCCCTCCTCCTCACAAATCCTCTTCCTTCTCTTTCTTCTCACTTAGATAACCGGGTGTATACTCGGGTTATCAGATCATGAACAGGGATCGAGCCCATGTGCATGTGGATCACGGGCAATGTGTGAGGCAAGATGTGTAAGGGGACCCGACCCCCATGTCTTGGGCACGGAGGCTATGGGAGGAATCCCTTTAATACTGATTGTCTGGCTTGCCAATGCATGAGGTGGGACTAAATGTCCCCCTCTGCTCCTTTGTTTCCTTTAATCTACAGTGGGGAAGGTCGTTGAAGAATTGGTGCTGGTATTGAGGCTTTGTTGCTCAATTGAATATGCAAGAAGTTTCTTGGTGGTTGTATGCAGTGCATGGAAGTGGAAGTGAGGCCGGACGTGAACGGAACGTGGCGGACGAAGTTGGAAGATTGACGATGATGGTGAAGCTCTAATGGCGACCTCAAAATTGAAAATCCTCACAAGTATCGCAATGAGATGAGGAGTGTGTTGGTGGTGTTTGTGTGCGGTTTCATGGTTGGTGGAGCTCGGGTGAAGGTGGTGAATGGTGGTAATGGTGGGTTTCTTTGCCGGAGCTATTGGGTGGTCAAAACGCCTAATAATATTAGGGCTTTTACTCTAGGGGTGAAGAGGAAGGTAGTATTGGTGGTTGCGAGTTGTGTGGATATGTGTGGCGGCTGAACAAAGCTCGTTGGAGCTTCGTCGGACATGAAGAAGACGGAGGGGGAGATCGACGAAAAGTGGTCGAATTAGGGTGAGAAGAAGTTGAATCATAGCTAAGGAGGGAAAGGAAGGAAGAGGGCCTATCTATTGGACGAAATAGGGAGAAACTAGTGTTGGCGTGCCTTGTTGGACACGAGGGAGATGAGCTCCTCCAGTGGGGGTAGACGGCGTGACGAAAAGCGTTGGAAGCCCTGGCTTTGGCCCACCAGGTGGGAATCAGCGTAAGGAAGAGTTTGGCACTCCCAATTTGATGGTTGGGAGGTCGTAGGAAGATGGGGGAGAGGGTCTCCGGAGTCGAGGTTGGAGGTGGCCGAAATTGAAGGAGAAGACTTGATTTTTGGCCTGAACCTGACTAGTTCTAGACAATGGAAGATATTAGAGCTTATATAGAGTTCCTGGGCAAGATCTAGGCAAGGAAACAGGCTTGAGGAGCTTAAAAATTTAGGGAAGAAGATCCCTAATCTTGAGGAGCTTGCACGAGCTCTATGGATCAAATCAAGGTCCCAGATGAGATTTAGGTGATTGGGGACTTCCTCAAGATCATCCCTTCCAATTTTGGAAGGGATTGGTCGAGAAATCGAGGTATCATTGATTGAAGGTTGGTGCTTTTGGGTTCACACTACCATGGAGGTAGGGACCCTTTTGTGAAGAAGACAACAAAGTTGGGGGGCTATTTGCAAGGAATTTCAAAATCTAAGGGCTTAGATGTGAAGAATAGAGTTTTAAGGGACTAGTTTGCAAACTAGGTCAAGATGGACTCTGATTGGGCCCAAATTTTGATACAAACCTAATTTTGACCCAAGGAATCTAATGGTGAACTTGGATTTCAATTTTGATGAGGTTTTACTAGGAAATTTACGTAGAAACCTAAATTAGGGTAGAATTATGTCTGTGACTCTATTTAAGATCAAAATGGGTTACAAAGGTCAAATCAAGGATACCAAATCTTAAGGAATATTTTTATATGAATTTTACCCTAACTAGAACCTCTATAATTGAAGCAAGTCTAAAATTAGGGTTTTGGGTGTTGTATTGGTTCTCGAAATGTATGATGTCTATGTGGACCCTCTTATTAGATTTTAATGCTCATTAGACCTTTGATTAACCCCTGACAAACCTCGTGGTTACTATGCTTTCATAATATGCTGTTAAAACTGTAGAATTAACCATGTTTTATTGTTCTTCTCTCAGAATGGATATGTAAGGAATTATGACTCTTAGGCAACTATGTAGGAGCATTTGTCAATTAATTGTGACTAATTAAACCTAGTTATGGATCATGATGATGTTATCATCACAAACTCATAGAAAAATCAATCCAACCAAACAAAATTTCAATCTCAGAATCAAAACCACATAAATCAAGCGAGACAAAAGTCGTGAATTTTTCCTAACGATCTGTTACGAAAAATAGGTTACGCAAACAGATATTATCAGTCCAATCGTACATGTTTAATGATAATGTCATCATCAGCCATATCTAGCTTTAATTAGTCGTAATCAACGAATAAATGCTCCTACATAGCAACCAGAGGACTATAATTCACTGCAAATTCATTTTGAGAGAAAGACAGTAAAACAAGGGTAAAACTATAGTTTTAACAGCATATCTCAATTGAAGAACAATTACGGGATTTATCTAGGGATTAATTAAAGGTCAAATGGTCTTAAATATCTAACAAGTGGGTCCATGCAGATAGAAACGTTTTTCGCGCATTTCGAGAATTAAATGATGTCAGAAACCCTAAAAACAGACCTACTTAATCTACTGAGGTTCTGGTCAGGATAAAATTTACATAAACCCTCTAAAAATCATAGAAAAATATTATCTAGGGTTTAGTATGCTTGATTTGACCATTGGAACCCAATTTGACTTAAAATAGAGTCTGAGACAGATAGTTGCCCTAATTTGGATTTTTGAATAAATTACCTTGTCAAACTTGGTCAAAACCTAAATCTAACTTCACCATTGGATTTCTTATGTCAAAATTAGGCTTTTACTGAAAATTTGACCCAATCTGAGACCATTTCGACCTATTTTTCATTTAGTCCAAGTTTGACTCTTAATCTCCCAAATAACCCCTCAACTTTTGAATTTATTACAAAAAGCCCCTATCTTTGTCATTGTCTTTGCAAAAGGGTCCCCACTGCCTCCATGTCCTACTCCTACAACTTCGGCGACCTTCAATCAGAGTTTTCTCCCTGATTTCACACTCAGTCTCTTCTAAATTTGGAAGGGAGATTCCCCAGAGATTTCTCTACAAATCAAACCTATTCGTGGGCTCCAATTCTTTCCTAATCTCTCATGCGAACGCATGAGAGATGTCAGTATCATTCTCCAGCAAGCATACCAAGCTTGGAAGCTTGGTCTCTAAGCCTTAAACCCTTTCCTATGGCCTATAAAAGGACCAAGGTCGCAAGGCCAAGTCCCTTAGCAAGGTTTGGGGCCAAAACCCTCTTCAAAACTCCACCTTCAGCCTTGCTCTACCGTAGCTCCGGCGAACTTCTTCCTCCAACGTCTCCGGCCTCCCAACAGCCAAATTGGGAGTGCCAATATCTCCCCCTCCTTCGTCCGCTCCTCGACAGCCAAATCAGGGGCGTCTCTACCTCGTTCTTCGTCGTCGCTACCTCACGGAATAGTTCCCTTCTCCGACGTCGGCAGCCACACCGATGCCTATTCCTTTCCCCTTCGTCCCTAATACTAGGTCCTTTAACTCCCTCTCCCCTCTACTTCCTCTTCCTTTCTTCTATCATTCAATTCGACCTCCGCTACTGCCGTTCACCCTCATCTCCTCCATCTCCGGCAACCACTCCGGCGAGGGTTTCCATTCGCTACACATCTCCATGCCCCTCACCGACAAGCCCACAACTTTCGTCATGCACCCATGACCAAGAGCCTTAACTCTATTAGGCCGCTCGACCACCCCAGTCACCTGTCGACCAACCCACCGTTCTCTGCCCAACTCCACCGTCTGGCCACCACACACGTCCATCCACCACAAAACCACCGCGATAGCACTCGCCGTGCTCCGGTGACCATCTTAAGTGTTTTTAATGTGGTCGTAAGGCCTTTTTACTTATTTGCAGGGTTCCTCCTCCAACCGCCATTAACGAGCTTCTCCAACAAGTTTTGGAGCAAGTTCTTAAAGACACTGCCCCAAGTACCTATCCCAGCCGAAGCGGATTCACTCCAGGAGCATGAGTGGACCAACAATTGGGGGTGTTGACCGCCCCCTAAAGCGAATTGGACGAACACTTCCACCTCGAGCTGCTACCTGCTGTGCTAAAGGAAAGTGTGGGACTTTAGTCCCACATCGTTAACCACCAAGTAGGAGATGTAATATAAGACGAAAAAGTGCATAAGGCTATTCGCCTCAAGACACCTGGGGGTGAGGTCCCCCGCTACCTATTACACGCATTCGCCCATGACACTATTTACACGAGCCTGTTCCAACCTGTATACCTTCTTATGCCTGTGCACACTTTGGCTGCTACCCAACTGCATGCAGCCCTGGTCCCGGGTGCGCTCTGATTCGATACCTGATTGCCCGATTATCCCTAAGATAAGGAAGGGAAAGAATAAAAGAGAGAGCGTAGGGTTAAGGGGGGTTTTGCTCTTTAGTGTTCCCGACACTTAGTCTTTTTCATAGGAGAGTTCCCCCCTATGCATCAGATGGGCCAAAGAAGGAAGGAATAAAGAAGAGGAGAGGCAAAAGAAGAAGCAGAGAAGAAAAAGGAAGAAAGACAAAGGAAAAGAAGACGGTTGCCATGCCTCTAAGAGAAAGAAAGAAGGAGAAGAGGTTCTGAAGAAGAAGAGAAGGCTTGTGCTTGCCTTCTGTTAAGACACCTGATTGCTAAGCCTGTCGTCTGAGGCACTGTAGCATTCAAGCTATTATTGGTTTATTTGAGATAATTAATGGTTGAATGCATGCTTAAACTTTAGAGGATATAAGTGGTGATTTAAATCACCATTGTCTTTTATTCTTTTTTCTTTTTATCCTGATATTCTTGAGATACATTGGATTTCATTGAATAACTAATGTGACAGGTTATTATTCATTGAAAATCTATACCTTGCTTAATTTCTTGTACTCATTTATATTATATGTTGAGATTAGCGGGTGAATGAAATACTTGCTCCCTATGTTCGACCTCGAATACTCTTTTGAATTCGAGTCATAAATTTCATTTGTTGATTGAGCGATTTAGAGGATACTACAATGAACGCATATTTAAATCCCCTCGTTCACCTAGTCAACAACGTCCTAAGAGAAAACCTAGCGAAGTGCAGACCTCTAAATCCACCTAGAATTTGGATAAGACTGGTGTGCGAATCAAAACTCCTATGGGTGCTCAGAGAGATGAGATAGAAAGGTGTGTTTTTATGTACCTTATGTGGTCATGTAATGTGTACACAATAATCAAGCCACAGAGTGTATCGATAAAAACCACACAAGGTTTCAGAGAATTTAATTGTGTCACACTTTGAATTAGGTTCTTCTCTTTAAGATGTGCTTTTCAGGTAGAAAGGTCTTACTTTTAATCTTTTGCAAACATGTGATGGTCTTGCTTAGTTATGTCCAATGCAAAGATGGCAGGAGCTACAGAGAGATAGAAATCATACCTGGCTCCCGCACTCAACAGTTAATGCATATAGACAAAGTAAATCTAGCAAGAATTGATGCAATTCCTAAATATGGAATGCCTACGTCATGTTGTTGCTAGATAAGTAGAGATGAAATATTTTTGGTATTTATGATTTTGCATATTTTTTGGCTTTTTAAATGCAAGAAATCAAATCAAATCGAAAAATAAAGTGAGAAACCTAAAACGATAAAGGAAAACAAAAGAGCAAGTGTCCGCAATCCAAATTATTATAACAATTGTGTAAGAACATGCTCTCACAACTTATGCTTATACAATAAACTAAGAATGGAAATGAAATCTAAACATGGCTCCGTCGAAGAAGTCCTGGAGTTGAAGAAACACCGAGAAACAGGGCCACTGGGATGTAGAGCAATCCTCCTCCAACTCCTTCTCAGGTGCCATGAAAACAAAACAAAAGAAAAAGGATTAGTAAGACAAATGTATACAAAATGAATGAAAGAATATAATGAATCAAAGAATGTATATACAAGAAAGAATTTTGAGTAAAAGAATGAATATATATAAAGAAATAAAAAATATTTACAAAAGAAGAATAAAAGAAAATTTTTGGCGTATAAAGAGTTGCCTCCCTAGTAATGGCACCAAAAAATGATGTTCCATCTGGACCACTAGTTAATTAAAGTTAATTAATCGTTGTTGTGTTGTAGTATAGATGCAATCCAGACGGATATCATGTCATTTATTTAATTACAATTTTACTGGTTTATTTGCAGGCAGTTCACTGGAAGGTAGTTATTGATATACAACAGTCTCAATTATCTAAAATGATCTTTTATTCTAAAAATGTCAATTTTATATACAAATGAATGAATAATAAATGAAAGAATCAAAGAATGTACTAAATTAAGTAAATTATGTACAAGAATGAATTAATTAGTGTTAATGACAATGCCTTAAGAATATTTATAGGTAAAAAGGCATCAAAAATCAATTTAAACTAAGTAATGCCTAAATGAAGGCACAAAAAGAATATATATAAGGTTACTCTATGATCTATACTAACACTTATTACTATGTACACTAATATATACAATTATCACTAAAGCCTTAAAAACATATATACAAAATAAGGCAAAATAATAAACAATATCTAATATATATACTCTACTAATATATATCTATATACTTATATGTACAACACTTAACACAAAAAGCACTCTACACATTTAACACACGCACACATACAAACACTTAGTCAAATTTATATCTAGCTTAATTAACCCATGTTTAAATTTAACTTAACCAAAAATTATTGGTTTGTGGGCCCACTTTTCACATAATCAACATCCTCTTTTGAGGTTGGATCGATGCCATTACTAGGTGGGCCCTAGTTTATTTACTTGTGGATTAGGGTATAGTTTTATGCCAAACCACGCTCACATGCTCACACACACGTAAGCACCCACATGCACACTCACGCGCACACACAGATGAGATCGTATAGGTACCTGGATGCTTGGTTATTCTCATTGTGGCATGAACGGTATAGTTCACGAAATGTTATATGTGGCATTCGGGATTCGACTCCCACCGAAGTGGGATTAATGCAGCAGCGACATCAGGCATGTATTCAACACAATTAACATTTTATAAGGCCAGATTTAGGCCTCTAATTAGGTACTTAATTAAGGTTTTCTCATAAACAATATGTCCTAGAACAATGCCCTGTTGAACCATAAAGTGACTTTTTCCCAACTTAGGACAAGGTTAACTTCAATGTACCATTTCAAAATAAATTCCAAATTTATCATACAATGATCAAATGAATCTCCAAATACTGAAAAATCATCCATAAAAATTTCCAGATAATCATTAAGCATGTTTAAAAATATTGTCATCATACACCTCTGGGTAGTTGCAGGTGCATTACAAAGTTCAAACGGCATTCTTCGGAACACAAAGGTTCCGAAGGGGCAAGCAAAGGTTGTCTTTTCTTGGTCCTCTAGGCTAATTGCAACTTGATTGTACCTAGAGTAACCATCCAAAAAGTAGAAAAACCTCCTTCCAGCCAATTTCTCTAAGATCTGGTCAATAAAGGAAGAGGGAAGTGGTCCTTTTTGTTCACAGAGTTAAGGCATCTATAATCAATACAGACCCACCACGAAGTTCCAGTGTGAGTTGGAATAGATTCACCTTGATTAGTGGTTACAACAGTTAATCCTACTTTTTTAGGTACAACTTGAACTAGGCTCACTGATGAAAATATATTTACATGTCATAAATAGATATTTTTAATGAAGTTTCATAGCTTAATATGAGTAATTAGCATAATAGTAGGGCTAATAGCTTTAATAACAATTTTGTATACAACAAATCAAAATAATGTTAAATTACACATATTTACATATTATTATATGATTATTTTATGTATGCAGTTAATACAGGTCAAAAGAAGCCATAATTTTATAAATATGTGGCGAGGAGCCTATTTCTTATTCCTACCTATTTTAATTTCAATTTGATTTTGGCCAAATTAATTAGTTAAGGTCCAGTCGAATTCTTTAAATTGGCTCGATATTAATTAATTAAGCTAGCCACATTCTTATTTAGGTTAACCCATTCCCATTTTAACCCCATTCTAAATCCATTTTGTTATTTTTAATTCAATCTTTGCCTTCCCTCCAACATCTCATCTCACCTAATTTTAATTTACGTAACCCATTTATCCATTTCTCAAGTATTTTGAATTCTCTAATTAAACATCCCACAACTCTCTCCCATGCCCACGCACACACCCACATTCCCTCCCACTCCCTCCGTACTCCCTCTCCCTCTCCCTTTCCCTCTTAAACTCCTTCATCCTCTCCTTTTTCCTATATTTTTTCCTTCTTCCCTGCATACACCACCACCCACCCATCACCGCCAGCCACTTCCCCCAACATAGATGCAGCAACATCCCATGCCCTCCTCCTCTCTTATCTTCTCCTTCCTCCCCTTCCTCAACTTCCTCTTCTCCTTATTCTCCTTCCCTATGTGAAACACAACCACCACCGCACCACCAACATCACCCACCACCATCGCCCTCAGCCATCACCTCCAACGTTGGGGTTGTCCCCCTCATCTCGTCTTCTCCTTCCTCATCGATGCCCACGCAAGCCGCAACCGCCACCGCTACCTCCTTCCCTTCTCCTCCTCTTCAACCTCATTGACGCTCTTTACCCTAACCACCAGACCTCGCTACTCCACCATCACCACAGACCACCCTCGCCCTCCACTTCAACCTCACCACCCTCTCCTCCAATTCCTCCTCCCTCTGCGCAAACACCCACTTCCATCCTCCTCACCGTCAACCATCATGGTTAGTCCATATTTACGGGCTCTTTAGGTATTTGAATGCCTAGACATTCAGTTATCTTTAACATTTATTTATCATGCATTAGGATGTAAATAGATTAGTTTATATTTTTAGCTTGATTGCATAATTCATGCATTACATTCATATTTAAATGCATTTAGAATTGACTTAGAATGGCATGCATTTGATTAGTTAACCAATTAGGTGCATTACATGCATTGTTTTGGGTTTAACATAGAAGTTAAGGGTTTGTGCATAAATGATCCCTCATTTCTTTTTATTATTTTATTCTCTCTTCTTTAACGGATGCATGCAAGAGTCGCGACCATTGAAGAGCAGCAACGAAGAGGCGATGAAAGTGGATCTCTGTCACCCATGTTTGTCATCACTTCATCTCTTCCCCTCAACCATTGTAAGCTATTCCTCTGCAATATAAGAAGTTCCTGTGGTCAAGCCTCTCGGGCCTCCACCCCCATTCACCACTGTACAGAGAGTTCAAGCTCTCCTCTAGTACACCACCGCTAGCCTCAACCATGGTAGTCCACTCCACTAACGTGGGCGTGCATCGTGACAAGACGCACCGCCAAATCAGAGTGGCTGCGCTACCGTGAGTGCAACTATTGGTGCACAACCAATACCCTCCGTGCACCACCACTATCCTTCATCTTCATCTTCTTCCCATGTTTCATGTGAAAGCAACCCATCACCACCACCATCACTCCATCGCCGACAACACATGGCCCCACTCCTGACCACGCCGCCTCACCTCCTCATGCACCACCCTCCTCGTGCGTGCCACTATGCCCCTCACCTTCACACGCAGCATGCCACCCTCCTGCATGGGCGGCCTCCCTCTCCACCTGCAGCTATTGTGCGCACGCAATGCACCGCCCATATCACACATGCAGCATGCCACCCTCACCCTTAGCCACTCACGGCTATGAGAGCGCACGCTCGCACCTACATGCCTACCCACATGCATACCCAGCAACAGCATCCATTCATTGTTCATCATCTTCCTCATGAAGAACCCAATCTGCCAACCACCTCCTCACTCCCTACAACCATCTCCGACCACCTTCCTCCCCACCCTCACCTCTAGCACACATGCCCCACATCTATCGTCATCATCCACCATCCACAATGCCCCCTCAAGCTCTCCTCCTCACCAACGACGAACTCGTCATTGTCGGCCACCTCCTCATCACTCGGTGACCGATGGATGTGAAACACCTCGCCGCCACAACCATCACAATGCTCTCGACTTGGAGGATCTCCACCAAGCTCACCATTGCAGCCAACTTCCTCCTCGACATGGACGAGCACAAGAAAGGAAGTGCTCTGTTGTGCTTCTAATTAATAATTACATCTTATGCCATTGTGAGAACTTGATTTTTGGATTTAATAATATTCTAATATGGTAATTTTGTGAAAACTTCCTCTATCTTTCATGTAAATGAAATGTCAGCTTGTTCATGCCTTGCTATCTTAATTAAAAGGCAGTTTTGATTCGATTTCTTGGCAAAATTAATTGTGAACATTTGTTTTTGACTTATGCTAGTTTTGATAGGCCTATTCCTCCCTGTGGAGATGACCCTCTCCTCATTGAGTGGTTATTTTAATTATTTTGACAGCCAATTTTCCACCACTTACATACTACTTCACCTCATCATTTCATGTGCAAAACATCATCAAAAGAAAAAATCATCTCGTCAAATGGTGCCGTTGCCAGGGAGGCAATGGGCCTGATAAACTCACAATTATTCTTTTGCTCATGCTGATTTAAATTTTTAAGGCAAATTTAATCTATTCCATCTGGTCTGTGCGAGGTAGCTCTAAGAGAATCATCGCACCCACCTCAGCATCTCTGTGTTGTGGATCTTGGGCCACACACTTGACCAGGAGCTCCACACCTGTGAAGAGGAGCTTGGCATCTTGGTGGACCTTGTTGCCACCAATTTAGAGGAGAAATTCTTCAGGAAAGGAGCTTCAACTTTATTCTCCTCTACTTTTGCATTTAGATAGACTTAGACTTTAGGATATTTAATTTTTGCATTCTTCCATTTGGGACCCTTGTTTTGGGGTCATATTTTAGGGGTTTCTTCCCCAACTTTCTTTTAGGCCCGTGTTGGGTAATTTTTTTCGGGAGCTTGTTCCCTTTTCTTTAGATCTAGGTTTTCATTTTCTTCATGGTTTGTTTATTCATCTTCTTGTTTGTGCATAGTTGGACATAAAAAATAAAAAAATGAACTGCCTACGTAGAAGCTGCATGATTTAGGACGACCATATAGGATTGTATGAGTAGCCTCTAGATTTCATTTTCTGCATTGCGTGCATTTCATTGAAGATTGTTGGAGATAAGGTACGTTCTTCTTTCCTTGCAGCCTATTTTGATCACGCATTGCATTTTGGACTTAAAAGACATGAACACCTAAATTATTTGAAAGAATTGACCAGTGGTCATCTCAATTTTTGCAAAGGATTAACTAAAGGAGGAATGTAAAATCCAAGACTTAATTCTAAAACCTTGTGTGCAATTTAGAAGATTCAAAACCTTTTTGTAGTGAATGGACACGTTCAATTGGTACAAGGCATGAGTCCTATCGTTGGATTCTAAAGTATTTAGAACTCCAGATCAAAAGTTTTGTAACTCCAAAGAGGGGGATACCCTGTCACAGATTTTTTAGGGTAGTTAAGAAGCACCACATAAATCCCATTGAGTGGAATCGCTTCAAAGGAAGGCTTAGGCCTACATGCATCCCTCGATCTTCCATCTTTGGAGTTGCTTTACCATTTGAGCTTTAGGGAAGAGCACCTAAGCTCCAACTAAGTCTTTTAGGCATTTCATAGGTCGACAAATAAGATCATAATTGTTTGGGAAACTTGTTTTGTCACCTATAATCTGAACTAAAGTCGAAAGACTAAATCTGTAAAGATTGCAAGTCATTTCTGATGGATGTTCCCACTATACATTTTCTCACCTACAGGCATTTGGAAGAGTTCACTAAGGTCTGCTCCATGGTGAGACTGCAAGGCATTTCTGATGACACCCAAATGTGAACTCTCTTTCCCTTCTCCCTTAAGGATAAGGCGAAACATTGGTATCACACTCTAGATGGTAGAGTGGATAGTTAGGATGCATCGAAAGGAGAGTTTTTGAAAAAATACTTCCCCCTCAACAAGATGGATGGTAATTTCATGATGCATGGGAGCACTTCAAAGATTTGTTATGCTTATGTCCCCATCATCAGGTGCCAAGATGGCAACTTGTAGAAAGGTTCTACACTGGTTTCAATGATAAGCATAGGCAAATAGTGGATGGTGCCTGTGCAAGAACCTTTCTCACAAAAATTGAAGATGAGGCTTGGGAGCTTTTTGAGACCTTGACTGAGAATTCTATCCACTTGAATTCTGCCTATTTGGATAGAAAACCCACTCTTATGCAACGAAAGATTGAGGCAAATTAGGCTAGGGATACCGAGAATTTAGCCTTCCAAATTCAGTTGTTGAACCAAAATATGGAGAGGCTTATGTCGAACCCTACCCAACTCACAACAAATGCCTCCCCATCCCAAGTTTCACACTGCTCCATTTGCCAATGTAATACACACGTCACTGTGGATTGCCAATTGGTCTCCCAATTCCTTGAATTTGTACAGGCAAACTTGAATGTCGCCCAAGGGTTCCATCTTAAACCCCGTAATGATCTTTTTTCCAATACTTATAACGAGGGATGAACGAACCACCCAAACTTTTCATGGAGACAAGGGAATGTCACAAATTCAGAGAATTATAAACCATAACCCTTTCAGAATCAACAAATGAACCAACCTCAAACCTTTGCCCAACCAAAGACCTCAGAGACGAATGAATTGAAGGTGATGTTGAGAATTATGCAAGAAAGTCAAAGTGCAATCATCCAATCTCATGACAAGGCTATACACAAAATGAAATCATAGATAGGACACCTTGTAGAGGTCGTTAGACAGAGGGAGACCGGGAAGCTTCCCAGTGCTACTGAGGAGAATCTTAAAGGGAAAGGTATTGTCTTTAGGGAGCATGCCCAGGCGATGACTATTCTGAGGAGTGGAGAAAAAATTTCCAAACCTGATGCTCCTATAATCCCACCTTCTGAAAACCCATCCACCCCAACTGTTATCTCCAATGGAGAAGAGTTGCCCAACTCTCCTTCGCTTGAAATCGCCTCACCAAAAGAGGTTGTCCCCGTTCCACCACTTACCCGACATGACAACCCTTCCACTCAGAGACCAAGAGTGCCCTTTCCAGAGTGCTTATCCGCCTCTGGATAGACTTCTGCTAGCTCATCTGGAGCCAAAGATAGAACGGATGAAATCATGGAGACTTTCAAACAAGGGCAAATTAACTTGCCCTTCTTTGAAGCTACTAGGCAGATTTTGTCTTATGCCCGCTTTCTGAAGGACCTATGCATGAAAAAGCAGCAATCTAGGAAACAAGTCCAATCAAAAGTTATCATAACTGATTCTATTAGCTCAATTATACAACATGGGACACCCCCAAAACTTAAGGACCCAAGAGCCCCGTACATCTCGGTGGTCGTTGGCGACCTACATATAGATGAGGCTCTTCTTGATCTGGGTGAGGGGGTAAACATCCTTCCAAGCTACATATATGAACAACATGGAGGTGGCAATCTGAAGCCTTCCCCCATAATCCTCCAAGTTGCAGATCAATCCTTAAAGACACCACAGGGCCTACTAGAAGATGTCCTCATGAGAGTGGAGGATTTCTTCTTCCCTATAGATTTTTTGGTTTTGGACACAGACCCTACAAACAAACCAACCAAGCCCTCTATTTTTTTGGATCACCCCTTCCTTGCAACCTCAAATGCTTCAATTAATTGTAATACTGGGGCATTAAAAATGGGCTTTGAGAATAGGAAAATTTGGCTTAATGTGCTCCCAAGTTGAGGTGGCAAATGACTTGATTGAAGAGACAACCCCTGCAATTTTATGTGATGACCCCCTTCAGCACGTCATGCTAAATGAGCATTCTGATCTATTGGAGGGATGTGAAGGGGATGTACTAGAACTTGAGGGGTTGCTTGGTATTTCTGCTGAATCTCTTCCCCCATCATCTCTACCCAAGGTTGATCTGCTACCTGAGATGGGAACTTCTACCATGAAACCCTCAATCATACAAGCCCTCAATCTTGAGCTGAAACCCCTCCTCGACACTCTCAAGTATGTCTTCCTTGGTGCAAATGATATGCTCACTGTTATCATTTCTGTTGTGCTATTTGAAGCATAAGAGGGAGCCCTGATTGAATGTTTGTCTCGGCACAAGGAAGCCATTGCTTGGAGCATTGCTGATATCCCAGGTATAGACTCTACACTCTGCATGCACCACTTTTACACCCATGAACTATCAAGCCTTTTAGGGACATGCAGAGACGACTTAACCCCAACATAAGGGAGGTGGTTAAAAAGGAAATTCTAAAGTGGTTGGATGCTAGGATCATATACCCCATCGCAGATAGCAAATGCATTAGTCCAATCCATGTGGTGCCTAAGAAGGTAGGCTTTATGGTAGAAACCAATGACTAGGGAGAACAAGTAGTGACCAAACCCTCAACTGGCTGGAGGGTCTACATAGACTACTGCAAACTAAACACCACTACCCATAAGGATAATTTTCCCTTGCCTTTTATTGATCAGATCCTCAAGAAATTGGCAGGGAACAAGAATTTCTACTTTTTGGATGGATATTCTAAGTATAACCAGGTTGCAGTCTTCCCTGATGGCCAGGATAAGACAACTTTTACTAGTCTCTACAATACTTTTGCGTTCAAGCATATACCCTTTGGATTATGCAATGCACCGGCAACCTTCCAGCGGTGTATGATGTCCATATTTTGGGACATGATTGATGAGTGTATTGAGGTATTCATGGATGATTTCTCTATATACGACTCTTCTTTCGACTAGTGTCTCCTACACCTAGAAAATGTGCTGAAGAGATGTCAAGAGACTGGTTTAGTCCTTAGCTGGGCGAAGAGTCATTTCATGGTACAGAAAGGCAATGTACTGGGGCATGTTGTGTCTGAGAAGGGCTTAGAAGTAGTTAAAGCCAAGGTTGATTCTATTTCCAAACTCCCATTGCCCACAAATGTCAAACAAATTAGACCATTTCTGGGTCATGCTGGCTTTTATAGACACTTTATTAAGAATTTCAGTAAACTTTTTAGGCCACTTTGCGACCTACTGTCGAAGGAATCCTCCTTTAATTTTGATGCAAAGTGCGCTGAGGCCTTTTACACTCTGAAGGAGGCCTTAATCTCTACGCCTATTCTCCAAGCTCATGATTGGACACTCCCATTTGAGCTAATGTGCAATGCTTCGGATTATGCCATAGGACAAATCCTTAGACAAAGGGTTGAGGGAAGACCTCATGTGCTACACTATACTAGCAAGACCTTAACTGACGCACAGCAAAACTACACTGTGATAGAAAAGGAATTACCCGCCGAAGTATTTGCTTTGGGGAAGTTTAGGTCTGATCCTCTGGGGTCTAAGGTGATCATTTTTACTGATCATGCAGCAGTAAAACATCTCATTGCCAAGATGGGCTCTAAGCCACGTTTAATTAGGTGGATTCTACTCCTTCAAGAGTTTGACTTGGAGATTCGTGAGAAGAAAGGAGTGGAAAATGCAGTGGCTATCTACCTGTCTTGCCTCCCACTTGATGACTCTCCATGTGGAGGTATCCGCGAGACATTTCCCGATGAAACCCTTATGGCGGTAACACTGACTTCACCCTGGTATGCTGATACCGTCAATTACTTAGTCACTGGAGAGACTCCCGACTCTTAGGATGAGCAGAAAAGGAAGAGATTCATTTCCCAAGCTAGATATTTTCACTAGGAAGGGCCAGAATTATTTAGACTTGGATAAGACTAGGTTTTCTAGGGAGATGCATGCCTGAAGAGGAGAAACAAAATGTTTTGAGATCTTGCCATGAGCTTCATTATGGAGGACACTAAGAAAATGGTTTTTAGTGGTTCTCCAATCTGGATTTTGGTGTCCTACTTTATTTAAGGATTCTCATAACTTTGTTAAGGCCTGTATTAGATGTCCACGAATTGGAACGATTGGGAAGCAGAATGAGATGCCCCAACACCCCATCCAACCTGTGGAAATTTTTGATGTATGGGGGATAGACTTCATGGGTCCCTTCCCTTCATCCTATGGATATGAGTATATCTTGGTGGTAGTTGATTATGTCTCTAAATGGATAGAAGTCATTCCTACACGCACAAATGACCACTCCATGGTCTTGAAATTTGTGAAGGTCAATATCATATCTCACTTTGGGTACCCCAAGACAATTATAAGTGATGGGAGGTCTCATTTCCAGAACTAGCACTTCAATCAGCTACTCAAGAGTCTGCAAGTAACTCACAAGATCACTACCCCTTATCATCCTGAAACAAGTGGCCAGGTTGAAGTGTCAAATAGGGAGATTAAGAATATTTTGGAAAAGACTATTAGGCCAGATAGGAAGGATTGGTCCCAAAAGCTGGATGATGCTTTATGAGCTTATTGGACAGCCTACAAAACCCCTTTGGGTATGTCTCCCTTCCAGATAGTGCACGGGAAAGTGTGCCATTTACCCATTGAGCATGAACATAGGGCACTCTTGGCTATCCGAAGTGTCAACATGAATTTAGAAAAGGTGGGTAAGGCAGGACTTCTTGAATTGAGCTTGAGGAGCTGAGGAATGATGCTTATGACACCTCTTAAGCTTATAAAGAGAGAACTAAGGTCTTGCATGATAAGTATATCCTTAGAAAGGCCTTTGAGCCCGACCATCAAGTCTAGCTTTTCAATTCCAAACTTAAGCTTTTTCCAAGGAAATTGAAATCTTGTTAGGATGGGCCATACATAATCACTAGAGTGTTTCCACATGGGCATATGGAGATCAAGAGCCCCTCCTCTTCAGCAACACACTTTACCGTCAATAGGCAATGGTTAAAACTAGGAGTGTACATGGGTCGGGTTGGGTTGGGACTTAGCCCAAACCCAACCCATAGTTTTCGAGTTGGGATTTTTTCAACCCAACCCATTACACTACCGAATCTCCTGCATATTTTCTGTCTTTCATACTTAATAATAAAACATTTTAAACTTATAAATAACTTATATCTTCTGAAAAAATGAATAAAATAGGTAAAAACAAAAAAAACTTGATAGTTGTATAGTCGTAATTGCCTCTTTCCTGTAGAAAAGTAAACACATATTACAAGACGATTATCTTATCCATGTAATTTTTTTCATAGATGTAGGCATTCAAAATAAAGAATTAGCCGACAATCAAAGTAATTTTTTACTAGTAAGGAAAATATTCAAGATGAACGTGTGGATGTCTTTTAATTCTATCTAAATAAAGAATTAGATGAAAACCTAAATAATAATGTCTAATTTAAGCGTCCAAGTTTGAATGACTACGTTGAAGTTTTAAATAATTTAGTCTAAATTAAGGGAAGGCAGAGGGGGAGGAGGATGGCCGAGAGATGGGGTGGTGGGTATTGGCTATAGTGAAGGAGGATGGCTGGTGAAGGGGTGGTAGGCTGTGTGGTGGTGGTAGCGACTCTAGTGATAAATTGGGCGAAGGGGAAGGTAGAGAGGATGGTAGATAGCCGGTGAAGGGTGATGGGCTGTGTGATGGTGGTGGATTGATGGTAGTGGCCCAGCGGCTTTGATAGTAGGCTCAGGCTGAGCAGAAGGAAGGTAGTGACGACAATGGATGGCCGGTGAGGGGGTGGTGGGCTGTGTGGTGATGGTGGTGGTGGCAGTGGCTCTAGTGAAGAGAGGTGGTGGCTGTCACTAATGTAAAGGAGGAAGAGAGGAGGGAGGAAGATGTTAACCTTGAGTGGTAATGATGAGAACGATGGTGACAATGAGAAGGGAGCTACAAGAGAGGTTGGTGGAGATGACGAGAGAGGAAGCTCGGTTTATGGCTTGCGAGTAAGAGAGAAACTGAAAAGAAGTGCACGATGGAGAGCACACAGGGAGAGAGAAAAGTGAAAATGAGGGAGTGGCGTGCGTTATTTACGTGTTTTTTTTTTGTCTCCTTTTAAGTTTAAATAGGGTAGCTTTTTTCCTTTAAAATTTTAATGAATACTCTCGTGTGTGTGTGTGTGTGTGTGCATGTATGTGTATTAGCTTGAATTAGGTTTTGGGTTGAGTTAGGTTTATTAGACCTCAAACCCAACCTAACCCATTTTTTATCAGGTTAGGAAAATCTCAACCCAACCCAACCCAACCCACTCTAAGTCACAACCCATTTTTGTTTGCGAGTCTTGGTAACCTAAGCATCCAGCCTTACACACACTATGGTCTTATATAGAATGCATAATAAAGTTACCACCGTTCTTGAAGAAAATTTGGTTCTCTCGATTCTAACTTAGGAGAAGCTTAAAAACATAACTTGATTGGATGAGTTCATACAGCATGAGAGGTAGAATATATACTCACCTTGATGATGCGATGATAACATGTCACCTCCTTGGTACTTGTTTCTTAGGATATCCATCCTATTAGGGCCATGTAAGCGCATTGTGAGGTTTAGGTACCATCGGCGGCCCTATCTCGAAGTGTCAATTGCTTTGGTTTCTTGGGGTCGTCATGGGCAGTGCTATCTCGAGGCATCAAAAGACAGGCACCCTTCAAGGTTCGGTGATGGGGACAATGAATCTGACAAAGACCGTGTTGATACCTGATCCAAGGTTAGACTTAGAGGAATCAAAAATAAATAAATTGCTTTCTTTCTTGTTGATAACCATACCAACATAATTTAAGTCATCAACAAACTGAATCAAGACCATTTGCACTTATGCACAAATGCTTAAACCTCTGGGACCAACAAATTTTAAGGTAGGCTCGGGAGTCTGAGAAACCTCTGTCGACGACCCAAAACCCACGCTGACCAGGTTTGCATCTTAATGAGTACTTGGATACCTTAAGATCTAAAGGTATAACTCAAACTAGTCTTTAGAGGCAAGGTATGTTAAGGCATCCTGACTGTTAAATCCGGCCTAGAACTTAGGAGTTCTTCATAGATGTTGCTAGGGACTAGCAAAAACTTGGCATGGGGGTATTTGGTTAGCCCATATTTGTGGGCTATTTAGGTATTTGAATGCCTAGACATTAAGTTATCTTTAACATTTATTTAGAATGCATTAGGATGTAAGTAGATTAGTTTATATTTTTGGCTTGACTGCATAATTCAAGCATTGCATTCATATTTAAATGCATTTAGAATTGACTTAGAATGGCATGCATTTGATTAGTGAACCAATTAGAAGCATTACATGCATTATTTTGGGTTTAACATAGAAGTTAAGGGTTTGTACATAAATAATCCTGGATTTCTTTTTATTATTTTATTCACTCTCTTCTTTAACAGATGCATGCAGGAGTCATGGCCATTGAAGAGCAACAATGAAGAGGCGATGAAAGTGGATCTCTGTCGCCCATGTTCGTCGTCACTTCATCTCCTCTCCTCAACAATTGCAAGCTATTCCCCTACAATATAAGAAGTTCCTGTGCTTGAGCCTCTTAGGCCTCCACCCCATTCACCACTGTACAGAGAGTTCAAGCTCTCCACTACACCACCTCTTTGCCTCAACTGTTGCAGTCCGCTAAACTACTGTGGGCATGCGTCATAACACGACGCACCGCCAAATCAAAGCAGCTGCGCTACCGTGAGAGCACTTATTAATGCATGACCAATACCCTCCATGGACCGCCACCATCTCCATCTCCTTTTTCTTCTTCATCTTCATCTTATTCCCCTGTTTCATGTGAAAAACAACCCATCACCACCACCATCACTCCATTGCTAACAACACATGGCCCCGCGCCTGAGCACACCACCTCACCTCCTCGTGCACCACCCTCTTCGCACGCACCACCATGCCCCCCATCTCCACACGCAGTGCGCCACCTGCCCACACGGGTGGCCACCCTCTCCACCTGCAACTGCTGTGCGCACGCAGCGCATCGCCCTCATCATGCACACAACACGCCACCCTCACCGTCAATGACGTGCGGCTATGAGCATGCACGCCTGTACCTACATGTCTGCCCATGCGCATGCCCAGCAGTAGCACTTGTTCACCGTTCATCATCTTCCTAATGAAGAACCCAATTTGCCAACCACCTCCTCACTCCGTATGGCCATCTTTAGCCACCTTCCTCACCACCGTCACCTCTAACACAACTACCTCACTTATGTCATCGTCGTCCACCATCCACAACTCACCCTCAAGCTCTCCTCCTCACCGACGACGAACTAGTCACCATCGGCCACCTCCTTGTCGTACGACGACCAGTGGCCATGAAACACCTCGTCGCCACCACCATCGCGATTCTCTCGACCTAGCGAATCTCCACCGACCTCACAACTGCTGTCAACTTCCTCCTTGATGTGTATGAGCACTGATTGCATAGCAATCATAGGTCCTAATCTACCTGAATGAAGTTAGTTCATAGCTTAACTTAAGAATAATGCATACATAAGCATCATATTTTGGATCATAGTTGATTTGTTAGCTTTGTGAATAATAATGCTCTATTATGTCCTAATTGAGAGGTAATAAGAATTGCAGGTAATTCAGGGCCACAGATGATAAATCCGATTGTACAGATCTGTCCAGAACGACGAAGGGAGTCCAATTCTTCCAAGATCATCTTGATTTGACTCTCATAGGATCTTATGAAGTTCACAGAAGAGCAAAGGCCAAGAAGTAAGGTGGCAAAAATTTGAACCTCAGATGCCAAATCTGACTGCACGAATGGATCCGAACCAACGATTGTAGTCTAACAACATAAAAATCAACTCAATCAGAGCCCTACAATACCATATACAAAGCAAAGAAGATGGACGACCACGATGATGCCAAGTGGCACCATCATTACCACCCAAGGCCATTGCCCCCATCTATTGAAGAAATTCCATGTGCCTTGTGGGTCGTTGGATAGTCATCCAACGGCCACAGGAGCACAACATCGCTCTCCTCATCGAGCCTTCATCAATGAGAAGATAATCTCAGTCGTTGGATCTCCATACAACAGCTGAGGGTAACATAGTGGAAAAGAAGAAACGCGACCATCCATGTGCATAGCACGATGGTTAACACACTTGAAATTGAAGAGGTGATGACCATTCAACTCGCGTAGAGTGCGAAATCAAAGAAGCAACGAGGCACGATGCAATTGGACCGCATGATGGCAATCAAGCGGTGGGGAAACGGCTGCGTGGCGCACGAAGGAACGTTGGACGAGGAGATGCAGCGTATGTGTAGATGCACGTGCATGTCCACGTGTCTTTGCACGCGCGATCAAAGGCAGTCATGAGAGCCTATTTAAGTCATCTGATCGTGAGATCGGACGGCTAAAATGAACTCGTGCACGCATGGGGCTTCAGCGAGGCAGTGGATCGGGCGGCCGTGTGTGCGCCACGTGGCATGTTCTGGAGTGTTGCACGTGTTGAAGGCACGTAGGAGACTTTTTGAAGGCATGATCTAATCCATTGATCTCCCGATCGACGGATCTAATCGACCCAAGGCTATTGCATGGTTTTGAGGGTCAAATACCTGCTTTACCCCTCATTTTGGCTATAAAAAGGACCCCAGAGCCCCCATCTGAAGATAATCTCCACCTCCATCTCTCCCTCTAGACCTTTAAGCTTCTCCAGACTCCCTCTTCCTCTGAGGCATCCACCAAGACCATCTCGGTGCACCACTGGTGCTCTTCCCAACCTCTCCAAAGGCCACCAAAGACCACCCTTAGTGCCCTTGTTCTAGTAGCTTAGATAGCTATTTTTATTTCCAGTAGTTTTAGTAATTTCCTTTAATTGTAGTTCTAGTTATTCTTATATCTGAACAATCTGATCAGAACAAATTTTCTATATATATATAGCACTAGTTAGTTCTAAATCAGTACTACAATCAAGTCATTTTCTGCCTCCTTGAGTTAGATCAGGACTCACCATCTCGTTATAGTTATTTGTTTCGATGTATTTTCGTATTATACTATGATGTACTATCTTAAACGCGATTTTATGACTGAGCAAATTGGCGCCATTGTAGGGAGGCACAGCGATTCTTTATTTAATATCTGATTTAGTGTACTTCTCTTTGGTGTGCAGGTATGAAACGAGGATACGTGCATGCGTAGAGTGCAGGTGAAGACAATCAGGTGCACATGATTGTCTCAGTAGGATTTTATATTAGGACTTAACTAGGATAGAAGTTATTTGAAAAAAAAATTAGGATTAGATTTGTTAGGTAGTTAGGATTTGCTTTGCCTTGAAAAAAAAATTGCTACTACTATTTTTAGTAACTCGACCAAAAACTGAATACAAATTTGAAAATTCATTTACCTGTGTTTCTACTGGTCCAAACATCTTGAAGTTCAGGCAGAAACTAGAATTTCAAAGTATATTTCCAACATCACCATTCCCAAGAAAAAATTCAATTTGTGGATTTTTGAAAATTTTGCGGAGTACACAGGGGTTAGATAGACTGAAATCCAAATTTTTCTGAACTTTAAAAAATTAATTTTGAATAGTACACAAATCTGATTGACCCAAAAATGTGGGGTTTGAAAGATAATCAAGTTAGATTTCATTCCCATATTTTTCCCAAATTTTGGATCACATTGGATACTATTTCAAAAAGAGAAACCAAATGGGGTCAAAATCTCATTTCTGACCCCCTGTTAGTTAAAAATTCATAAATATTTATTTGAGAAAGTAAAAATTCTAAAAAAATACTCTCTGAAAAGCTTATTGAAAAAGGAATCTTCCTATCAATTTTCAAATCATTTGGATTCGAACTTTATCTGAGAGAGGATTTTCTTTGATTTGTTGTCTATTGCTTAGAAAACTTAGAAGTGCATGAGCCCTAGGACCACATTAGACTAGCTTGAACTCAATTGAGATGAGTGGTTAGTCGATGAGTTGGGTCACCTTGTGGACTACTCACCACACACACATTGAAGAAAAGGTTAAAAGAATCATAAAGAATATGTTAATAACCTGCATTTGTCCTTTGACTACTGGGTGGTCTCAACCTCTTTTGCCAAGCTTGGTGGCTAAGCCTATGGGGTAGTGTCAAATGACCACGTCTAAGGGGTACAAAGGAACAAGAGGCAAAGGCCGAAGGAAGAACCTTCCTCTTAGTCCCCTCGTAAACAGACTAGCCAAGTTAGCTTAAGAGACGTGAATCATTTTCAGTCGGTTTCTCGATGAATTTTCTTCAATAATCCAAACCTTAACGAAACATCCGGTCTTCTGATTCTAAAGGACCAATCTGATTAACAAGGCCTTAGCCTTGTTTTGCTTGGTTAGACCAACCCTTGTTGTTGGTGTATGCGAGGAAGAAGGTCTTTAAGACCTAAACTAGTTGGACCTTGGAAACCAATCTCGAGGCAACGAAGGTGACTTTCGCCCGACCCTTCTTCCCAACCCTCATCCCCCTCTCGATTAGCTGAAATGGCTAATCCTAGTCCTAGATCTGGTCAGGGCGCCAAAAATCTAGACCCAATGGCTCGTCTGGAAGCCAAGGTCGAGGAATCAGAACAGAGATATAAGTAGAGCAACGATAAGATTCTTACCACAATGGATAGGATGCAGCATCCACCTTGTAGAGAACAACTGTGGGACTTCTATGATCAGACGACTACGATCGTGGCACCTCAAATCCGGATTCTCATAGTCGGAGATGTATTCGAGTTGAAGCCGAACATAATAAGTCTAATCCAGAGTCATTTTCATGGAAACTCGAATGAGGATCCCTTCTAGCACATTGAGGATCTGAGTCGAATCGCGGAATCAATTTGACCCAGAAATATTGATATAGGGATTATTTCATGAAAATTTTTCCATTCTCTCTCAAGGATAAAGCTTCTTATTGGTTCAAGACCATCGAGAGGTCAATTGGAACTTGTGTAGAATTACGTTGTGAATTCATCTAAAAGTTCTTCTTAATTGGTCAAACAAATGCAATGAGGCGTGCAATTACAACTTTCTCCCAAGGACCAAGGGAGAAATTGCATGGCACTTGGTTCAGGTTTCATGACCTTCTCAGGAAATGCTCGCACCATGGTGTACCCAGATGGAACCTAGTACAAGTCTTTTACCATGGGCTGGATGACACACATCGGTACCTGGCCGATGATCTAGTGGCGGGAATTTCCTCGCAAAGGATGAGAACAGCACATTCAAACTGTTCAAGTCCCTAGCAGAGAACTCAATGAATGCCGCATCAATGAACCAATTCCAGTGACCTAGCCAGCAACGAGTTAGTGTCCATGAAGCTCACGCTGAATCTACTCGAGTTGATATGGACATTATCACCAAGAAGCTTGATAAGGTGGATCTGCTCAACAAGAAGCTCGATGAATTGATTTGAGCTCAACCTGGATTTCCTAGCAATTCTGCTGCATCCCACTCTTGTCTTGCATCCCGAGCCCCTCCTGCTCGAGTACATCTACTCACTCGGGATGAATCTTCTCCATTTTCACAGGATCCTACATATCAGGAACCCATGAACAATCTGGATCTGGCACCATATAATCAGGGTTATGCACACCATGACGACTTTAGCGCATATTACTTTGATGAATATGCGTCACAGACATCTTCGGCCTACAAAGATGTCAATGCTATCCTAGGTTACAGGCGTAATAACCCATATTCAGAGACATATAATCCCGATTGGCGCCAGCATCCTAACTTTTCCTAGTCTAGTAACTCACAGAGACCAAATCAAGATCCACACTACCAGATTAGACAATACGAGAATGCACAAAACACATACTTGAGGCATCAGCCATTCCTATCTCAACAGCAATCGCTGCATCAAGCGGCCAATCACCCTCCAAGGCGGGCTGACCCTTTCTAGGCATTGAGAGAAGAATTGAAGAAATCTATGTGTCAATCAAATTATGACAATTTCAAATTCATGAAAATGTTGGCGGATCAAATTTAAAACATTCAAAATATGCAGAACCAGCTGCCATAGGAACATAGAACGTAGGGAGCCTTGCCCTCCCAACCTATCCCTAACCCAAGATATGTACAGAACCAGGGTGCCCCACCTAGGTTCCAGGCACCACAGGGACAGACACATGAAATATTACAAGCACCTTCTGTACCTCCTCGGTATGTTTCAGGTCAGCCAGCCTTATCATCGAATCCCGCTCAATCTACCTCTTCTGCTCCCCCACCACATAGACAGTATGCCGATGTAAATGTTGTCACCTTGAGGAGTGGAAAAGCTACAAAGGACCCACCATGTACGCAAGTGGGTCATGATACTTCTCAGGCTAGCTCCCTTTCCCATTTTATCCCTTCAAAGGAGCAGCCTAAGGAAAAGAAACCAATCACTGAGATCATCGACATCCCTTTACCCTTCCTCGGAGCCTTAACTCATGAACCTAAAGGAAAGATAAAGGGAATAAAAAGCAATGAGGACTTAAAAGAAATCTTCAAAGATCTTCACATTAAGGTTTCCCTCCTTGATGCCATTAATCACATTCTCACTGTCGTTAAATTCTTTAAAGAATATTGTACACCCAAGCAATAGCCGAGGAAGACCAATAAGGTGGTGTTGTCCAAGGAAGCTAGTGTAGTCATTTTGTTTGACCTGCCACCTAAGAAGAAAGATCCAAGAGCCCCACTTATTTCTTGTTTGATCAGGCCTTGCTTGATTTGGGTTTAGCCATTAATTTAGCCCCCACTGCTATTTTTGACCACTTCCAATTTGGGGAGCTAAAACCCACTCCGATCACTATCCAGTTAGCTAACAGATCAGTCAAAGTGCCCCAAGGTGTGGTGTAGAATGTCATTGTAAAAATCCATGGGCTTTGCTTCCAAGCAGATTTTTTCATCTTGGATATGGACATTCCTCCTAGTCTCCGTGATGCACCTATCATCTTAAGCCGCTCATTTCTAGCCACCGCCCACACTAACATTAACTGTGCATCCGGATGTATGGAGATCGCCTTGGGGAGTGAAACTCAGATTGGATATTTTCAAGGAAAACAAGGACCCACATTGTAATTTTATCGGGGAGGACTCAGATGATGATGAACCTGAGCATTGTGGTAACATAGGACTTCTTGGTGAAGTGACTCCACACACAGCTTCAGTCGGGCTCATTGATTTGAGTTATAATGATTCTGACACCGTAGTGAACACTGATTGGCCAAAGGTAATTGATGAGGCACATGATTTGGATTATGAAAGATCTGGAGTGGAACTTCATAAAAACCTCGTGACAAGATTAGATGATAAATACATCAATTTACATGAGATTCCATACATCCATGGGGTTGATTTCGAATTGTTAAAGAATCCAATCAAAGTTGAGGAAGAATCTAATAAAAACCCCATTTCTAATTGTGAGGAAAATATGAAAATCTTGAGGCATTTTTGGATTTGGGGTTGGATGAATCTATTACATCTTCGCTCTTGGATTCTGATATCGAGGATTTCACAGAAGCCACAGAACGAAAAGTGAAAGAATTTGAGGCTTTATTGTGTCTAGATTCTGATTTTCCACACCTTAGGGATAATCAATTGATGCCCATTACATTTGAGGATTCGCACCATGAATAGAATTTGGACAATTTGCACGAGATTTTTGCTCAACCTAGGGATGACACTGAATTGGGCGAATCTAGAGTGGTTGGGATGGAACAGTAGATCTTATTCGACACACCTACTCTGAAACCACCCACAACCACATCCACTCACGAAATGGTTCCTTATACCATTTCAGACACCACTCGGGTCCAGCCATTCATTTTCCACCACTTCTAGGACCCATATGATTTGTTTCCCACTCCCGACTCCTTATCCACCCCATCTACACTACTCATACACCACTCTTCAAGGCTGCCACTTGCTACCTATCACCCTGGCACTCGGATTTATTTCTCTTGTAGCACCTGGCTACAACCAATTCCAAGCCCTTGATTTGTTATTTTGTCGACCCTATGGGCTTGGTATTCACGAGCAGCTGCTCTACATTTTTGGCCCATTGGTGACAATGGAACTCCAAGTGCTTACCATCTTGACTCTGTCTCCTGCAATCATTGATCCATCTGAAGGAGTTTCGCCCAGCTGAAGGCGTTAAACTCAGCATTTATCTGCCTTCTCTACATATCATATTTTATTTTGGCTTATTAGTCTATATTGTGATTATCATTGTAGTATTGGAATTCGCTGAATGATGAATCAGAAGCAATTCCAGGTGATTTATATCCACTTACTCCCTATCTTAATTCATTTTCTCTTATTTATGCATGAGGACATACAAGAACTTAGGCATGGGGGGGTAGTACATATAAACTGAAAAATTTTCTGCTAACACCTTAGGAAATAAAGCTTTTTATCAAGAGGTTTTATTAGGGATTTATTCTTTAGTTGATTCCTGAACTTAGAATCCAGTATAATTTCACACTTACACGTAGAATTTGCAATGGATCCACTATGAAGACCGATAGACATCTTTAGTTTGTTGAGAAGAAGCATTGCTTCTTTTCCTGAACCTTTGGACAATAATTAGGGAGTTAGGCAAACCATCTTCTACTAGATCCATCAAACAATTGTGAGGTGAGAGTAGAGAGTCTACTAGTGCTTTAAGTCTAGTGTGAGGAATCTTAATTTCTGGATAATTGGATAATGATACTTGGAGTTAGGTTTAGTTTTCACTCTTAGTTCCTACATACAAATTCCTTGTGTGAACCTTTGTGAAAGCCACCAAATAAGGCAAATACGCAGAGAGCAGTATCTAATAAAACTAGAACTATTGTGGATGGTCACAACTGTCCTTTATGGAATCCTCAGCTGAAGGAGAGTGTTAATGTCAAGGTCAGAAATACGTTGTCCTATCCATTCCTTTCTTGATGCCGAAATTAGGCACTTCCACCAAATAAGTCACTGTTTGCACCTCAAAACACGCCTATAAGAACGCCTTCTTGTGCTATTTTCTAGCATTAACTATGTATATTATAATCCTGCAGTTGCATTTGTAAAAACGCTTGCATGCATGCATTTAATTGAGAGGAGAAGAGAATGGAATAAATGGCTTGCATTTTTACATTTTTCTTCAAGTGTCTCTTTGCAAAAGTCCCCTCTCCATATTTTATTTTCATCTTTCTTTCTTCTTCCAACGGTTTTTCTCATTCCCGCGGCTGCCTTCTTCCCGCGCCCACATCCACGCCATGCTGCATGCAACGCCTCTCCCTGCTGTCCTTCCCGCACCTCTCCCTGCAGCTGCCATTCTCCCCCATTCCCCGCATGCTCCACGCCATGCTCTCCTCCTCTATAAAGCCGCAGCTCTTCCTCGCGATGAAGAGGGGGGGCAGCTGCTGAAAAACGCCACGCTGCAGTCCACCACCTTCCTCGCCCGTTCTCCCCTCCCATACGCCAGCCCTCCGTCGAGGAGGCACCCGACGAGCAGGAGAACCCACTGTGGTGCTCACCACCACAGTGGGAACACCACCGCCCAGCTCTTCAACGAGCAGGTGGGCGTGGTGTTTTCTTTTCTCTTCGTTTTCATCTCCACGCCATTGCTGCCGCTTCAAGGTCCGAAGCTTGAAGCAGCAGCAGCAGCAGCCCAGCGGCGACAGCAGCAGCAGCAGCACCCCCGCCTCCTCCGCGACCTTCCCCGCAGGCGCGCAACCCTCCGCGCGCGCCTGCAGGCCCGTTCCACGACTCCGCCTCTGCTCTGTCGCCTCTGCCATTCCACCCGCGACCGGCCGCTGCGCGCACTGCAGCGGCCGGCTAGGCCCTCTCGCCGCCCCCTGCCAACCTCCGCAACCCTCCGCGACCGACTGCAGACTCCCCGCCGCCCTCTCCGAGCACGCCATCGCCCGCTCTCCTTCCTCGCACCCGGCCTGCAGACGCCTCACCTTCTCCGCGCGAAGACGCGCCTGCATCCGCGATCTTCAGACGTCCGCCTCCGCCTTCAGACGATGCGGCGTCAGACGTCCGCCGCCGCGAGCAGACGCCTTAACTCGCTGCCATCGTCCGCGCTCGCGATCTCTCCCGCCCGCTCTTTCTCTCTCTGGCGCTCTCTCTCTCTCCGCCGATCTCTCCCGCCCGCTCCCTCTCTGTCTGCCGCTCTCTCTCTCTCTCACGTATTCTCTATCTCTCTCTCTCTCTCTCTCTCTCTCTCTTTTTCACTTACAGCAACACACACACACCCATTCACCGACACACACACACACACACACTCATAGTAACATATATACATATACATATATATATATATATATATATATATATATATATATATATATATATATACATATATCTATATATATATACTTATATATACATAGTATATCTATGTAGTTATGTATACATACATATAATATAATATATTTATACATATACATATATAATATATATATATATATATACACATACTCATATACATATATATATATATACATATCTATATACTTCTACATATACACATATATATATACATATATATCTAGATACATATATACTTATATACATATATATATATATATCTATATAGTATTATATATATATACTTATATACATATATACATAGCTATATACATATATACATACATATATATATATCTATATATATCTATACATATATACTTATACATTTATATACATACATATGTACATATACTTTCATGTTATTTATTATACGCTGTATCGCGGGGATATCTGCACCAGTTGCTGATATTCCCTGATACACGCGTACAAAAAAAGCGTGGTCCCATACATCATCCATCCTCCATCCACACTCCACGCGGCACCTAGTCGTGTTGGTTGCGTCTCTCTAGACGTCGGCTGACTCGACATAGTGCTACACTCCATCGTCACCTCCACCCCCACCCCTTTATATATATACTACATATAAATATATATCTATAGCTACTATATTTACTTTCTATCTGTTAGCTTCCTTCTTAGTAAAAAGATAAAAAAAAAGGGTATAAAAGTGAAAAGATAATCTTTGATTTGCAGGTACTTCGTCTTACGAGTAGCAAGGCGTGTTTTGGAACTCTGTTTTGGCTAAAAGCCAAGGACACAATTTTTGAGGGTGTGCCTCAAGAACAAGGATTACCAGAAAAAAAACCTAAATAAGAAAAATACCAAAAACAGAATAAACGAACGGAAGAGACGCGTTTTAAGGAAAACGTAGAAACTCGACTTGAACCCCACTTCCCTGAGTTCGACCCTGGGCCTAAAAGTGACAAGATAAAATCAATTAGGCCAGGTTAAAAATTTTGTAAAGAGATGGTTAGGTCTGAATTAGGTTAACCACTATACACATTTCAACGATAAAAATATCATATTAACAACCTATCCGGGCCGACCATCATAACTTTTCTGGCGCCGCTGCCGGGGAGGTGCACTTTCGAGTAAGTTTCTATCCAATTCCTTTAAATTTGTCTCTTCTCTCTGCACGGGTATTGTTGTTTTTGGTGTGCAGGTGAACCTGGTGGAAGGAGAAGAAGGCTGACGAAGTCGAGGACGTGAGCAGATCCAAGGCGGGAACGAGAGCGTGAAGACGCCGACATCACATTGGAACTTCGCACACGTTGCCGAACAAGTAGGTTTTCTTTTCTCATCAAATTAGGGTTAACTTGCCACCACACAAAAAAAAAAAAAAAAAATTTTAAAACTAAAAACTAGAAAAACTTTTTGGGATTTCTTGAGGGCAAGTGGATTAAAATTCACTTGATTGATTGGTTGTCTTCACTCCCACTGCCCCGGGATTTCCTGCCTTACTTCGCATAGCGAAAATCCTAGAATCTTGATTCTTAGATTTTTCGCCGTGGGAAGTATTCTTTGAGGCAAAGAAAAAGATTGCTTGTATCCCTCTTTTGCCTCACTTATCTTTAATTCAGGATCACATTTTTGGTGGGGAGATTTGGAATTGAGTTGATTCCAACCCCACCACGACTTTTCAAACTTGCCTGTGATTCGATCCTGAATACTTCAACCCCAACAATTTTACTTTCTTTATCTGTTGGTTGAAGCCTTGTGTGTGGATATCTTTCTGGTGATTGGGAGCACTTGAATTGAAGTGTTTTGGCTCCCTTTCACATTGGTATAAAATTGATTCGCGCATCCACACATAGAAATCTCCATTTAGGGTAGCCCATTGCATTTTAGCATGCATTAACTAACTGATAATTGAAGAAGGGTTTCTTGGGCTTTAGAAAGAAAACCTGTATTCTTGCAAAACCCGGAGATTGGTTGAATTGGTAATTCAGCAAAATCCTAAAATTCATACTACTTAAGGTTGAACTCTAAAAACCATTCACCAATTAAAACTTCAATTCGGGGAGATTTCCCCGTTGCATGCTTGTTCTTACACACTCTTAAAATCAATCACTTGGGCATTACCCGTAAACAACGCCCTTCACATTCCAAAAGCACTTGACCCTAAGCCTCTAATTAAAACTGGTAGTAACTTGACCCTTACTAAGGATTGGAGGTCTAACTACCTGTGTGTAGCGACTACGTGCTGGTGAGAGTTCCCGCGTGCTATCGGGTGTCTAAGGCTGGGGCAAACGGCCTTTCAATCTGGCCCGGTGGTTCCGTGGTGCTCGCATTCGGTTCCGTAGTTCGTGATAGTAGGTAACTTAGATCTTTAGGTCTAAGGGCACACTGTAGAGGTTAGGAACTTGACTGTATTGATTTGTAATCAAGTGTACCTTTGCGGCGTCATTTCTCTCATCCCTTTTCCCTTCTCATCTCCCCAATTCTTCCTGCGGTAGTGCATGTTTGGGAGGAGGTCACAAAACCCTGAATTGCTTGTATTGACTGATAAATCTAGAAAAAGAGCCGAATCATCCTCCTCCTCCACAAACATGGCACACACCCCCGCCTCACCACTTCGTCACAATTTCAATTCTTTCAACACCCGGCTTATCCCGGGAAACCCTGCAAGACCTTCCTTATCGAGTGTCGCGCCAAGCGACTCGGTAAGTCATGTGGAACTGGCTTCTGTGAGCCAGTATTTCAACACGGAGGACCAAGCCTCCGTGTACTCGGACACATATGCGGACACGTCTTCTGGCATAGAAGATGCCTGCACCCTGGGGAATAACCCGTTTTCTGCCACGTATAACCCAGGGTGGCACAATCATCCCAATTTTGCATGGTCCAACAACCCGCAGCGTCGAAACCCCGCTGGTGGACCAATGCGAGCGTCTGCACCCGTCATCCCAAGGGCCCAGTCTAATCCTTTGGCAACTCTGCCATCAGGCCCTTGTGTACAGAAAACCAAACACGCATCAAAACCTCTTGATAAATTGATGCGAATGATGACGGAAATGTCAAAGCGCCATAAAGAAAACATGACCTCTCTTCAGCATTTGGCGCAGCAGAATGCTGAGATCAGTCAACTAAGCATGGTGACTCGATCTCAGGGCACTTTTCCCGCCCAACCTGTTCCAAACCCGCAAAACTTTGTACCCTGTGGTCCGCAACCACAGGTACAACCTTCTCAGGAACAGGTTCATCAAATTCTGCAAGCTCCGAGTATTCCTTCGGGATTTCAGGTTAATCCCGCTGCAGCACCGCACTCTTATGATGATAGTGATCACATCAAGGATGACACGTCTGACGAGGACGTGACTGTCAGTACGTCTATCGAACTAATTGGAGCCGATTCAGACTGCTGCAAATTACCTGACGACTGCCTGACCAACACAAACTGTGACGTTCCCCAATCCCTCCCTATTCCTGTACCTTCTCCTGACCAGACTTCTGACGAGGTTTTCTCCGCTTCCCATACCTCGTGGTTTGAGTCATTGCCGGGCTGCTCACCGCCGGTCCACACTATGGAAGACCGGATTGCCCTTTCTTTCCCGCTAAATCAGGCGGATTTGCAAATCCACACTGGGACCTTGAGCCCACAGCTTACTCACCGGGGCTATTCCCTTTTGGATCCATCTATCCAAAAAGCCCCCCTTCTTGGCCAATTTAAGGGCCAACTTACTCTTCCTGATCTGTTTTCTGATCCGCCTGGGACACTCTCGTCCCAGAAAACGCCAAATCTCTCACCATCCACCATTACTTTTCACGCCTCTATCGCGATTACTTCGCTTTTCTCTTCACCACCCACCATCCACCCACCCTTCCACCCTGATTTATACCCTGAACCTCAGCTCCTGTTACCCGATCTGTCGTCCGTTCTCTGCCTTTCCCTACATGCATATGAGGACATAGCATTGTTTGGCATGGGGGGGTGGATAGGCATCCATAGGATCCGGGTATTTTATGGTATCAGACAATTACCACCTATTTATAAATATGCAAGAAAAAGAAAAAAGAAAAGAAAAAAAATAAAAATAATAAATATATATATATATAGTAATAAATGGTGTTTAGTAATGATCTAAAAGCTGAAACAAAAAATACAATAAGTGTTTATGGATATTCAACCTCTGTTTTGAAGAATTTCCAGGCCACAGAAGCTTGATTCGCTCAGGCTCGGCTTAATTCACTTAAAGCATTGACGAAATAGATCAAAATCTCTCCTAACTAAGAACGTTTCTTGTACCTGAGACACAGTACAGGATTCGTTGGTTTGCTTTTTCTTGAGAGCTTAAGTAAACTTGGTTCACACTACACATATCAGGAAAGAACAGGTGAACATAAGATCCAACCCTAGTGTTCATTAGGGAAGGTGGAGTCCTTACCTGTACGCGCAGGTAGACTTTTTATCCCAGGCTTTAGTCTTGTGTTTAGGAGCGACTCTTTCCACCAAAAAGAAACTCTCCCACCAAAAAAAAAAAAAAGTCTGCTCTGTCAAAATGTGTTGTAAGAGATATACTGACAGGTGTTTCAAAAAAAAAAAAAAGATGTTGCAAAAGAGTCAGTATATCTCATAAATGTCTGTATAATTTGTTTTTCGAAAATGGGAGTTGAGTTTTCCGTAATCATCTTAAGGGTCAATCCGAAAACACGAGCTGAAATTGGGACCAACCTGTACTTAAAAATTCGTGAAACCCTGGGAGTGAGTCTTAAGGTTCATCTGGTCAGTCTTCATCCTTCACTATGCACAAACCATAACCTCTTAAGCTCTCGAGTATGGCAAAAACCTCCTGGGTCCTGGAAATCATACTTAAGGTTTAAATATCAAGAGTCCTGGTTAATTGAGAGATGATCTATGTCATGTAGGACTTAAAGTACTGGTAGTCTTCTTTACAATTGGTTCTCACAATATTCGATAATAAACACACCTATATCACCTCAGAAGAAAATCTTCAACTTAAGATCATTTCTAAATACGGTTTTGCTAGGGACTAGCAAAAGATAGGCATGGGGGTATATGTTTGCACCTCAAAACATGCCTATAAGAATGCCTTCTTGTGCTATTTTCTAGCATTAACTATGTATATTATAATCCTGTAGTTGCATTTGTAAAAACGCTTGCATGCATGCATTTAATTGAGAGGAGAAGAGAATGGAATAAATGGCTTGCATTTTTACATTTTTCTTCAAGTGTCTCTTTGCAAAAGTCCCCTCTCCATATTTTATTTTCATCTTTCTTTCTTCTTCCAACGGTTTTTCTCATTCCCGCGGCTGCCTTCTTCCCGCGCCCACATCCACGCCATGCTGCATGCAACGCCTCTCCCTGCTGTCCTTCCCGCACCTCTCCCTGCAGCTGCCATTCTCCCCCATTCCCCGCATGCTCCACGCCATGCTCTCCTCCTCTATAAAGCCGCAGCTCTTCCTCGCGATGAAGAGGGGGGGCAGCTGCTGAAAAATGCCACGCTGCAGTCCACCACCTTCCTCGCCCGTTCTCCCCTCCCATACGCCGGCCCTCCGTCGAGGAGGCACCCGACGAGCAGGAGAACCCACTGTGGTGCTCACCACCACAGTGGGAACACCACCGCCCAGCTCTTCAACGAGCAGGTGGGCGTGGTGTTTTCTTTTCTCTTCGTTTTCATCTCCACGCCATTGCTGCCGCTTCAAGGTCCGAAGCTTGAAGCAGCAGCAGCAGCAGCCCAGCGGCGACAGCAGCAGCAGCAGCACCCCCGCCTCCTCCGCGACCTTCCCCGCAGGCGCGCAACCCTCCGCGCGCGCCTGCAGGCCTGTTCCCCGACTCCGCCTCTGCTCTGTCACCTCTGCCATTCCACCCGCGACCGGCCGCTGCGTGCACTGCAGCGGCCGGCTAGGCCCTCTCGCCGCCCCCTGCCAACCTCCGCAACCCTCCGCGACCGACTGCAGACTCCCCGCCGCCCTCTCCGAGCACGCCATTGCCCGCTCTCCTTCCTCGCACCCGGCCTGCAGACGCCTCACCTTCTCCGCGCGAAGACGCGCCTGCATCCGCGATCTTCAGACGTCCGCCTCCGCCTTCAGACGACGCGGCGTCAGACGTCCGCCGCCGCGAGCAGACGCCTTAACTCGCAGCCATCGTCCGCGCTCGCGATCTCTCCCGCCCGCTCTTTCTCTCTCTGGCGCTCTCTCTCTCTCCGCCGATCTCTCCCGCCCGCTCCCTCTCTGTCTGCCGCTCTCTCTCTCTCTCATGTATTCTCTATCTCTCTCTCTCTCTCTCTCTCTCTCTCTTTCACTTACAGCAACACACACACACCCATTCACCGACACACACACACACACACACTCATAGTAACATATATACATATATATATATATATATATATATATATATATACATATATCTATATATATATACTTATATATACATAGTATATCTATGTAGTTATGTATACATACATATAATATAATATATTTATACATATACATATATAATATATATATATATATATATATATACACATACTCATATACATATATATATATATACATATCTATATACTTCTACATATACACATATATATATACATATATATCTAGATACATATATACTTATATACATATATATATATATATATATATATATCTATATAGTATTATATATATATACTTATATACATATATACATAGCTATATACATATATACATACATATATATATATATCTATATATATCTATACATATATACTTATACATTTATATACATACATATGTACATATACTTTCATGTTATTTATTATACGCTGTATCGCGGGGATATCTGCACCAGTTGCTGATATTCCCTGATACACGCGTACAAAAAAAGCGTGGTCCCATACATCATCCATCCTCCATCCACACTCCACGCGGCACCTAGTCGTGTTGGTTGCGTCTCTCTAGACGTCGGCTGACTCGACATAGTGCTACACTCCATCGTCACCTCCACCCCCACCCCTTTATATATATACTACATATAAATATATATCTATAGCTACTATATTTACTTTCTATCTGTTAGCTTCCTTCTTAGTAAAAAGATAAAAAAAAAGGGTATAAAAGTGAAAAGATAATCTTTGATTTGCAGGTACTTCGTCTTACGAGTAGCAAGGCGTGTTTTGGAACTCTGTTTTGGCTAAAAGCCAAGGACACAATTTTTGAGGGTGTGCCTCAAGAACAAGGATTACCAGAAAAAAAACCTAAATAAGAAAAATACCAAAAACAGAATAAACGAACGGAAGAGACGCGTTTTAAGGAAAACGTAGAAACTCGACTTGAACCCCACTTCCCTGAGTTCGACCCTGGGCCTAAAAGTGACAAGATAAAATCAATTAGGCCAGGTTAAAAATTTTGTAAAGAGATGGTTAGGTCTGAATTAGGTTAACCACTATACACATTTCAACGATAAAAATATCATATTAACAACCTATCCGGGCCGACCATCAGTCACCCGATATCCTCTTAAACATAACCAATCCCGAATAATGCCTCGTGAATAAAAGTTCATATGTCATGTTGCATTAGGTTGTGTTGGTAGATATGCAAAAAAAAAGAAAAGAGAGAAGAAAAGTATAAAAAAAGCTTCGAGTTGCATTTGTGTTTATTTCATTTTGTAACAAACACATTGAGGCAACAATACCTATTGCCCTTACGATCCACCAAATACAAGCCTTAATCTACTTGTCCTGTGTTTCTGACTGCTCGAATACTGGCTGAGGAATTCTGACTTAGTTATAGGGTTATCAGAACTCAAGTGAAGTGTTAATGCCAAGAGAGACCACCAAATAAGATTGTGAGCTCAAAAAAAAAAAGAAAAAAAAAGAAAACAGAAGAAAAGAGAAAGAGAGAATGAGTACAAGGAACTAAAGGGGGCACAGTTTTTTGCCTCTCTTTAAGTTGATTTATTTGAAAGTCTGGAAATCTAGATTCTAAAGTACTAGTCTCTATGTAGCACTAGAGGAGTGTGAGCCACCAAATACAAATCCACTTCACTCAAACATCTTCTACCTAAGCCAAAATTAGGGCTAAATTGGAGATTATTTTATATTGCCAAGGGAAGAAGTTTTTCTATCCTAATAGAGTTTTACTAAGGGTCAAGTACGAGCTTTAGATGTGGATTGGCTTTTCGCTTGGATCCGTTGCATTGGCTACAACACTACACTTTCATGATTATCTAGATTTCTAAATTCCTGGATGAAAACAAAAGATATAGATCTCTAGTCAAAACTCTTGATAGAATGCATTTAGTCTTGCATTTGCTAGGGACTAGCAAGATTTAGGCATGGGGGTATAATTGTGCAACAGTCATTGGTCCGAATCTGCTTACATTAATTTAGATCCTAGCTTAACTTAGGAGTAATGCATGCATAAGCATCATATTTTGCATCATAGTTGATTTGTTAGCTTTGTGAATAATAATGCTATATTACGTCCTAATTGAGAGGCAATAATAATTGTAGGTAATTCAGGGGCACGGATGATAAATTCGACCATATGGATATGTTCAGGATGACGACGAGAGTCCAACGCTTCCGAGATCGTCTTAATTGGACTCCCGTAGCATCTTATGAAGTCTGCAGAAGAGAAAAAGCCAAGAAGTAAGGTGGTGAAAATCCATACCTCAAATGCTAATTCCGATCGCACGAATGGATCCGGATCAACAATCGCAGTCCAACGATGCAAAAATCAACTCGATAAGAGCCTTACAGCACCATCTACAAAGCAAAGAAGATGGGCGTCCACGATGGCACCACGTGGCACCATCATAACCACCCAAGGCCAACACCCCCATCTACTAAAGAAATTCCACACGGGTTATGAGTCATTGGATCGTCATCCAACGGCCACAGAATCGCCACGTTTCCCTCCTCACCACGCCTTCATCAATGAGAAGATCATCTCAGCCGTTGGATCTCCATCCAATGGCTGAGGGCAGCCGAGCGGAAAAGAAGAAACACGACCATCCACACATGTAGAGCGATGGTTAGCGCGGCTAAAATTGAAGAGGTAGCGACCATTCGACTCGAGTTGAGAGTGAAATCGAATAAGCTGCAAGGTACGATGCAATTGGACTGCACGATGGCAATCAAGCAGTGGGGAAGCAGCCGCATGGCTGATAAACGTTAGTTTATCAACATTCTTATGACCTAAAATAGATCTAGCTCTTAAGTTTTTAACTCCACAAATGGGTTTTTGGGTTGCATTTAGGCATAACCTAGGATTAGGCATGCATTGCACTCTTTTTGTATTTTTAACATCTTTACTTGAGTGTTAAGGTTAAGCAGATGTTCAAACCATTAAAACCCTAACACTCAAAAAGGAAGAAAGTGAAGAAGTCCAGATCAGCTGAACCCTAGCTAGATCTAGCTCATATCAGCTGGATATCAGCTCACATTAGTTAAGTTTAGCTCCTTCCAGCTCCATTCAGCTCATCTTAGCTAGATGATAGCTCATGGTAGCTCATCTTAGCTCAACCTCTCTCAACTCGACTCAGATCCAACTCAACTTAATTGAGTCTAGCTCACCCTAGCTCCAGTCAGTTCACTAAGAGATCTAGCTAGCTCAACTTAGTTGACAAGAGTTCACTCCAGCTCTAGTTCATTCCAAGTCCAACTCTACCCAACTCCACTTAGCTCACAGCAGCTGAACTCCCTCCAGCTTAGCTACTACTTGCCTACTTAATAGCTAAGCTAGCTCGGGAGTTCTCATCAGAGGCAATTCCAGCTCAGCCTAGCTTCAGCTTGGTTGAAACCAGTTCAACTACTCAAGCCTAGCTATTAGCATAAGAACTAGCTAGCTAAGCTAAGTAGTTGAGCTCCTCATGAAGACCTCCTCAGCAGATTTAGCTCCAGTGCAGCTCCAGTCAACTCCTCCTTAGCTCCTCTTCTCAAAACCCTAACTCCTCCACTACTATTCTCCTAGTTAAGCTAGCTTAGCTAAGCTCAAAACCAGCTCCACCTCCATGGCCATCCACCACTTACCTAAACCCTAACCTAACTCCACCTTAACTCTACTCCAAGTCCACCACCTAACTAACCACCTACCTCAACCTAGAGTTGGCACCACCATTCCCACATCTCTTCACACCACCACCTCCAAGAGCCATCACAAAAAGTGGCGCCAACTTTCCCTCCAAAACCCCTTCATATCACCATCATCCATCTCCCTTAGAACCCATCTCCACCATTCACCTAACCCCCTTCTAGAAGCCCCCCTTTAGCACCAACTTTAACACTCCCTTCCACCACCACAACTACCCTTAACGACCACCTAAGTTGTCACCAAAACCACCTATCCACACCCCTTCAAAATGGTGCCAACTCTACTTCCAATCTCCAACATCTAAACACCACCATAACCCACCTCCTCCATCCACATGTTGGTGCCAAAGACAAACCCCTTAACCACCAAAATTGGCGCCAACTTAACCCAAACCCACCTACCCTACACCCTTTCATGTGGCTCCAGTTAACTTCAACCCTCCACCATATAACCACCACCTAAAGACCTAATCCTAACCCTCCATCCATCTCCACTCCAACCCATAACCCTTAACCTACATAGAATTGGTGCCAACTCCATTTAACCCAACCATAACCACCACTAAACACCTCTACATATGGTGCCAACCTAATCTAACCCTCCATCCATTAACCACCCTCCTAAGTATCCATCCTAACCCTACAACACCATACAACCCCTTAACCCTAGTCTCCACCAAGGGTTGGCGCCAACTCCTAAGAAGCCTCTTCATTTTGGAGCCATTAACCCTAGCCCTAGGATCCCATAACCACTCCCTATAATCCATCCTAGCCATCCATCCATTAACCTTACATACACTTCTACCCATCCTATAAAAATACCATTAACTACCCACTTCAAGTCATTCTTGGTTACATTTTTCTACCCATATTCCACCCATATCCAATGTACAAGGAGAGAAGGAGGGGAGGAAGAAGATCAAGGGGACACCTTGTCTCCTTGGTGGCTTCAACTTCTTCTTCCTTGTGTCACCACCAAACCAAGGATGAAGGCCAAGCAAGGAGGACATCCAGAGGAGGAGATAATGAAGGTGGTACACGCCACCTTATGGAGAAGTTCTTGGGGTGGAGATCTTCCACACCAAGGAGGAGGAGGCACGCCCACCTAGGGTTTGCCACAAGGAGGACATTCAGGAGGGGAGATTTCCTTTTGGTCCTAGGGCAACCAGGACTGGAGTAGGAATTCTAGGTAGCAACATCATCATCAACATTATCTTCCCAAGCTTTCTTCTATATTCTTGTTATTTCTTTTGCATAGTATCATAGTGTTTTTGTTGGAGATTACAAGTGAGAACCCCTTTCACTTGTGAGTTCTCTAACCCGTTGTAAAACAATTTTTTCAAATCAACAAAAGCATTCCTCTATTTTTTTAGATAGCTTGTGATTGTGTTGTGACTTGCTTCTTCATTACACTAGGCCTTCCATGCTTAGGGTGAGTTGAAGAAGCAAGGCACCTGTTGCTTTGCATTTCCCATAGTTTCAATTTTTGTCTCTCTCCATTTTTGTTTTGCCATATTCAAAACCCAAAAAAAATTACATATTTCAAAATCTAAAAAAGAAGTTGATTTCCATGATTGAAGTGAGACATTTTGTTTAAAGCATTTGTACCTCTCTTGGGATGACCCGAATACTTTCCCAAGTACTTGGAATTTATAAATTTAAAAGCGATTCAAATTGTGTGTTGCAATGACCTAATTCGCAATTTCTACAAATCACGCTTTTTAGCGATCAGTGGCACATGGAGGAGCGCTGGATGAGGTGGTGTGGCGTACGTGCAGATACACTCATGTGTCCATGCGTCGTTGCACATGCGATCAAAGGTAGTCGCGAGCACGCGTTTAAGCCATCCAATCTCATAATCAGACAACTAAATTGAACGTACGCACGAGCGTGCAGGATTTCAGCAAGGTGGTGGATTGGGAGACTGTGCATGCACCACGTGGTGTGTTCTAGAGTGTTGCACACATTGAAGGCGCGTGGGAGGCTTTTTGAAGGCGCGATCTGATCCGTTGATCTCCCGATCAATGAATCTGATCGATCCAAGGCTATTGCATGGTTTTAAGGGTCAAATACTTTCTTTGCCCCTCATTTTGGCTATAAAAAAGACCCCAGAGCCCCCATCTGAAGACAAGCTCCTCCTCCATCTCTCCCTCCAGAACTTCAGGCTTCTCTAAACTCCTTCCTTTGAAGCATCCACCAAGACCACCTTGGTGCACCGCTGCTACTCCTTTGAACCTCTCCAAAGGCCACCAAAGATGACCCTTGGTGCCCTTGTTCTAGTAGCTTAGATAGCTATTTTTATTTCTAGTAGTGTTAGTAATTTCCTTTAGTTGTAGTTCTAGTTATTCTTATATCTAAACAATCTGATTTGAATAAATTTTCTATATATATATATATATGATTATTCTAGCACTAGTTAGTTCTAAATCAATATTACAATCAAGTCATTTTCTGCCTGCCTGAGATCGACCGGAACTCACCATCTCATTATATTTATTTGTTTCGATATATTTTTGCACTATACTACGACGTACTATCTTAAATGCAATTTTATGATCAAACAAGCACAAGAAAGGAAGTGCTTTGTTTTGCTTCTAATTAATATTTACATTTTATGCCATTTTGAGAACTTGATTTTTGGATTTAATAATATTCTAATATGGTGATTTTGTGAGAACTTCCTCCATCTTTCGCGTAAATGCAATATCAGCTTATTCATACCTTGCTATCTTAATTCAAAGGCAGCTTTGATTTGGTTTCTTGCAAAATTAATTGTGAACATTTGTTTTTGACTCATGCTAATTTTGATAGGCCTATTCGTCCCCATGGAGACGACCTGCTCCTCATTGAGTGGTTATTTTAATTGTTTTGATGATCGATTTTCTACCACTTACATACAACTTCAGTGCATCATTTCATGTGCAAAACATCATCAAAAGTGAAAATCGTCTCGTCACACCACAGCCTCAAAACCGCCAACAACCAGCACCCTACAGCCACGTCCTCTTTTCCTCCTCTCCTCTCCATGTCACACCAGTTCCCCTTCTACGTCGACCACTGCAATAGTCACCACCTTCAGCAGCTACTCCCGTCCTCTTCTTTTGTCCGCCACAACTGCCAACAGTAACGTCAACAGCCAAACCCCTCAACTCCTCCACTCCACAACCGCAACCGCAACAGCAACATTACCAACCCTTCTAGTTCTTCCTCATCTCCGTCTTCGACTACTACATGAGCTCCTTATCCCTCTTTTTAATTTCAATGCTTTAGGTGTGTAAATTAACAGTGAATTTTTATTTGATGTGTGATGTATGGAATTGTACGTACCTAGTTATGTTTCTATTCTCTCTAGTTTAATTTAGTCAAAATTTCATGTGACAAATATAAATCTCTTTAATTACAATACTGCATTTTTCCAATTACAATTTGCATGTGTTAATGTTTCATAGTGGCTAAATCTCTCATCTTGGCATTTCATGTAGGTTGGAAACTAGAAAAAATGTTTGCATGCTTGTAACTTATCAAATCTCCTTCCCTTGTTTAGTGGTAGTTGTTAGTTAGGGTAGTATTAAAACGTAATTAAGTTCCAAGTTAACTTTTATTTTTATCTTTAAATTGCATAAATTAGACTAATAACCTAATTAGGAATTATTCGAGAATCTCCTGGTGAAACGACTCGGACTCACCAAATTACTAATGATTTGATATAAATTTTAAACTTGACACTCTTATTACGCTTCAACGACGTATTTTTAACTATAGCAATTTGAGCACGTCACTCACCCATGGGTTGTCAAAGATAGGATAAATGATGCTCGCATCAAGCCATTTAATTATCTCCTTCTTGACCACTTCTCACATATTCGAATTCAGCCTTCATTGCAATTCACGAGATGGTCTTGCACCCTCTTCCACATAAATCTTGTGGGTGCAATAAGCTGGAGTGATTGCTTTCAAATAAAAAATAGTCCACTTGATAGCTTGTTGATGATCTCGTAGGACTTGAGTAAATTTGATTTCTTGATCCTGAGTTAGATTGGAATTGATGTTCACAATATAAGTTTGATTCGCATACTTGAGATTTTCGGGTAAAGGTTTCAAGTCCAAAACAGGTGGAGTCAAATCAGATGACGGCAAAGATGAAATCGGCTCAGATAGCCATTCCACTTAGTGCATAAATTCATATTTAGAGTCAGAAACTGGAGTCAAGTACTGATAGACCTCTTTAAATCTAGGTTCCCTTTCAATTAGCCTTTTTGTTTGAGTCAAGCACACTTCTAAAGGATCTTTTACCAAATAACTTGCCATACTTTCCTCAATATAATCTTGATCATCAAGTTCGTCAATGGCACCTCAATCATCAAAATTCTTTATAGCATTAAATACATCCGATTGCATTTTTCTATCTCCAAATGTCATTTCAACCTTTCTAGTTTCACAATCTAGGTGTGTTTTTGCAATTACCAGAAAGGGTCTGCCTAAGATTATAGATTACTCAATTTCTCAGTAACCACCATATCAAGGATGATAAAATCTACCGGGAAATAAAAATCTTTAACTTTCACAATCATGTTGTTAATGGGCTATTGAGGGGTGTTAAATATGCGTTCATTGTATTAAAGCCTCAATTGCTAGAAAACAGATACAATTTATAACTTGAATATTAAGAATGAAGTCCGAGGTCAAACACAGGGAGCAAGTATTGCAATTCACATACTAATCTTAAGCAAAATATATAAATGAGCATAGGAACCAATAATGATATTCAATGAATTAGTATATTAATGAGAAGTAATTAAAGCTCCGAGAATTGTGAAGCAAAAAGAAAGCAAAATAATGGTGATTTAAATAACCAATTATTTAGTATTATTAAGCATACATCTCACTTCATCAAATTACTCAACTAATGCTACAGTACTCTCTTTCAGAATTTTTGGCTAGCTTAAGTTTCAAAATGCCACAGTGCGCAATGTCAGAATTTTATTAGACGTCGACTCCTCAAGGCAGATGACTTAAATGTCACCTGCTACAATGCTCCTTAGAGAACCTTCTTCCTTTCTCTTCTTCTTCATAGAGCACGTTTCTTCTCTTCTTCTTCAGAACTTCTCCTTTACAAGCACAAGAGCTCTCTCTTGGCTAAGTGTTCAGCTACGCCTTAACACAAGAGAGAAAACCCACAAATCCTCCTCTATTTCTTCTCTTTTCTCTCTCAAGCCCAGAGGCCAATTAGGTATATGGTCAAAGTTCCAGGTCCGCGTAAATGTGTGCATGGACGAGGGTGTACGGGTGAAGGGGACCTCACCCCCAGGTGTCTTGAGGCAACCCAGCAAAGGCACTTTTGCCTTTTATCTCCAGTCATGAGCACTTTAGCCCAAGATGTGGGACTAAAGAGCCACGTTCTTTCTTCATGCAACAGCGGCCAATGCTGCCTCTAATTGGATGGGAAGATGACCCCTGTAGCTGAAGTAGAGCACCTGGGAAGGTGTCTAGAGCTGGGCCGCATCACCTAAGCATGAAAGAGAGGACGAATTCAGTTGGAACTCAAGGAATGAGACCAGAGAAGGAGGTGGCTGCGGCAGTGCTCCGGCATAGAATTGAAATACAACGAATGGCCTTGAGGCCACATTAGAAGCGTTAGAGAAGATCGCCAAGGGATGGCGATTGTAACTGTGGCGGTGGCGTCGCATGCGAGTAAGCGAGGATGTCGGGCGAGCTCGAAGATGAAGGTGCAAAGGTGTAGTGTTCGCAGGGGGTCTAGAGTGGGAAATAGATGAAATTAGGTTAGGGCTTTTGTTCTAAGGGCCACAGTGGAGGTTTTGGAAATGGTGATGTGATGTTTGGTGGCATAGGGTGCCGACGCGAGCTCGTCGGAGCTCTCGTCGAACTTGGAGAAGACAGAAGGGGAGAGCGTAAACGATGATCAAAATTGGAGTTTAAGGAAAGGAAGAGGAAGGAGAGAAGAAGAGGGAGCTATAGGACCTAATATAGTGGACAAAAGAGACAGGAAGGTTCCATCTTTGATTGGCCGACACTGTGGAACAGGGGTCCTCCGGTGGAGGAGCGACGAGGAAGAAGGTGACTTGAGAACCCTTGATTTGGTCATCGAGGGGTGGAAGAAGTCGGGGAAGAACGTGGCACTCCCAAGTTGACTGTTGGTAGGCCGTAGGACAACAGAGGGAGGAGCTCGCCGGAGCTAGGTTGGAGATGGCCAGGGAAGGAGTTTGAAGAGGGCTTTGAGGCCAAAACTTAGCTAAGGAGGTGAGGAATGCCATGGGTGAGCTTTTATAGGTGTTAGATGGTCGTTCCAAGCTTGGAATCCAAGCTTGAAACCATGGCAACTCAATGAAGAAGGAAACCCAAGCCTTTGAGTAGGATTCAGAGCCTCATGTGCAGCTCAATTGGAAGGCAATTACATCAAAAATCCCCCTTTCTATTTTGGGAGAGATTTGCCAATTAATTTGGGAGAAATCCATAATTGAAGGTTGCCGGAGTAGGACTTCCTCCATGATAATGGGGGAGGGACCTGATTGCAAAGAATGACGACAAATCTAGTGGGCATTTTATACTTATTTTGAAAGTTTAGGGGCATAAGTGTGAGAGAACAAAATTAGACTGGACTGGAATGCAAACTAGGTCAAGACGATCTCTTATTGGGCCCAAATTTTTGTACAAACCTAATTTAGACCCAAGGAATTTGATGGTGAAGTTGGATTTTGGTTTTGACCAAGTTTGATTGGGTAATTTGAGTAGAAACCAAAATTATGGCAACTTTCTGTTTGAGACTATTTTAGGTAAAAATGGGTTCAGATGATCAAATCAAATGTACCAAACCTTAAAAAATATTTTTATATGATTTTTAGAAGGTTTAAGTAAATTTTATCCTAACCAGAACCTCAGTTAATTAAGCAGGTCTATTTTTAAGGGTTTAGATGTCCGTTAATTCTTGAAATACGTGAAAACCTGTTTCTTTCTGCATGGACCCTCTTATTGGACACTAATGACCATTTGACCTTTGATAAACCCCTGGAAAAACCCATGGTTGCTCTGCATTCATGATATGATGGTAAAATTACAGTTTTAACCTTGATTTTATGTTAATCTTTCAGAAAGGATATGCAGTGAATTATGGTCTTCTGGCAGTTATGTAGGAGCATTTATCAATGGATTATGACTAATTAAAGCTAGATATAGCTGATGATGACGTTATCATCACACATCCTCAATTATCCCTTTTGGTGTGATCAAGGTTCGATCAACTAGCTGGAAAGTCACATTAGTAGGTTTCAAATCACCAAGCCCAAATTTTTCATATAAAATAGTTGGAATCAAATTAATTGTAGCACCAAGATCCAAAAGGGCTAAATCTAGGGTGATATCTCTAATTACAAAAGAGGTCAAAGGAGGTCCTGGGTCTTTCTTCTTTGATCGAAGGTTGTTGAGTATGATTAAGCTAGCTTGTTTAGTGAGTACGGAGTTACCATCTAGATCACATCTTTATTAGGGTTTATTATCGTTGTAGTAGTATAGCATTGAAATCTAGATGGATGTCATTTTATTTATATATAATTTTTACTAGTTTTATTCGAGGTCATTCAATGGAAGACAGTTATTGATATACATCATTCCCTATTATCCAAAATCATCTTTTATTCCAAAAATGTTAAGTTTATTTACAGCAACATGGGTTAGAATAAATATAATCAAAGAATAAACTAATCTAAATTAATTATTTACAAAAAAATGGATGTTAGTAAACAATGCCTCAAGAATATACAAAATAAAGGCATCAAAAGCTATTCTAAACTAACATTATACATAACATAACATAACATAACATATACAAAAGATATACATTTATACACACTTTAATATTTATACTAATACTAATACAAGTGTAAACATACTATATATATAACTAACATATATACAACACTTACATAGACCTAACTAACTTAGCTGGTAAGGCCCTTATACCACTATTGGGGGAACGGGGTCGTCGATTCGAACCTTGCCAACGTTGAATTTAGCCAAAGGCCATAAAGTTGGGGTGCTTGTGGCCTCCCGGGGACTATCTCGCAAGAGGGAACCTCGTCACAAAAAAATAATAAAAAATGAAATAATTAACTTATGATACTAATATACATATAATATACAATATACTACATATGTACATACTAATTAATATATACATCAATGCTTACATACACACACACATACACAAAAGCCTTAAAAACATATATACAAAATAAAGCAAAAATAATATTTTATTTACAATAACTATATAAGTATAACATACACATATATAATACTTAACATGTATATGAAATTCCATTAGAGGGGGGGTGAATAGTGAATTGAAATTTAATATAAATGAAATGCAATCACACACAAGTATGTTTAGGTGGAAATCCAACCTGAGTAAAAACCACCACCTAAGTCTTCCCAACTTAAGATTTCCTAATCTACCAAGTAGATCAAATCCATTAACGTATCACTTAAATGAGGGTGATACAACCTCAATTACAACCACACTACTTTAGCTCGAGGGTAGTGTACCTCAAACCATTCTTCTCCACGAAGAGTATTTTGTCTTACGAAGGAGACAGAAATTCACCACATGAATACCCAACAAAGGTTGAAATGAAAGAACAACCTATAGAGCCCAAATGTAAGATTTGCAAAGCTTCTATAGGCAAGAATTACTACCTTCAAGATGGAAGTGGATGAGCTTGATGTAGCAAAGATTCGATGCTTTCTAATGTATGCTAGGAAGCTTGGAGTGCAGAACCACAATCTTCTCTTGATCTTTCACAAAATGGATATAATAGTAGGAAGAATTGATTCATAGGTGTGTGGAGCAAAGGAGAGATCCTCCTCTATTTATAGAGTACTTAGAAACCTTCAAGAAGGTCATGAAGAGACCTCATAGCTGTTGGGATAAAATCTACGAAGAGGTCGAAATCAAGGTCACAATGACTCTGACAACAGAATCAAACATCTAATTTTTAGATCAGACATCATATCAAATGTCTAACAATATTTTTGGTCATCTGATACAATGGGTCTGAGTTCCTGATTTAGTTGGATGGAAACAGGGTTCTAAGTCAGACATCTAGTATGACATTTTAAGACATCTGGGTTCAATATTGGATGTCTAATTAAATAGGGATTGGTTCCTGGATTGAACCAAATCCAAATAGAGTTCTAGTGTAAAGTGGTCAGGCTTATGGACATACTATTGGACATCTGAAGGCAAAGGTTCTCTACGGCAATTGATTCCCAAGAAGCCAACAGTTGGATTTGGTCTGACATATCATGATTTGGGTCTAACATCTCTTTATCAAATGACTAAGGGTATCTCTGGATGTCTAGGAACAATAATAAAATATTTCTTGGTGGGTTCGTGAAGATATTGCTCTGATAGGCTAACCATCCTATTATCAAACGTTTGTCAAGGTCATTAAACATCTTGATGAACGTCTAGAAATAGGTATGGATAACTAGGGATAGGTATGCAGATTATGTGTTCCAAGTCCTAAATATTAGATGTCTGAGGAAAACATCAAACGACTTAAGAGTCAATATCAGACATCTGGGATTGGTGTTGGACATCTGAAAAGGTAGTTTGATTCCTATTTTGGCTTTCTAAATTTAACTCCTGATTTTTCCTAAGTGTTCTAGGATAGAGTAAGTGTTCCCAGGACTAAGGGTGTTATATTTGGGCTCTTTAAGATGAGTCTAAGAAAATAAATAGCTAAAATATTACAAGTACATGGAATAGAAAAAACTCTATCCTATTCTTCTTCTTCAAGCTTTGAGCCTAAGCAAAGCTCCCCAATCCATGTTCCATGAGCTTAAGCTCCTTCACACTTGTTTCCACTTACATTTACTCTAAAACTATAAACTCAATGCAAATGTTAAAATACAAGTGTTTTGTTGTTATCAAAATCAACGATCATGATGTACTTGCACCAATAGTATATACACTTAATTTGTAATACCTAGCTTATAAACACATCATACATACATACATATATATATATACAATACTTATATATATGCTCATATATAACACGCACATACAGTAACACATATGCACAACACAAACCTTAGTTTTATTTTTTAAGTTAAACACTCATAACTTAACACAGAGGTGGCTAAAATAGTTGGGTTGTTGGCCTGGTGATAAGTCCACTTTAGTAGACTATTATTTGGCCTAAGTACTCTTTAATTATGTGTTCCTAGTTTCTAATTGCTTAAGAGATAAATGGTAATTCATTTTAGTTTGCATAAAATTTTATGCACCAATTTCATAATTAATATATATCGTTATGATTACCCATTTGGTGGATGTAGGCTGGATGAAAGAATCATTGAAACATGGAGGACATTGTTCGCAAATAGGATCGGCACATGTCAGTCGTCCAACTGTATTTTATAATTCGTCTTGAATTGAGTTTGGACGTCTAATGACCAGAGATAGTGGTGCTGCCATTTACAGCTTTTAAGACATCCAGAACTTATTATGGATGTCTGATAATGTTCACGCCATTAGCCACCTTTCCACCACCAACTGTGCCTCATCTCTCCATTTATCCCAACCACTCGCGATCTTCGCTGAGTAGTTGAAGTTATCGGCAGAAGAAAATAAACGGAGGACTTTTAAAAAGGAGGATCATCATCCAGAAAATAACTCTCTCTTGCCCCGCTGGCAGGGATCTTCTCCCTTGCCACCACCGTGAACCAAGCATGCACCGTAAACCCCTGACATACACCATGGCCGAAAGCTTACTCCACCGCACTCACGGCTCTTCAGACCCATAGGTGCGCATGGTGACAGCGTGCGCACCACCACACCCTCGCCCACTACCATCCTCTTCCCTCTTCTTCTACACCACCGTCAACCTCCTTTCACCGCCCCTCCCACCATGCCAACACACCACATGCCACCCCATCCTCTCCATCTTCCCCTTTAAACCCCGATGCCACCTCTCTTCTTATTCTTCACCACCTACGATCCACAAAAGAACCCAAATCCCTCCCGCCGGCATCTCCTCACAACCACCACCACCGACCACCATCTTTGACGCAGACACCACCAGCGTCCCCCTCGAGTTTTGCGGTACCCACGACCGCGACCACGCCATCAACCGATCGCCCTCCAGCCTCGACAACATGGCCATCAGGTCGCTAGAGTCCATGCCATTCGGCCACCACAACGCCGGCTGGCCACCTCCGGCCATCTCATCCCTCACCATAACCACCAGTGCAACCCTCTCCTCCAACGTACCGCTTCCTCAGATCCCCACCGCTAGTCCTTCTCTCTTCCGCGTGCACAAGCCTCCCAACCAAATCCTCTGTTTTGCTATCAATTAGTTTTTACATTTGCCTGCCATTGTCAAAATCTCATTTTAATTTAATAATTAATATATTGAGTGAATTGCAGCTGGGCCCCCTTAATTCTTGCTAATTCTTCCACTTATCTAATTGCATATCTATTCAATCTATTAGCCTCGCATATATTGCATGTTAAACTATAATTGTAGGTGACATCATGTTGGAATAATAAAATGAGGAATTTGCAAGTTTTATTAGGCTTAAAACCTCCCTATGGATATGACATCTTTACTATGGTTTAAATTGGTATCTGTTTTAATCTTTGATTGAGAGATTTTCCACCACGTGACTACAACGACGTATTATGATTCTATTTCTATTACCTTTTTAATCAAGCGAGAATCTCTCTATCACCTGCCCCTTCACAGGATCAATGGCCCAATGGGTAGGATCAATACCACTACTAGGGCAGCCTCTACGGGGAGACAAAGCCACAATTATTTCAAGCCTAGCTGAGGCCCACAGGCCCAACCACACATTCCTCCCACTCTCTCTCTCTCCCTCTGTCTCTCTCTCTCTCAAGCTCAGTTCAATGGGTAATGGAGAGTCGACCCCTATACTGGCCAAGAGGCTTAACGACGGAGTACTTTAAATACTGCACAAAGAACTCCTCAGCACATGATGTGGATCTAAAGGAGCACGCTTATAGTGCTGCGCTACTAATGTACATACAATACATGATTTATTTAGATGTTTAAGGGTTTAATTAATCATTAATTAGTGTTCTAATTTATAAATAAATTACATAATTGTATATATAGATAATACATAAGGCTTTCAATTGGTGTAATTATTTTAAGTTAATTAAATATATAAATATATTTTAAAATTATTTAAAGTTAGCTATATTTACATGTTATTAGTATTTATTACTTAAATAAAGTTTAAATTAACGAATTGATGATGCAGTTGAAGCTTAATTTAGTTAATTTACATAATTATATAATTAATTAAGATTTTAATTAATTTGATTTGATTTATTTACATATTTTATTTACACGGATTATATATATTACATATAAATTATATAATATAAATAGTATAAATAAGATCATAAATATAATTAAAATAATTTAAATTATAATATACAAGAATACATTATAAATTACTTCATTAGTTAATTAATTTACTAATCTATATTAATTTAACTCAATAATATACTTTATTAACTTATACAAATATAGATATATACAATACCAACATAAATAAGTAATATAGATGCATTACTGTACATAATAATTATTGTTAATAGTATATTAAGTTGTATATATATTAGTGTACACGTATAATTATAATTTTATATACATATAAGTTATATACATATACTATAATTAATTATAAAATATAGATAAATAATGCTATACCATGTAACTTAATATAAATCCTCATTGTAACTTATTTGCATATAAATAATACATATATTTCATATACATACTTAATTTACATATAACTTAACTTTTGGACATATACAAGTATATACGCTATATACATAGGCAGTTTTTAGGGTTTTTGAATTTTTTTGATTTGTATGTTGTTTTTGGGTTTCATGAGAATAGAGAAAGAGGAGAGGAAGCTAAGAAAGTAGAGAAGAAGGCTCTTTTTGGATTTTCTTTATTTCTAAACCTGAGAAGTCTAGAACTTCTGTAGGTATGCTCTACCAACAAGAGGACTCAAAGCCCAAACCTAAGGACACACTATTGTATGTGAAAAAAGGAGATTTACCATGTGTTTGTTATAGTACACTTCTAAATCGCACAACAAAACATTTAATTTATAACTCAGATTCTAATTGGAGTCTGAGACCATTTGCTGGGAGCAAAGGTAGAATTCACACATTAATCTTCATTTAGAATAAATAAACACAATAAATTGAGCACAATAACATATATGCAATGAATGAAACTCATCAAATTAGAATTCACACATAGATCAATGTATCTCAAAAGATCATGGGATAAAAAGAAATATAAGGACAAAATAATGGTGATTTGAATCACCAATTATTCATTTTAATTAAACATTTACCCAAGCATTTATATCATTCAAATAAATCAACAGTAACTTCAATCAATTCAACTTAGGTACTCATCGCCCATGTGCATCAGATGACTTAACTTCACATAGCAAAGAGCCTCACAGAAGTCACACAAGGGTGCTAAAGGCCTTTTCTTCTTCTTCAGCCTTCACAAGAGCAAGGCCTTCGAGCACAAGCACACGGCTAAGTGTTAGCCTTCTTTCCTACAACACATGCTCAAGGCATTTCAGAGCAAAACCCTCCCCCCTCCTCCTCACAAGTCTCTCCTCTTTCTTCACTCTCAGGTCTGGGGGTAATCGGGCATGTATGTGGGTTATCGGATCCTAAGAAGTGGCCAGACCCACATGCATGTGCACTGGCGAGGTGTGAGAGTGTGAAGAGGTGCGTGTGTGGGGGACCCAACCCCCCGTGTTACTAGGCAAAGAGTTCAGAACAAAAAATCCACTTAAGCGGCTATGCGAGTCAGTCAGCATACGAAGTGGGACTATCCCACTCTCTTTTGCTCACGTATGCAGCAATAGGTGATGCTGGAGAAATCGAAGGAGTTGTTGCACTTCTCATCTCAATTGAAGCTCTAGAAAGGTTCCTTGAATTAGGCCACTGCATTTGGGATTCGCAATTAGGTCAGAGATGCTTGGAGCATGGCGGTTGGAGTCAAAGATGATGGCGGTGATGGTGAGCGACGACAAGAACTGCAAACATGAATACAGGCTCAAAAGTCCCGATTAAAATGCTCAGGAGCTTTGCCGGAGGACAGCAAATGTGTAGGTGATGTCCTCGTGGAGTTTGGAGGCATGTGGAAGTCTAGCGAAGTTGAGGAAGAGGTGTGCAACATGTGGTCTTCGGTGGGCGTTATGGGTGATCAATCCCCCAATTGCTTGAGGGGTTTTGGTCGTGGAGGTTCGACGGAGGTTGTGGGACCGGTGGTGTGGAGTTTGGTGGCATGTGGAGTGTGGGTGGCCTCACTGAAGTTCGACCTGAGTGGAGGAAGACGAAGAGCATGAGGGCATGTTGGTGGTCGAAACAAGAGAAGGATGAGTTGGGGAGATTCAAGAGAGGGAGAGGAATAGGTTGGACCTAACTAAAGGACGAAGTGGAGAAGATTTGGCTCCAACTATGATTGGCCAGAGCTAAAGACAAAGAGAGCTCCGTTGAGAGGAAGTGGTAACGATTAGAAGGTAGGTGGCCTCTGCTTTGGTCGATGAGAGGTGGAGGAAGGAGAGGAAGGTCGAGGCCGAGCCAATTTAGTTGTTGGCTGGCCTGAAGAAGCTGTCAAGGAAGGTCACCGGAGTCGAGCCAGAGGGCAGTCGAAGAAGGGAAGAACTGGAGGATTTCAGGCCTAAACTCGACTAAGAAGTGTGGTATGAAGAGAGGAGCTTATATAAACCATGTTTAGGCCAAGAATCTAAACAATTTCGTGCATCTGATTGGGAATTAGAGTGTTTCCCTTTCATGAATCCTAAAGTGCCATGGAGCTTTCTAGGTCCTGATTGGGTCAATCAAGCAGGTGCAGATGGTAGAGGATGATCTGATCCTCGATCCCTCCAAATTTGGAGGGATCTAGAGGTCAGATGAGGAAAGAATCCCAATTAGGATCCAACGTCTTTGGGTTCTGCTCTTCTGCTCGCTTGTAAGGAAGAAGATGACGGTTGGACTGGACTGCAAGAGAGCTCAAAAGGTAGGGGCTTATTTGTACTGAAAAGATGAAAGCTAAGGGGTTAAATGTGAGGAGCAAAGGTTTGGGGACTAAAATACAAACTAGGTCAAAATGGACTCTGATTAGGCCCAAATTTTGATACAAACCTAATTTGGACCCAAGGAATCTAATGGTAAAGTCAGATTTTAGTTTTGACTAAGTTTTACTGAAAAATTTGTGTACAGATTTGAGTTTTGACTAAGTTTTACTGAAAATTTTGTGTAGAAACCTAAATTAGGGTAGAATTTTGTCTGAGACTGTTCAAGGTCAAAATAGGTTTAAATGGTCAAATCAAGGATACCAAACCTCAAGAAATATTTTTCTATGAATTTTAAGAGATTTAGATAAATTTTGTCCTAACTAGAACCTCTGTAATTTAAGCGGATCTGAAATTAGGGTTTTGGGTGCTATATCGATTCTCGAGATATGTGAAACCTCGTTTCTATCTTCATGGACCAACTTATTAGTCTTTAATGCTCAATAGACCTTAGATTAACCCTTGGCAAACCCCTTGTTTACTCTGATTTCATGATGTGATGTTAAAATTGCAGAATTAACCCTGATTTATTATTCTCTTCTCAGAATGGCTTTGCATGGAATTATGTCTCTCAGGTGACTATGTAGGAGCATTTGTCACTTGATTATGACTAATTAAAGCTAGTTATGGCTCATGATGATATTATCATTACACACACACATCCAACACATCTTATTCTTATTGAAGACACATTTTGTTTATTTATTTACAAAATATTCTTATTTTTCACACTATTTACAAGATAATGCTAGAAAATGGCTAAAATATGATCAAAAATTCAAATCAAGCCTAGAAAATTCATCTAAAATGCTGGAATTAATAAACAAGGCATTAGCAACTTGCAGACATCACTTAAGAACATAATCAGAAATCAAATTGGAATATAAGCATTAAATTCACATTTATCCACTATTTGGACAAATTTTCAAGTACACAAATATTAACAATGATTACAGTTAGCTTCAAAACATGAATTCCTCACTATTCTAAAATCAAATTCAATCTTTATACATAGGAGAATTCTTATTCTATCATGGTATCATCAGAAAAGCTTGATTGAATTCCATTTAAGCCAAAACCTACTTGGCATCACTATGGGAAAACTTCATCCGGTTCATGAAATGCTTGTATTGTTGTTAACTAATAGAGTAGACCATCATGACAGATCTATGCAGTACAGCTTCCTTCAATTCCTAGAGAAGTAATTCTATACTAATTCTCATTTAGAGAACTTAGCATAAATTCCATATTAACCCAAAAAATATGTAAAATCCTCATTAAGAAATCTCTACTAGAAACATCATTCAGATACAACAACTGATGCTACTAAAAGCTTCTCAAAATCAATTCACTGTTTAAAAGTTCTTTGAAATCATCTAATTCATTGCCTAAGTATAAGAAATCATTTAAAAAATTCTTTAAAGAACCACAAACTGAATATAACCCTCAAAATTCCCATATAGACTTGGAAACTAAGGATTATCACTTGAAAAGCCCAGATCATTCTTAAGTCAACTAAAATTGAATCTCAATCATCGCATTTCATCTCTAAGGAATATAAAACTCAATGAAAATCAATCTCAAGGTCAAATGATCATAGAAACCCTAATCTGATCCCCACCTTTCGCTATAAACAGTGTGAAAGTAAGGGATGAAATCAAGTGTTAAAACCAACTAAAATCAAGCTCCAGATCACTGTTAAATCATCTCAAACTTCATTCGAACTCGAATCAATGGATTAAAACCAAGTGGATCGGGATTGCATTGTTGCCTACCTGGGCAATTAATCTGGATTTGCTGAGGTGATATGATCACCTAATCATCCTGCACACCATTGATTGGTGTTTAGGATGATTGGGCAATACTCTAAAACCCATTAGGTCATTGCAAGAGTCTCAACTCAGTGCATCGAGTTTCATGGACTCCTACTACCTAGGCAAAGAAGAAAAATAGTAAAGAAGATAGAAATTAGGCGTGAGCTTAAAATGCAATGAAAATCCAATCAAAACCACTCATGCTCATCGCAATACATCCAATAAGTATTCTAATAGCTCAATTCACTCAATTAAATCATATGAACACTGAATTGCACTTCAAATTCTCCAATCAAGCACTGAAATTAAATCTAAGTAAATCAAGTGATTTGTGCTCGATTCAGACCAAGGGAAAGGCTATTGTGATCCAATGAAGCGAATGAGATAACCTTCCAATGGATTTAAGAGTGATTTAGATCTGGAAGATAGAGAGCTTCAGATCTAAATTTGCTCAAGTGGATGGAGTGATCGATGGATTAAAACAGCAAGGAAAAGATTTGAAAGTGATTGTGAGGTGAGAGGGGAGAATTATGGACCAATCATGGGCAAGTGAATTCACCTCCTTGATCTGAATTGATCAGAGAAGCCTAATCAAGGAAAACTAAGACTAAATCTAATCTAAGCTAATCTAATGCAATTCAAACTATAAATCTAATCTAAACTACCTAATTAATTTAATCTACACTAAGAAAGCCATAAATCCTCATCTAAAGGGATGAAGGGGACCTCAGGGAGGCTGTAGTTGGTTGTTTCAATGACGAAGGGAGGGAGATGCTTCCAGCAATCAAGAGCTCCACTAGAGGAGCTCCAGAGCTCGCTCTTAGGTGTTGTGTGACCCTTAGCAATGAGGGACGAAGGAAGAGAGGAATTTGACATCTCTGTCACCAATGGCAGATGAAGAGGGAGGGAAACTGAAAGGGGACGAATTGCCAACTCAAGGAAGTAGGAGAGGAGCTGGTCCCTTACGCAGGTGTCCAAGGGGGACTTTAAATAGATGCGGGAGAGCTTTGAGTGACCTGGGATTGAAGGTGAGGGTCATTAGGTGTTAAGGGTTGGGATTGAATCTGGAGCGCGCAAGAGTATTATATTGAATTCTAGCCTTTAGATCAGATCTAGATACTGGCGCAAAGCTCTAGTCATTGGTGGTAGTAGGTTGGATCAAGATCCACCATTGGATAGAGAGGACAAAGTTTGGACGACTCTCATTGCGCATGCAAGGGCAGTAGAAGGAGAGTAAATAGTGTTAGGTTTATTAGAGCAATTGCACCAAAGGCCCAAAGTGAAACGGTAGAGACATTGTAAAGGAACCCATAAGTGGGAAAAATAGTTACCAGAAGGTCCCTAAAAGTTTGCAAATGAGCCCCTGATAGATTCTTATGCAAAGAATGTGAAGAATTAACGAAAAAGGAAGGACCTAAATGTAATGCATGTGTTTCTAAGTCCCAATGATGTCAAAATGCTATGAATTTTTTATGGAAAAATAATTGAACATATTAAAACATAAACCAACCTTTGATTTGTACTTTTAAACTCCTTTTGGTGTTCAATTGGCATTCGGATCATCCATTTACATACTTAGGTAAATAATCTCTCAAAAGTAACCTAATTATGCATTTTTAACACAGAATTAATGTTTTAGGTCATTTTCCTTAATTCACACACTTAACCTTTTCTTGTGTTAATTTGATAGTGTTTAACTTAGTTTCTAGCTTAACTTTGGCATTTTAACTATGATGAGCCACACCTCATCAAGTACTACCTTCCTATGAGTGGATTTAGCCTTGCTCTTAGGTGTAGTCAATTCCTTTAAAAACTTAGCGCAAGAAGGAATATGCTCGATTGCATCAAGAAGTGGGATGTTGATATGGACTTGCTTTAGTAAATCATTCAACTTCTCAGCATCAGGTTGGACCTTCCTAGTCCAGGACCTAGTCAGGGCCTCAGGGAAAGGACCTAAAACATCTTGGTCCAAAGGGTTAGGAGCCATAGCTTGAGGTTTCTCAGTTTCTTTTTCTAGCTTCTGAGTCAAATCAGCTACACCTTAACCCTCAAGATTCAAGTTAGGTGTCCAGATTGGGTCTTGAGTGATTGTACCACTCCTTAGAGTCGTAGCATTAGAAAAAGCATGAGAAGACTGATTTGATCCTTGAGAATGTGATCCTTGCTATGAAGTTTGATTCATATCGATTCCTTGGTAAGATTGATTTGGAATTTGATTAGGAATCTGATTAAATCCAGGTGGAATCACGAGACCTTGTTGTATTTGATAAGCTTGATTGTGCTGCTCCCGATATTGGTTGGACCCCATACGTTCTTTTCCTTTATCAGGTGTGTTTCTAGGATTTGGAATAGGTTGGGAAGCTAAAGCTCATGTAGGCCTAGGATCATTTCTGGTTCCTATTTGGGTCTTCAAGTCATTAATGGACTATGTCATTTGTTTCATCATTTGCAACATCGAGGTTTGCATGTCCATTAATTACTTGTTTTAAGCTTGTAGAGCCACCTCAGTATGCCTCGGTTAGTTAGGGGCAAGGCTTGATAGGTCAGACATTGATTATAGGTTTGGAAATTTGGGTTTGGTTGATAGGGCCTAGGTTGTGCAATAGGTTAGGTTGCTTGCCCCTGGCCTTTCCAAGAGAAGTTCGAGTGATTTTTCCAACCTGGGCTATAAGTATTGGAATACGGGTTGGTGCTAAAGCTCCCTTGGATTGCCATGACATCCTCATATTCCAAGGATGGAGTGGTTAGTGTGGAATCAAGATCACAAGGATCAAAGGTCCCTGTTTGGAACCCTTCAATTGGGTTCTGGGTCATATGGCTCATAGATTGAGCCAGGTTCACATTATTCATAGACTCCCTCCCTGAGGAAGTCTGGATAGCAGTGGTTGGGTGATTAATTCCTTTTTAGTTCATCAATTATACCAATTGTTTGGACACAAAATCAACTTTGTCTAACTTTTAGCAAATCAACTCCATATCAGCCTGACCTGAATTGTTCTGAATTTCATTAATTGATGCTTTGGGTTGATTGGACTTTCCATAAGTATCCATGGAGGCATTATTAAGCGAATTTTCACTCATATTTTCAAACAGATCAAATGCGCTATCCTCATCCTTACTCAAGAAGTTACCTCCACATGATGCATCCACCAAATTTCCTAATGCTTCATTTAGCCCTTGATAGAAAATCTGGACAAGCTGCAATCTTGGAACTTCATGGTACAGGCATTTTCTCAATAAATCCATGAACCTCTCCCAAGCTTCATGTAATTATTCTCAAGGTTGTTGAGAAAAGGTTGTAATGGCCTTCCTAACTGCATTGGTTTGACCAATAGGGAAATATTTTCTAAGGAAGGCATCTCTAAGGAAGGCATCTCTAGACGAGTGGTTTTAAGCTTAAAACTTGAAATCTTATCCACTCAAGATTTTTTTTTTTTTGAAAAAATATATTTTTTTTTAATTATTTTTTTAGATATCTAACTAGATAATGCAATCAAACAAAATACTAATCCTAATGTTCAACACCTACATGGATAATGATTTTTTTTTTTACTAAGTAAGCAACAAACAAACACTAATCTAGAAAATAAGATAAATATTTTTATTTTTAATTTTTTTCAAAAGGCATGTGATTAAAGGATACTTGAAGATCTTCTCGAATGGTCTGGAGTTGCAATCCATCGATCCCTCTTCCTTTCAGTTTTTGCTGCATACAGAAGATGAAAACAAGGCAAATTGAATTAGTACAAATCACACACACCAAGAATGAAAAGTGAGACACTATACACCATGCCTCCCTAGAATGGCGCCAAAAAGTGTTCATGCTTGAGATCGCTTTCGAAATGTACGTTGAAATCTAGCAACACTTTCAAATATTTTTTTATTTGAACTCAAAAGATGTGTATTTTTTAGATCGGAGTCTGAGTCGTCTTAGGGAGGCAACTTGGATAGTCTCTCCTTCCTAAGTCTAGTATTGTTTTTGATTTTTTTTTGTATTTTTCAATAATGACGAGAATAGGGAACTAATCTAAACTATGAGATAAAGCATATAAAAAATAGACACATGAACTAGATGAAAGTTTTTTATTGAAATTGCAAGGAGAGTTTTACAACTATGATGAAAGAAAATAACAAAGTAGAAGGTGCAAGGAAATAAAGTGGAGTCCCAAGACGAAGCTTGTCGGAGAAGTAGAAGATCGAAAGTGAGGATGGATCCGGTGGACCACCAAAGGTTAGCAGCTGCAGCTCTAAGTAAGGGAGACCCACACCCAATGTGAAGAGGCCAGGAAGTTGGATGGCTAAGGTAGAGGAAAGCTTAATTCACTAAGGTAGAGGAAGACTAATTGACCTTGGAATGGTAGGGTTTAAGTTTACTTATAGAATTAGGTAATTCACTAAGGTAGAGGAAGACTAATTGACCTTGGAATGGTAGGGTTTAAGTTTACTTATAGAATTAGGAAATAAATGTGGGCCATAGGATTTTGGATCTAAGGCTATGGGTTTGCTATCATATCAAGTAAAAAATGGACCTTAGGATGGCCATCTAAGGGCTATAAGGGGGGTCAGCTAGAAGGCTTCTTAGAGAAGCCTTAATGGGAGTCCAAAATGGGTAGGTTAGGGCCCTAGATCTAGGTTTAGATGGTGGTGATTTAATGTAAGGGGATATGATCTTTTTAGGTTTTTTAGGAAGGGATAAGTTTTACGGTTTTGAGTCCTAAGGAAGCTAGGTGGTCAGCTATGGGGTTTAATTGGGGCCCTTAGATCTTGATGGGATGGTGGATAGAGAGGGATAGGTGGCCGGCCACTATACTTAGTGGCTAAGCAAGTATGGTTGATCAACATGTGGATAAGATCTTCTATTTGCTATTTTTGATGGTGGGTTGTGGCCTTAGGATCAAGGATCAAGGGTGTAGATTCCTAGGTGGTTTTCTAAAGATAGGATTAGGACATAGGTTTAGAGAAATTGGGTTGTCCTAAGGTAGGTTTTGGAAGAGATTTTTCAGTGTGACATGTGTCTTCCCTTGCCTTTTATTTAATTCTATCTTTATTTCTCTGGGCTTGTCTTTATTTCTTTTAAACTCTTCTTATTTGGCTTCAAAGAGACTTCTTTAATAAAATAATTCTCCATCTCCTCAGCTTGATCTACACCTACATTATTCACAAGAAATCTTAATTAAATGCAAATTAACAAGAAAATATATGCATGACCTAATTCTGCACTTATGATTATAATGCAACATATGTATGACCTATATGCACTAAGCTAGCATAAAGTAGGCAAGTTATCATCAATAATTATGTGCTTATTGATAAATCCACTTTAATGGACCATTATTTGGCATAAGTACTCTTTAATCATATGTTCCTAGTTTCTAATTGCTTAAGAGTTAAATGGTAATTTATCTTAGTCTACATATAATTTTATGCACCAATTTCACATTTAATAGCATATTGCTATGATAACCCATTTAGTGGATGCAAGTTGGATGAAAGAATTATTGAACATGGAGGGCAACATTTGCAAATCGAACCTGCACATGACAGCCATCCAATTTCATTCTATAAGACAGCTGAAGTGATGATAATATCATCATCAGTCATATTTAGCTTTAATTAGTCATAATCAATAGATAAATGCTCCTACATAACCGCCAAAAGATCATAATTCACTATATATCCTTTCTGAGAGAAATGCATTAAAACAAGGGTAAATCTGCAGTTTTAATATAATTACATAAATGTAGAGAAATCATGGCATTTCCCAGGAGTTAAATGAAGGTCAAATGTTCTTAAATGTCTAATAACTGGGTTCATACAGATAGAAATGGGTTTTCACGCGTTTCGAGAATTAATGGACATCTGAAACCCTAAAAACAAACCCGCTTAAATAACTGAGGTTACGGTCAGGATAAAATTCATCTAAACTTTCTAAAAATCATATAAAAAGATTTCATAAGGTTTGGTATGCTTGATTTTACCATTGAAACCTATTTTGACCTAAAACAAAGTCTCAGTTAGACAATTACCCTAATTTGGGTTTCTACACAAATTATCTAGTCAAACTTAGTCAAAACCAAAATCTAACTTCACCATCAGATTCCTTGGGTCCAAATTAGGTTTGTAACAAAATTTGGGCCCAATCAGAGATCATCTTGACCTAGTTTGCATTTTGGTCTAGTCTAACTCTTTCTCTCATTTATGCCCTTAACTTTCAAAATATTTCCATAAAGCCCCCTACCCTCGTCTCCTTCACCAAACAGTCCCCGCCACCTTCCTTAAAGACAATTCCTAAACCCATCTACCTACGATTTTCAAGGAAAGGAATCTCCTCCATCAGGCAACCAAATCCCTCCAAATTTGGAGGGATTGGTCCTGAGAGGATCTCCTACGATTTGCACCTGTTGGTTTCCCTGTTTGGAGCCTCAAGAGCTCCAACGAAGCTCTCAAAATAAGAAGAAACTTCCCTATTTCCTAAAAGAAACCTCGCTCAAATCAGGAATTAAGCTTGATTTCAAGCTCTATATAAGCTTATGCATCTCCCAGCATCTTCCTTAGCAAGTTTTAGCCTCAGAAAAAACCTCTTCCTCCTCTGGCCACCTCTGCACCTTGCTCCGGCAACCTTCTCCTTTCCTTGTCGCATGCCTCTCTAGTCAAAGAGAGGGTATTTCCCTGCCTCTTTCCTCGTCATCATCTCCCCACCCTCTCCATCTTCTTCGGCACCGGTCGACCAACATCGGAGATTTCCACCCCTCTACTTCATCCCTAAGTCTCTCTATCGCTTTCTCTCCCTCTCTACAATATTCTCTTTCACTCGCACTCCAACTCAACCATCGCACAGCCCTCCCGCACTTCGTCTTCTTCACGGTCGGCCGAACTCCGACGAGTTCGCCCGACCTCCATAGACCACCAAGCCACCTCACACCAACTCCACAAGCTTCGCAACTCCACGCTCGACTAAACCCCTCAAGAAATTGAGGGGTTCATGCACTCAAACACCCTCTTGGACACAACACTCCACGCATGCCTCCTCTGAGCTTGCCCGACCTCCTCACTCACTCACACGCACCACCACAACCACCATCACATTCGCATACTAATTGGGGCATTTAGTCCGTATTTCCTATTTCAGGTACTCTGCTGGACAATCGCCACCTCCTCCACCTTCTCTGGCCCCGTTCACAACATTCAAAGCGTGTTCCTCAATGCTCTTTGCTCCAAGGGCTGCAAACACCTTCCAGGAATGTCTCCAGCTCCTCGATTGCAGCCGCCTAGTCCGTTTACACCTTCAATTCAGGCAACCTCCACCTGCAGCTCACACAAGACTTCGCAAAAGATACCAGTGGGATTTAGTCCCACATTGGAAAGTCAAGAGACGCCCGTGCGACTTAAATTGATTTTGTTCTCTTGGTTGTTTGCCTCAGTGAGCACGGGGTGAGGTCCCTCTCTCCACATGCGCACACACACCTTCCATCGCCTACGACCATGCCACGGGGGTATGGGTTCTGATCCTATTACCCATCTAACCTTGTTTTAAGAGAGAAGAGAAAAGAAATAGAGATGGAAAAAGGGGGGGTTTTTGCCTTTGTTGTGCCGCTCCCTAAGGCTTAAAGAAGAGAGGCCTTTGCCTCTATGCGTGACTTGAAGGCTTAAAGAGAGAGGCCTTTGCCTCTACTTGTTAAGGCGTTTGACTGCCTATTCTGTCGTCTGATACATTGGTTCTGTGATTAACTTGAGATATGCTTGGCTTATATAACTCTGATATTTGAGTAACTTGTGAGCTTAACATTGTAGGGTAATTTGGTGATTTAAATCACCATTTTACTCTCTTCTTTTTGCATATTGTGATTTTATTTTACTGATACATCATTTTTTAATGAAATTCTCATTATAAATTGCTTATATTTGTCATTATATTGTGATCTTTGAGCTTAAATTGCAACACTTGTTCCCTGTGTTCAATCTCAGACTTCATTTCTAGATATTCGAGTAATAAATTTTATTTTTTGATTGAGCGATTTAGAGGGTACTACAACGAACGCATATTAAATCTCCTCTCTCACCCATAAACACAAAGCTCAATTTGGACGTCTGATGACCATCAATCGTGGATCCACCGCCATTTGCATTTTTAAGACATCTAGAACTCAATTTGAACATCTAATGAACTGATGGTGCTCAGCCTCAACACACCGCCTCCCTCCTTCTTGCAACAACTCCCTCCGAGCCTGTCGGCACCACCACCCAATCCCACTGTCTCACCACTGCTGCCAATTTGTTGGAGAAGGCCAAGTCTTCAGGGAAAAGCAACAAGAGAATACCTATTAAAGAGCGAGCCAGGAGGCGATCACAGATTATCTTCTTCCTCGGAACTTGACCGTGCACACAGAACTAATACCATGACCGTAGTGTGCACCATGGCTTGAAGCGCACTACGTCAACCCTGCTCCACCGTGGCCTGCCCTTGACTTGTGGTGCTCTGTGACAGAGAACATCACCACCACCATCATCGCCTACCCCTCACCTTCACCCTCTTCATCTTCTCCACCAAAACGAAAGAAAAACCTCCCTCACTGCAGACCACCATCACTCAACCGCTAACCCTGCCAACCTCCAACGTTGACCACCACCACCACGTGCACGCCAACCCTACAGACACCACTGTAGCAACCCCCCCTCCAATCCTAAAGCCCACACCTTCATCCATGCCTAAGCCTCTTCTTCTTTTTCTTCCTCTTCCTCACCGCCAACCCCTGTTCCACCCAATCCCACGAAGGAGCCCAAAGCCTGCAACAAGTACCTCCTCCATTGGACCCCCCTTCGGCCTCCAAACCTCAAACCGAGCACCCTCGTCGACTTCAAGCGCAACCCCGAGCCCTCACCGACTTCAAGCACCATGCACGGAGGTTCACGACTACTGCTCAAGCTCCTCGCTGCTAGTTGCCTCCTCCTCCGACCAACCACCATTGGCAGTGCCGCCAAAGCCATCACGACGGCCAAGACCTGACCAACCTCCACCGTGCGCCATCCTGCCACCGGTGGACCCTCCCGCACACACAAGCCTCCGTAAGAAATCCTCTGTTTCAGGTCGAATTAGAATTTATGATAATTGCCATTGTTAGAATTCCTATTCTTTTATTTAATGAATTAACTTATTGAAAAGAATTTGCATGGATATCCCTCTTTTCTATCGAGTTACTTATAGTTGAATTCTTCTCATAATTATATAGAGCTTGAGATATTGGTTATAGTGAATAGGCTTTATTTTGTAAGAGATTAATATTAACGGTGATTGCTACTGCCAAGATCACTATTCACTGATTTACAAGATATTATATTGTGGTAATTTTGCATATGAACACATACCTTCTTGATTAATTGCTTAGAATGAGAATTTATGTTGGAAATGAGTTGCACTAGTTAGTATGCACACCAATTGATATTCCTGAATAAATAAGGCACAACGCATGAGTTTAATAGGCTAGTTACTCCCTATGGAGACGACCTAACTAACTAACGTAGTTAGATTTCATTTCAATTTTAATAATCGATTTTTCACCACAAAAACATTACAACGGCACAACACTTCATGCTTAAGATTTTATCGAAAGTAAAGATCGATCCATCACTTATCAAGAGGGGACTCACGCTTAACCCAACGGAGGAGGAGAGGAGAATGGGGGCAGCATAAGACCTCAAATGAGAGGGTGGAGAACATTGGAGAACGAGGGCATCGAAAGGTCTTGAATGTGTGGGTTGAGAACATAATATGGTTTCAAAATCCATAAGGAGGGATAGTGGCATTAACTACAGGATTAACATCAAAATATGCAATTCTACTCCCCAACCCTTGGGCTGTTTGGTAAGGAAAATTATTAGAGTAATAAAAATTAGAAGCAAAAGAAATTAAGAAGTTTTAGTATTTTGTTGAATTTATTATATTGTCAGGGGAATTAAAGAGTTTTATTTCGCTTTAGGTATTTGTTTGGTGAAATAAGTTAGTATAATAAGAAGAAAATTAGTTGAAAAAAGAGAAAAGATGGAATTAAGAAGAGAAATGAGATAATTCAATAAGGGGAGAAGTTACTTAAATCTTAAATTAAGGGTGATCAGAATTAAGGGTGTAATTCCAACATTAAGGGTTTATGAAATAAAAATCCCAAAGTGAAAAATTGGGGGCGTTATTTCGTGAACAAGATGATGCCTAGGAATTAATTAACTTTATGTCGAAATTCGAAGGTCCATTCCGGAATCATCTAACAATGAAATAAATGGGCCAAGTTGAGAATAAGTCGATTAATTCCTTTATTCAAACAGTGTCAAAAGGAATGTTATATGACATGAACGTGAAGAAATAAATAAAATCATACAAATAGCAATTGAATCATCTAAGATGAATTGAAATTATGTAAGATTTGATTTTTTTACCACTATGAATTAAATATTAGGCTACATCAGCATCGCCTCTCCCCCATTCTCCCTTCTAAAATCATATATTCCTGCAAGTTTGGAGAACTAATTGGAATTTGGCATAAGAGGATGCTTTGAGGGAGGCAACTTCATGTATGATATCCTAAGGTTGCATTTTGATGGAGGTTTGTGCATGGGTTTAATCTTATATGATACATAGTAACATGAGTTTGGTGGATTTATAAAAAATTTAGACACCATAGGCTTTTTAAAAATGACTTGTATTTCGTGAAAAGAAACTAAGGGGTGCTTCGCACCTAAAATAATAAACATAATTCCTTTGCATATGAACTATCTAAGTACTCATTCAAATTTATGTAATTTCAATACCACTCATTTCTTGCATCACTATTATATTGGTCGCATATTCTATTATTCCGATTGTATGTTCTCTGTGACTTGTGTTGTCTCTTGTTAATTTGTACCCATTGCTCTCTGAATTTTCTTGATGCCACCATCACATTACCACATACGACTATAAGCAAACGAATTTCATCTTTGAGCATGAAATCCTCTATAGACATGATAACTTGTTGATAAACTGATGTTTGGAACTTTTCACGAAAACCATAAACATCATATATCTTGAGAAAAAATGGAAAATACATATAGTGACATAAAAGGTAACCTGGGAAATTTGTGTGTGTTGTTTTGTACTTCAAATAGCGTCATGAGCGTAGATCCACTTAATAATTGATAATTAATGTAAATAAATAAAAAATGTAAGATTTATTACGTGGTAGGTCTTACTATATTGAAAAAAATCACCACACCACTTTAACTTAAAATTCACATGTGATAAATAATTTTACATCGGTGATAAACTACTTTACACCGGTGATAAATTATTTTAAGGTGTCTTTATACTGATAAAATCTAATTTTACATCGGTGCAAAATCATTTAAGGGTGATTTCACCTATACAAAGTGATTTTACACCCATACAAAGTGATTTTGACTTTAGGGTTTAGGATTTAGAGTTTTCATTTATGGAAAGTGATTTTACATATAAGAAGTGATTTTTCACTTGAAAGATGATTTTTCACCTTAGGATTTAGGGTAACAATAAAGACTAAATCCTAAACCCTAAGGTAGAAAAATCACCTTTTAAGTGTAAAATCACTTGTCACAGGTGAAGAAACACTTAAAATTTAATTTTACACTAGTGTAAAGTAAAATTATATCGATACAAAGTAGTTCAAAGTAAGATTGCACTACAATCTTACTTTGCACAAAATCACTTTTCACCTTCAAAATAATTTTGCACTAGTGCAAAATTATTTTGAAGGTGAAAAGTGATTTTGCATATTTTGAAGGTGAAAAGTGATTTTGCACCGATGCAAAATCACTTTTCACCTTTAAAATAATATACAAAATAAGATTGCACCAGTGCAGAGTGATTTCGAAAGTGATTTGAGTAGTTTATCGTATAAAAGTAATTGTTGGTTTCAACAGTGGTGGACCCCATCATGTGTCACTACTTTTACATAAAAAAGAGATATATCAAGTGATGACCACGTTCATACTGCTGTACATCAACTTTTACATCAATTTTTACATTTTTCAACCCACATCCTTTATTTAAAAAGTACTCAAAAGAAGGTCATTGTTCCTCCTTCATTTGCTACACAAACAAATGAAAATGCTTCCCTAACTACAAAAACTAATAATAACATAGAAATGAAAATTGGTCCAATGATAGACAAATGCAAAAACATTGCAATTAGCCACTACAGTGAAAAGCAAGACGTTTGAAGGTTGAAGAATAGTTGTGTTACGACCTGGTTCCCGGATCCCTACAGAACTCGAGACCGACTCTACTCGACTAATCCCAAGACCCAGTCGTCCAACAAGAAATAACCGAAAAGTAGGAAAATAAACCACATTCACTATGCAAGGTAATAAATAGTAAAGGCGTACAAGCAGTAAGGAAGTAAAAGCTGCTAATAGTACATATCACTACTACAACTGTAAAGTAGAACAAAAGTACAGAACAGGAACAGTAAACAAAGTCTGAACTCACTAACAAAAAGAAGTACTACAACAGTAAGGGACTACTACTGGGCTCGACTGGGTCCAGCACCCTCTGCAGCCTGTGACTCGGGCTACTCAACTCCTGGACCTGTAAAGGGTTATGAGTAAACGGAGTCAGCGAACGCTGAGTAGAATGGTAACCAAACTAACTAAAGCAGTAAAATCTAGTAGGTAAAATTATTTTTTCCAATTTTTTAATTTTACAAGTAATTCCTTTTCATTCATCAATTTACTTTCAAGTTTCTTTCTTAATCTCGTATGTTCCTCGTGGGAACGATCTTGATTGCAGTCCTTTTCGAAGAGTAGAAGGCACACGTGGTGCTCTCCTAGCTGGGAGAGTCCCCCGTGGTGATCCTACACCCAGTTAACCACCCCGAGGTCATGGACAGACGTAGCGGCAACTACGGCACGCGTGATAAGCGCACGGGTAGCTACCCCACACTGACATGCGGTCAGTCATTTCCGCTAACGGGTACACCTAAAGTACATAACGGAACAGTATAGGGCCTAGCCCTCTCAGTAACAGGGGTCTCGTCCCTCCACAATCTGGGCACCCTCGTCTGACTACCCCGGTTTGCCCAATAGGCCTAACAAGTCGGTGTAGGGTGGCCAGTTGAATCCCGGGCCCCGTGGGGTGGCTAGCTCCCTCCCTATACTAGTAACTCTCCCCGGTACAATGTACGTGAGGGCCAACAGAAGTCAATGTAGAGTAGCCAATCCTAACCCTAGGTCCCAACCCAAGGGCGGCTAGCTCCGCTCTACACTAAATAGGGGACAGTCACTCTCCTTGATACCACGTACTCAAGGGCTAGCACACTTCCCACTCACATTTCCAGATCTTTTCCATTCATCCACAGGAGCTTTACTCCTAATTCCCCGTAGGGTTCATGCTCATATTCACCATGTTGTTCCATACTAGACTTCATCATTCACATTTCCATTCTCGTATTATACACATACAGCTCGTATTTCCACAATTAACATATGCAACAATTGATGTCATAAGTAACTGTTTAACTAGCACTGGCATTTCATATTTCAACAGGCAGCTCGTATTTATTAATAGATAATTGTTTACAAATCTACTCATTCATTTATGACTGCAATCTCAAACACACATACAAACAGTGCAACTGTTTCTTGTCCTACGATTCATGCCACATCCTAAGTTTCTAGTTATCTAATTTCACATATGCATTCATGTTTTATAAGTAAAACAGGGGCAAACCACTCTACCAGATAATCCAGGAGTACTGGGGCTCGAACGGCAGGGTCACGTGCCTTTGCAAGCCCCGAACACGCAACAGATCGAAGTCCTATACCAAGAAACATACCACAATGAAACGTTTAGAACAATATATAAGGAATTTTAACATGTAGAGGAACTCACAAGGAAACCATAGATATTTCGTTTGTGTAAAATGGACTCCAAACGGACTTTAAACAGGTCAAAAACAGGACTGCAGAACCAAATCAAACGTCTGGCACAAGGTCCAGACATCTTAAAAGTCACCAGGGTCTCACCTCGAGTTCCTGTGTCGATCTCAGACATCCAGGACCCCTACTTGACCGTCTGGACTCAGCTCTAGACGTCCGACCTCTCCTCCAGTCGTCTGGGAGTGCTTCCGGTCATCTAGTAAGCTGTCCAGACGTCAAAAATGCATGGGAGGGCGTGTCGTGCACCTTCCCAAAGCTACCCCTACACAAGACAGACAAATCTCCCCCTTTTAGCCAAACAGATTGGCTCTGCGGTGCAACTTGCATGGCTGTAACCGCAAGAAGAACGTACCTTCGGGAAACCTTACTTTCATACGTCCGGTGTCGTCACCAGACGTCCAACCCGTCGTCTGGATGGCACTCCAGATGTCTAATATTGGAAAAATCCCAGTACCAGAACGAGCTCCCGCTCCTCTCACCGCACGCAGCCGTGGCTCCTCCCTCTCGTCTACAGCTCCGGCTGCAGTAGGAAGTCGGGGACGGCTCCCCTGACGCACTCCTCCTCCAGCACGCGCCGCTCCAGCCGTACGCCCTCCAACGAGCTCCCACGAACTCGCGAGCTCAACCTCCTCTTCCTCTCTTCACGCCGCCTCTCCTCCTTGCTCCCTCTCTCTTGCTCGTCCTTCTCACGGTAGTGGAGAGGAAGGAAGGTGGTGGTGGTGGAGTGGAGAAGAGAGGAAGGGGGTGAGGGCTCTTATATAGAGAGCGGCTAGGTTTTGGTGAGGGGGAGAGAAGAAGAAGAGAGAGAGAAAGAGGCTGCGCGCAGACCCGACCATGCATACAGATTTTTCAATTTCCAGACGTCTAACTGACAGTCCAGATGTCTTAAAAGGCTCCAAAATAGAATGGGTCTTTACAAGTTGCCACAAACCCCATCAAGAAAACATAGAAGAGATGGATACCTATTCTAATAATGATTGAGATTAAACTTGATCTCGTGGAGGGTAAGTACCTTTGCCTTAGCTTGCTGATAAAGGTCTCAAACTTTTTGTCGATGACCTTCCTTACTTCGGGAAGCACAGCTAGCAAGACCACCCAGTGAACAAAGTTAGGGGCAATTAGAGAGGGGGCTAGAGGGAGAGTTCTTCTTCTAAGTGAAAGGTAAAGAGGAAGAGCTTTCTTAAAGTGCTAAAAGAAAGAAGGCCATGTTTGATAGGGTCCTAACTTGAAGTACTATCATACGTGCATGGTTGACTCCTACATTCAAAGAGTAGCATAGAATATTAGAGGACATTACGTCAATTCTAAATATTATTTGCAACGTATCAAATCATTTATCATATCTACCTCTACTAACTTACTACTTATCTTACTATTCCTAAACCTTGCAGCTTCTTAAACTTTATCTAATCTTAAACTTTAAATATTTTTCAAATGAAGCCAAGAGAGTAATTGGGGCCCATGCCAATGATACTTTATAATTCTTGAAAATGGTTTGCAAAAAATAAAATTCTTGAAAATGGTGAGTCTTAGTATCTAAATCATCTTGACTTAAATGGTGGGAAGGGGTTTTGACTTATTTAAGAAGATATTCGAGTTTTCCTTTATTTTCCCATGGACGCTAGCATCCTTTAATCGTTTCGTATCCTAAGGATCGATAATGCAATTGAGTCACAATGGGAATTTTGTATTGTTTTGTTGGATTTAGTTTTCATTATTTAAAACATATTAAGACTAAGATATCCACATCAAGTTGTCTTCATAAAACGAACGACACCTTAGAAACTAAAGATGTGTTTTTCTTTAGAACACAGTCTAATCGTTGCAATTTATGTGCATGGTAGGCACCAATAATATGCTATATGATTTAGTAGGCATGGTGCAGGTTTCCCTATTGGACAAATGGGACAAGTCTAGAGTATAGAGAACTTGTGTTTATAGTGTTAGCAATCTATTAGGATCAATTATTTAAACTTTTATTTTCATCAATACCGAGAACTTTGCAAAACTACACGTATATCTCGATCAATATTGAACGTTCATGATCAAGAAACAACCCCTAGGTGATTTTAAATCTCGAGAACTATAAACGAAGTCATGAGATATTAGGATTTAACGTTGTATCTCTCTCTATGGAGCTTGAAGAGGAGCACCGTGCAGGATAAGAAAGTAAGAGTGATGTGGGGAGCACTTCCGAATGAGCCACTACAATCTCCTTCACAAGTTATTTTCCCTTCTCCCTTTGATGCTGATTGTGGGGAGAACCTCTCAATCTCTATTGGTATTTTCTCTCTCTAATGATAAATCACCAAGTTCAAGATTGTCTTTTTACAGGGGCAAGGCCTGAAGAAGTTACAATTCCAGTTATAACCGACTATATCCTGTCCACTAACTATCAACAAAGTCTCTTTTGTTCGATTCGATTAATCTATTGACTAATGTTAGGCTGAAATAAACTATTTAATGAAGTCATATGAATCACTTTATAATATAAATTCCAACATAGAAAACTCACAAGATAGCTACGCAATCAGTAAATGCCAATTTCGTAGAACATTTTACCGTTTATCTTCTCAAGTAAATATCTAAAGCACATCGTAGGTTTTTTCTTTACGGTGAACAAAAACAAGAGCCATCGTATCCTGCTAAGCAGGCATAAATATAGAATATCTCTATGCAACCTCGAGAGAGGTGCTACGAAGTTGGATTACCCCACAACCCCCACGTTGCCAATTCTCCGACGGTGAGCGTTGGGTGAGGGTCGCCTTTTCACGAGGGTCCATCCTTTCCCTCCTTCCTCTGCTCTAACCGCCACCGTGGCGGCCCCTTCTCTAGCAAGTGTCGAGAGCCCCACCTCCCGTCATTGGTTGTGTCCCCATCCACCTTTGTGACGGTTCTTTCTCAACAGGCAGCTCTACGCCTATAGTAATTTCCATTGAGGTCCATCATCCATTATTGTAGCAATTGCCATCTTTTGGAAGATACACGAATACTCGGATTTTCGGACGCCCATGCATCTAATGCCCTCTTTAAGACATCGGAAGAAAAAGTCACGAAAATTAGTAGGAAGATGTAAAGAACTAAGAATCACTTTTAGGTGATTGATGTACGTCCGTCTTGTCAAGATTAATTTTTCTCTGTTACACTCAAATTTAATCCAAGTAATTACGAATTAATATCAAAATTAAACTCTAATAGATGGAAAATGACTACCTTTAATATGAGTTAGAATCATCACTACCATTGAAAATATTAATTAATCAAATACTAAAGATGACATTAGAATTTTAACGAAATGAAACTATAACACTCCTAAAAGATAATCGGACATAAAATTCCTCGTGATATGCATGATACGATAAGATAAAGAATTAATATTTGATAACTTAGATTTAAAATTTTATAAGTGAATGATATAAGTCAATGCAGCTCATATCCACTAAATAATTCGTTATAACTTCGTTCTAATCTTTTCTTTTTTCATTTCAATGTCTTTAATTACTTACACCCATGATTGGGTCTTCTAGAATAGAAACCTTAAGTAATACACTTGTTTGGATTCTTGTCCTACATGTAATAAACAAGGTTCATCTTTCAGTCTCTCACCTTTCCCAGCAGGCGTAAGCAAGTTTCTCTTATTGTTCTCCATCTTGCATAGCATCTCTCCATGAGAGGTTTGTAATTGATGTTTCTCTTCATAAATAAATGGTTTCCATAAAAGAAAATTATTATCTTTTGTTATAAAAGTGCAAACAAGTGTTCATTAGCCTGCAACATAAACTAAAGTACTGATCCTCTATTCAACTAATAAAGACATGCTTTCTTTGTGTTCTTGTACTACAAATAATGCATCTATTGAAGGTCCTATAATCACTTTTATTTTTTTGCCACCAATTATCCCGTAAAAGAATTTTCCATAACATGCAATGTGAATGAAACCCATATGGAGATGCTAATCCAAGTTCTTCCTTTTGGAATCCGATAGAAGACTTCTGTTTAAAAATAGGTTGAGTCATTTGTTTTTTTGGGAGAGGTATTTTAAAATAGCTCTTTTTACCAATATACAAAGAAAAAAAAAAAAAGGTTACGAATGAATGAGATAGTGAAAATTTACTCATTCTTACATCCCCAATGGTCTTTTTTGCATCAAAAGGAAAACATTGGCTACAAGAGAACCAGAAGCAACAAGATTCAAGAATCAAAACTGATTTGTTTAATAATACGAAACGGTTTCGTTGAATTTAGCCAATTGTCTCAATTAACATATCATTGAAACATTTCTTTTAAAAACATTAGGCACACCAAGCCACTCAAAACTTCTTTTGTAAATTTAGGTGGGAGGCAAGGAATCCAAGTAACCAACCCCGGTTAACGTTGGGCGAAGCCTTGGTGGTTGATGTTGAAAGGACAAACATTTCTTTCAGAGGGCCAACATCTCTTCACTTGATCTTGGGAGAAGGCGTGTTGGTTGCTGACGTTGAAGGATGCACAATTCTATTTCAGTGGGCCAACATCTTCTTAGACATCAACACGTATTCTGTCATCAAAAGATGCCCTATGATTTGAAACCATATGCCACATAATTGATCCCATACAAAATTCTAAATGGCACATACTGTAAATTTGGTTGACGGATAAATTGCACATACCGTTCGAACTTCCTGTGTTTTAGGGAAACAGAGCCCTTAGCATCAAATTAGTACATGCAACCTTCTCCACACCTACAAGAGATGTAATCCTTTCTGAATTTTGTTAAGTTACACAGAATTGGAACCACGCATTTTGCTCTTGTAAATTTTGTAAGCCAACAAAATTGGAACCACAAACCAAAGAACCAGCAACCTGTTACATTCTTCCTTCCTGAAGCATATTCAAATAGCGAGGTCTCGAAAGAGACTCATGCCATGCAAAGTCATCAAAACGCGCATTTTCCCCGAAACACAAGTGAGCGCAGTTTCAAAAGAAAATTTATTATACGTCAACATAAAAGAGAACAAACAAACCAAGGTTAACATTTAACACCAGAATCATACAATCCAAAATACCACACAGAAATCTCCATTCCCAGAAAGACCAGTTCAAGCGAACGAGATGCCAATAGCAACTTCAGGCACCTCGCGATTCAAACACCAAAACCAACACGATAGATAAAAGGGACGGATTCCATTTGCCCGAGACGACAACAAAGACAGAGACCCATCACCGGAGATGCTGCGCAGCGGCGCACATCAGAAGGCGTCACCGCCGCGTAGACGGAGGACGAGATGAAGGGTGGACTCCTTCTGGATGTTATAGTCAGCGAGGGTGCGGCCATCCTCCAGCTGCTTCCCCGCAAAGATCAACCTCTGCTGGTCCGGGGGAATACCCTCCTTGTCCTGGATCTTCGCCTTCACGTTTTCGATGGTATCAGACGATTCAACCTCCAAGGTGATCGTCTTGCCGGTGAGGGTCTTCACAAAGATCTGCATGCCACCGCGAAGACGGAGGACGAGGTGGAGTGTCGATTCCTTCTGGATGTTATAGTCCGCTAAGGTGCGGCCATCCTCCAGCTGCTTCCCTGCAAAGATCAACCTCTGCTGGTCCGGGGGAATACCCTCCTTGTCCTGGATCTTGGCTTTCACGTTATCGATGGTATCGGAAGACTCCACATCCAAGGTGATGGTCTTGCCGGTGAGGGTCTTCACGAAGATCTGCATACCACCGCGAAGGCGGAGGACAAGGTGGAGGGTCGACTCCTTCTGGATGTTGTAGTCGGCAAGGGTGCGGCCGTCCTCGAGCTGCTTGCCAGCGAAGATGAGCCTCTGCTGGTCAGGTGGGATACCCTCCTTGTCCTGGATCTTGGCTTTGACGTTATCGATGGTATCAGACGACTCCACCTCCAAGGTGATGGTCTTACCAGTAAGGGTCTTGACGAAGATCTGCATGCCACCCCTCAAGCGGAGGACGAGGTGAAGAGTGGACTCCTTCTGGATGTTGTAGTCGGCAAGGGTGCGGCCGTCCTCGAGTTGCTTGCCGGCGAAGATCAGCCTCTGCTGGTCCGGGGGGATGCCCTCCTTGTCCTGGATCTTAGCCTTGACGTTATCGATGGTATCGGAGGCTTCGACCTCCAACGTGATGGTCTTTCCCGTGAGAGTCTTCACAAATATCTGCATCTGCAAGAAAACAACGACGCTAAATACGACGATCACAGTGATCGATAACTCATCAGACCATACGACGATCCACAGAAAGACGATCTCCGCATCGAGAGCCTTAAAGGGCGCCAAATGAAGGCGCAGAGAAGCGATCAAACGAAGAAAGAATAGAAAAAGATCGACAGAGAGAGAGAGAGAGAGAGAGAGAGTGAGATGAGAACCTTTTAGGGGGTAAGGAGAGGGCAAGCACTGATTTTTTGATATCAAAAAGTTCTAATCTCGAGTCGAACATGACCTTGAGAGAAGGCCAGGGGGTGTACTTATAATCGAGGCGAGGTGGTGGTGGGGAATAGGATTTTAATGTTTGACCAATCATTGGCGAACACGTGTTCAAAATTAGCTGGCAATGCTCTCTCGGGGTTAGGAACGACGGTAGGTGGTGAGAGTCGTTGGAGCCGGTTCAAATTTCCCATGGCTTTCCGCGTTCCCCGTCTTAAAAAATATCATAATTTAATAATGAAATTGAAAAATAACCGAAAGTCTTGTCCATTTTTTGCTTTTGTAAATTAATGAGGTTTGGCCATAGAATTGTCCAGAATATTCGAGATCGCTATGGAAAAATTTTGTTTATTTTATAGAAGAGATTAGCATATATTTTTCTTTACTTAGAGATAGATTAATCACTTTTTTTTTTATAAATTAATGAGAAGGTTTGTTGATAGAATTGTTTGGAATATTCTAGATCTCTATATGAAAATATTATTTATTTTATAGAAGGGGGGTAGCATGTATTTTTGATTACTTGAAATAGGTTAATCTATGATGCCAAGAAGAAGGAGAAAGGAAGAAAAAAAGAGCTAATATCAATTCTATTTTAACACCAATGTAAACTTAGATTTTGAAAAACCTATGTTTTATCTCCAAAGCACAGGGTTTGAAATGTGGTGTTAACTTATGAATTAAACAGAGGCTAACCTTCACTTACTACGGTTGATCCTTTTAAGTAAACTAAACCTAAAACTCTAGTGTAACAAAACAAAAGAGTGTTAATAAAAGTAAAAAGAGTTAACCACTAGAAATAATAAAGAAAAAGGGTGCTAGGGTACTAGAGTAGTAGAGTATGGTCACTAGAAAATAGAAAAGGAAAATTACATACTAAAGAGAACCACTGTTCCCACAAATCGTCTCTTAGTACCACGTTAGGTCTCGTAGCAAAAAGATCAACCATAGCGGCTACACCCGGCTGCTTAGCTACACTTGAGTATGGAACTTAAGGGAGTATATAATTAAAAATTGAGTAAGGTAAAGCTAAACAACACAATATAAGATCACAAAAGAAAGGGGTACTATTTGTAATTTGCTATAGGGGGTGAATAGTGTAGAAAAATAAAAATGATAAACACTTACAAATAAACTCCAATCGTAAAAGCAATCACCACATGAGACAAAAATTTTAGGTGGAAACCTGACCCAAGTAAAAACTATCACCTAAGTCTCTCAACGTAAGATTTTTGGATCTACCAAATAAATCAAATCTACTATACATATCACTTTAGACGAGCCTGGCACAACCTCAATACAACCACACTACTTTGGATCAAGGGTAGTGTACCTCAAACCCCTCTTCTTCACGAAGAAAATTTTATCTCATGAGGAGATAAGAATTCGTAATGCGAATACCCAACAACAACTAAACAAGACCTATAGAGTACAAAATATAAATTAAACTAAGCTCCTATAAGTTTAAGGATCTTCATTGAGATTGAAGTATATTGGCATAGTGCAACGTATTAATGCTCTCGGATGTGAAATAGAAAGCTTAGAGAGCAAGGGTTGGTTTCTTTTTCTTAGATCTCCTCTCAATGAGTATAATGGTGGAAAGAATTATCTTTAAGTATATGTAAAAAAGGAGAGGTTCTAGACTATTTATAGATGTGTTAGGAAGGTTAAGAAAGGCTTGGGAGGGGTTTCGTAGTCGTTGGAGTCAAATCCAAGAAGATTTGACTAAAATCCCATTGAGATCAAGTAATTATTAATCCTGACAACATAATTAGACCTCTGATCAGGGCATATTGGACATCTGACAAAAGATTAGACGACTGATTTTAGAAGGTTTAGTCCTTGGAATTGGCGTAAATCTTGTGCAGGGTACATGGTCCTAATCAATTGAGATTTATAGGATGCCTGATCATAGTGTTGAATGTCTGATGTAAGGTGTGTTATCAAGAATCAACTTTTTATTAGTTGAGAAATCATAATTTGGTCTGACAACAAGCGTTGAGTCAAATTTAATTAGAACAGCTAACTATTGGACATCCGAAAAGGTCTACGGACATCTGACACAAGATATGAATGTTTAATCAAATGTATGGACATCTTACAATGGGTTATTGGACGTTTGATGATGTAAAGTCCCGAACCCACTCTCTTAGGTCATTTTTGGACTAAGCACCTCAAGACGAACTCATTGGTGCTCATCAAGTGTGAATCGTGTTCGTATACTTTAAAATTTGGAAATTTTTTGCTTTTGGTCAAATTGGGAGAACCCTAAAAAAATATTCCCAAAATACGTCAAAATTAGTGCTATTAAATTCCCCTCGTCGCAAACCTTTCAACGACATCTGTTTTGTGAAAATTCAAGTTTCACGGCGAAAGTTACATATAAAATACGAAACTACGTAAAGGGGGTTTAATAAGTAAAACAACAGCAACAATAATACTAATATTTGGGGTTGTTTTGACCCAAGGTTGGTCCAAATACCCATAAATAGAGGGGAAAGGGGTGTCGTCCCCGTACCACAATTGAGAAACCTAGAGAGAGAAGATTGAGAAAGAGAGAGAGAGGGAGAGAGTGTGGGAGAGGGAGTGAGAGAGAGTGTGAGGAGGAGAGAAAAGGAGAAGGGGGAGTGCAGGAAGGAAGGCGTGCGAGCGGGAGAGAAATAGCATGAGGGAGAGAGAGAGAGATAGGGAGATGCGAGCGTTGACGAGTGTTAAGACCAGTGACATCAATACACCTTAAGATGTTTGGGAGTTGGTCCAGACGCTTGGTCAGACGTCTGGACACCTTACCAGACGTCTGGAAATAAATTTTTGCATGCATACGACTGCAAGTCTGCGAGCGTGCCATGCGCAGACTGAGCCCCCACCGCCCTCTTCTCTTCCTTCTTCCCTCGCAGACCTACAGACGCTTTTCCCCCACGCCTACAAATACCCCCCTTCCCTCTCCCTCGTTCACCACCCCACATCCCTCCATCCCCCGTCGTCTTACAGCGAGGGTGAGAGCGAGCACCAGCTACGGGAGAGTGCAGCGGCGGAGAGGAGAAGTGCAGTGAGAGGGAAGAGAAGAGAGTGCGTGTGCCGTGCGGGAGAGAGTGCTCGCCGGAGCAGCTCGAGGCCTGCCGGCGTGCGCAAGGCGGAGCGTTGTGCTGGGGAGGGTTCCCCAGTGCTGCTGTAGCTCAGGCAGCAGGCGGACGAGCGCGGTGCGACCATGCGCAGCGAGAAGAAGACGGAGGAGGTTCTGATTCTGGGAATTTTTCCCAGAATCAGACGTCTGGACCTACATCTAGACGACGCGGGCGACGTTCGGAGGAAGCTCCAGACGACCGATAGGTACGTAATGTGCCTATATCTTTCTTTTTGCGGATACGGCCATGCAGGCCGTTCCGCTAAAGCTCTGTCGCGTGCCTTGCTGAGGGATTTTTGCGTACTCATGCAGGATTCACTTAAGGAAGGCGCGGGACACGTCCTCCCACGCGGGTCAGACATCTGGGCAAGGCACCAGACGGCGGAGAGCATTTCCAGACGTCCAGAGAGGTGGTCGGACGTCTGGAACTAGATCCAAACGGTTCAGCAGGATCCCTGGACGTCTGAGGAGCAACGCAGAGTGAGGTATGGCTTTGGGTTCCTTTTAAGACGTCTGGAAGATGTTCCAAACATCTGATTTGAGTTAGATTTGTCATTTTTGACCCGTTTAGGGTCCGTTCGAGGTTCGTTTTCCGCGTTTAAGATTTCGTTTATCTTCGTACAAGTTCCTTTACTTGTTTGAAATACTTTTACCCTGTTCTAAGTGGTTCATTATGGTTGATCCTTGTGTTAGGACCTCGTTCTGTTTTGGACTTGGGGGTTGCGGAGGCACGCGGACTTGCCGATCACGCCCCCATTACTCCTGGTTTTCCAGGTAGAGTGGCTTCCCTTAGTTAATTACAAACATTAATGCATATCTAAAATAAATAATAGATCCTAGGGTATGACATGAATCCTAGAACCTGAAAACTAGATTGAATGATAGGTCCTAGGGTGTGGCATGAATCCTAGGAACAGAAACACTGAAACGAATGTCTTGAATGCCCGAATTGCAGTCTTAGATAAGTAAATAGAATAATGATAATTGCCTGTAATTGGATAACAGCTGCCTGTGAAATGTAGAGTACTGTTGTTAGTAACTGTTACATGTAATTTCTGTTGGTTGAAATTAAATACGAGCTGCTTATATATAAAGTGGAAAGGAAAAGAAGTTTGAATGTTGGAAACCCATACTATATGCGGATAAACCTGAAATGATGAAACCTAGTATGGCTTGGCCTGAGAACATGAGCATGAACCTTACGGGGAATTAGGATTAGAACTCCTGGAAATAGATGGAATGAAACTGGAAAAGTGAATGGGAAGGTGTGTTGTCTCTTGAGTACGTAGTACCAAGGGAAGCACATGTTACCTCTTAGTGCAGAGGGGAGCCAGCCGCCCTAGGGACCCGGGGTTAGGTCTGGCCACTTTGTACCGACTTTTGGCCCTTGCGTACACCGTACCGAGGAGAGCTACTAGTGTAGGCAGGGAGCTAGCCACCCCACGGGCCCCGGGGTTCAGCTATCCGTCCTACACTGACTTGTTAGGTCCACTGGGCAAACCAGGGTAGTCAGGCGAGGGTGCGCGAATTGTGGAGGGGCAAGACCCCTGTTTGGTTACTGTGGAGGGGCTGGACCCCTGTTATTAAGAGGGCTCTACCCTATACTGGTTCCGTGCTGTGCTTTGGGCGCACCCGTTAACGAAAATGACTGACCGCGTGCCAGTGCAGGGTAGCTACCCGTGCGTTTATCACGCGTGTCGTAGTCACCGTTACGTCTGTCAGCAACTTTGGGGTGGTTGACTGAGGGTAGGACCACCACGAAGGACTCTCCCGGCTAGGAGAGCACCACGTGCTACTTCTACTTTTCGGAAAAGACTGCAATCAAGATCGTTCCCACATGGAACATTCGAGATCAATAGAAAGACCTGAGAAATAAATCAAGAAAGAGTAAATAGATAAATAAAGAAAGAAATTAAACACAACAGCTACCTGTCCACCTTTACTGTTTTTCTTAGCTAGTTGGTTGCCACTTTACTCAGCGTTTCGCTGACATGTCGTACTTACCACCTTTTTCAGGTCCAGGTGTTGAGCAGCCAGAGCCTACGGCTGCGGAGGGTGCTGGGCCTAGTAGAGCCTAGTAGTTGTACTTTTGTTGACCCGTTTTCCTGTAGTAGTGAGTATTCTGTTACACCTTTGTACTCTTTTATTGTAAACTTCATATTTCTGTACCTATTTTTAATTATCTACTGTTGTGGTGGTATGTACTATAGTAGTTCTTTTCTTTACTGCTGTACTTTTGTTACTGTTAGTTATTTGCATGGAGAATGTGGTTTATTTTACTGCTTTTTGGTTACTTTCTCGTTGGACGACTGGGTCTTGGGATCAATCGAGTCGGTCCGATTCTCGTGTCTTGTACGGATTCGGGAATCGGGTCGTAACAACGAGCGCAAGAAGGGAGACATGGGAGCAAGTGCGTGTGAAAGGAGAGTGGGGGAGCTGACATCAACTGGTCAGAGGCCGAGGCGTGTGCAGAATCCCAATTTTGTGCACGTTCACATTTTGATTCATTCTGGGTCAAACGACCCCCGTTTTTCGCATTCTAGGGTTCATTGGAATCATCTTTCCATAAACTACATGACAGCAATTTCTAAAGTCAGTTTTGAAAATTATTTAATTAGTGAAATTTTTAGTAAAACCCCTGTGAAAGTTTTAATATATTCTTTTGCGTGTTTTGATATTAATGTAGTTCCCGAAGTGCGTGCAAGATATGCAGGTTGCTAGAGTGGTCACAAAGGACTATGAGTGAGCATTTCGAAAGTCACCGTGACCCTTCGGTGACATTAGATAGAGTATCCTCCCATTATTCTAATAAAAGTATCATTATGCCCTCTCTTTGTCATAGATGTGATCGTACTATTTTCTCTTGCTGAGTTTCCGAGTCCATAAATATTATGACGTCTGATTTCATCTTTTGGGTACTATATATATCAAATGAGATGTTGAAATAAAATAATGGAATATATATTGAAGAAAACTGATTATCTAATAATTCATGCCATGCAGATAGATTGAGATTAATTAAGAATGCCATGAAAGAAATAAATGTATCATTTTCCTGATTGAATTAACAGGATAAAATATAATCTTCCTATTATTGGATTAAAGGAATAATGTGTCATCTCATCCTATTGTATCATAGGCTAATTTATAAAAATGAATAGATCATTAATAGCTCATGTTAAACTGGCCATTATTCCTGTGATAAAAGAAATTTGATAGGAAGAAATGGATAATTGAATGTGGATCATTGGATGGTTCAGATAAGTTGGTCTGGCTTGGTTGGTTAGGATGTAGGCTAGCCTTCCTATAAATCTTTGATAGGCCTATTGGCCAATCAGGTAGCGAGGTAGGGGTATGCAGGTATATTTTTATATATTATTTTGTTGGATACATACCCAGATTGTGGAGAGGGCTATCTGCGACCCATCATAAGTCGCATCTACATGTATAGCTCATGGTATGTAGTCACCACACTACCTACGCTAGGACCTTGGAGTGATGGAACGAGCTATAAGGTGAGTATGAAGTTTCTTCTTGGCCAAGAGGGCACTACGTACTTGTCCTACATCTCGAAAAATCATAGCAAGATCTCGTGTTTCCCGAGAAATTGAGAAAGAAATGAATAAAGCCTGAAACTTTGAGGGCCACAAAATCTTGAGGAAATTTGGAAATGATTAAAAAGTAAATGGTTAAAGAATAAAAAGGGAGTTGACAAATTGTACCCCTCCTTTCTTGCATATTCATTTAGTTTTGTTCTGCCACTTTCCTTTACCTACATTACTCTACTCGGCATTATTAACAACTGCCTTTGGACTCCTTACTCAGGTACTGTGGAGCAGTCATATGTGGCTGTACACAGGGCTACAGGTGTAGGATCGAGTTCAGCTCCCCCAAACGGTCTGTGATGTCTTGGGTTTCTTTTCGATTTAGTCTTTTCTGTTTTCTTGGTTATGTAGCAGACAGTTTTTCCGTACCTTTCTCTTTCTGCTTGTAGATTATGGTTATGATTACTATGGATTGTATCACTTATTCTTTTCTGCTTTGTTTTCCTACCGCAATGCATTATGATTAGTCTGTTTGTCTATGTTGATATGTTATGATTATGTGTTAGGTGACTGTAATCCTGTTTTGGTTAACTCAATGACCCGTATTCCACCATTCTAAATTGCAAGGTGTGGTTCAAGTCGTTCTAGATGGTATTAGAGCAAGGTCACCCCACTAACCATAAAATAACCTGTGAAAGCTAGACAGACATTCATATCACATTAAGTGTAGGATACTTCACCCGCACAATGACACGATATCCCGAGTCTTAAATTCTCCACAGTACTCTGACCTAGTTCTTTTTCTTGATTTATGATCTAAAAGCTTCACTAACTGAGTTATGTTTTTCTATGAATAGAAATGGCTTCCATACTCATGTTCGATCTGGATCGCTTATTAATTAGGTTTTATTAATGTCACAGTCATGTATGTAGTATAGTATCGTAATCTAGACAGATGTCATTTTATTTATTTACAATTTTTAATGATTTTATTCTAGGTCATTCACTAGAAGGTAATTATTGATATATATTATTCTTTATGATCCAAAATCAATCTTTTAATCCAAAAATATGAATATTATTTACAAATGAATGAGTTGAAGTCTATACAAAAGAAGTTAGTTTAAGTTAATTATATACAAGTTAGTTTAAATGAATGGATCTTAGTGACACAATGCCTCACAAATACAGACAAAATAAACGCATTAAAAATGGTTTCAATCTATGTTAGGTTATTTACACTTTATATACATATAAAAGGATATATACAAGTATCTAATTACTTACAACTAGCTAACTTTATACAAATTCATGAATAATAAATAAAAGAAGTAGAAAACTCATATACAAAACTTGCCTTAAAAACTATATACATAGACAAGACAAAAAGAATACTAATTCAATTAGAATTAGATTAAGTACTACTTATATTTATATACATTATTACTGTCTACTTATTTACTTACAACTAATTAGTTATGTATAAGATCCTACAAAAAGAAATAAAAAGAAAGGATTAAATATGCATGCCTTTAAAAAACTATGTACACATAAAGGCAAACACAATTGAATTTATTCCTAATATAAATATCTAAATTACACTTACTTATTCTCAAGCCTTTATTCTTTCCTCAATACATATGGCACGTTTCTTCTCACTTAGCCCACACTACACTTAGGCTAAAAAATTATTTTAGGCTACCTCAAACTAAATCAACCACTAAAGTAGGACCATAGTTGCATAGGTAGCCCCATTATACGCTCAAATCGCCTATAGGCCGCACAAATGGGCCATACCCCTAGTGGGTCGTGCTCTACAGCACCCTAACCTATGGGTTATAGGGTCTAGACACATTTTTCTATAGGCCTCTCTCTCTCTCTCTCTCTCATGAATATGGATTGAATAGCATGCCTAAGGGATCCCATCCCCTTTGTCTCAGGTAAATGGCTCATGGGCACAATTCATTAAATATCGCGCAAACACCTCTACACTGCCTGATGTGGGACTATACAAAGCACTCTACTCAGCTGCACGCAGTGTTGTGTACACAGTAAGTTAATTACAAGATTAAGTTATTAATTAAGGTTTAATTAGTGATCTAAATTATAAATTAATGTGATAATTATTTAATTAACATATAGAATTACTTATTACATAATTTAGATTAATTTACTTACATTTATATATACGTATCTACATAAGGTGTTAAATAATTACATTATAGATTATGTTACTCATGTGCAACCTATACAACTATGTACATTACATAATTAGGATATAATTTATCTATTCTACATACTTAAATACTTAATTAAGGATTTTAAGTTAATTAATTGGATTTATTCCTTTATATGCATGCTATATATATACATATGATTTATACTTAATTTACATATAATTTAGTTACATACCATAAGTTTATTAATATTATATAATAGATATATAAGATTATAAAAAACATAAAAATAAATTAAAGTATAAATTATAAGAATACATTATAATTTAGCTTCCAACTAATTAAGTTACTATTTTACATTTGATTAACTTACTAATGTATATACTAACTTATAGTATTATACACTTTTTCAAAAAAAAACTTATAGTATTATACATATACATATACATTACTTAAATAGATTATACATATATTAAGCTACCTAACAAATAGTTTAAATTAGGACTTTAAGTTAGTTGTACTTATTAATATACATGCATAATACATAGATATATACATAAGTTATGTACATATATAAAATATATAGTTTAGTTCAAATATATATATATATATATATATATATATGATTTAGATAAATATATACATATATAATTTAGCATAATATACAATATTACATTATATACACTACATACATAGGTATTTTTATGAATTTGTGGGGTTTTTCAGATTTTTCTTTTGTTTTTGGGTTTTTGTAAGGAAAAATAAAGGAGAGAAAGCTAAGGAAAAGTAAAGCAAACTCTTTTTGGTTCTTTTTGGTTTTTAAGTCTTTTCTTCGTAACTAAAGGAGAGTCTAAAACTTATGCAGGTATATTATAATAGCTAAAGACCTCAAAACCTAAAACTTATCACACACACATGTTCTAAACATGTTATTCTCATTCACTACACATTTATTTTATTTATTTACACTATTTTTTGTATTTTTCACACTAATTATAATCAAAAGGCTGGAAATAGGCTATAAAATGGTCAGAAATTAATAGCAAGCCTAGAAAATTATTAAAAATTGCTGGAAATAAAGTATAAAGCATTATGAACATCGAAACATCATTACAGGATAGATTCAAACTCATAAGCAAGAACTAATCGTTGAATTTCACATTTAAAACACATTTACTTTTTTAGAACTAAAATTGCTGATGGAGAGGTGTAAATAGGTTTCCAACATGATTTACAACCAAATAGACTCTTCACATGTACATGAATGCTTGTTATATATCAAACTTTCTTTACAAAACTCATTTGAACTTTAAACCAGATCAGGAACCAATTAAGATCTCAGATCTCATTTTCTATCCAGACTTAACAGTCTTCATCTAACTACTATCCTAAGGCCTTAAAACACATCTTGATATGTTCTTTCAGGTTAAGAATATGTTCACAAGTCTAGAAGAAAGATATGATGAATCTACTCCAGAGAAAATAATTACAAGCTTAAAAGCATCCACAAACCATTTTAATTCCTTAGTTAAAACATATGTCCAATTCATTCTATTTTAAAACAATTATTACTTTCAAAACCTCTCAAATTGACTTTAAAACTCTAAACCTTAATAAACTCATTCAATTACATTTCATAAATGCCAGAATTCATCTCAGAAGTCACTTAATGCATCAGAGAAACAGTTAAAAACCCTTGGGGCTTGCAGTTCAGTGTGGGATTGAGATCTGGAATCCAAGACCTTTAGATAGGACTCAAATCATGTAAAAGCCAATCTCAGTTGTTACACACAAACATCCATCAAAGCATCTAGAATCCTATAAAAATCAATTTAAGACTCAATAAACTTTGAAACCCTAGTTTGATCTTCCCTCTTTCTCTATAGACAGCGATACGAGGATGAAACAAATTAGGCATCAAAATTGTTTGAAAATCACTTCCAAACCTTCATTCAAACCTCTCAATCAATGTTTAAACCTTGATGAACAGATTAAAACAAATTTGGATTACTTGAGTTGTCGCCTTAGGTGGGCGTTTGATATGAAATCACCTAAGTGATTTGATTACTTTAGATTCCTACACACCATTGATTGGTGTTCAGGGGTCTATTGCGATCCTCTAGAAGTATTTAGGTCATCGTGATGGCCTCGATTTAGTGCATTGATTTCATTGGTCCTCGCTACCTGATGTTCAACTGCCTCACTTTGTTATAGTGTCATTGTTAAGTTGTAGTATAGTGAGCAAGATAGTCAACATATTTTATAATTTATATTGGTTTAGAGTCCAGGTCATTTGCTGGGAGGCTAAATTAGCAATTATTCACCAAGTATTATTTAATTTATTCCTTTATTCTTTTACTTAAGTTAATTCTAAGGGTTATTAATTAATAACTTAAACTAATATACTTAGCTTATATACTTAACTTAAACTAAACTACTTTTTAACTAACTTATATAACTAAATGCTACTACTAATAAGTTACCTAACTAATTCTAATTATAACTTAACTACTTAATTTATTAACTTCAATTACTTATAAGTTACCTTATAACTTAATACTTAATTACTTAGATTATATACTACATATATAACTTACATAATACTTAACATAATAACTATAAGCATATCTTAAATACTTAACTTAAATACTAAGTACTTAACTTATTCTAGGTACTTAAACTATACGTTACTTAGCTTAACAAATTACTTAAATTACTAATAAGTTACTTATTTGCTTAATCACATAATTAGTATACATTAAAAGCATGAATTAATTGCAAAAATTAAACATTAGAAGCATGGCAATCAATTCCAAAAGGAGATGAACATTAATCAGAAGAATATAAAGAAGTTTAACTCTAATTACAAAAAGAAATAATCCTAAGAGAGTTGTATCATAACAACTAAGCTCTTGATTTGCCATTAATCACAAGCTAACATAGCCTTTATACATTTAACTTAAGTGTTGAAGAACACTTAGCTCTTTCTCTACTTAGCACGTACATAAGGCAAACAACACACAGGCTCAATTAAAAAGATGGTCTTGACTGCGCAACAATTATAAGACTTAATTGACCTAAATTGAGTTAGACCTTAGCATAACTTAAGATTAATTCATGCATTAATTGCATAGTTTTCATCTTTCCTGCTTTACATAGATATTCATGAAATAATGCCATAATGCCATACTAATTAGTGTAATATTTGGTTTGCAGGTAATAAGAAGCTTAAGAGATGGCTTGAAGCTGGAATAAAAGCTAGATAGAGGCTAGAGCTGTAGCAGAGCTGGAGCATAAGCTTGGAATAAAGATGCAAATAAGTTGAAGACAGAGAATATGGGAGAGGTATACTATACTACTGATGTAAACACATTTACACTACTTAAAATATCTATTTATGCATGTTCTTAAGCATAGGATTGCATTTCATAATATAAATATTGCATAACATGCATCATCTTGCATTTAGAGTAGTTTGAATAAAATGGAGGTTAATTATCTCCTTTTATGTGCTTGGACAGGGCAAATATTTTATCGGGGCCTCGGATCAAAGATCCAACCGTATGGATATGATCAGGGCGACGATTGGAGTTCAACGACTCCAAGATCGCCCTAATCAGGCATCCGTAACATCAGATAGAGATCGGGGAACCCTAGAAGATCAAGGGCCAGGATGGTGTAAATCCGTACTTCAGATGGCAAATCCGACCACACGGATGAATTCGGATCGACGATCGCAGCCCAACGACACAAAAATCGAGTCAATCCGACATCCGTGGCACCATCTACAACTTCCAGAAGATGGACGGCCAAGATGGCGCCACGTGGCGCCATCTCAGCCGCCCAATCGGCCGCATGCGTCTTGTGAAGACCGCGCACCGTCTCCTCTCCGCCGTTGGATCTCGATCCAACGGCTGCGGTCGCTCGCGCTTAAAAGCGTCCGCGCAACCATTCCGTCCGCGTAGCGCAGCGGCGACGCAGCTGCGGGCGAAGCGGAGGTCGCGGGTTCGAGCCGCGGTGAGGGGGCGGAAGGCGCGGGCGAGCGGGCGCGGACGAGCGTCAGATGAAGATCCAACGGCTGTGCGCGCTCAATCAGGACGACACGCGATTGGACGCCGGGCGTAACGCGCGATCGCACGCGGGCGGGCGCGCTACGCAGCGGGCGCGGACGCGATCTAAGCCATCCGATCTCGCGATCGGACGGCTGAGACGACGCGGACGTGCGTAGGCGTTACGCGCCCGGGCAGCCGAGCGGGCGCGCGTGGGTGCGGCGGTGATGGCGACGTCGGGCTTTAGCGACGGTTTTATCCGTCACTAAAGACCCCTTATTTATTATTTTGAAGATGTAATGTCCATTTTGCCTCCACTCCTTGCAACTATAAAAGGAGACCCCCTCCATACGAAATTTTCATCCCTTCCTTCTCCTCTCTACCTCTCCAAAGCTCAAGAGAAGCTTGTCCCACACCCGGGATGCTTCTCGCGAGATAAAGTCCAAATTTTTGTCCCCCTTTGGAAGTGGATCCCGCGACGACGACGGCGTGCTGCTCCGTTCCCGTTCTTCTGCTTCGTCCTCCTTCGTCCCGCTTTGTCCTCCTTCGTCCAGGCGTCGTCCCATCCGGCTCGTCCTCCAAGCGACCGTCGAGGAGGATTCTCTCTCCCTATTCTTTTTACTGCTTTCTAGTATAGATTTACTGCTTTCTAGAGTAGTCTATTCGTCCTCCGAGCGATCGTCGAGGAGGACATTTCTCCCTGCATTCTTTTAATGCTTTCTAGAGTAATTGTTTTATGTTTTCTAGTTGTAACGAAAGAACTCTTTTATGATAAATTCCTTGTTTATTCTACATCTCATTTTGATTTCCATGTATAGTATTCTTTCTCTCTCTCTTACTCCCTCTCTCTCTTTTATTTGTTGTAGATACTTAGATAGTTTAAATTGAATTTCTTCGTGACAAAATAAAAAGAAACGCGAAGTTTTTAAATCAAACGTCCGCCTCCCTGTGTTCGACCCGGAATTTTAATTTCGGTATAAATTTTATTTGTTGAACTCGAATCCTTCGCTTTCGAACTACAACGACGGGTTTTTCAAAATCGAACACGTTAGCGTAGGTTCGTAATAGTTCAACATTTTGGCGCCGTTGCCAGGGAGGAAACGATCTTTGATTTCTCTTCGTGTTTTGTAACTTACAAATCATTTACCTCACTTTTCTCCTTTCTTATTGTAATTGCAGGTACTCTTTCGAGGCAGGCAAAAGCGGTAGATTGGAGTAAAGTGCTGTGGAAGGTTTTGTAAGTTACCCCCCACCTCCCACCCATTAGATTTCATTTCATCACATAATAATTCAAACATCAATCAACCTAGGTGTTCTTATAAACTCTAAGGTCTGATTGTTTGTTGTTTGACATCCATACTCACTCCAACCCCCACATTAAAAAAAAAAAAAAAATCTCACAAAGGTACACAACCTCATCTGATTTTCAAACTCAACCGGTAATCCAATCTTAGGAGCCGGTACACACATCCAAACACATAATTGAGTAGAAATCAGATTAGGTAATCATTTGTGTGCCTAATTAAGTGGTGCAACAGGCCAATTGTTTGAGTTGATTGGGCCGCACCACTTCAAATAAAATCAACTCATCAAGTAGCTGCCAATTAGGTTTAACTCTTAGGGATTTACCAGGCACTCCACATTCTTTTTAAACTTTAAAGGAAAACATCTTCACCTGTGCTTGTAAAACTTGGTGTGCCAACAAAACTTGATTGAAAACACCTAAAGTTGAATCCTAAAAGCTACTAAGCAAGATTTGAATCTTTAAATTCACCACATCAAAAAAATAATCTTGCTTGAAAACAATTGGTTGTGCACGTACACACAAAGCAATCAATCATTAAGGGCACAACCCATTTAAAGGGCCCATCACATTCCAAAGCACATTCAAACCTAGCCCTAAATAAAATAGAGTAGACATTGGCCTTAAGGATTGGACTCGCTCTTCAGAACTCAGAACGAGATTATTTTCGATTAGTCTGTTTCTACTGTTCAATCTGATGTCTAGCTAGGGGAGCAGAGTCAAACGATCGCGGCTGGGGGGTACACTAGGAATCGGAGGCGCAAGCCGAAGGAAGAACCTTCTCCCCAGTCCCTCCTTCTAACTGGTTGGATTGAACAGACGGAAGTAGATCAAATCGTTCCTTTATCTCAAGACGGGTTTTGGGAGTCTGTAGGTCTGTAGGCTAACCCATTTAAGGACAAGTTTGATTGTTTGTATTGCAGGGCACCTTTCTTCCTCCCGTGTCTCATGAATCCTTCCACATATTTCACGCATTCCCGCTCTTTCACTCCTGTCATGAATTATCCGCAACATGACGATTATCCCGACTCGTATTGTAATCAACCATCGGTTAGTTGGGATAATTCGGATTGGGGATACAATTTCAGACCTCCGTGTTTAGGGTCTAACCCTGAACACTTTGATTCTGATTTCTATCCTTCTCAGAGCTACATCGATTATAGATCGTCCTCCTTTCATGAACAACCTAATACGATCTACAATCAAGAAGGATACACCGATCCTAACCCATCCTCTGATTTCACTGCCTTTAGGTCATCACCATCCTTTGAACATTCTGAAATGACCTATTTTCAGGAAGGGTATAACGAATCTCAATTCGTTAATTCCTCTGCTTTGATGTCAAACCCGCCCAATCCTGAACCAACTCATTTGGTTCAGGTTAATCAGGTTCAAGATAAGGTTCTGGCTAACTTGAGAAATATCATACAATCTTTAGAAGATCAGCCAATACCTTGCATTGAGAGATTGGAGCCCTTGATTGAAATGATTGATGATTTAAACAAGTCTTTGTTGGATTGGCTCCAGGACGTTAATGATAAGAACCCGGGTGAGTTTCTACTTGGGAAATTAGCGAAATTGAGGATGAGGTTCGTGGTTGCTTTGGTTCAATCTTGGGATGATTCCCAGGATGAACCCTCTTCAGGAAAGCCAAAGACAGAACCCGCTCAGGCACCTGTTGGGGGGAACACGTATTACGAAGCTGACCAGATTGAATTAAAACAACCAATTAAGGATAATCTGATTTCTTCACCTGAAATCCCTGAGTCGGGTTACGAGGAAACGTATGTCTCCTTGGAACACAAAGTGACAAATGATTTTGGGACATACATTGATACGGATCCTGATTTCTTTGATGGTGAAGATTCAAGTTGCGAAGTCTCACACGAGTTTTCAGAACACGATTTTTGTGAGACGATTGGGCCTGAGGAATCTGATAGATCATTTGGTAGCCCAATAACTGAGGAAACTGATCTTATTAGGGCACACATTACGGATCCAGAATCGCATTTTCTGGAAGAATCAGTTCAATGCCTTGATTATCAGTTACACCCTGTTGAGCTTATTGATGATTCTAATTTTGAGATAATTAGACCCAAGTCAATTTTGATTTTGCCACATCATCTAGACTTGGAGATTTCAGACGGGGTGATGAATATACAAGAGGTCATGGAATTTGATATGCCGAATGAGGAGGATAGGAGCTGGGAAATTCTGATTTGGGAAGTCAATTTTGGAGGAAATGGAAGATTGAGTCGAAGGGTTCTTTTTAAGCTGAAACCATCAAATCAGAACCCTTACGACATTTGTTTCGAGGATGTCAAACTCAAGCACACATTTAACGATTATCCTTTTGAGCTTCAATTCTCTGTAACCCGACATTTTGGCCTTGGGTTGCATCCTCACAAATCGCAGGCTCGACCCCGCTTGCATTCTGATTTTAGGTTTTGGGTAATTTTTATCCAGAACCTAAGATATTCTCGATTATGGGGGATGGGTCTGCACCACAATCTGGTCCACATCTGTGGACCTCTGTTGACAGGTCGGAGGATTCTTCTGTTTATTCTAATTTTGACCTGCACTTCTGAATTCTTCATTTCTTTTCTTTGTATAGTGTGCCTAGCTGAAGGCACTAAACTCAGCACATATACATTTCTTTTTCATTTTCATCTCGGAGCGACCCGATATCCACGCAATTCAGGTGCTTTCTACGCTTTTCCACTCTGTTTTATGTCTTTTTAATACAATGAGGACATTGCATTAGATAGGCATGGGGGGGTGGATATTTATCTTTGAATTCATTCGTCAGCTCTGTAGATTTGCTTTATTTTATAAAAAAAAAAAAATCAAAATTAGGAAAGAGAATTTGGGTTTAAGAAAATTTTCGATCTTAAGAAATACTATATTATGGTTTGAACACAAAGACCCTTCAGGTCTTTGGACTTAATCAGCCTATGTATCCACTAAAATGTGGATTTGTTTTTTGAGTTCTCGCCAACCTGAATTTTATTATAATTGGAATAAATAAGTTTGGGTGATAAGTACATGACTTGTCAACCCGCCCTCTGATTTAAGGGAATTTTGAGTTTTAAGCATCTACACACTTTCTTTGCACTGACTCGTTGTTTGGCGATTTTAACGGAAATTGGGTAGCTAATGAACCTTCTAGGGTGATATGGCTGGCAAGTTATCGTGGGTAACAGCCCATAGGTAGGTTGTCTAGAGCCCAGTCACTGGACCTTTTTCTTTTTGCTGCCTTTAGGTAAATCTTAGACCAGGGAAGCCACCTACTTAAAAAAAAAAAAAAAGAAAAAAAAAATCAAAAAGGAGAAAAGAACAAAAAGAAATAAGCCACACTTCGCCGCACGAGTATGGCTGGCAAGTTGTCGGTGGTAACAGCTCATCGACCGGTTGTCCAGAACCCAGCTCAGAAAATGCACTAAAAATTCCCAAAACACTTAGGAAGAAGCGGAGAAGTAGAATAAACCGGGGAGATATACACTGGATTCACCCTTGTGTTGACCCTGTTAAAAAATAAAAGTAGGGAGAAAGCTACCGGTTGTAAAGATACACCTTTAGGCAGAATTCTTTTTGAGGTCCCCTAGAGGCGTAGAAATCCGAAGTCCGTTCTAATTGCCGGTCAACGAGTCTATCACAATCACAATAAGATGCTTAAAACTTAGGGTTCTCATCAAATCTTGGGTGAGTTGAATGGCCGTAGAAAGCCACTCTTAAACCCTAAAATTTGAAAATCCAAAAAAAGAAAAATTAGAAAAGAGTAAAAGGAGAAAAAGAAATTTTTCTTTGAATAAGGCGAGGCTTGAGGCGGTCTGCATTTTGGCTGATACTCGGGCACTGTTGTGTCTTTGAAAGTTCAGTTCTTAAGTAGACAATTTCTTAATGATTGAAAATAACTCAGGTCTAAATAATCTAACCTAATTCTTTTATAAATAGCATATAGTTTTTGCTAGGGACTAGCAAAAGATAGGCATGAAATAATGCCATAATGCCATACTAATTAGTGTAATATTTGGTTTGCAGGTAATAAGAAGCTTAAGAGATGGCTTGAAGCTGGAATAAAAGCTAGATAGAGGCTAGAGCTGTAGCAGAGCTGGAGCATAAGCTTGGAATAAAGATGCAAATAAGTTGAAGACAGAGAATATGGGAGAGGTATACTATACTACCTATAGGGATTTAATGTTAGAATTAAAGTATGAAGAACATAGGACATCTCTACACCTATCCCTAGCCGTAGGATAGCCCTATCCACCTTCCCATACCTAAGCCACCCTTCCATTAGGTCAATTTAGCTTAGAACACCCTAAAACCATCTTTCCAGGCCACCTCTGGATGTCCAGACAGCGTGTTGGACTTCTAATTTTTGCAAAATCTACGAGCAGAACCTAACGTCCATATTAATCCAGTATTGGGTGTCCAACCTATCCATCAAACTTCCTATTTTAGAGTATAAGTTGTCTAATCCACTGATTAGATGTCTGGAGGTCTTCTCCAATTGCTGAGTTTGGATTTGAAGCTACCCCTTGCCCCTATGACCTAACTAACCTATCATACACCCTAGGAAACCTAATTAGAGACACCCTAAGTCTAGTACACCATCACTAGCCCCTCTTAAGAACCTAATTAGGTTCCCATTAAGCCTAATTAAATCAGTAGAAGTTAGTTGAACTCTACCTAGCTAATTGGACTCGTGGAATCCAATTAAGCCCTAATCTCAACCCATGCAAGTCTAATTGGACTCAGTCAGAGTCCAATTAACTCACACACAACCTAATTGGGAATTTTCTCTCCCAATTGCACACACATTCACCCAATTAAACTTATGAAGAGTTTAATTACATTTACCACCTTAGTAATAGGTTGTATGAACCTATTTTTAGGACCCTACCTAAACCCAATTACCTAGACCTATAGGACTCAACCTAGATCACCTAACTGCCACCCAAGTGGTCCACCCAACCACTTAGGTCACGCACACACACACACCACACAAGTGGTGGCCACACTTCGTAGGTGGCGCCACTTGGAGATCCTAAACACTAAGTCTACCTAGTCCACAACTAGATCCACAAATTGTGGATCTAAGAAGACCTGCTCTCCTCCAAAATTAGCTGCCACCTAAGCCCTTCTAGACTCTTCTTGGACGACCACTTGAAGAGCTCCCAACTCTATAAAAGAGCCTTCACAGTGGCTGCCTAAGGGCCCATCATCTTGGATGCCACCATCTCCACCTCCACCTTCACTCACGAGCACCTTCCTCCTCCATAAGCACCACTACTCTACATGTCCAAGGGCACCTCCACCACCTTCTCAAGAGGTTGGCCAAACAACACCTTGGCCATCCTCCTTCCCTCCTACACCTCAAGCCACACGACCACTAGAGACCACCTCCGGTGCCCGCTTTTCCTAGAATTTATTGTTCTTCATGTTTAATTTCTCGCATTACTTCCTGCTAGTAGAATAGTATTACATCTCTTAGAGTGCACGCATACTCTCCATGAGATCCATGCATGCATCACTTTTCTGTTAGCATAGATTTAGTTATTTTCAATTCCCTATACAAGCATTCCTCTAGAATTAATTGTAATGATCTGATTACTTGATTCAATACAATAAATTCCTGTTACATTCATTTGGATCATATTTGTCCTTTTTGCAAATAAAAATGTCGGTTCCAGAGGATGTCGAGGATTTAAAGATAAATGAATTTTCTGTTGGTCACCATCAAGTAGATGAAATCATGCGCACCGAGATGCATACTGTCACATTCATTCTCTATTTAGCTTATGCGCATGTTTTACACATAAACAACGTGACTGATGATTCATATATTCATACCTTAAATACCAGATTGTGATTTTAAATGAGTAGAGAAAAGAAATCAGAATCAATCTTGCAAAAATCATGCCTCCCTAAGATTGATAGGGACTCACCTAGTCTCATTAACATTGTTGTTTGAATCAATTTTGCACATGTACTATGACTTATTTTATCAAAAGCATGATTCACAATTTCAATAGGTCCCACATGGCACACAAGCTTCGAACTGAATCAATGATCGAGATTGGATCGCAATTTCATCAACTTATGCCATGTGGCACCATCACCACCACTGGTGCCTAGAGGCCACCCCGCAAGGCCATAGGATCATATCAAGGTCAAGATAAGCACGCATGCCCATTGATGGGTAGGATTTCACGAAGAAAAGTTAGGGTTTTGAGAAACCCGTTGTTGTAGTCGCAAAACTTGCTATCAAATAAAATTTACCGAAACTTGAAAAAGAGTCCCGGGTCGAACATGGGGAGGCGATGTTTGTTTCTTTGAAATCCACGTTTCGCTTTGTTTCTTTTTGGTGTTTTTGGGGTTTTGTGATTTTTTTTAGTATTTTTGTAGCCAAGATTATCATTGTCCAAGGATAAATAAAGAGATAGAGAGTAGAGAAATGAAGCAAATTTGATATATCAAAATGTTGTTTAGTACACTAATAAAAAATATGCTAAACAAAATAACAAAAGAATGAAGATGAGAAGGAATCTCCCAAAGCGGATGCCTGGCGAGACGATGGCGCTTGGTGGTGGCTTGGATGGAGGAGATGAGAAGCTAGACATTGGGGATGAGGTGTAGGAGGAACCCGAGTAGAAGGCCGCTTGACCAAGCTAAGGGAATGGTGATGAGGTGGAGGTGATCGTCTACCTGAATGGAGGTGAGGGGACGGCTCTGCGGTCTCCTATGAAGGAGGTGAGGGTATGGTTGAATGCTTGGTGGAGTAAAGGAATGCTACACTAATAGGAGGCCGTGGAGCTTGGGGAAGAGCTCTTGGGAGCTTGGGAGGCTTCTTGAAGCTCTAGAGTAGGTGAGTGAAATGACCTGCTGCCGTTTTGGGTTGTTTAAGACGTCTGGATTAGCCGTCAGACGACTATCGAGACGTCTGGATGGAGGGTCGGATGTCTAAAAGTAAAAAAATCATACCTTGTATTCTTTTTCTGTGCAAGCTCCCACGCACACACCTCTTTCTCCTCACCCAAAACCCTATCCTTCTCCTATTTAATCCTCACTCCCCCTATGCCACTCGCTCCATCTCTACCGACCACCACCTTCATCCTTCCCTCCAGCTGGCTGCCACCTTCCTTCCAGCCACCAGCACGACGTGTGGCGAGGAAGAAGAGAGAGAGAGGGATGGGACGCGGAGGAGGAGGAGAGGAGAGCTCGAAAGGAGGTGCTTGCAAGGGAGTCATGAGAGCGTGGAAGGAGCTCGAGGGGAGGAGCTCGGAGAAGCTCATGCACGAGGAGGAGCTCATGAAGGTGGGCGTCGCGACCTCCTGAAGCTGCCAGCGTCGCAGCTGTGGGCAGCGTGGAGGGGTTCCACGCAAAGAAGAAAGCTCGCGAAAGTTTTGCGTACTGGATATTTTCCAGTATCAGACGTCTGGAGCACATCTCAGATGTTTGGAATAGTAGAAGGACGTTCGGAGCTAAGGTCGGACGTCTAAAAGCACGCTCAGTGCTAAGGTACGTGCTTTTGTGCAGCTTACGGCCATGCAGGCCTCACAGCAGAGATTTGTCCAGCAATTTTGAGGTCTACAAGGACGTACGCAAGGAGCAGAGCATTGGAAAGGCGTGGGGTGCACCCTTCGAGGTGCTTTTGGACGTCTGGACACGTCGCCAGATGTCTGACCGTACCTCCAAACGATCGGAAGGAGAGTTTGACGTCTAGAACTCACCTCAGACAATCATGGAAGGGTCCAGACGTTTGAGGTAGCTACAGGAAACCCAGGGTAAGTATTGACGTCTTTTAAGATGTCTGGGACTAGACTCAGACGTCTGATTTTGGACAGTGTGAGTATTTTTGGCCCATTTAGGGCCCAAATGGAATCGGATTTTCGCAAACGAACTACCGTTGCTTTTCGCTTGAGTTTCTCTACGAGTTAGTGTCACTTGTATATGATTTTGGACTTGCTTGATGTGATTGGTTAATTGTATAGGTCTTCAGCCAATCGAGTACGTGGGAGCCGCAGAGGCGACGGGATCTGCGATCCGAGCCCCCATTTCTTCCGTGTTTGCCAGTAGAGTGGTTTACATTAATATTAAGATTTAAATAAATGAACTGCATGTTTAGAATAACTTGAATGAACCCTAGGATGTGAATGAACCCTAGGGTAGGAACAGATGAGTGTGGTTTGAGCTATACTATATACTTGAGATACATGTAGAACCCTAGGACAAGAATTAACCCTAGGGTAGGAACAAGTGAGTATGATTGAGTTACACTATTTACTTAAGATGTGTGTACAACTTTAGATGCTAGCAAATGTATTGGTTATTTTAATGTGATGCCTTGTCAGTTGGAAAATCATGAGCTGCCAGTTTCAAGAATGGAACTGGTAATGTAAATAGAGAGATATGAAAGACTGGAATATGAAACGAAAGAAATACCAGCATGAACCTTATGGGGAATTGGGAGGAGAGCTCCTATAGATGGGAAGTGAGTTGGCCCTTGTGTACGTGGTACCAAGGAGAGCCACTATCCCTTTTGCGTAGAGGGGTACTAGCCGCCCGTTAGGTTGAGCCCCGGGGGTCAGGCCTAGACACTTTACACCGACTCTGTTTGACCCTCGTGTACATGGTACCGAGGTGAGCTACTTAGTGTAGGGCGGGAGCTAGCCGCCCCAAGGGGCCTGGGGTTAGAACTAGCCACCCTACACCGACTCTTGTTAGGCCTACTAGGTAAATCGGGATAGTCGGACGAGGGTACGCGGATTGTGGAGGGGAGAGACCCCTATTTTGTTCTGAGATGGCAAGGTCTTGTACTGTTCCGTGCTGTACCTTTAGGTGTAATCGTTAGTGGAAACGACTAACTGCATGCCAGTGCGGGATAGCTACCCGTGCGCTTATCACACGTGCCGTAGTCACCATTACGTCGCGACCGTGACCTCGGGGTGGTTGACTGGGTGTAGGACTACCATGGGGGACTCTCCCGACCAGGAGAGCACCACTTGTATCTCTTATATCATGGAAAAGACTGCAATCAAGATCATTCCCATGAAGAACTGGCCAAATTAAGAAATGATTTAAGTGAATAAAGGAACAACAAGTTAGAAGTACTTGGTTGAACTAAATGGAAATGGATAATTACTTAATTGCATTAATTAATTGCTTGTCCTAATTACATGTAATTGGCTAAATTACCACTCTACTCAGCGTTCGCTGACTCCGGAAATTTTATAACCTTGTTCAAGTCAGGGAGTTGAGCAACCAGCATCACCGGCTGCAGAGGAAGCTGGGCCCAGTTGAGCCCAGCCTTAGCTGATTTTTCTTATTGTTATCCTAGCTTCTGTTGTAGTAGTGGGTATTTTATTTTATGTAATATTATTTCAGTTACTTTTCCACTGTATTTTTCTCTATCGTAGTTGTGATGGCTTGTAATATTGATAGACTTTTCGCTTTGTTTGTTTTACTGTCTCTTATTTTCTTTTTGCTTAGTTACATTGCATGTGTGGATGTGAATTATTTCCTACTTTTGATTATTTCTCGTTGGACAACTAGGTCTTGGGCTTAGTCAAGACAAGCTAGTCTCTGGTCCTGTAGGGATCTAGGATCGGGTTGTAACAAGATGGTATCAGAGTAAGGTCGTCTTGAGAAATGAACCAAATGGTTTGAGAACTGGTCACCCACATGCATGTAACTAGGATAGCCATCACAACATATCGCTTTGATCTTCACTTCGAGTTTTATCTCTTGATGTAATCTGTTATCATTGACAGTTCCTGCTCTTTTTCCTGTGTCTCCTTGTAGGAGATGCCTCATCGATGAGTTCCCGAGGCAGGCTGTGGGCAGGGTCGAAGGGGCAAACGTGGCAGACCTGAGGCGCCAGCAGACCCACCTCTCCTTCTAGGCATTCAGGCCCAGGATCTCACCCAGATGATCCGAGTTATCGTATGGGAGGAGCTCTAGCAGCCTCTTTGGCTACCCCTCCCTGAGGATGTGGAGGGAGAGTCCTCCGTGAGATAGGGGAACCACTGCAGCACCGTATGAGTTGGAGGGGGAGGGGGTGATCCTCCACCACCCCTACCACCCTCAGACACTTCTGAGCATCAGCCTTCCTTGCTTGGAGGTGTACCTGTTCCCCTATTGCAGCTCCACCATGAGCTTTTCGGCAAGTTCCGGAAGCTGAAGGCCCCCTCCTTCAAGGGGGATGAGAGCCCGTCTGAGGCAGAGGACTAGCTGGAGCAGATAGAGAAGGTGTTCGACACCCTCTGCCCTATTGTAGAGTGCTGCGTGGCCTTTGCCATGTACCAACTGGAGAGTGCAATCCACAGGTGGTGGAGGGTAGTCAAAGGCTAGGAGGGGAGAGAGCCATCGTGGGACCAGTTCGTGGCTCTCTTTTGTGAGTAGTACTTCCCGCAGACTTGGTAGGACCAGAGGAGGCGGGAGTTCCACACTCTCCATCAAGGGGAGATGACAGTTAGCGTGTACTGCACGCATTTCCTAGAGCTGTCACGCTTCGCCCCGACAGTTGCGGCTACTGAGGAGGAGCGCCTGTGGAGGTTTACTGAGAGGCTTCGACCTACTATTCGGGGGTATGTGAAACCTCTGAAGTTACCCACTTTCTTTCATGTGGTTGAGGCGGCCATGACTTATGAGAAGACCAATCCGACCGCGCGAGACATGACGGTAGACGGAAGAGGCCCTACCAGCCAGAGTACTCATAGGGCCGTTGGGAGAGGAGGCACACGGTGGTCGTAGGAGAGCAGTCTCGTTTTGTGGGGCCACCAGTGGCCTTTGGGAGCCCTAGATAGGGATCAGCTGCTAGCACCAGACCCTCACCTAGCCACCAGCAGAGACCGACTGAGGGAGGAGCATCAGGAGGGACTGCCCATCAGGGTCGGAGCATAGCAGATGCTCCCCGCACCGAGGGCTGGAGGCTGAGCTGGTGGCCGTGATCACCACGCAGGTGGAGGAGGACAGCAGTCACGAGGAGGGTACCGGCCAGCTGCTGCTCGCCTGACCTAGAGCGTGGCCGCTTTGTCTACGCCTAGGACTGAGGGGTGCATCAATGCCCTAACAGACAGAGACTCCAAGGCTTCATGTTCTATCGTGGCAGGTATGGTTACTATTTCTGGCAGATTAGTCTATGTTCCTTTTGATTCTGGTGCCACACATTCCTTTGTCTCCTCGAGTTTTGCCGTCAGTTTGGGACCGAGCAGTGTATTGTTAGAGGTTCCGTTCTGATTAAAGGGCTAGGTGGATAGTTGTTCGTAGCAGAGGAGGTCATTAAAGGCTACGAGGTCGCTATAGGGGGACACAGTCTTCCCACAGACCTAATTGTAATCCCAATGGATGACTTTGGCATGATTCTAGGGATGGACTGGCTGTCTGCCTATCATGCTTTGGTAGACTATTTTAGGAGGAAGATCGTCTTCTCCATACCAGGGTTGCCTCCCTTCGAGTTTCACGGCCAGCCGGTGGATGGAGGTTTTAAGTGCATCTCCGCGCTTCGGGCAACGAAGCTTTTGGGCTAGGGGTGTGAGGTCTTCTTGGCTTGTGTTGTAGCAGAGACTAGTCCCGTGGCTGACATTCACAGTATTCCGGTGGTCTGCAAGTACCCCGACGTTTTCCCAGAGGAGTTGTCAGGACTACCGCCTGGGAGTGATATCGAGTTTGAGATCTCGCTAGTACCGGGGACCAGCCCCATTTCTACTGCATCGTATAGGATGGCGTCACTTGAGCTGTGAGAGCTCAAGTCACAGTTACATGACTTGTTGGAGAAGGGCTTTGTGAGGTCGAGTGCGTCCCCATGGGGAGCCCCTGTGTTGTTTATGAAGAAGAAAGATGGTACCTTACGGCTTTATGTCAACTATCGACAGTTGAATCGGGTCACCGTCAAGAACAAGTACCTGCTGCCTCGTATCGACGACCTTTTTGACCAGTTGAGAGATGCCACAGTGTTCTCTAAGATAGATCTAAGGTTGGGTTACCACCAGTTGAGGATCAAGGAGACTGATGTCTCCAAGATAGCTTTTTGTACATGGTACAGGCACTACGAGTTCTTGGTCATGCCATTTGGGCTAACCAATGCCCTCGCTGCTTTCATGGACATGATGAACCATGTTTTCAGACCGTACTTAGACAAGTTTGTGGTGGTGTTCATTGATGACGTTTTAGTCTACTCACGGGATTAGGCGCAGCATGGACAGCATTTACGTATGGTCCTAGATACCTTGAGACGACGCAGGCTATATGCCAAGTACAACAAGTATGAGTTTTGGCTAAGACAGGTGACTTTCTTCGGCCACGTGATTTCGGGAGACGGATTGGCTGTGGATCCAGCCAAGGTTGAGGCCGTGCTCAGGTAGGAGAGACCATGCACAGTAACAGAGGTACGTAGTTTTTCGGGACTGGTAGGCTACTATCAGTGGTTTATCAGAGGGTTCTCTCAGATTACCCGTCCTATGACTCAGCTGACCTGGAAGGACGTGCCCTTTTCCTAGACCGACGAGTGCGAGGCGTGTTTTCAAGAGTTGAAGGAGAGACTGACTTCAGCTCCTGTACTTACCATTCCAGACAGTAGTGGCAGGTTCGTGGTTTACACCGACGCATCATTGTAGGGGTTGGGTGGTGTGCTCATGTAGAGGGTCACGTTGTCGCTTACGCTTCGCGGCAACTTAAGTCCCATGAGCATAATTACCCCACCCATGACTTAGAGTTGGCAATAGTTGTCTTCGAGCTGAAGACATGGAGGCACTACCTGTATGGTGAGACATTCGAGATCTTCACTGATCATAAGAGCCTTAGGTACCTATTTGACCAGAAGGAGCTCAACCGAAGACAGAGGCGTTGGTTAGAGCTCTTGAAGGACTACGATTGCAGCATCTCCTACCACCCAGGGAAGGCCAATGTGGTGGCTGACGCCTTGAGCCGGAAGGCGCCCACCCACTTGGCCAGCTTGCAGGCGCAGAGTTGGAGACTCATGGAGGAGGTGGGTAGTTGGCAACCCCGGGAGTCACAAGGGTACTGCGGGGAAGTGACAGTGACGCGACAGGCATGACCACAGCTGATAGACCGCATCATTGCAGGACAGATGGCCAATCTGTACTTACAGACACTATGAGATAGGGTGATGACTGGGGACCCAGGAGAATTTTCCTTCTCAGACGAGATACTGCGCATGAGGGGACGCCTATGCCTTCCTAGAGACGAGGAGTTGTTGAGAAAGCTCCTGACCGAGGCGCACAGGTCTCGATTCACCATACATCCCGGAAATACAAAGATGTACCATGATTTACGATGCGACTTCTGGTGGAGGGGGATGAAGTGGGATGTTGGTGAGTTTGTCTAGTAGTGCTTAGTATGCCAGCAGGTGAAGGCCGAGCACCAGAGGCCTGTAGGGCAGTTACAGCCACTTCCTGTGCCAGAGTGGAAGTGGGAGAGCATCACCATGGACTTAGTGGGGGGTCTACCAATTACCCAGTGGGGACATGACGCAGTTTAGGTGATAGTAGACCGGTTGACGAAGATGGCACGGTTCCTGCTGATCCGAGTCACTTTTGGGCCAGCACAGCTAGTAGAGAGATACGTCAGAGATGTGGTGTGTCTACACGGAGTCCCTCGCGAGATTGTATCCGACAGGGATACTCATTTCCCTTCCCAGTTCTGGGCAGAGTTTCAGCAGGCATTAGGGACCTGTCTGAGGTTCAGTACCGCATACCACCCCTAGACCGACGGCCAGTCAAAGTGCACCATACAGACACTTGAGGACCTCCTACGCACTTGTGTACTAGACTAGAGAGGCTCCTGGGAGGAGCATTTGCCCCTGATAGAGTTTGCATACAATAACAGTTATCATCCGAGCATCAGCATGGCACCTTACGAGGCTCTGTACGGACGGAGGTGTACCACACCCTTGAGTTGGGTCGAGGTGGGGACCAAGTGGGAGGTTGGCCCCAGGCTGATCCGGTAGAGTTAGGAGGTGATAAAGCAGATTTACAGGAGACTTCGCACGATCAGGAGCAGATCGAAGAGCTACGTCGATAGGAAGCGTAGGGAGGTAAGTTCGAGGTTGGGGATGACGTCTTTCTCCGTGTTTCGCCCATGAAGGGCTTGTAGCATTTGGGGTGAAAGGGAAGCTTGCATCGAGGTTTGTGGGACCCTTTGAGGTTTTGGAGCAGGTTGGACCTGTTGCTTACCGCTTGCCCTTCCTCCCCAACTCTTTGGAGTGCACGACATGTTCCATGTGTTCAACCTCAGAGAGTATGTCGCCGATCCTAGCCACATTCTGAGCCACGAGAGCATCGAAGTGGGAGATGACATGACCTATCCCGAAAGGCCAGTATAGATATTAGACAAAGCCATCCGAAGTCTGAGACAGAAGTAAGTATCACTGGTGAAAGTCCTATGGAGAAGCCAGCGATACGAGGAGGCCACTTGGGAGCTTGACGCGGTAATGCGAGAACAGTACCCGGAGCTTTTTGAGGGTACGTCTTCCCAGACCTACTTTGATCCTCTTTAAGTTTGTTATGCGCTTTTATGCTACTTTTTCCGCACCCTACTTGGCTCAAGTTTCGGTGATGAAACTTCCGCTAAGTTTGTTATGTTGAAATGACCCGCTGCCCTTTTGGGTTGTTTAAGATGTCTGGATTAGCCGTTAAACGTCTATCCAGACGTCTGGATGGAGGGTTAGATGTCTGAAAGTAAAAGAACCGTACCATGTATTCATTTTCCGCGCAAGCTCCCACACACACACCTCTCTCTCCTCACCCCAAACCCTAACCCTCTCCTATTTAATCCCCACTCCCCCACGCCACTCTCTCCATCTCCACCGACCACCACTTTCATCCTTCCCTCTAGCCAGTCTCCACCTTCCTTCTAGCCACCAGCGTGGCGTGTGGAGGAAGAAGAGAGAGAGAGGGACGGGATGCGGAGGAGGAGGAGAGGGGAGCTTGAAAGGAGGAGCTCGCGAGGGAGCCGCAAGAGCATGGAAGGAGCTTGAGGGGAGGAGCTCGAAGGAGCTAGTGTGCGAGGAGGAGGAGCTTGCGAAGGTGGGCTTTGCAGCCTCCTGAAGCTGCCAGCGTCGTAGCTGCAGGCGGCGCAGAGGGGTTCTACACAGAGAAGAAAGCTCACGAAAGTTCTGTGTACTGGATATTTTCCAGTATCAGACGTCTGGAGCACATCCCAGATGTCTGGAATAGCAGAAGGACGTCTGGAGCTGAGGCCGAACGTCTGAAAGCACGCTCAGTGCTAAGGTACGTGCTTCTGTGTGGTTTACGGCCATGCAGGCCTCACAGTAGAGATTTGTCCAGCAATTTGAGGTCTGCAGGGGCGTACGCAGGGAGCAAGGCGTTGGAAAGGCGTAGGGTGCACCCTTCGAGGTGCTTTTGGATGTCTAACTGTACCTTCATACGACCAGAGGGAGAGTCTGACATCTGGAACTCACCTCAGACGATCGCGAAAGGGTTCGGACGTCTGAGGTAGCTGCAGGAAACCCAAGGTAAGTATTGACGTCTTTTAAGATATCTAGGACTAGACCTCATTCATCTGATTTTGGACAGTGTGAGTGTTTTTGTCTCGTTTAGGGCCCAAATGGAATCGGATTTCCGCAAACGAACTACCGTTGTTTTTCGCTTGAGTTTCTCTACGAGTTAGTGTCACTTGTATACAATTTTAGACTCGTTTGATGCGATTGGTTAATTGTATAGGTCTTCAGCCAGTCGAGTACGTGGGAGCCGCAAAGGCGACGGGATCTGTGATCTGAGCCCCCATTCCTCTCGTGTTTGCCGGTAGAGTGGTTTGCATTAATATTAAGATTTAAATAAATGAACTGCATGCTTAGAATAACTTGAATGAACCCTAGGATGCAAATGAACCCTAGGGCAGGAACGGATGAGTGTGGTTTGATGAACTGCATGCTTAGAATAACTTGAATGAACCCTAGGATGCAAATGAACCCTAGGGCAGGAACGGATGAGTGTGGTTTGAGCTATACTATATACTTGAGATACATGTAGAACCCTAGGACAAGAATGAACCCTAGGGTAGGAACAAGTGAGTATGATTGAGTTACACTATTTACTTGAGATGCGTGTACAACTTTAGATGCTAGCAAATGTATTGGTTATTTTAATGTGATGCCTTGTCAGTTGGAAAATCATGAGCTGCCAGTTTTAAGAATGGAACTGGTAATGTAAATAGAGAGATATGAAAGACTGGAATATGAAACGAAAGAAATACTAGCATGAACCTTATGGGGAATTAGGAGGAGAGCTCCTATAGATGGGAAGTGAGTTGGTCCTTGTGTATGCGATACCAAGGAGAGCCACTATCCCTTTTGTGTAGAGGGGTACTAGCCACCCGTTGGGTTGAGCCCCGGGGGTCAGGCCTAGACACTCTACACCGACTCTGTTTGGCCCTTGTATACGTGGTACCGAGGTGAGCTACTTAGTGTAGGGAGGGAGCTAGCCGCCCCAAGGGGCCCGGGGTTAGGACTAGCCGCCCTACACCGACTCTTGTTAGGCCCATTGGGCAAATCAGGATAGTCGGACGAGGGTACGCGGACTGTGGAGGGGCGAGATCCCTATTCTTAGAGGGTAAAGCACTGTACTGTTCTGTGTTGTACCTTTAGGAAAACCTGTTAGTGAAAACGACTGACCGTGTGCCAGTGCGGGATAGCTACCCACATGCTTATCACTTGTGCCATAGTCACCGCTACGTCGCGACCGTGACCTCGTGGTGGTTGACTGGGTGTAGGATTACCACAGGGGACTCTCTCGGCTAGGAGAGCACCACGTGTACCTCCTACATCATGGAAAAGACTGTGATCAAGATCGTTCCTGTGAGGAACATGCCAAATCAAGAAATGATTTAAGTGAATAAAGGAGCAACAAATTAGAAGTACTTGGTTGAACTAAATGAAAATGGATAATTACTTAATTGCATTAATTAATTACTTGTCTTAATTACATGTAATTGGCTAAATTACCACTCTACTCAGCATTTGCTAACTTCGAAAATTTTATAACCTTATTCAGGTCAGGGAGTTGAGCAGCTAGCACTACCGGCTGTAGAGGAAGCTGGGCCCAGTCGAGCCCAGCCTTAGCTTCATTTTCTTACTGTTACCCTAGCTTCTGTTGTAATAGTGAGTATTTTATTTTATGTAATACTGTTTCAGTTACTTTTCTGCTGTATTTTTCTCTGTAGTAATTGTGATGGCCTGTAATATTGGTAGACTTTTCGCTCTATTTCTTTTATTGTCTCTTGTTTTCTTTCTGGTTAGTTACATTGCATGTGTGGATGTGAATTATTTTCTACTTCTTGTTATTTCTCGTTGGACGACTAGGTCTTGAGATTAGTCGAGGTGGGTCGATCTCGGGTCCTGTAGGGATCTGGGATCGTGTCGTAACAGTGAGGAATGGCTAGGTAGAGATGAAGGCAAATGGGGAGCAGTAGGTGGGTTTATATAGTGGTGGAGAAGGAGCTTTCCGAGTATGGACAATTAGTGACATCTGCAATCGTCGCTAAAGATCCGCCCTAGCTGTCGCTTATCATTCGCGTGGCACTACTAGTGCGCGCTATGCGCTGCCTTGTTGTGAGCGCGCGCACTGGCTGTGTTGCGTCGTTGTGCACTGTGCTGTGCTGGCGCATGCTTCACGCGCGCATGTCGCATGCATGCACTGGTGCGGTGCGCTGCGTTGCCCGCGCATCGATGCCAATTGAGGGATTGGGGGGCTTTGTCGGTTTCGAACCCACGCTCCTCCTTTGGGAGTGGATGCCTCAACCAATGCGCCACGCTACTGCATGAGTCGAGAAGAGCTATTGTGGGTGCGTGGTGGAGGCTTCTCAACCATTGAATTTTCATCCAACGATTGAGATCGCATGTTGGAAGGCCTTGGGAGGGACACCGAGCGACGTTGGGCGCTTTGGATGGTGCCATGTGGCACTATCTGGACCGTCTACCTTTCTTTGCTTGCAGAAGATGCTATGGTGTTCGGATCAAGATGATTTTCGCGTTGTCGGACTATGATCGTTGCTCCAGATTCATCCATACGGTCGAATTTTACATTTAAAGCTTTAAAATGTCATGCTCTGTCCCCTGGCCACAATAATGCAGGAATTATTGTACAATTTGTACACATTGCACCAAATGCAGTATGTTATGCAGTATTTATACTATGGAATGCAATGCTAGGCTTAGGAACTATCATAAGTAAGCATTTAATCATGAATACATGCGTATTTATCATACCCCCATGCTTATCTTTTTCTAGTCCCTAGCAAAATTAACCTAAATGCTATGAATAAAAATAGAATCATGATGTGATTACTTAGGCAAGATTTGTTGATTGCATTAGAAAATTTCACTAAGGACCTAATTACACAAACTCAAATGTGCCCAGGTGTCTACCAGAATGCAGACCTCCCAAGTCCTCACCTTATTTTGAGAAGGGAAGATACTTCTTTTTTTTTGCTTTTTCTTTTCTTTTTTTTTTTGGAATTTTGGAGTTGAGAGTTTTGGGATAACTTTTTACGGCTACCCGACCCACCCAAGACTCAAAAAGGAGTCTAAGTGCTAAGCATCGTGTGAAAGAGTGATAGACTCACTAGGTGGCCGTTAAAACGGACTTCAAGTTTCTACGACTCTAGGTGACCTTAAGAGTTTCTGCCTAAAGGTTTATCTTTCCGATCGATAGCTTTCTCTCTACTTTTTTCATTTTTTATGAGGTCAACACAAGGGTGAACCCAGTGTATATCTCCTTAATTTATTCTACTTCCCTGCTTCTTCCCTAAGTGTTTTGGGAATTATTTGTGCATTTTTGTGAGCTGGGCTCTGGATAATCGGCCAATGGATTTTTACCCAAGGCAACTTGCCAGCCATACTCATGTGGTGAAGTGTGGTTTATTTTTCTATTTTTAATTTTTCCTCCTTTTTCTATTTTTTTTTTCTTTTTATTTTTTATTATCATTTTTTTCCTTTTTCTATGTAGGTGGCTTCCCTGATTTAAGATTTACCTAAAAGCAGCAGAATGAGTATGGTCATGTAGCTGAGCTCTGGACAACTGGCTAATTGGCTATTACACACGACAACTTGCCAGCCATACTACCCTAGAAAGTTCATTAGCTACCTAATTTCCATAAAAATCATCGAAAAGTAAGTACAAATAGTGTGTAGATACTTAGACTTAAAGTCCCCTCAAATTATAGGGTGGGTTGATAAGTCGTGTACTTATCACCCCAATTTATTGGCCAAATTAGAATAAAATTACTTGGTGAAGACTCGAGACTAAGTCCACATTCGAGTGGACACCTGGGCTGATTAAGCCTAAAGACCTGAAGAGTCTAAGTGTTCAGGTCCTAAAGTATCATTTCCTAAAGTTTACAACTCCTAATGCCTAAGTTCTCTTCTCCTGATTCTAGTTTTTTTTTAAATAACAGGAGATTACTGTTACAGGCTGGCAACATGATTAAGTCACAAAGTATCCATCCCCCCATGGCTAGCTAATGCGGTGTCCTTATTGTAAAATAAAAGCATACAGGAGGCTAGAATAGGAAGAATATCACCTAAATTCCGTGAAAATCCGGTTAGTTTCAGCAGTCTATACACGTGGTGAGTTTAGTGCCTTCAGTTAGGCAATGCCCAGCCAATAGAGATTAGGGCAAGGTGAGAGCAACCTTGTCTGAGACGGGTTTAGGGACACATAGTCAACATAGGGTTTGATACGTTGCCCATTGCCTTGAAGGAATTACTCGTCTTTGGGTTAGAAATTTCGACAGCCTCGTTAGGAAAAATCTGCTTAATAATGAATGAGCCATTCCACTTAGACTGAAGCTTGCCAGGGAAAATCTTAAGTCGAGAATCAAAAAGAAGAGCTTAAGTAGTTGTAGTATAGTGGTGAGTATTCCCACCTGTCACACGAGCGACCCGGGTTTGTTCCTCGGCAACAGCGCCAAAATGATGGGTGGGTTTTCATGAAGAAAGGTTAGGGTTTTGAGAAACCCTGTTAGAAAAAATCCACTTAATAATGAATGAGCCATTCCACTTAGATTGAAGCTTGCCAGGGAAAAGCTTAAGTCAAGAATCAAAAAGAAGAGCTTAAGTAGTTGTAGTATAGTGGTGAGTATTCCCACCTGTCACGCGAGCGACCCGGGTTTGTTCCTCGGCAACAGCGCCGAAATGATGGGTGGGTTTTCATGAAGAAAGGTTAGGGTTTTGAAAAACCTGTCGTTGTAGTCGTAAAACTCACTATCAGATAAAATGTATCGAAACTCGAAAAGGAGTCCTGAGTCGAACACAAGGAGGCGATGTTTGTTTCTTTGAAATCCGCATTTCGCTTTGTTTCTTTTTGATGTTTTTGGGGTTTTGTGATTTTTTTTAGTATTTGTGTAATGAAGAAATGCCAAGATAATCTTAAGCTAAGGATAAATAAAGAGATAGAGAGTAGAGAAATGAAACAAATCTGATAAATCAAAATGTTGTTTATTACACTAATCAGAAATATGCTAAACAAAATAACAAGAGAATAAAGATGAGAAGGAATCTCCCAAAGCGGATGTCTGGCATGACGACGGCTCTTGGTGGTGGCTTGGATGAAGGAGATAAGATGCTAGACATCGGGGATGAGGTTTATGAGGAACCCGGGTAGAGGGCCGCTTGAACGAGCTGAGGGAATGGTGATGAGGAGGTGATCGTCTAACATGAATGGAGGTGAGGAGATGGCTCTGCAGTCTCCTATGAAGGAGGTGAGGGTATGTGAAATTGCACTAGAGGGGGGGTGAGTAGTGAAATTATAAAATATTGTTATTCAAAAATTCAATCACAAAAGGTGGCACCAGATTTTTAGGTGGAAACCCAAGATGGGTGAAAACCACCACTTAAGCCAATCCCTTGACTTAGGATTTTCGATCACAAGGTGATCAATCCACTAACCACACTACTTAAATGAGGGTAGTGTACCTCAATTACAAATCCCACCTTCGATCCCTAAACAGAGGTTTCTCCCTTCAAAATGAAGAGACGGGGACCCGACAGGCTGGATACCCAAAGTACAAAAATAAGAAGTAAAACAACACCTATAGAGCACCCCAATACTTTAACTACTTTTTTATCTACTAAGCATGAAAAGAACTCCCTGAGGATTTGCAGAATGGAGTGAGTCGGGAGTATGGATTTGCCCTTTGATCAGAGTGTTGGCACAGCACAAGGGCAAGATGAAGCTTAGAGTAGTGAGCAAGTGATTTTTCTAAGGGAATTGTATCTCAAGAGGTGTATTTTGCCTAAGAGGAGTTGTAGCCTATTTATAGGCAAGTTTGGAACCTTCAAGAACACTTGGGAGAGTTCTTCTAGCCGTTGGAGACAAATCCCAAGAGATTAGGACGAAATCCACCATAAATCAGGGTAATGATGAGTCTGACAGCAATATCAGACATCTAATTTTAGGATCAGACATCTTATAGGACGTCTGATTATAATTTTGGTCATCTAATACTTAGGCCATCCTGAACTGACTCCATTGGATCAAAAGAAGGACGTATGATATTTTCACATAAGACGTCAGATTAGGTTATTGGACGTCTAATAAAGGGTGGATTCATTCCTGTTTTCATCAGATCCAAACAGGGTTCTAGATTTAAGTGATCAGACGTCGTTATGGACGTCTGAAGGAATCACCAGATGTCTGGAAACCAAAAAAGACTTTGCTACGTTTTCTGACAAAAGGTTTTATGGCCGTAATGAGATACACACAGAAAATCATGGGCAACGGTCCAAAGGTAGACGTCTGGAAGTGTGTCCAGATGTCTTGAAAAACATTTTTTCTCGTTATCTGTGGAACAGAGGTAGGTGCTTAGTCTAACAGTTAGTCTGAGGATGTCCAGGTAAAGTATCAGACGTCTGGATGAGATTATGGACGTCTGATAGAGGAGTTCTTCGACTGCTATTCATGAAGACAGAAGCGGAAGGCTGAACTATAGGAAGTTAGACGTCTGAGACACTTGTCAGACGTCTTAAAGTGGAAAATCAGACATCTGACCATTATTCTAGATGTCTGATAAAAGTATAAGTGTTAGGTTTTTGTTTCTAATTTATCCTAAGTGTAGAGAGCCTAAGTTAGCTATTTATAGGTTATGTTTGGGGGCTCTTTACAATATTTCTAGACTCAAATAAAATGAAAATTACAACCTTTGAAAGTTTACATGAAAATACCTATGACCTAATACTTATGCTACTTGTCTTCACACTTTTAATCTCTTGTCTTGGAAAACTTTATGAAACCTGCAAATATGTTATTACAGAGAGAAACAATATACTACGCTTATTTTTTTTATTTCATTTTCTTCATTTTGTAAAATCATCAAAATATTATATATGAGTAGTTGAACTAACAGTTGAATGCTTGGAGTAAGGGAATGCTACACTAATAGGAGGGCATGGAGCTTGGGAAAAAGCTCTTGGGAGCTAGGGAGGCTTCTTAAAGCTCTAGAGTAAGTGAGGAATGGCTAGGTAGAGATGAAGGCAGATGGGGAAGTGTAGGTGGGTTTATATAATGGTGGAGGAGCTTTCCAAGCGTGGGCAATTAGTGACATCTGCAATCGTCATGAAAGATCTGCCCTAGCTGTCGCTGAAGATCCACGCAGCGTTGCTGGCACACGCTATGCACTGCCTTGTCATATGCACGCATGCTGGCTATGCATTGCAGTGTTGTGCGCTACGCTACGCGAGCGCGTGCTTCAAGGGCGCATGTCACGCGCATGCGCTGGCGCGGTGCATAGAGTTGGCCGTGCATCGTTGCCAATTGAGGGATTGGGGGGGTTTTGCAGGTTTTGAACCCGCGCCCCTCCTTTGGGAGTGGACGCCTAAACCAATGCGCCACGCCAACGCATGAGTCGAGAAGAGCTGCTGCGGGCGCTCGGTGGAGGAGGCTTCTCAGCCATTGGATTTTCATCCAACGACTAAGATCGCATGTTGGAAGGCCTTTGGAGGGACACCGAGCGACGTTGGGTGCTCCAGATGGTGCCACGTAGCACCATCTGGACTATCCACCTTTCTTTGCTTGCAGAAGATGCCATGGTGCTCGGATCGAGATGATTTCCACGTTGCTAGACTGCAATCGTCGCTTCGGATTCACTTGTACGGTCGAATTTTGCATTTGTAGTTTCGAAATGTCATGCCCTGTCTCCTGGCCACAATAATGCAGGAATTATTGTACAATTTATACACATTATACCAAATGCAGTATGTTGTGTAGTATTTATAATATGGAATGCAATGCTTGGCTTAGGAACTATCATAAGTAAGCATTTAATCATGAATACATGCGTGCTTATCACCCGTACACCCGTAAGTGTTGTTATCGCTCGAGAGGGCATTGGGCGCAAATCATTATATACCGCTATAAGCGGTCATAAACTCTTGATGTGGGACTATAACAACCCCCTTTTCCTCTTGCACATGTTGAAGTCCTTCAGGTTCTTCATATCTCATTCAATCTTCTCCAATCAAGTTAATCTTTTTTTTTTTCAAATCAAGCACAGTACTACCTCAATACAAATTCAAGGCTCAATTTCTCTCATCAGAATCAACATTTGCTTGTTCTTTCCTCTCAAATCAACTAGAGGTTTCAACTGCTCTCTTTGCTCCTCAGCAGCAGTAGTAGCTCAATGTTCCTACAAGCTTAATTCTAGAACCTAATCTTTCTCACTCTGTTCCTAATAACTTCTCATAGTGCCTAAGACATTCTAGATCTCTTGAAACATAGAGGAATGCTTCATAAGCTTGAAGAACACCTGGAATCTTTGTTTCCAGAATCAAACCAACAGAGACAAGGCTTGTAACTTAAAATTGACTCAACACTTCAGAGGTTCTAATCCTATTCTAAACACCTACAAAAGATCAAATCACATTTAATTAGCTATAGAATTAATTAGAATCTCATCCAAAGCTCATTCAAGATCAACTGCAGACTCAAGAATACAAAACACACAGATCAGTATGACAGACTCCATTTGACTTCAAAATTCCTTGGATTCGACTCTAATAAGTTCATTTCAACCTAAGGAACTTCCAGTCCAAATCTATTTTAAATCAACTCAGGAATTTATTAGAGTCATCCAATACGAAAATTGATCATTCTAACATTGAGCTCCAAGTCTATCACCTGAGATCTTAAAGCACTTTGGTCGACAAATCATTCTAGAGCTCTAACATCTTATCTAAATGTCGTTCTAAACTTAGATTGATCTATTGATGCTCACTGACCTATTCCTAAGCTCAAAAGATAAGGAAATCACTATGAGTAGCTCCGCTAGAGCTGGGGAATGCGAATGTGATTAGAGAGTAAGAATCATTGAAACTCAAATAAAATGGACAAAAATGATTCACTAAGAGTTTCTAAGATGATTTCAAATAAATAAGAGTTGAATCAATCACTAAAGCTTGAGTTTGACATAGCCGGAGCTCCGATGATGTACTGATTTGGTTGTCAAAGCTCAAATCTTAACTAAAAAGCACAATAATAGATCCAAAAGTTTCCTGAGCTTCTTATGAAACTCAAGAACACATCAATTTTCTTATTGAATGCTTAGAAGAATAGAGCGAACTCAACTTGATCTTAAAAGGAATTCTAAGTTCATTAGAGGCAAATTTTAAAGATCTCAGTCAATTGATCAACGTGTTTTGATCCAAGAAGCGTTACGAATGTGGATAGATGATCAATTAGGTGATATGACTCCTCTGACCTCCGCCATGGACAACAGAGGTTTGAAGTGGGAGATGATTTAGGCATTTGGTGGATAAAAGCTAATCGAGGCAGGGAGAAGGTGGAGAGTGATCGTGGAGAGGTGAGAAGGGTGGAGGTGTTGATTTGGTGAAAGGAAGTCCGACAAGACCGAAATTGGTTTGCTGGAGTTAGAGGAGGTGAGAAGAAGGATCTTAATCTGACCTACTTCTACCTAACTAACTATTCTAAACTAATCTAAAGAGCTACCTAAAGCTAAATCTACTCTTACCTGGACAAAAGGGTGAGGGAGTACTTCGATTTTGGCACGTCGGAGCCAAGAACGAAATAGCTGAGGTGAGAGAAGAGCTGACAACGATCGAACACAACGAGGCAAGGAGGATGAGTGCTCCTTCGCCGTTAGCAGGGAAGAGGAGAGGAAGAACGGGTAAGGTAGGTAGCCTCTCCATTGGAGAGAGCTCGAGAAAGTGGTGAGAAGGCTTGCTGGAGTTGGGAGAGAAACCTACTCAAGCAACTACGGTGAGGGAAGAGGAAGGAAGTTGCTAAAGGTGATCGGAGGGTCTAGGGGGGGTGTTATAGGTGCGGCGGAAGTTAAGGGGGATGTATCAGACCATAAGAACGTCTAGGTGTGAAGGAATGCCACATGGATTCAGGCTATTAATGGCTTATTAGAGCCATTAGATACATGAAGTTTGTTTAGGCGAAACGTGACATCCACAGAAAAGGTCAACCATCGTCTGATGTCTGATCATCGAAGGCAAACACCACCGGCGATTGACAACCATAGATGTAGAAGATGAAGAAAGAAGAATGTGTACTAAGGATTTGAATGCAAATAATGGACTTGTAAGTAATAAAAGGACTTAAATGTAATGAATCCTAGGGACTAAAATGCAAATCAATAATTTAACTAAGTAAATTAAATTATTTCTTTTTCAACTTTTAATATTAGATTGTATATATATATTAAAATAATATATTTATGGCCTGAAATTACATTTTTTTTCTTTAAGACTTAGAGGGTGAGGAGGTGGTCGGAGGTCGGAGAGTTGGGGGGTGGAGGAGGTGATCGAAGGTGAGGAGAAAGGGTGGTGAACTGGTGAGGGGAGGGGGGAAAAATTAAAAAATAAAATTTGATGATAAGAAAAAGACTAAAAAATAAATTTTGAGCATTAAAAAATAATTTTTTATTACATTTCAGTTTAAAATCATTAAATTTAACAGCTATGGCTGATAGAGTGGTAAATACGAAAATAGTGCTACTTTTTCAATGGTGTATCTGTAAAGATAGTGAATTGAATGACATTTAAGTAATTTCAAAATATTTCAGTAGCATTCACGTAGAAAACCCTTTAATTTAATGATTAATATTATTAGATATATTATTAACTTATGTTATATAATATATAAGCTTAATTATAAATAACAGAATGATTATATTTAAGTCCTTTTATTAATTAAATATAGATAAATGATTATTAATCAATAATTAAGCTATTTTAATCTATAATTAAGGTCCTTGTGTAATATTGGCTTATTTATATATTAACCTTGTTTTAATGATATTACTAGTTAATTAGTTAGGTAAACTAGCTTATTTTAATAAATTAAGAGCCATGATGAGTCCCTCATATTACCCTATAAAGCCATAAAATAGTACCAAGTGGGAAAATTGGGTGCGAGATCATCTGGCGATGAAAATCAAATGAAATCAGCTCAGATCACTCTCATCCAATTTAATTAAACACATATAAGCTCAATTTGATCAATTAAACCTAATTAAAACATAATTTCTCTAAAAATTCCCCAATCAATTACGAAAACCAAATCTGATTCAATCGATCAAATAGACTCAATTCAGATCAAAGGGAGGGCCCTTATGATCCTCTGAAATGAAGAATTTGGCACACCATATGGTCTGATAGCTAAAGAGCTTCAGGCTTCATGGCTGCTTTGATGGAGGAAATGAAGTGCAATTAAAACATCGAGGGATCAAGTGAATGTGAACATGGGATGATAGGGGAGATTGGTGAGTTGAAATGAAAGTGTGAATTCATCATCTCTGATCTGGATTGATCAGAGAGAGTGGATTGGCGATGAACTACAATTAACCTATTCTAAGATAATCTACGCTAATCTAAGGCAAGAAAATAGTATATCCTAATCTAACTAATGAATGAGACTGGAGGAAAGCTGCAACTAGTGGCTATAGCGATGAAAGGAGGTAGGGGACTTCTAGCAAGGAAAGCTCGAAGGAGGAGAGCTTTGGGATGCCTTCAGGTGTTACAAGATCCTTAGTGGCATGGATGAAGGGTAAAGGAAGGAAATTGACCACCGTCATAGGCCATGGATGAAGGGGAATAGGAACTGGAAGGGGGATGATGATCAACTCAATGTAAGGGAGCTGATAGGGGTTGCAAGCTCAAGGTGGAGGTTTATATATAGGCTTATGAGCTTGGGGTTGTAGGGTTGAGATGTGTTCTGCTGGGCGCGAGGATGTTTTGGATGAAAGGGAGCCATTAGATGAGATCTAGACTTAGGCGCGAAGAATTTGGCACCCACTCTAGTAGGTAGGATGACGATCCACCATTGGTACTAATGTAGCACAAACACGTGGTCTCTTACGCTTCAAGGCAATTGAAGCCCCATGAAAAGAACTACCCGACTCATGACCTTGAGTTAGTAGCCATTATTTTTGCCTTGAAGATTTGGCAGCACTACCTGTTTGGTGAGACCTTTGAGATCCACACTAGCCACAAGAGTTTGAAGTACTCATTTGATCAAAAGGAGCTCAACTTGTGACAACACTATTGGATGGAACTTCTCAAGGACTACGACTGTTCCATCATGCATCGCCTAGGCAAGGGGAATGCGGTGGCTGATGCTCTCAACAGGAAGCTACTAGTGGCTTGTTGGAGGCCACAATCGCTTCACGGACACCTGGGGACCATGATAGTGGTGAGGAGGTTAGATCCTGAGTTGCTAGACCACTTGGTCAGTGGACAGATGTTTGATCTTGAGTTGTAGGCGATTCGTGACCAGATTCTAGTAGGAAATCCTAAGTTATGTGTTCCTTGCGACGATGCTCTACGGAGGGAGTTACTTGCAGAAGCTTACTACAGTAGGCTTGCCATACACCTAGGCAACAATAAGATGTACCGTGGTTTAAAGAAGGAATTTTGGTGGCATGGTATGGAAAAGGATATTGTGGAATACATACAATAGTACTTGATCTGCCAGCAGCTAAAGGCAGAGCACCAAAGACTAGCAGGACTATTACAGCCCCTCCCGATATCGGAATGGAAGTGGGAGAGCATCTTGATGGATTTTGTAGTTGGACTACCCACTACGTAGAGAGGACATGATGCCATATGGGTGGTAGTTGATCGATTGAGGAAATCCATGAGATTTTTGCTAATCAAAGTGACATATGGCCCGTCGTAGTTGGCAGAGCCATATATTCGAGAGTTCGTGCGACTTCATGGCATCCCCAAGGAGATCATCTCCAACAGAGGCTTCTGCTTTACTTTGTAGTTTTAGGATGATTCCAGCAGGCCTTGGGGACTCAGCTACACTTCAGTATAGGATATCACCCACAGAGTGATGGCCAGACAGAGCGTATGATCGATACAGACCTTGGAATATCTGCTATGGGCTTCCATTCTAGAGTGGAAGGGCTTTTGGGAGGACCACTTACCACTGGTTGAGTTTACTTACAATAGCAGTTACCATGTTAGTATTGATGTGGCCCCTTTCGAGTCATTATATGGCAGGAAGTGCATGTCCCCCCTTTTTTGGGTAGAGGTTGGAGTGAAATTGGAAGTGGGCCCTAAGCTAGTCAGACAGAGCAAAGAGATAGTTGAGTAGATATAGAAGAAGCTTCTCACAACACAGAGCTGACAGAGGAGCTATGTAGACTGTAGGCGAAGGGAGATTTAGCTTGAGGTAGGAGACTTTGCCTTTCTCTGAGTATCGCCCATGAAGGGCATACAATGGTTCAGAGTCAATGGCAAACTAGCACCTAGATTTGTAGGTCCCTTTGAGATCCTCGAGCAAGTCAAGACCATTGCCTACCTACTTACCTTTCCACTACAACTAGCCAGCATACACATGTTTCACATCTCGAGTCTCTGTAAATACGTGTCAAGTCATATTCTTAGCTACGAGAATGTGGGGATCAAAGAGGACCTAACATATCAAGAGCATCCGATACAGATTCTGGACAGATCGATGAAGCGGCTATGGAATAAGAAAATTCCCCTTGTAAAGGTGCTGTGGAGAAGTCAAAGATTCGAAGAAGCAACCTCGAACCCAAAGTTGAGATGTAGGAGAAATATCCCGAGCTATTTACTGGTGAGTTCTTAGACTCCTAGTTTGTTCTCTTTAAGGTTGTTATGGACTGTCTACTTACACATCTCTCTCATACACTTGCTTAAGTTTCAAGGGCGAAATTCCCTTTAATGTTATTATATTTGTAAAGTCCCAAACCCACTCTCTGAGGTCATTTTTGGACTAAGCACATCGAGATGAACACATTGGCATTCGTCGGGTGTGAATCGGGTTCGTATACTTTGAAGATTGGAAAAATTGCATTTTTGGTCAAATTGGGTCAACCCTCAGAAATGTACCCAAAATATGTCAAAATTAATACCATTAAATTTCCTTTGTCACAAGCCTTCCAATGATGTTTATTTCATGAAAATTCGAGTTTCCTGGCGAAAGTTATGTATAAAATATGAAACTACGTAAAGTGGGTTTAATAAGTAAAATAATAATAATAATATTCGGGATTGTTTTGACCCAAGGCTGGTTCAGATACCTATAAATACAAAGGAAAAGGGTGCCATCCCCACACCACAATTGACGGATTATGAGAGAGAAGAAAGATCAAGAAAGAGAGAGAGAGGGGAAGAGAGAGTGGGAGAGAGATCACGGGAAGGAGAAAGATTGAGAGAGACAGAGTGCGACGAGGAGAGAGAACGGACAGCGTGGGAAGGAAGGTGCACAAGCGGTAGAGAAATACCGCAAGAGAAAGAGAGAGAAGAGTAGGTGTTGACGCGTGCGAGAAGAGAGAGACGGGCGTGGGTGTATGAGGAAGGATAGTGGGTGTTTGCACCTCAAAACACGCCTATAAGAACGCCTTCTTATGCTATTTTCTAGCATTAACTATGTATATTATAATCCTGTAGTTGCATTTGTAAAAACGCTTGCATGCATGCATTTAATTGAGAGGAGAAGAGAATGGAATAAATGGCTTGCATTTTTACATTTTTCTTCAAGTGTCTCTTTGCAAAAGTCCCCTCTCCATATTTTATTTTCATCTTTCTTTCTTCTTCCCACGGTTTTTCTTCTTCCCGCGGCTGAATTTCGTCCACGCCATGCGCCTTCCCGCAGCCGCATGCAGCACTCCCGCCTCTCCCTGCTGTCCTTCCCGCGCCTCTCCCTGCAGCAGCCACTCTCCAACGCCTCTCCCTGCTGCTGCCATGCCTCCCCGCCATGCTCTCCTCCTCTATAAAGCCGCAGCTCTTCCTCGCGACGAGGGGAGGGGGGAACATTGCTGCAATACGCAGCTGCGGCTGGCCGCAGCAAGAAAGAAACACCACCAGCAGGCCGCCACCTTCCTCTCCTCCCTCTCCCCTCCATACGTCGGTCCTCCTCCGAGGAGAAACCCGGCGGGCAGGAGCTCACTGTGGTGCACACCACCACAGTGAGACCATCACCGCCCAGCTCTTCAAAGAGCCGGTGGGCGTGGTGGCTCTCTGTTTTCATTTGTTTTCCGTTCTCGCACTTCTAGCCATTGCTGCCGCTTCAAGGTCTGAAGCTTGAAGCAGCAGCAGCAGCTAAGCGGAGCAGCAGCAGCAGCAGCTAAGCGGAAGCAGCAGCAGCAGCTAAGCGGAGCAGCAGCAGCAGCAGCTAAGCGGAGCAGCAGCAGCAGCAGCTAAGCGGAAGCAGCAGCAGCAGCAGCGGCAGCGGCCCCCGCAGCTTCCGCGAGCGTCTGCAAGCGCCCCAGCCACTCCGCGCGTGCCTGCAGACCTTCCCCGCTTCCGTCAGTACGCTCTGTCGCCCGCCCTCCGCACCCACAACCGGCCGCTGCACACCTCTGCAGCGGCCGGCCAAGCGTCTCCCTGCCTCCCTACCAGCCTCTGCAAGCGCCCGCGCGTGCCTGCAGACTCCCCGCCTCCTTCTCCGAGCGCGCTGTCGCGAGCCTCCGCGCTCGCAGCAGGTCGACGCAGACTCCTCATCTCCTCTGCGCGAGTACGCCCCCGTGCGCCCGCGACCTTCAGACGACGGCCTTCGACTGCAGACGACTTAAAACGTGCTCCCTCGCCTCCTGCAGTGCGGCTGCCTCCGTTCTCTCCTCTCCTGCCAGCTCTCTCCTGCTCTCTCTCTCCCATTCTCTCTCTCTCTCTCTCTCACTCTCTCTCACAACACTTTCTCACACACTACACCGACGCACACAGACATCTACACTCACACTTTCACACACACTCACACACTAATAGTAACTTATATACATACATATATATATATATATATATATATATATACATATACATATATCTATATATATATACTTATATATACATAGTATATCTATATAGTTATGTATACATACATATAATATAATATATATATACATATACATATATAATATATATATATATATATATACACATACTCATATACATATATATATATATACATATCTATATACTTATACATATACACATATATATATATACATATATATCTAGATACATATATACCTATATACATATATATATATATATATATCTATATAGTATTATATATATATACTTATATACATATATACATAGCTATATACATATATACATATATATATATATATATATATATATATATACACCTATATATATATATATATCTATCTATATATATCTATACATATATACTTATACATTTATATACATACATATGTACATATATTTTCACGTTATTTACTATACGCTGTATCGCGGGAATATTTGCACCAGTTGCTGATATTCTGCGATACAGCGTGTACAAAAAGCGTGGTCCCATACATCATCCATCCTCCATCCACACTCCACGCGGCACCTAGTCGTGTTGGTTGCGTCTCTCTAGACGTCGGCTGACTCGACATAGTGCTACACTCCATAGTCACCTCCACCCCCACCCCTTTATATATATACTACATATAAATATATATCTATAGCTACTATATTTACTTTCTATCTGATAGCTTCCTTAGTAAAAAGATAAAAAAAAAAGGTATAAAAGTGAAAAGATAATCTTTGATTTGCAGGTACCCCATCTTGCAAGTAGCAAGACGTGTTTTGAAACTCTGTTTTGGCTAAAAGCCAAGGACACAATTTTGAGGGTGTGCCTCAAGAACAAGGATTACCAGAAAAAAAAAACCTAAATAAGAAAAATACCAAAAACAGAATAAACGAACGGAAGAGACGCGTTTTAAGGAAAACGTAGAAACTCGACTTGAACCCCACTTCCCTGAGTTCGACCCTGGGCTTAAAAGTGACAAGATAAAATAGTTAGGCCAGGTTAAAAATTTTGTAAAGAGATGGTTAGGTCTGAATTAGGTTAACCACTATACACATTTCAACGATAAAAATATCATATTAATAACCTATCCAGGCCGACCATCAGTGGGGGCACTGACGCAGCATTGACATCAGTTGACACGAAGTCCGAGGCATGTGAGGAATCCCGATTTCACATATGTTCGCATTTGATTCGTTATGGGGTTAAATGACATTCATTTTTCGTGTTCTAGGGCTCATTGGAATTCTCTCCTCATAAACTACACGATAGTAATTTCTAAACTCAGTTTCAGAAATTATTTAATTCATGAAAATTTTAGTATGACCCCTACAAAAGTTTTAATATATTCCCATGTGTGTCTTGACATTAATTTGGTTCTCGGAGCACGTGCGGGATATGTGGGTCTCTAGAGTGGTGACAAGGGATCGCGAGTGAGTGCTTCGAAAGTCACTGTGACCCTTCGATGACATTAGGTAGAGTATCCTTCCATTATTATGATAAAAGTATCATTATGCCCTATCTTTGCCATGATGTGATATGTACTCTTTTCTCTCGTTGAGTTTCAAAGTCCATAAATATTATGACGTCTAATTTCATCTTTTGGGTACTATAATTATCAAATGAGATGTTGAAATAAAATAATGGAATATATATTGAAGAGAATTGATTATCTGATAATTCATGCCCTGCATATAGATTGAGATTAATTAAGAATGATATGAAAGAAATAAATGTGTCACTTTCCTGATTGAATTAACGGGATAAAATATAATGCATCCTATTATTAGATTAAAGGAATAACATGTCATCTTGTCCTATTGTATTAGAGGCTAATTTGTAAAAATGAATAGATCATTAATAGCTCATGACTATTATTCCTATGATAAATGAAAATTTGATAGGATGAAATGGATAATTGAATGTGGATCACTGGATGGTTCAAATAACTCGATCTGGCTTGCTTGGTCAGGAAGTGGGCTAGCCTTCCTACGAATCTTTGCTAGGCCTATTGGCCAATCAGGTAGTGAGGTAGGGGTTGATGGGAACACCATCATAGGCCCTAAATGTCCACTTTTAGTCAGGTTTGAAAGATAAATGCTCCTACATAACCATCTGAGGGTTATAACTCCACTTCAGGCTATTTTGAGAAGAGAATAGGAAACGAGGGTTAATTCAGTAATTTTAACAGCATATCATGGACACAATAATCAAGGGATTTGCTAGGGGAGAAATAAAGGTCAAATGAGCATTAAAGTCTAATAAGTGGGTCCATGTAGACAGAAATGGGATTTCGTGTATTTCGAGAATTAATACAGCACCAAAAACCCTAATTTCAGACCTGCTTAAATTAAAGAGGTTCTGGTTAGGACAAAATCCATCTAAACCTTATAAAATTCATATAAAAATATTCCCTGAGGTTTGGTACCCTTGATTTGACCTTTGGAACCTAGTTTGACTTTAAATAGAGTCATAGACACAGTTCTGCCCTAATTTGGATTCTTGCATAAATTGCCCAATCAAACTTGGTTAAAACTCAAATCCAACTTCTCTACTAGATTCATTGGGTCAAAATTAAGCTTTACCAAAATTTAGACCCAATCAGAGTCCATCTTGACGTAGTTTGCATTTTAGTCCATTTAAATTCTATTTCTCACACTTAAGCCCCTAGCTTTCAAAATCTTTGCATTTAGCCCCTTAACTTCTCATTATTTTCTTCAAAAAGATCCCTACCGCCATTGACAGTGTGGACCCATCAGCACCGACCTTCAATCTGGGATTTTTCCTTGATTTCTCGATCAATTCCTTCTAAAATTTAGGGGTGGGAGGGGCTCAAGGTGGAAGGGAGAGGCTCTGGCTACTATGGCGATGACGAGGGTTGGTTGACCTGGTAGTCAAGGGCATGGCAGAGGAGAGATCAGAGAGGGGTTGCCTAAAGAGGAAGGAGTCATGCGGACAGAGGGAGGGTAGTAAAGGAGTAGCGAAGGGTTAATAGGGAGATTGCATGTTTTCGCTACTGAAGGCGAGGACACATGGCGGTGGTCTGTCGATCTCCTCTAGTCTGCTTGACATACAGAGGCCATGGTCATAAGCGAGATGTTTGCACAGGGAATAAAGGGAGATTTGGAGAGGGGGCTGCTTTTCGTCCTAGGTCGGTAAATAGAGAAGGCCCGCCTCCGCTGCTTGATGCATATATGGGTCATTCCATTGATGTGGAGGTCCCAATCTCTGAAGGTATTAGGGTTTCTAAACTAGTGCTTAGAGATGCTTGATGAGAGACTCATCATGGCTCTTAAATACCCCTAATTAACTAGTTTCCCTAGTTAATTAGCTAAGAATATGTTTATTTAGGTTTTAATTATAATATAAGGGACAATACATTAAAGGACCATAAAATAAGTTAATAATATTAAATTAAATATCAATCAATGTTATTAATAATTTAAATAATAATTTGGACTCAAATTATAAATATTTAGCTACCTAATTAATATTTAAGTTAACATTATAAATATTTAACCCTATGTAATAACTTAAGTAATTTAATGAATTAAAAAAATTAATCTAAAAAGGTCAAAAATGTAAATTCAAGGTATATATATAATATTTATTTAATTTATAATCATATATAAAAAGTTAAAAAAGAATTAAATTAAAATAGGCCTTAAAAACCTTAGTTTACGTTTTAGTCCTTCGATTTCTATTTCCATTGAGTCCTTTTATTTAGTTTAGGTCCTTAAGTTTTCTTGCATATAGGTCCCTATGAACACAATGCTTTCTTCTTCCTCTTCTTCTTCCTCTCACTAGATAGCTCTTGTCAGCCAGTCACTACACCATCTGATCCACCTTCATCCCCCGACAGAACACCGCCGCCTTGGTTGTTTTTCTTCTGCTCACCTTCCCTTCTTCATCTGACGGACTGGATTGACTTTTAATCCTATTTAGGTTTAGCAGTTAAGCTCACCAACGTCAGAGACGATGCCGGTGGTTTAGCTAAACCTAGACACTTTTCTATCCAAGTACCCCCCCTTACCCTCCACCATCACCTATAAATAGCTCGTCATACCTCCGATTTAGGTGGTTAGCTCCCTACCTTCTCATCCTAACTGAGCTTTCCAATAGGCTATTCCCTCCTACTCCGGTGATCGTCCTCCATTTCCATCATCTTCCTCCGATCATTTCTACCCTCTGCCGATCTCCGCCGTCCTCTACTCATCTCTGGACAAAGCAACGACTCCAGACTTCATTTCCACTCTGCCAACTCACTCGCCGGACTTCTCCCCCTTCCCTCTAATTTCCCCCTCTGTTACGACCTTCGATGGAGCTTCTCTACCTCCCTTTGTCCAGGTAACAGTAGGATTAGGAACTTAGGTAAGTTTAGAGTAGTTAGCTTATTTGATTAGGTAGTTTAGTTAGATTTAATGTTAGATTTTCTGTTGTCTTCTTCAGCTCCGACGAGCTCCTTGAGCTCGTCTGGAGCATTCTTTTGTCTTTTTGATCCACCAAACACATTCTACACCTTTCTGTGAACACTTCTACCTCATTTATTTTACACTTTATCAGCTCTATCGCCTAGACCACCTCCACCAGCACTGACGACTGCCACTATCCATAGTGGAGGTCCCTGAGCTTAGACTGCACCCACTGGGCCCTTCCATCACCTTGACATCGTCTAAGGGCCCATTTGATGTATTAATTTTATAAATAACCGCCTATATCATAAACTCCTAATTTGCATCCCCTTATCTTTGAGCTTGCTGTCAATGGCGGCTCAGAGATGAGTTATTCTCTTAATTAATTAGTTCATTAGTATTGCCTCACTCCATAGTCTATTTCCCCTCACTCAATTGAGTAAAAGGAGGCATTCTGAGCTCTGTCGAACTTAGAATGCTAGATCTTTGAATTCCACGATAAATCCTTTATTTTTAACTTTAAAAGAGTTAATTAAAGAGTTCTTAAGGTCTGTCTAGGTCTTAGGAATCTCTACAGGTTAGTAATTGCTTGTTTCATTGAAGTTTTCTCCTCTGTACATCAGAATTTGACTCACCGGAGCTCCGGTGAGCTCCGACGAACTAAACTAGAGCCTCAGCCTCTGAAACTCTTTAAGAAGCTCCAGATTGCTTCTTTTTGACTTAAGGATTAGATTCCGGTGGAGTTGGAGATGTAATTCCGTTAGAATTTCAAGCTTGTAATTAGGTTTAGGAGCATCTATGGAACTTAAGGAAATCACTTCAAGCCTTGTCATGATATAAGATTCTCCAGATTCTTCTCTTGAACATATCTTTCTTCAAGCTCAGACAATGGATCTAGGAAGACCTCTGGAGTTATTAAAATTTGCTTTTGAAATGAGGAACACCTTCCTCAGGATGAATTAGAGCAATGTAAGGTCTCAATTTGATCTGGAAGTCTCTAATTCTGAAAGTCCAACTCTGAGCTTAGTCAATCAAATTTGAGTTGTAATTGAGGATTTATTCATCAAAACATGAAATTGATAGGTTAATTTGGTTTTTGGAAGTATTTAAATATCAGTCGAGATGATTTTAATGAGTTTAATCGATTAATCTTGGAGTTCCCTTCTTCTGTTTAGTTTGGGTTCGAAATGAACTCAATACTGTTTTAGTGTGGCTCTGTTGAATTTGAAGGCCTAATCCACCCAGATCAGTCACTCTCAACTTTCTAAAGATGTTCAAATCTCTTATGGAGGTTAATCTCTTCTTGTTGAGCATTTTTTAACTCAAACCTGAGCTCTGTGTACTGGAAACGAAATCCACGAGTTTTTCTTTCCTCCAAAAGCTATTCAGAACCTCCTTTCTCTACTCAAGTGGCGTGGAATGATTCACTTAAGCCATTTAGACCTTTAGTTGAGATCTACAGGCCTTCCTTAGGTTGCTCAACCTGAGTTCTCTTCTCTGCAGGCCATTTTGGTTGTGCGAAATAGCCACTTTAGACGTTTAAATCGAAGGATCAAACGAGATCGGAGTATCAAATTGATGCATGGATCAGATAGAGCATCTAATCAGCCCTCCATCGAGCCTTTGCTCGATCAATTTGGCCCAGCCAATCGGTTGGAATGTTCACGTGAAGATTGGTCTGGAATGCCCAAACTTAGTCCTACATCGGGAAACTAAGAATGCGCGACCTAGTATAAGTTGTATTTGCGCTGATGCCTCTTTGGTCGTTAGCATAGGACACAAATAAGAGAACTGTGTGCGGGTGCGTGCGTGTGCACATGCCTATGCGAGTGTGTGTGTGTGCCTGTGGGGGCATGTTCATGGGCCCGAATAGGTGTGGGCCTGGGAGGCTGGATACTCTGTGCATGATTGGGCCTAAAACGATGAAAATATACCTAATAACAAATTAGGTCCGAGCTTAGTAGGGTCTGGTCCCACCCTATGGGGTGCCGTGTATCCCCGAATGCCTGGGCTGCCCATTAACAAATTTTTGTTAAGTGGGTTTGGTATAAGTTCGTGCATAGTGAGAAAAAGAGCTGAAGTATTAATATTAACTAAGTAAAGTATTAAGGTGTAAAAGAAAAAGAAGAGACAAAAAGAAACAAAGTTAAAGAGATGAATCTAAGGGGTTAAGAATGCTGAAGCGAAGATACTGGAGCTTAAGAGAGAATTTAAGAGAATAGAGGAAAGGGTTAAATTGTGAAAAGAAGGAATAAAGATTTAATTGATTTTTCTTTTGAGTCATCTAATTCTCTGAGTAGACATTTGATGAAGAAGGCTGAGAGGAATGTTTTTGTTCAAAGGCTTTTGCTATTCATATAAACATTATCTTTCTTTGCCTTTGTAATTTTGTCACAAATTGTAATAAACTTTTTTAGATTTTATTGCAAATCATTCATGTACACTTTTCTTTTATAAATGGAATAATTGCATGCTTTAATTATTCATTCTTTTGTGTAATTATTCATGAGCTTAACATATGTTGTAATTATATATTGTAATTATTGTAGTAATTAATTAACCATTAATTTAACTAATAAGATTGGCGAATTAAATTTACAAATATGCCTCCCAGTAAACGACTTAGGCTCAAACAGTTTAAAAAGAACTTAAAAATCTAAAATGTTAGGTTAACTTTACCCTATGCTACATTCATGACTTTGATTTGAGTTAACCTAAGTTACATTCTTATACAATTAATTAAGCCTAAATAACTTAATTAACTATGTTGAGAATTAAACGATCATTTTAATGGCGCCGTTGCCGGGAAGGTAACTATAATTTATAATTGCCATTATGTGTAAATAATTCTTTTTACTAATTAGTTTTATTTTGTTTCTATCTTCTTTTCAAGGATATCTTTGTAGGTATTCTTAGGAAAGGAGGTGAGTTTTTCTATTTCTATTTTCATATTCTCATTATACATACCATTGTGAGTATTTCTTTCTTAGTCTTTAGTGTAGTTTATATTGTTACATTTACTTAGAGAAATTAAAAAAATACAAAAGTACTCATTCTATCTGACTAGTGTATTAGGCATTCACTCCTAGGAGTGCACTTTCCTACTAGTATTTCCGCAATCTAACTCGAGATTTTCTACTGTTTTTCTCACATCAGTCGGGAAAACACGCATAAAATCCGCGTAGATCCCTGCCTTGGAGAATTAACAAGACCACATATTTGTTTGAAATGATATAAAAAGCGATCACATGTACTTCTGTCTACCATTTTTGTGAAAAGATTAACTAAAAAGAGGATTTTAAAACTCATGACATATATCTGTTTGCAGGTTGCATGCAGGTTTTTATCATGCACGTCTATTGCATGCTATCGCATACATAATGAGATCACTAGAGTTACACAAGTCTATATTTTCTCTCTCCTCTTTGCACCTCTTAAGGCTTTGGTTGAAGATCAACAAGTCTGTCTCACAACTAGAGCCCCGGGGAGCCTGTAGTGAGCGGCCTCGATCCTAGACCTTAGACCTTTGAGCCTTAAGGATATGCACCTATGTAGACATAATCTAGGATGCATATTTTGGATTGATACTGTATTTGTTTGCGTCAAATCTATTTTCTACATATTCTAGGATTCGTCTTTTCCTTTGAAAAGAAGAAAAACCCGCTTTTGCGCTGTTTTCATGTCTTGTTTGCCGCTGTTTTTTCTGCAGTGGTGTGAGTGTGCCTTTGCACATTCTTTTGGTTTATGCACGTGAGGTGATCCCTGAAACTGCTTCTCGTATCTCCTTTGACAGGTATTCTTAGACTGGTTGTACTAAAGCAACCAATAATATTCCCGTCTAATACATCTGGTTTTTCTGCATTTGATCCTATGGACCAAACGCAGAATCAGAATCCTGAGATCCCTTCTTTTGGTCAGGGGGAGATGCTGCCTTTTGATATTCATGAGGCACTCCTGAACCGAAATTTACAAATGCTCGAGCAGAACTGTCAAATCAATCTGTTGACGACTGCTTTTCAGAATTTGCAGAACCTACAAACCCATCCTCCTCCTCAACCTGAGACAGGTTTTGATCCCCTTGATTTCCCGAATCCACCTCGTCTTAGGCCTCTACTCTGAGATTACTATAATCCATCCAATGCATAAGTAGAGCCTAATGTTAGGATTCCCGTTAGGGAAAATGACCCAGAATTAAAGCCAAACATTATAGGTCTTATCCCACACTTTCATGGTTTTGCATTCAAGGATCCAATTCAACACATAGAAGATCTAAAAAATTTATCATAGACTCTTGGTCAAAATCAGAACGGGGAAATCCTACTTATGAAGATGTTCTCCTTTAGCCTTAAGGATAAGGCTTCCTACTAGTATAGAACAATCGCACGACCTATATCTACTTGGAACAAACTCGAATATGCATTTTTGAAGAAATTCTTCCCTATAGGTCGCACCAACGCATTAAGATAAGCCATCACTACTTTTACTCAGAATCAAGGAGAATCAATTCATGAAGCATGGGAATGCTTTCATGAATTACAAAGGAAATGCCCACATCACGACATCCCTCGCTGGCAACACATGCATATCTTTTTTTATGGATTACAAAAGGGCAACTATCTGTCTGGGATTCTGCTTTAAGTCATATTGGACTTTAATGGTCAAATTAAGGATGCCAAACCCTAGAGAATATTTTTCTATAATTTTTAGAGGGTTTAGGTGAATTTTATCCTGATCAAAACCTCAGTAAATTAAGTGGGTCTGTTTTTAGGGTTTTAGATGTCATTTAATTCTCGGAACGCATGAAAACCCGTTTCTATCTGCAAGAACCCTTTTGTTAGCTTTAATGCATATTTGACCTTTAATAAACCCCTGAGAAAACTCATGGTTGTTCTGCATTCATGATATGTTGGTAAAATTACTGTTTTAACCCTGGTTTCATGTTAAACTCTCAGGATGGATGTGCAATGAATTACGGTCCTTTGGCATTTATGTAGGAGCATTTATCAATGGATTATAACTAATTAAAGATAGATATGGCTGATGATGACGTTATCATCATACCCCCATGCTTAACTTTTGCTAGTCCCTTAGCAAAATATCACATAATTAACTCAAATTCTAGACCATGCCTATAATGCTCAGAGTCCTGATTCTTTCTTCTTAGAAATTAGGTCAGAATGCTAATAGTAGGCCTAGAGGTACTCTAGTACCAATCAAGATCCAGACCTAACCAGCTTTAGCCTCAGTCTGCCGTGAAGGTTTCTAAGGCCCACAAAAACTATCCTATGGTTCATTGGATCCAGTGGTTAAAGCCCCCGTGCTTGTAACATGGTTAGTCCAAGTTCAGTTTGCAGTGCATTTTTATAAGAGAGAGGGATAGAAGAATTTTTTTTATTTTTGGAGAGTTTTCTCTCTCTTTTTCTTGATTATTTCAGGCTTTAGATTGGCTTTAAAACACGGTCTATATCAGATTCCTTGCTCTCACCATCAATCCTTGCAAGGTCCTTGACAATCGATGTTTCAAGATAGCACTGCCCATGGCAACCCCCAGAACCCTAGCTTTCGACACTTCAAGATAGTGCCGCCCATGATGTTCTATAGCTAAGTTTAGACCCTGGCGATTGAGATTTAGGGATAATCCCGCCCATGGAATCTGAACTAGCACAAGGTGCTTACATTCCCCTAGTAGGATATTTAGATATCCTAGGAGACAAGCACCGAGGAGATGGTATGTTATTGAGCATCTTCGAGGGGAATTTCCTACCTCTCCACGCTGGGAACTCATCCAAATCAACTTGTGTTTATAAGCCACTCTTAATCTAGGTGGCATTTTCAGAACAAAACTAATGCATTTGCATGATTTTGATATTAAGCGTACTGAACCAGACAGTGTGTGGATTATGGTGCTTAGGTTATCGACTCCCGCATACCAGAGGTCAGTTAACGAGGTTGAATACACCCTAAGCCTTAGACCTAATACATAAGTGATGGAAACACCATCATGAACCCTAACTAGCTCATTTTGACCCAAAGAAGAGAATAAAAGCTCCTACATAACCAGGTGGAGGTCCTAATTCATTAAATAATCTTTCTGAGAGAAAAGCAAGAAACAAGGGGTAAAACTGCAATTTTACCATTGCAGTACAACAACGGGTTTTCTCAAGACTAAATAAAGGTTAAAAGGTCTAAACAAGATAAAAAGTGGGTTGGATTTGACAGAAAAGGATTTGTGTGTACCTTGTGAATTAAATGATTTCATGAAATCCTAAAATAGACCCACTTGATTAACCAAGGTTTTGGTCAAGATAAAATTTACCTAAATCCTCTAAAAGTCATAGAAAAATATTATCTATGGTTTAGAACTTTCAATTTGGCCATTGGAACTCATTTTGACCTAGAATGGGGTCTTAGACGGATATTTGCCCTAAATTAGGTTTTTACATAAATTACCCAATCAAATGTGGTCAAACCCAAAATCCAACTTCACCTTTGGATTTCTTAGGTCTAAATTAGGTTTGTACCAAAATTTGGACCTAAGGAGAACACATCTTGACCCACTTTGCAAATAGGTCTAGCTTGATTACATTTGTACCCCTATCTTTCAAAAAACTTTGCAAAAGCCCCCTAACTTCTTCATTGTTCTCGCAGTTAGGTCCCTTTGCCATTATAGTGGAGGAATCCTACTCCGACGAGCTTTAGAAGGTGATTTCTCCTCGATTTCTCAGAGAATCCCCTTCAAAATTGGAAGGGAGATTCTCTGAGAAAATCCCTCCAATGTGAACCTTGTTTGATGCCTTAATTGTTACCCAATCTCTCATGCGAACGCATGAGAGATTTGGGTCTCTTTTGAAGTTGCCATCGCCGGTGAGCATACCTTTCTTGGAAGCTTGGCTTCCAAGCACAAATCCCCCTCCAGAGGTCTATTTAAGAAGCCCTAGATCCAATCGACTCCTTCAAGCTTGAAATCGACTGGAAATCCCCTTAAATTCTTCTCTCCTCCGACCGATTCACTCATCAAGCTCCGACGACCTTCCCTGCTCTCCTTCGTCACCTGACCACAATACTGGTGGCAAGTTCTTCCTTATGTTCATCCGCGTCGCGCAGCACTCGCCGACGCCCCTGTCTCCCCTTCATCCTCACTGGCTGTCCCTCTCTGAGAACCTTCATCTCCGACGTTAGCAATATGTGCCTAATGCCATCCTTGCCTTCCCTTTGTCCACTATCACCCTAGATAAGTCCCTTTCACCCTCTACTTCCTTTCCCTCTCTTTATTTCCCTAAATCAACTACAGCCGCACTCCACCATCATCATCTCCTTCACCTCCGGCCACCACCTCCGGAGAGATCGCTCCACCACCACAGACCACCCCCCTCCTTGCCGACAAGTCCATAAGCATCGCCTCGACTCCCTGATCACAACCCCTCACTCCATTCACTCCATTGACCACCCAAAAGCACCCCCGAACACACCCACACATATGCACACAGTATGCCCTAGGCATGCTCACACAGGCGTCCCCATGCCACACCAACCACCGCAGCACACTTGCCGTGCCTCGACGAAGCTTCCTGAACATTTTGACGTGGCCGCGAGGTTGTCGTGGTGATTTCAGGTGGCAGACGTCCTCCGCCATTGGCGCAGAACTTGAAGCAAGCTTGAAGCGAGCTCCAGGCTTCAATATCTAGAATAAATGAACAGTGGCTTGAACCACTTAAGCCAATTTCCACGCCAGCCAATGTTTCTACAGTACTGTTCTCAAAGCAACTCAAATGTCGCCTTCCTTGCATCAGATGACTTAAACGTCGCCTTCACAACACAACACAAGGCTTTCAAAGCCTTTCTCTTCTTTTTCTTCTTCTTCTTCTCTTCTTTCCTTCAGCCTCTTCCTCTTCTCTTCTCAGCGACTAAGTGTCGCATAGGGTCAGGCCTTAAAGAGCGAAAACCCCCCTCCTCCGTGCTCTCTCTCTCTTTCTCTCTTCTTTTTCAAATAGCCAGGTAATCGGATCACGCGCACCCAGGTCCAGCGTTACCGGCGTGGGTAGTAGCTGAGGAGTGCTTAGGATAGGTAATCGGGTTGAGTGAGCGAGTATAGTGGGGACCTCACCCCCGTGGTCTCGTAGCGAACAACCATATGCAGGAATTCAATTTATGCATGCTAAGACCGTCATCCATACACGATGTGGCATTAAACGTAGTGCCTTTTCTTCGTGAAGCTGTAGAAGTGTAGCACTTGATTGCGAGCTGCTTGGATCTGTTCTGTGCTCAATTGAAAATGCAGCTCTGCTCTTGGGATGTGTTTGCGTCGATTACGAGTGGAATTAGCAGTGGTGATGGTTGGAGGGAGTGTGATGGAGTTGGAGATGACGAAGGTGACAGTGGAGGGCGGAGAAGACCAACAAACACACATACTGCCTCTTGGCCCAATTAAAATAATTTAGGAGCATCACCATTGGGTGAGGAGAGTGATGGAGGTGATGGTGAAGTGTTTCATGGTGTTCAGCGCCCGGATGACATCAGAGATGATGGACTGAACAGGAGGTGTTCGATGGAGGTTTAGGATGGGTGGAACGCAAAATACGTAGAGGGGTTTTGGTGGGCGTGAGCTGGCGAATTGAATGGGAGTTGTGACGAGGCGAACGGTGGCGTGCTCTTGGCCTCGCCGGAGCTCGGCTGGAGCGAAGGAAGACGGCGGGGGAGGTGTGTGGTTCATGATCGGAATTAGAGTCTAAGGAGGAAAATTTGAAGTAGAGAGGAAGACAGAGCTAAATGACCTAATTTAGTAGATGGAGGTAGGGTGGTGTCGGCTGTGGTTGGTTGGTGCCGAGGATGAAGCTTGCTCCGGTGAGGTGAACGACGGTGAGGAAAGGGAGAGGGAGGAAAGGGATAGGATGCTCTCGCTGTGGCTGGCGAGGCGAGGACGAATGTGAGGAAGAGGTTGGATGGGCTAATTTGGTTGTCGACCGTCTATAGCTAGATGGGGAAGGAGGCCGCAGGAGCTAAGGTGGAGCTTGGCCAGAGATGGAGGAAGAAGGGGTATTTGGCCTTAAAACCTTGCTAAAGAGAAGCAGTGTGCAATGTAGGTCTATTTATAGGCCATGGGGAGGGGTTTCAAGCTTGGAAACCAAGCTTGTAACCCCACGTTTTTCACACAAGTAGGACATGTGAACCTTCAAAAGGTTCGCATGAGGATTTGCAGCTGAGTTAGGATTCATGGGAGGTCTCATTTGGAAGGGAATTCCTCAAGGAATCTCCCTTTCAATTTTGGGAGTATTTGATTGAGAATCGAGTGAGAAATCCTCGCTCGAAACTCGACGGTGAAGGTCTGACCTTCCAAAAATGACGTGAGGACATTTTTGCAAAGAATGATGATAAAGTTAGGGACCTAATTGTAATTAATTCAAAAGTTAGGGGCATCTGTCTAAGAAAAAGAGTCAAACATGACTGAAATGCAAACTAAATCAAGATGATCTCTGATTGATCCCAAATTTTGGTACAAATCTAATTTTGATCCAAGGAATCTGATGTTGAAGTCGGATTTAGGTTTTGGCCAAGTTTGACTGGGTAAATTACGTAGAAACCTAAATTAGGGCAATTGTCTGTCAGAGACTATTTTAGGTCAAAATGGGCTCCAATGATCAAATCAAGGATGCCAAACCCTAGAGAATATTTTTATATGATTTTTAGAGGGTTTAGGTGAATTTTATCTTGACCAAAACCTCAGTGAATTAAATGGGTCTATTTTTAGGATTTCAGATGTCATTTAATTCTCGTAACGCGTGAAAATCCGTTTCTGTTTGCACGGACCCTCTTGTTAGACTTTAATGCATATTTGACCTTTAATAAACCCCTGAGAAAACCTGTGGTTGTTCTGCATCATTGATATGATGGTAAAATTACAATTTTAACCCTGGTTTTCTGTTTATCTCTCAGAATTGATATGTAGTGAATTTCGGTCTTTTGGCAGTTATGTAAGAGCATTTATTAATGGATTGCGACTAATTAGAGCTAGATATGGTTGATGATGATGTTATCATTAGAAGCCTGCCTGAAGCCTTTAAAATAACCTCCATCGCATTGCCTAGCTCCTTAACGAGTTTTTAGCCCAGAAATCCTTCATCCTTTTTGATGAGACCACAATTATGGGCTAACTAAATACTTAAAGCCTAATTACTAGATTAATATTTACATGTACATAGCATATTCTAACATATAAATAGCTTAGCTTCTAAAATTGCTTGCATGCATATTTCATGCGTATGTAAATATAGGATAGTATGCATTAGAATATATGTAGATTAGATTATAATTTAGCTGACATTGGCATGCATACATTAGTTACATTCTGTTGGGTTTTTATATAAATAACTCATTTTTTTTTAATTTTATACCTGCAGAGCACATGCGTCGATGCACACACTGTCGCCAACAAAACGACTCCGTTGTCGCACCGAGCTTCTCGCAATTGCCTTGAGATCGTTGTCAAGCTGTTGCCAAAACTTTGGGTGGAAGAAACCAATGATGAGTGTGTTTAAAAGATGAAGTACAACGGTGGCAGGAGGATCATCTTCTTCTTCCTCGCTCCTACCGTGGACCTCTTGCCTGCACCGTGGAAATAGAGCGAGCACCGTGCACCCATGAGATCTCCACCTCCATCGATCACGCGGTGACAGTGCATGGCCCGACGACGATGAGCCCTCACCCATCTTCTCCTCTTTTGTTTCCTTCTTCTTCCTCTTGTTCTTCTCCATGACCGACCACTACCAGCACTGTTGTCAACGTTTTGTGCGGGTTTAAAGTATATCACGTTGTAGTACAACCGACAAAACGTTTAAACATATATAAAGAATTTTATTACTCGAAAATCGGAGTATCCGAGGTCAATCACAGGGAGCAAATGGAATTTACTACTAGTCAAAATGTAATTGAACACTCTAATTTACTCAAAATATCAATTCAACTATGAATGTATGCGATTAAAAGTAGTTAGGACAAAAAGAAATGAAATTGGACGTCTGATCTTGTGATCAGACGTCTTAAAAGTAGGTTCCCTTTTCTTCTTGATTATTCTTCTTCCTCAGCAATCTCTCTGTTTCTTCTTTTTCTGCTGCTGTGTTTGCTTTCTTTTCTTCTCTTTCTTCTTCTTCTCTGCCTTGTTTCTTCTCTGTCTTGCTCCTTCTTCTTCTCCTGTGAAGGATTCTTTCTTTCTTCTTCTTCTTCTCTGTTCTTCCTGCCTTTCCTTTCTTCCTTCTTTCTTTTCCTTGTCACGACCGAGTCCTTCTTCCTCAACATTCAGCCTGTGCCTACACAGAACAAAAGCTATCCGTTCTCCCTCTACCCACGCGTCTCTCTCTCTCAAGCAATTCACTCATGGATGCTCTCCCAGAGCCATAGCCATAATCGGGTCGGATCGTACCCGGGACCAGGCGCACCTACAGGTGGTGTGATGTGCGAGGAGTGCGTTGGTTTAGGTCGGGTCGGATCCGCCAGATCCGCGTGGTCAAGCCGTGGACGAGGCGGGTGTGGGGTCAGTGAGGGACCTCACCCCTGTGCTTACGAAGGCACTAAGACGAAAACACAAAAACAACTTATATGGTACCTGAGTGTTGCAATCCCACGATGTGGGACTATCTGGTCTCGCTTTCACGCGCGCCCGCAGAGTTTTGTCGCTCGATTGCCCAAGCTGTTGACTCTGCTGGCGCTCCTTGCTGGACTCACTCACCTCGTGACACTCGTGCGAGTATGCAGCACCTGTAGCCTGGGAGACCGGGTGCCTGGAGCTTTGTTGGAGCTTCATCAGAGGTCATCCATGGCGGCAGGAGCTCAAACACTGTCATGCACAAAACGAACCTCTCGGCCCAATCAGATCAGCTAGAGACCTTCGCCGTGGCACGGCGAAGGCGGTGGACGATGCTGCAGGCCGCAGGTCGACCTAGGCATGCGTGCCTAGGTCAACCTGTGGCCGGAGATGGTGGGTTGGTCGGGGGGTGATTATGGAGGTCTAGAGTGGTAGTTGTGGGGTGGAGCGAGTTCCTGGTGGTGAGGCGGAGCTCTCGAGGTGGTTGGCGAGCCATGTGGGGGGCTGGAATGGTGGAAGCGGCTCGCCGGAGGTCGGTCGGTGATGTGGAAGATGAGGGTGGTCAGCGTCGGTCGAGGGGTAATCAGATGAGATAACAGGGGGAAAAGAGAGAGGAGAGGATGGAGAGGAGTTCTAACCTAATTGTAAGGACGAAAGGGGACGGAAGGCAGACAGCAGTACCTGCTATCGTCGGAGAAGATGATGCCCAGTGGGGGAGAACGGCGGCGACGACGGGGCTGAGGCGGCGTGCGCGGGTACTGCGCGACGCGGAGGGAAGTCAGGAAGCTAACTCTGCCACTGGTTTTGTGGCAGAGCGAAGAGGGAGGGGAGGGGGGCTCGCTGGAGCTTGCTGGGACTTTTGGCCGGGCAGGAGGAGATGAATTGGGGGTGGACACTCGGCCAAATCAAGCTCGCCCTCTGCGGCAGGGTCTGGGGTGTCTTTTATAGGTGCTGGCCGCACCTACCAGTGCATGGAGACCGCGCAATCAACGCTGCCGGCTCGTCGGAGATGGAAGGAAGGTGGATACCCAAATCTCTCGTGCGTTCGCACGAGAGATTGGGTTCACACCAGCGATTGTAATTGGCTTTATAAGGAAGGGAATTCCTCAGAGAATCCCCCTTCCATTTTTGGGAGAGAATCTCCGAGGAATTAGGGAGCAATCTCTCTCGAAACTTCGCCGGAGCTCGGTTCTGCCCTAGCAATGGCGGCAGGACCAGTTTGCAAAGGAGGCGAAGAACCTAGGGGGCTCTCTGCAAAGGTATTCAAAAGATAGGGACCAATTTGTGATTTGGGTGTACTAAATTGCAAAGTAGGTTAAGATGACCTCCCCTTAGGTCCAAATTTTGGTACAAACCTAATTTGGACCTAAGGAATCCAATGGTGAAGTTGGATTTTAGGTTTGACCTCGTTTGACTGGACATTTTGTGTAAAAACCCAAATTAGGTTAATTGAGGAGCTAGGACCCTGATCTAGGTCAGACTAGGTTCTAAAGGCCAAATTAAGTGTTCTAAACCCTAGAGGATGTTTTTACATGATTTTTAGAGGGTTTACTTGCTTTTTGTTCTGACCGGAACCTTGTTAATTAAAGCGGGTCTATTTTAGGGTTACTAGGTGTCATTTAATTCCTAGCTTGCACATGAACCCATTTCTGATTGACTCAACCCTTTTTTTATCTCATTTATACCATTTGACCTATGTTTTGCTTCTGAGAAATCCCGTTTATGTACTGCAATGGTAAAATTGCAGTTTTAACCTTTATTTCATGTTTTCTTCTCAGAGCACTTGTTCCTTCAGTTAGGCCTTCTTCTAGGTTATGTAGGAGCTTTTATCTTCTTTATTGGGTCAAAATGAGCTAGTTATGGCTCATGATGAGGCTCTCATCAAGCACCCGAGCTCACTCCACGCAGACCATGCCACCCGCATCCTCCTCACCGTTGCCCACACAGTGCGCGCTCCTCTGGTTAGCCAGCACATGCACACTCTCGTGTGTGCACAACCTCCACGCCCTTGTGCGGTTGCATGCAACACCTGTGGGCGTTTCCCCCTCGTGCATTGTTCATCATTTTCTCAAACAGAACCCATCACCGACGCCACCTTCCTCTACGTGGCCACCTCCACAGACCTACAATCTCTGCTCCATCGATGCCATTGAACTCGCATCGCCCTTACAAAGTCACCCACATCCACGGAAGCCACCGTTGACCACCCGCATAACTGCCAGCCGCACCCACTGCCGCCGGCTCCCCTTCATCGCCGACGAGAGCTCTGGTCGCCATTTGTAGAGCCACCACTACCATCAGATTCCTTTTCGCGTCCTCGACCACCTCCGAACATGGTAGGGCCAGCTGTGGATCCTCCCTTGCGCACGAGCCGCCGCAAGCAAATCCCCAGTTTGTCTTCAAATTAAAAATTGCATGTGAATGCCATTGCAACTTCCTATTCATTTATTTATCTTATTATTATATTCAGTTAGATTTGCATGAATATCCCTCCAGTTTATCCGAATTACAGATGATTACATTTGTTCATGATTGGGATATTGTTTACAATGAATAAGGTATCTTTTATTGAAGATTAATCTTTACATTGATTTCCATTGCCAAGATCACTAGTTAACAGAATATTAGGTTGTGGTGATTTTGTATTTAAACACTTGTATTTTTTATCAATTTCTTAGAATGATGGTTTATGTTGAACAAGAATTACACCAATTAGCACCCACTGAGTTTCTCGAATAAACAAGGCATCACTCATGAGTTTAATAGACTAAGTCCTCCCTGTGGAGATGACCTAATCATTGTGGTTAGAAATATTTAATGTTTTAATAGTCGATTTTCCACCACAAAAGCCTTACAACGACATGTCATTTTATGTTTAAAATTTTAACAAAAGTGAAAATCAACTCGTCAAATGGCGCCATTGCCGAGGAGGCAACTAGCTTAGTAAACTCGTACGCATTTCCTGTGATTTCTGATTGAGATTATACATCCATTGACCTATCATTTTCTCTGTGCGAGGTACATCGAAGGAGAAGGCGCACGTAACAGATGCTCATCTTAGTGGACCTTGCCGCTGTAGGATCTGTAAATCATAAGCATACTAGAAGGGGGGATGAATAGTGTGGGAAATAAAAATTGCACGACAAAACAATCCACAAAAACAAAGGCATAAGATATATAGTGGTTCCCCTCACCTGGGTACTCCACTACCTAAGTCTCCTGACTTAGGATTTTTAATCCGATTCCCTCAACTCAGAGGGAATCAATTTACTAATATCAGAGGTAATTAACAGGTCAACCCAATTACAAGATATGAAAAAAAAGATAAAGATACAAGTGTAAGCAAAATGTAAATAGAAGCTTACAACTATTTCCTAAGTCTCCAACAAGAATATATCTTATAACAAGTATAACCAAATCTAACGAGAAAAACTAAGGTGTAAAATAATCGATTGAGTACAGAAAAATACGATTGCCTTTGATGATTTGTTGCAAATGGTGAGATGCCTTGAAATGTATGCAACAAAACAAACTCTCTTTCAGCTTGAAAATTGAGAATTGAAGGTGTAGGCAAGAGTTTGATTCTTTTTAGAGATGTGTATAAAACAACACTCAAAGAGTGCTTATATAGGCCACTAATCACCTCTCCCACGAATTCTAGCCGTTAGGGGTATTTTAGGAACATTAGAAATATGATTAATTGCAAACTAGTCATTTAGACTGGTTACAACGGTTAGTTGGTACCGGTACTGACTACATATAGTCAGTACAGCCAATTCACTGGGTACCGGTACTCATTGTGAGTATAGACTTGGGTCCTGTGACCTACATGTATTGGTACTCATGATGAGTACCGGTACTTGTAACACACAGACTTGAGTCCTGTAACCTACATGTATCGGTACTCATGATGAGTACCGGTACTTGATGTTCACATTTTGGAACTTAGGTCCAAACCTGTGCCTATCAAGCACCAAAGATCATTAGTGTAAATCAATTAGAGAAATCCAATCTACTGTAGGCAACTTTGTTTTGAAAGAGTCGATTTTGAGTTAAGAACTGAGTAAATGAACGATATTTTGAATCCTAGTTATCTCTACTTTGATTTTAACACTTAATTTATGTTTTACTTGTTTGGAGACATACAAAAATTCTAAGATACAATAAAAACTAAAGTCTTCAAAACTTCTTCCTTCATGTGCAATCTTTTTGCTTGCATCTACAAATTCTTTTGACTTATAATTACTTCAAAAACATATTAGAATTTAAAACAGTTTTGTTAACATCAAAACACAAAAGAGAGATGGAACTAGGGTCCAACAATCTCCCCCTTTTTGATGTTGACAAAACAAATAAGATACTCATATTAAAAATAAATAAAGACTTAGTAAGAGAAGAATAAAAAAACTCCACAAGAGAGTGAAAAACCTCCTCCTCAAACTAAGCTCTCCTTATTTTAGATATGAAGTATCCATTCAATTCATTTCTCCCCCTTTTTGTCAAGCAAGCAAAAAAAATGAGCAAATACCATAGAGCATGACATTTTCAAACAAGCTCATATTATCAAACAAAGCATCAACTTTCATAACATGATAAAGTTCATGACATAAAAGAAACATTAAGAGTCATACAAATTTAACAATCTTAAGAGTCATACAAGCAACAACAAGCTTACATACTCAAAAACTAAACTAATTTCTACGACGTTTTCTAATAAGTGGTTGTTCATCCTCATCGCCGTCGTTGTCATCATCATTGTCATCATCATCGTTGTTGTCATCATTATCATCATTTTCGTTGTCGTCGTCATCATCGTCATTGTCTTTTCATATGAAACATTTTCTTCATCTTCCGTGTCTTCTTCCTCATCTTCATGGATAATAGGTTCTTTTTTTGCTACAAAAGATGGATCTTGGAAGTGCTTCTGTCTTCTTTCACTGTATTCCAGAGGTGCTTTTGGTTGAGTCCGCTTTCTTTATTTAGTTTGTTGAGTGGAAGATACAGCATAGGAAGACTCAAGTGACATAAAAAGATCATGAAATTTGCATTCCATGTGACGGAAGGCAAAATTCAGATTGGTTAAATTTTGGCCAATGTCATTTAAGTGTTGATCATATAGGGATTGGTGCCAGACTCATTAGATAGGTTCCTCCAAGGAGTTTCAGCTTCTGGAAAAGGATAGGTAATGGGGACAAAAGCCGAAGATGATTCAAGAGGTGGATGAGAAGATTGAGCATTTGGATCAACTTCATCTTCTTCATCATCACTAGTAGATTCCTCTCTAGCGGGTTTCACTCCCATTTTCCGGAGAGTGGTCCATTTGAAATAGATCACTTGTCTAAGAGGAGTGAAATTAGAAAGGTTAATTTTATTTTTATGAAATATGTGAGACACCAAGATATCTAAGGGTAAAGCCGATGCATGGTAATGAGGTCTAAGAAAGTGAATGAAAATCGTGTTCCAGTTGATCGGAAATCCTGTAATGATAGCATAAATTAAGGGTAAAATGTCAATGGGAATTTTGTGAAAACCTGAATTTTTAGCCCTTGAATTCCATGCTAAGATACGGAAAAGAACACGAGCAAAAAGAGTCATGTTGGGGGCAATTAATGCTTTGCCCTGGCAATTAGGAAGCAATAGAGTTTCATGAATTTTGTGAGTAGGAAATTGCTCCTTAAGTGTGTTAAAAGGATGACCTTCATTTAAGCATTGGGTGATGGTTGATAAAAATTTAAGAGTAATGGTGATTTTTTGACCAAAAACTTTGGATGTTAAGACTAGATGGCCCCGATTTTCTTGTTCTTGGAGATTAGCAAAAAATAGGCAATTAATGTCAGGGAAACTCCAGGAACATCAGCAAAAAATGACTCATCAAAGAAATGCATAAGATGCTGTTTGGAAAGACAGGTAGTAAACTCATAGATTTGAAGAGAAAAATCTTTCTACTTAATAGGCCTACAGTGATGGAGTTTTAGGCCTTTATACCAATCAAATTTTGATTTAGCATCCTCATTGATGCAAAACTTGTGGAATGCATCTTGAGGTGCTTTTCCCTTTTAGATTTTGGTGCCATCTGTAAACATGAAACAATAAGAAATAGGAAATACAATTAGAGATAAAGATAATTTCTTATCATGTCTTCAGGTAAAAACACATTAAGCCTGCATGTACCGGTACTGGTTGGTTTCTGTCCCAACCATAAATACGAGCTAGTACCGGTACTCATCATCAGTACCGGTACCCGCTCTCTAAAGCAGGCACTGCTACGCCCAACGAGTACCGGTACCGATGATGGGTACCAGTACCATCTAGTACCCGATGAAAACATATTGCAGCAGCAGAAATGACGTCGAGAAAGAAAAAAAAACATGATGTAGAATGACTCAAGAAAACAAGATTTGATGAGAAGAGAAGAATATACCTAGGGTATGAAGATTGGAGATGATTCTTCTTCTTCTTGGCAAGGGCTTGGAGAGACTTGTGGTGGAACTAGGGTTTGGTTGTGAAGAAATGAGGCAAGTGTTTGCACTTGACCTCTTTTATATGGGATGGGTCATGTGCTTGTCACATGACCACTTAAGTGGTTGAGAGAAGAAAAATTGACAACTTAGGTGTTGATGAAATAATGTAGTCAACAACTTGAGTTAAGCAACCAAATTGCAAACAACACCCTGGTATTTCCAAATATATAGAAATATTACAATTTACCCCTATTTTAGTAAGCATGGGTAATTTGCAAGAAAGCCCTCATGAATTTTCATAAATACAAAGTTTATATCAAATAAAATGTTAGATTAGAATCTCTTTTCTTGTACAAAGTCCTAATTTTCTCCTTATAAAGCTGAATCTCTCTGTTGCAAGAGATTTTGTAAAGATGTCTGCCAATTGATTTTGAGTGTCAATGAATTCTAATTGAATAGAGCCTTGAAGAACATTATCTCTGAGGAAATGATGTCTAATGTCTATATGTTTGGTACGTGAATGATGTACCAGATTTTTGGATAGATTTATTTCACTTGTATTATCACATAATATCTTGGATTGTGCAAAAATCAATTCAAAGTCGGACAAGGTCTGTCTCATCCATGTGACCTGAGAGTAAGCAAGTGAAGCTGCAATATACTCTGCTTCAGTCATAGAAAGTGAAACACAAGTCTGCTTCTTAGAGAACCATGAGACTAGAGGTTCTCCAATAAAATGACATGTGTCGCTTGTGCTCTTTCGGTCTATCTGACTCCCTGCATAGTTTGCATCACTATAGGATAATAGATCTAAGGATTGTGCTTTAGGATATAAAAGACCAAGGTCTTTTGTGCTATTTAGGTATCTAAATATTCTTTTTACTGCATTAAAATGAGATTCCTTAGGTTCGGACTGGAGTCTTGCATATAAACATGTAGCAAAAAGAATATCAGGTCTAGAAGCTGTGAGATATAGTAGTGAACCTATCATTCCCTGGTATTTCTTTTCATCTACCCTCTTGCCAGATAAATCTTCACCAAGAGAAGTAGATAGAGCAATTGGAGTCTCTTTGCCATTTACATTTTCAAAGTCAAATTTCTTGAGAATTTCAAGAACATATTTTGTTTGACTAATGTAAATTCCTGTGTCTAATTGTTGAATTTGGAGTCCTAAAAGGAATCTGAGTTCACCCATTATACTCATTTCAAACTTAGTCTTCATAGTCTCGCAGAAATGTTGACACAGGGACTCCTTATTTGATCCAAATATAATATCGTCGACATATATTTGAATTAATAAGATGTCATTACCTTCTTTTACAAAAAGAGTTGAATCAACAACTCCAATTCTAAAATCGAGCTGAAGAAGAAAGGTCCTGAGCCTATCATACCAGGCCCTGGGAGCTTGTTTAAGTCCATATAATGCCTTATTGAGCTTGTATACATGCTTTAGGTGTGTTGGGTCCTCGAACCCAGGAGGCTGATGAACATAAACTTATTCCTTAATATAACCATTAAGAAAAGCGCTCTTGACATCCATTTGATATAGCTTGAAGTCCTTTGCACTTGCAAAGGCAAGTAGCATCTGTATGGACTCCAAGCGAGCAACAGGACCATATGTCTCATCAAAGTCAATACCCTCCTGTTGGTTATAGCCTTGAGCTACAAGTCTGGCTTTATTCCTGGTCACTGAACCAGATTCATCCAATTTATTTCGGAACACGCGCTTGGTTCTAATGATGGAATTACCCTCAGGAGTGGGTACCAAGTTCCATACATTGTTCCTAGTAAATTGGAGTAGCTCCTCTTGCATAGCTACAACCCATGATTCATCCTTTAATGCCTCATCAACTTTCTTGGGTTCAAGTTGTGAAACAAAAGCATTAAGGACAAAATCAACTCTAAAGTGAGATCGAGTTTTTACACCTTGTTCAATATCACCAATAATCTGTTCTTGAGGGTGATCCTTATGGTGTACCCATTCTTTTGGAAGATCATGTACATTTCGTGAATCTTCTATTTTTGATACATCAATGAAGGGGGTATCTTCATTATCATAATCTAAATGATTTGGTTCCAGTTCACCTAAGTTTGTTTCATCAAATGAAACATGCAAGGATTCTTCAATGACAAAAGTCCTTTTATTAAAAACTTGATAAGCTTTGCTTCTTGTTGAATAGCCAATAAAAATGCCTTCATCACCTTTAGCATCAAACTTATCAAGTTGGTCACGGGTGTTTAATAAATAACATCTACTTCCAAACACCTTAAAATATGATATCCTAGGAGATTCTCATAATAAAGCTCACATGGAGTTTTTTTAATAATAGGCCTTAAAAGTGTTCTATTTAGAACATGACATGCCGTATTAATGGCTTTTTCCTGGAAATATTTTTGAAGCCCAGACTCCAAGAGCAAAGTTTGGGCGTATTCTTGTAGAGTGCGATTCTTGCGCTCTACAACACCATTTTGAGATGGAGCCCGAGGAAATGAAAATTCATGGGTTATGCTAGAATTGATACAAAAACTTGAAAATTTTTCATTTTCAAATTCACCCCCATGATCAGTCCTAAGTCTAAGAATAGAGGATGATTTTTCCTTTTGAAGTCTTCGAGTAAGACTTAGGAAGGAATTAAATGAGTCATCCTTATGTTTCAAGAAGATGACCCAAGTGAACCTAGAGAAGTCATCAACAATAACTAGGCAAAATTTTGATCCATTTAGACTATCAAATCGTGTTGGTTTAAATAAATCAAGGTGTAACAACTCTAAATGTCGTGTTGTTGAAACTAAGTCTTTAGGTTTAAAAGAGGCTTTGTGCATTTTTTCGAGTTCACACGACTTGCACAAAACATCCTTCTTATAAGTTAGTTTAGGTAGGTCCCTTACTAACTCATTTTTGGCTAACCTATTAAGATGTTTGTGATTAATGTGACCTAGCCTATAGTGCCAAAGATCTACTTCAATATGGGAGGCAAGTAGACATTTTACATACTTCTCTTTTGAAAAATGAAGAGCATAGATATTTTCATATCTAAAGCCTTCAATTAAAACCCTATTTGTTCCTTCTTTTAATATTTTAAATCCAACTTTAGTGAACAAAACATCACATCCATTATCACATATTTGACTAACACTAAGCAGGTTATATTTTAAGTTTTCTACTAAAAGAACATTACGTACCTGCTTAGAAGAGTTTCCTATTGTACATTCACCAATAATGCGACAACGTTTGTTGTCGCCCAACTTGACGTGTCCTCCATCTTTGATTTTGGTCCACTTGATAAAGAGGTCGAAGTGTCCCGTTATATGCTTCGAACACCCACTGTCTAGTATCCATTTGTCCTTTTTGACTTGCAAGATAATTTATTAAATCTATTTTAGGTACCCATTTTGTTTTGGGTCCTTGATGGTTAGTACCTTTCAAATCTTTAGGTTTATAGATCACTTTAGTGTTAGATCTATAATTCTTAGGATTCTTGACCTTTTAATAAATCCATGCATGTCTTGGTGCATATGATTTATTTTGTGTGTTCTTCTTATTATTAAACTTGACTTTTAAATTATTACAAAATTCCGTATTCAACCTAGTTGTTGTTTTTAAATTATTCAAAGTGTCCTCAAAGTGTTCATAAATATCTTCTAATTCTATTATTTTTGCATGTAATTGATTGTTAGTTTCTTTGGACATATCTAATTCTATTTCTAAATAAGATTTCTCTATTTCTAGAGTTCTATAACTATCATGCAAAACCTTATTTTCCTTTTTAATCATCCTAGCCTTATTATATAAATCTTCATATGCTTGTACTAATTCATTAAAGGTGACTTCAGAATCTACCTCATTTTCCGAGTTGTCATCGTTTGCCATTAAGCAAAGATGTGCAACCTCTGTTTCTTCAGATTCTTCGGAAGATGATTCCGTGTCGGAATCACTATCATCCCAAGTTGCCTTGTATGCCTTTCTTGAAATCTTCTTTTTCTTTCGATCAAGTTCTTTGTCCTTCTTTTCTTCCTTCTTCTTCTTGATCATTGGACAATCTTTTCGTACGTGCTCCTTTTTCTTGCACTCAAAACAAATAATGTCATTTGAAAATTCATTGACTTTCTTACCTTATTTTCGGGTGAATCTTCTGAATCTTCTCGTTAGAAGAGTAAGCTCCTCTTCTTCGTCAGAATTTGAGTCATCAAAGTCCGATACCTCCTTTAAAGCTTTGAAAGCAAGCTCCTTTTTCTTGCTTATGGATTTTTCTTCATTCTTCTTCATATTTTCCAACTGGACTTCATACGCCATGAGGCTTCCAATTAACTCATCTAAGGAGAGAGTAGAAAGATCTTTTGCCTCTTGAATGGCTATGGTCTTTGGAGACCAGTCGTTTGTAAGGGATCTTAAGATTTTCCTTACAAGTTGTTCCTCCTTCAGCTTGACTCCAAGATTCTTCATTGGATTCACGATCTCTCTAAATCTTGTGTACATCCCTTTGATTGTTTCACCTTTCTGTACTCTGAAACACTCATAGCTTTCTGTTAGAATAGAAATATGTGTTTCTTTAACTTTACTCGTACCTTCATATGTGACTTGCAATGTGTTCCATATCTTGTATGCGGACTCGCATGGGAAGATACGGTTAAATTCTTTCCTTGATAACTCACAATAGAGTGCATTCATCACTTTCGCATTTCCAGCGATCCTTTTCTTTTGTTCCGCCGTCCATGCCACTCCTTCTTGTGGCTCCAGATCCATGTACTTCCCTTGGATAAACATCCATGAGTCCTCATCTATGGCCTTGAGGAAGATTTGCATCCTCCTCTTCTAGTATCCATAGTCCATCCCATCAAAGTAGGGAGGACATGTGAATGACTGTCATTCGGTGCGCTTTACTGGAGATGTCATTGTGAAAGAGAATTGTCACTTCTTTTCGCAACCTGCTCTGATACCACCTGTAGGATCTGTAAATCACAAGCACACTAGAAGGGGGGATGAATAGTGTGGGAAATAAAAATTGCAAGACAAAACAATCTACAAAAATAAAGGAATAAGATATATAGTGGTTCCCCTCACCTGGGTACTCCACTACCTAAGTCTCCTGACTTAGGATTTTTAACCCGATTCCCTCAACTCAGAGGGAATCAATTTACTAATATCAGAGGTAATTAATGGGTTACCTCAACCCAATTACAAGATATGAAAAAAAAAGATAAAGATACAGGTGTAAGCAAAATGTAAATAGAAGCTTACAACTATTTCCTAAGTCTCCAACAAGAATATATCTTATAACAAGTATAACTAAATCTAACGAGAAAAACTAAGGCATAAAACAATCGATTGAATATAGAAAAATACGATCGCCTTTGATGATTTGTTGCAAATGGTGAGATGCCTTGAAATGTATGCAAAAAAATAAACTCTCTTTCAGCTTGAAAATTGAGAATTGAAGGAGTAGGAAAGAGTATGATTCTTTTTAGAGATGTGTATAAAACAACACTCAAAGAGTGCTTATATAGGCCACTAGTCACCTCCCCCACGAATTCTAGCTGTTAGGGGTATTTTAGGAACATTATAACTATGATTAATTGCAAACTAGTTGTTTAGACTGGTCACAACGGTCAGTTGGTACCGGTACTGAACTCTTGGTACCGGTACTGACTAAATACAGTCAGTATAGCCAAATCACCGGGTATCGGTACTCATTATGAGTACCGGTACTTGTGACACACAGACTTGGGTCCTGTGACCTACATGTCCCGGTACTCATGATGAGTACCGATACTTGTAACACACAGACTTAAGTCCTGTGACCTACATGTACCAGTACTCATGATGAGTACCGGTACTTATAAGGTCTAGGCAAAAAGCCAGTTCACAAACTGTGACCACTTGATACTGGTACTCATGATGAGTACCGGTACTAGATGTTCATAGTTTGGAACTTAGGTCCAAACCTATTGACAGAAACCCATTTTCGCACATTTGAAAGTCATTGGAAATCGTAGTATAGTCGTGCAAAAACGTTCGTAAAAAATTGATTTCTAAAGATAACGAGACTTGAGTCCTGGTCGTTCGTCTCTAGGAGGCATTGCTTTTACTTTTGAAATCGATCTTACTCTACTTTGTTTAGAATCGCATGCTAGTTCGTGATTATTACGTATTTAGGTATGACATGCTTAGTTGCAAGAATATTAGGAATCGGAAACAGGCAACTTGAATCACACAAAAAGAATGACAATTATTAAGCTCATGGTGATTTCAAACATATAGAGAGAAATATATATATATAAGAATTTTTCATTCATTCAGTGGGAGAGTCGTTTGCAACATAAAACATAGAGGGAAGCTTGTACATAAATGCTTGAAAATTAAATCTAGCTACCAGAAAATGATCGCATACAAGAATCGATGGGGGGATTTCGCATGCATCATTGGGGAGAAATAAGACTACACTACTAAGCAGTAAATAAAAGTAGTAAATATACGAAGAGAATAATCTAAATCTAGCAGAATGGAAGGGCATTCAGGAGTGGTCCCCAATGGCCTTTGAGTGGTTGAGAGAAGGAGGGGCGGCCAATGGAACTTAGGCCGGCCCTTGGAGAGAGGTTGGGGAGCTGATCCAGCTTCCTGGCATGGAGATGGTGGCCTCCATGGTGGTGCTCAACTCGTGGAGGTGGAGTGGAGATGGAAGTGGCTATTCTAAGTTGAATGGATGCCAAGGAAGTGAATGGGTGCAAACGGCCACCCAAGGGGTCTTTTTATAGACCTATGGGAAGCTTTCTAGAGAATTATGGAATTCTCTAGAGAGGCCTATGGTGGGAGGTCGTGGGAGAGTGAGAGAGAGGGTGGATGGTGGTTTTTAGATCCACCAAATGTGGATCTAAAAATTGAATGGCTCTTGGTTGCTATTTTTGGCAACCAAGGCAACCACATATGGTAGAGAGTTCTAGAGAACTCTAGGCTAGGTATTTTCATGTGGATGGTGTGTGTGGGTGTGTGTGGGTTGAAACTTAGGTGGCTAGGTTGATTAGGTTAGGTTCTAGTGGGTATAGGTCAAGGTATGTCTCAAATTAGGGTTATAAACCCTAATTCACTAAGGTAAAGTGCAATTAAACTTAATACAAGTTTAATTGGGTGTGTGGAAACTTAATTGAGAGTAAAACAATTCAATTAAGTCAGGTCTAGGTCAATTGGACTCTCACTGAGTCCAATTGGACAGTGTGTGCTGAGATCAGGGCTCAATTGGACTCAATGAGTCCAATTGAATAGGCTGATGGAATTGACTAAGATCCAGGTCAATTAGGTTTAGTGAGGACCTAATTAGGTCCTTAGGGAGGTCTAGAGGTGATGTACTAGGGTTATGGCACCTTAATTTAGGTTCCTATGGGGTTGGAATTGGGTTTAGGGACCTAGAGATCCAAGATCAAGGCTTAAATCTCAAAATAGGAATTGGAGAGCAGTATCAGACGTTTAATAATAGAATCAGACGTCTTATACTAAAAAATCAGAAGTCCAGACTTATTTTCTGGACGTCCAATCAGAGTCAGGAAGGATTTCGGGTTCTGTTTTGGGTATTCTACAGAAATTAGACGTCTGACAAAGTGTGTGGACGTCCAATAACACTGCAGAAGTGGGTTTGAAGTGTGCGGGAGTTGGCTAAGGGTCCTGGACGTCTTAAAACTTATCTGGACGTCCAGAGAAGGGTTGGAACTAGGGTTTTAGGGCTTCCTAGGGTGTTGTGACCTAATCTAAGGGTGGCTAAGGCTTGGGGAAGTCTCTAGGCTATCCTAGGGCTAGGATGGACCTAAGCTCTTCACATTTTACTGCTTTATTTCTACTTAATAGAATAGAAAACCTTTAACCCCCTTACATTATTATTCCTACATCTAAACTAGGCCTTCTGCTCCAGCTCTGCTACAACTCCCATTATTCCTGATTCAGCTTCAGATCCAGCTCCTGATCAGCTTATTCCCTGCAATCGACATAATGCACTTAATCAGCACATTATAACATTATTTTATGCATAGCTAAAGGAAAGCAGTAAAGATGCAGATAACGCGTATGCATGCATGAATAACCCTAACTTATGCTAAGTCCTAGCCTAATTTAGGTCAATTAAGACCTATGATTGCTGCGCAATCACCTATGCCTAGCAAGTACCAAAGATCATTAGTGTAAATCAATTAGAGAAATCCAATCTACTCTAGGAAACTTTTTTTTGAAAGAGTCGATTTTGAGTTAAGAACCGAGTAAATGAATGATATTCTGAATCCTAGTTATCTCTACTTTGATTTTAATACCTAGTTTATGTTTTACTTGTTCGGAGACACAAAAATTCTAAGATGCAATAAAAACTAAAGTCTTCAAAACTTCTTCCTTCATGTGCAATCTTTTTGCTTGCATCCACAGATTCTTTTGACCTGTAATTACTTCAAAAACATATTAGAATTTAAAACGGTATTGTTAATATCAAAACACAGAAGAGAGATGGAACTAGGGTCCAAAAGCCGCACCTCAGAGATAATCACAAGAGCCTATGGGCCTTGATCTAACATGTGTGGAGACGTGCGGAGGACCATCTAGGAGGTTTCTTCCTCTTAGACTTCGGATTTAGCATTTTAGAGTAGACTCTTTAGGTTTAGTTTAGTTATTTGTTTTCTCGCCCTTATACTCTGGAGCTAGTTTTTGGGGGAGTGTCCCTGATTCTTTAGATTTTAGGATTATTTTGTGTGTGGTAGTTAGATCTTTTGATTGTGCATTTATTTATATATACATTAAAAAAAATCTGAACTGCCTGCTAGAAGCTGCATATCTTTAAGACGACCATCTAGGATTGCTTGAGTAGCATCTAGATTTTCTTACTTCATTGCATGTATTTCTACATCGAAGAGTGCTAGAGCAAGGTACGAATTTCCTATCTTACTGCATCAGTTATCTACACACGCATTGCATCTGAACATAATTTAAGAAGACCACTTAAACTGATTTGAAAAGATTAATCAAGTGGTCACATTGCTTCTTGAAAAAAAAGTAAAATATACAGGAAGTGTTTGAATAACTTGATTGTGATTTTCAAAAGAAAAATCACTTTTCATGGTGTGATGCACACTTCCTGCACTGATCACGCATTATATGCATTGCACTAGGACTTAGACCCTTAAGGCTATAGGCATCAATCTATTTATCGGTGCAAACCCTCCTATCTCACTTTGAAATGGTGGTATTAACTTTTGCCCGAGTGATTTGAGACTCTAAGGAGGGGGACACCCTATAAAGGAATTCAAGGGTAGTTAAGAGGCATCGCTAACACATCACCTCAAAGGAAGGGTTCTCCCTACTTGCATCCCTTGGTTCCATCCTTGAAGTATCCTTTTACTTGAGCATCTGGGAATATCATTGAGGGAAAGTGTACGTTGCTAGGGCACTCGAAGGTCTATTTAGGGAGAGTAATTGATTGGTAACTTGATTGGTCACCCAAAAGAACTAAAAGTAACATCAACATCCTTAATAGCCTTTGACTAGGAATCTCAAGTGCCTCACTTCTCTTATACCACTTACATGGGAATGGAGAAATACTACCTTGACTCCATTTGGCCAAACTAGAAAGGTTGGAAGAGGGCTTAAAGTGCTTTAACTTAACAAAAGACCTCTTGCCTTGTGTTTGCTTGCTATATGCTTGGTAGGCGCTCTCTTAGAAATAGTCTTCTTTTCAACCCTGACCCTAAGAGAATTATTAGGAAAGCCAACCAATAAAGAAGAAAAATGGCTGAAGAAAGACCTGAAGAAGAGATTAGGGTTGGTGAAAATCAAAGAACCTTGAGAGATTACTTCCTCCCTACAACCCACCAAGCCCTACCTATCCGAAGACTTGGAGTGGATAATCCTTATGAAATCAAGAGCAGCACCATATCTTTGCTTCCCTCTTTTTATGGTACTGCTAGGGAGGATCCCTACAGGCATCTTGAGGAATTCACCGAGGTCTGTTCCATAATGAAGCTCTAGGGCTTTCCTGATGAAGCCTTGATGAGAACTCTATTTCAATTCTCTCTTAAGGATAAGGACAAGCACTGGTATCATACCCTTGATGCAAGGGTAAATGATTGGGCCACCCTTAAAGGAGAATTCTTGAAAAAGTATTTTCCTACGAGTAAGACCAACCATTACAGAAGAGAGATTATGGGTTTTACCCAACAACAAGAGCGCTTTAATGACCTTCTTAGGTTATGCCCTCACCATCACATGCCAAGATGGCCATTGGTCGAAAGGTTCTATAACGAATTGTCTGAAAGGCACAGGCAAACCATCGATGCAGCCTATGTAGGAACCTTCATGACCAAAACTAAGGATGAAGCCTGGGCATTATTTGAAACATTAAGTGACAATTCCATACATATGTCCTCTTCCTATCAAGAAAGAAAACCATCAATCTTGCAGAGGAAGATAGAGGCCATGAAGCTGGGGCTACTCAGGATTTGGCTTATCAGATTCAATTGTTGAACAGAAACTTTGATAGGCTTTTAGCAAACCCTATCATGAACTTGCAAGCAGCCTCTATCTTTTAGGCTTCAAGTGAATGCTCCATTTGCCAACGCACAATGCACGCCACTACGGAGTGCCACCATTCAAATCAATTCTCTTAGTTGATTCAGGCCGACCTGAATGCGGCTTAAGGTTTCCGCCCACCTCCTTGCAATAGCCCTTATTCCAATACCTATAATCTGATGTGGCAGAACCATCCAAACTTCTCATGGAAGCAAGGTGATACTTCTAACTCAGGGAATGCAAGACCCCTACCTCCCCAACCCATATACCAGCCATCCTATGCAAACCCTCCTCAGCATAAGCCTTCTAAGATGGATGAACTTAAAGCCATGATGAAAGCGATGCAAGAACATCAGAATATGGTCATCCAATCTCAGGGTAAGATGATCACTGACATGAAATCTGAAATTGCTCATCTTACTGAGGCAGTTAGGCAACGGGATATGAGGTAGTTGCCTAGCTCTTCTGAGGAGAACCCGAAGGGCAAGGGGGTCATATTCAGGGAGCACGCCCAAGCTGTGACCGTGCTGAGGAGTGGAAAGAAAATCGACAAGCCTGACAGCACTCCTACGGTCACCTCTCAGGATTCCCCTCCTACACCAGACTCGACTTCTATCTCCACTGAGGAAGAGCCACACTACCCTCCCTCGCTTGAAATCACCCACCCTAAGGATGTCATCATTCCACCACCCCTTTCCCATCATGACAACCCCTCTACCCAGAAGCCGAGGGAGCCCTATCCAGAGTGCTTATCTGCTCCTAGGGAATCTTCTGTTGGCTCATCTAGAGACAAGGATAAGACAGAAAAGATTATGGACACTTTTAGGCAAGTCCAGATCAACTTGTCTCTGTTGGAAGCTATCAAACAGATCCCATCCTATGCTAAGTTTCTAAAAAACCTGTGCACCCAGAAGCGTTGATCGAGGAGATAGGTCCAAGCTAAGGTCATCCTGCCTGACCATGTTTGCTTGATTCTACAACATGGAACACCCCCCAAAATGAAGGACCCAGGGGCCCCATATATTTTAGTGGTTATAGGTAACCAACACATTGACGAGGATCTGCTCAATTTGGGCACGGGGGTGAACATTTTACCGAGCTCTGTCACAACCTTTTGGGAGGAGACGATTTAAAGCCTAGTCCAGTCATCCTCCAGGTCGTAGACAGATCGCTTAAGACACCACGGGGATTACTGGGAGATGTCCTGGAGAGAATGGAGGACTGCTTCCCTGTTGACTTTCTTGTGCTAGATACGGACCCATCTAATAAGCCCACCAAGCCATCCATTATTCTGGGACACCCCTTCCTGGCCACAGCCAACGTCTTTATCAATTGTAGATCAGGGGCACTTAAAATGGGCTTTGGAAACAAGAAGATCCAGTTGAATGTTTTTGATACCTACAAGCAATCTGGATTAAAACATTGTTCCTAGATTGAGGTAGTTGATAAAATCATTGAAGAGACTACTCCAGCACTCTTATGTAGAGATTCCCTTCAAAAGGTTATATCTAAGGACCATCCTCCGAATATTGAAGAAACTGAAGGGGATATACCCGAATTAGAAGAGTTGTTGGAGGTACACATAGAGTCTCTATCCCCTCCCAGGACCGTGAACGTAGATCCGCTACCTGAGGCGGGGACATCTCAACTTAAACCCTCAATCCAAAAGGCTCCTGAGTTAGAGCTGAAACCCTTCCCGAGCACATTGAAGTATGCTTTCCTTGGCCTTAACGACACACTCCCCAATATTATCTCATCTGCATTATTTGAATTGCAGGAGGGAGCTCTGCTTGAGTGTTTACAAAGGCACAAGGAAGCAATTACTTGGTCGATAGTTGGTATTAAGGGTGTTGATCCCTCCCTTTGCATGCATCATATATACATGGATGAGTCCATGAAACCCTTCTGAGACATGTAGAGAAGGGTCAACCCCAATATGTAGGAGGTTATTAAAAAGGAGATTTTGAAATGGCTGGGTGCAGGAATTATCTATCCCATTTTAGACATTAAATGGGTCAGTCCTATACATGTGGTGCCCAAAAAGGTAGGAATCATTGTTGTAACGACCCGATTCCCGAGTCCCTACGAGACACGAGAATCGGACCGACTCAACTAATCCCAAGACCTAGTCGTCCAACGAGGAAGTAACCAAAAGAGCAGTAAAATAAACTACATTCAACATGAAATATAACTAGCAGTAACAAAATACAGCAGTAATAAAAAGAACTACTACAGCATGTACCACCACAACAGTAGAACAACATTTATAACATAACAAGAACTGCGAGTAAAGTATAGAGAGTAACAAAAACTACTCACTACAGTGGAACAAAAAGGGAACAAAGGAATAGTGGTAACTCTACTGGACCCTACTCGGCCCAGCGTCCTCTGCAGCCGCTGACCCTGGCTGCTCAACACCTGGTCCTGAAAGTAACAAGTGTAACACGTCAGCGAAACGCTGAGTAGAGTGGCAGCTAAAACTAAAGAAGCAGTAAAGTGTACAGTAACTATTTTATTTTCTTTCTTCCTTTATTTACGTCTTTCTATTGTTTCACAATTTATCTATTTCTCAGATCCTTCACTTGATCTCGAATGTTCCTCGTGGGAACGATCTTGATTGCAGTCTTTTCCGAACAGTAGACGTAACACGTGGTGCTCTCCTGGCCGGGAGAGTCCCCCATGGTGATCCTACTCTCAGTCAACCACCCCAAGGTCACTGACAGACGTAACGGTGACTACGACACGCATGGTAAACGCACGGGTAGCTAACCCACACTGGCACGTGGTCAGTTGTTTCCATTAACAGGTGCGCCCAAAGCACAGCACGGAACCAGTATAGGGCAGATCCCTCTAAGTAACAGGGGTCCAACCCCTCCATACTAACCAAACAGGGGCCTTGCCCCTCCACAGTCCGCGCACCCTCGCCTGACTACCCTGGTTTGCCCAGTGGGCCTAACAAGTCGGTGTAGGTGAGCTAGCAGGACCCCGGGGCCCGTGGGGTAGCTAGTACTTGCCCTACACTAGTAGCTCTCCTCGGTACTGTGTACACGAGGGCCAACAAGTTGGTACAAAGTGGCCAGACCTAACCCCGGGTCCCTGGGGCGGCTAGCTCCACTCTGCACTAAGCAAGTAATAGGTGCTTCCCCTGGCACTACGTACCCAAGAGACAACGCACCTCCACATCTTTCTTTCTCAGTTCCATTTCATTCTCTTTCTAGGAGTTCTACTCTTAATTCCCCGTAGGGTTCCAGCTCTTTTAACTCAGCACATTCAGCTTTCACCTTTCCAGTTTCACGTTCATACAACCCATATTCTCAATCATGTTCATTTAATCATAACAGGCAGCTGTTAAATCAATTTACAGGCAACTATTATTTCCTTTCCACATTTTCCAAGACTGTAATATGTATGTTCATTTCGCTAGTTTTCCAGTCCTAGGATTCATGCCGTACCCTAGGATCTATCATTCAATCTAGTTTTCCAGCCCTAGGATTCATGCAATGCCCTAGGTTCTATTAATTGTTCCATAATTGTAACAAATTATGTTAATAATTTCTAAAGCCACTCTACCAGCTACAACGGAAGTACTGGGGGCGTGGTCGGAAATCCCCCACGCCTCCGCAACCCCCGAGACTATAATGGAACAGGGTCCTAACACAAGGATCAAACACAAGAAGTTTCTCAGAACACTATATAATTACTGTAGACGGGTAGAGGATTTTATTCCGAAAAGAACGCAACTTGAAACGCTGAAAACGGACTTCGAACGGGCCCTAAACGGGTCAAAAATGACAAAACAGTCCAAAATCAGATGTCTGGAACCTTTTCCAGACGTCTTAAAAAGTGGTTCAGAGGATACCTTCACTCTGTGTAGTTTCTCAGATGTCCAGAAGCCTGCGGGGGCGTCTGGCCTAGTTCCCAGACGTCCGATGGTCACCTTGGACGTCTGGAAGTCCTTCCGGTCGTCTGGCACTGCGGCTAGATGTCTGATTCGCGTTGGATGCGAATCTCAGACCCTGCAATTACCCACTCCTCGTGCTCAGTACAACGATCGCAGAAAAGGACGAAGGATGAAAAATAACTTACTTACCAGACGTCTAGACAGTCCTCCAGATGTCTTCCCCGTCGTCTGGTTGGAAGCCCAGTCGTTTGATTCTGGAAAAACTTCCAGAATCAGAGCTCGACGCGCTCTCCGCCCGCGACGCACGGCCGCGCCGTGCCTCGTCCGCCTGCTGTTCGAGCTGCAGCAGCCCTCCCGCATCACTCCACTCCCACTGCTCCCCCGCCGGCCAGCTCCAGCTGCTCGGCAAGCTCGAGCCCTCACGACCGAGCATCTCCACCCTTTTAAAGAAGGGAGCGGAGGAGATGAGAGCGAGCGAGAGGGAGAGGGCCCTTTTAAAGCCGCGTGGGGAGAGAGAGAGAAAGGTGGGTAGCGTTGCGCCTGCGGAGGAGAGAGGGGAAAAGGGGGCATCTGCAGATCTGCGCGCGCAGGTGCGCAGACGAAATCCACCGTGCCGCGGAAATCGAATCCCAGACGTCTGGAATGGGTTCCAGACGTCTGGTCAGACGTTTGGGCCACCTCCCAGAAGTCTTAAAAGATGTCTTGAAGTTGCGTTCGTAACAATTATGGAAGAGAACGACCAAGGAGAGTTGGTAATCACTAGACCCTCAACTAGTTGGAGGGTCTGCATTGATTATCGCCATTTGAACACGGCTACCCAGAAAGATCATTTCCCCTTACCGTTTATTGATCAGATTTTGGAACAACTGGCGGGGAACAAGTACTTCTGTTTCCTTGACAGGTACTCTAGGTATAATCAGATAGCCATCTTTCCTGAGGATTAGGAGCGTATCACCTTCACGAGTCCATATGGCACTTTTGCGTTCCGTCGAATGCATTCGAGTTATGTAATGCTCCTGCCACTTTCCAATGTTGTATGATGGCTATCTTTTTTGATATGATCGACAAGTTTGTTGAGATTTTCATGGATGATTTCTCCATTTACGGCTTGTCGTTTGACCTATGCCTTTCACACCTTGATAAAGTCTTAACCCGTTGCGAAGAGGCAAAGTTGGTGCTTGCTGGGAGAAAAGCCACTTTATGGTCCAGTAGGGCATTGTGTTGGGGCATGTAGTTTCCAAGAAAGGATTAGAGGTGGATACCGCAAAAGTTGGTTCCATCTCTAAGCTTCCATTGCCCACCAATGTTCGTCAGGTTAGATCTTTCCTTGGCCATGTTGGGTTCTATAGGTGCTTCATTAGAGATTTCAGTAAAATCTCTAAGCCACTCTGCGACTTGTTAGCAAAGGATGTTTCCTTCGATTTTGATGAAAGATGTGGTGAGGCTTTCCAAGTCTTGAAGAAAGCCCTTATTACCATGCTGATTCTCTAAGCACTAGATTGGACCCTCCCGTTTGAGCTAATGTGCAATGCTTCTGATTTTGGAGTGGGAGTGGTCTTAGGTCAAAGGGTTGATGACAAACCTCATGTGTTGCATTATACCAGCAAGACCCTTATGGATCCTCATCAAAACTACATGGTCACTAAAAAGGAGCTTCTTGCTGTAGTATTTGCTTTGGAAAAGTTTCAGTCTTATCTTTTGGAATCCAAGGTTGTGGTGTTCACTGATCATTATGCCTTATAGCATCTTCTTGCTAAAAAGGACACCAAACCTCGCTTAATTCGTTGGATTCTGCTACTCTAGGAGTTTGACCTGGAAATTAAAGATAAGAAATGAGTTGAAAATGTGGTAGCAGATCATCTGTCTAGGATCCCTATTGAGGCATCAACCCCTGCTAGCGATATCCAGGGGACTTTTCCTGATGAGTCTCTGATGGCCATGGAGGACAAAACTCCTTGGTTCACTGACATAGTGAACTATCTGGTCACGAGCATTACCCCCAGTACTTGGGACAAGTAGAAGTGAGGTAGGTTTCTTGCTGACGCTAAATTTTATCACTGGGAGGAACCTGAGCTTTTTAGAATAGGCCCTGACCAACTTTTCCGTCGTTGTGACCCTGATGAAGAACAAAGGAGTGTTCTAAGCTTCTTCCATGACCTCCACTGTGGAGGGCATTTTAGTGGAAAAAAGATTGCCCGTAAGGTTCTTCAGTCTGGCTTTTGGTGTCCCACATTATTTCGAGATGCACATACATATGTGGGCACATGTCTACATTGCCAGCAGATGGGAACCATCGGAAAAAGGGATGAGATGCCCTAGCAACCTATTCTCTCCATTGAGATCTTTGACATTTGGGGCATCGACTTCATGGGTCCCTTTCCTATGTCCTTCGGATATGAATACATTCTTGTGGCTGTGGACTATGTATCGAAATGGATAGAAGCCATACTCACACGGACCAATGACCATTCTACGGTCTTGGATTTTGTTAAGGCTAATATCATTTCTCGGTACGGGTGCCCAATGACGATCATAAGTGATGGAGGACCTCACTTCAAGAACTTGCACTTCACAAGATTACTCCAAACTTTAGGAGTCAACCACATGATAGCCACACCTTACCATCCCCAAATGAGTGGACAAGTTGAAGTGTCTAATAGGGAGATTAAGTGAATTTCAGAAAAAATTGTTAGGCCCGACAGTACGGATTGGTATAAAAAACTAAATGATGCTCTTTGGGCCTATAGAACAACGTATAAGACTCCCTTGGGCATGTCTTCTTTCCATCTTGTCTATGGACAGGTGTGCCACCTTCCCATTGAAATCCAACACAAAGCCTATTGGGATATTAAAAATGTTAACTTAAATCTGGATAAAGTGGGAAGGGCACACATGTTGGAGTTAAGTAAGCTTGAGAAGCTTCGTAATGAAGCCTATGAAACTTCTCAAGCTTACAAGCAACGTACAAAGGTATTCCATGATAAGCACATCATTAGAAGACCTTTGAGCCCAACCAGTGGGTCTGCTTTTCAATTCCAGACTTAAATTATTTCCAAGAAAGCTCAAGTCCTGCTGGGATGGGTCATACGTTGTTATCAATACCTTCCCTCATGGAGCTGTAGAAATTTGGAACCCTACTTTTGTTGTGAGCTTTAAGGTAAATGGCTAATGACTTAAACCTTATGTTACTCTTTCTGATGGCTAGGTTTTGGATGCACTTCAGCTTGAGGAGCCTTAGCTTCTCCCACTCTCCTCCTTAGGTGATATTCTTCTATGTCTTTATTTTTCCAATGAGAAGATTGTCAGTCTTAGGCATGGGAGGTTTAACCTGAGGATGTTTATAGCATTTATAAATGTTTGCATACATTTAGGATAGGTGCATTAGCTTAAAAAAAAAATCTCTTTTATTTTCTTGAGTTGAATTGGTTAGTCTCTAGCAGAAAATTTTTATCAAGGAGGTGTTATTGAAGATTTTCTTTTTTTGTTTCTTAAGTTTAGAATCCAGTACATTTACTTCACTTGCACGTAGACTGGGTAATGGATCTTTAAAGAAAACCAATAAGCATTTTGAGTTTGCTGAACCCTTGAACAGTTAATAGGGAGACAGGCAAACTAGCTTCTATTAGATCCACCTAATATTTGTCAGGAGAAGTACAAAGACTACTGGTGCGCTAGGTCTAGCCCAAGAACTCTTAAGTTCTGGATAGTTAGATGATACCTCAAAGTTAGGCATAGTTTTCGCTCTCTGTTCCTGTGTGCAAATAGTGTGTGAAGTCCTGAAAGTCACCAAATAAGGTAGATACAAAGAGAGTGAATCCTAATAAAACTATGACTATGGTGGATGGTTACGACCATCCTTCATAGAGTCTTCAGCTGAAGGAGGGTAATAGTGTCAAAGGTCAAAAATATGATTGTCCTATCCATTCTTTTCTGATGTTGAGAGTAGGCACTCCACCAAATAAGCCACACAATATCCTCTTGACCATCATCATCCCTAATAATCCTCCGTATAAAAGTCTATGTCGTGCTGTGTTGAGTTATAAAAGAAAAAGGAGAAATAAATAGATATATATAGAAAAAAAGAAAAAAGGAGATATATATATATAGATATAGAAAAAAAAAGAAAAAAAATTTTCAAGTCATAGCTATCTTAGGTGTCAATCTTATCAGGTGTCTATCTTATTGAGGCAACAAAAACACCCTTTGCGATCCACCAAATATGACCCGCACCTACTTTTCAGTACTTCTGATTGCTTGAATATTGGCTGAGGAATTCTAACTTAGTTATAGAGTTATTACGATTTTACTTGAAGTATGAATGCCACGTAAGGCCACCAAACAATGAGTACACTTACAAAATCGGGTAAGATATGTGATCTCAAAAAAGGAAGAAGAAAAAAAAAAGAAAAGAGAGAGTGAGTAGCGCAAAGGAACACAAAGAGAGTACAATTTTTAGCCTCTCTCTGGGTTGACTTGTTTAATAGTCTAGAGATCTAGAGTCTACAGTATTAGACTACATGTAGCACCTGATGAGTGTAAGCCACCAAATATAAATCCATTCAACTTAGCATCTCCTACTTAAGCCAAAAAGACAGGGTCAAATTATAGATCATTTACTGCTTTATCCCCAAGGGAAGTAGTTGCCTATCTCGGTAGAATTTTATCAAGGGTTAAATACAAATTTCAAATGTAAGTTGTCTTTTTACTCGGATTCGTTACCTAGGCTACTATCACTTCACATCTGTTTGGATCTCTAAATTTTTGGAATAAGGAAAGAATAAATCTTTTGGTTACTTCCATTATTTTTCATTTTTGCTCGAGACTAGCAAAACCTAAGCATGGGAGCATTTGATGAGACCACAATTGTGGGCTAAGTAAATACTTAAAAGCCTAGTTAGTAGATTAATATTTGCATGTACATAACATATTCTAACATGTAAATAGCGTAGCTTCTAAAATTGCTTGCATGCATATTTCATGCGTATGCAATTATAGGATAATATGCATTAGAATATAAGTAGATTAGATTATAATTTAGTTGACATTGGCATGCATACATTAGTTACATTTTATTGGGTTTTTATATAAATAACTCATTTTTTTAATTTTATTCCTACAGAGCACACCCGTCAATGCACGCTCTGTCGCCAACAAAATAGCTCCGTTGTTGCGTAGAGCTTCTCGCAACCGCCTTGAGATCGTCGTCAAGCTGTTGCCAAAACTTCGGGTGGAAGAAACCAATGGTGAGTGTGTTTAAAAGATGAAGTACAACAATGGCAGGAGGATCATCTTCTTCCTCGTTCCTACCGTGGACCTCTCGCCTACACCGTGGAAATAGAGCATGCACCGTGCACCCATGGGATCTCCACCTCCAACCACGCGGTGACAGTGCGTGGCCCGACGACGACGAGCCCTCACCCATCTTCTCCTATTCTATTTCCTTCTTCCTCTTGTTCTTCTTCATGATCGACCACTACCACCACCTGAGCCCACTCCACGTCGACCACACCACCCACATCTTCCCCACTATTGTGCACACAGTGCGCGCTCCTCTGGCCAGCCAGCGCATGCACACTCCCGTGCGTGCACGACCTCCACGCCCTTGCACGGTTGTGCTCGACGCCTGTGGGCGTTTCCCCCTTGCGCACTATTCATCATCTTCCCGAACATAACCCATCACCGACGCCACCTTCCTTTACGTAGCCAGCTCCACGGATCTCCAATCTTTGCTCCATTGACGCCATTGAACTCGCATCGCCCTTACGAAGACACCCACATCCATGGAAGCTGTCGTCGACCACTCGCACGACCGCCAGCTGCACCCACCACCACCGGCTCCCCCTCATCGCCGGCAAGAGCTCCGACTGCCGTTTGTCAAGCCACCACCGCCATCAGGTTCCTCTCCACATCCTCGACCACCTCCGAACACGGCAGGGCCAGCCATGGATCCTCCCTTGCACATGAGCCGCTGCGAGCAAATCCCCTGTTTGTCTTCAAATTAAAAATTACATGTGAATGGCATTGCAACTTCCTATCCATTTATTTATCTTATTGTTTTATTTAGTTAGATCTGCATGAATATCCCTCAAGTTTATCGGAATTACAGATGATTGCATTTGTTCATGATTGGGATATTGATTACAATGAATAAGGTATCTTTTATTGAAGATTAATCTTTACATTGATTTCCATTGCCAAGATCACTAGTTAATAGAATATTAGGTTGTGGTGATTTTGCATTTAAACACCTGAATTTTTTAATTTCTTAGAATGATGATTTATGTTGAACATGAATTACATGAATTAGCACCCACTGAGTTTCTCGAATAAACGAGGCATCACTCACGAGTTTAATAGACTAATTCCTCCCTTTGGAGATGACCTAATCACTGTGGTTAGAAATATTTAATGTTTTGATAGTCGATTTTCCGCCATAAAATCTTTACAATGACATGTCATTTTATGTTTAAAATTTTAATGAAAGTGAAGATCGACTCATCACTGATAACACCACGCAAGGGGGTAGTAATTAGGTTGAATATGACCCATCTTTAGAATAAAAGGCACAACATAAAGTAGAATAGGAGCGTTGCATGCATCAAGTACCAAGATTGCTTATAAACCGTATTAATGGCCATTTGTGTAAAGTATTTGTCAAATCAGGCCTCAGATGAGCAATCGGACCGCACGGATGGATTCAGGACGACGAACGGAGTCCAACGGACTCAAGATCAGCCAAATCCGACATCCGGAGCTCCCACAATGGGCCCAAGAAATCATGACCGTTGATCTGGAGATCAACGGCCCAGAACGCGCCACGTCGCCCCACCCCCGCCGCTCTCTCGCCCTCAAGCCAGCCAAGAACGAATCTCGGCCGTTGATCTTCGATCGAATGGCCGAGATCCGCGCGCTCGCCTGCGGTCGCCGCAACAAAGCGTGGGCGTGGCGCAACGGTTAGCGCGCACGCCCGCGTCGCAGCGATGCGCATTCAAATCGTGCAGAGCGGAAATCAAGCGCGAGCGAAGGGCGCGGCGAAATTGAGCCGCCCGATCAGCAGCGGGCGGTCAGGATTGTGCCACGCGGCGCGATGACAGCGCCCGAGCGCCCACGTGCACGCGCACGCCGGGCGGAAACGCGCGCGCGCACGTGCGCCTGAAGCGCGATCTCAGCACGGGCACGGGAGGATCTCAGCCGTCCGATCTTCGATCGGACGGCTCTCGTTCATCATCCACGGATCGCGCTTGGAGAGAGAGAGGGGGCGGGCGGCTGACCGGCGGCTGAAGGCCTTCACCGACGTATCTGGAAGCGGTTTTAGTGACGTTCTGGATGTCGCTAAAGCACATTCTTCTTTTAGGAAGCCCTTAACTCTATTTAAACCCCCTTCTACCACCATTCAAGGCATCCTCTCCCACTTGCAACTACTCCACTCCTCTCCTAGTTAGTCTTAGGCACTCTTGTAATCGCCGGAGACGACGAGCCGCCGACGGAGCCTCCTCCATCGTCGTGGCTGCCTCGTCGCTCTCCACTCTCTCTCTACCTCTCTCTCTCTCTTTTAAGCTTTCACTTACTTTTGTTGAAGCATGTATTTAATGTTGTAAATCATGAACTATGAATGCATGTTTAATGAAATTATTTTCCATTTAGTTGCCATTTTAATTTCTGTTTAAAGTGCATGATCAAAACCAAGAGCTTTCTAACCCTAAACTCTCTCTATCTCTCTCTTTTCAAAATCGTCTCTTTCGCAAGCAAAACTCCGCCTTTTTCGTGACAATAAGTGGTAAACAAAATCCAATTTCCACGCCTCCCTGAGATCGACACTCGGACTCACCTCCGTTTACTTCTTTTAAAACCGACGTATCAAGTGCAACTATAACGACACCTCTTAACACACACGCACGAAGGCACGTCAATCACTCTCTACCTCCGACCTATTCCAAAGACCGCTCTAGAGACCTCCCTCCAGTCCCCTCACCTGCTGCCACATAATATAGGCAACATGTTTGCCTTCCTCAGCTTTGTCTGTGTCTCACCATATCCGTGAGAAGCCTCCTCCCCCTTCAGGCATCACCTCTCTTCCTCCCAGAGCAACCCTTCGTTCCTAGCACCGATCAATCATAGCTAGTGCCATCTCTGCATCTCCTTCATCTGTGACCACTCCATTTCGCCTCCTCATCTTCCCTTGACCCAATTCAAACACTCAACACCCACATTAGCATACTCTCACACCCATGTCACCGTCATCTTCCACGTCTCCGGCGTACCACCAGTGACCTCGCGTAATTGCCACACCGCACCAAGCCGCTCACCACCAGTCTCAAAACTTCCGTCGTGTCCTCACGACCAAAACCCCTCACGTAATTGAGGGGATTGTCCTCTCACACGCTCCACTCGACACCGCCTTCACAGCACTACCTTCTTGAGGTTGCCAGACCTCCACACACACTCCCACTCCACAAAAGACCCACCATCACACTCGCTGTGGTCCAACGATCCTCCTGAGCTGCTTTGATGTGGCCATCAGGCCATATTTCTTGTTTTAGGTCATCACCGTTACTCCACCGCCACCCATGTCTTCTCGGACCTCGGCTGCTGTTCTCCAGCTACAATCAACCACGACTCCACTCCCAGGCTGCGCGACTAAGTCCCAAGACCCTTCCTAGGTCTTCAATTGAAGATAATAGCCTCATTTTTGCCCTCAATTGGAGACTCCACTACCTACTACTGTTGTGCGAAGAAACCACACAGGATTAGTCCCACATCATAAAATGAAGGACTCGCGACAGCGGATAAAAGTGATTTTTTCTTATGCCTTATCGCCTCAGCACATGAGGTGAGGTCCCACTCACCGCGTGTGCGCTCACTCCTCACCCGCTACACCTCATAGGCGGATTTGGACCTCTGACCGTATACCCAATTACTCGGTATTGTTCACCCGAATCAGAGCTGACAAAAAGGAAAGAGAATCAAAGAGGGGGGGAGGGTTTTGCTCTTACGCCCTCATCTCATCTTAGGACTTAGCCTCTGAAGGCTTGTGATGCCCTTGTGCCTTGCTCTTGTAAGAGCCTTGTCCTCCTCTACTGTTGCTGTGCCTTGGCTCCTCTGAGGTGTGAAGGTTTAAGGCGTCTGTGCCTTGGTTCTATCGACTGATTGGCTACATTTCTCCTATTCTTGGTTCTAATATTGCCGAGATATTTGATTGCGGTTACTGTTCAAATATTTAAGTGGTTGTGAGCTTTAAACTTAAAGGTTAATTTGGTGATTTAAATCATCATTTTAACCCGATCTTTTTGCACTACTATTCTTATCTTAGTGAAATATCATTTTGAATATCATTACTTTCAATTGCTTATATTTCTTGTGATTGGTGAATTTAAATTGCATCTTTGCTCCTTGTTAATGACTTTGGACTCTATTTCCTGAATCTGAGCGTATAAATTTAAATGATTTGAGCGATTTTGTCCTATACTACAATGCATATATTTCTTAAACAACGATGATATCACGCCAAACAGGGGTACTATTGAGTGATGAAATCGTGCGGAAATGGATTTTTGAGTGACGTAGTATTGCACGCAAAATTGATCCCAACAAAATTGAAAATAATGAAACTCAAAGGAGCCCCGATAGAACTCTGGGAGGCATGATTAAGTGAAGATTTGAAATCGACACTTGAATTATTCCTAATCTTAAAAGTAATTCCTAAGAAACTAACTAATCTAAAATCTGCAGAGCATGGAGAATCTCCTGCATGGTAAATTCTCTTGTTGCATTCTTGTAGTGCATGATCATAGTGTAGTGAAAATAGATATAGCAAGAGTTTGTATAGTGTTTGTTGTGAAATTTTCTGAATACGTAAATGCTATCGAGAGATTTTTGATGAATCATCGCATCGTTAATCTGAGTAGAAGCGGCCATGCAATTTTTTTGGATTTTTCTATTTCTAATTTTTGTGAATTTTTGGAAAACGAAAAGATAACTATGCTATCTAATCAAAATGAAACCCAATGATTGTGATTTGGAAAATGATTTTGTGGGTTTGTTGGTGCATAAGATGTGCCAAGTGCGGAAAGGGATTAGGAGCGAATCATGTGGTTATAGTAATTATTGAAGAGATTATGAAAACCAACACGATCATGATTTCAAATAAAAGCACACCCTATTGTAAAAGACGCACAGCAAAATATTTGAATGAATTACACGTGCCACAATATAAATGAAAGCATTCAACTTTCATTCATCAAATAGAAATATATAAAATTGGTTCACAAACTTGTTGAAAGATTGAAATACTTGATAATTTCTATACTAGGGAAACTAGAACAAGATAATCAACTAGAACTAGAACAACTAGAACTAGAAGTAGATTAGACAATGATGAGTCAGAAAATTCGAGAAGAAAATAATGGTTAGGGTTACAGAGAAACCTATGTCGTAGTATGTGTGAAAATCTAGCTATCAAATAAATTTTGTCGAGAGTGGATGAGTCCCGAGTCGAATACTGGGAGGCGATGCTTAATTTTAGAAATCTATTTTTATTTTATTTATTTTTGGAAAATTTTTTGGCTTTTGTAATTTTTTTGTGATTTTATATAAGCAGAAAATTAGGCAAAGTAATTTCTAGCTAATCACTCTACTTGCAGCTAATTAGAGAGAAAGAGAGACAAACAAGAATATATATATAATCAGCTTAATGTTTATTACAACTAATTGCAAAAAATAAAACTACACTAAAAAGTAGTAAAAGATAGAAAGAGAGCAAGAAATCTCCCTCGACGATTGCTTGGGAGATGAGCCAGTCGAACGATGCCTGGAAGAGCGGGAATAGAGACAGAGGAAGGAGGACGAAGCTTAGATGAAGGGAGGACCAGGCAGGGCAGCGTCGTCGTGGCGTTCACTTCCAAAATGGAGTGAGAGGATGGCCACAGATTCTCCATGAATGGGGGTGAGAAGGTGGAAATTTATTTTAATTTTTCTCTAATGAAGCATCTCGGGGCTACCGACACAAGCTCAAGAGGTTTCTTTAGAATTAGAGAGGGTGAGAATGAGCTAGGAAGAGATGAAGAGGAAGGGGGGAGGGTATGGGGGTTGTTATAGGTGAAAACTGAGGTGTGGTAAATGATTTGGCGGCATCCCACGCTTAATGCCCGTGCAGGACATGGCCTACCCATGCCACGATCGCACACCGCACGTGCACGCACTGGTGAGGTTGCATTAGTAGCTATTGCGGTGAGGAGGAAGCTAGGCCATTGGATCAGAGATGAAGGGCTAAGATCTGCCCCTGCGCTTCCCTTAGATCACACACACGCGCATGTGATGGCACATCCATCGCATTCCTCTCCATCCGCTCTCCACAAGGAGGTTTCTCTATCTCCCGATTAGAATCATGCAGCTCTGCTCACGTGAGGCTTGTGCACTTGATTGTGAGGGGTGCTGCCTCTGTTGTTGAGAGCAACGTGGCGCCTTCACTGCCGTTCTATCTAAATCGAATGGTGGAATTTTCTTTGGTGCGAGTTGAGGAGGGTGCACTCCAGAGGATTTGAACGCATGTCAGCTGCTTGAGAGTTCAACTCCACCACTGCACTAAGGTTTGTTGAGGTGCACGCTCAGCCATTGGATCTCGATCCAACAGCTGAGATTGCACCATGGATTTGCTTTAGAGGTCTTGAGGTGCGGGTGATGTGTGAAAGACGTGTTAGTTTAAAAAGATCGTTATAGTTCATGCTCGCAACGTCGGTTTTAAAAGAAGCAGACGTGAGTCTGAGTGTCGATCACAGGGAGGTGTGAAAATCAGATTTTCTTTATCACTTAATGTCACGGAGATAACAGGTTTTTGCTTATGAGAAGACGTGGTAGAAAAACAAGTGAGAGAGAGAAAGAGAGAGAGAAATAGTAGGGTTAGAGTCTTTTAAATCATGGCAATTACTCAAAGCAAGATGGAGAACAACATTAACATTATATTAAACATGCAAATCAAGTTTTACAAGTACAATGATAGCTAAATGCTTGAATAAAATGGAAGTAAAGCTATATTAAAGGAAAAGAGAGAGAGAGAGGGGAGATGGCGAGGTAGCCACGGCGGTGGAAGGAGGCTCCGTTGGTGGCTCGTCGACTCCGTTGACTACAAGAGAGGCTAAAGGGGTCTAGGAGGGTGTTACAACACTTGCAAGGTGAATTGAATGCCTTACATGGGTTGTTGGGAGGGGTTTATATAGGGAGAAGAGGTTTCCATTTTAAGTATGGGCTTTAGCGATGTCTGGGACATCGCTAAACCCATGTTAAAAGCATCGGTGTCTCCTTCACAATGGTCTCACACATGCACTGTGACTCTTCACGCACGATCTGTGCGTGCATGTCGTGGGCCGTCTGACTCGCGAAGGGTGCGCTGGGATTGCTCCTCAAGTGCACGTGAACGCGGGTGTTGTCGACTGGCGTAGGCACGCACGTTAAGGATCGACGTTTGTGGGTGCGTCGCGTAGCGCTATTGAGACCACTCGATGGCGATTGTGTGGCTGAATTTGAGTGCGCGGGCGAAATCGGTTGATGAGGCGCGGCGGGCGAATTTGAACATGCGACTTGCGGGTGTGTTGCAAGGGCACGACCGATGCGCTGCCCTCACGAATGGTTGCGTGGAGAGTTTGGGCGCGGTTGCTGCCGACCGTTGGATGGGGATCCAATGGTTGGATCTTCGTGTGGTGTTGGATGCGTGGATGCGGAGGGTGCGGGTGCGCGATTTCCAGCTGCCATGTGATGAAGGGAGGTTGAGGGGTGCGACGATGCTGACACGTGGCGGCCTTATGATCGTTGATCATTAGATCAACGGTTAGAACTTCTTGGGCCAATTGTGGGAGCTCCGGATGTCGGACTTAGTTGATTTCGAGTCCGTTGGACTCCGTTTGTCACTTTGAGTCCATCACTCATATGAGGCCTGTTTTGACATGTACTTGTACAAATGACCATTAATAATGCACTATAAGCAATCTTGATATTCAATGCATGTGATGCTCCTATTCCTATTTATGATGTATCCTTTGTGCATTTTACCTTTAAGACCATCCCCTTTTGTTAGAGTTAGAATTGTACAATGCAGTGTTATCATACCCCCATATTTGCACTTTGCTAGTCCCTAGAAAGGTTTATTCTAGCCGTTATTTTCAGTCAGAATTCAAGAAGTAATTACTCAGACATTTTGTTACTTATCAATAGGAGGAAATATGCTAAGATCCTGATCCATAGAGACTAAACAGCGTCCGGGTGTCTGCCAAAATATGAATCGCCTGAATCCTTGCTTTAAGGCATGTATATATATATATATATATTTTTCATCTTTTCTTATTTTTAGATTTTTGGAGTTAAGAGTGTGTTGGTAACTTTTTACAGCTACCCAACCCACCCAAAACTCGGAAAAAACTCTTAAGTGCTAAGCATCTTGGTGTGAAGATCATGATAGACTCACACAACGGTAATTTAGACAGACTTCGGGTTTCTACACCCCTATGTGATCGGGAAAGGAAGTGTTTTGAATGAAGGTGTATTTGTTCGATCTGTAGCTTTCTTCTTACGTTTGTTCTACTTGGGGTCAACACAGGGATTTTTCCAATGTATATCTCCCTAGCTTGCTCTACTTCCTCGCTTCTTCCTTAAGTGTTTGGGGTTTTTTTATGCATTTAATGAGCTAGGTTCTGGATAACCGACCAATGGGCTGTTACCCACGATCACTTGCCAGCCATACTCGTGCGGTGAAGTGTGGCTTATTTTGTTTTCTCTCTTTTTTTTTATTTGGTAGGTGGCTTCCCTGATCTCAAATTTACCTAGAGGTAATAAAAAGAAGGTGGTCCTGTGACTGGGCTCTGGACAACCTGCCAATGGGCTGTTACCCACAACAACTTGCTAGCCACACCACCCTAGAAAGTTCATTAACTACCCAATTTCTGTCAGAATCTCCGAGGAGTGAGTCTGTGCAAAAATGTGTGCAGATGCTTAGACTAAAAGTCCTTCTGAGCTAGAAGGTGAGTTGATAAGTCGTATACTTATCACCTTATTAAGTTAGTGGATTAGAATAGATTAAGGTTGCAAAGATTTGAAGCTAAATCCATATTTTAACGGATACCAGGGCTGATTAAGCCTAAAGGCCTGAAAAGTCTAAGTGTTCAGGTTCTTTTTGTATTATTTCCCACTATTGACAAATTTTCAATGCCTAAGTTTTCCTAAATTCAATTTTTTTTCTTTTTTATTTTTATTTTATTTTATTTTATTCTATTCAGTCTGATTAAATGAACTCAGAATCATGCAATTTACCACCCCCCATGCTTAAGTTGGACAATGTCCTCATTGACAAATACATGGATGCACAGGGGTCAAAAAGATATTACCTGAGTGAAGTAAAATACCAAATCAGTCTGAATCTTCTGAGTTGCCTCCTAGAAAGTGTTGAGTTTAATGCCTCCAGCTAGGCAGTGCTTCGTGTCATCCTTCAATGAGGGTGACAACCTCCTTCGGGGGAACTTGGGCGAGGAAGTGTTTCAATCTCTGGCCATTGACTCTGAAAGTGTGCCCAGTATTTGGATCAGCGATTTCAACCACCCCGTTGGAGTAGGGCTTGACCACTCTAAATGGTCTTGTCCACTTGGACCTGAGCTTCCCTGGAAAGAGTTTTAGACGAGCATCAAAAAGCCAAACTTGCTGATTAAGCTCAAAGGCTTTTCTATGGATGAGTCAGTCGTGGACGGCTTTCATTTTCTCCTCGTATAACCGACTATTCTCAAAAGTGTCCCGATGAATTTCCTCGAGCTCGGAGAGTTGGAGAGTCCTCTGCGCACCGACTAACTGGGAATCCATGTTACATTGCTTAATGGCCCAGTAAGCCTGGTGTTCCAACTCGACAGGAAGGTGGCAAGCTTTTCCAAAGACCAGGCGATAAGGCAACATGCCTATCGGGGTCTTGAAAGGGGTCTGGTATGCCCACAGGGCATCATCCAGTCGTGTGGACCAGTCCTTCCTATCAGGTCTCACAGTCTTCTATAGAATATTCTTGATCTACCTGTTTGAGACCTCGATCTACCCATTTGTTTGAGGATGATACGGGGTAGCAATGCTGTGGTTAACCCTGTATTTTCTGAGTAGGGCACGGAATTGGGTGTGGATAAAATGACTTCCACCATCACTGATCATGGCCTTTGATATTCCAAACCAGGAAAAGATGTTCTGCTTAACAAAGTCCATGATAGTCTTATGATTGCATCAGCTGGTGGCGATGGCTTCAATCCATTTGGAGACATAGTCTATAGAGACTAAGATGTACTCAAAGCCGTTGGATGGTGGGAAGGGGCTCATAAAATCAATACCCCAAACGTCGAAGATCTCGACAATCAAAATGGGCTGGAGGGGCATCATGTCTTTTCTGGACATGGTCCCCAGAGTTTGGTAGTGAGAGCAAGTCTTAGCGAAATTGTGTGCATCCTTAAATAAGGAAGGCCAGTAAAATCCGGACTACAGAACCTTTGTAGCTGTTTTCTTTCATGAGAAGTGGCCACCACAAGCTTGGTCGTGACAAAAAGATAGCACACTCTGAACTTCGTCCTCAAGGATACACCTCCTGATGATCTGGTCGGCACAGAGGAGAAATAGCATGGGATCATCCCAGAAATAATGCTTGGCCTCGGCTAAGAACTTGTCCCATTGCTGTCTGGATTAGTTGTGTGGGGTCTGACCTACAACTAGGTAGTTGGCATAGTCAACATACCAAGGTAGTTTCTTGTCTTGCACAGCTAGAATGTGCTCATCGAGAAAGGTGTCGGATAAAGGTAGGGAGGGCCCAATGTGGCCTGGGTGGAGTCTGGATAGGTGGTCAGCCACCACATTCTTTGATCCGACTTTGTTGCAGATTTCCAGGTCGAATTCCTACAAGAGTAGGATCCATCTGATGAGCCTAAGCTTCGCACCCTTTTTAGCCAATAGGTGCCGGATGGCTGAATGGTCCGTATAGATGGTCACGTGGGATCCCAGAACGTAAGATCAGAACTTTTCAAGTCCAAAAACTATAGCGAGTAGTTCTTTTTCTATGATCGTATAATTTTGTTGGGCCTCGTCCAACGTCTTGCTCGCGTAGTAGATCACCACGGGTTTCTTGTCATGCTTTTGTCCCAGGACGGCATCTATGGCAAAATCTGATGCATCACACATGATCTCAAAGTCCTGGGACCAATCCGAGGGCTGAAGTACAGGTGCTGAGGAGACTAAGTCCCAGAGGGTGTGGTAAGCCTGGATGCAATCAGAGGTCATGTGGAATAGGGCGTCAATGGCCAGAAGGTCGGTCAAGGGTTTGGAAAGCTTGGAGAAGTCTTTGATGAACCATAGGTAGAAGCCAACATGTCCAAGGAACGAATGAATCTGTCGGACCGAGCTAGGCGGAGGAAGTTTGGAAATCAAATCAACTTTAGCTCAATCCACTTCAATGCCCCTATGTGATACGATGTGACCGATAACGATTCCTTCTTGAATCATGAAATGGCTCTTTTCCCAACTTAGCACCAAATTAACCTCGATACGTTGTTTTAGGATTTTCTCTAAGTTACTCAAACAGTGGTCAAATGAATTTCCAAATATAGAGAAATCAGCCATAAAGATCTCCAGGTATTCACCCACCATTTCTGAAAAAATGGCTAGCATGCAACGCTGAAAGGTAGCGGGTGCATTGCACAACTCGAGCGGCATACGATGGAATGCAAATGTGCTGTACGGGCAAGTGAATGTGGTCTTCTCTTGATCTTCCGAAGGAATTGCAACTTGGTTATATCCTGAATATCTATCCAGGAAGCAAAAATACTTTTGCCCAGCCAATCTTTCAAGAATCTGGTCGATGAATGGCAGGGGAAAATGATCTTTCTTGGTTGCTTCATTGAGTTTCCTATAATCAATACACACCCGCCATGCGGTGGTGGTGTGGGTGGGGATGGATTCGCCACACTCATTGGTGACAACGGTGAGCCCGACTTTCTTTGGAACCACTTGAGTGGGGCTCACCCAAGGGCTATCAGAGATGGGGTAGATGATGTTGGCGTCAAGCCACTTGATAATTTCCTTCTTAACGACCTCCCGCATATTTGGGTTTAACCGTCTCTGCATCTGACGGGAGGATCGTGCCCCATCTTCTAGGTAGATCTTGTGGGTACAATAGGTGGGGCTAATTCCTCTCAAATCTGAAATAGTCCAGCCAATGGCAGCCCTGTGTTCTGATATGGTTGCTGTCAATCTAGGTTCCTGATCCCTAGTTAGGTTGGCATTGATAATTACGGGGAAGGTCTGGTTAGGTCCTAGGAAGACATACTTGAGATTCTCGGGTAGCGGCTTTAGTTCAGGTGTGGGCAGCACAATGTTTGATGGAAAGGGGAAAGGTGGGAGTTGATCAACATTAATTTCCTCTAATGGTGTTGGTTGATGGTAATCAGCCCTACAGCGGTCCATGGGCAAAGATGGTGATGGGTCAGAATAGGTGTTATAGGATTGGTAGTCCGAGACAGAACTAAGGGTGAGGCATTCCTCGACCAAAGGTTCCACAGGATCGTGTTCCTCAATACAGTCACAATCAAAAGATTTCGTCACCCGGAAGATATCCAACTGCACTTTCTTACCTCCAAAGGCGATTTCCATGCATCCCGTGTCACAATCGATGTTTGCCTTAGCCGTAGCTAAGAAGGGTCTGCCTAGGATGATGGTGTGTTCTACAGTCGTTCAGGGACTTCCATGTCGAGCACCAAGAAGTCAACTGAAAAATAGAAGTCCTTGACCTGCACAATTATGTCCTCGACAACCCCCTTTGGAGTTTTCATAGATCTATCAGCCAATTAGATGGTAACAGGTGTCAACTCTTCGAATCCAAATTGGTGGTACAGGATTGTCGGAATCAGATTGATGGAAGCATCTAAGTCTAGGAGCGCTCTATTAAATGTCATGTCCTCGATATTGTAGGATATCAGGGGTGCTCCTGGGTCAGTTCGCTTGAGCAGAAGGTTGCTTGACATTATGGAACTAGCTTGCTCTGAAAGCACAACCTTCCTAGGTGCTTGAGGTCTTGGCTTACGTTTTGGTGTACAGGCATCTTTTAGGAACTTGGTGTAAGCCAGAATGTGCTTGACGGCTTCGAGGAGCGGAATATTAATCTGAACCTGCTTAAAGATCTCCAAAAGCTCCTCAGTTTCCACAACACTTTTCTTCTTCTTGATTGTCTCCAAGGCCTCGGGATATGGTGTCTGAATGTGGGTAGGATCTATTTCTAGGTCCTTGGGTTTTTCCTATGCCTCTTCTGAGTCAGGTGTTTCAGAAGGTGAAGTCTCGGGAAGAGTCGGCCATTTGGGATCCTGGGTTTTGGTACCTCTTCTCAAGGTTACCACATTTGCAGAGGCATTGGGACCATGGGTTGATCCTTGAGAAGACAAGGACGAAGAAGCACCAAACCCAGGGGGTGTTTGTGGGGTTGGCTGGACCATGTGAGACTGCCCGGCATTGCCTTGGAACCCTTACAAATTGCAGCCTCTATTAATCATGTTTCGCAGGTTCGGTTGTGGTTGGGAAGGCAAGAATCCTTATTGTTTACAGTCCAACAGCAGGCTTAACTGTCCCTTTACTAAAGCCATTTCCTCCTGATGTTTTTGGTTCATTTCAGCCATCATTTTTATCAGGGTGTCCATTTGGTTTTGTGTGGGGGGTTGGGGGTGGGGGCCGCCCTATTCGGATTATATGGGGGTCTAACTGGTGGTCCTTTCTGATAGGGGGCAAGCTTGGCTGTTGGTTTGACCTGGGCTGGTTCTAAAATTGAGGCGGTTTCTCATTTGTCCAAGCAAAGTTTGGGTGATTACGCCAGCCGGTGTTGTAAGTGTTGGAGAAAGGGTCAGGTTTGGCATAACCTTGGATAACCTATACATCTTCAAAGATAACAGATGTCAAGGGGGGGGAAGAGAGTAATCAAGGATTGAGGGAGCAAAGGTCCCTCCCTGGAACATGGTCAGGGGTTGTTCCAAGTTCATTTGGCTTAAGGGCTGGGCCAGGTCAACATTGTGAGCTCCCTTATCTAGGGAGAAGGTCTGTAACGGGTTCTTGGTCTGGTTCAGTAGCTCACCTATCTTTTTATCCACTAATTCCACTCGATCCAATTTCTTAGCAATGATATCCATGTCAACCGTTCCAGAATTTACTTGTACCTCATAGATCCCACCACGGGGTTGACTGGCTCGGCTAAACTGGGTCATGGAGGCATTGTTGAGTGAATCGCTCATAGACTCAAAGAGCTCAAACATGCTCTCCTCATCTTTGTTCAGGAAGTTTCCCCCGCATGAGGCATCCACGAAGTTCCAAAGGTTGCTGTCTAGACCGTGGTAGAAGATCTGGGCCAATTGCCACTTTGGTACTTCGTGGTGTGGGCATTTCCCCAATAGTTCATTAAATCTTTCCCACGCCTCATGGAACTGTTCCCCGCCCTGGAGTGTAAAGGTAGTAATGGCTCTTCTGAGGGCATTAGTTTTTCCTATGGGGAAGAATTTCTTTAAGAATGAAAGCCTCAGTTCTTCCCAGGTGGTGATTTGTCTACCTAGGGTTCTAAGCCAGTGAGATGCTTTGTCTCTCAGCGAGAAGGGGAACATCTCAGTCAAAACAATGTTAAGGCTAATGTTCCTAGTTTTCACAGTTCGGGCGATCTGGTCAAGATCCTTTAGGTGCTGGAAGGGGTCCTCATTTGAGCTTCCATGGAAGTGGCTCTGAATCAGACTTAGGACATTTGGTTTCAGCTCAAAATAATTTCCCCCATCAAGGATCCTAAGGTGCGGCTCGATTCGAATAGTAGAATGATTGTAGAAGTCGCAGAAGGGCCTAGGTTGGTCCTGGAATGGTGGTGGATCAAGTGGCGGTTGCACTTGTGGGCCTTGGAAAGGTGGTGGTGCTTGCCCCTATGGGTTCTGCAACCAATGTATGTCTTGCATGATGGTATGGATTTGTTGCTGTTGAAGTCAGTGGTTTGCGTTGATCTGGGCCTGAATGATGGCCATTGTGTCTGGTGGGGGTTGGTCCTCAACCTCATCTACTCTAGGTTTAACCATGTCTCTAGCAAAATCAGGTCGCCTGGATTCCCGTCCCAGAACAAACAACTCAGGATGAAGTGATTGTCTCCCGTGCATACACTAGAGAACAGGAGGTGATGTAGAGAGTGACAGATGTGAGAAGTGTGTGTACACAATCAAGAAAACAAGCCTAGTCCTTATAGTGTATTCCTTAGGGGACCTAGAAATCTCCAAAGGGGTGATCAAGCCAGTAAGCATTGGACTTCCCTTCCCAAAGCTAATCTGGCCAGGTTGATTATGAGGGGATTGTAGGGAAGGTTCTTCCTTTGGTTTGCGCCACTGGTTCCATAGACCCCACAACCATGGTCGTTTGACACTTCCTCGTAGCCTAGTCAACAGATTCTACTAAGGGAATGAAAGCCAAGTGCCTAGCGAACAAAACCACACCTCTTGAGACTTAACCTAATCCTGCCTAGGGCACGTCTACTTTGTTTTAATGGGGCTAGGATAGTGCTTGTGCTTGAGTTATGTGATGAGGCGTTGATTGGGGTGGTGCCTCTTAGTTTTCCAATTCCAATGTGTGTGCTCCTATCAAAACATGGTTTTCAAGCAAGGATTTTAAGATGTGGTATCTTTTAATGTTTGTCCTTACTTTTGTGTCTTTTAGAGTTGACGTGTCTTAATGTTTTTAGACAAGATTCAAGTAGGCACGCCAAGTTTTGCACACAATTGGTGAGAGTAGATTTCCTTTGATGTGAAGAGGCTTTAAAACCCTAAAGTGCTCATCCTAGTGTTCATGCAACTTTTATCAGATGAGTTGATTTTAGGGTTGAGTAGTGCAGCCCATGTCAATTCATGGTGGCTTCGCAAACACCACTCAAAAAGAAAGAAGAACACTCCAAAAAGGTTAGGTCATTAAGAATGTTAGAGTGTATATTTTTTTGTTGGGTGATGTGTTAAGGATGTGGATCAGGCAATCATGCACCATGCTAATTTTTTTGATTTTACAATTTTTTTTTAGATTTTTTTTTAGGAAAGCAAACAACCACGGGTGAAGAATTACTCACAATCGATCCTTGTTGCGCTTATTCCATCTCTACCGTCATGAGTTGCACTGCTTTGTCGTCCAAGCGTTGAGTTCTTGCAACCATCAAGTAAAAGGAGAAATTGCATTAGATGATGTGAGCATGGATATAAAATGGAAGTGACAAAATAAATCCGTTGCCTCCCCGGTAACGGTGCCAAAAACTGACGTGCGAAAGATGTGTTTGTTTAAAAAGATCATTATAGTTCGTGCTCGCAATGTCGATTTTAAGAGAAGAAACAGACGTGAGTTCGAGTGTCGATCATAAGGAGGCATGAAAATTAGATTTTCTTTATCACTTAATGTCACGGAGATAACAGGTTTTGGCTTGCGAGAAGACGTGGTAGAAAAATGAGTAAGAGAGAGAAAGAGAGAGAGAGATAGTAGGGTTAGAGTCTTTTAAATCATAGCAATTACTCAAAGCAAGATGGAGAACAACATTAACACTATATTAAACATGCAAATCAAGTTTCATAAGTACAATGGTAGCTAAATGCTTGAATAAAATGAAGTAACGCTAGATTAAAGGAAAAGAGAGAGAGAGAGGGGAGATGGCGAGGCGGCCACAGCAGTGGAAGGAGGCTCCGTCGGTGTCTCATCGACTCCGTTGACTACAAGAGAGGCTAAAGGGGGCTAGGAGAGTGTTACAACACTTGCAAGGTGAATTGAATGCCTTACATGGGTGGTTGGGAGGGGTTTATATAGGGAGAAGAGGTTTCCATTTTAAGTATGGGCTTTAGCGACGTCCGGGACATCGCTAAACCATGCTAAAAGCATCGGTGATGCCTCCTTCCCAACGGTCTCGCATGCGTGCTGTGCCTCTTCACGTGCGATCCATGCGCGCGTGTTGTGGGTCGTCCGATCGCAGATCGGATGGCAGAGATCTCGCGAAGGGCATGCTAGGATCGCGCCTCAAGCGCACATGAGCGTAGGCATTGTCTACTGGCGTAGGCATGCGCGTGGAGGATTGACGTCAGTGGGTGCACCGTGTAGCGCTATCGAGATTGCTCGATGGCGATCATGTGGCTGAATTTGAGCGCGAGGGCGAAATCGGCTGATGAGGCGCGGTGGGCAAATTCGAACGTGCACCTTGCGGGTGTGTTGCGAGGGCGTGATCGATGCACTGCCCTTGTGAATGGTCGCGCGGAGAGTTTGGGCGCGGTTGCTGCCGATTGTTGGATGGGTATCCAACGGTCGGATCTTCGTGTGGTGTTGGATACGTGGATGCGGAGGGCGTGGGTGCACGATTTCCAGCCCCGCACGATGAAGGGAGGTTGAGGGGTGCGGCGATGCTGACACGTGGCAGCCTTATGACCGTTGATCATCAGATAAATGGTCAGAACTTCTTGGGCCAATTGTGGGAGCTCCGAATGTCGAATTTAGCTTATTTCGAGTCCGTTGGACTCCGTTCATCGCTTTGAGTCCATTCGTGCGGTCCGATCGCTCATCTGAGGCCTATTTTGACATGTACTTGTACAAATGGCCGTTAATAATGTACTATAAGCAATCTTGATGTGCAATGCATACGATGCTCCTATTCTTATTTATGATGTATCCTCCGTGCATTTTACCTTTAAGACCATCCCCTTTTGGCAGAGTTAGCATTGTACAATGTAGTGTTATCAGCGGGCGTGGCTAACATTTACACCGTTGGATCATGATCCAACGATTGTCGTCTTGAGGCGACGTGGCACATACGCCTCCATTGGATCTTCATCCAATGGTGGAGATGAGGTAAAGTCTTCAATGGGTACGAATCGGTTGAGAGGCGATAGTGGGCGACATAGATGATGCCACGTGGCATCATCATAGTTGCCCACCATCAGCTCTTGAGACGCGGGCATGGTTGACGTCTACACCGTTGGATCAAGATCCAACGGTTGTCATCTTGAGGCAACGTGGCACGCGCACCACCATTGGATCTTCATCCAATGGTGAAGATGAGGTAGTGTTAAGTCTTTAAAGGGTGCGAATGGGTTGAGAGGCAACAGTGGGTTGCATAGATGATGCCACATGGCATCATCATAGTCGCCCACCACCGCCTCTCAGCCTGCTCACACCCTTTGAATACTTAACACCGCCTCATCTCCACCATTAGATGAAGATCCAACGATGTGGCATCATCATAGCCATCCATCTTCCATTGCTTGTTGGTAACGCAATGGATGTCGAATCGGGTTGATTTTCATGCCATTGGGTTGCGATCGACGACCCAAATCCATCCATACGATTGGATTCTTCATTTGGGGTTCATATTTGCATCATCCTTCCCCATGGCCAATGAACTTCTTTGGACTGCATATGATGCTACGGAGCTCCGATCAGGGCGATTTCAGAGGCGTTAGACTCCGACTGTTGCCCTGATCAGATCCGTATGGTTGGATCTTCAATCCGTGGCCTAAAAATATGTCGCCTTCTCCCTTAGTCACCAGAATAGGCTAATTAATACATAATTAACGGAATCTAGCCTAAATGCGATATGATGCATGTTATGCAATATTTATAATGCTAAATACATCTATAAGCCTAGGAGCACGCATAAATAGGCATCTTATCATGAATAAATATGTATTTATCACATTCCCTTACCTATCTTTTTCTAGTCTCTAGGAAAACTAAACTAATTGCAGTGGTATTCTGTTTGTCGAGTGAAGTCGATGTTATAAATGTTGCGTCATAGTATAGGTCAAAATTGCTTAAAAATAGATAAAATTTATACTCGAATAAAAGTCCGAAGTCGTTCGCTGGGAGCAAATAGGAATTCACGCACTAATCTCAATATATGATGTAAATGAGCATAATTACTTACTCAAAAATCTAATATGCAATGTAGCACATGAGTGTATGAGGAGTAAAAAGAATTCTAGACAAAATAATGGTGATTTAGATCACCAATTATAAGTCTAATACGTACAACAACTACTCAAATCAATCAATATGAAGGAGAGTATGATCAGACATCTGATTTTGCAATCAGACGTCTTATTCTTCTTCTTCTCCTCCTGTGCCTCTTCTGCCTTGGTTTCTCTTTTCTTCTCTTCTAGTGCTCTGCTCCTCTTTCTACAGTCCTCTTCTTCTATCTTCTCTGATTTCTTCTTCTTCTTCAGGTCTTCTCTTCTTTCTTTCTTCCTTGGCTTCTCTACCTTGTCTATGGTTCTTCTATGGCTTCTCTTCCTCTTCTCTGACCTTTGTGCAATAGAGCAAAACCCCCTACCCTGCGCTCTCTCTCCTTTCCTCTCTCTGGGTTCTCCTCTTTCCAGTCTTCCTAGGGCCAATGCAATTTACCGGGTAATCAGGTATTCGTGTACTCGGGTCCTGGGTCAACGGTGTGGTGTAGTGACCGAGGAGTGGGTACAGGGTTAGGCGGGTCGGGTCATGTGAGTAGGTGTGGGGGGACCTGCCCCTAATGTTGCGAGGCAATAAGGCCTGTGCACAAAAACATAATAAGGTGCTTCACTCAGTTTATCCCACACGATGTGGGACTAAAGTGCCTCCTCCTTTTCGTGTGTGCCTGCAGGTGATGGTTCCTTCAATTACAGCAACCACTAGGGTTCACGCCCCCAATCAAAGACCTGGAAGGGTGCTTGGGGATGGTCTGCATAGCCTGGGACAGAGAACTAGGGATATCATGGCCTCGAACATGAAGAACAAGACTGAAGATGGTGATGGTGACGGAGTGTGACGGGGATAACCTGAAACACTGAATAAGGCCTGATGGCCACATTAGAATACCTCAGGAGCTTCACCAAGTGTTGGCGAATGTGATGGTGGTGTTTGCGTGGCGTGGGAATGGGTGAGGTGGCTGGACGATGATGGAGAAAATGGCATGAAGGTGGGTTATTCAACAGAGGGTTTGAAGGGGCAATAGTCCTAACTAGGTTAGAGCTTTTGCTCCTGTGGTCAAGGCGGAGGTCGTGGGCTAGTCGGCGAAGTGTTTGGAGTAGTGGAGTGAGCGGAGGGCTTCACCGGAGAAGTGGCCAGAGTGGAGGGCTTCGTCGGAGGAGTGGCCGGAGCGGAAGGGTCTTTTTGAGATTTTGGGTAAGGAACTAATCCTAAGAGGTAAAAGAAACTAGGCTAACCCTAATCTAATGGACGAAGGGGGGAGAATGACACTGACATTGGTAGGCCGATGCCAGGGAAGAAAATACTCCGGTAGAGGGGGACGGCGACGACGACGGAGAAAGAGCGACGGCGGCTGCTATTACACGACGCGGAGGAAGCTGAAGGAGATAAATCCGTTGTCGGTATTGTGAACAGATGAGGAATGGAGATGGAGGATGTCATCGGAGCTCACGAAGCTTTTTGGCCGGAGAGGAGGGAAGAAATTGGGGTAATTCCAGCCAAAAACGAGTCTAAGAGGCACGGTCTGCCCTGAGGAGTTTTATATAGGCTGTGAGAGGGTGATTAGAGCTTGGGAAGCAAGCTTCCCAAGCTTGGAAGGTTGTTGGAATAGGAGACCCATTCCTTTGAAGGGTTCGCATAAGGATTTGGGCGAGATCTGGAGCTTTGGATCTGGCTGAAAAGGAAGATAATTACTTGACGAGTTTCCCTTTCTATTTTGAGAGGGATTCATCAAGAAATCATGGAGATCTTGCCAAATTAAGGTCACCAGAGTTGTAGGAATAGGATTTTATGGCGTTAGGAACCTATTTGTGAAGAATACAACAAAGCTAGGGGCCTATTATAAGAAATTCAAAAGTTAGGGGCATGTGTGTAAGAGAAAAGAGTCAGATAGGACCAAATTGCAAACTAGGTCAAGATGATCTCAGATTGAGCCCAAACTTTGATCTAAGAAATTCAATGGTGAAGTTATATTTAGGTTTTAATGAAGTCTGACTGGAGAAATTGCATAATTACCCAAACTAGGGCAAAAGCCTGCCTATGGCTCTGTTTTAGGTCAAGACGGGGTCTAATGATCAAATTGATGGTACCAAACTCTATAGAATATTTTTTTATGAATTTTAGAGGGTTTAGGTGAATTTTATCCTAACCAGAACCTCAGTTAATTAAGTGGGTTTGCTTTTAGGGTTTTAGATGTCATTTAATTCCTAAAATACGCGAAAACCCATTTATGTCTGCACGGACTCACTCGTTGGACTCTTACGACCATTTTACCTTTATTTATCCCATAGAGAAACCTTGTGATTATACTGCAATTGAGATATGCTGTTAAAATTACAGTTTTACCCCTATTTTCTTATCTTTCTCTTAGAATGATTATGCAATGAATTAGGACTTGATGAGAGCCTCATCATGAGCCCTAACTAGCTCATTTTGACCTAGGAAAGAGAATAAGAGCTCTTACATAACCTAGAGAAGGGGTTAATTCAAGGAATAAGTGTTTTGAGAAGAAAACATGAAATAAAGGTTAAAACTGCAATTTCACCATTGCAGTACATAAATGGGATTTCTCAAAGGAAAAACATAGGTCAAATGGTATGAATAAGATAAAAATTTGGTTGGTTCAGTTAGAAATGGGTTCATGTGAAATCTAGGAATTAAATGACATCTTGTAACCCTAAAATAGACCTGCTTAATTCCACAAGGTCCTGGACAGGATAAAAATCAAATAAACCCTATAAAATTCATGAAAAAATATCCCCTATGGTTTATAACCTTCAAATTGGCCTTTGGAATCTGTTTTGACCTAGATTGGGGTCCTAGCTCATTAATTGATCTAATTTGGGTTTTTATGAAAAATGTCCAGTCAAACGTGGTAAAACATAAAATCCAACTTCACCATTGGATTCCTTAGGTCCAGATTAGGTTTTTACCAAAATTTGGACTTAAGGGGAGGTCATCTTGACCTACTTTGCAAAATAGTATACCTAATTTCATTTTGGCCCCTATCTTTTAAAAATCATTGCACAGACCCCCTAACTTCCTCACCACTCTTACAAACAGGTCCATCCGCCATTAATGGGGAGAAATCCTACTCTAGAGAGGAATGGAGGGGGAGTACTCTCTGATTCCTCAGAGATCTCCTCCCAGATTTGGAAGGGAGATTCTCTGAGGAATTCCCTTCCATCTGAGCGTGGTCCTAATCTCTGTTTCGCACCCAATCACTCATGCGAATGCACGAGAGATTTGGATCTCCAATAGTTTCCATCTCTGGTGAGGTCTCTTGTGCTTGGAAGGTTGTCTTCCAAGCATAAGAGTCCCTGCCAGAGACTATAAAAGCACCACCACCTCTGACCGCATCTCTTCAGCTCGACTTGGCTAGAGATCCACCCTAATTTCATCTTCTTCTCCTTCGGTCAGGAAGTCCAGCGAGCTCCGACGAGCCTCCCTCCTCTTTCTCGTCGCTCTGCCACACTACTAGTGGCAGAGTTGTCCTCACCATCTTCCTCTGCGTCATGCAACACTCGCACTCGCACCTCTAGACCCTTCGTCGTCGTCGTCTCCCTCCACTGGACACCGTCTTCTCCGGCGACAGCAGGTACAGCCAGTCGCCACCTCTCCCCCTTCATCCACTTAATTAGGTTATACTTACTCCTCTCTATCCCCTCTTCAATTCCCCTCTTCCTATTTCCCTTTTCGACCCCTCGCAGCCACTATCCACCACCATCTTCTCCATCTCCGGCCGCCCACCGGCGAGGTGCCTCCACCGCTCCACACCTCCACACGCCTCGCCAGACACCTCACTACCTCCGCCATCAACCACTGAACACTTTCCACCCACTCACTGCCGGTCACACACACTCCATGCTTCCACAGAACAAACCCACTCACATGGTCATAGTCCGACCTAGGCACGCACGCTTAGGTCGGTCTGAGCCACGCCAACCCCTGCCTCACCTTCGCCGTGATACGACGAAGGTTCTCCTATTGTCTGATAGAGCCGCAAGGCTACTTTTGTGTCATGCAGGGTCGAGCCCTCGTCCGCCATTAACAAGCATACAAGCTTGCTTGCTTTCCAGCTTCAGGCCACGCGCTCCAGGTTTCAAGACCCCAGGCTGCACAGGTTGAGTGTGTGAGCGAATCCAGCTTGAGAGTCGTAGTTGCGGACCCTTCAGCTACGTCAATTGCTTGAAGACATCCTCCTGTAGGTGCCAACAGAAGCGGGTGGGACATTTAGTCCCACCTTGTGAATGCAAGAGCGCAACGTGTGACATAATTTGTATTTGTGTTTCATGCTATTTGCCTCAAGTCACATAGGGGTGAGGTCCCTTGCCCTCACTTGCCACGCCTCATCTGTGACACTCCCCCCGGACCTAGCACCAAACCTAGCACTCCTTGCGCACCACACCCACACCGGTGCGCCTGGACCCGGGTGCACACCCGACCTGATTACCCAGCTCTGGGAGAGCATATCGAAGAGAGAAATCGAGAGAGAGAGACGCGGGGGAGGGTAGGGGTTAGGTTTTGCTGCGTTGTGCAGGGAGGAAGCAGAGCTAAGGAAGGAAAGGCGCAACAGGGAAGCTAAGGAGAAAGAAGAAGAAAGAGGAAGGCACAGCTGAGGTGAAAGTAAGGATACTTAGCCACAGAAGGGAAGAAGGAAGGAAGGATAAAGAGAAGAGGAGGTCAGAGGAGAGCTAAGGCTGAAGAAGGAAGAAGAAGGAAAGAAAAAAGAAGACCCACAGAGGAAGAAGAAGGAGAAAGGCACTGTGCTAAAGAGAAGGAAGAAAGACAAAGCTAAGAAGGACGGCTGAAGAAAAAGACAAGCAGAGGCAAACAGAGAAAGGCACTGTGCAAGGAAGAAGAAAGGCAAGGCTAGAGCAAAGAAAAGAGCTGCAAAGAAGAGACAAGGAAGAAGAAGCAGACGGCCAAAGTCAAAGAAGAATAGAAGAAAAAGAGCTAAGGAAAGAGGAAAATCAGAGAAAGAAAGGAAGAAGAAGAAGAGAAAGCAGAAAGGAGAAGGAAATAAGAGAGTTAAAAGAGATATATCTTTTTAAGACGTCTGATCATGGAATCAGACATTCAATTTCTCTATTTTTGCTACAATTGAGTCTTAAATTCTTGCATTTATCTTCTGAATTAAGTTTTGAGTAACTCTAAGTGTTCAATTACACTATTGAGATTAGTGAATAAATTCCATTTGCTCCATGTGTTCGACCTCGGATACTTAGGTTTTCGAGTAATAAATTCTTATTTGTTGCCAACACTTGGTCACTTATACTACAACGCAACTGACTTAAAAAGCCCGACAAAGCGTGCAACAGGGCTCTCTGGTGGTTATGTTGGAGCATTTATTCCTTGATTATGACTAAATAAAGTTAGATATGGCTAATGATGACGTTATCATCACACCCCCATACCAAACTTTTGTTAGTCCCTTAGCAAAATCTCATGGAATTAACTCAAATTCTAGACCATATGTTCAAATCTCTGATGTGTGCTTTTTTTGTGTAGATAAGGTCAGAATGCCAATAGTAGACCTAGAGGTACTCAAGTACCAACCAAGATTTGGACCTGACCAGCTTTAGCCTTAGTCTTCCGCGAAGGTTTCTAAGGCCCACAGGAACTAACTTGAGGTTCGTTGAACTCCATGGTTAAAGCACCCGTGCTTAAAAGATTTTATCTCAGTTCAGTTTGCAGTGCGTTTTTGTAAGAGAGAGATAGAATAATTTTTCTTTTGCATTTTTGGAGAGTTTTCTCTCTCTTTCCTTTTCTTTATTTCTAGCTTTGGATTTTCTTTACAACACAGTCTGTATTGAATTCCTCGCTCCCACCATCAATTCTCTCAGGGTCCTTAGCAATCGATGCTTCAAGATAACACTGCTCATATTAACCCCTAGAACCCTGGCTTTCGACACTTCGAGATAGTGCTGCCCATGTTGTTTTGTAGCTAAATTCAAGCCTTGGCAATCGACATTTCGGAATAATCCCGCCCATGGCACCTGAATTAGCACAAGGTGCTTATGTGCCCCCGATAGGATATTTAGATATCCTAGGAGACAAGCACCGAGGAGACGATATGTTATTACACATCTTCGATGGGAATTTCCCGCCTCTCTGCACTGGGAACTCGTCTAAATCAAGTTGCGTTGATTAACCGCTCCTAATCAAGGCAGCTTTTCAGAACAAAATTAACGCATTTGCGTGATTTTGATAATTAAGCGCACTGAACCAGACTGCGTGTGGATTAGGGTGCTTAGGTTATCGAGTCCCGCAAACCAGAGGTCAGTTAACGAGGTTGAATAATCCCTAAGCCTTAGACCTGATATAAACACATTTATTGAGGGTAAAATGCCTATTCATGCATGTTCCTAGGCTTAGATTTGCATTTCATGTTATAAATATTGCATAGCATGCATCATTCTGCATTTAGAGTAGTTGTATATAATTTAAGTTAATTACGTCCTTTTTGTGGTCAGGAGAGAAAGATATTTATTTTGGAGCCTCGGATTGACAATCCGACCGTACGGATCTAATCAAGATGATGATCGGAGTCCAACGCCTCTAAAATCACCTCGATCGGAGTCCGGTAGCACCATATGCAGTCCAAGGAAGATCAACGGTCAAGGGACTAGGTGACATAATTTAGAACTTCAAATGAAAAATCCGATCGCGTGGATGGATTTGGGTTGACGATTGCTGCCTAATGGCATGAAAATCAAGTCAATCCAACCTCTGTAGCAGCCCCTACAACAAAAAGATGATGGACGACTCAGATTGCGCCACATGGAGCAGCCCAGGCCGCCTAGTGCATGCATGCACCACGGCATGCGCACATGTGCACAGCGTAGTGCCAGCGCGTGAAGCGTGCGTGCGCGCGGAGAGTGCCCAGCGCAGCGCCAGCGGAGCATGCAGCGGATCTTTAGCGATAGACTGGCAGATTTACAGCAACGTTAATAGCCATTGCTAATTCATCGCATGCCAGCAAAGCCAGCTGTGGGCGCCAGCGGGCATGAGCTACCTACAGCGACATTTCCAGCGATGGCCTAGATGTCACTAATGGTCTCATACCTATTTTTTACCTCTTCTTCTCCTCTATAAAAGGACTTACACCTCCCCCTTCCAAGACATCTCTGCCTACTCTACTCCCACCTAGTCCCAAGCTCTAGCAAACCTACAACGCTCTGTTAGAGCTTGTTCTCAAGCTCCCAAGGTGCCTATTAGTATAACGAACCTTTGCCCCACCAAATACTCCTCCAACTTCCCATCCCCCTTCATAGGTCGCCTTGGAGCCGTCCTCCCACCTCCATTCCAGTAGCAGATCATCTCCGCCTTCTCACCACCATTCCGAAGCTACGTCGAAGCTTTCCTTTACCCGACATTCTCCTGCATCTCACCTCTGTCGTCCAGCTCCTCACCTCCTTCGTCCGAGCTTCCGCCAGGCGCTGTCATCTCGCCGAACAGCCGATTTGGGAGATTTCCTCTCACCCCCTCTCTTTTTATGCTTTCATAGTTGATTGTAATAGACATTGAAGTGATATCTATAAAACTTTTGTTCCATCTCTATCTTGTGATTCGTTTGCTTATTTTCTTCTTACAAAAGTACAAAAAAATAACAAAACCCTAAAATACCAAAAAGAAACAAATCGAAGCGCAATTTTCAACTAAAGTAAACGTCGCCTCCCTGTGTTCGACCTGGGACTCCCTTGGAGTTTCGGTATAAATTTTATCTGATCGGCGTGTTTTGCAACTACGATGATGGGTTACTTGTAACCCCGACTTCTAACACACAAAACTTGCTCGACCATTTTGGCACCGTTGTCGGGGAAGCAACGAAATTTACTTTATTGTTTTCTACGCTTCTTTGCATTTACATAGCACTAACCCTTCTTATCTCTGATCTATTGTCTTGCAGGTACCCTAGCATGGAGATCCTAGTGCGGTAGACTGGAGTAAATTGCGGGTAGAGTGTTTTGTAAGTGTCCCCCACACCACCCCCACCTTAGTTTTCATTCCATAACCTAATAACTCAAACCAAATCAACTTAGGTGCTTTGCGTAAACCCTAGGGTAGGTTTTGGTTGTTTGATTGTCACTCCACTCACCTCGCACACCCACATATATAAAAAAAATAAAAAAATATTCTTCTCTTGTGGGATTTAACTGAAAGCTACACACTTAACACCCACAACTTCTTATCATAAGGTGCATAATCACTTTGATTCTACCACTTAACCGGGATTTGACCTGTGGACCTTGTACACTTCAACTCAATACACATAAGTGAGTAGAAATCTGAATAGGTTAAACATTCTTGTGTGCCTTAACTAAGTGGTGCAACAGGCCAATTGATTGAGCTGTTTGGGCCGCACCACTCAATCTAAAACTGATCCATCAAGTAGCATGCTACTAGGGTTGATTCTTAGGGCTAAACCAGGCACTCCACATTATTTTTGATTTTTAAAGGAGCATATCATCACCCGTGCTTTCAAAACTTGGAGTGTTCTACTAAACCTTGATTGAACCAACATAAGAATTAAACCCTAAAAGCTACTAAACAAGGTTAAATCTTAAAAGACACATCATCAAGTAACCTTGTTTACAAACCCTGGTTGTGCACGCACACACATATTAACTGATCATTAAGGGCACAACCCATCTAAAGGGCTCATCACATTCCAAGAGCACAATCATCCCAAGCCTAATTAAAATTGAGTAGACGTTGGCCTTAAGGATTGATTCGCTCTTCGCGGCTCAAACTAAGATTTTTTTCGATTAATATGCTTCTATTGGTCCATCTGATGTCTAGCTAAGGGAGTAGCGTCAAACGACCACGGTTGGGGGGTACACTAGGAACCGAAAGCGCAAGCCAAAGGAAGAGCCTTCTACCTAATCCCTCCTTCTAACTGGTTGGATTGATCAGATAAAAGTAGACTAAATCATTTATAATCTCAAGATAGGTCCTGGAAGTCTGCAGGTCTTTAGGCTACCCACATAAGGATAGGGTTGATTGATTGTACTGCAGGGCACCTTTCTCTCTTCTGATTTCCCTCCTTATTTCACCATGTATCCTTCCACTTCTTACATGCATTTCCCATCCTATCCTCCTTCCACTACTTATACCCAAGATGATTACTATTCTGACTTGACTTGTAATTACCCATCCACTAACCGGGATGACTTTGATTGGGGATACGAATTCAGACCTCAGTGTCCAGGGTCTAACCCTGGACACTATCCTTCCTAGAGCTACAATGATTATAGATCTCCACCCTTTGATGATCAACCTAACCAGATCTACAACCATCAAGGATATGCTGATTATAACATTTACCCTCCCCAGTATTCCACTGAATATAGGTCACCACCATCCTTTAAACAACCTGAAACGACCTACTGTCAGGGAGGGACCCGAGAACCTCGATATCTTGACTCCCCTAGATTTAACCCGAACCCACCCAACCCTGAACCGAACTAGTCGGTTTAGGTGAACCAGATCCAGGATAGGGTGTCGGCTAATTTGAGGAACACTATACAATCTATAGAAGCTTAGCCAACACCATGCACTGAAGCATTGGAGCCTATGATCAAAATGATTGATGAACTTAATAGTTCTCTATTGGATTTGCTCCAAAATGTTAGGGATAGGGACCTGGGTGAGTTTCTTCTTGGAAAATTATCGAGGATGAGGATGAAATTTGTGGTTGCCCTAGTCAAATCTTGGGATGATTCTCAAGATGAACCCCCTTCAGGAGAGCCAATGTCTGAACTTGCTCAGGCGCCTGTTGGGGGGGATACATTTTTTGAGACTGAGGATGACCAGGTTGGGCTAGAGCAACTCATTGAGGATGAATCGATTGATTCACCCAAGATCCCCGAGCTAGGGAGCGAGGAAAAGTGTCTCTTTGAACTAGGAAATGATAATCGATTTTGAGACATTTATAAATGAGGATCATGGATTCTTTGATTCTATGGGTGAAGATTCTCTTAGTAAAGTCTCACTTAAGCGTAAGGAAGATGATTTTAGTGAGACAAATGGGCTTCAGGAATATGACGAACCATTTGATAGCCCAATTATTGAAGATTTGGATTCGGTTGGGGCTAACTTGGAGGATTCGAATCCTCATTTACTAGAAGATTTAATCCATAGCCCCATTCCTCAACCACACCCCAAAGGGATTGATTTTGATTTGGAAATCATTGTACCCAAGTCAATTCTGAGTCAGCCACGATTTCTGGACTTAGGTAAATCTTATGGGGTGAACGGTATGCTAGAGGTCCTGGATCCTGAGCACTTGATGTTGGAGGATAGGAATGTTGAAATGAAAGTTTGGGAGGTTAATTTTAGGGAAAAACAAATTTGGATCCAAGAGTTCCTATTGACCTAAAACCACTAACTTTTTACCAGGACCCTTACGATATCTTTCATGTGCAACCCAAGCATGAAATAACTGATTATTTTTCTGAGCTAGATGTTAAGTGGATAACTGCACCTATTGAACCATCTTTACCCGTTGTCTGACATTTTGGTCTTGGGTTGCACACCACTAAATCGCAGGCCCGGCCCTGCAAACACAACAACCTTTAGTTTTGGGTGATTTTGGGTTGCACACCACTAAATTGTAGGCCCGGCCCTGCAAACACAACAACCTTTATTTTTACAATTAGAACATTGCATCAATTAGGCATGGGGGGTTGATAATCAATTCTTGAAATCATTATGTTAACTCTGTAGAATTTCTTTTAGTTTCTTATAAAATTAAAAATTTAAAAAAAGATTAAAAAAAGAAAGAAATTAGGAAAAGAGAACTTAGGCATTTGGAAGCTATTAACTTCAGAAAATGATATGAGAGAACCTAAACACTTAGACTCTTCAAGTTTTCAGGCTTAATTAGCCTGGGTGTCCACTTGAATGTGGACTTAGTCTTGAGTCCTCGCCAATTGAAATTCATTTTTAATTTGGCTAATAAATTATGATGATATGTGACTTATCAACCCACCCTCTGATTTGGGGGGACTTTAAGCCTAAGCATCTACACACTATTCGCACTGGCTTACTTTCTGGCTATTTTTACGGAAATTGGGTAGCTAATGGGTTGACTTGGGTGATATGGCTGGCAAGTTGTCGGTGGTAACAGCTCATCAGCCGGTTGTCCAGAGCCCAGCCACATGACCATTTTCATTGTATTGCCTTTAGGTAAATCTTAGATCAGGAAAGCCCCCTACTTAGAAAAAAAAAAAGAAACACTCAAAAAGAAAAGAAAAAAAAATAGAAAAAGGAGAAAATAAAAAAAGAAAATAAGAAAATCACACTTCATCGCACGAGTATGGCTGGCAAGTTGTCGGTGGTAACAACTCATCGGCCGGTTGTCCAAAACCCAGCTCATGAAAAAAAATGAACAATAATTCCCAAAACACTTAGGGAAGAAGCGGGGAAGTAGAATAAATCGGAGAGATATACACTGGGTTCGCCCTTGTATTGACCCCATAAATAAAAGTAGGGAGAAAGCTACCGATTGAAAAGATAAACCTCTAGGCAAGGTCACCTAGGGTCGTAGAAAGTCGAAGTCCGTTTTAACAGCCGTTTAGTGAGTCTTTCACTATTTTCACAAGATGTGTAGCACTTAGAGTCCCTTTCGAGTCTAGGGCAGGTCGGGTAGCCGTAAAAAGTTATCTCAGAACTCTCAAACTCCAAAAGTACAAAAAAAAATTAGAAAAGAAGAAAAATAAAAAAATGTATCTTCCCTTTTCAAATAAGGTGAGGACTTGGGCGGTCTGCATTCTGGCAGGCACCCGGGTACTGTTGAGTTTTCATAGTTTAAGACCTTAGTTAAAATTTTCTATTGTTAATAAATGACTTAGTCCTAAGCAATCTAATCCTAATTCTGCTTTTATACATAACATATAGTTTAATTTTGCTAGGGACTAGTAAAAGATAGGCATGGGGGTATGATATAAACAGATTTATTGAGGGTAAAATGCCTATTCATGTATGTTCCTAGGCTTAGATTTGTATTTCATGTTATAAATATTGCATAGCATGCATCATTCTTCATTTGGAGTAGTTGTATATAATTTAGGTTAATTACGTCCTTTTTGTGGTCAGGAGAGAAAGATATTTATTTTGGAGCCTCAGACTGACAATCCAACCGTACAGATCTGATCAAGACGTCGATCGGAATCCAACACCTCTAAAATTGCCTTGATTGGAGTCCCATAGCACCATATGCTGTTCGAGGAAGATCAACGACCATGGGACTAGGTGACATAATTCGGAGCTTCAAATGACAAATCTGACCACGTGGATGGATTTGAATTGATGATCTTAGCCTAACGGCGTGAAAATCGACTCAATTCAACCTCCGTATCAACCCTTACAAAAAATAGATGGACGACCTAGAGTACGCCACGTGGAGCAGCCCAGGCCACCTAGCGCACGCACGCGCCACCGCACGTGCGCAGCAGCACGGGTACGTGCGCGCGCGCAGGCATGCATGTGCACGGCACAACGCCAGCGCGTGAAGCGTGCCTGTGCGTGGAGAGTGCCCAGTGTAGCACCAGCGGAGCATGCAGTTGATCTTCAGCGACAGACTGGCAGACTTTTAGCGACGCTTACAGCCATCACTAATTCATCACATGCCAGCAAAGCAACTGTGGGTGCTAGCGGGATATGCTGCCTACAGCGATGTTTCCAGAGATGGCCTGGATGTCACTAATGGTCTCATACCTATTTTTTGCCTCTTCTCCACAATAAAAGGGCCTACACCCCCTCCCTTCCAAGCCTTCTATGCTTACTCTACTCCTATGCTCTAGCAAGCCTACCAACGCTCTGTTGAAGCTTGTTCTCAAGCTCCCAAGGCACCTATTAGTATAGTGAACCTTTGCCCCACCAAATACTCCAACTTTCCATCCCCCTTCATAGGTCGCCTTGGAGCTGTCCTCCCACCTCCATTCTGGTAGCAGATCATCTCCGCCTTCTCACATCCATTATGGAGCTACGCCGAAGCTTTCCTCTACCCGACGTCCTCCTGCATCTCACCTCCATCGTCCCGCTCCTCACCTCTTTCGTCTGAGCTTCTACCAGGCGCCGTCGTCTCACTGAACAGCCGATTCGAGAGATTTCCTCTCACCCCCTCTCTTTTTATGCTTTCATAGTTGATTGTAATAGACATTGAAGTGATATCTATACCATTTTTGTTCCATCTTTATCTTGTGATTCGTTTTCTTATTTTCTTCTTACAAAAATACAAAAAAATAACAAAACCCTAAAATACCAAAAAGAAACAAATCGATGCACAGTTTTCAATTAAAGTAAACGTCGCCTCCCTGTGTTCGACCTGGGACTCCCTTGGAGTTTCGGTATAAATTTTATCTGATTGACGTGTTTTGCAACTACGACAACGGGTTACTTGTAACCTCGATTTCCAACATGTGAAACTCGCTCGACCAAGACCTAATACTTAAGCTTCACATTTTCCTCAACCTCTTGAGAATTATCCAGATTTTAACGGAGACGTGAATTTTTAAGCCTAAAACAAACCCAAGAGGCCTAAGATCAGCGTTCATACCAACCTCTATGTCTCTTAGCACTTTTTGTCTTTTATTTCTTTCTTTTGATTTGGTCTAGAACTGAGTAGATTCCTTAATCTTTTACTAATGACTATCTCTTCTTATTTCAAATTGTTGCTCGTTTTTTACATTTCAAAATCTCCTCTCTTTTCCTTCTCAAGAATGATATCTCTTTTGATTTTTTATTAAGATTCAGGTGCCATGGGTGGGATTATCTCGAAATGTCGATTGCTAGGACCTGAATTTAACTATAGAATGCCATGGGCAGCACTATTTCGAAATGTCGAAAGCCAGGGTTCTGAGGGTTGCCATGGGCGGTGCTATCTCGAAGCATCAAAAGCCAGGGGCCCTACGAGGATTAATGGTGGGAGCGAGAAATCCGATACAGACTGTGTTGTAAAGCCAATCCGAAGGTAGAAATAAAAAAAATAAATGAGTGAAAACTCTCCAAAAATAAAAAAGTTCTTCTGTCTCTCTCTTACAAAAATGCACTGCAAACTGAATTGAGACTAACCATGTTTTAAGCACGGGTGCTTTAACCGCGGAGTTCAATGAACCTTAGGTGAGTTCCTGTGGGCCTTTAAAAACCTTCGTGGTAGATTGAGGCTAGAGCTGGTTAGGTCCGGATCTTGGTTGGTACTTGAGTACTCTAGGCCTACTATTGGCATTTTGACTTTATCTACAAAAAAGGCACACATCAGAAATCTGAACATATGGTCTAGAATTTGAGTTAATTCTAAAAGATTTTGCTAAGGGACTAGCAAAAGTTAGGCATGAGGGCATGATGATAACATCATCATCAACCATATCTAGCTTTAATTAGTCATTATAAAGGAATAAATGCTCCTATATAACCACCAGAGGGCTATAATTCATTATAAATCCTTTCTGAGAGAAATACAAGAAACCAGGGTTAAAACTACAGTTTTAACAAGCATATCTCAATTGCATTACAATCATGTGTTTCCTCAGGGGTTAATTAAGGGTCAAATGATCTTAAGAGTCTAACAAGTGGGTTAAAACAGACAGAAAAGGGTTTTCGAACGTTTTAAGAATTAAATGACTTTCGAAACCCTAAAAACATACCCACTTAATTAACTGAGGTTATGTTCAGGATGAAATTTACCTAAACCCTCTAAAATTCATAAAAAATATTCTCTAGGGTTTAGCATCTTTAATTTAACCATCAGAACCCGTCTTGACCCAAAATAGGGCTGTAGACAAACCTTCACCCTAATTTAGATTTTTGCATAAATTACCTAGTCAAACTTGGTCAAAACCTACATTTAACTTCACCATTGGATCCCTTGGGTCCAAATTAGGTTTGTACCAAAATTTGGACCCAATCTGAGATCATCTTGACCTAGTTTGCAATTTGGTCCTATCTGAGTCTTTTCTCTCACACATATGCCCCTAACTTTTGAATCCTTTAGAAACAGGTCCCCAACTTTATCGTCTCCTTCTTCAAATAGGTCCCTACCACCATGAAATCCTAGTCCTACAACTTCAATGAGCTTGATTTGGCATTTTCTCCTTGATTTCTTGACAAATCCCCTTTCTTTTGAGCCAGATTCCCTTCCTTTTGAAAAAGATTCGAAGCTCTAAAATTAGCCCAAATCCTAGTGCGAACCTTTGAAAGATTTGGGCCCCCATCTCCGGTGACCTTCCAAGCTTGGGAAGCTTGCTTCCCAAGCTCAAATCATCCTCTAGAGGCCTATAAAAGAACCCCCATACATCGCCGTCCATCCTAGACTCGATTTTAGCTGGAAATTCCCCAAATTCCTCTCTCCTATTTTGGTTGAATAGCTCCTCGAGCTCCGGCGACTCCCTTTGCCCATCCTCGTCATTCGACAACAATACCGCCAGCGGATTCTTCTTCCTTACCTTCCTTCGCGTCGTGCAATACTAGCTGTCATTGCTCTACCTTTGTTGTCGTCACCATCCCCCTCTACCGAAGTGTCTTTTTCCCCGATGCCAGCCTACCGACACCGATGCCATTCTCCCGCCCTTCGTCTATTAGATTAGGGTTAGTTTAGTTAGTTTAGATCCTTAGGTTAGTTTTATACCCAAAAATAACCCTCGACGCCGCCGTTCATCTCCGTCTTCTCTGACTCCAATCGAACCTCCGGCGAGGCGCCTCCGTTGCTACACCCCTCCATCTGCCTCACCAACCACCTCATGACCTTTGCCACAATTCCACCAATCAAACGCCTCTCCTATTTTGCTCCACCGCACACCTGAACATGCCCTCGAACAAACCCACCTTCTCTGACCTATCCAACTCTGTCTGGCCACCATACACGTCCATCCACCACACAACCGCTACCAATGCACTCCATTCCCTACGGCGAAGCTCCTGAGTGCTTCTGATGTGGCCGTGAGGCTATGTTTATGTTTTCAAGAATAGAACTTGTAGCCGCCATTACAGATGAGCTTCAAGTAAGCTTTAAGCTCGTGCCAGGTCTCGATAGCCCCAGGTGTAAGTCCCAGGTTGTGCGGAATCACCTCAGGCACTGTCCCAGGTGGTCAATTGGATGCCTGGACCTCATGAGCTGCAGCAATTGAAGGAAGGAGTCCTACCTGCTGTGCATGAAGGAAGGTGTGGGATTTTAGTCCCATATCGGTTGCTGAAGACCAGACACAACGACTTAAATTGATTTTCTGCATAAGGCTATTCACCTCCTAACACAGAGGGTGAGGTCCTCCGCACCCATCACATGCCTCGCCCATGACATGCACCACGTGGGTCTGGCACTCACTCGGTTACCCTCCTAAGTCGATTTTCACACCTCGGCTGCCATTCACGACCAGCAACCCTGGTCTCAGGTGTACGTATGCCCGTTTACCCGATAACCCGGACATTGGCCTTGGAAAGGTGGGAAAGAAGGAAAACCCAGAGAGAGAAGGAGAGAGAAAGTGGGAGCAGGGGGGTTTTGCTCTCTTGAGAGTCGGTTGACACTTAGCTGCTGGAGGGATTGCCTCCCTCTGTGCGTGAAGAACAAAAGAAAAAGAGAGAAAGATGGCAGAAGAGGCACATAGAGAAGAGAAGAGGGAAGTCAAGGTAGGAAAGAAGAAGTGAAGAAACAAATGGGAAGGTGCTACAGCAAATGCATGTTTAAGTCATCTGATAGCTTAAGGTGACGTCTGACTTGGGTAAAAGCGGTTGACACTGTTGATATATTTGAGTACCTAAGTTTGAATGGTTGATGGCATTGTTGCATTATTTGAACTCAATGTATATATGCTTAAATTGAACAATTGGTGATCTAAATCACCACTGATTTTGCTTTGAGATTCTTTTTGCCATGCATAACTATTGTTAAACTCATGCTTTACATTGATTATCATTTCTGAGTAATTATTATTCATTTCATGATATTATTTGGCTTGAATCTTGTGCTCATTTACATTATTTATTGAGATTAGCAATTGAATTTTTATTTGCTCCTAGCAAATGACCTCGGATTTCTTTCGAGCATAAATCTTATTTGTTTTCAAGCAATTTCAACCTATACTACGCCGTAATTTTTATAACCTCGATTTCACTCAATAAGCACTTCACCGTCGAGTTTTAAGCGAGAATTTCTCACTCAACTCTCAATCAATCTCTCCCAAAATTAATACGAGGATTCCTTATAAAATTGCCTTCCATTTGAACTGCATCTTAGGCTCTACTTCTTTCCCAAAAGGTCATGTGAACCTTTCAGAGGTTCAGGTCTCCATTTTGTGTGAACCTCCCACGCTTGCAACCTTCTTTCCAAGCTTGGGAAAGCTTCCTATGGCCTATAAAAGAACCCCTGTTGCATTTCGCATCTTCTCAACTAAGTTTTCGCCAAAATACCCTTTTCAAACTCCTTCCCTGGCCATCTCCGACTTAGCTCCGGCGAGCTCCTCCCTTCGTCATTCTCCGGCCTCCCAATTGCCAAATTAGGAGTGCCATCATCTTCGTCTCCTTCTTCCGTGCCTGGTGTGCCAAAGCTAGGGTCGTCCTCCCCTCTCTTCCTCGCTGTCCTCCTCTGGAGAAGTTCTCTTCCATGGCATCAGCCAAGCAAAGCCAGCATCCTCCTACCCCTTCGTCTATTAGATTAGGGTTAGTTCAGTTAGTTTAGCATCTTAGGTTAGTTTTACACCCCAAAAAAATCCAAAAACAAGCCCTCAACACCACAGTTCACCTTCATCTTGTCCATCTTCGATCGAACCTTTTGCGAGGCGTCTCCGTCACTACACCCCTCAATCCACCTCACCACCATGACCTACACCTCCTACTCGATCCCAGGAGCAAAAGCCCTAACTTAGTTTGGTTGATTGCCTCTCCTAACCACCCATTGAACAACCCATCCACTTCCAACCTAATCTGCCTTCGCCACACTCACCCACGATCTCCCACAGCAGGCTACACCCACCACCATGTTTGCCATCCCACGACGATCCTGCTAAACTATCTGACGCAGCCGTAAGGCCCTTTTTCTTGATTTTCAGGTGTAGAGTTCCTCCATGATGAGTCCATTTTAATAGACTAATTTTATGCCTAAGTAACTTTATTAGTACCTTTTAGGTGTGTTAATAATTGCAATTAAGTTGTAGAATATTTATACGCATCATGATTTAAGTTTATAACATTCTATAACTTAATATATAATGATTTTGTTATTTTTATGTGCAGATATTATATTTAGAAAGAGCAAGGGTTGGGGAGCAAATTTCCCCAACAACTGGCGGGATCTTTTCCCTTTCCTCCGGCTAGTCGTAACTCTCCTCCAACGCCCGCCGGCCAAAAATAGAAAAGGGATTTGAAAATCCCTTGATTGGTGCACGCAGGGAGAGAGAGGAGTTAAAAGAGAGGAGGCGGGGTGCACTGGTGAAGGCCATCTTCCCCCTTGCGGGGAAAAACTCCACCGCATGCACTGTGCCCTCCCACCGCTCCTTCATCACTGCCTCCAAGCCTGCACCGCGCATCCTCCTTCTCCACCTTGCGCGCTTGTAGGCGCGCGTCTTTATCTCGTCAGCACCATCTCAAGCGCGCCTCTCTCTCCCCAACACCACCTGGCACTCGCATCTGCAGACCGCAGCACCTGCGCCTCAGCCTGCAGCTGCACGCCTTCACAACTGTCGCGCCCTCCTTCCTGCAAGCGCACCCTTCTCCACCGCAGACCCATGCCTCAACCTGAAGCCGTGCCCGCAAGCGCTGCATGCAGAGCGCGACCACCTTCCATGCGTGCTTCAGCATCTGCAGACCGCTTCCACCTGCCGACCCGCACCTCTACCCACCGGCGCTGCACCGCATGCCTGCACCACGTGCCATCTGTAGCAAGCGGCTACAACAGGCAGCCTCCGCCGGCGTCTTCTCCTTCGCCGGCCAACCACCTCTGGCCACCTCCGTCAATGCCGTAGCTGCCATCGGATAGCCCTCGTCCTCGCCGTCCTCCCTACCCTCTCCAAAGCCCCGCCGGTGCTCTCTCTCTCTCGCAAGGAGGAGAGAGAGAAAATGCTTTGTTTCATCCACAATTAAAAATTACATTCATTGCCATTGTTGATTTTTATTTATTATTATTATATTATGGCAAAATTGCCCATGCACACTTATATTCTCTGATAATTGCACATTCATGATATTCATATATTTCAAGATTTATTTTGGGCTTAACCTGAGCACTAATTTTTTCTAGTACACTTCACGTGAAAATTGCATAAATTCATCATAAATTTGTTGAATATTTCAGTGAGGGAAAACTGCACATATACCCTTATCTTTTTAAGTTATTGCAAATCTACTTTCCTTCCAAATTTATGTTAGATTTGAATAGGGATTTCACACTTCTCTGAAATAATATAAAATAATTAAGAATTTATTGCATAATTGCCTCCCTGTGGACACGACCCGCTCTTCTATGAGTGGTTATTATTATTTTTGATTAGTCGATTTTTCCACCACTTAAATACTATAACGCAAAGCGAAAAGTCGGCTCGTCAAATTGGCGCCGTTGCTAGGAAGGCAACAGACGCAATAGATTTACTTTATTATTTTTGAATATTCTGAGTTGTGAAATTATCTGATCGTTTTATTATTGTGCGAGGAATCTGACACGGCGACGAGGCGCAGCAAAGCGACGACGTGAACCTGAACGACGCGCACGGCGGAGATAATCTTTTTGGTGGACCTTGATGCCACCTGGAGGACGGCAACAAGAATACGTGGGCCTTGATCCCATGCATATAGGGTTCCGGAGAAGCCTATTTCTGATTTAGGCAGTAGATCTTAGTTAGATTTAGTTAGATAGACATTAGAATTTAATTTCTGTCTTTTGGACCCGTGTTGGGTATTTTTGGGAACGTTTTCCCAGTGCCATTTTATTTCTTATCACTCTTGTATGCGGGAGCATATTTTCGGGAGCGTGTTCCCATTTATTTAGATTATAGGATTATTTGAACTGTTTTGAACTGCATTTCGGTTAGTTAGTTAGATTAGGTCTGTATGTTATTATTACTTAAAAAAAAAAAATCGAACTACCTGCTAGAAGCTGCATATCTATAGGACGATCATATAGGACTGAATGAGCAGCATCTAGTTTATTTTTCCTACATTGCATACATTGCACGAAGAAAGCTGGAGTAAGGTACGTCTTCTCTTGAGCATTAATTACCTGTCATGCATATGCATTGAACTTAAATCTAAGACCACTAAAGTGCTTGAATCAAATTAATTCAGTGGTCACTTTAAAAAATTAGGACTGTTAAGAGGTTGGACTTTGAAATTTGTGACCGAAAATTATGTGCAAAAGGATCCTGTTTGCGGAATTTCAAAAATTAAAAACACGATCGTATGTTTGCACACTTGAGACACTATGCATCTCAAACATAAGGTCACTAGATAAATTTCTACCTCTCCTTTTTTGCACCACAAGGGAAGTTAGTTGGAAATCAACAAGCCTATCCACCAAGTTACTTCGGTTCCTCGTGTGTGGGCTTAATTCGAGACTTCCATCCCTTGCGAGTAGGTTATAGGCACCAGTGAAGGTTGGCCTAGGAAGCGTAATTTTTGCAAAACTTGTTTGGCCACCAACTAAACATATTACTCTAAGACCTACAATCTACTAAAAATAGATCCCGTTGAATTTGCATTTGCTTTGACAATAGAACTCTCTAGGAAGTTTTCTTGTTATATTCTAAATTTTGCTAAATCCTCAGAGAGTTAAAATTGTTTTGCTTAAAGAAATGGATTACTCTTACTCCTATCATTAAGATTATCAGAGTCAATACTTCCCATCTTTTAATCAGGATCCCATGCTCCAAGCGTATCCATCCTTTGATGGGAACATTGACAATTCATGGGATCATTCTCATTCTTACCCTGGGAGTACTGGCTTGATAACTCCCACTTTTGAGCAGAGCCTAGGAGCGGGATTTTCCAGCCCTGAAATCTCTACTTCCATGCAAGCACCCAACCCTCCCACCCTTCATGATTTTCCGTATTGAGGTTGGACCGATACCCCTAGGCAACCAGAGCCTAAAATTGACTATCCTCCCCAACCTGATAATAGTAGTCTCTCCTCTTTTATGATAGAAATGCAAAAACAACAAAAGGAAATAATGGAATCAATGGGAGAGATGTTGAGGAATAGTTAATAGTTAAATGAAGAAATAAGACAACTTAGCTACACGCTTCCCAATGGTCCTGATCCCTACCCATACGATCATGATCATGAAAATAATTCTGAGGAACCTAATGACAATAGGGATCCAATTTTATGTAGCTATCACTTAGACTCTCCCAATGAGACATAGCCACTAGAGCACAATGATCATTAGTGATTATCCACCTAAACTACATTGGAGTCAAAAGCAAGGGAAGATGGTACCTCTTAATGACCTTGACCCCAATGATAGTATTCTCCTTACCCATACCAACCCGGGTCAAGATTATATTGTTCATATCACTTCCCCTCTTGATTATTTGGTGGAATCCCATTCTACTCTTAGTGAGCCTACTCTTAACCCTCCAATTAGGGAATCAACACCTACCATTCAATATCCTGAGGATTCAAATGCACCTAATGAAGGTGACCCTAGGGGAATAGAGGATGATCACTTCTGGTCTCAGGGATATGAAGAGTCTAATTCAGAGGATGAGGATGCCCCAACAGAGGAACCTGGACTAAAAATCCGGAGTGAATCACAGGAGAATTATTTATCATTTGAGGATTTACCTCCAGAGGATAGAAATAATATGATTAAATCCAGATTCCTCCTTTCTTTTGAGAGTCATCCTCCATCAAAACAGGAGTTAATATTAGAGGAGGACAAACAAAAAATGAGAAGTCTATGGGAGACTCTCAGGGACAAAATACATCAATTAAGGATTTATACCCTGAGAACAATAACGAATTCAATGATATAGGCTTCCTCCAAAATATTAAGACTGATCCTCCTTTATAAATAATTGAGGATACTGATCCAACTCCTAATGAATCACATATACACCCCGACAAATATTTGAGTGAACCAAACGAATCTGGGGATGAGCTGAATGATAATGATTCTTACATTTTGACCCTGCCATCAAAAAGTTGTAATTTGGAGTCTACCCTTGATTCAAATATGACTTCGATCATTAATGCTAGGTAGGATAACTTGAAGTTGTCAACAACTGTTAGGGAGTGTACACAATCTAAATCATTGTTGGAATTGGACCTAACACCAACTAAGCCCTCATTGGACTTAATCGTTACCTTCCAACACTACAAACAACCCTTATACTCCCTAACCGATCCGTGGCTCAGATCTCTGCTCATGTACATTCTTCCTGGAGAATATATCAGGCCAGTACATCCTAGGATAGAATGGCGAGTATGGATTGATGCTTGTACTTTTACTCTCTCCATTCAAGGGTTTGAATTAATTATGTGTATATCTTTTAAAACCTGTCCTGCTCTGGAGGATCTTTGTTATCCTCCACTTATTCCATTTCGGGAGGTCCCTTTTCATATTCCGTTTATTATTCCTAGACCTCCCAAGGTAGCCAACGAGATTTTCTGTTTTCATTTCTTCTGGCGAGCATTTGGAATTACATTGCATCATCAGCTTGCCAACATCTGTGGTTACCTGTTTTCTAGGCCTACACTGTTACGCATATTTTTAGGTCCTAATTTTGTTTGTTTGGAACCAGACTTATAGGTTCCTTCTTAGTTTGGCTGCTGACAGAAAATGCAGCGCTTGTTGGGAGGCAACCCAGCGGTCTGAATAACACCATCTTGAGGTGATTTCTTTCCTTTCTCCTCCTGTTTTAATTTTACAATGGGGACATTGTAGAATTTAGGCATAGGGGAGTGCATTTGCATTTTGGGAAGTATTCATGCATTTAGGTTAGTATATATAAAAAAAAATTTCTTTTCTTGAGTTAAATGGGTTAGTCCCTAGCAAAATACCTTTGTCATTAGAGGTTTTTTTTCCGGAATTATTTCTTAAGTTTAGAATCCAGTACATTTATTTCACGTGCACATAGACTTGGCAATGGATCCTTGAGGAAAACCAATGAGCATTTGTAAGTCTACTGAACCTTTGGACAGTTCATAGGGAGTCAGGCATACTATCTTCCAGTAGATCCACCTCATATTTGTGAGAAGAAAGTAGAGAGATTACTCGTGCGCTAAGTCTAGTGCATGGACTCTTAAGTTTTGGATAATTAGATGATGATACTTTAGAGTTAGGCATAGTTTTCACTCTCTGTTCCTGTGTGTGTACTTTGGGTGAATTCTTGAGAGTCATCAAATAAGGTAGATACACAGAGATTAAGTCTTAATAAAGCTATGACTATGGTGGATGGTTACGACCGTCCTTCATAGAGTCCTCGGCTGAAGGAGGGTACTAGTGTCAAAGGTTAGAAATATGCTTGTCCTATATATTTCTTCCCGATGCCGAGAATAGGCACTTCCACCAAATAAGCCACACAACTTCCTTTTGACCATCGTCATCCCTAATAATGCCTCGTAAATAAAAGTCCGTATCGTGTTGTGTTGATTGAAAAAGAAACAAAAACAAGAAGAAATAAAAAAAAAGGGGAAAAGAAGAAATAGTTATATTACAAAAAAAAAAGTCAAAGTTTCTAATGTAATATTGTTTCTGAGGCAACAGAACACCTTGCGTGTTCCACCAAATATGACCAATACCTACCTTTTAGTATTTCTGATCTCTCGAATACTGGTTGAGGACTCTAACTTAGTTGTAGAGTTATTAGGACTTTAATTGAAGTGTGGATGCCATGTGAGGCCACCAAATAGTGAGTACAATTTCTAAATTTGGCGAGATTCGTGATCTCAGAAAGAAAGAAAAGAGAGAATGCCCAGGAACATCAAGAGAGCACAATTGTGCAGCCTCTCTCAGAGTTGACTTGTCTAATAGTCTAGAGATCTAGAGTCTGCAGTACTAGACTATATGTAGCACCAGATGAGTGTGTGCCACCAAATACAAATCCATTCAACTCGATATCTCCTACCTAAGCCAAACGCCAGGGTCAAATTACAGATTATCGTCTGCTTTATCCCTGGGGGAAGTAGCTGCCTATCTCGACCGAAATATTTGCCAAGGGGGATGTACGAACTCCCAATGCGAATTGGCTCTTTCACTTGGATCTGTTACCTAGGCTATCAGCACTTCACATTTGTCTGGATTTCTAAAGTTTTGAAATAAGAAAAGAAGAAATCTTCTTATTACTTTTATTATTTTTCATTTTTGCTAGGGACTAGCAAATCTTAGGCATGGGGGTATTTGATGAGTCCATTTTAATGGACTAATTTTACGCCTAAGTAACTTTATTAGTACCTTTTAGGTGTGTTAATAATTGCAATTAAGTTGTAGAATATTTATACGGATCATGATTTAAGTTTATAACATTCTATAACTTAATATGTAATGATTTTGTTATTTTTATGTGCAGGTATTATATTTAGAAAGAGCAAGGGTTGGGGAGCAAATTTCCCCAACAATCGGCGGGATCTTTTCCCTTTCCTCCGGCCAGTCATAACTCTCCTCCAACGCTCGTCGGCCAAAAATAGAAAAGGGATTTGAAAATCCCTTGATTGGGGCACGCGGGGAGAGAGAGGAGTTAAAAGAGAGGAGGCGGGGTGCACTGGTGAAGGCCATCTTCCCCCTTGCGGGGAAAAACTCCACCGCATGCATTGTGCCCCCACACCGCTCCTTCACCACCTCCTCCAAGCCTGCACCGTGCATCCTCCTTCTCCACCTCACACACCTGCAGGCACGCGTCTCTCTCTCGCCAGCACCATCTCAAGCACGCCTCTCTCTCCCCAGCACCACCTGGCACCCGCATCTGCAGACCGCAACACCCGTGCCCCAGCCTGCAGTCGCACGCCTTCACCACTGCCGCGCCCTCCTTCCTGCAAGCGCACCCTTCTCCACTGCAGACCTGCGCCTCAGCCTGAAGCCGCACCTGCAGACGCTGCGTGTAGAGTGCGACCACCTTCCATGTGCACTTCAGCATCTGCAGACCGCCTCGCCCGCACGCCCACCTTTGCGCCCAACCTGCAGGCAACGCCACCTTCACCCCGCAAGCCTGCTAGCACCTCCTCCTCGCAGGCGCCCGCACACCTCACCGCAGCCGCCCCAACCTCTCCAGAGCTTCCTGTAGGAGTGCCTCAGCACGCCCATCTTCAGGTGCCCGCATGCCTCACTGCGTGCGCTTTAACCTTCAGCAGTGACTCAAGCCCGCCGACCTGTGCCTCTGCCTGCAAGCATTGCATACAGAGTGCGGCCACCTTCCACGCGCGCTTCAGTATCTGCAGACCGCTTCCACCCGCCGACCCGCGCCTCTGCTCGCCGGCACTGCAACGCATGCCTGCACCACGTGCCATCTACAGCGAGCGGCTAGAATAGGCAGCCTCCGCCGGCGTCTTCTCCTCCGTTTACCGGCCACCTCTGGCCACCTCCATCGATGCCGTAGCTGGCATCGGATAGCCCTCATCTTCGCCATCCTCCTTACCCTCTCCAAAGCCCCGCCGGTGCTCTCTCTCTCTCGCGAGGAGGAGAGAGGGCAAATGCTCTATTTCATCCACAATTAAAAATTACATTCACTGCCATTGTTGATTTTTATTTATTATTATTATATTATGGCAAAATTGCCCATGCACACTTATATTCTCTGATAATTGCACATTCATGATATTCATATATTTCAAGATTGATTTTTGGCTTAACCTGAGCACTAATTTTTTTTAGTACACTTCACGTGAAAATTGCATAAATTCATCATAAATTTGTTGAATATTTCAGTAAGGGAAAACTGCACATATACCCTTATCTTTTTAAGTTATTACGAATCTACTTTCCTTCACATTTTATGTCAGATTTGAATAGGGATTTCACACTTCTCCAAAATAATATAAAATAATTAAGAATTTATTGCATAATTGCCTCCCTGTGGACACGACCCGCTCTTCTATGAGTGGTTATTATTATTTTTGATTAGTCGATTTTTCCACCACTTAAATACTATAATGCAAAGCGAAAAGTTGGCTCGTCACTCCACACCATTAGCGATGAGCTCAAGCGAAGCTAGAAGCTCTCTTCAGCCATTGAAGACCCAGGAAACACTCTAGGTGCAGCGGACTTTGTCCAGGAACATAACCAAGGGATCAATTTGGTCCTTTGATCGGAATCAAGCTCAATACTGTCACTGTGCAGTGCGAAGAAGGAAGATGAGAGGATTAGTGCCATATCGGAAGTGGGAAACTAGGAGTAGCATAATAAATCAATTTTCTATAGTAGCCTTATCACCTCAAGACACATAGGGGGGTGAGGTCCCCTGCTACCTATCATCCGCCTCGCCCGTGATGCTCTGCACGCGAGACTGGTCCAATCCGATTACCCGCTTAAACTCACACACCTCGACTGCTACCCCACTGTTGGCAACCCTGGTCTTGGGTGCGCTCTGGTCTGATACCCGACTACCCAATTATCCTTGAGAGAGGGAAGAGGAGGAAAGGAAGGAAGAGAGAGAAAGCACGAGGGTAGGGGGTTTTGCTTCCCTATGTATTCAGATAACACTTAGCCAAAATTTGAAGTCCTCTCCCCTGTAAAAGGGAGAAGAAGAGGAACAGAAGAGAAGGCGAGGAAGGAGAATAGCAGAAGAAAAAGAAAAGGAGTACTGTAACGCCTTTTAAGACGTCTGATCTGATTATCAGTTCCTTCATATTGATTATATTTAAGTAATTGTTCCATGTGTTAGACTAATAATTGGTGATCCAAATCACCATTATTTTATCTGGATTTCTTTTTGACTCTTCATATACTCATGCCATACATTGCAAATTAGATTTTGAGTAATTAATTATGCTTATTTACATTATATGTTGAGATTAGTGCGTGAATTCCATATTTGCTCCCAGCAAACGACCTTGAACTTCATTTCTAACATTCGAGTTATAAATTTTATCTGTTGTTCAAGCTATTTTTGAGGAATTATTACTACAACGATTGTATCTTTTAAAACCTCAATCTAGCCATCCAACAATTGTCAAGAAACAAAGGTTCTCTGAAATCAAAGTAGGATTCGAAATCATCAGAGAATTTGCGAAGATCAATTTTTGAACCTGATTCTAGATTGGGATTTCCACCATAGAATGGACCAAGATATGTAGAATCAGCAACCTGACTAGGATCTAACCTAATTGCAAATTCTGAGCTTAAAAAGGTGTCCTTACTAGGCATAGGCTCAGGTTCTTGGCTCCTAGGATAGACCCAATCAAATCCTAACTCTTCCAACTCTATTTCTGTATCATAAATTGATGTGACTTCTGAAAAATCAATTCATAGTTTTGAGGAGGTTGGAGAGGTGTACTCATCAAATATAGGCCCATAATCATAGTCCAGATCCAAAATCTAATTTTTATCACATTGGACCTCTTGATCATCCTAAATAGGCTATGATCTAGATTCTAGGTTAAAGGTAGGAATTGGGTCACTAGAATCTAGGCTAGGCTCAATTGGGATGTCAGAATCCTTCTCGAGAATTACCTTAACAGGATAAAATTTGGGAATTACATTCTTGAGAAGTTCTGATTCAGGTTTATCATCACTGGTCTTTGGGAAATCTAGGTTTGATGGACCAACTTCAAGGCTCTCTAAGGTTGGTTCAAAATTGGGAACACCTACAATTGGATCCTCCCAACCCTCATCAAGATCAGGCATGTCAATCGTTATGAAATTTGAATCTGATTCCATTTGGGTTGGGGGTCCACAACAATCTCTATTCTCAAACCCAGGTTCTGGGAGATCATTCTGATTTTCAATGTGTTTCCAAGGTGTGTTATTAATCTCTAAATGTTGATATGGGTAATTTTGATCAATAGCTTGGTGTAACGTATTTAGCTTACACCCATGTTTCTCCATGAGACCTTGGTATATTTCCCAAAGTTGTGGATTTGACAAACATTGTATATATCCAATATTGTGCAGTCTCCATAGTTCATTGTATTTTGACAAAAGTTTATTCCTGGTTGAACCATGTATCATTTGTTTAAATATCATTCCAGCAATGTTCATAATGCGGGTTGTTATTTCTGTCACATTATCCTGAATGTGCCTAGATGGATCAGAGGTTTTGTAATATTCATCATGATATCTAGAAGCAACGTCGATCATCTTCTCTTTTATGGTCATTTGGGATTCAGGTTTTCGACAAATTCTTCCTAAATTGTCAGGTTGCATTTTCAAATTAGGTGAGTGAATCAAGATGTAAAATCAAATTCAGGTTCAAATTGAAGTGATTGGATTAGATCAGAAATCCCCAAGAAGATTGATTCTAATGAAGTCTCTAGGGCAAAAACCTAGGGACCTTTCCTGTGTATGTGCTCTAGAGAATAGATGAGGGACTGGATGTGAATTGGACCCAATCAAGGCGCCCAAAGATTTTTAGATGACTAAAGTTTGTTTCGAGGCGGATGGTACCTCTGAATAAAAAATCCACACACTTAAGAAGTACTTAGGTAGCTAGGAAGGGAGAGCTCCGCAAAGAACCTTACACAGTAGAGCATCCCCACGGGTTACAGGATTTCCCCCACTCAACCTTCCTTGTCACTGTGGTTCCAAGTAGACCGGAATGTGAGAATTGAGACCTTAAGTCTGCCAATTTTAGCTTAGTTTGTGCCTTGGATTTCACTTGATTAGAAATTAATTCAATTAGTGACCTAATTTGGAAGTTGGTTGGCCCATAAAGAAGACCAACTTCACTTAACCTACCCCAAAAGATGAAGAATGAAATTTGGGTCAAGACCCAAAGATCACCCTAAATTGACCTCAGGTTATTAGGTCCACAGTTTTAGGGTTCAAGTGAATTTAGAGCCTGATTTTAGGGTTCTTTTGATTAGATCTTTTCAAGCAAGGATTTGGGTAGCACACAAATGCAGGAGGGTTAATTTCCTTTAATTCAGTCAATTATGAACTAACACTTTAAAATCCTAATGTAGAAACTCTAATTGGCTCTATTCCAAGTCCAATTTAATCTCAAATGTACACCTTGGACTCCAAACAAGAAGTGCATAGTCCAAGATGATTAGAAATTAAGCGTAAATCCCTAGTAGATTTAGGCAATTTGGGTAGGGATCTCTAAATAGAATCATCTCAATCTTCAATCAGATATTGATTTGAATTTGCAAATCAGGAAACTTGCCTTAGAAATGATGATTACTAGAAAATAAGGTAAGTGAATCCTAATTATTTATTTCCTTTTATCTATTCCAAAAGATTAGCAGATTGATTAAGGAAGAAGAGAAAGTTTACCTGCCCCAGGTGTGATTAATTTGCGTGGAAGATCTCTTCGTAATGTACCTCGCAAAATCACAAATAAAGCAAACAGGGTAAGTTACTTCTCAGATAAAAATCAAGATAAGACTAATGCGTGAATTGCATGTTGCTTCCCGGCAATGGCACCAAAATGTTGATGGATAAAATAGGAGTTTTAAATATGTATTTGCTATAGTACACTCCTAAATCACACAACAATACATTTAAAATTTATAAACTCAAAATCTAAAAGGAGTCCGAGGTTGATCGTAGGGAGCAAATATGGAACTCACACATTAATCTTCATTCAGAATCAATGAGCACAATAAATTGAGCATTAAAATAGATATTCAATAAATATAATTTGTCAAATTGTAATTCAAATGATGATGAGATAAAAAGAATAAAGAGAATCTAAAAAGTGGTGATTTAGATCACCAATTAAGTCCTCTAATTAAGCATGCATCTCATTTTCAAGTTATTCAAATAATCAAACAGTATCTAAATCAACATTAACTTATGTTCTTAAATTATTTAACAATAACCATAATCAAATTAGATCAGAGCATCAGACGACTCTTAAGTGTCAACAGACCATAGTGCCTCACAGAAGGCATAGGGCTCCTTCAAAGCCTTTTCTTCTTCTTCAATGCTTCCCTTTCCCTCAAGCACAGGGCACGACTTCTCTTCAGAGGCTAAGTGTTGAGAGAGCTCTCTTCTTTAGCACAAGGCAATGACAAAGGATCATGCAGCAAAACCCACCCCTCCCTCTCAAAGATTCCTCCTCTCTCTCTCTCAAACCCAACATATAATTGGATCCATGTATGGGTACTTGGATTCGAGTAATCGGATCTGACCAAGGTCACCGGGAGTGTATGGTGATCGAGGAGTGCAAGGTAAGGTGAAGAGGACGTCACCTCGTGTTCTGAGGCAAAGAGCCCCCTTCACTCTTTCCTTTTGTATGAAGTGGATGCCCTGTCAATTTCTGATGTGGGACTATCCTGCATCCTTCTTCTCGCATGTCTGTAGTAGAAGGAGCTTCTTGAATTGTCATGGCTGCAGTGGGTATGTGTCTCAACTGAGTTCTTGGAAGGGTGCCTGGAAGAGTTCCGCAAGACTTGAGGGTAGTAATTTGGTTGAAGACAGCTGGAGCATTGCGTGGGCAATCAGCGAAGGCGAGGGCAGCAGCGGACGGACAACAAAGACCTGAAAGTCCAAATATGGGTTAAGAGACCCTGTTAAAAAGCTCAAAGGCTTCGCCGGGACTTGGAGAAGGTGGTGGCTGTGGTTTTGTGGAGTTTTGCGGTGTGTGGGGTTAGGCGATGGGTGTGTTCGGTGGGTTAGTTAAGGGTGTGAATCATGGTTTTGGAGGTGGAGCGGGCGCATTTGGTGCGGTATAGACGGTGGTTGGCCTAATCGAAACTCGACCGGAGTAAAGGAAGATGGAGGGCAAATGGCAGCGTCGATGGTCGAAATAAGGAGAAGAAGATCTAGGAAGATTGAGGGGAAAAGGGAGAGGATAAGACCTAATTTACTGGATGAAATGGTGAGGGAGGCACGCCTGTGTGATTGCCGGCACCAGAGAAGGTGAAACTCTTGAGGGTGAGGATGGCGATGACGAGAGGTGGAGGCAGCTCATGCTATGGCTGGGGAGGAGTGGAGGAATGTGAGGAAGAAGGAGAAACAACCAATTTGGCTATTGGCTGGTCATAGGAAGAGCTTGAGGAGGTATCGCCAGAGCTTGGTTGGAGACGGCCGGGAAAGAAGTTGAAGAGGATTTTGGTGCCTAAACCTTGCTAAGGAGGTCGGGTTTGCAATGAGGAAGCTTTTGTAGAGCTTCGGGCATGCTTCCAAGCTTGGAAAAAAGCTTGAGGAGCTCTCAAAAATAGGGAAGAGGATCTGTGAAATCAAAGAGTTCGCATGAGCTTTTCAGTTCAAATCTGAGTCCAAAATGTGTTTTAGGTGATTGAGGACTTCCTCAAGTTCATCCCTTCTAGTTTTGGAAGGGATTGGTCGAGAAATTAGAGAGATTCCGTTGATTGAAGATGGGCACTTTTGGCTTCACACCTGCCATGGTGGCAAGGACCCTTTTGTGAAGAAGATGACAAAAGTTGAGGGGCGATTTGTAAATAATTCGAAAGATAGGCATTTGTATGTGAGAGAAAGAGTCAGATTGCACTAAAATGCAAACTGGGTTAAGATGAACTCTGATTGAGCCCAAATTTTGGTACAAACCTAATTTGGACCTAAGGAATCTGATAGTGAAGTTGGGTTTCATTTTTGACCAAGTTTGACTAGGCAATTTACGTAAAAATGTAAATTAGGGTAGAACTGTGTCTGTAACTCTATTTAAGGTCAAAATAGGTTCCAATGGTCAAATCAAGGATACCAAACGTCGAGGAATATTTTTATATGAATTTTAGAAGGTTTAGATGGATTTTATCCCAACCATAACCACAGCAATTCAAGCGGGTTTAAAATTAGGATTTTAGGAGCTGAATTAATTCTCGGAATGTGTAAAACCCTGTTTCTGTCTGTGTGGACCCTCTTATTAGACTTTAATGCTCATTGGACCTTATATTAACCCCTAGGAAACCCCGTGATTACTCTACATTCATAATATGTTGTTAAAACTACAGAATTAACCCTAATTTAATGTATTCCTCTTAGAAAGGATATGCAAAAAATTACGACTCTCAGGCGATTATGTAGGAGCATTTCACTTGATTACGATTATTTAAATCTAGTTATGGCTCATAATGATGTTATCATTAATATGGGAGTTGGTAACTTCCCTAAATCTCTCTTCATTTCTTTGGAAAATATTGACTTCAGGTGCATCTCGCTTGTTGGCGTTCGGTCTGGCGGAGAGCGATGTAGAACTAATGAAGTTCTATACTTCTACATTGGGTGACCTTTCAGTCCTTTGGAGGCTCGTCTCTCCCTTCAACGGCGCTCTCCCAGAAAGGCCTCCACAAAGAGTAGTCATTAGAACTGGGCATGTGATCATTCGGGGGATGCCGTTGCACCTTCGCTCGCTGGCTATGGTGGGCCAAGTGGTGGCTAGATTTGGTGCAATCAAGGACAAGATACATGTTGGTTTGGTAGAAGGAGACGGAAGTACGGTACAGGTGGAGGTCCTACTATGTTATGGTGGGTGATTTCCATACCATATGGTTCTGAGATGTGGTGGAATGTTGTGGCTACTTCGCATTAAGCTTCAGGTGCACCCGAGGGCAAGTAAGGGGCTAGATGAGAAGGCGAGATAGGTTGACCATGGGGGGGGGGGGCTGTGGAGATGCAATGGAAAGAAGTGGTGCATGAGTTAGATTGGTGAAAACATTCCTGCCAGTTATGGTTAAGAGAGGGGGATGCTAACACCAAGTTCTTCGACGGTTTCACCAGCGCATGTAGAAGAGCCAACTTGTTGTCAACACTAGCTTATGAAGGTTAGAGAGTAGACTTCATGCAGGGGATGCGTGAATTGGAGAATCGCTATTTTTTTGATGTCACCTATGCTAGATCAAGAGGTGAGTGGTGCCTGAATTCTTCAGATATGCAATGTGTTGGAGAGGAGGAAGGGGACGGTCTTTGCCGACCGTTTAGTGAAGAGGAGGTGGTGGGGGCATTGCAGGGCCTTAAGGTTGAAGGTTCCCCAAGTCTAGATGGTTTTTTGGTTTTATTTTACAAACAATTATGGCCTGTGGTGGGACTAGAGGTCATGCATGTGATGGTAGAGTTCCAGTAGGGAAATAGTGGGCTAAAAAAATCAATAAATCTCTGCTTTTCTTACTACCAAAAAATTAGGGTGTGGTGGAGTGTTTGAACTTCCGCCCCATCACTCTTTCCAATTCTATCTTCTTGATAATTGGAAAGGTGCTTGCTAACAGGTTACGTGTTGCTCTCCCCGAACTGATCAGCCTGGTTCAGGTCACCTTTTTGAAGGGTTATTCTCTTCAGGAGTCTTTCATACTAGTGCAGGAGATGGTCTCCAGTTGGGTGAGAAGGAAGAAGAGTGCTTTTCTGTGGAAGGTGGATTTTCCAAAGCCTACAACTCGGTCTCATGGTCGTACTTGTGGGAAATCTTTAAAGGAGGGGGTTTGTGGAGAAGTGGATTTGATGGCTTAAGCGGTGCATTACCGCATCTTCCTTCTCACCATTAGTAAATGGCAAGCTGTTAGGTAGATGGACCCAGCCGCAAAAGGGTGTGAAGCAGGGATGTCCACTTGCACCACTGGTCTTCATTCTGGCGATGGATACGCTAGCACGCTTTGCATTCAAGGCGTGAGATGGAGGTTTGTTACACGATTATTCCTTGACGAATAATTTCACTCTGACGCCTATCTTACAGTATGCAAACGGCACAATATTTTTCATTGAAGGGGGACATAGGGAGGCCAGATATTTAAAGCACTTAGTGGAGATTTTTGGAGAGATCACAGGACTAAAAATAAATGGAGCAAAGTTATCGCTGATATGTTTTGGGTCCATGGCTACTAGTTAGGATGCCATCTTCGTCATCTTAGAGATGCTCGTAGTGCATCTACCGATCCGCTACCTAGGCTTGCCGTTGAGAGTAAAGAAGATGTTGGTGAGCGGATGGAAAGATCTCCTGGAGAAGATGTCTATGCATCTGGCTGGCTAGTGATAAGTCCACTTTTGTGGACTATTATTTAGCCTAAGTACTATTTAATTATATGTTCTTAGTTTTTAATTAATTAGGAGTTATATGTCAATTCACCTTGGCCTGCATTTAAATTTATGTGCTAATTTTACATTTAATAGCATATGATATGATCTATTTGATGAATGCAGGCTAGGTACGAGAGTCAGACATCCATTATTGCTTCTATAAGTCATCCTGAATTGAGTTTGGATGTCTGACGAGCAGGGATCATAGTACTGTCAACTTTTAAGATGTCCAAAACTTATTCTGGACATTTGATGATGTTCAAACTGCAGCTGCCTTTCCTCTGCCAACCGTGCCTCATCTCTTCAACCATGCCAACCACTCATGATGTTCGCTGGGTGGCTGGAGAATTCCATGGCCAAAGTAAAACAAACCAGGGATGTTTAAAATGAAGGTTGAGGATCTTCTTCTACCTTCCCGCTGCAGGGATATCTCTCCACCTTCTCCACCGTGGAGACGTGCACTGTGGAACCAGCGAGCACTGTGGAGATCCACGTGCACCGTGACTTGCAGAGAACCCACAAGACGCACCGCCAGCCTCTCACCACGCAAGCTTCACTGCGTGGGCAGTGAGGTGATAGCACACGGCCACGCACCTGCAAGCAGCGCACCCCCTTGTGCGCGTGCAACATCCTCAGCGTGCACAGCCGTTGCCTTCACCGCCAGCCTATCACTGCGCGTAGTGCCCTCTCCACGCAGCCACACCACACGTCCACCTCCGCGTGCGCTGCACCCACGCACTTGCAATGCATGCCTACGCCTCTCGTTCGCGCTCCAGCCAGCGTGCCTGCGCTCCTCACGTGCGCATGCATGCGCACGCCACCAGCAGCCATCTTCATCTTCTTCTTCTCCACCGACAGTGAATGAACCCAAAGTTGCAGCTGCCTCCTCGCTTCATACGGCCATTACAAGCATGTAAACTCACCGTCAACCTCGCCGTTCTCCTCGTCTCATGCCCCCGACCCCGTGCACCCACCAGCTGCCCGCCACGACACTCGCAAACACACCCTTGCCGTTGATGTGGCCGACGCTCTCCACCTCCGTCCGGCCACGTCCGACCACCTCCGGCCGCCGCGTCACCACCATCGCGAAGGCTGCACCTCAGAGACCCACCACCGGCGACCGTGACGCCAACCATTGCCTCCTCCACACGTGTGAGCAGGGGATTCGTTTCCCCTGTTTCGCTACATTAAATTGCGAATTAAAATTTACGTTTCATGCCATTGTGGAAAATACTATTGTTATATTTATCTGATTATTATATTTCGATAGATTTGCATCAATATCCCTCACGTTTGTTTGAATCACGGATAATTGAATTCTTCTCATGAACAATAGAGTATGGGGTATTGGTTACAGGTTCTGTTTTAATTAAATTTGATGGTACTTTTCATAACTAAGATAGCAATTATGGTATTTCCATGGTGGGTATTTTGCATGTGCACCCTCATATTCTTGATTAATTATCTAGATTGAGAATTTATGCTGGAAATGAGAGCACTAGTTAGCATGCACCTCCATTGATATTCCCGATTGCTTGATGCATCATTACTCATTTTTAATAGGCTAATTCCTCCCTGCAAAGACAACCTAACTCTTCGTGGTTAGTTTTGGAATTATTAAATATTTTTTAAAAGCGATTTTCTACCACGCGATTACATACAACAACATGTCATTTTATGTTAAAGTTTTTATCAAAAATGAAGATCACTTTATCAGCTGGTGTGGGAAGTTGCTCTCCATGAGGGGAAAAGTTCTCCTCAACTCGGTGTTGTCGACACTGCTGGTTTTTTTGTTTTCCATTTTCAGGCCACCTGGGACGATGATCCAGAAGATGGAACTGATGCAAAAATGTTTGTTTTGGAAGGGGGCAGGACACGAGGGAAGGTTCATGCAACTGGTTAAGTGGACCAGTATCTACAATCCAAACAAGAAGAGAGGTCTTGGTGTACAAGCACTTTGGGAGTTTAGCGATTCCCTCCTATTGAAGTGGGGCGTGAAGATCCTCAAGGGAAAAGGTGGGATGTGGTAGGAACTCATCACGGACACATATGGAGGAGAGACTCTGGAGGATGTACTTCAACGTACTAAGCTTTCCCCATTCTGGGCCTTGGTTGCAACGGTGGTCAATAACCAACGACATCTGTTTGCACCTAGGAAGGGTGATGGTGCTCACTTTCATTTTTGGGAGGATGATTCGAGTGGTGAGGGATGCCTCAAGGACCTCTTTCCTCAATCCTTTGATAGAGCGATTTTGAAGGAGGCCAAGGTGGTGAATTGGTGGGACTCGGGAAACCAATGCTGGAAGATGGCTCCATAGGGGGAACACTATGCACCTAGATTGGGTGAGGAGATGTCCAAGTTGATGGAGATGTTGGAGGCCATTAAGCCATGTGAAGGGGTGGACAACTTCATGTGGAGGAATGGTCTTTACTCCCCCACCAAGGCATACCACCACATGATCAAATGTAGTGATTAGGATGCACATCAGCGTCAGTGTGCGTTGATTTGGAAGATGAAGGTGTTGCTTAAAGTGCAGGTGTTTCTCTAGATGGCTAGAATAGAAGGTCTGGTGATGAGGGCAGTGAGATCTCACCTCATGGGAATAGCCCATACTATGTGTCCCCTCTGGGGTTTTGGCAATGACGACGTGACACATTTGTTTGGCACCTGCTTGGTATCCAATGAAGTTTGGATGCGAACCCTGTTAGCGGTGATACCTCTAGATTCAACTAGCAGATCCGTCTAGACCGAGAGAGAAGATTGTGGCTGCCATGTGGATGATCTAGAGGATAAGGAATGACATGGTATTCAACAATGGGAGGCCTTGGGTGCAGAACATTTGTGTAGATGTAAATGCTTGGGTCGATGCTTGGCATGCTCAGTTGTAATAATTCCTTGCTTTTTTATTAATAAATTCATAGACAACTACTAATGATAGTAGTTTGTCCTTCCTCTTTCAAAAAAAAAACTAAACTAAATGCTATTTATAAATAGAGTTAAGATTCGGTTACTTAGGCATAAGTTATTTTTCAACAATAAGAAATTTCTACTAAGGACCTAAGCTACCAAGACTCAACAATACCAGGGTGTCTGTCAAAATGCAAACCGCCTAAGTCTTTACCTTATTCCATACAAAAAGAAAAGAAATATTTTTTTCCATTTTTTTTTGGAATTTTCATTTAGATTTTCGAGGCATCTTTCTACAGCTACCAAACCCACCCAAGAGTTGAGAGAACTTTAAGTACTAAGCATCTTTATGTGTGAGGTGATTGACACACTAAATGGCAAGTGAAATGGACCTTAGGTTTCTACAAACTCTAGGTGACTCTATAGAAAGTTTCTACCTAAAGGCCTATCTATCCAATCGATAGCTCTCCCTACTTTTATTCTTGTGGGGTCAACACAAGGGCAAACCTAGTGTATATCTCCCCGGGTTATTTTACTTCTCCGCTTCTCCCCAAGTTTTAAGATTATTCATGCATTTGTGGGCTGGGCTCTGGACAAACGGTAATGAGGGGTTACCCACGACAACTTGCCAACCATACCCATGTCGTAAAGTGTGGCTTATTATTTTTTTTTCTCCTTTTCTATTTTTTTCATTTTTTTCTTTTTTTTTGGATATTATATTTTTTTCTTTTCTTTTTTTAAGCAGGTGGCTTCCCTGATCTAAGATTTACCTAAAGGCGATGGTCAAAGAGATTGGATCGCATGATTGGGCTCTGAACACTCGGTTATAAGCTGTTACTCACAGCAACGTGACAGCCATACCACCTTAGTACGTTTATTAACTACCTAATTTCTATTAAGACCGCTTGAGAAATGAGTCAGTACGAAAAGTGTGTAGATGCTTAAACTATAAGTCCCCTCAAATTAGAGGGCAGGTTGATAAGTTATGTACTTATCACCCCAACTTACTCAACCAATTAAAAATAAATTCAAATTTAGTAAGGACTCAAGAAATAAGTCCCCATTTTAGTGAACACCCAAGTCAATTAAGCCTGTAGGCTTGAAGAGTTTAAGTGTTCAGGCTCTAATGTATTATTTCCTAAGGTTAAAAGCTCCTAATACTTGAGTTCTCTTTTCCTAATTCAATTTTTTTTAATAAATAATAAATGAAAAATAAAATGAAATATTTCTATGGAGCTAATGAAATATCAAAAATGAATCCACCACCCCATACTTAGCTAATGCAATATCCTCATTGTATAATAAAGGCATACAAAAAAGGGTGGAAAAGAAGATAACACCTAAATTCCGTGACAAACCGATCGGCTTCGAATTAGAACAAACTATATACAGATGCTGAGTTTAGTGCCTTTAGCTAAGCACAGTCCACCAATATGAATAACAAACACTAAGGCTACAAGAATAGAGTTTCCAGGCCCCAAGATATGGGTCTCGGAGGGTAGGAGTAGCCTTGCTAAAGAGATGATCATTGAAAGTGGCAAGTTGATCGTGTAGGGAGAGCTCAAATGGTCTCCAACAGGAGTTTTTCCAGGATCAGTACAAAGGAGGTTTGGGTGGGTGCATGAATTGTGTGACGGTTGGGAGGAAGAGGGTTTTGGAGCTTTTGTGAGGTGTGGGGGGTTCTTAGAGGTGTAAACTCTAGGATGTTTAAGCTAGTTTTATAAATTAGGTAAGGCTTCCTACGAGTTTCTCCCCGAATCTGACATTCCTTTTCAATTCCCTCCTTAAAATTGGGGTCCTGGATCCAACCATTTTGACCTTTAACATGTTCTTGTTCACCTAATACTTGAGCCTCAAACATTAAAAATTCGAGACAAGGATCTTGTTGGGTTTTTGATTGATCAAGTAAGAAGTTTGCAGGTTCATAAATATATGCCTTGTAAGTAAAATCTTCATCCCGAAAATTCAAAGTTGGTTGTAAATTGTTATTTTCTTCACTCATGCTTGCAACCTTGTGAATTTCTTCTTGAGTTTGGGTTGAGTTAGCTATTAGGGGATTATCTATTGTGTGTATGGTGATCACCTCCACTATTTTGCCAAGCTCCTCAATCAAACCGCAATTAATTTTATTCTTCTTCGATGGCTCAAAAATATTAAATCGATCTGTTTTATTCCCTAAGGCAATCTACATACCTCCTGATGCACAATTAATCTTGGCCTTTGCAGTGGCTAGGAATGGTCTTCCTGAAATGATCAGGGTGTGGTTGAGTTGTTTTGGTGCTTCCATGTCAAGGACCATAAAATCAACAAGATAATGCAAATCATTGACCTTGACTGAAACATCTTCTAGAAGACCCCTGGGATTTGTAATGGATCAGTGGGCCAACTGTAAGGTTATGTTAGTGGATTTCAGGTGACCTAGACTCGATTTTCTATAAGGTGTGGTAAGGATCACACTAATGGAAGCACTTAAGTCAAGGAGAGCCCGGTCAGAAGTAATGTTTCCTATTGTGCAGAAAATCAGCAGGGCTCCCAGGTCCTGCTTCTTAGGAGGTAGCTTGTCTAGGGTTATTGTGCTTGTGTTATCAGACAAAACTATCCTCCTAGTGTTTTTAGATTCGGCCTTACACTTTTCCTTATATGAATTTACTTAAGATTTGTCATAGGTGGGAATTGATCAAAAAGCCATGAGGAGTAAAATGATTGTCAATTTGAAAGCTTGCAACAAAGATATTCTTTCCTCCAATCTCTCCTTCGGCATTTTCTGTCTGCCCATACATCTTACTCCCGAATCATATTCAAACATAGATTTTCTATCGATCACATTCTTGGTCGAGAGTTTAGAATTCTTATTATGGGTCCTAATGGTATTGACTTAGGGTTGGGTAGGACCCTTGGGTCTACTACCACTCCTCAAGGTGGTGGTGTTTGTAGTGGCAAAGTGTTGTTGGTTTGTGCCTTAGGGAGGATTGAGCAAAATAGGAGACTCCTGGTTAACTATGGTGGGCATTTGGTAAGCTTTGAGAGGGACTGGGGTAGCCTGATAGATAGCATGAGCTTCAACATCTGGCTTCCCACCATTACCAAACCCTTTAGGTCCAGTGCCTTGGTTCTGCACATTTCTAAGGTCAATACTGGTTGAGATGGAAGAGATCTGGGTTGCCAGTTTTGTACATTCGAGACAAGGATCTTGTTGGGTTTTTGATTGATCAAGTAAATCCTCCAACAAGTTCACAAATATATGCCTTGTAAGTAAAATCTTCATCTCGAAAATTCAAAGTTGGTTGTAAATTGTTATTATCATCACTCATGCTTGCAACCGTGTGAGTTTCTTCTTGAGTTTGGGTTGAGTTAGCTATTAGGGGATTATCTACTGTGTGTATGGCGATCGCCTCCACTATTTTGCCAAGCTCCTCAATCAAACCGCAATTAATTGTATTCCTCTTCGATGGCTCAAAAATATTAAATCAATCTGTTTTATTCCCAAAGGCAATCTCTATACCTCCTGATGCACAATCAATCTTGGCCTTTGCAGTGGCTAGGAATGGTCTTCCTGAAATGATCAAGGTGTGGTTGAGTTGTTTTGGTGCTTCCATGTCAAGGACCATAAAATCAACAAGATAATGCAAATCATTGACCTTGACTACAACATCTTCCAGAAGACCCCTGGGTTTTGTAATGGAATTATGGGCCAACTGTAAGGTTATGTCAGTGGATTTCAGGTGACCTAGACTCGATTTTCTATAATGTGTGGTATGGATAACACTAATGGAAGCACTTAAGTCCAGGAGAGCCCGGTCAGAAGTAACGTCTCCTATTGTGCAGAAAATCAGCAGGGCTCCCGGGTCCTGCTTCTTAGGAGGTAGCTTGTCTAGGGTTATTGTGCTTGTATTATCAGACAAAACTATCCGCCTAGTGTTTTTAGATTCGGCCTTACACTTTTCCTTATATGAATTTACTTAAGATTTGTCGTAGGTGGGAATTGATCAAATAGCCATGAGGAGTAAAATGATTGTCAATTTGAAAGCTTGCAACAAAGATATTCTTTCCTCCAATCTCTCCTTCGACTTTTTCTGTCTGCCCATACAACATCTTACTCCTGGATCATATTCAAACATAGATTTTCTATCGATCACATTCTTGGTCGAGAGTTTAGAATTCTTATTATGGGTCCTAATGGTATTGACTTGGGGTTGGGTGGGACCCTTGGGTCTACTACCACTCCTCAAGGTGGTGGTGTTTGTAGTGGCAAAGTGTTGTTGGTTTGTGCCTTAGGGAGGATTGAGCAAAATAGGAGACTCCTGGTTAACTATGGTGGGCATTTGGTAAGCTTCGAGAGGGACTGGGGTAGCCTGATAGATAGCATGAGCTTCAACATCTGGCTTCCCACCATTACCAAACCCTTTAGGCCCAATGCCTTGGTTCTGCACATTTCTAAGGTCAATACTGGTTGAGATGGAAGAGATCTGGGTTGCCAGTTTTGTACATTCGAGACAAGGATCTTGTTGGGTTTTTGATTGATCAAGTAAATCCTCCAGCAAGTTCACAAATATATGCCTTGTAAGTAAAATCTTCATCTCGAAAATTCAAAGTTGGTTGTAAATTGTTATTATCATCACTCATGCTTGCAACCGTGTGAGTTTCTTCTTGAGTTTGGGCTGAGTTAGCTATTAGGGGATTATCTACAGTGTGTATGGCGATCGCCTCCACTATTTTGCCAAGCTCCTCAATCAAACCGCAATTAATTGTATTCCTCTTCGGTGGCTCAAAAATATTAAATCAATCTGTTTTATTCCCAAAGGCAATCTCTATACCTCCTGATGCACAATTAATCTTGGCCTTTGCAATGACTAGGAATGGTCATCCTGAAATGATCAGGGTGTGGTTGAGTTGTTTTGGTGCTTCCATGTCAAGGACCATAAAATCAACAAGATAATGCAAATCATTGACCTTGACTACAACATCTTCCAGAAGACCCCTGGGTTTTGTAATGGAATTATGGGCCAACTGTAAGGTTATGTTAGTGGATTTTAGGTGACCTAGACTCGATTTTCTATAAGGTGTGGTATGGATCACACTAATGGAAGCACTTAAGTCAAGGAGAGCCCGGTCAGAAGTAATGTCTCCTATTGTGTAGAAAATCAGCAGGGCTCCCGGGTCCTGCTTCTTAGGAGGTAGCTTGTCTAGGGTTATTGTGCTTGTGTTATCAGGCAAAACTATCCTCCTAGTGTTTTTAGATTCGGCCTTACACTTTTCCTTATATGAATTTACTTAAGATTTGTCGTAGGTGGGAATTGATCAAATAGCCATGAGGAGTAAAATGATTGTCAATTTGAAAGCTTGCAACAAAGATATTCTTTCCTCCAATCTCTCCTTCGGCTTTTTCTGTCTGCCCATACAACATCTTACTCCTGAATCATATTCAAACATAGATTTCTATCGATCACATTCTTGGTCGAGAGTTTAGAATTCTTATTATGGATCCTAATGGTATTGACTTGGGGTTGGGTGGGACCCTTGGGTCTACTACCACTCCTCAAGGTGGTGGTGTTTGTAGTGGCAAAGTGTTGTTGGTTTGTGCCTTAGGGAGTATTGGGAAAAATAGGAGACTCCTGGTTGACTATGGTGGGCATTTGGTAAGCTTCGAGAGGGACTGGGGTAGCCTGATAGATAGCATGAGCTTCAGCAGTGGCTCCCCACCATTACCAAACCCTTGAGGCCCAGTGCCTTGGTTCTGCACATTTTTAAGGTCGGTACTAGTTGAGATGGAAGAGATCTGGGTTGCCGGTTGTGTACATTCGAGACAAGGATCTTGTTGGGCTTTTGATTGATCAAGTAAATCCTCCAACAAGTTTCTAGGTTCATAAATATATGCCTTGTAAGTAAAATCTTCATCCTGAAAATTCAAAGTTGGTTGTAATTTTTATATCTTCACTCATGCTTGCAACCGTGTGAATTTCTTCTTGAGTTTGGGTTGAGTTTGCTATTAGGGGATTATCTATTGTGTGTATGGCGATCACCTCCACTATTTTGCCATGCTCCTCAATCAAACCGCAATTATTTTTATTCTTCTTCGATGGCTCAAAAATATTAAATCGATCTATTTTATTCCCAAAGGCAATCTCTATACCTCCTGATGCACAATTAATCTTGGCCTTTGCAATGGCTAGGAATGGTCATCCTGAAATGATCAGGGTGTGGTTGAGTTGTTTTGGTGCTTCCTTGTCAAGTACCATAAAATCAACAAGATAATGCAAATCATTGACCTTGACTACAACATCTTCTAGAAGACCCCTGGGTTTTGTAATGGAATTATGGGCCAACTATAAGGTTATGTTAGTGGATTTTAGGTGACCTAGACTCGATTTTCTATAAGGTGTGGTATGGATCACACTAATGGAAGCACTTAAGTCAAGGAGAGCCCGGTCAGAAGTAATGTTTCCTATTGTGCAGAAAATCAGCAGGGCTCCCGGGTCCTGCTTCTTAGGAGGTAGCTTGTCTAGGGTTATTGTGCTTGTGTTATCAGACAAAACTATCCTCCTAGTGTTTTTAGATTCGGCCTTACACTTTTCCTTATATGAATTTACTTAAGATTTGTCATAGGTGGGAATTGATCAAAAAGCCATGAGGAGTAAAATGATTGTCAATTTGAAAGCTTGCAACAAAGATATTCTTTCCTCCAATCTCTCCTTCGGCTTTTTCTGTCTGCCCATACAACATCTTACTCTTGAATCATATTCAAACATAGATTTTCTATCGATCACATTCTTGGTCAAGAGTTTAGAATTCTTATTATGGGTCCTAATGGTATTGACTTGGGGTTGGGTGGGACCCTTGGGTCTACTACCACTCCTCAAGGTGGTGGTGTTTGTAGTGGCAAAGTGTTGTTGGTTTGTGCCTTAGGGAGTATTGGGCAAAATAGGAGACTCCTGGTTAACTATGGTGGGCATTTGGTAAGCTTCGAGAGGGACTGGGGTAGCCTGATAGATAGCATGAGCTTCAGCGGTGGCTCCCCACCATTACCAAACCCTTGAGGCCCAGTGCCTTGGTTCTGCACATTTTTAAGGTTGGTACTAGTTGAGATGGAAGAGATCTGGGTTGCCGGTTGTGTACATTCGAGACAAGGATCTTGTTGGGCTTTTGATTGATCAAGTAAATCCTCCAACAAGTTTCTAGGTTCATAAATATATGCCTTGTAAGTAAAATCTTCATCCTGAAAATTCAAAGTTGGTTGTAATTTTTATATCTTCACTCATGCTTGCAACCGTGTGAATTTCTTCTTGAGTTTGGGTTGAGTTTGCTATTAGGGGATTATCTATTGTGTGTATGGCGATCACCTCCACTATTTTGCCATGCTCCTCAATCAAACTGCAATTATTTTTATTCTTCTTCGATGGCTCAAAAATATTAAATCGATCTGTTTTATTCCCAAAGGCAATCTCTATACCTCCTGATGCGCAATTAATCTTGGCCTTTGCAGTGGCTAGGAATGGTTTTCATGAAATGATCAGGGTATGGTTGAGTTGTTTTAGTGCTTCCATGTCAAGGACCATAAAATGAACAAGATAATGCAAATCATTGACCTTGACTAAAACATCTTCCAGAAGACCCCTGGGTTTTGTAATGGATCGATGGTCCAACTGTAAGGTTATGTTAGTGGATTTTAGGTGACCTAGATTCAATTTTCTATAAGGTGTGGTATGGATCACACTAATGGAAGCACTTAAGTCGAGGAGACCCTGGTCAGATGTAATGTTTCCTATTGTGCAGAAAATCAGCAGGGCTCTCGGGTCCTGCTTTTTAGGAGGTAGCCTGTTTAGGATTATTGTGCTTGTATTATCAGACAAAACTGTCCTCCTAGTGTTTTTAGATTCGGCCTTACGCTTTTCCTTATATGAATTTACTAAAGATTTGGCGTAGGCGGGAATTGATCCAATAGCCATGAGGAGTAAAATGATTGTCAATTTGAAAGCTTGCAACAAAGATATTCTTTCCTCCAATCTCTCCTTCGACTTTTTCTATCTGACCATACAACATCTTACTCCCGAATCATATTCAGACATTGATTTTCTATCGATCACATTCTTGGTCGAGAGTTTAGAATTCTTATTATGGGTCCTAATGGTATTGACTTGGGGTTGGGTGGGACCCTTGGGTCTACTACCACTCCTCAAGGTGGTGGTGTGATAAATGTCAGTTTATCATCATTCTTATGCATTAAAACAAACCTAGCTCTTAGGATTTTACTCCGCAAATGGGTTTTTGGGTTGCATTTAGGCATAAAATAGGTTAGGCATGCATTGCATTTTTTATTGTCTTTTTAATATGTTTTTGTGAGTGTTAGGGAGGAACAGATATACAGATCCCTAAAACCATAGCACTCAAGAAGTCAAATGGTGAAGGAGAAGCCTAGACTAGCTGGAACTCAACCTAATCCAGCTCATCACAGCTGGAACCTAGCTCACTTGAACTAGGGTTAGCTCATCCCAGCTCCATTCAGCTAATCTTAGCTAAATGGCAGCTCAAGAGAGTTCATCTTAGCTCACCCTAGCTCAAGTCAGCTCAGATCCAGCTCAACTTAGCTGAGTCTAGCTCATCTCAACTCCCACTAGTCCACAGGGAGCTCTAGCTAGCTCAGCTGAGTTGACAGGAGTTCACCCCAGCTCAGATCCAGCTACATTCAGCTCCACTCAACTCCAGCCAGCTGAAGAAGAACTAATCCCATCTCAGGAAGCTTAAGCCCAGCTCCCGGGGATTTAGCATAGCTCAACTCAGTTGAGCTAAGCAACCTTAGCTGCCTCAACCAGCTTGATTCTCCCCGGGAGCACCAGACCTAGCTCACCTTAGCTCATTATGGTAGGAGCTAGCTTACTTTAGCTTGGCTTAGCAGCTAGCAAAGAACTAGCAAGTTAAGCCAGCTAGAGTAGTTCCATGCCAGCCTCTTCAGCAGCAGCCAGCTCCAATTTCAGCTCCAGACTTCTCCTCAGCTCCTCCCTCCAAACCCTAGCTCCAACACCTTCTCCTCTACTCCCCCTTTAGCTAAGCTAGCTTAGCTTATCTAGCAACCAGCTCCTTGGCCATCCACCACCTTCAAATTCAACCCTAGCTAGCTCCACCAACTTAAGCCTACCTAAGCTAGCTACCCTACTCAAGTTGGCACCAACTTCTAGCCATCCCTTCACCCCATTATCACCACCAAAAGACACCAAAATTTAGCACCAAAAACTACCCCTAACCACCTCTCTTTTGGCGCCAACTTTCAGCCCTTAATCCACCCTACACCTACCCACATAACCCATCCTAGCCATCCACCTACCCCTCCTTCTAGAATCCTTCTTGGCACCAACTTAGACCCCCTTCTAGAGCTATTTTGGTGCCAATATCAAGGGATGTCAACTCCCATAACCACCCCCTAGGTTCCCCTTAAGGTGGCGCCAATTGACCTTGGCCATTGGATCCTTAACCACCTTCATCTCTTCACCTTAGCCCTCCATTCCAAGAGTCACCTTATCCCCCTTCCTATTCTATAAAAACCCACCACCTACCACCATTTTGGGGCATCCTCCATTATAGTATTTTGTAACCTATACCACCTATACCTACGGCCAAGAAGAAGGAGTAGAGAAGGAGATTAAAGGGGCACATCACCAGCCCTTTTGGTGCCTTCTTCTCCCCACTCTCTTCAACTTGGGCCACACCAAGGAGGAGGACTCTTCCACTTCAAGGAGGATGGCCAGGCAAGGGAGAAGGACTTAGGGTGGACATCCACCCTTGGAGAGAAGCTTAGGGCACGCCCCCTTAGGGCTTGCCTTGGAGGACATCACCTTGGCGGAGCACAGCAAGGAAGGAGTTAGAGGACTCTTTTCAAGACTGGGAGCTACCAACCTTGGAGCAAGAAGCCCTCTTCTTCACCATCTATCTAGAGAATTTGTGTTTGCTTTTCTTATTTGCAATTTTCTAGTAGTAGAAGCATTCCTCTACTAGGCCTTTTTGTAGAACACTTTTTCATTTTATCTAGTTGCCTTCTTTGCAATTTCCTTATTTTGCATTTTCTAATTGCTTTGTTTTCAGCATTCTTCACTCCCTCTCCCTAATTATTCTAGGCCTCCACTTGCCAAGAGTGAGCTTAGGGAGAGGTTCTACTTGCCACTTTAGAAGTAGTTTATTAAATTTGAAGTGTAAATCACCTTCCCGCCACCATTTCGCATGTTGTCTTAATTCAAAAACAAAAAAATGATATATTGAAAAATACCAAAAAGAAAGTTGAGATTTATATTCCAAGCAAGAGAATCAATTTTGCAAACATTTAGCCTCCTTGGAAGACTCTAGATACTCCCCTATCTAGGAATATAAATTTAAGAGTTGATCGATTTTGTGCGTTACAATGACGTATTTAACAAACCGCGTGAAATCGCCATCACTTTTTGGTGCCGTTGCCGGGGAGGCACAGCTTTGCTATTCTTTCTCCTCTTGCTTGAAGTAGATCTCATCCTCTTCTCTTTCTTATCTTTCGTGTGTGTAGGAACTATTGCAGGAAGAAAGCGGGAATCTGGAAGCGAGAGCTCAAAGTTCCTTTTCTTCCCGCGAAATTCAAGTTGGTTCCTCTTTCTGGTCACATAATTAATTAAAAATACCAAAAACATATTAAACTTGGTTTTCAGGATCCCAAACAACTTGATTAAGTGGAGTGGTGTATTTTAAAATCTATTGTTTGCTTGAATGCTTCTTTAACACCACTCCAATGCAAGTATTGGTGTTCTATTTTTCGGGTCCAGATTTCTGTTCGGAATTGAAAAATCGATTCCTAACACCACAAGCCTCCTAAAATCATAAAATGTTATACAGTGATTCCCAATTAAGTTAGGAACATCTCTTCCAAATTTTAGATCAATTGGATTTGTATTTAATTTTTAAAAATTCATGGACTACAGAAGGGTCACACCCTCTAATCTTCCTATTTTTCTACTGTCCGTGAATTTTTAAAATTTTTGTACTCATCTAATTTTTTTGAAATTTATCTTTCTGGAATCCTTCTGAAATTTTACATATCGTATAAAATCACAAAAATTTTCTGAGGTCGGTGGTAATACTGAAAAGTCCAAAATACTCACAGGTATCATTTTTGGACTTTAACACCAGTATAATTAAAAATTCAAAATAATTATCAAACAAATTCCTAAAATCTTACAAAAATCTTTTTTGGAATCCTTGTTTGATTTTATTCAAAGTAGTGTGTCGTTTGACTTGTTTGGACCACTACTTAATACAGAAAGCCTAAAATTAATTCATTGGTGGTAATTTTTTGTCTTAGGGATAATTGACTTAGGATTTCTTTCTTTCTTTTTAAAGACTCACATTAAAGGAAATTAACCATCACCAATACAACTTGTCTTTCCTTTGATTGTGAAATTTCAAACTTATTTGAAAATTTAAAAAGAAAAACCCTAAAACACATTTAATTAAATGAAATCCTAAAAGACAAAAATACAAAAAAATTGTGTGACAACTTGATTTTCATTGGAGCCACTCTCCAATTCTTGCACACACACCAAAAAAATCAAAATAACAGGGCAACAACCCAATTAATGCCCTCCACATTTCCTGTGCACTGTAGTATCCTAGACCTAATTAAAACTTGTAGCAACTTGACCCCTAAGGCTTTATCAACTTAGGCTTGCTATTTAGGTCTTAAGTTTTCTTTAGTTAGTACCAATTCTGTCATCTATATCTGGTGTTCAGGCTGAGGGGTCGTGTCAAACGACTAGGCACGGGTTTGTACAAGCACTTGGGGTTTTCCCTGGGAAACGTTTGGGCCCAAACCTCCCCTTAAGCAACTTGGCTAGATTTGTTGATAGAACGGGTATTCACTATTGACTACTTATTTCCTATATAGGCCAAGTCTTAGGTTATTATTAGGGAGTCACATTTAAGTTAGGTCTAGTTTTGTTTGTTTGAATTGCACACTTTCTCTCATCTCTTTCTCTTCTCCTCCCCTCCCGTTCTTCCATTTTATGCACTGGCGACGGTCTAAAAATCCACACTTGGAAGGACCATTTGATTTCGCCCCCCGCACAAAAGGACCACTTTTTCTATCTTCTCCTGAAAAAATGGAAACACAACAAAATAGGTCCACTGACCCTTCCACTTCCACCTCTAACCCTTCCACCCAAAACCCACCCACCATTAACTTCCCACACTTGGAGCTCCCTAATCTTGAGTTGCCCCAAACACAACATCAAGACCCCCTACCTGATCTTTTAAAATTGATGGCCGAGCAGATTAATAAATTAAATTCCAATCGACAAACATTGACTAGGAACATCCAAAACCTAGCCAACCCAAGGCCAAACCCACCACCCCGTCAGCAGCCTGTTGTTCCTCTAAAAGATTTCTATGATCAGTCTTATTATGAGGAACGACCAGGGGTCATACCAGAGGGGGACTTTGAGATCAAGCCTGCTGTCTTGAACGTAATTAAACACTTTCATGGCCTTCCTTGGGAAGACCCTTTAGCCACCTTGAAAAGCTAACTCTTCTTGCACAAACAGCCTGTTCCCGAAATGTGCAAGAAGACATATGGCTGATGCGACTTTTTCCATTATCTCTTAAAGATAAGGCCGCTTATTGGTTCAGGACCATTGGCCGACCCATCACAACTTGGCCTCAGCTCAAGAGCGCCTTCCTCAAGAAATTCTTTCCCATAGGTCGTACCAATTCCTTGCGAAGATCTATTACGACCTTTCACCAAAAATCTGGTGAGACTTTCCATGATTCTTGGGAAAGATTTCAAGATCTTTTAAGAAGTTGCCAGCACCATGAGATTTCTTTATGGTAGCTCGTGCAAATCTTCTATCATGGATTAGAAGATCAAATCCGACATTTTGTCGATGCCTCGTGTGGCGGCAACTTTTTAAATAAAGATGCTGAAAGTGCCTACGACCTCTTTGAAGAAATGAGTGAAAACTCATTTAATCAAGCTTCCATGAACACATTTTGCAGAACCCAAAACCCGCAGTTCGGTGTTCATGAAATAGGCACTCAATCTATCCCTATCACCCAAGACGATCTTCAATTGATCACTCAAAAACTCGACCAGATGCATATTAATCAAAAGAAAATTGAGGAAAGACTGGCCACATCAACTCAAGCTCCACACCCACATCTACCCAACCTAACTTTCCACGAAGAGAAAATTTGCACAATCTCAACACTACTCCTGCTGATCATTCTGAGGTTGCCCATGATTCACTGGGGAATTACAACTATCCAGATCTTAACCCCACTCAAAATATTTCTGCCATCCAGGAGCCCTTTAAAAATTCTTCCAATTGGAAAAATTACTCGAACTACTCTTGGAATAATCAAGTTTCCTCCCAACCATATCATTTTAATGGGTATGGGCCGAATCCAAACTTCCATCCTAGGCCATCCCAACAAGACATCAATGCCCAGATGATGCGAACCCTGTAGGATATGCAAACAAAAATGACGGAAGTAACCCGCACCATCACAAATTTGAACAATCAGATTGGGGTTACTCCCACGCAAAGACCTGTAGGACATCTTCCATCCCAACCCATGCCCAACCCTAATCACCAAGGAAACCATTATACGGGCAGAACTCCACACTATCCAAATCAGCCTCCTTATAATCCACCACCTAAGCAGCCGCGCAGGTTTCTGCAATCACAGGCCCCCCCACCTCCTCCAAATAATAATCTGACTTCACATGCGGTTACTTTGAGGAGTGGGAAAACCACCACTGACCCTGGGCTTTCACACAAACCTGGTGAAATACCTATGAAAATTGACTCCCCACCTCCCCACCAGGATGAAAAAGAAATACAAAAATCTCAAAACAAGGTTCCTGTCCCTTTCCCACAAGCTCTCTACCCCACCACCAACAAAAAAAAGAAATCTGAGCCCACTACAGAAGAACTCATGGAGCTATTTGGGCAAGTTCATATCAATATTCCTCTCCTAGATTCCATCAAATATATACCTACTTATGCTAAATTTTTGAAGGAGATTTGTACTCCTAAAAGGCAGGCCAAAAATCTAGGACAGGTGCATCTTTCGGAGACAGTAAGCTCTGTCATACAGAGTAAGCTGCCTCTTAAGATGAAAGATTCGGGGGCACCTTTAATTTCTGTAATTATTCATGACACTACATTTAATCGCGCCCTCCTTGATCTTGGTGCCTCAGTTAATATTATTCCCACGAGTTTATTCGAAGAATTTCATATCGGTGAATTAAAACCCGTCGAGGTTACCCTACAATTAGTCGACCGATCTACAATCAAACCTCGTGGGATTGTCGAGGATGTTTTGGTCAAGGTCCAGAATTGTGTCTTCCCTGCAGACTTTCTGGTTCTTGACATTGAGGCACCCGAATCATTACTGGACTCCCCAATAATCCTTGGACGCCCTTTTTTGGCCACCGCAAAGGCAAATATCAATTGCCACACAGGCAAAATGGATATCACTTGTGCAGGCCAAACTCTCACTTTAGATATTTTCAAATCCCCCAGGAGATTCCATGATGATAACTTTTTTGAGGACTCAGATATTGAAATTTCCAATATGGTGGAGGAGACGATGTTAATAGATACCTTTACCGACCATAATTTTTTTGAGGACTCTGATTCAGAATTAGTGGTCGGCGAAATCTGTGATCCGGAAACTTGTCTTGACCCCAAATTTATTCCTGATACCCCCCTAAGCACCCTAACCCACCCACTACTCATGCACCTAATTTTTCCACACTAACTTCACCCAATCCTCACCATTCCTTCCCCGACTCCTTTCTTACGGACCCGCCACCAACCCCTCCCGAGTTTGGCATCCAACCTGATTTAAAACCATGGCCAGACTCGGGCTACACTTATCATTTTCCATCCAACTTTGATCCCAATATTGCTTCTAATCAATGTTCTAGGGATCTAGAAGAAGACACCTTTTTTGCAGGAATCCAAGTGTCCAATTATTTACATGATTTTACGTCTTCCGTGCATACCTTCACGCTCGGCTGAATGGCGTAAAAGATAGCACTGGATGGGAGGTAACCCATCATTTTTTCTTGCTTTCCCTTTTTCTTCTTTTTCTAGGTTTTGTTCATCCTAAACCCGATCGTTCTTCACCTGGTATACAACAAAGTTTTCATTTGCTTCATGAGCTGGAGCATTGACCCTTGCATTTCTGCCATTTTCAGGTTCAAACCAGCATGCCTTGCAGGTAGTTGGGCATTCCACATGGGCTGATTGACCTGATTCGGGGGCAGCTAAGTATATACATGACCCTGACCCATTGATTTTTGCCATCCATGGTTGTTGGGTTGAGATTGGGTCTACGTCCCCTGATCACTCTAGGAGAAGTTAGGGTGATTTCTCCAGCCAGAATTATAAGAATTCGAGTACGAGTTGGACTTAATGTTCTCTTGTGCAGCATGAGCATTCTCATAAGGTAAGGATAAAGAGAAAGAAGAATCATAAAAACTAGGATCAAAGGCCCTAATTTGGAACCTGTAGGGTTTCGAGAAGTGCTGACTCATAGGTTGAGCCAACTCAAGTTGATTCGCAAGCTCCCATCCAATAGGAGCTTGTGAAGAATGGAATCCTAAGTTTTGGGATTGAGTGGATCTAGAAATTTTAGAGTTTTCGGCCATCTATTCTTCCATTCGCTTAGCAACCAGATCTACCTTATTTAATTTCTTATAGTCAATTCCATATCAAATGTATGAGAATCTTGAACCTCATTGGCATTTGATTTGGGTTGTTGGGATGGGCTAAAGGCATCCATGGAGGCATGATTTATAGAATTTTCGCTCATTTCCACAAACAAGTTGTATGCGCTATTTGCATCCATGTAGAGAAAATTGCCTATGCAAGAAGCATCCACATGATTACAGAGTTGATCAGTCAACCCATGATAGAAAATCTGCACGAGTTGCCATTTAGGCACCACGTGGTTAGACATTTCCACAATAGATACTAGAATTGCTCCCAGGCCCTATGAAACGGTTCTCCCAATCATTGGGCGAAAGTAGTAATCACTTATCGTAGAGCATTAGTATGTTCAATTGGCAAGAATTTCTTCAGGAAGACCAATTTCAATTCTGTCTAGGTAGTGATCGGTCTTCCAATGATACGATACCAATGTGCGGCCTTATCCCTGAGTGAATGGGGGAATAGCCTCATGAGCATCTATTCCTCATCCGCATTTTGCTCTTTGGTGGTTTGAACCAAAGTGGTCAGATCTTCTAAATTTTGGAATGGGTCCTGTGAACCAAGATTGTGAAAGCGTTTAATCAAACTCAAGACTTGGGGCTTGATCTCATCTCCAACAGGGATCACAATGTCGAGACAATCCTTATAGTTTGAAGATCATAAAAATCCTTCAAGGGTCGAGTGCCCTGACCATTCATTTATTGGAACCATTCTTGCATCTGTTGCAATTGGTCCAACTGCCTCTAAATTAGCTCTTGCTGGTTCAAAGGTAGGGGAAGTGGCTTTGGATTAGCCATGGGATCTACTTGGCTAAAACTCAACCTATGCCTCTGCGAATGGCCTAAAGGTCCTTCCAATCGAGGATTCGGTGACCTCCTTCCAAGCATGCACTGGAAGGAAGTCAGAAGGATGGGCAAAGAAGCCCTGCAGCACAAGCAAACAACCCTGTCCTTTGGTAGGGTAGCCTAATGACCTACAAACTCTTAGAACCTATCTTAAGGTTAAAAATGATTTAGTCTACTCCTATCTGGTCAATCCAACCAGTTAGAGGGAAGAATTGTGGAGAAGGTTCTTCCCTTGACTTTCACCTCAGGTTCCATTGATACCCCCCACCTACTATCGTTTGACGGTACTCCCTTAGCTATACATCAGATGAACCAGTGGGAGTAGATTAATTGTAAATAATTTCAATCTGAGACCCGAAGAGCGAGCCCAATCCTTAAGGCCAACCTACTTAGTTTTAATTAGGCTTAGGATTGTGCTGTGCTCGGGAACGTGGAGGGCCCTTTTAATGGATTGTGTGCCCTTAACGATCAGTTTACAATGTGTGTATGTGCACAACCAAGAGTTTTCAAGCAAGATTACTTAATATGAGGTGAATTTTAGAGTTCAAATTTAGGTATATTCAATTAGGTTATGTGAGACAAACCACATTTTGAAAGCACAGGTGTAGATATATTCCTTTAGAAATAAAAAATAATGTGGAGTGCCTGGTTAGTCCCTAGAAATTGAACCCTATAGAGAAAGTTATTAGATGAGTGAGTTTTATAATTAGTTGTGTAGCCCAAACAGATCAAACAATTGGCTGTTTGCACCACTAACCAAGGCACACAAAAGAAATACTCACTAATATGTCTATTTATTTCAAGTGTACTGGGTCCACTGGTCGAAGTACCAGTTAGTGACTAAATCAAATAAGAGTGGTGCACCTTAAGTCAGAAATTATGGGTATTTAATGTGTATAAATTTCAATTATGTCCCACAATCAGAGAAAGAATTTTTCTTACATTTTTTTAGCAGGTGGGTGAGGTAAATGGAGTGACAAATAAACAGAATCTAACCTAAGGTTGATGCGAGCACTTAAGTCAGTTCAGATTTGAGTTATTTATGTAATGGAATGAAACTAGTGAGAGGGGAAGTGGGGGAGAACTTACAAAACCTTCACACAACACTTTTCTCCAATCTACTGCTTTCACCTGCCTTAGATGAGTACTTGCAATCACAATAAATTGAGGAAAAGTGAGATGAAAGTCAAGTAACTATGGGAGAATGTAGAAAAGAAAATCAAATTCCATTTCCTCCCTAGCAACGATGCCAAAATGATGAGTCAAAAGATTTGCAAAGAAAATAGTGATTAGGGTTTTAGAGAAACTTACATCGTAGTATGTGCGAAAATTTGACTATCAAATAAATTTTACCGAGACTGGATAATTCCTGGATTGAACATGGGAAGTCGACATTTGATTTTAGAAATCTGCATTTGTTTTATTTATTTTTAGAGATTTTTTTGGCTTTTGTAATTCTTTTGTGATTTTATATAAGCAAAAAATCAGGCAAAGTAATTTCTAGCTAATCTACTCTACTTGCAGGTAATTAAAGAGAGAAAGAGAGAGAAAGAGAAGAATATATATATAATCAACTCAATATTTAGTGTAATTAATTGCAAAAAATAAAACTACACTAGAAAATAGTACAAGATAGAAAGAGAGCGAGAAATCCCCTTAGATGGCTGCTTGGGGGACGAGCCGATCGGACGATGCCTAAAAGAACGAGATCGGAGACAAATGAAGACGAAGCTCGAACGAAGGGATGATGAGGCAAGGTGTCGTCATCGTAAGATCTACTTCCGGAATGAAGCTGAGAGGACAACCATAAGTGCTCCACTAATGAAGGTAAGAAAGTGGAAAATTATTCTAATTTTTCTCTAGTGGAGCATCCCAGGGCTTAGGACACAAGCTCAAGAGGGCTCTTGAGCTCTAGAGAGGGTAAGAATGAGCTTGGAAGGGATGAAGAGGAAGAGGGCAAGGTATGGTGGAATTTATAGGTGCAAAGTGAGGTGTGGCAAATGATTTGGCCGTATCTTGCACTCAATGCATGTATAGGGCATGGCCTGTGTGGGCCATAGCCTCACACAGCGCACGCACAGCCGTGTAGTGCACACATACGCGATGGTGAGCTCGCATCAGCAGCTATTACTGTAAGGTGGAAGCTAGACCATCGGATCAGAGATGAAGGGCTGACATCTACACCCGTGCCTTCCTCAGATCACACACACACGCATGTGATGGTGCATTCATTGTGTTCCTCTCCATTTGCGCTTCCATGTGGAGGTTTCTCTGCAGCCTGATCAGAATTGCGTGGCTCTACTCACGCGAGGCCTATGCACTTGATTGTGAGGGGCACTCACCTCTGATGTTGAGAGCAACGTGGTGGCTAATGGTAACACCATTGATGGGAACACCATCATGAGTCCTAACTAGCTCATTTTGACCGAATGAAGAAAATAAAAGCTCCTACATAACCAACTGAAGGTCCTAATTCACTGCATAACCTTTCTGAGATAAAAATAAGAAATAAGGGGTAAAATTGCAATTTTACCAACGCAGTACAACAACGGATTTTCTCAAGGGCTAAACAAAGGTCAAAGGGTTTTAATAAGATAACAAGTGGGTTGGATCAGACAGAAAAGGATTTGTGTAAGTTTTGTGAATTAAATGACTTCTTGAAATCCTAAAACAGACCCACTTGATTAGCCAAGGTTATGGTCAGGATAAAATTCACCTAAATCCTCTAAAAATCATATAAAAATATTCTCTAGGGTTTAGAACTTTCAATTTGGCCATTGGAACCCATCTTAACCTAGAATGGGGTCTCAGACAGATATTTACCCTAAATTGGGTTTTTGCATAAATTTTACAGTCAAACGTGGTCAAACCCAAAATCCAACTTCACCATTGGATTCCTTAGGTCCAAATTAGGTTTGTACCAAAATTTCGATCGAAGATAAATTTACCTTGACCTAGTTTTGCAAAAAGGTCCAGCCTGATTACATTTTTCCCTTATCTTTCAAAAATCCTTACAAACTACCCCTTTGCTTCTTCATCATCTTTGCAATTAGGTCCCTCCACCATTATAGCGGAGGAATCCTACTCCGGTGAGCTTTGGAAGGAGGTTTCTCCTTGATTGCTCAGAGAATCCCTTCCAAAATTGGAAGGGAGATTCTCTGAGAAAATCCCTTCAATCTGAACCCATCTTTGATCCCAGATTCTTTTCCAATCTCTTATGCAAACGCATGAGAGACATGGGTGTCCCAACATATTCCTTCTTCGAGGAGCTTTCCTTGCTTGGGAAGCTTGCTTCCCAAGCCCTAACCGACCTCTAAGGTTCTATTTAAAGAAGCCCAGATTGCCTCGACTCCTCTAAGCTTGAATTCGACCGGAGACCACCTCAAATTCTTCTCTCCTCCTCCGGCTGATTCGCTCTTTAAGATCCGGCAACCTTCCCTACTCTTCCTCGTCGTCTGACCAAAATACCAGTGGCAGACTCTTCCTCCTTGCTTTCGTCTGCGTCGCGCAACACCCGTCGACACTCCTGCCCCCCTTCATCCTCGCTGACCGTCTCTCTCTAAACACCTTCATCTCCGATGTCGGCAGTATGTGTCTGACGCCTTCTTCATCTCTCCTTCATCCACTATTACCCCAGATAAGCTCCCTTCCCCCTCTACTTTCTTCTCCACTCTCTATTTCCCAAAATCGACCACTGTCGACCTCCATCACCCTCATCTCCATCTCCGACGACCACCTCCGGTGAGGTCGCTCCACCTCCACAAGCCAACCCATCCCTCACCGACATTCCCATAAGCTTCCCCTCACACCACTAAACACTTCCCCTCACTCATATCACCGTGCCACTCACCCAAATGCACCCCCGAACACACCCACACCTTCGCACACAGTGTGCCCTAGGCACACTCGCACAGACGTCCGCACACCACGCCAACCACCCCACCACATTCGCCGTGCCTCGGCAACGCTCCCTGAGCGATTTGTCGTGGTTGCGAGGCCGTCCTTGCGATTTCAGGTTCAGGCGTCATCCGCCATTGGTGGCCAAGCTTGAAGCAAGCTTGAGGTCGCTCTAGGCATTGCTAGTTCCAGGCTCCTATCCCAGGCTGCACGGAAGACTCGCGCACGAATCCAGGCTCTCAATTCCAGTCGAAGGCCGTAGTAGCTACTGCAATTGGAAGACTACCTCTGCTGCAGGCACACTAGGAGAAGGGTGCGCGGATAATCCCACCTCGGAAAGTCCTGAGGCCGCGCACCCACATAAGTTGATTTTGTGCCTCCATCTGTTCACCTCAGATCCACGGGGTGAGGTCCCACTCACCCGACATGACCCAGTCTCGTCCGCAGCACTGCCCACGTGGACCTAGTTGACTCGACCCAACCTGCACTCCTCGCCCACCACTGCACACCGGTGGGCCTAGACTCGGGTACGTATTTGACCCGATTACCCGAATACCTGTGTGGCTCTGGGAGAGCAAAACCTAAGAGAGAAAGAGAGGAGAGTTGCACACAGGTAGGGGTAGGTTTTGCTGCAGGCGAAAGCTGAAGAGAAAGAGAAGGTAGATGGCAGAGAAAGGCAGAGGAGGAAGAAGCTAAAGGAAGAAGAAGGAGAAGCTAAGGAAGAAGGAAGGAAAAAGGCAGAAAGGAGCGAAAGAGAAAGATCATAAAGGAAGAAGAAGACAGAAGCCAAAGAAGACGAAGAAGCAAAGAGAAGACAAAGGGAAAGAGAAGAGGAAGCAGCAGAGAAAGAAGAGAAAGACAGAGTTAAAGAAAGAAATAAGAGAAGTAGAAGCAGAAGAAGGAAGAAAGAAGAAGAGCTGCAGAAGAGAAGTAGAGAAAGAAGAAATAAGAAGGAGCACTGTAGCATCAGACGTTTAAGTCCTCTGATTTACAAATCAGACATCCAATTTGATTTTAATTCATATTCATATACATTGAGTTCCTTAGTTGATATTGTGATCTAAATCACCATTTTACTCCCACCTTTTTGCACTTTGATTTTGTTATTATTGCAAATCCTTTTACTTTGAATTGTGATCTTGATTTCTAAATACCAATTTGCACCCTGTGTTCGACCTTGGATATCAAATTTAAGTAATAAAATTGTATCTGTTTTGAACGCTTTTTTGGCTATATTACAACGCAATATTTTTAAAATCCAATCTAGCGCTCTCAACATTTTGGCGCTGTTGCCAGGGAGCAACGGGCGATTTAGAATTCCTTTTTACAATTCCTAATTTGGTACTAACTTGCTATATCTCTTTTTTTGTGGTTGTTTCAGGAGAGAAGATTCAAAGAAAGACAACCACACATCAAACACACCAGGGGCAGGTAATTTCTGATTACTTTCTCTTAAGCCCCTCATTCTGAAAAGGAAAAAAAATGATAAAATCAATTAGGGCTACTTGCTTTACATTCTTAGCTAATTCATCAAGTTGCCTGATTTGATTTCAACAACAAAATTGATTTGTGCACCCATTTAAGGTAACTAGGGCTACCACATTCTTGTTTTAGTGTTAGATACCACATTTGGCAAACTAAATTGGACCAAGATTAGAGCCAAATTAAGGATTTCAATTTAGGGTTTTAGAGACACACTTTCATAAGCAAGAATCAACCCTCCAAAAAGATGTGTGCCTAAGCCTTAGTTGAAGTGATTTATTCTAGCAAACCCTAAAATTGAGGCTCTTAATCTCACCTGAATTCTAAAAGAAGGGACCTAAAACTTCTCAAAGGACAAATAGGTGAAGTTGACCCATCTTGTTGGGTCAACCAACCCTGAAATAAGGTTACTTTTTGCACTCAATACATCTAAAGTTCAAGTGAAATCTTAAGCACCTTTCTCTTAATTAAAACTGGTAGACTTAAGAGGTCAAGTCCCCATTCTGGTCTACCTGGAATCTCAGTGACAAGAGAGGTCGGGTGGGGGAAATCCTGTAACCCGTGGGGGTGCTCTACCATGTATGGGTCTTTGCGGGACTCTCCCTCTCTGGTTGCCCAAGTATTTCTCAGGTGGACGGCTTTCTGACTAAGGGGTATCATCCGCCTCGAACCTCTATAGTCATCCAAATTTTTTTTTGGGTGTCTTGATTGGGTCCATCACATTCTACTCTCATCCAGACCATCAGTGCATGTTTGGTAGGAGGTCCTTAAGACCATCCTTGAGGCCTCCTTTAGTTATTCACTTCCGTCGAGGCCAGGGCTCGACTTCCATGTTTGTGCAGCAACCCCATCACATAGACATCTCCTCTGATTCATCTGAACCCAATTCTCCTTCTTCCATCATCATGGCACAACCCGTAAAAGAGAATAACCTTGAGAACCAACTTTAGCACCTTAATGATTTATTCCAAGCCTTTGTGAATCCACTACAGTGTCCTATGATGCGAGATCACTACAATCCCGCTACAGTGGCGATCGAACCTCAAGTCCCAATCCCGACTGGAGGTCCTAATTCTAAACTCAAGCCTAACATGATTCATGCTATTCCAAAATTTCATGGGCTCAATTCTGAAGATCCTTTCCAGTACATCAAACAACTCAAGCATCTGCCCATATCTTTGGGTCAGATGTCCAAAATCGGGATATTCTTCTCATGAAGATGTTCTCCTTTTCTCTCATGGACAAAGCAGCTCACTGGTATCAAACTCAAATGCGTCCAATCAACACATGGGTTGAGCTATAATCCTAGTTTTTGAAAAAGTTCTTCCCACTTGGTCGGATGAATGCCTTATGACACTAGATCACACACTTTACAAAGCAGCCTAGAGAACCACTTCATGAAGCATGGGACTGTTTCCTGGATCTCATGCAAAAGTGCCCCATCACGAAGTTCCTAAATGGGAACAAATCCAATCTTTTTACCAGGGACTCCGTGAAGATATCCGTTTATTCGTCAATGTAGCTTGTGGAGGAAATATCATGGGTCAATACGAAGACACTGTGTGGGAGATTCTCAAGAATATGTGCAAGAATTCCATCAATAATGACTCCATGGGCTTATTCGACAGGACGAATGCCCCCGCATCGACGAATCCAAGGGGAGCACACGAGATGCAGGGCCTGTCTGCATCCGTCAACTTGGAATTGATGGCCAGTCGTTTGAACAAGGTCACTATCATTGAGAAGAAGGTGGATGAGCTAACTCGACATCTGCAGTGAGCCACCTCTGTGCAAAACCCGTTCGCACAGCCACCCTCTAGGAGGGAAGCTGTGCATAACATCTATCACCGATCTTCCCAGGGGATGGACCCATATCCGCCCCTGTCTGACTCTAGGACTGGAGGAGACCCCGATCCTACCTACTCTAGTTGGGGGAACTCTAAACCCTCGTACTTACTTTTCTGAGGTTCCTCAGACTTGCGAGGACATCAACGCCATCTAGAATGACCCATTCTCTAACACCTATAACCCTAGATGGCAGAATCATCCCAATTTCCTATGGACGGGAAATAATCAGAATTAAAGACCACCATATCAACCCCGTCCACAAGCTCCTCGTCCATATCAGCCGCCTCAACCTTAGCCCAACCCCACCTATCAATCTGGGCTAACTCAGATAGATCAAATGACTCTCATCCTTCAGACTCTGGCTAACATTCAAAAGACGAATGCGGCTATGCAAAAATAGCATAAAGACGAGATCACAGAGGTTCGCAATCAACTCACCCAGATGGAAAATTCCCACCAACCTGGCACACTCCCTTCGCAACCTCTACTGAATCCTAATAACATGCCGAACCAGAGGTGCATTATGAACCCAAATCCGGGCCAAGCTCGCATGATTTATTAGGCCCCTTTTGCTCCATCACCCGACGGGATGGAAGCTTGGACATCATACTCGGGATTTCAGCAGCAGCCACCTATTTTACCAACATCGAACCAGAGCCAGGCAGGACTAAATTCAGTAACAACCCATAGTGGCAAAACAACACAAGACCCACCTTACCTAAGCCACTTTCACCTGGTAGTAACCCAAGCCCTAGGATAGTTATCCAGGACACTCCTGTCCCAGATCAAGAACCTGGACCTATTCTAGAGGAACCATCAAGGGTTCCATTTCCGGAGGCCTTGACCAAAGGAAAGAGGCAAACAAACCTGTGGCACCTGAGGAGGATCTGGTCAAGCTCTTTGAATAGGTCCAGATAAACATCCCCTTGATGGATGCGATCCGCCACGTACCGGCTTACGCACGATTTCTGAAAGACATGTGTACACCTAAGCGTAAGCCATGAGCCAAAAGTGGGAGCCCAATCGTATTGTCAGAGCAAGCTAGCTCTGTAATTTTGAGCAAACTCCCACCTAAGGCAAAAGACCCAAATACTCCCTTGATTTCCTGTACAATTGGTTATATCAATTTGATAGAGCTTTATTGGATCTAGGAGCCTCCATAAACCTAATACCTACATCCCTACTTGAACATCTTGAGGAATCTGAGCTCAAACCGACAGAGGTGACATGACAGTTGGCTGATCAATCTATTAAGTCACCTAAAGGAGTTCTTGAGGATGTCATTGTTAGGGTTCGGGATTTCTATTTCCTAGTGGAATTTGTAGTCTTGGATATGGATGCTCCAGAAAACCCGAGGAATACACCAATTATACTAGGGAGACCCTTTCTGGCCACTGCTAGGGCTAACATAAATTGTGAGGAGGGCCAAATTGACCTGAAATTTGGGAACCAGACATTAAAAATTGACATCTTTAAGGCCTAACAAGGGATTAATTGCGGAGTTATAGAACGGATATGTGACATCAAGGTAGTGGTTGACGATCCATATATTGAGGAAAACCTGACTACTTCTGATCAACCACAAGAAGATCAAAACCCGCAATCAGAGGAGTCTGAACTTAACCTAGACACACCCATCACTCCTTCCCTTGCTTCTAACACACACCTTGAACCACCAACTGCTGCTGATAACCCTATTTTGGAACTCAAGCCTCTTCTCGAGAATCCGAAGTACGTCTTTTTGGGTTCCAATCAGACATTTCCTGTGATTATCAACTCCAGACTCACATTTGATCAGGAATCCCATCTGATTACTGTTCTCCAGCAACATCGAAGAGCCATTGGATGGACTGTCAATGATTTGACTGGCATTAGCCCCTCTTACTGTGCACACCGCATTTATACTGAAGAGGGCACACGGCCTTCCCATGAAATGCAAAGATGTCTGAATCCTAATCTACAGGAGGTCGTGAAAAATGAGATCATCAAGTGGTTAGATGCTAGAATCATCTACCTGATCTCCGACAGTCGATGGGTGAGTCCAATTCAGGTTGTGCCTAAAAAGGCAAGACTCATCGTGATCACGACTGAAACCGAAGAAATCATACCGATCCATGTGGCGAATTCGTGGAGAGTCTGCATTAATTACAGAAGACTCAATACCTCCACAAAGAAGGATCATTTCCCACTACCGTTTATTGATCAAGTCCTCGAGAAACTTGTGGGAAATAGGTTCTTCTACTTTTTGGATAGGTACTCCGGTTATAAGCAGGTTGCAATCCATCCTGAGGACCAAGAAAAGACCACTTTCACCTGCCCCTTCAGAACGTACACATTCTGAAGGATGCCTTTCGGTCTCTATAATGCATCCGCTACTTTTCAACGGTGCATGCTTGCCATATTCTCAGATATGGTGGGTGATTATCTGGAAGTCTTCATGGATGACTTTTCAGTATTTGGCGAATCATTTGATGATTGCCTCTTGCACTAGGTCCAGATCCTCAAGTGGTGCATTGACGTGAATCTCATTCTTTCCTAGGAAAAGAGCCATTTCATGGTGCCTAAGGAATTGTCCTGAGACATCTTTATATCAGAAAAAGGCATCCAAGTTGATCGAGCCAAGGTGAATCTGATTTCCAAACTCCCTATGCCTAGCTCAATTAAGGACATCTGATCTTTTCTAGGGCACGTTGATTTTTACCATCGATTCATTCCTGATTTCTCAAAGATCGCACGCCCCCTGACCACTCTATTATCTAAGGATGTTCCTTTCGAAATCTCCAAGGAATGCATTCAAGCATTTGAAACCCTACGTGATCGAGTTACCCAAGCTCCGATCCTACAGTCCTTGATTGATCTCAACCCTTTGAGATCATGTGCGATGCATCTGATTTCACTGTAGGATCGGTACTTGGGCAGAAAATTGACGGGAGACCCGTGGTGATCTACTACACTAGCAAGACACTTGACGAGGCTCAGCATAACTACACAATTACTGAGAAAGAGATGCTAGCTATAGTATTTGCCCTAGAAAAGTTCAAATCAAATCTTCTGGGTTCCCGTGTTATCATTTACTATGATCACACAACTGTGAGGCATCTCCTTGCGAAGAAGGATGTGAAACCTTGATTAATCTGCTGGATCTTGCTGTTGCAAGAGTTTGACCTCGAGATTCGCGACAAAGCTGAAAAATAGAATGTGGTAGCTGATCACTTATCCCTAATATTATCAACCCTTCCGGACCCGTTATGGAATATTTTCCTGATGAGCACCTCCTAACTATCATTACAAGGCTTCCATGGTTTGCTAATCTAGTAACTACCTGGCATCACATTAGATCCCATCCGATTGGTCGAAGGCCAAGAAGGACAAACTGCTTTCCGATGCCAAGTATTCCGATGTCTTGAATTTCCGCATTGGTGCTGATCAAATCATTCTACGATGTGTCTCGGGAGTGGAAATTCAAGACATCTTGTCCTTCTGCCTTGACCAGGCATGTGGTGGACACTTCTCAGGTCAGAAAACCGCAGTGAAAGTCCTCCAGTGTGGCTTCTATTGGCCCACGATTTTCAAAGACATACAATCACTCGTTGTCAGACCTTAGGCAACATGAGCCACCATGATATGATGCCCTTACCGCCGATTCTCGTATGCGAAATCTTCGATGTATGGGGGATTGATTTTATAGGACCCCTTCTTATTTCGGATGGCTTCGAGTACATTCTACTCGCTGTTGACTACGTGTCCAAATGGATCGAAGCCATTCCGACCCGAACCAATGATCATAAGGTGGTTATCAAATTCATTCATCAGAACATCTTTTCACAGTTCGGGATTCCGTGTGCTATAATCTCTGATGGAGGGACCCATTTCACTAATGCTTAGTTTAGGTCATTGATGACCAAATATGGTGTATCGCACCGAATCTCTACTCCTTATCACCCCCAAACTAATGGTCTAGTTGAGTTATCAAATCGGGAGATCAAGAAAATCCTCCAAGTTGCTGTTCGACCTGACAGGAAAGATTGGTCATCCCGACTTTCGAAAGCTTTGTGGGCTTATAGGACAGCCCCCAAAATCCAATTAGGATGTCTCCCTTCAGATTGGTGTACGGGAAGGCATGTCACCTCCCCTTCGAATTGAAGCACAAAGCCTATTGGACAGTACGGACCTACAACCTAGATCTTTCTAAGGCAGGAAACCACAAAATGCTTCAAATGAGAGAGATCGATAAATTATGCCACAACGCGTATGAGAACTCGTGAATTTACAAAGAGCGAGTTAAGGCCTTTCACGACAAGCACATATCCAGAAAGATCTTTTAGACTGGTCAAAAAGTCCTACTCTTTAATGCCAAGCTCAAACTGTTTCTAGGAAAACTAAGATCAAAATGGATCGGACCTTACCTCATTCGACGAATCTTTGGAAATGGAGCCGTCGAGATCAGTCAACTCAGCCACGACTCGGAACCTTTCATCGTGAATGGTTAGAGACTCAAACCGTTCATTGACCTTACCGATACAAATTTGACTGAGGCATCCTTTACACTCCATTCTCCCTGAGCTCATTGCGCCCAGCTGATGGCATAAAACTCCACACTTAATGGGAAGCAACCCATCATTTTTGAAAAACCTGAAACCTTTCTTGACATTCCTATGCTGAATTCATGTTGCACTTTAGGGTTCATCCATTAGAACATCTGACCCCACCTCAAGTACCCGTAACCGAGCTTGAAATCGCCTGCAAACAGTCATCTCGACCCGTTCGCCCACCCAAAACCTATTCTAATAAATGATCTAAGCTGAACTCGAACCCACCTAATTTATAATGGGGACATTGCAAATCGTAGGCATGAAGGGGTATGAAAGTGCAAAATGCCATGAAAATCATCTCACAAGAAAAGGTTTCATAAAAAAAATTAAATATTCCAAAAAGAAAAAAATGAAAAAATTCTTGAGAAAGAACAAAAAAAATTCTAAGGGGAGAGAAAATTTTAAGGCCATACAAGTCTTGAGGAGAAAAAGGGGGAAAAGTGAAAAATGTCAAAAAGGAGCACAAGTTGAAAAGAAAAAGAAAAGAGATAGTTAGTAGTAAGAAATTAAGGAATTAACTGAGTTCTAGACCATATCAAAAGAAAGAAAATGAAAGAAGCAAAAAGTGCTAATGAAACACATAAGAGATTAGTAGGAACGCTGATTTTAGGCCTCTTGGGCTATACTCCTAGGCTTAAAAATTCAAGTATCTGCTAAGATCTGGATAGTCCTCAAGAGGTTGGGGAAAATGCGAATCTTAAGTATTAGGTCTAAGGCTTAGGGAGTATTCGACCTCGTTAACTGACCTCTGGTATGTAGGACTCGGTAACCTAAGCACCCCAATCAACACACAGTCTGGTTCAATGCGCATAAGTATCAAAATCGTGCAAATGCATTTAAATTATTCTGAAAAAGTCGCCTAGATTAAGAGCGGCCAATCAACACAAGTTGATTTGGACGAGTTCCTGGCGCGGAGAGGCGGGAAATTCCCCTCAAAGATGTGCAATAACATATAATCTCCTCGGTGCTTGTCTCCTAGGATATCTACATATCCTACTGGGGGCATATAAGCACCCTATGCTGGTTTAGATGCCATGGGTGGCATTATCTTGAAATGTCGATTGCCAGGGTTCGGATTTAGCTACAGAATGCCATGGGTGGGATTATCTCAAAATCTTAATAACCAGAGTTCTGGGGGTTGCCATAAGTGGTGCTATCACGAAGCATCGATTGCCAGGGACCCTTCGAGGATTGATGATGGCGACTAGGAATTCGATACAGATTGTGTTGTAAAGCCAATCTGAAGCTAGAAATAAAAAGAAAAGGGAGAGAAAACTCTCTCAACAAAGAAAATTCCTCTGTCTCTCTCTTACAAAAAACGTACTGCAAACTGAACCAAGGCTAAAATATGTTACAAACACGGGTGCTTTAACCGCGGAGTTCAATGAACCTTAGGATAGTTCCTGTGGGCCTTAAAAACCTTTGCGGTAGACTGAAGCTAAAGCTGGTCAGGTCCGAATCTTAGTTAGTACTTAAGTACCTCTAGACCTACTATTGGCATTCTAACCTAATCTACAGAAGAAAGCACACATCACAATTTTGAGCATCAAAAAGATTACATGGTCTAGAATCAAAGTTAAAACCTTAAAATTTTGCTAAGGGACTACCAAAAGCTAGGCATGGGGGTATGATGGGAACACCATTATGAGCCCTAACTAGCTCATTTTGACCCAATGAAGTAAATAAAAGCTCCTACATAACCAACCGAAGGTCCTAATTCACTACATAACCTTTCTGAGATAAAAATAAGAAACAAGGGGTAAAACTGTAATTTTACCAATGCAGTACAACAACGGGTTTTCTCAAGGGCTAAACAAAGGTCAAAGGGTCTTAATAAGATAACAAGTGGGTTGGATTAGATAGAAAAGTGTTTATGTAAGTTCTGTGAATTAAATGACTTCTTGAAACCTAAAACAGACCCACTTGATTAACCAAGGTTATGGTCAGGATAAAATTCACCTAAACCCTCTAAAAATCATAGAAACATATTCTCTATGGTTTAGAACTTTCAATTTGTCCATTGGAATCGATCTTAACTAAGAATGGGGTCTCAAACAGATATTTGCCCTCAATTAGGTTTTTGCATAAATTTCCTAGTCAAACGTGGTCAAACCCAAACTCCAACTTCACCATTGGATTCCTTAGGTCCAAATTAGGTTTTTACCAAAATTTGGAGCCAAGATCAATTTGCCTTGACCTAGTTTGCAAAAAGGTCCAGCCTGATTACATTTGTACCCCTATCTTTCAAAAATCCTTAAAACTGCCCCCTAGCTTCTTCATCGTCTTCGCAATTAGGTCCCTCCGTCATTATAGCGGAGGAATCCTACTCCTGTGAGCTTTGGAAGGAGGTTTCTCCTTGATTTCTTAGAGAAAATCCCTCCAATCTAAACCCATCTTTGATCCCAGATTCTTTTCCAATCTCATGAAAACGCATGAGAGACATGGGTGTCCTAACGAATTCCTTCTCCGAGGACCTTTCCTTTTCCCAAGCCCTAACCAACCTCTAGGGTTCTATTTAAAGAAGCCCAGATTGCCCCGACTCCTGTAAACTTGAATTCGACCGGAGACCCCCTCAAATTCTTCTCTCCTCCTCTGACCGATTCGCTCTGCAAGCTCCAGCGACCTTCCCTACTCTCCCTCGTCGTCTGGCCACAATACCAATGGCAGACTCTTCCTCCTTGCTTTTGTCCACATCGTGCAACACCCGCTGACGCTCTTGCCCCCCTTCATCCTCGCCGACCGTCTCTCTTTGAGCACTTTCGTCTCCGACGTCGGTAGTACGCGTCCGACGCCATCTTCATCTCCCCTTCATCCACTATAACCCCAGATAAGCTCCCTTCCCCCTCTACTTTCTTCTCCACTCTCTATTTCCCAAAATCGACCACTACCGACCTCCATCACCCTCATCTCCTTCATCTTCGACCACCACCTTCGGCGAGGTCGCTCCACCTCCACAAGCCAACCCATCCTTCGCCGACACGCTCATAAGCTTCCCCTCACTCCATGGAACACTTCCCCTCACTCATATCACTACGCCACTCACCCAAACGCACCCTCTAGCACACCCACACCTTCGCACATAGTGTGCCCTAGGCACGCTCGAACAGACGTCCGCATGCCACGCCAACCACCCCAGCACATTCGTCATGCCTCAGTGATGCTCCCTAAGTGATTTGACGTGGCTGCTAGGTCATCTTTGTGATTTTAGGTTTAGGCGTCATCTACCATTGGTGACCAAGCTTGAAGCAAGATTGAGGTCGCTCTAGGCCTTGCCAGTTCCAAGCTCCTGTCCCAGGCTGCGTAAAAGACTCTCACGCACGAATCCAAGCTCTCAATTCTAGTTGAAGGCCGTAGCATCTGCTGCAATTGGAAGACTACCTCTGCTGCAGGCGCATGAGGAGAAGGGTGCGCGGATAGTCCCACCTCAAAAAGTCTTGAGGCCGCGCACCTACTTAAGTTGATTTTGTGCTTGCATCTGTTTGCCTCAGATCCACGGGGTGAGGTCCCTCTCACCTGACTCGACCCGGTCTCATCTGCGGCACTGCCCATGCGAACCTGGCTGACCCGACCCGACCTACACTCCTCGCGCACCATCGCATGCCGATGGGCTTGGTCCTGGGTACGTACCCGACCCAATTACCTGAATACCTGTGTGGCTCTGGGAGAGCGGAACCTAAGAGAGAAAGAGAGGAGAGTTGCGCACGGGTAGGGGTAGGTTTTGCTGCAGGTTAAAGATGAAGAGAAAGAGAAGGCAAACAGCAGAGAAAGGCAGAGAAGGAAGAAGCTGAAGGAAGAAGAAGGAGAAGCTAAGGAAGAAGGAAGGAAAAAGGCAGAAAGAAGGAGAGAAAGAGAAAGATCGTAAAGGAAGAACATAGAAGCCAAAGAAGAAGAAGAAGGAAAGAGAAGACAAAGGCAAAGAGAAAGCAACAGAGAAAGAAGAGAAAGACAGAGTTAAAGAAAGAAAGAAGAGAAGAAGTAGAAGCAAAAGAAGGAAGAAAGATGAAGAGCCGCAGAAGAGAAGCAGAGAAGAAAGAAATCAGAAGGAGCACTGTAGCATCAGATGTTTAAGTCGTCTGATTTACAAATTAAACGTCCAATTTGAGTTTAATTCATATTCATATACATTGAGTTCCTTAATTGATATTGTAGGAGTATTTGGTGATCTAAATCACCATTTTACTCCCACATTTTTGCACCTTGATTTTGTTATTATTGTAAATCCTTTTACTTTGAATTGTGATTTTGATTTCAAAATACCAATTTGCTCCCTGTGTTCGACCTTTGACTTCAAATTCGAGTAATAAAATTATATCTGTTTTGAACGTTTTTTCATCTATATTACAACGCAATACTTTTAAAACTCAATCCAACGCTCTCAACATCCATCACTCGCCATAACTAACTTGAATTAGTCAAAATAAAGAGATAACTACTCCTAAATGATCGCCTCAGAGTCTCCTCTGTATTTATGATGTGATGTTAAAACTACAAAATTAGCCCTGATTTGTTCTCTCCTCAAAATGGATCTATATGGAATTACTGCCCTCAGGTAATCATTCAAGAGCATTTATCACTTGATTTCCACTAATTCAAGTCAATTATGATGGATGATGGTGTTACCATCATACCCCCATGACTAACTTTTCCTAGTCCCTAGAAAAATCTTATGGAATGAACTAGATCTCTAGACCATGCTTTGATGTTTAGATGACGAATTTGTGCCACTCTCTAGAAATTAGATTGGAATGCCAACAATAGGCCTATAGGTACTCAAGTAGCAGCCAAGATCCTGACCTGATCAGCTTCAGCCTGGGTTTGTCGCGAAGGTTTCTAGGGTCCGCAAAAACTACCTAGAGGTTGGTTGACCCTAGCGGTTAAAGCACCCGTACGTAGGCGTATCATGTTTAGGTTCAGTTTTCCAATGCATTTTTAGTAAGAGAGACAGAGAAGGATTTTTCATTTTGAGAGTTTTCTCTCTTTTCTTTTTATATTTTCCTAGATCTAACCTCGAATTGGCCCTAAACACAATCTGTATCAGATTCCTTGTCCCCACCATCAATCCTCAAAGGGTCTCTGGCTTTCGATGCTTCAAGATAGCATAGCCTATGGCAACCCCCAGAACCCCTAGCTTTTGACACTTCGAGATAGTGCCACCCATGGTATTCTGTAGCTAAATTCAGGCCCTAGCAATCGATATTTTGGGATAATCTCGCCCATGACACCTAAACCAACACAATGTGCTTACATGCCCTTAATAGGATATTTAGATATCCTAGGAGACAAGCACTGATGAGGCGATATGTTAATATGCATCTTCGAGGGGAATTTTCCACCTCTCCGTATCTAGAACTCGTTTAATCAACTTGTGTCTTTGAGCCGCTCCTAAGCTAGATCTTCGAGACGATTTTTCAAAATGGGACACTTTTGGCATGATTTCCTCGTTAAATGCACTAAACTAGACTAGTGTGTAATTTTGGGTGCTTAGGTTATCAAGTCCCGCAAACCAAAGGGTAGGCAACGGGGTCGAATAATCCCTAAGCCTTAAACCTACTACATCAGCTTCAACCTCTTGAGAACTAATCCAGATCTTAACGAATACGTGAGTGTTTAAACCTTGGAACAGGTCCAAAAGGCCTAAAATCAGCACTCTTACTAATCTCCTTGTCTCTAGCACTTCAGGACTTAATCCTTCTTTTGATTTGGTCTAGAACTTAAGTAGAACCCATAATCAATTGCTATGACTATCATTTTGTTTATGATTTTTGCTCCTTTTTGCATTTTGTGTTTCCTACTCTTTTCAACCTCAAGAAAGATTTTCAATCAGTTCTTCAAAATTTTCCTCCGCTTTCTCTATTTTTTTTAAATATGTATTTTTTTGTGAGAACTCGTCAAAAAATTGAATTTCCATTTGTTTGCACTTTAACACCCCCACATGCCTAAGTTTTCTAATGTCCTCATTATAATCCAAGAGGGTACGAATTCAGCTTAGTTCAAGGATTAAAACAAGGTCAAAGGGTGGGTGAACGGGTTGGGATGACTGTTGCAGATAATTTATAGCTTTGATACAAGTACTAAAGGTGGAGTCGACTGTTCTAAAGTTGAACCCTAATGTGCAATAGGAGTGTAGCTCAAAAAGATAGTCAGAAGGATCTCAGATTTTTAGAATGACGGGTTGCTCCTGTTAAGTACTAAATTCAATGGCTTCACCAAAATAGAAGGTGATCAAGGAGAAGGGGTGGTCAAATCGAAGAAATTTTGTAGAACAAGCATCTTGATGAGTCACTTGGTTGGTCCAACCAGGTATTTGTATAGGTCAACAGGCTAATGATGTAGATCAAACCCAATTAGTCTGGTGGGTTGATGGATGTGAATCAATACATGTGGAGCCCACCAGATGCTGTGGCTCGAAAAGATGTGGAAGTGAGAATCTAGGGTTTGGCTGAATCGATTCAATCTGATCAGAGTGGGGGTCCTCAAATGAAAATGGATCTGTGGAAAATGTAGGAGCCCTATTAGTGAGATCAGAGAAGGATAGGACTTGATTATTGGTCTGATCAGTGTTTGATTCTCGATTGAAAGATGGAGGTGAATCATATGAAACTGAATTAGAAAGAGGTGAGTTAGAATAAAGTTGATTTCGGTGGCAGGTCAAGGTTGGGATCGGATTTTGAAAGGCCTTAAATGAGGTATGGCTACTTTGAGGTTCAAATCATCGACCTCAAAATCAGAATCAAAGAATGGATCATAGATACTGAGGTCATAAAGTGGCTCATAATCATCTAGAAAGAAAGGTTCTCCGAAATCAGAGTATGATTCGAAACCGTCGAAGAATCTATGAAAATCAATTTCTGAACCTAATTCCAGATTGGGATTTCCACCACAGAACAAATCATGATGCATAGAATCAACAACCTAACTTGGATCTAACCTAATTTCAAATTCCGAACACAAAGAGGTCTTCTTATTATGCATAGGCTCAGGTTCTAGGCTCCTAGGGTAGACCCAATCAAATCCCAACTCTTCCAACTCCTCTGTTTCTATATCATAAATCGAAGCGACTTGTGAAAAATCGATTTGTACCTTTGAGGAGTCTAAAGAGGTGTAATCATCATATATAGGCCCAAAATTATAATTCAAATCTAAAATCGGATTGTCATCATATTAGGCTTCATGATTATCCCAAATAGGCTCAGATCTAGATTCTAGGTCAAAGGTAGGAATCGGGTCACTAGAATCTGGACATGGTTCTACTGGGATGTCAAACTTGCTCTTGAGGATTACCTTAACAGGATAAGGTGTAGGAATTACATCCTCGAGAGGTTCTGATTCAAGCACATCACAAGTGTTTGGGAAATCAAGGTATGATGGACTAGCTTCATGGCTCTTTAAGGCTGGTTCATAATTGGGAACACTTATAACTGGATCCACCCAACCCATATTTTGATCTGGTTTGTCATTCTGCACATAGTTTGAATTGGATTCCATTTGGGTTAGGGGTCCACAACAACCTTGAATTTTGAACCCATGCTCTGAGAAATCATATTGTTCTTTGGCACTACTCAAAGATTCATCATCAGTTTCTGAGTGGATATATGCGTATTTTTGATTGATGGCTTCATGTATCGTATTTAGCAAATTTCCACGTTTCTTAATGAGATCTTCGTGTATTTCCCAAAGTGGGGGACTTGACCAACATTGTAGATACTCGTTGCTATGTAATTTCCCCAATTCAATGTATTCTAATAAGAGATCATCTCGAGTTGAACCATTTATTAGTTGGGTCAACAATAGACGGGCACGGTTTGCAGTGAGGGTTGTCTCTGACACATTAACCTAAACGCTGCTAAATGGATCCGAGGTTTTGTAATACTCATCATGATGTCTAAGAGAAGCCTCGGTCATTTTCTCTTTCATGATCATTTGAGATTCAGATTTCCTAAACAATCTTCCTATGTTGTCAGGTTGCATCTCCAAATCGGGTGGTGGATCAAGATGTAGAATCAAATTTTGATCAAGATTGAATTGATTAGATCAGATTAGAATTTCCCAAAAGATCAACTCTAATAGAGGCCTTTAGGTCAAACCTAGGACCTTTCCTGTGTATGTGCACTATAGAATAGATGAGGGACTGGATGTGAATTGGACCCAATCAACGCACACAAAGATTTTTAAATGACTAAGGTTGTTTCAAGGCAGATGATACATTTGAATCAAAAATCCACACACTGGAAAATTACTTAGGTAGCTAGGAAGGGAGAGCCCCGCAAAGACCCTTATATGGTAGAGCGTCCCCACGGATTACAGGGCTTCCCCCACCTGACCTTCCTTGTCACTGCAGTTCCAAGTAGACTGGAATGTGCAAATTAAGACTTTAAGTCTACCAATTTTAGTCCTAATTTGTGCCTTGAATTTTACTCGATTAGAAGTTAATTTAATTTGTAACCTAATTTGGAGATTGGTTGACTCACAAAGTGAATCAACTTCACTTAACCTGCCCTAAAGATTGCGGATAAAATTTGGGTCAAGACTCAAAATCACCTTGAATTAACTCTCAGGTTATTAGGGCCAAATTTTAGAATTTAAGTGAATTTAGAGCCTTAATTTTAGGGTTTTCTTGAATAAATCTTTTCAGATAAAGGCTTGGGTAGCACACAAATGTGAGAATGTCAATTTCCTTTAATGTAGGCAAATGTGTACTAATACTTCACAACCCTAAAGTGGTAACCCTAATTGGCTCTATTTCAAGTCTAATTTGATCCCAAATGTGACACTTTGGACTCAAGCAAGAATGTGAGTAGTCCAAGATGTTGAGAATTTAAGCGTAGAATCCTAATAGGCACAGGAAATCAGGATGGGGATCTCTAATCAAATTGTCTCAATCTTCAATTAGATATAATCAAGTTCGCAAATCAGGAATCTTTTTGCCTGTAAATGATGATTACTATAAAAATAAGGCAAGTGAATCCTAATTCATTTGTTTCCTTTTTCTCTTCCCAGGATTAGGAGGTGATTAGGGAAGAAGAAAAATTTTACCCACCCCTTGAGTGGTTGATTGTGCGGAAGATCTTCTCATAATGTACCTCACAAAATCACAGCAAAACAAATAGGGCAAGTTAGTAATCAGTTCAATCAAATAAGATAAGACTAGTGGTGAATTGCGTATTGCTCCCTAGCAACGACGCCAAAATGTTGAATGTGTTTCGCGTTGAGTTTAATGAAATGCACGTTGTAGTATGATCAATAAAAATGTAACAGCATTTAAATTTGGAATTCGCAGGAAATGAATCTAAGGTCATTCACAGGGAGCAAATATGAAATTCACACATTAATTGAAATTAGAAATAATGAGCATAATAATAAGATATTCAATGAATGAAAAGTATACTCAGAAATGTATTCAATTGTAGCACAAGTTATTGGGATAAAAAAAAATCAGGAACTCTAAAAAGAATGATGATTTAAATCACCACTTAAATCCCCACATTAAGCACATCCCAAAGCATTTATAATCAAGTCAATTTTGCTACAGTGGTCATGAACCACTTGCCACGTCAAATAAGTCCATAGTACCAGCTCAAATAATGTCACAGTACCACATCAGACATCACAATGGATCATCAGATGCCTTAAACCACCAAGGCACAGAGCCTCAGCAAACCAAACGCACAAGGGCACCAAGCCTCAAAGAGGAATCCTCTCAGAGGTGCTAAGTATTAGATGTTTAGGCATGCATCTCAAAGAGAACAAAGTAAAACCTACCCCTATCCCCCTCAAAATTTCTATTCTTCTCTCAGAACTAGTTAATCAGACATATAAGTGCGTAATTGGATCCAGGTAGGGTCCAAACACGCGTGGTGTGTACCATGGGTGAGGAGTGTGTGGGCAAGTGAGAAGGGGACCCGACCCCCGTGACTTGTGTTCGGGTTATGTTACGAAAGCGCGCTTCAGACGTCTGGGAGGTGGCCCAGACGTCTGACCAGACGTCTGGAACCACTTCCAGACATCTGGGAATCGGTTATTTTTGGCACGCGTGTTTCGTCTGCGCGCCTGAGCGTGCAGACCTACGTACGCTCTCTCTCCCTCTCTTTTTCCCTCTCTCCTGCGGCCGCAGACCCACCCTGTTCGCTCTCTCTCTCCTCCTCGCGCGGCCTTAAAAGGCCACGCCCTCTCCCTCACTCCCGTCACCTTCGCCCCCTTCCTCTTCTCCTTCCAGCCAGTGTGCGAGAGCGAGTGCAAGTGAGCGGCAGCAGCGACAGCCGCGGTGAGCGTGGGAGGAGGTGCTGCACGTGGAAGACGCGCTCGGCCGTGAGGGCGAGCACGCCGGGGCTGCTAGGGCTGGCCGGCGGGGGGCGCAGCGGGCGCGGAGCAACGCGGGGGGACTGCTGCAGTTTGAGCAGCAGGAGGACGAGACGCGGCGCGGTCGAGCATCGCGAGCGGAGGGTGAGTCGCGCCCTGGTTCTGGAAGCTTTTCTAGAATCAGACGTCTGGGCTTCCAACCAGACGACGGGGAAGACGTCTGGAGGACTATCTAGACGTCTGAAATGTGAGTTATTTTCGTACCTTCTTCCTTTCCTACGACCGTCCGTACTGAGAGAGAGAAATGGGTATGCGCAGGTTCGGGGATCCGCATCCAACGCGAATCAGACGACTGGCTGCAGTGCCAGACGACTGGAACGACTTCCAGACGTCCGGGGTGACCATCGGACGTCTGGGAACTAGGCCAAATGCCCCCACAGGCTTCTGGACGTCTGAGAGACCACGCAGAGCAAGGTAACCCCTAATCCACTTTTTAAGACGTCTGGGAGATGTTCCAGACGTCTGATTTTGCACTGTTTCGTCGTTTTTGACCCGTTTAGGGCCAGTTCGGAGTCCGTTTTCCACGTTTCGAGTTGCGTGCCTTTCGGAATTACATCCTCTACCCGTCTACAGTAGTTGTATACTGTTTTGCGAAACTCCTTGTGTTGATCCTTGTGATAGGACCCCGTTCCGTTGAAGTCTCGGGAGTTACGAAGGCACGCGGGATTCCCGACCACGCCCTCAATTCGCCTGTTGTAACCGGTAGAGTGGCATTTAAGTTTATTAGCATTATCTGTTAAATTATGGAACCATAAATAGAACCTAGGACATTGCATGAATCCTAGGAATGAGAAACGAGATTGAATGATAGATCCTAGGGTGTTGCATAAATCCTAGGGCTGGAAAACTAGATTGTATGATAGATCCTAGGGTATGACATGAATCCTAGGAAGGGAAAAGTAGTGGAATATGTGAACACTGCAGTCTTGAAAATGTGGAAAAGAAATAATAGCTGCCTGTAAATTTGTTTAAACAGTTGCTTGTTATGAATAAATGAACATGATTAAGAATATGGGATGTATGAACGTGAAACTGGAAAGGTGAAACCGGAATGCGCTGAGTTAAAGAGCTGGAACCCTACGGGGAATTAGCAGTAGAACTCCTGGAAAGTGAATGGAATAGAATTAGGGAAGTGAGCTGGCCCTTGAGTACGGAGTACCAAGGAGAGCGACTGTCCCCCTATTTAGTGCAGAGCGGAGCCAGCCGCCCCAGGGACCCGGGGTTAGGACTGGCCACTCTGTACCGACTTGCTGGCCCTCGTGTACGTAGTACCGAGGAGAGCAACTAGTGTAGGGAGGTACTAGCTACCCCACGGGCCCCGCGGTTCTGCTAGCCTCCTACACCGACTTGTTAGGCCCACTGGGGCAAACCAGGGTAGTCAAGCGAGGGTGTGCGGACTGTGGAGGGGCAAGGCCCCTGTTTGGTTACTGTGGAGGGGTTGGACCCCTGTTACTGAGAGGGCTCTGCCCTGTACTGGTTCCGTGCTGTGCTTTGGGCGCACCCGTTAACGGAAACGACTGACCGCGTGCCAGTGCGGGTTAGCTACCCGTGCGTTTATCGTGCGTGCTGTAGTCACCGTTACGTCTGTCAGTGACCTTGGGGTGGTTGACTGGGAAGGTAGGACCACCACGGGGGACTCTCCCGGCCAGGAGAGCACCACGTGTTACTTCTACTTTTCGGAAAAGACTGCAATCAAGATCTTCCCACAAGGAACATTCGAGATCAAGTAAAGGATCTGAGAAATAGACAATGGAGAAACAATAGAAAGACGTAAATAAAGAAAGAAAGAAAATAAAACAGCTACTGTACACTCTACTATTTCTTTTGTTTTAGTTGCCACTCTACTCAGCGTTTTGCTGACGTGTTACACTCGTTACCTTTCAGCACCAAGTGTTGAGCAGCCAGGGTCAGCGGCTGCAGAGGATGCTGGGCCGAGTAGGGTCCAGTAGAGTTACCACTGTTCTCTTGTACCTCCTTTTGTTTCCGCTGTAGTGAGTAGTTCTTGTTACCGCTGTACTTTTCTTTACCTACTATTCATATTATGTTATGAATGTTGTTCTACTGTTGTGGTGGTATATACTGTAGTGGTTTCTTTCCTTACTGGTGTATTTTCTTACTGTTAGTTATATTCATGCTGAATGTGGTTTATTTTACTGCTCTTTTGGTTACTTCCTCGTTGGACGACTAGGTCTTGGGATTAGTCGAGTCGGTCCGGTTCTCTTGTCTCGTAGGGACTCGGGAATCGGGTCGTTACAAGATGGTATCAGAGCAAGGTCGTCTCGAGAAGTGAATCAACTGACAGGAAAATAACCAATTCACATGTCTATAACTAGAGTAGCCACCACAACATATCTTTTGACATGAGCTCTTAGACGTTTTCGTTAGGTACCGTTCCGTTTTGACGTATTTCGTTTTGTTTCGCGTCCCCTTGCAGGAGATGCCTCGTCGTGGGACCAGTGAGGCGGGCCGTGGGCGCGGCCGAGGACGAGGTCGGCGAGGTGGGCATGCCGTTGCCGACGCCCCAGTGGACCAGCCACTACTCCCGGGCATCCAGGCCCAGGACCTCGCCCGGCTGATACGAGACATTGTACGAGAGGAGCTCCACCCACCGCCCCGAGCGCCTCACCCTAGGGTTGCGGAGGGGGAGTCCTCTGTGGGACCACTCGACGGACGCGACGCTGGACACGGGGGAGGGGATGGGCCGCCGCAGCCCCCACCTTCCTCCAATACTTCTATGCACGAGGCACCGTTGCCTGGGGGTGGACCAGCATCCCCACTGCAGCGCCACTCCGAGTTCTTCGGGCAGTCCTGGAAGTTGAAGCCCCCCTCTTTCAAGGGGGATGAGGACCCGACCGAGGCAGAGGACTGGCTCGAGCAGCTGGAGAAGATTTTCGACACCCTTCGTCCCCCGGTGGAGTGCCGCGTGGCCTTTGCCACGTACCAGCTGGAGAGTGCGGCACACAGGTGGTGGAGGGTGGTCCGGGGACAGGAGAGGGACGAGCCGACCTGGGACCGGTTCGTCGCCCTCTTCTGTGAGCAGTACTTTCCCCAGACGTGGCAGGACCAGAGGAGGCGGGAGTTCCACACTCTCCGCCAAGGGACGATGACGGTGAGCGCGTACCGCACGCGTTTCTTGGAGTTGTCCTGCTTTGCAGCGACAGCGGTAGCCACTGAGGAGGAGCGCCTTTGGAGGTTCACCGAGGGTCTCCGACCTGCGATTCGGGGATATGTCAAACCCCTGAAGCTGCCTACGTTTTCGAGGGTGGTGGAGGCAGCCATGACTTATGAGGAGACCAACCCGTCCACGCGAGACTATGACGGCGGGCGGAAGAGGCCCATTCAGCCAGACTTTTCATAGGACCGGCGAGAGAGGAGACAAGTGGCATCCGCAGGAGAGCCGTCACGTTTTACAGGGCCATCAGTGGCCTTTGGGGGCCCTCGACAGGGGCCAGTCGCCAGCACCGGACCCCCGCCCAGCCGACAGCAGGGACCCACTGAGGGCGGGAGTCGAGTTCCCCTCTGTTACCAATGTGGCCAGCCAGGCCACATCAGGAGGGACTGCCCATCTAGAGCAGGAGGTCAGCAGATACTTCCCGCACAGAGCACTGGAGGACGCGCAGGAGCCCGCGGTTTCCAGGCGCGAGGAGGAGGATAGCAGTCACGAGGAGGGTACCAGCCAGCACCTGCCCGTCCGACGCAGAGTGTGGCTGCTTCGTCCGCACCTAGAGCTGAGGGGTGTATCAATGCCCTGACACACAGGGACGCTAGAGCTTCGGGATCGGTGGTAGCAGGTATGGTTTCAGTTTCCGGCAGACTCATTTACACGCTTTTCGATTCCGGCGCTACGCACTCGTTTGTCGCAGCCAGTTTCGCAGTTAGCGTGGACCAAGATTATACACTGTTAGAGAATCCGTTCGTAATCAGAGGTCTGAGTGGTCAGCTATTTGTAGCTGAGGAGGTGTACACGGATTGCGAGGTCAGCGTCGGGGGACATAGCCTGCCAGCTGACCTGATTATGTTACAGATGGAGGACTTTGGGGTGATTTTGGGGATGGACTGGCTGTCCTCTTACCACACCTTGGTAGACTGTTTTGAGAGGAAGATTGTCTTCTCCATGCCGGAGTTGCCTTCTTTCGAGTTTCACAGACAGATAGTGGACGGAGGCTTCAGGTGCATTTCGGCACTTCGGGCGGCGAGACTTTTGAGCCAGGGGTGTGAGGGCTTCCTAGCTTGTGTAGTGGTAGAGCCCAGCCCTGTGGCAGACTTCCAGAGCATCCCGGTGGTCAGAGAGTACCCTGACGTGTTTCCAGACGAGTTACCAGGACTACCACCTGAGCGTGAGATCGAGTTTGAGATCTCACTAGTACCAGGGACCAGCCCCATCTCCACTGCGCCATACAGGATGGCACCGCTTGAGCTACGAGAGCTCAAGTCTCAGTTGCAGGACCTTTTGGAGAAAGGTTTCATGAGGCCCAGTGCGTCTCCCTGGGGAGCCCCGGTACTGTTTGTGAAGAAGAAGGATGGGACCTTACGCCTTTGTGTGGACTACCGACAGCTGAATAGGGTCACCATCAAGAACAGATATCCGCTGCCGAGGATCGACGACTTATTTGACCAATTGCGGGGTGCCACGGTGTTCTCCAAGATTGACTTGAGGTCTGGATAACACCAGTTGAGGATCAGGGAGACCGACGTCTCCAAGACAGCTTTCCTCACCCGGTACGGACACTACGAGTTTTTGGTCATGCCGTTTGGGTTGACCAATGCCCCCGCTGCTTTCATGGATCTGATGAACCGGGTGTTTAGACCGTACTTGGACCAGTTCGTGGTGGTTTTCATAGATGATGTACTCATCTATTCTCGAGATCAGACGCAGCACGGACAGCACTTGCGGATGGTTCTGGACACACTGAGACGACGTAGGCTATACGCCAAATACAGCAAGTGTGAGTTCTGGTTGAGGGAGGTGACCTTCTTAGGTCATGTGATCTCTGGAGACGGCTTGGCAGTGGACCCAGCCAAGGTTGAGGCAGTACTCAGGTGGGAGAGACCGCGTTCAGTCACTGAGATTCGCAGTTTCCTGGGACTGGCAGGTTACTACAGACGTTTCATCAGAGGTTTTTCACAGATCACGCGTCCTATGACACAGTTGACCCGAAAGGATGTGCCCTTCGCTTGGACAGACGCCTGTGAGGCGTGTTTTCTGGAGCTGAAGGAGAGGTTGACCTCGGCTCCCGTGCTCACCATCCCTGACAGTAGTGGTGGGTTCGTTGTGTACACGGACGCCTCCTTGCAGGGGTTAGGAGGTGTGCTCATGCAGAGGGGTCACGTTGTCGCTTACGCTTCGCGGCAACTGAAGCCCCATCAGCATACCTACCCTACCAACGACCTGGAGTTGGCAGCTGTCGTCTTCGCGCTGAAGACCTGGAGGCACTACTTGTACGGTGAGACCTTCGAGATTTTCACAGATCACAAGAGCCTCAGATACCTTTTTGATCAGAAGGAGCTCAACATGAGACAGAGACGTTGGTTGGAGCTCCTGAAGGACTACGACTGCAGCATCTCCTACCACCCGGGAAAGGCCAATGTGGTGGCTGACGCCTTGAGCCGTAAGGCGCCCGCACACTTGGCCAGTTTACAGTTACAGAGTTGGAGCCTTTTGGAGGAGGTGGGCAGTTGGCGACCTCTAGAGTTACGGGGGTACTGTGGGGCAGTGACAGTGACATGGCAGACTAGGCCAGAGCTGATAGACCACATCATCACAGGACAGATAGCCGATCCGTGCTTGCAGTCCTTGTGTGACAGAGTACTGTCGGGAGACCCAGGGGACTTCTCTTTCACAGACCAGGTGCTACGCCTGAGGGGACGGTTGTGCGATCTCAGGGACGAGGAGCTGTTGAGAGAGCTCCTGACTGAGGCACACGGTTCCAGATTCACCATACATCCCGGAAACACGAAGATGTACCACGACTTGAGTCGTGAGTTTTGGTGGAGGGGGATGAAGCGAGATGTGGGTGAATTCGTGCAGTAGCGCTTAGTGTGTCAGCAGGTGAAAGCTGAGCATCAGAGGCCTGCAGGGCCGCTACAGCCGCTTCCAGTGCCAGAGTGGAAGTGGGAGAGCATCACCATGGACTTGGTGGTGGGCTTACCCGTTACCCAGCGAGGACACGACGTAGTCTGGGTAATTGTGGATAGACTGACGAAGACGGCGTGATTCTTGTCGATTCGAGTCACTTTGGGACCAGCACAGTTGGCAGAGAGGTATATCCGTGATGTGGTATGACTACACGGAGTTCCGCGGGAGATCGTATCCGATTGGGATACCCGCTTTACGTCCCAGTTTTGGGCTGAGTTTCAGCAGGCCCTGGGGATGCGGTTGAGGTTTAGTATGGCTTACCACCCCCAGACGGACGGACAGTCTGAGTGCACGATACAGACACTTGAGGACCCTTTGCGTGCCTGTGTACTGGACTGGAGGGGCTCTTGGGAGGAGCACCTGCCCCTGGCGGAGTTTGCATACAACAACAACTATCACTCGAGCATCGGCATGGCTCCCTACGAGGCTCTGTACGGACGGAGGTGTACGGCACCCTTGAGTTGGGTTGAGGTGGGGACCAAGTGGGAGGTTGGCCCCAGGTTGATCCGGCAGAGTCAGGAGGTAGTTGAGCAGATCCATAGGCGACTCCGCACTGTCAGGAGCAGACAGAAGAGCTACGCAGATCGGAAACGCAGAGAGGTGCAGTTCGAGGTTGGGGATCACATCTTTCTTCGTGTTTCGCCCATGAAGGGCCTGCAGCGGTTTGGGGTGAGAGGGAAGCTCGCGCTGAGGTTTGTGGGGCCCTTTGAGGTCCTGGAGCGGGTTGGACCCGTTGCTTACAGGCTTGCCCTCCGCCCACAGCTTTCTGGTGTGCACGACGTGTTCCACGTGTCCAACCTCAGGAAGTACGTAGCCAATCCCAGTCACGTACTGAGTCACGAGAGCGTCGAGGTGGGCGACGACCTGACCTACCCCGAGCGGCCAGTGCAGATTCTAGATCGAGCCGTCCGTAGTTTGAGACGAAAGCAAGTACCCCTGGTAAAGGTTTTGTGGAGGAGCCAGCGGTACGAGGAGGCTACCTGGGAGCCTGAGGCGGTAATGAGGGAGCAATACCCAGAGCTTTTCGCGGGTACATCTTTTCGGACCGCATCGGTCCTCTTTGAGGTTGTTATGGTTATTTTGACGTCTTTTCTGCACCCTAGTTAGCGCAAGTTTCGGGGACGAAACTTCCTTTGAGTTTGTTATATTGTTACAAAAGCGTGCTTCAGACGTCTTTTAAGACGTCTGGGAGGTGGCCCAGACGTCTTACCAGACGTCTGGAACCACTTCCAGACGTCTGGGAATCGGTTATTTTTGGCACGCGTGTTTCGTCTGCGCGCCTGAGCGCGCAGACCTGCGTACACTCTCTCTCCCTCTCTTTTTCCCTCTCTCCTGCGGCCGCAAACCCACCCTATCCGCTCTCTCTCTCCTCCTCGCGCGTCCTTAAAAGGCCACGCCCTCTCCCTCACTCCCGTCGCCTTCGCCCCCTTCCTCTTCTCCTTCCAGCCAGTGCGCAAGAGCGAGTGCGAGTGAGCGGCGGCAGCGACAACTGCGGTGAGCGTGGGAGGAGGTGCTGCGCGTGGAAGAGGCGCTCGGCCGTGAGGGCGAGCTCAACGGGGCTGCTAGGGCCGGCCGGCGGGGGGCACAACGGGCGCGGAGCGATGCGGGGGGACTGTTGCAGTTTGAGCAGCAGGCGGACGAGACGCGGCCGGGCGTCGCGAGCGGAGGGCGAGTCACGCCCTGGTTCTGGAAGCTTTTCCAGAATCAGACGTCTGGGCTTCCAACCAGACGACGGGGAAGACGTCTGGAGGACTGTCCAGACATCTAAAAGGTGAGTTATTTTCGTACCTTCTTCCTTTCCTACGACCGTCCGTACTGAGAGAGAGAAATGGGTACGCGCAGGTTAGGGGATTCGCATCCAACGCGAATCAGACGTCTGGCTGCAGTGCCAGACGACTGGAACGACTTCCAGACGTCCAGGGTGACCATCGGACTTCTGGGAACTAGGCCAGATGCCCCCGCAGGCTTCTGGACGTCTGAGAGACCACGCAGAGCAAGGTAACCCCTGATCCACTTTTTAAGACGTCTGGGAGATGTTCCAGATGTCTGATTTTGCACTGTTTCATCGTTTTTGACCCGTTTAGGGCCCGTTCGGAGTCCATTTTCCGCGTTTCGAGTTGCGTGCCTTTCGGAATTACATCCTCTACCCGTCTACAATAGTTGTATACTGTTTTGCGAAACTCCTTGTGTTGATCCTTGTGATAGGACCCCGTTCCGTTATAGTCTCGGGAGTTGCGGAGGCACGCGGGATTCCCGACCACGCCCCCAGTTCGCCTGTTGTAACCGGTAGAGTGGCATTTAAGTTTATTAGCATAATCTGTTAAATTATGGAACCATAAATAGAACCTAGGACATTGCATGAATCCTAGGAATGAGAAACGAGATTGAATGATAGATCCTAGGGTGTTTCACAAATCCTAGGGCTGGAAAACTAGATTGTATGATAGATCCTAGGGTATGACATGAATCCTAGGATGGGAAAAGTAGTGGAATATGTGAACACTGCAGTCTTGAAAATGTGGAAAAGAAATAATAGCTGCCTGTAAATTTGTTTAAACAGCTGCTTGTTATGAATAAATGAACATGATTAAGAATATGGGATGTATGAACGTGAAACTGGAAAGGTGAAATCGGAATGCGCTGAGTTAAAGAGCTGGAACCCTACGGGGAATTAGGAGTAGAACTCCTGGAAAGTGAATGGAATAGAATTGGGGAAGTGAGCTGGCCCTTGAGTACGGAGTACCAAGGAGAGCGACTGTTCCCCTGTTTAGTGCAGAGCGGAGCCAGCCGCCCCAGGGACCCGGGGTTAGGACTGGCCACTCTGTACCGACTTGTTGGCCCTCGTGTACGTAGTACCGAGGAGAGCTAGTAGTGTAGGGAGGTACTAGCTACCCCACGGGCCCCGGGGTTCTGCTAGCCTCCTACACCGACCTGTTAGGCCCACTGGGGCAAACCAGGGTAGTCAGGCGAGGGTGCGTGGACTGTGGAGGGGCAAGGCCCCTGTTTGGTTACTGTGGAGGGGTTGGACCCCTGTTACTGAGAGGGCTCTGCCTATACTGGTTCCGTGCTGTGCTTTGGGCGCACCCGTTAACGGAAACGACTGACCGCGTGCCAGTGCGGGTTAGCTACCCCTGCGTTTATCGCGCGTGCCGTAGTCACCGTTACGTCTGTCAGTGACCTTGGGGTGGTTGACTGGGAAGGTAGGACCACCACGGGGGACTCTCCCGGCCAGGAGAGCACCACGCGTTACTTCTACTTTTCGGAAAAGACTGCAATCAAGATCTTCCCACGAGGAACATTCGAGATCAAGTAAAGGATCTGAGAAATAGACAATGGAGAAACAATAGAAAGACGTAAATAAAGAATGAAAGAAAATAAAACAGCTACTGTACACTCTACTGTTTCTTTTGTTTTAGTTGCCACTCTACTCAACGTTTTGCTGACGTGTTACACTCGCTACCTTTCAGGACCAGGTGTTGAGCAGCCAGGGTCAGCGGCTGCAGAGGACGCTGGGCCGAGTAGGGTCCAGTAGAGTTACCACTGTTCTCTTGTACCTCCTTTTGTTTCCGCTATAGTGAGTAGTTCTTGTTACCGCTGTACTTTTCTTTACCTGCTGTTCATATTATGTTATGAATGTTGTTCTACTGTTGTGGTGGTATATACTGTAGTGGTTTCTTTCCTTACTGCTGTATTTTCTTACTGTTAGTTATATTCATGCTGAATGTGGTTTATTTTACTACTCTTTCGGTTACTTCCTCGTTGGACGACTAGGTCTTGGGATTAGTCGAGTCGGTCCGGTTCTCTTGTCTCGTAGGGACTCGGGAATCGGGTCGTTACAGGTTAAATCGTCGCTGTTTAGGAAATGAGTTGTAGTATAGGACAAAATCACTAAAATCATTTAAATTTATAAACTTAGAATCTAAAATAGAGTCCGAGGTCATTCGCAGGGAGCAAATATGGAACTCACACATTAACCTTCATTTGGAATAGATAAGCATAATAAAATCGATCGTAATAATAGATATGCAATGAATGAAAATAGTTAAATTACTATTCAATGATTACCAGTGTAGCTCAAGAGATCATGGAATAAAAAGGGAAAGAGAATAAAAATAATGGTGATTTGAATCACCACTTATTCTTTTTAATTAAGCATGAATTCAATTACTAAAATTATTCAACAGTTTCTCAATTAGAAATCAATGTTAACTTAGTACTTAAATAATTCAATAGTGCTCAAAACAATCTTTAATTAGACATCACCATCACAGAATAGATGACTTATCCTTCACATAGCAGAGTGCCTCATAGAAGGCACAAGGCTCTTTAGAGAGCCTTCTTCTTCAAAGCCTTCCTTTCCTCAAGTGTAGTAACAAGCACAGGCCTTTCTCTTCATAAGCTAAGTATAGAGAGCCTCTCTCTTCAGCATAGGGGCACAACAAAGGGTAACACAGCAAAACCCTCCCCCTGCTCTCTCAGAAGTCTCTCCTCTCCACTTCTCACTCAAACCCGGGTGTAATCGGACATTTAATCAGGTTATCAAGTCGTGAACAGGGACCAGGCCTACACACGTGTGTCGTAGGTGAGGTGTGCATAAGCAGGTGAGCGAGGACCCGACCCCTAGTGTTCTAGGCAAGGAGTCGATAGCAGAAATTCCTTATATGCATAGCTATCACTTTTTCCATGTACGAGGTGGCACTAAAGAGTGCTGCCTTCTATGTTGTCTTCGCGTACTGCAGCCAGTGGATCTTCAGGCGAATTAGAGTCACTGCAGGAGTAGCTTCGCTCAATTAAAGCTCCAAATAGTATCACGACCTGAGTCCGCATCACCTGGAAGTGGAATTGGGCCTTGAGCTCGTCAAAGCACTACAGACTTGGTCGGAAATGATGGCGGCAACGACGAGTACCTACAATAGGGAATAAGGCCTCACGACCGCATCAAAACATCTCAGGAGGTTCACCTAAGGACAGTGAAGGTGGTGGCAGTGTCTTCATAGAGTGGGAGTGAATGTGGTGGTCAGGCGAAGTCGGGCGGTGGAGCTCGAGTTCGGTGGACGGTTTGAGAACCAATCCCGTCAATTTCTTGAGGGATTTTGTGGGCGAGGGATGATAGAGCTTGTGGGATCGGCGGCATGTTGTTTGGTGGCTTGTGGAGTAGAGGAGGCCTCGCCGGAGCTCGGTCGAAGTGGAGGAAGAAGGTGCAGTCGAGGGCAGTTGTTGGTCAAAATAGAAATGAAGGGAGCTAGGAGGATTCAAGAGGAGAAAAGGGAGAAGTTTGACCTAACTCAAGGACAAAGAGGAAGAAGATTCCCACACCGATGTGATGGCCAGACGTGGAGAAGATAAATTCTCTGTTGAGGGAGGGCGGCGACGACAATGAGGAAGGATGCTCCTGAGTTGGCTGTCGACGAGTGGATGAAGTCGAGGATGGTGAACCAGCCAATTTGGTTGTTGGTTGGTCATAGGAAGAGATTGAGGAGGTGTTGCTAGAGCTTGGTCGGAGATGGCCAGGGAAGGGGTTGAAGAAGATTTTTGGGCCTAAACCTTGCTAAAGAGCATGAATTTGTAACGAGGAAGCTTTTATAGAGCTCTAGCCGAGCTCTAGATAAGGAGACAAGCCTAATTGGCTTCATTAGGAGTCAAGAACCCATGAATCTTATGCATTCGCATGAGCTTCCTAAGGCAAATCAAGAGCCAAGATCTGTCCCAAATAGATTCTCCACAATGTGAACATCAATCCCACTAAATTTGGTGGGATTTGATGAAGGTTTGAGTGGGTTTAAGCATAGTCACAGCCAGCCTGGAGGTCGGTTGACCTCCAATGGTGATAAGGGCTGATTTGCGAAGAAGTTGAAGAACTTAGGGACCAATCTACAAAGATTTCGAAAGCTGAGGGGCTAATTGAGAGAGAAAGAGTCTGACTAGACTATAATGCAAACTAGGTTAAGATGGATTCTGATTGGGCCCAAATTTTGGTACAAACCTAATTTGGACCCAAGGAATCTAGTGGTGAAGTCAAATTTGAGTTTTGACCAAGTTTGATTATGCAATTTGAGCAGAAACTCAAATTAGGGTAGAACTCTGTCTGTGACTCTATTTAAGGTCAAAATTAGTTCCAAAAGTCAAATTAAGGATACCAAACCTCATAGAATATTTTTATATGAATTTTAGAAGGTTTAAATAAATTTTAACCTGACCAAAACCTCAGTAATTCAAGCGAGTCTAAAATTAGGGTTTTGTGTGCTGAATCATTTCTTGAAATGTGTGAAAGCTTGTTTCTATCTATGTGGACCCCTTTATTAGACTTTAATGCTTATTAAACCTTAGAGTAACCCTTGGCAAACCCCATGGTTACTCTGCTTTCATGATATAATGTTAAAACTATAGAATTAACCTTGATTTAATGTATTCCTCTCATAATGGATATGCATGGACTTATGACTCTCAGGCAATTATGCAGGAGCATTTGTCACTTGATTTTGATTAATTAAAGGTAGTTATGGCTCATGATGATGTTATCATCAACTTGGGTGAAGAGAATATGGCACTAATTCCTCTTATATGCTGCTGCGGATTTGTCGTAGATGATGTGGCACCAAGGTGCCTGCCTATTCTTCATTCAGCTGTAGCTAAAGTTGTCGAGGATTGGGGCTTGCATTCACACTACTGCCATGCTTTGGTTGCGAATTGTTGCTGTAGCTGGATCTATGGAATGAACCCGCAGTTGCTGGAGGTGGTCCTGAGATCTATGGTTGATCGTGGGAGGCGGATGAATATGGAGCTATCGGTGATGGCGACAAACACCTGTAATAAGCAACACAGGTTCTAAGCCCAAACTAGATCATTCAAGAGAGTCATCGGAGGTCGGCGAGTGCAACAGTGGTGTTGATTTGGTGTGAGAGGGTGTAAGGTGGCCGAATGGTGGCGATGGAGGTGGTTGTGAGTGGGTAAGTCTGGTCGGATGGAAAGTGGGTTAAAGCTCTTAATTAATTGAGGGCTTTTGACCTACTTGACGAGGGGAATCTTATGGTGGTGGTCGCGTGGAGTTTCATGGTGACGTGTGGCAAGGCGTGGCCAGACGAGCTTGCTGGACCTTCACTAAAGGTGGAGAAGACGGAGAGGGAGGCGGTGGAACGGTAGAGGAATTGAGGTTTGAAGGGTTTACGATTGGTCTAGGGAGAAAGAGGGATAGAGAGAACCTATTATAATGGACAAACAAGGAGGAATTGGCATGCTGGTGTGATTGCTGGAGCCTAAGGGGATGAAGTCTCCTTAAGAAAGGACGATAACGAGGAAGGGTCAAGGGCGCCCCTGATTTGGTTGTCGAGGAGCGGACGAAGTTGGGGAAGGAGGACCGGCCAATTTGGCCGTTGGCCAGCCGTAGGAAGAGATCAAGGAGGTGTTGCCGGAGCTCGGTAAGAGAAGGATGGGGAAGGAGAAGAATTTTGGGCCTGAACCTTGCTAAGGAGAATGGTGGAAGCATAGGGAACTTTTATAGGGCTCAAGAATGAGCTCTAATTGGAAGTTAGGTGCAAAAAGGGCTCGAATTTGAAAGCAAAGAATCCCACAACTTTTCGTGGGTTCACTGGTGCTCAACATAACGAATTAGAAGCCAAGATCATGGTCATATGATTTTCTACAATGTGAACACTAATTCTACCAAATTTGGTGAGATTTAGAGTTATTTTGATGAGTTTTGAGATGGTCAAAGCTCGTCTATTGGTCGATTGACCTAACAATGGCAGAGAGGACCTGTCTATGAAGAAGTTGAAGAAATTAGGGACCTAATTACAAGAATATTGAAAGCTAGGGGTTTAAGTGAGGGAAATAGAGTTTTAAGGGACTAGGTTGCAAACTAGGTCAAGATAAAGTTTGATTGAGCCCCAATTTTGGTACAAACCTAATTTAAACCCAAAGAATCTGATGGTGAAGTTGGATTTGATTTTTGACCACGTTTAACTAGGAAATTTGCACAGAAGCCAAAATTAGGATAAAATCCCATCTGAGACTATTCAAGGTTGAAATGTGTTCAGATGGTTAAACGAAGGGCACCAAACCTCTCAGAATATTTTTCTATGAATTTCAGGAGGTTTAGATGAATTTTATCCTAACCAAAACTTCTTCAATTTAAGCGAGTTTGAAATTAGGATTTTGGTGTTCTTTTTGGTTCTTGAAACATGTGAAACCCTATTTCTGTCTATGTGAACCCACTCCTTGGACTTTAATGCTCATTTGACCTTTAATTAACCCCTGACAAACCTCATGGTTACTTTGCATTTATGATGTGATGTTAAAACTGCATAAACTAGGAGGGTACGAATTCAGCTAGTTCAAGGATTAGAACCGGGTCAAAGGGTTGGTGAACGGGTTGGGATGATTGTTGCAGACGATTTCTAGCTTTGATACAAGTACCAAAGGTGGAGTCAGCTATTCTAAAGTTGAAAGTGCAATAGGAGTGTTGCTCAAAAAGATGGTCAGAAGGATCTTAGGTTTTTTGAATGACAGGTTGCCTTTCAGCCGAGCAGAATGTGATCAAGGAGAAGGGGCGGTCAAATTGGAGGAATTTTGTAGAACAAGCACTTTGATGAGTAGCCTGGTTGGTCAAACTAGGTACTTGTACAGGTCAACAGCCTGATGATGCAAACCAAACCCAATCAGTTTAGTGGGTTGATGGATGCGAATCAATAGGAGTGAAGCCCACCAGATGCTACATGGCTCGAAAACATGTGGAAATGGGAATCTAGGGCTTGGTTCAATCGGTTCAGTCTGATCAGAGTAGGAGTCCTCAAATGAAAATGGATCTGTGGAAAATGTAGGATAAGACTTGATTATTGGTCTGATCAATGTCTAATTCCTGATCAAAAGATGGAGGTGAATCATATGCAACCAAATCAGAAAGAGGTGAGTCAGAATAAAAGTTGATTCCGATGTCGGGTCGGGGTTGGGATTGGATTTTGAAAGGCCCTGAATGAGGTATGGCTACTTCGAGGTTCAAATCATCAGCCTCAGAATCAGAAAAAAATATGGATCATGGATACTGAGGTCGTAAACTGGCTCATAATCATCTGGAAACAAAGGTTCTCCGAAATTAAGGTATGATTCAAAATTGTCGGAGAATCTACGAAATTCAATTTCTGAACCTAATTCTAGATCAGGATTTCCACCACAAAACAAATCATGATGCATAAAATCAACAACTTAATCAACAACTTGACTTGGATCTAACCTAATTTTAAATTCCAAGCTTAAAGAGGTGTTCTTATTAAGCATAGGCTCGGCTTCTAAGCTCCTAGGGTAGACCCAATCAAATCCGAACTCTTCCAACTCCTCTGTTTCTATATCATAAATCGGTACGACTTGTGAAAAATCAATTTGTACCTTCAAGAAGTTTCGAGAGGTGTAATGATCAAATACTGGCCCAAAATTGCAATTCAAATCTAAAATCGGATTCTCGACATATTGGGCCTTATGATTATCCCAAATAGGCTCAAATCTAGATTTTCTAAGGGTAGGAATTGGGTCACTAGGATTTGGACATGGTTCTTCTGGGATGTTGGACTCACTCTCAAGGATTACCTTAACAGGATAAGGTGGGGAAATTACATCCTCGAGAGGTTTTGATTCAAGCTCATCACAGGTGTTTGGGAAATCAAGGCATGCTGGGCCAGCTTCATGGCTCTCTAAGGTTGGTTCATAATCAAGAACACCTGCAATTGGATCCACCCGACCCATATTTTGATCAGGTATGTCATTTTGCACATAGTTCAAATTAGATTCCATTTGGGTTGGGGGTCCACAACAACCTTGATTTTCGAACCCATGCTCTGGGAAATCATATTGTTCTTTACCACTACTCCAAGATTCATCATCAGTTTCTCAATGGATATATGGGTATTCTTGATTGATGACTTCATGTATCATATTCAACAAATTTCCACGTTTCTCAATGAGATCTTGGTGAATTTCCCAAAGTAGGGGATTTGACCAACATTGTAGATACTCGTTGCTATGTAATTTCCCCAATTCAATGTATTCTGATAAGAGATCATCTCGGGTTGAACCATTTATCAATTGGGTCAACAATAGATAGGCACGGTTCACAATGAGGGTTGTTTTTGACACATTAACCTGAACGCTGCTAAATGAATCCAAGGTTTTGCAACACTCATCATGATGCCTAAGAGCAGCCTCGATCATTTTCTCTTTCATACTTATTTGGGATTCAGGTTTCCTAAACAGTCTTCCTATGTTATCAAGTTGCATTTTCAAATCTGGTGGTGGATCAAGATATATAATGAAATTCAGGTCCAGATTGAATTGATTAGATCATATCAGAATTCCCTAAAAGATCAACTCTAATGGAGGCCTCTAGGTCAAACCTAGGACCTTTCTTGTGTATGTGCACTATAGAATAGATGAGGAACTAGATGTGAATTTGACCCAATCAAGGCACCTAAAGATTTTTGGATGACTAAGGCTATTTTGAGGTAGATCTGAATCGGAAATCAACACACCTAAGAAGTACTTGGGCAGCCATGAAGGGAAATCCCTACAAAGAACCCTACATGGTAGAGCATCGCAATGGGTTACAGGGTTTCCCCCACTCGACCTTCCCTGTCACTACGGTTTCAAGTAAACCAAAATTTTATCCTGACCAGAGCGTCTTCAATTTAAGCGAGTCCGAAATTAGGGTTTTGGTGTGCTGTTTTGGTTCCCGAAACATGTGAAACCCTATTTCTATCTGTGTGAACCCACTCTTTGTACTTTAATGCTCATTTGACATTCAATTAACCCTTGACAAACCCCGTAGTTACTTTGCATTTATGATGTGATGTTAAAACTACAGAATTAGCCTTGATTTGTTGTTCTCTCCTCAAAATGGATCTACGTGGAATTACTATCCTCAAGTAATCATCCAGGAGCATTTGTCACTTAATTTCCACTAATACAAGTTAGTTATGATGGATGATGGTGTTACCATCAATACCCTTATGCTTAAACTTCGCTAGTCTCTAACAAAATCAATATGCGAAAAACTTGCAGAAAAGATGTGAAAAATCGAACACGTGGGTTTTCACTTATTCTCAGAAAAACACACTTTTTTTTTTGTATATATATATACATATCTATCTCTCTTTTTTTCAACGCACATTGTTGCCGAGGAACCCAGGCAGTTCAAATCAAAAACTTCAATAAGGGTTTCACCAACAAAAGGAAATTGTGGATAAATCCTTAACGACAAAGACTCAACAATTTTAAAGTACCGACACAATTCCATACCTCCTAAATCAAATCAAAAGTCCTATTAACTAGTAGACTTGGCTCGCAAGAGCAACTTTCTCTGACTAAGTTGACCCACTCAAAGTTTGAATCGAATGTGAGAAACCAACATCTTGTGTGTGATTATTATGTGACTTGTCAGATGGGAAACTAAGTCGATTCCTAGCATTCAATAAAACTTAGAATATTTTTATAGTCTCTCCGAGATAATCCAATCTTTGGTTAAGCCATACTAAGATTTGACAGCTTTCTCCTCACTACTTTTCTACCTCAAGGTAAAAACAGTAAGTGCATATCTCCCCTTAGTCTCTTATTCCTAATTTTTTTCTCTATATTTTCTTTTCTTCTGTAGGATAAACACCCATTTATAGTGAGGTGTTTTATTTGGTGGGATATATTTTTTTCATATTTTTCTCCTCATTGTTTTTAAGGCCGAATATCTATTTTTTTTTCTCCAAATCATTTTTGGAGGTGAGAGACTCTCATTCATCTGTTCTAATGCATTCCCCTACAAATAGGAACATCTTAAGAGCTAAAAACACAGCAAGGTACTTTGGATATGCAAGCCCTAAGACTAAATCTTATTGACCACTAAGGACCCAAAAAAATCACCTAAAAGATAAGTCAGTGCATTGTAAAGATCCTTGGAACTCCAAGACTATCCAAACCAAAGGGCAGAATAATAGGTCATTCACTCATCACTCCTTTGACTTAATACTTTTAGCTTTTTCAAACTCTTTTCAAAGTCTTGGGAAAATAATCTAGATTTAGGTAAATACTGGAGAAATTAAAGTCCATAAGGACCTAAAGAGTCTAGGCAAAAAAACTTTGTTTTGCATTTCCCAAGGTCGGTAAATCCTCCAAATTGAAAATCCTTGACTCTTTCTAGCTTAAGTTCTAAACAACCTCAAAAGCACTTTTTTTTCAAAAATTTTCTACTTTTTTTTTTTATAGATAGACTATATATATGTGTCAATTTTTTTTTTCAAAAACCCTTTATTCCGATAGAGTATGGTGGGAAAACATGCAGATGCAAATGCAATTCCTATTAGAAATTCTGGGTGTTAGCAAAATGATGTTCAGTATATATATATACTACTCCCCCCCTCCAATGCATAAATTCTTACATGCCCTCATGCATGAAAATAGACATAGAAGCAAAACAAAATATAACCATGGAGTGCATAAAGAGGGGTAGAATTCACCTGGAATAGCTCCTGAACACTGTCATTTAGCTTATTTAAACACCTATACAAGTGAATGAGAACACATAGGCTATATATGAAAGGGAAAACAAAAGGTATATATATGTATAAATGTTGAGTTTAATGCCTCCAGCTGGGTGAAAACTCAATCACACATCCTCAACAAGATGGATGATTTCATTAGTAGGAGGAGGTTCCTAGACCAAGAATAGCTTGAACCATTGGTCATTCACAGTAAAAACATGGCTAGATTTCGAGTTTGGATTTGGACAACCCCATTAGACTATGGGTGAATCATAATAAATGGTCTAATCTACTTAGATTTCAGCTTACTTGCAAAGAATTTAAGTTTCGAATCAAATTACCAGACCTACTAGTTAAGGATAAAAGATTTTCTCCGAATGTGGCGGTCATGAATGAAGGTTCCCTACTAGGAGGGGTGACGTAATAAAATTGCGGAATTGAATATATAAAGCAATATCACAAAAATCAATCGCACAATGTACTCAAAGAATTTTTAGGTGGAAACCCAAACCGGGTGAAAACCACCACCTAACCCTTTCGAGTTAGGATTTACCGATCAACCTAGTTGATCAAATCCACTAAACCGAATCACTTAAAACGAGGGTGATTCAACCTCAATACAACCACGCTACAAGTACGAGGGTAGCGTTCCTCAACCCCTTCTCTCCACGAGAAGGATTTTGTCCCACGAAGGAGACGGGAATTCGCAAAGCGAATACCCAACCAAATTACAAAGGTAAAATAAAACAACAAACCTATAGAGCCAACAAAGTAATAAACCTAAGCTTCTATAGGATTTAGGAAACTCCCCTTTGCAAGGAGTGCGTCGACGATGACGCGGGTGCGTGAGCCACGCGACGGCGCAACTTCGCTCTCGTAGACAACGGCGGGAGAGCGGGTGCGCAACGGCTGGATGCTCTCAAGATGTAGAACTTGAGCTTAGAGAGCAAGAGCTTCTTGGACACAAGAGTGTGAGAGTGTATAGCTAAGTGTGTCTTGTGTCTTTCTTAGTGTGTGTTTGTGTTGCAAGGGTTCCCCTCTATTTATAGAGGCCTTAGGAAGGCTTTGGAAGGCTTGGAAAAGCTTCCATAGCCGTTGGGAACAAAGCCCAAGAGAATCAGGCCGAAATCAGGACAATGATTACACTTGACAGGGTTATCAGACGTCTAAATATGGTATCAGACGTCTGGAAGGCCACTTTAAGACGTCTGATTCCAAGGTCAGACGTCTGATTCTATGCGGGTTTCTCCCTAACTTGAATCAGATCTAAACAGGGTTTTTGTGCAAGTCCATCAGACGACATATAGGACGTCTGGTAATAAATCTGGACGTCTGGAAACCTACTTTTACTGTGAGAATTGATTTCCAAACGTTGCAACGGCTAGAAAATCTCTGAGAAGAGATTTTGGGTCAGCCGAGGCAAAACGGTCATTTATCAGACGTCTGGAAAGGCCTAAGGACGTCTGATAAGGCTCTAACGGTCATATTCTTGAGTGCCTGCTAAGCTAGCCAACGGTCCACTAATTGGACGTCTGGCAAAGTCATCAGACGTCTCCTAAGACGTTTTGTCTAAGGTCTGGACGTCTGAATTCATCAGACAGAACTAACTATGTCCAGCCTAACAGTTATCAGACGTCTGAAACAACAGTCAGACGTCTTAAAATGCTTTATCAGACGTCTGATTTGGGAATTAGACGTCTGGAAGTGCTGTTTGAACCCTATATTGGTTTTCTAAGTATTCTACAGAAAACCTAAGTATCCTAGGGTTGTGCCGGTGTTCCTAGGACTACTGTTAGGGTTCTTTGAGGCTCTTTAACATGAAATATCTAAGGAAATAAAGAGCAACAAAAGAAATGAAAAATACAACAAGTACAAAAGAAGGAAATCTATCCTATTCTTCATTTCCTTCCATCTTCAATCTTTCGCTCCACGTGAACCTCCTCTGTTTTCCGTCAAGCTCCTCCAATCCGTCCTGGATGCGAGCTCGAGTTCCGTCTAAACACGTCTTCATTTGCAATTGACCTGAAATCTAGGACTCAAATTGCAAATGTTAAATAACACGTGTTTTGTTATCATCAAAACAAATGATCGTGGTGCTCTAGCGCCAACAATCTCCCCCTTTTTGATGATGACAAAACCGTAAATAATAATGCATAAAAATCCTCCCCCTTTTTGACATTATCAAAAAGGTTTAATTGATTTTATATTTCCTATAACTCCCCCTTAAAACATGCTCTTCTATGAGTTTCTTTTGACAGAGGTAATGTCCTCCCCCTTTTTGTAACAATGCGATAGCTATTATTTTTCTCCCCCTTACTAAAGGAAATTTAGCTACCTTACATCTCCCCCTTAAAGATTGACAATTAGCTCATCATTTTTTAACTCCCCCTATCTAAAAGCTTATAAAAAGATAGGGTTAAGAATTTTACCTCACCTACCATGGCCAATAAAATGGCCCGAATGGTGGTGGTGGATGCCACATCGGATGGGGCTCCCATCCGTAGCTTGGAGGCCCGGGCATCGGTGCCGGTCTCCAATCTGGTGGTCGACATGCGGCGGGTCCGTCGTTTGTTCGCCGTCTCGTCGGTCTTCTTGTTCTCCTCCTTGGTCTACTCCTTGGTTCTCCCAACTCGAGTTGACCAGCCTTGAGTTTGTAGGTCCAGTCCTTTGTGTTGTAATTATCCCTGAACCCTACAAAACAAGATTCTAATTCTTTTTTCGGTATCCAAGTGGGCTTGGATCCGGATTTGTTAGAAGGTCTCCTTGATGGAGATCCTTTCTCAACCTTAGGGCTATATAAATCATCTACTTTGTTGATTAGTTTGTTGGAGTTTTCCCTAAGACATGCGATTTCTTTTTCTATAATACTCATCTTAGTCTTTAAATTAGAGATTTCTAACTTTAGACTATCATTTTCCTCAATTAATTTATTATTTTCATTGATGAGGTTATGATTTTCTAATAATAGGTTATCATTTTCAGGACTAGCTTCTATGTCCTTAAGTTGTTTTTCTAACCTATCATTTTCATTTTTAAGAAAACTAAGGTTCTTCTTAATACTTTTATTTTCTATCCTAAGTGATTTACTAATCTCAAAAAGTTCATTAAAATCTTCTTGAAGATCGAGATTTACCTCGTCGTCGGAGTCGCTTCCACTTTCACTGTCGCAGTTGCTTCCTCTGGCCATGAAACCAAAGCAAGCGGTTTCCTCCTTCTCGTGATCTTCTTCCGAGCTTGTCTCTTCATGAGTGCCTTCCAACCTCCTCCATATCTCGTGGGCGGTGGTGCACTCTTGGATTTTCTCGAACTCCTTCAGACTCAACGCGCAATATAAGGCATTCATTGCCTTTGCGTTGAGTGAGAGCTCTAGAATCTGCACCTGCGAGTAGCCTCCTTGGGGTCGCTTCGGGATCTCGTATGGGGTTTCGCAACATCCCCATACCTCGAATTCAGTGGCTTGGAGCCACGTCTTCATCCTCAGCTTCCAGTAGCTGTAGTTGTTCCCGTCAAAGTAGGGCGGACGGGTTGTGGACTGCCCCTCGGAAATCCTGCTTGTGGAACAGCTTCCCTCCATGTGATCTTTCCGCGGATGTTACTCCTGTCGGCGGAAAACCTGCTCTGATACCAATTGAAGGTTCCCTACCAGGAGGGGTGACGTAATAAAATTGCGGAATTGAATATATAAAGCAATATCACAAAAATCAATCGCACAATGTACTCAAAGAATTTTTAGGTGGAAACCCAAACCGGGTGAAAACCACCACCTAACCCTTTCGAGTTGGGATTTACCGATCAACCTAGTTGATCAAATCCACTAAACCGAATCACTTAAAACGAGGGTGATTCAACCTCAATACAACCACGCTACAAGTACGAGGGTAGCGTTCCTCAACCCCTTCTCTCCACGAGAAGGATTTTGTCCCACGAAGGAGACGGGAATTCGCAAAGCGAATACCCAACCAAATTACAAAGGTAAAATAAAACAACAAACCTATAGAGCCAACAAAGTAATAAACCTAAGCTTCTATAGGATTTAGGAAACTCCCCTTTGCAAGGAGTGCGTCGACGATGACGCGGGTGCGTGAGCCACGCGACGGCGCAACTTCGCTCTCGTAGACAACGGCGGGAGAGCGGGTGCGCAACGGCTGGATGCTCTCAAGATGTAGAACTTGAGCTTAGAGAGCAAGAGCTTCTTGGACACAAGAGTGTGAGAGTGTATAGCTAAGTGTGTCTTGTGTCTTTCTTAGTGTGTGTTTGTGTTGCAAGGGTTCCCCTCTATTTATAGAGGCCTTAGGAAGGCTTTGGAAGGCTTGGAAAAGCTTCCATAGCCGTTGGGAACAAAGCCCAAGAGAATCAGGCCGAAATCAGGACAATGATTACACTTGACAGGGTTATCAGACGTCTAAATATGGTATCAGACGTCTGGAAGGCCACTTTAAGACGTCTGATTCCAAGGTCAGACGTCTGATTCTATGCGGGTTTCTCCCTGACTTGAATCAGATCTAAACAGGGTTTTTGTGCAAGTCCATCAGACGACATATAGGACGTCTGGTAATAAATCTGGACGTCTGGAAACCTACTTTTACTGTGAGAATTGATTTCCAAATGTTGCAACGGCTAGAAAATCTCTGAGAAGAGATTTTGGGTCAGCCGAGGCAAAACGGTCATTTATCAGACGTCTGGAAAGGCCTAAGGACGTCTGATAAGGCTCTAACGGTCATATTCTTGAGTGCCTGCTAAGCTAGCCAACGGTCCACTAATTGGACGTCTGGCAAAGTCATCAGACGTCTCCTAAGACGTTTTGTCTAAGGTCTGGACGTCTGAATTCATCAGACAGAACTAACTATGTCCAGCCTAACAGTTATCAGACGTCTGAAACAACAGTCAGACGTCTTAAAATGCTTTATCAGACGTCTGATTTGGGAATTAGACGTCTGGAAGTGCTGTTTGAACCCTATATTGGTTTTCTAAGTATTCTACAGAAAACCTAAGTATCCTAGGGTTGTGCCGGTGTTCCTAGGACTACTGTTAGGGTTCTTTGAGGCTCTTTAACATGAAATATCTAAGGAAATAAAGAGCAACAAAAGAAATGAAAAATACAACAAGTACAAAAGAAGGAAATCTATCCTATTCTTCATTTCCTTCCATCTTCAATCTTTCGCTCCACGTGAACCTCCTCTGTTTTCCGTCAAGCTCCTCCAATCTGTCCTGGATGCGAGCTCGAGTTCCGTCTAAACACGTCTTCATTTGCAATTGACCTGAAATCTAGGACTCAAATTGCAAATGTTAAATAACACGTGTTTTGTTATCATCAAAAAAAATGATCGTGGTGCTCTAGCACCAACAATGAAAGGCCTTAATTTTCTCCATATAAATCTTTGCATTCTCGTAGGTGACAAGGAGATTTTCACTTAATTGAAATGATAGCAATAAAATGATTTGTCAATGTATTCTAAGTGGTGGAGAATCTCTCAATCAAAGATTAATTAATTAAATCTAACCAAAGTGGTTTAGAATGTCATATCAACAAGGAGGAACACACTCGTTGAAACTCTCAAGGTTCAAAAACTAATGTTCATGAAAATAATTTCTCAAGTAATCAAAGCCAAAACCCCCTTTAGATTAAGGAAATGATGCGAGATAAAGCTAGAATTGCGATTACGAGAAAGATCAAGGATATGATCATAAAATTAACATAATAAGATATTCATAATAAAAAATCCAATTCTCCACAATGGCAAGTTTAATTGTAGCTTTTCTACTATAGAAATAGGGGAAACTCTTTCCCTGGTCGTGTTTGTAGGAGAAGGAAAGGCTGAAGGTAATACTCGCGTTGGAGGTCAAGTTGGCCGAGCCGCTTCAGGTGGCAATGGCAGTAAGAAGCAGGATGGCCAGAGGTAACAATGTGGAGGAGAGAAGCGAAGTGCGGGCAGCTCTATTTGTTACTAGAGCTCGCGAAGAGGAGAGCTCCATGCCTGCCAAGCTGCTTTGCAGGTGATGAGCGATTGCGTACAGCGAGGAGAAGGTGGGGGCCGGTGGCGCATGGCATGGTGGAGGTGCAGGGAGTGCCTGCATTGCTGCTACAGGTGTGGCGCACCTATTGCAGCTGAGCGTGCTCTCAGCGCGTGAGGTTTGAGGTTGGAGCGTGCAACTGAGGGTGGAGAACAGGCGACCAGGGCTACTTGTGGCAAGGTGCAACCTGTTGGCCACTTAAAGTGGTGGAGGGCGGTGGCTCTGAGGTAATGGTGGTGGTCGGTTTCTTGTTGTTCCTACGGAGACGATGAATAGTGACCAAAGGAAAAAATGAAATAGAAGAAAAAGAAGATAGTTGCATGGTTGCACCGGCCACGGTCACAGTGAATTGGAGTTGTGGAGGGCTCACGCATGGTATTGGCATGAGCCTATCGGCTTGGCACGGTGAGCTATCACCTTGCCAACCTACGGTGTGGTGGAGCTCAACCGTGGAGGTCCACGGTGGTGACAATGCATGGTGATGAAGTGGGTGGTGGCCTCTTGAGCACGACAGCCTCCTCCCCCCCTTTATAGCTGCAATAAGCTAATTTGAATGGAGCAAGAGGAGCGTCAAGGCCATTAAGACCAAATTCACTCCTTCTGGCTCTTTAATTGCACGAAAATGATGGTGCTTGGCTAGTCGGCTAATCGCATGAAAGTGTGAATGTCTGCAACTGTTATTCTTGTGCGATTCTGTTGGAGAGAAGAAAAGAGTAAATAATTAATTAATGGGTTATTTATAGACAATACTCTAAAAGAAATCATATTTCTAATGCATGTATGCAACCTAAGACGTGTTATCATATTTACATTTACTTGTATTGTATGAACTATACATATTAGTGAGTATACCACTTAGTGCTTGCTATGTATCTGATCAAATGTGCTAATGAATTAGATATATCAATTAATTATTTACAACCTAATGCATGCTTTATACATACAGGTATGAATTGAATGTCTAGGCATTTAAGTACAAGAATAGCTCACAAATGTGGGCTCACCTGTAGGCCTCCTATCAAATCTCTTCCAATTCACTGAGTTTGAGCTTCCTTTCATAACCTCCTTCAACGAAGTTAAAATTACACTTTTGCACCATCTAAAAGGTGCGATGCTCCAACTTAATCGGAAGGTGATAGACTTTTCCATACACCAAGCGATATGGCGACATTCCAAACAGAGCCTTGTATGCGGTCCGATAAGCCCAAAGTGTATCAATTAATCATTCGAACCAGTTCTTCCAGTCAGGTCTAACCATTTTTTGCAATATGAGTTTAATCTAACGGTTAGACACCTCAGGTTGCCCATTAGTCTCTGGGTGATACGAGGTGGCAATACGGTGATGAACCCCATATTTCTTTAATAATGACCTAAAATGGGAGTGAATAAAATGACTTCCCCCATCACTAATTAGCACACGAGGGGCACCAAATCTCGCAAAATGAATTCTTGAATGAATGAAATAGCAATTTTATGATCAGCTTGCCTCGTCGGGATAACCTCAACCCGCTTCAGGACAATCTACTGCAAGAAGAATGTACTCGAAGCCATGTGAGTCTGGGAATGGCCCATGAAATTGATGCCCTAAACATCAAAAACTTCCACAACCAAGATAGGCTAGAGAGGCATCATATCTCTCTTGACCATGGAACCTGCCAACTAGCATCGCTTGCAATTTGCGTCAAAATCATGTGCATCCTTAAATATGGTAGGCCAGAAGAAACCTTACTGCAAAATCTTTACAGCGGTCTTTCTGCCAGAAAAATGACCACCATAGACCTCGTTGTGACGTAAGGACACTAAAAATCTCAGAATCTGGAACGCATCTCCTGATCACCTGATCAGATCCAAGATGGAAAAGTAAGGGATCATCCAAAAATAGTACTTGGCCTCAGAAAGGAATTTGAGTTTTTGGTCTTTGGATAATCCTAAAGATATCTTGCCACTGGAAAGGTAGTTCGCTATATCCTCATACCATGGAAACTTTGAGGAATCAATGTCCAAATAGAGTCGCATCCATAAACTTTTCAGAAATGGGTAGGGAGTAAAGTATGTGCACTGGGTCAAGACATGAGAGGTGATCAACCACTACATTATGGGCTCTAGCCTTGTTGCGAATCTCAATATCGAATTTCTGTAGTAGATGGATCCATCGAATAAGGCATGGTTTTGCATCCTTCCTCACCAACAAATACCAAAGCGTTGAATGATCAGTAAAGATAATGACCCTTGACCCTAATAGACAAGAAAAAAACTTCTCCAACCTGAATAGTATGATTGGCAACTCTTTTTCAGTGACCGTGTAGTTACGCTGAGCCTCATTCATCGTTTTACTAGCATAGTAAATTACAAAACGGTGGTGCTCTCGACGTTGGCCTAGAACAGCTCCAATTATAAAGTCGGAAGCAGTCTAGTGGTTGGAGAATAGGAGAATTAGACACAGCCTTTCATAAAGTCTCGAAAGCACTCTGATGGGAAGAGTCAAAGTGAAAGGGGACATCGGAAACCAAGAGATTTGTCAGAGGATGAGCAATGTTTGAGAAATCTTTGATAATTCCCTTGTAAAGTCCAACATGTCCCAAGAAGGACCTAATCTGTTTGACCGAGTAAGGGGGAGGCAAATGGGAAATGATATCAGACTTTGCTCGGTCAACTTCCAATCCATTTTCTAAGATCCCATGACCTAGCACTATGCCATCCCCTACCATGAAATGACTCTTTTCTAATGATAGTACTAAGTTAACCTCAAAGTTATCAAGACAAGACTCAAAGTTATCTCCAAAAATGGAGAATTCATCCATAAAAACCTCTACGAAGTCTCCTATCATATCAGAGAAAATGGCCATCATGCAATGTTGAAAAATCGCTAGTGCGTTGCATAGGCCAAACGGTATTCGCTTAAAAGCAAATGTGCGAAAGGGACAAGTAAAAGTCATCTTGTCCTGATCTTCTAGGCTAATAGGAACTTGATTATACTCAGAGTATCCATCCAAAAAACAAAAGTAGCTCCATCAAGCTAATCTTTCCATGATCTAATCAGTGAAGGGTAAGGGAAACTGGTTCTTCTTTGTAGCTAAATTAAGCTTTCGATAATCGATGCAGGCCTGCCAAGAAGTCGAGGTGCCAGTCGGGATGGATTCACCTTGTTCGTTTCTAATCATGGTGAGTCCCGCCTTTTTGGGTACAATCTGTATGCGACTCACCCAATAGATGTCAGATATAAGGTAAATAATATCCACATCCAAGCACTTGATGATTTCCTTCTTAACAACCTCCAAAATATTCAGATTTAATCATCTTTAAGGTTGTTCAGCTGGTTTTGCCCCCTCATCAGTGTATATATGATGGGTGCAATAAGAAGGGTGAATACCCTAAAGTTCAGAAATGCTCCACTAAATAGCAACCCTATGCTTGTGAAGCACGAAAATCAGTCTGTGCTTATACTCCTGGGTTAGGTGAGAATTGAAAATAATGGGGTATGTCTCACTATCGCCCAAGAACACATATTTTAATGAATCAGGTAAGGGCTTCAATTCAATTGTGGGTGGAGATATAGAATCAGCTGTAGGAGAAGGTTCATGCAAGGGGAAGTGATAAGAAAGGGGAGAAGAGTCAATAGAGTATATCTGATGGTCTTGATGTTCATAAATGTCATCTAATCCTATCCTAGGTAGGTTAGAAACATGAAGTGCCTCAAAAGAATCAGAATATACTCTATCCAGGGTATCAAGGTCAGAGGTACACCCTAAACAACCAGAATCAGGGAATGATGATATGTGTAGTGCATCAGTCACAGTCCCATGTGGATCATGGTCTACAATCTCTGATAATGAAGATGAGTGAAACATTGGGTCACTACAGAGAAGCCCAATGTTTCCAAAATATGCCAGGCCCTCATCTTCATAGTCCTCCTAAATTAGATCACAATCAAAATTCTTGGATACCCTAAAAATATCTAGTCTAAGTCATTCCTCACGCAAGGCAATCTCCATACACCCGGATGCACAGTCGATGTTAGCCTGAGCGGTTGCCAAAAATGAGTGACCTAAAATAATAGGTGCATCACGAAGATCCATGTCTAGAATGAAAGAGTCTACCAGAAAGCAGAATCCATGGACTTTGACTATTACGTTCTCAACTACCCCCCTCGATGCCTTCACTAATGTTAACAGAGTGAGATTGAGGTTTATAAATGCTGCGTTGTAGTATAGGTCAAAATCGCTTGAAAACAAATAATATTTATAGCTCGAATATCAGAAATGAAGTTCGAGGTCGAACACAGGGAGCAAATAGGAATTCACACACTAATCTCGATAATGTAAATGAGCACAAGAATTAAGCCAATAAACTACTCAGAAATGATAATCAATATAAAGATGAGTTTAACATATGGAAAAAAGAATCTCAAAGGAAAAGCAATGGTGATTTGGATCACTAATTATTCAATTTAAGCATATATGCATTGAGTTCAAATAATATAACAGTGCCATCAACCATTCAACTTAGGTACTTGAATAACCAAATAAATCTGCAAATTAGACATCGGGTCATTGATTCAAATGACTTAACCAACAGATGCTACAATGCTTCCCTAGCACTGTTCTTCTTCTTCTCTTTTCTTCTTGGCTTCTCTTCTCTTCTTCTGGACTTCTTCCTTTCCTCCTCTTCTACCTTCTTAAGTCTTCTCCTATTCTTCTTTCTTCTAAACAGGCCTTCTTTCTTTCCTCCTCTTCTGCGAAGGCTTCCTTCTCTTCTTCTTTCTTTCTTCACACATAGAGGACAACCATCCCTTTAGATTTTGCTAAGTGTCACACGGGCCAAAACCCTCCCCTACCCCGTGCTCTCTTTCTTTCTCTCTTCCTCTTAGGTTCCGTCCTCCCAAGGCCACAGTCAGGGTAGTCGGGTATATGGGTAGAGCGTACCCAGGACCAGGCTCACTGGCGTGGGTGGTGAGCGAGGAGTGCTTAGGTTAGGCGGGTTATCAGATCAGCTAGACCCGCAGGTTAGGTGTCGCGGGTGAGGTGCGTGAGGGGCGCGTGCAGGGACCTCACCTCCTATGCTTGATGAGGCGATAGGCCTATATGACAAAATCAATATATGTGTTGCGGTGTGGCTATCAGTTTCCGAGGTGGGACTGAAGTCCCACCCTTCCTTCGAGTGCGCTGCACTATCGTTCTTCACCAATTGGAGCACTGCTGCAGCTTGGGGTCTTTAATCCAAGACTTGGAGCAAATCCTGGGATGTAGCCACGTCAAGTGAGAGTGGCACCAGGTCGTCTCAATGCCGGAGGAGCTCGGTCGTGGTCGGGGATGGAGGTGGCAGTGGCGGCGGACCGGCGAAGACCTGGAACATGAACACGAGCTCGAAGGCCCTAGTTAAATGGCTCCTTAGCTTCGCCGTAGCACAGCAAAAGTGATGGTGATGGTTTTGTGGAGCATGGAGCCGTGTAGAGGGTGGTCGATGATGGAGAAGATGGCGTGAAGATGCAATGTTCGATGGTGGTTGTGAGTGGGCGAAAGGTGGAATAAATATGGAGGTTTGGTGTGGGAAGGCGAGGCAGAGGTCGTAGGCTTATCGGCGAAGTGTTTGGAGGAGTGGAGTGAGCGTATGACTTCGTCAGAGTGATCGCCGAAGATGGTGACAAAGGTGGCTTGCGACGATGTCGAGGGGTTGAAACGAGGATAAGAAGAGGGGAATCTAACCTAAAAGTGAAGAGAAACTAATCTAACCTAAGATAATCAGACGAAAGGGGAGGATTCTCCTTACTGGGGGTACGCTGACTCTAGAGAAGGTGAAGGCTCCGGTGAGGTAGAAGCAGTGACGACGATAGGAAGGAGGCTCCTGCTGGTATGGCCAAGAGCTAACGAGAGAAAGGAAGGGAATCCGGCCACTGGTATTGTGGACGAACGACGAAGGAGGTCAGGAGGAGTCGCCGAAGCTTGCGAAGCTTGGCGACCGGAGCAGAGAGAGGAAAAGGGGGTTTCACAACCAGAATCAAGCTTGGGAGTTCGGCTGAGCCCTAGGTGTGCTTATATAGGGCTTAGGAGGTCGAATTGAGCTTGGAAGCCAAGCTTCCAATCTAGGAATGTTTGCCATAATAGTTGAGACCCATCTCTTTGAAGGATTCGCATGAGAGATTTGGCGAGATCTGGAGCTCGGGAATTGGTACAAAAGGAAGGGAATTCCTTGACGAACTTTCCTTTCAAATTTGAGTAGGATTCGTTAAGGAATCAAGGAGAACTTGCCAAATTTAGGTCACCGGAGTCTGTAGGAATAGGATTCATGGTAGTAGGGACCTTTTTGTGAAAATGATGACAAAGTTAGGGGGCCATTTGCAAGGAATTCAAAAAGCTAAGGATCTGTATAAGATAAAAAGAGTATGACTAGACCAAAATGCAAACTAGGTCAAGACAGTCTCATATTGAGCCCAAATTTTGGTACAAACCTAATTTTGACCTAAGGAATCCAATGGTGAAGTTGGATTTTCGTTTTGACCTAGTTTGACTGGGTAATTTATGCAAAAACTTAAATTAGGGCAAATATCAGTCTGAGATTCAGTTTTGGGTCAAAATGGGTTCTAATGGCCAAATTAAAGGTACCAAACCCTAGAGAATATTTATGTATGAATTTTAAAGGGTTTAGGTGAATTTTATCTTGACCAGAACTTCAGTTAATTAAGAGGGTCTATTTTTTAAGGTTTCAGAAGTCATTTAATTCTCAAAACACGCAAAAACCCTTTTCTGTCTATATTAACCCACTTGTTGGACTTTTAATACATTTGACCCTTAATTATCCCTTGGAAAAATTCGTGGTTGTTCTGCATTCAAGATATGATGGTAAAATTATAATTTTAACCATGTTTTCTTGTCTTTCTCTTAGAATGATTATACAATGAATTAGGGCTCTATGACGGTTATGTAGAAGCTTTTATTCCTTGATAATGACTAAACTGAGCTAGTTATGGTTCATGATGGTGTTCTCATCAACTGACTGATCTGCTAAATGAATCATAACCGAGGTGGGATTTAACTCCCCAAACCTAAATTGATCATATACAGCTATAAGGGTTAGGTTGATGGAGGAGCCCAAGTCTAGAAGGGCCCTATTGAAAGGAGAATCCTACAAATAGCAAGAGATGAGTGGTGTACCAGGGTCATTCTTTTTAGGTTTCAAGTCACTCAGAATCACTACGCTGGCTCATTTGACCAAATCGCCTGGCCTTTCGATCCCTTCTTTTGCTGTCGCCTCAGAGTGCAATAGTCCTTGAAGAACCTGGAGACAAAGGGGAAGTGATCTATTGCTTCAAGGCAAGGAACCTAAATGTGTACTTTTTTGAACATAGATCTAAGGTCCTCATAATTTTTTGATCCCTTTGTTTTTCTTAATGTATGTCTAGTCAAAGCTCCATGAAAAGGGAGGGGAATCTTAGGGTCAATAGTTATCGATCTTTTTCCTTTATCTTCCTTAGGTGGCCCCTGATCAGAGTGAGAGTGAGAAGAAGAGCCCCCCTAAGGAAGAGGTCCCGATGTGTCATAATCCTCTTGACTATATGGCGGATCCTATGTAGTGGTTTCACTCATCAAGGTGACAGCTTTTGCATTGGCATACTGTCCATGAGGTGGGGGAGGAGCAGAATGAACAGTTTGAATAGGACTAGGTAGCAAAGTAGGCTAACCATATACCTAGGTGGTATAAGAGGTGCCTGAAGAACTGCATGTGCATGTCCCTGTGGCTGTGGTGCTTGGAACCTGGGTAGGCCACCTTGGTTCTGCATGTCTCAAGTTCAAGATGGGCTAGGAGGGCAAAGCTCCCTGTAATCTAGTCTCCTATAACTGTAAGAGCTGGTTTTGTGAGTTTTGCAAGTTCAGCATCTGGCTTGCTAGTTGTATTTGACCCTTTTCTAATAACTTAAAGGCTTTTCTCAATTCATCCACCGCGTCCAACGGTGGTGGAGGGTCAGGAGCAGCATCGCGAATAGACTAGTAAATAGGCTACTGATATGGGACTGCCTGCTGCTTAGGATATATGTGTGTTGCATTCCCATATTACCTGGGCTGGTGCTATGGAGTAGGAGCAAATCTCTATATGCTTCCAGCCTAGGAGAAGTGTGGATGCCAGCACTGATATAGATACATATATCTAGCTTAAATTTCCTATTTATGTGTGTTCCTAGGTTCATATTTCGTTTGACATTGTGAATATCGCATAACATGCATCATCGTGCATTTAGAGTACATTATATAATTTGTATATTAATTCTTCCATTTTAATGACTAAGGGACAGGGTGACATATTTCTAGGCTTCAAATTGTAGATCTGATCGTATAGATGTGATCAGGGTGATAATCGGAGTCCAATGCCCCCAAATTCACCCTGATCAGACATCTGTAGCATTCCCTAGAAGCCACAGAAGATCGACAACCATGGGCAAGATGATGCAAATCCAGACCTCAAATGAAGATCCAATCGTACAAATGGATTCAAGTCGACGATTGCAGCCCAACAGTGCGAAAATTGACCCGATACGACATCCGTAGAATCACCTATGAAGAGATGAAGTTGGACAGCCAAGATGGTGCCACGTGATGCCATATCAGCCATCCAAACTGCCTCAGCACTGCCACCCCTCCTCAACGGTGCTTCCACCATGCAATCTCAGCTGTTGGATCTTGATCCAACGGTTGAGAAGCCCCCAGCACCACACCTCTATCTCTCTAAAGGACACACCCCACATGCGATCTTGATCGTTGGATTGAGATCCAACAGCCACGATCAAGCATGTCTCAGCCTTAGCATAACAGATGGGGGTGTGCCCTCTTAATGCAAAGATGCGAGTTTAAATCCCTTCACGCCCCCTCCTCAGTGCATGCTCAATTTAAAATCCTACCGCTCGATGAATATCAAGCGGTGGGCCTACGGCCACGTTGCGCGCCATGGTTCCCCCTCCTTAACGCAAGAGGCACACAAAATTAGTGCCCATGGATGGCAATCAGGCGGTGATTGGAGTAGCCACGTGGCGCAGCGAATGAAAAGCGCACGATGAACGTGCGATCTAATGAGCCCCACGCGCTAAGGGCACGATCTAAAGCCATCTCCTCATGCGATCACAACCCTTCATCTTGGATTCAACGACTGCCACCCTCCCTTGCTTGCACCAACAACTCGCCAATGAACCCGTGCATGCAGCATGTCCCCCATGTGACCATTAACCCTCCTTCATGCCAAATGATTTGGCACAACCTATATATACCCCCCTACACCCCCATTCTCAAGTCATCCCTTCCTACTCTATTTCTCACATCCCTAGAGCTCAATAACTTATTCTAAAGCTCACTTCTAGTGTTCCCAAGACATTGGGATGCTACACTAGAAAATTAAAATTCGACATTCTCACCCTCATTCGTGGAGCTCTTGCCAGGCATCTCCTCATCCCTATTCTAGGAAGCGAATCACAATGCGATGCCGCCCTACCTCTCATGTTCCTCCTCCAACTCCATTTTCTTTCATCCAGCTCCTCCCCTTCTTCATTCGGGCGTCATCTCAGCAAGTCGTCCCTTAAGCAGACATCGAGGGGAAATCTTCTCTCTATCTTCCTTTATCGTTTTCATAGCATAGAACTATTTTTTGCAATTAGTAGTTGTAACAAGCATTATTTCATCTCATATATTTTTTGTCGTCTCTCTCTCTCTTTAATATTCTGCAAGTAGAGTAGTTAGAAATTATTCTCACCTAATTTCTACCTCATAAAAACACAAAAAAAAAAGAAAATCAAAAAATACCAAAAGTAAATAAACTCAAATGCAGATTTCTGTAAATCGAATGTCGCCTCGCCGTGTTCGATCCGACACTCATCCAGTCTCAATAAAAATTATTTGATAGCTATAGTTTTTGCAACGATGAAGACAAATTTTTTAAACTCTGACTTTTCTTGCGAATTTTCCCACTAATCATTTTGGCATCCTTGTTGGGAGATAACAGTCTTTGATTTTTTCCTACTTTTTCCAATCTATTCTCTAACCAATATTCTCTTTGATCTATTGTCTTACAGGTACCCGACCAAGGTGCACCAAAGTGATAGATCAGAGTAAAATGTGAGTTGATAATATGTAACTTCCCCACGTTCTCACCCACTAGATTCATTTTGCCATTAAAATAACTCAAACCCAAATCAACCTAAGCGCTTTTATAAACTCTAGGTTAGATCTTAGTTGCTTGTTACTCCACTCACCTCACCCACCTGCGAAAAAATTACATAAAAATTCTTTCTCTAATTGTGTGACATATTTGAAATTTACACACATTAAACACCCACAATTTCTGACTTAAGGTGCACCACTCTAATTTGATTCAGTCACTAACCAGGACTCCGACCTATGGACCCAATAGACTTGAACTAAATACACACATTAGTGACTATTTCTTTTGTGTGACTTGTTTAGTGGTGTAAACAGGCAATTGTTTGATCTATTTAGGCTGTACCACTAATTATAAAACTCACCCATCTAGTAGCCTGCTCTGTAGGGTCCAATTTCTAGGGATTAACCATGCACTCCACATTATTTTTTATTTCTAAAGGAATATATCTACACCCGTACTTTCAAAACATGGTTTATCTAACAGAACCTGATTGAATATACCTAAATTTGAACCCTAAAAGCTACTAAGCAAGATTTGAACTCTAAAATCAACCTCATCTTAAGTAATCTTGCCTGAAAACTCTTGGTTGTGCACAAACACACATTTTAAACTGATCATTAAGGGTACCACCCATTAAAAGGGCCCAGCACATTCCAAAGCATAGCACAAACCGAAGCTTAACTAAAACTGAGTAGACGTTGGCCTTAAGGATTAGACTCGCTCTTAGGGTCTCATATTGAGATTATTTATGATTAATTTGCTCTTATTGATCCATTTAATATCTAGAGGGGGGAGTACTGTCAAACGACAGTAGTTAGGGGGTATCAAAGGAACCTAAGGCGAAAGCCAAGGGAAAAGCCTTCTCCCCAACTCCTCCCTCTAACTAGTTGGATTGATCGGGCATGAGTAGACTAAATCATTTTCAATCTTAAGATGGGTTTTTAGAGTTTGTAGGTCTTTAAGTTACCCTACCTAATGATAGGGTTGTTTGCTTGTGCTATAGGGCTTCTTTTTCTGCCCTTCCAACTTCCTTCCAATGCATGTTTGGAAGGAGGTCATTGAATCGCAGATTGGAAGGGATTTTAGACCATTCGTGGAGGCGTAGTTGAGTTTTAGCTAAGAAGATGTGATGACTGACCCACAACCACCTCCCCCACCTCTGAACAAGCAAGAGTTGATTCCAAGGTAGTTGAACCAACTGCGATAGATGCAAGAATGGTTCCAACAAATGAATGGTTATGGTGCTCAGCCCTTGAAGGATTTTTATGATCCTTCAAACTACAGGGATCGTCCTGGCGTTGTGATCCCCACTAGCGATGATGAGATCAAGACCCAGGTTTTGAGTTTGATTAAACACTTTTACGGGCTTGGCTCAGAAGATCCATTGCAACATTTAGAGGATCTAACCACTTTGGTTTAGACCACCAAATCGCATAATGTAGATGAGGAACGGATGCTCATGAGACTTCCCCCATTCACTCAGGGATAAGGCCTCACATTAGTATCGTATCATTGGAAGGTTGATCGCTACTTGGATAGAATTGAAATTGATCTTCTTGAAGAAATTCTTCCAAATTGGATGAACTAATGCTCTGTGATGGGCGATTATTATTTTCGCCCAGCGGCCAGGGGAATCATTTTATGGGGCCTAGGAGCAATTCCAGGATCTGTTGCAAAAGTGTCCCCAACACAAGGTGCCTAAATGGCAACTCATGCAGATTTTGTATCATGAGTTAACTGATCAACTCTGTAATCACGTGTACCCTTCTTACGGAGGCAATTTCCTCAACAAGGATGTAGATAGCTCATACGACTTGTTCAAGGAAACGAGTGAAACCTCTATAAACCACACCTCCATGGAAACCTTCAATCGATCCCAACAACCCAGATCAAGTGGCAATGAGGTTCAAGATTCTCATACATTTGATATGGAATTGATCTGCAATAAACTAGATGAAGCGGATCTAGTTGCCAAGAGAATCGAGTGGATGTCTGGCAATTCTATAAACACATCTACATCCACTCAATCTCACAATTCGAGATTCCATTCTTTGTGAACTCCTATGGGACGGGAGTTTGTGAACAAACTTGAGTCTGCTCAACCTATGAGCCATCACTTCTCAAAACCTTATGGGTTCCAAACAGGGGCCTTTAATCCCAATTTTTCTGATCCTTCTTACTCTTCATCCTCATGTTATGAGGATGTTTATGCTATACAGGAGATGTTTATGCTATCCAACCCATACATGAATTCCTATAATTCTGGTTAAGGAAATCACCTTAACATCTCCTAGAGAGATCAGGGGTAGCAGACCCAATCTCAACCCAACAACTATGGATTGCAAAAGCTAATGGGTCAGGGTCATCTATATACTCAACTACCCCTGAATCAGGTCAATCAGCCCATGTGGAATGCCCAACAACCCACAGGGCAAGCTGATTTGAATTTGAAGAAGGTAGAAATTGAAGAGTCAATGCTTCAGCTCATGCAGCAAATGAAAACTTTGTTGGACACCTTGCAATCTAGACTCAATGCACACAATTGGCAGCCTGGATCTCTTCCATCTCAACTAGTATTAAACTCTAGAAATGTGTAGAATCGAGGCGATGGTCCTCAAGGGTTTGGTAATGGTGGGGAGTCGCACGCTACTGTAATCACATCTAATTAGCTTAAATTGCCTATTTATGCATGTTCTTATGTTCATAGAAGCATCCACCATTATAAATATCGTATAACATGCATCATCATGCATTTAGATTAATTTGTATAAATTGTGTATTAATTTTCTTATTGTAAAGGCTAGGAGATAGAGCAACATCTTTCTGGGCTTTAGATTGAAGATAAGACCGTACGGATGTGGTCAGGGTGATGATCGGAGTTCAACGCCTTTGAAATTACCCTAATTCAACATCGGTAGCATCTTGTACAAGCCACAGAAGATCAAAGGCCAAGGGGCAAGCCGGTGAAAATATGGACCTCAAATGACAAATCCAACAACACGGATGGGTTTAGATTGATGACAGTAGCCCAACGGTGCAAAAATCTATTCAATCCAACATCTGTGGCACCACCTACGAGCAAAAGAAGATGGACGGCTTAGATGGTGCCACGTGGCACCATCCCAGCCATCCAAGAGCGCCATCAACCCACCCTTCCTCCTCAAAGGTTCCTCCATCATGAAATCTTAGGCGTTGGATCCTCATCCAATGGCCGAGAGCTCACCACGTCGTGCCTCTTCTCGTGAAAAGCATCCATTAGGTGATTATGGCTGTTAGATCTTCATCCAACAGCTGAGAGAGAGTGCTCATCAAAACATCTCTATGACCATTAGCAAAGAGAGCATAGGGTCGAAGCTCGTATGCGTAGCATGAGGCGTGTGTTCGAATCACACGAAGCAGATTTAATCCGCTGAGAAGAGATGAGCACGAAATTGAGCTATTCAATTTGGATCGAGCGGCATTGAAGGCGTCGATGCGGTGTGATATTGAGCACCATTTGAGCATGCACAAGATAACATGCGATCGTACGTGCGATTTGGCACACGAAGCGTGCACAATTAGAAGCACCAACATTGTCCGATCTGAGCTATTCATTGCCCATCCAATGGTTGGATGCACGTGGTCAAGGGCTAAGACAAGCGCTGAGTCTAAGCATGCACGATCCTGGCCACTCGATCGAGTTTAGAGGTCTCTCCTTCCATGTGCGCCAATGACCACATTTGTATTCACCAACAATTGCATGCATCACTAAAGGCCCTGCCATTAATTCCAAGGCCTTAAAATGACCTTTTTGCCTGCAATTCTCATCTATAAAAGGGCCCCTACACTCCTTTACCTTCATCCCTTCCTTTTCTTCTCACCTCTCCTAAGAGCTAAGTTTTCTAAAGCTCAATCTAGCACTCCCAAGCAATGGGTAGCTCTACTAGAGTAAAAATAAAATTTTTCCCGCATCTCATTCCATTCACGAAACTCCTGCCAGTTGTCTTCTCGTCTCCATTTCGGAAGCGGATCCTGTGACGACGACATCCTAGCCCATCCCTCTTCATCTAGCTTAGTCCTCCTTCCTCTATCTTCGTTCCTCTTACTCCAGGTGTCGATCGACCGGCTCATCCTCCAAGCAATCGTTGAGGAGGATAACTTCTCTTCCCTTATCTTTTTACTGCTTTCTAGTTTAAATTTTAATTTGTCGTAGTAGTTTTGTATAGAATAGTTTGTAGTAAACATTTGGTTAGATTTATATAGAAGTAATCTCTCTTTCTCTTTTTATTTTGCTGCAAGTAGAATAGAATAGACTAGTTAGAAATATTTTGATCCAATATTTTAGGTAGAAATACAAAAAAAAATGTGAATTTTCAGAAATCGAATGTAACCTCCCCGTGTTCGACTCGGGACTTACCATAGTTTTGATTAAATTATTTGATAGAGAATTTTCCACAACGCAACGACTTTAAATCACTTTTCTCACATAAACTATTCGCTTACCATTTTAGCACTGTTGCTGAGGAGGCAACGGATTTCAATTCTTTTTTCACATTATTATTGCATTATTAATTCTCTAACCTCTCCTCTCTCTTTTCTATTGTCTTGCATGTATACTAACAGGGAGATCTAAAAGTTGTAGATCAGAGTAAAGTGTAGTTGAAGACAATTGTAAGTGCCCCCACTCTTTCCCACACCCTAGTTTCCATTTCACCAATAAATAACTCAAGCCCTAATTAACCTACGTGCTCTTATAAACCCTATGTTAGTTTGTGATTATTTGCTTGTCACCTCACTCCACCTCACCCCACATACTGATCTGATTGTGGGATTCATTTAATATACACACTACATACACCCACAAGTTTGAGGCACACCTCTCCTGATTTTCATTACTCAACCGATAATCCAATCTTTGGAATCGGTACACACAAATACACACCTAATCGAGTAGAAATCAGAATAGGTTAACCATTTTTGTGTGCCCTAATTAGTGGTGCATTAGGGAAATTGTCAGAGTTGTTTAGGCCTCACCACTTCATCTAAAATCAACTCATCTAGTAGCTTGCTCCTTATGGTTAAATTTTTAGGTCAAGAACCAGGCACTCCACATTATTTTGAATTTTAAAGGAATATTCCATCACCAGTCCTTTCAAAACTTGGTGTGCCTTTTGAACTTGATTGAATATATCTAAATTTAAACCCTAAAAGCTACTAAGCAAGATTTGAACCCTAAAATTTATCACATCTTTAATAATCTTGCTTGAAAATCATTAGTTATGCAAGAACACACACATTTAATCAATCATTAAGGGCACAACCCAGTTTAAGAGACCATCACATTCCGAAAGCACTATAAAATTGAGTAGACGTTGGCCCTACAATTCATTGAGTCTGTTTCAGGGTACTTCTCTAGACCGTAACTCGAATTTGTGATATCAGTTTTCTTCAGAAAGTGCTAAGTTAGGGGGCCTAATTGTCAAACAACTTAAGCAAGCAAGGGTTCAGCATAATTAGCGACCTTCGGGACATGCTTCGTCTACTTCACTGGCCTAACTTAACCAGCTTTTGAATCAAGGACAACACAAAATTCGTGTTATGGCTAGAGTATACCTTGGAGCATAGGTCCTTAGGCTACCCAACTTAAGGACGAGCGTGTATTTTTGTTCTGCAGGGTTCCATTCTCCCATCCTTCTGACTTCCTTCCAGTGTACACTTGGAAGGAGGTCATTGCACCCTTGATTGGAAGGACCATTAGACCATTCAAGAAGGTGTAGGTTGAGTTTTAGCCAAACAGATCCCATGGCTGACCCACAACCACCTCCCCGACCTCCAACCCAGCAGGAGCTATTTTAGAGGAAGTTGAAACAATTGCAGCAGATGCAAGAATAGTTCCAACGCATGAATGGTCAGGGAACTCAACCCTTGAAGGATTTTTATGATCCTTCAAATTATAGAGGGCATCCCGATGTTCTGATTCCTGCTAGAGACGTAGCAATCAAGCCCCATGTATTAAGCCTAATCAAATATTTTCATGGGCTTGGCTCCGATGACCCATTTTAACATTTAGAGGACTTGACCACCTTGGTCCAGACCACTAAGGCACGAATTCTTGACAAGAAGCAAATGATCATGAGGTTTTTCCTCTACAATCTCAGGGATAATGCCACACATTGGTATTGAACACTTAGGAGGTTGATAAATACATGGAATGATCTTAAATCAACCTTCTTCAAGAAATTCTTCCCTGTTGGCTATACCAATGCTCTGAGACGGGCGATTACTACCTTCGTCTAGTGGCTGGGGGAATCGCTTCATGGTGCCTAGGAGTGATTCCAGGATCTATTACGAAAGTGTCCACACCACAAGGTGCTGAAATGGCAACTCCTGTAGATTTTCTATCAAGGGTTGATGGATCAATTCTATAATCACGTGGATGCTTCTTGCGGAGACAATTTCCTCAACAAGGATGTAGACAATGCACATGACTTGTTCGAGGAAATGAGTAAGAATTCTTTAAATCATGCCACCATGGAAACATTCAACCGATCTCAACAACTCAGATCAAATGCTAATGAGGTCCAGGACTCTCATTCATTTGATATGGAATTGATTTGTAATAAACTTGACAAAGTGGACCTAGTTGCTAAAAGAATGGAGTGGATAGCTGGAAATTTTGGAAACACTTCTAGATCCACTCAATCCTAGAATTCGAGATTTCATTCTTTACGAACTCCCACGGGATGGGAGTTTGTAAATCAACTTGAGATGGCTCAACCTACGACCCAACACTTGCTGAAACCCCACGGGTTCCAAATTGGGGCAATTGATCCCAGTTTCTTTGATTCTTCTTCTTTCCCTCCATCCTCACCCTATGAGGATGTGTATGCTATACAGGAGAATGCTAGATCCAACCCGTATTCTAACTCCTATAATTTGGGTTGGAGAAACTACCCTAACTTCTCCTGGAAAATCCAGGGGCAGCAGATCCAGATGCGACCCACCAATTATGTACCTCGAAGACCAATGGGGTAGGGTCATGTATATACCTAGCTATCCCCGAACTAGATCAGCCAGCTAGCTTGGAATGCTCGACAACCTATAGGGTAGGCTGATCTGAACTGCCAATGGTAGAGATGCATGGATCCATTCTCTAGCTTATGCAGTAAATGAAAACATCGCTGGACATCTTGCAATCTGAGCTCATTGTTAACACTCGATAGCCCAGATCTCCACCATCCCAACCCGTACCCAACCCCCAAAGTGTACAAAATCAGGACAATAGAGCCCAAGGGTACGAAAATCAGAGGGACCCACATGCACATGGTCAGATGGTTGAGCAGAGTTCTTCTTCTAATCCTAGGCATCTAGCTAGTCAAGCCCCTCCAATCTTTCTTAACCCTCCCTAAGACCCAAAACCATATGCATCTGCTAACTCTGTCACCTTGAGGAGTGGAAGCAAACCCAGGATCCAACATTACCGTCATCTAGCAAGCAAAACCTTGGTGAGCCTGAGGAAGAAAAGGAGAAAATCGAAGAAGATATTAAGGCTAAAGAATCTAAAACTAACAACTCAACCCATATCCCATTTCCTGAAACCCTATTGAGATCCAAGAAGAAGAAACCCACAGATAGCAACAAGGAGCTCCTAAATATATTCAAGAATGTAGAAATCAATATCCCGCTCCTCAATGCTATTAGGCATATCCCGGCTTATGCTAACTTCTTAAAGGATTTATATACTCAAAAGCATAAGCCAAAAGAACATACCTCGGGGAAGATGATACTCTCCAGGCAGGTTAGTTCTGTTATCCTGCATCACCTTCCTAAAAAAAATGAGAGATCCAGGTGCCCCCTTGATTTCATGTGTCATTAGAGATTACACTTTTGATTAGGCACACTTGGATCTAGGTGTGATGATGTCGGATTCACATGCCTAAAGTTCGAGTTTGGAAAACCCGTCGTCGTAGTTCGATTCCCGAGAAAATTCATTGATTAGATAAAATTTATAATCGAAACTCGAAAAGTGAGTCCCAGGTCGAACACGGGGAGGCGAATGTTTGGTTTTGAAAATTCGCATTTCGCTTTATATTTATTTTTGTCATTTTTGTCTTCTCCAATTTTTTTGGTATTTTTTTATCAAGAAAGAGAATAGGTCGATGAAATTTTATCTAGCTAATATACTTGCAAAAATATAAGAGAGAGAGAGAAACAATCATGGATTTCTAATCAAATATTTTTTTACAACTACAAAAGTGGGAAAGATTACACTACGAAAGCAATAAAGATAGAAAGAGGTGAGAGAATCCCCCTCGATGGTTTCTCGGAGGATGACTCACTCTAACGTTGCCTGGAGGAAAGTGGTGAGGAGTAAGACAAAGGAGGACGTAGCTGGAGGATGGAGAATGGGGTACGACGGTGTCGCGGTGAGGATCTTCTCGAAGGGTGATTTTTCCAACCAGAATTGTAGGAATTCGAGTAAGGAAGGGTTGGACCTAACATTCTCCTGCATAGCATGAACATCCTCATAAGATGAGGATGAAGAAGGATTAGAAAAACTAGGATCAAAGGCCCCAGTTTGGAACCCATAAGATTCTGAGAAGAGCTAGCTCGAAGGTTGAGCCGACTCCAGTTGGTTCACAAACTCCCATCCTATAGGAGCTTGCAAAGAATGGAATCCTGATCCCTAGGATTGAGTGAATCTAGAAAAATTAATGTTTTCAGACATCCACTCTTCCATTCATTTAGCAACCAAATCCATCTTATCTAATTTATTGTAGATCAATTCCATATCAAATGTCTAGGAATCTTGGACTTCATTGACATTTGATCTAGTTTGTTGGGATCGGTTGAAGGTTTCCATAGAGTCATGGTTTAAAGAATTTCGCTAATTTCATCAAACAAATCATATGCGCTATCTGTGTCTTTGTTGAGGAAATTGGCTCAACAAGAAGCATCCACATGATTACGGAGTTGATCATTCAACCCATGATAAAAAATCTGCACAAGTTGTCATTTAGGCACCTCATGGTGTGGACACTTCCGCAATAGATCCTGGAATCGCTCAGGCCCCATGAAATGATTCCCCCTACCATTGGGAAAAACTGGTAATTGCCTGTCGTAACGCATTAGTTTGCCCAATTGAGAAGAATTTCTTCAGGAAGGCCGAATCCAAAGCTGTCCAGGTAGCAATCGATCTTCCAATGATACGATACCAATGTGCGGCCTTATCCTAAGTGAATGGGGGAAAAGCCTCATGAGCATTTGTTCTTCATCCACATTCCACGATTTGGTGGTTTGAACCAGAGTGATCAGATCCTCCAAATGTTGGAATGGGTCCTCTGAGCCAAGTCCGTGAAAGTATTTAATTAGACTCTAAACCTAAAGCTTGATCTCAACATCACCGGTGAGGATCACAACATCGGGATGAATCTCATAATTTGAAGGATCATAAAAATCCTTCAAGGGCCAAGCACCCTAGCCATTCATTGGAACCATTGCTGCATCTACTGCAATTCTTCCAACTGCCTTTGAATCAGCTCCTGCTAGTTCGGGGGCGGGGGAGGTGGCTTTTGATCAGCCATGGGATCTACTTGGCTAAGACTCAACCTCCGCCTCCGGGAATGGCCAATAGGTCCTTCCAAATGAGGGTTCAGTGACCTCCTTCAAAGCATACACTGGAAGGAAGTCAGAAGAACAGGGAAAAGAAGGGACCCTGTAGCACAAAAATACAGGCATGTCCTTAGGTTGGGTAGCCTAAAGGTCTAAAGACTCTCAAAATCCATCTTAAGATTATAGATGATTGACTCTACTTGTATCCAATCAATCCAACCAGTTAGAAGGAGGGACTAGGGAGAAGGTTCTTCCTTTGGCTTACGCCTCTGGTTCCTAGTGTATCCCCCATCTGCGGTCGTTTAACGCTACTCCCCTATCTAGACATCAGATTGACTAGTATAAGCAGGTTAATTGTGAACAATCTCAGTCTGGGCCCTGAAGAGCGAATCAATCCTTATGGCCAATGTCTAATCAATTTTAGTTAGGCTTGGGATATTTAGTGCTTTCGGAATGTGATGGGCCCTTATGGGTTGTGCCCTTAATGATTTGTTTGAGAATGTGTGTATGTGCACAACCAAAATGTTTTCAAGCAAGATTATTGAGGATGAGGTGAATTTTAGCATTCAAATCTTGCTTAGTAGCTTTTAGGATTCAAATATTAGGTATATTCAACCAAATTTCCAGGAGGCAAACCAAGTTTGAAATCCCTAATTCAAGTATTTTCCTTTATAAATCAAGAAAAATATGGAGTGCCTAGCTTGACCTAATTATTGAATCCTATGGGGCAGCTACAAAATGAATCTCTTTTAAATTAGGTGGTACGACCCAAACAATTCAATCAATCAGCCCAAATGCACCACCGATTAAGGCACACAGAAAGGTGATTAACCTAATATGATTTCTATTCCTTTATGCATTGAATTGGTGTACCAGTTCCACAGGTCGGAATCCCAGTTGAGTAGATGAAAATCAAGTCAGGTTACGTGCCTCAAATGTGGGTGTATAAAGTGTGTATATTGATTCGTCCCACAGAAACTATCTTCTTTTTTTTTTTATAAAATGTAAGGGTGAGATGAGTGGAGGTGGCAAACAAGTCAACCAAATTCTATCCTAGGGTTTATGCAAGCACCTAAGTAGATTTGGTCTTGGTTATGAGTGTGGCGAAATGAAACTAGTGGGGGGGATGTGGGGGACACTTACAGATTACTCTACCTGCACTTTACTCCAGTCTACCGCACTTGGATCTCCATGCTAGGGTACTTGCAAGACAGTAGATCAGAGACAAGCAGGGTTAATAATGTGCAAATGCAAAGAAGCACAAAAAATAAGAAAGTAAATTCCGCTGCCTCCCCGGCAATGGTGCCAAAATGATGACGTCGGATTCGCACACGGAAAGGTTCGAGCTTGGAAAACTAGTCATCATAGTTCAATTTGTGAGAAAATCAATCGATCAAATAAAATTTATAATCGAAACTTGAAAAGTGAGTCCCAGGTCGAACACGAGGAGGCAAACATTTGGTTTTGAAAATCCGCATTTTGCTTTTTATTCGTTTTTGTCTTTTCTAATTTTTTTGTTATTTTTTATCAAGCAAGAGATTAGGTCGATAAAATTTTATCTAGATAATCTACTTGCGAAAATAAGAGAGAGAGAGAGAAATAATCATGGATTTCTAATCAAATGTTTTTCTACAACTACGAAAGTGGGAAAGATTAGACTACAAAAGCAATAAAGATAGAAAGAGGTGAGAGAATCCCCCTTGATGGTTGCTTGGAGGACGACTAGCTCTGACGCCGCTTAGAGGAAGGTGGTGAGGAGTGGGACGAAGAAGGATGTAGCCAAAGGATGGAGGATGGGGCAAGACGATGTCGAGGCGAGGATCTTCTTCCTGAAGGGTGGTGAGAGGACGACCATGGGATGCTCCATGAATGCAGATGAGAGGTGGGAAAACTATTTTCTTTTCTACTCTAGAGGAGCATCCCGAGCTTGAGATAAGCTCTCTCTAGAGCCTTGGAGGTGGTGAGAGGAAGAAAGGAAGCGATGGTTTGAAATGGAGGGGGATAGGTCCTTTTATAGTGAAGGAGAGACAATCGTCCATGGGCAATTAGTGATGACTGTAATTGTCGCTGAAGATTCGTCCAACTGTCACTGAAGATCCATGCCCTTTAATTCCTTTGCTGACGCACGCATAGCATAGGCCATTAGTGACAGCTACAAGTGTCACTAAAGGTCTGCCCAACTGTTGCTGAAGATCGTGCCATTCAACGCTCTCGCTGGCCCGCACTTCATGTGCCCATGCCTCCCGTGCTGTGTTGAGCATGCTGGCAGGCGCTACGCTACTAATGCGCTAGTGCGCGCTTCATGTGTGGACGTCGCTCACATGCATTGGCGCAGTGCGTGCGCTAGCCGTGCGTGCATCACCTTAATTGAGCGATTGGGGGGCTTGGCGGGTTTTGAACCCGCGCCCCTCCTCTGGGAGTTAACTCCACGACCAATGCGCCATGCTTTCGGTTGAGTCAAGAAGCACAACTGTGGGCACGCGATGGAGGAGGATTCTCAGTCGTTGGATCAAGATCCAACAATTGAGAATTGATGATGAAGATGAGGAGGGGTGCCTTCCAGTTGCTGCTGACTGGTGTTGGGCGACCTGGATGGCACCACCTGGTGCCATCTGGGCCATCCATCTTTTGTCTGTTGCAGAGAGTGCCATGGTGCTCAAATCGAGATGATTCCCGTGTTGCCATACTGTGATCGTTGCTCTGGATCCATCCGTACGGTCAGATTTTCCATCCGAGGCCCTGAAATAAATCTCCTTCCCTCCTGGCCATAAAAAGAACGTAATTAACCTAAAATATATACAACTACTCTAAATGCAGGATGATGCATGCTATACAATATTTATAATATGAAATGCAAATTTAAGCCTAAGAGCATGCATGAATAGTCATTTTAACCTAATTAAATGCGTCTACATCAAGGTGCCTCCATCAACCTAATCCCAACTTCCCTTTATGAAAAGTTTGGGTTAGGTGAACTTAGGCTGACCTTAGTAACATTGTAGCTAGTGGACCGTTCGGTCACCACCTCGAAAGGTGTTCATGAGGATGTCATCCTCAAGGTCAAAGATTTCTATTTTCCTGTAGATTTCCTTGTCCTTGACATGGATGTACCTGAAGAATTGAAGAACATGCCCATCATTCTTGGGCGTTCGTTCCTCGCTACCACTAAGGCCAACACAAATTGTGAAAGCGATAGCATGGAGATCGCCTTTGGAGATAGAAAATTGGCACTTGACATTTTAAGGAGATAAATAAATTTAAGGATTATGGATAGGAACTCGAGGATATTGATCATGATATTGAGACATGTATGGCTATCATTGTTCTGGAGGATTCTACCCTCACCAATGAGCTTGACCCACAACCCTCTGTGGCAAACCTGCCACACTCCGAAGAGGTTGATTTTATTCATTCCCAATCTCTTCCTCTCAACCGTCCTAATGAGTCTTCATCAGCATCCTCCCTACCCTCTATTTTGAGCCTACCCCAGCTTAAGATAAAACCATTGCCTGAAAGTTTAAAATACGAGTTCTTGGAACCTAAGAAGGCACTCCCTGTGATTATCAGTGTAAAAATAACTAAGGAGCAAGAGTTGAGATTGATTAAGGTCCTTAAGGCACATAAAGAGGTAATTGGTTGGACCATCCATGACTTTAGGGGGATCGAGCCATCTTATTGTAATCACCACATTTACATGGAAGATGGATCCCACCCTTCTCATTAGATGCAGAGGAGATTAAACCCCATTATGCAAGAAGTGGTCAAGAAGGAAATCATCAAGTAGCTTGATGCAAGAATTATATACCCGATCTTGGATAGTCCTTGGGTTAGCCTCGTGCAAATTGTTCCCAAGAAGGCGGGGATAACTGTAATGACTAACAAAAAATAGGAATCAATCACGACCCGTTCAGCTTCCTCTTGGAGAGTCTGTATTGATTACAAGAAGCTGAACATAGCCATTCCCATTGCTAATAAACGCCAGTTTATCATCATTCTTATGCCTTAAAATAGATCTAGCTTATAGGGTTTTAACTCCGTAAATGGGCTTTTGGGCTGCATTTAGGCATTTACTTAGGATAAGCATGCATTGCATTTTATTGTATTTTTAATATGTTTATCTGAGTGTCAAGGATAGGCCAAAGGTCAGATCCCGCATACCTTGGCACTTAGGAAGGTAGAAGATGAAGAAGCTCCTATCAGCTCGATCCTAGCTAAATCCAGCTCATCCTAGCTAGATCCTAGCTCATTCTAGCTGGATCAACTCACCCCTAGCTCCATTTAGCTCATCTCAGCTGAATGGTAGCTCAAGTTAGCTCACCTCAGCTGGATGGCAGCTCAAATTAGCTCAAACAGTTAATCCCAGCTCCATTCCAACACTTCCAGCTCAAAGCACTTCACTGGAAGCTCAACCTGACTAGGACTAGCTACTGCCATCAACTAGCTAGACCTAGTTAGCTGAAGATGACCTCAACTAGCTCAGGCCAGCTCAAGTCCAGCTCCCGGAGACTCAACTCAGCTCAACTTAGTTGAGCTAAGCTACTTGACCTAAGCTAACTACTCCAGCTAACTAGGCAATCTCCGGGAAGACCAGATCCAGCACACCTCAGCTCATATCAGTAGAAGCCAGCTCATCTTAGCTTAACTTAGCAACTAGTAAAGAACTAACAAGCTAAGCCAACTAAGGTAGCTCCTTGTAATTCTCTTTAGAAACCACCAACTCCAGTGTAGCTCAAGGTAGCTCCTTCCAGCTCCTCACCTTCAAAACTCTAACTCCCTCTACCTCTCTACCCTACTCCCTACTAGCTAAGCTAGCATAGCTTAGCTAGTCACCTCCTTGGCCACCAAAACCTAACCATAAAACCCACCAAATTAGCTCCACCAACTAACCTTACCTAAGTCTACCTAAGCTACCACCACTCCACCTCAATCTTAGCACCAACCCTACACATCCCTTCACCCCTCTCTACCACCAAAACACACCACCAAATTCCCTCCAAACAACCTAGAAATGGCACCAACTTTTTCCCTCCAAAACCCTTGAAATCCAACCCTACACCTACCCCTTCAACCCATCTCCACCCTCCATTTTTTTCCTTCCAAAATCAACACCCTCTAGAAGATATTTTTGGAGGGAAAACTAAGGCACCTCTTCATTTCCCTCCAAAAATATCCAAGCACCCCTTCATTTCCCTCCAAAAAATACCATAACCCCTTCCCATCCCATAAATACCCTACCCTACCATCACATAATTCCCACCTTCTCCATTACTTTAGGTTCCACCAAAACCACCCTACATCCCCTTCCATTCATGCCAAGGAAGAAGAAGAGAAGAAGATCAAGGGGGCAACCTACCTACCCCCTTGGTGCCTTCTTCCTCTCCTTCTTCTCCCTTGTGCCACGCCAAGGAGGAGGTCACTTCTAAAAGGATGGCCAGGCAAGGAGGAGATCTTTATCAAGGTGGTTGACACCCACCTTGGAGGAGAAAGCTTGGAGGAGTCATCATATTAGAAGCAAGGAGGAATTCTTTTCAAGCACAGAAGCTGTTGTGCTTGGAGCAAGGACCACTCCTTCACCATCTTTGGTGGACTTTTGTTCATCTCTATTTTTTTTGTATTAGCTAGTGTAGTTTCTCTTTTTCCTATAAGAAGCATTCAGTTATTCGTCATCAACTCTACTAGTAATACAAGTTTTCATATTTTCCTTCCAAGTTCATATTTTAATTTAGTGTGTTTTTTTCATTCATCTCTCTTAGTTGTAGTGCACATCACACTCTCTTCTTCTAATTACCCTAAGCGCACTTGCTTAGGGTGAGCTTAGAAGAGAGGGTTTCATTCTTGTCACTTAGGCATAGGTTTAGCATACTTTATTTTCACTTTCAAATACCTGATTGTTTCCAAAATCATAAAAACAACCAAAATCAAATTCACAAAAAGACAAGTGCGGATTTGAGAGGCGAGAAAGAGAATCAACTCCTATGATTAAAAAATTGGCCTCGTTGGACGACCCTAGTTATTCACGCTATCTAGGAATATAAATTTTAAAAGTTGATTACGAATTTACGTGTTGCAACAACACTATTTCACATAATTAACAAACCGTGTATTTTCCACATAAGTTGCCCTTCATCCACCAAATCCTTGAAAGGTCCACCGAGCAAAAGTATTTATGTTTCTTGGATGATTATTTAGGATATAGCCAAGACCCTATTCATCCTAAAGATCAAGGAAAGATGACTTTCACATGTCCTTACGGAACCTTTGCATTCCATAGAATGTTGTTTGGGCTTTGTAATGCACCCGCAACTTTTCAAATATGTATGATGGCCATTTTATCTGATATGGTGGGAGATTTCCTTGAAGTAATCATTGATGATTTCTCCATTTTCGAAGATTCTTTCGAGTCTTGCCTGGCTAACTTGGAATTTATCCTTAAGAAATGTAGCCAAATGCGATTGGCCCTTAACTAGGAAAAGAGTCACTTCATAACACAAGAAGGCATCGTCTTGGGTCATGTAATCTCTAATCAGGGAATTCAAGTTGACAAAGCTAAGGTGGATGCTATCTCTAAACTTCCCCCACCTACATCTGTTAAGCAAATCCTATCATTCCTTGGTCATGTGGGGTTTTATCGAAGGTTCATCAAGGACTTCTTGAAGGTTTCTCAACCATTGAGTAACCTTCTGGCCAAAGACAAGCTGTTCGAGTTTGACAAATCATGCCATAAGGCATTTAATTTTCTTAAAACGGCAATCACCTGTACTCCGATGTTGCAACCACTGATCTGGACAACCCCATTTGAGATTATGACCAAAGCTTCTGATTACATGGTCGAGGCAGTCTTGAGTTAGAAAATTGATAGAAAGAACTCTGCTATTTACTACGCTAGTAAGACTCTGGACAAGGCCTAGAGGAATTATACTGTTACGGAAAAAGAATTTCTACCTATAGTTTTTGCTTTAGAGAAATTCAGGGCTTATCTCTTAGGATCTCATGTTAATTTATACCGACCACTCGGCCCTGAGACATCTCTTGACCAAAACGAACACCAAGCCCCAGCTCATTCAATGAATCTTACTGCTTCAAGAATTTGATCTTGAAATTAAGGACAAAGTCGAGGCACAAAATATAGTGGTAGATCTTTCAAGAATCCTAATTGATTCTCCTCGTCTGGGTATTCTGATTACTGATACTTTTTCGGACGAGACTATCCTTACAGTATCGAGTGTACAAACCCCTTTGGTTGGTGGACATGGTCAACTATTTGTCCATTAGTCAACTCCCTTAGGACTGGATCAAGCAACAACATGATAGACTTATATCTGAGGTCAAATATTACTTTTGGGATGAATCCAAGCTTACCGCATCGTCTCTAATCAAATGATTCACCAATGTGTCCCAGAAAATACGTTCTAGAGTATACTTGAGTTCTGCCATCCATCTGCGTGTGGCAGACATTTTTTCGAGAAAAAGACGGTCGTAAAGATTCTATAGTCAGGGTTTTATTGGTCGTCTTTATTCAAAGCTGCCTAGGTTTTCTCAAGGTCATATTCTTGATGCCTGGTACTCAGAAGTATAGTCAAGAGAGATATGATGCCCCTAAACCCAATCCTTCCCGTTGAAATCTTCGATGTTTGAGGCATCGACTTCATGAGACTCTGATGTGCATACATCTAATTAGCCTAAAAATGTCTATTTATGCATGTTCTTAGTGTCATAGAAGCATCATGCATTGTATATATTGCATAACATGCATCATCATGCATTTAGGTTAATTTACCCTTTTGTGGTCAGGGGACAAGGCGGCATTTATCAGGGCCTCGAATTGAAGATCCAACCATACGAATTTGATCAAGGCAACGATCGCTGTTCAATGCCTTTAAGATCGTCTTGATCAGACTTCTGTAACATCGTATGCAATACGAGTTAGATCAAAAGTCAAGGGGCAAGGTGGTGCAAATTCATGCCTCAGCTGACAAATCCAACCACACGGATGGGTTCGAATCGATGATCGCAGCCCAACAGCATGAAAATCGATTCAATTCGACACCAGTGGCATCATCTACCAACATTGGAAGATAGACGGCCAGGATGGTGCCACGTGATGCCATCCCAACCACCCAAAATGACCCAAGCTCCGAGCAGAACTTCTTCATGCGATGATCAACGCATCTCAACCCTTGGATCTTCATCCAATGGCTGAGGGCACATGAGCATTAAAGCGCAAACGAGACATAATCAACTCCTCAGCATAGTGGTTGGAGGCTGTATCGCGAGGGAACGGTGTGGGTTCAAGACCCCAAGCATCTCAAATCGAAGGTGCAGGTGGGGTGTGGCACAATTCAACCATTCAATCAACATCGAACAGCAGCAACAGCGGCGACATGGCACACTTGGAGGCACGCGATGACGCACTATCTAACCCACGATCTGACGCTGGGGTGTGATTTAAAGGCGTGCTCATGAGTGATTTGGATCGTTTGATCATGATCCAAAAGCAATCCACGCGATCATGATCCATTAGCGCGCGCAGATCTAAGCCATCCGATTGTGCAATTGGATGGTTAAGATCATGTATGTGATCAAAGGCGCGAACGATTGAAGGCGGGGCGGCGTCGACCTAGCAACGTGTGGAGCATTGGATGTGTAATGGACGACCCTCATTATGGTGTGGCTACAGTGTCGTGCGCCTAGAGTGACACTCATAAACATCACTAAAGGTTCTGGTATTAATTTTAAAGCCTTAAAAAGACCTTTCTACCCCCATTTCTATGTCTATAAAAATGCCTTACGCCCTCCACTTCATCGCTTCCTTCATCTTTCTTCCTCTTTAAGAGCTAAGAACTAAAGCTTTAAAGGTCGCTCCAGTGCTCCCAAGCTACGGGAAGCTTCGCTAGATTTAAAAATCAAAAATTTCCACTTCTCACCCCCTTCGCGGAGCTCTCGCCAACCGTCCTCTTGCACCCATTCCGGAAGCAAATCCCACAACGTTGACGTCCTGCCACATCCCTAGTTCTTCCAAATTTGCCCTCTGTCCTTTGTCTTCACTCTCCTTCTTCTAGGAGTCGTTCGTTTAGTTCATCCTCCAAGCAGCCATCGAAGAAGCTAACTTCTCACCTCCTTATCTTTTTATCGCTTTCTAGAGTAGATTTCCAGCCTTCTAGTTGTAAAAATTAGTTGTAATGATATTTTCTTTGTTATAAAAAGTTATTTTCTCTCTCTATCTCTTTTGTTTAAATTACAAGTAGATTAATAGTTCTGAATGTTTCATTTATGAAAAAGAAAATAATAAAAATACAGAAAAATATAATTACGGATTTAAAATCGACGTAGCCTCCCCATGTTTGACCCAGGACTCACTTTGAGTTTTGGTAAAATTACCTGATTAATGAATTTTTAAGCACTGCAATGATGGGTTTTCAAACCAAATCTTTTAGCGTATCAAATTCTGTTCATCAAACCCTTCATTTGGACACCAGTATATTCTAGTTGCTATTGATGACATATCCAAATGGATTGAGACTATTCCCATCCAAACCAATGACCACAAGGTGGTCATCGACTTTGTAAAGAAGAATACCTTTCGTTGATTCAGGATCCTAAGAGCCACCATTAGTGATTGTGGCACTCATTTCATCAATGCCTAGTTCTAAAATTTACTAGCTAAATACAGGTTGAATCACCGAATTTCTACACATTACCACCCTCAGATAAATTGACAAGCTAAGGTCACAAATCGAGAGATGAAGATCATGTAGAAGACGGTTAGGCCCGATAGAAAAAATTGGACTCAGAAGCTTGATGGTGCTCTTTGGGCCTACCATACAACTTACAAGATGCCTATCAGCATGTCTCCACTCCATTTAGTGTATGGAAAAGCATGTCATCTACCTATAGAAGTTGAACGCCGGGCATTCTGAGTAATAAGGAAATGCAATTTTAACCTAGACTTAGCTAGAAAAGCTAGGAAACTCCAACTATCTAAGTTGGAGGAACTTAGAAATGATGCATACGAGAATACCAGGATCTATAAGACAAGGACCAAAGCTCTTCATGACCAAATGATTTCTCGCAAGATCTTTGAGTCAAACCAAAAGGTCTGGCACTTTAATTCTCGACTTAAGTTCTTTCCTAGCAAGCTTAGGTTCAAGTGGAACAAACTATTCATTATTGATCGGATATTTCCAAATGAAACCATTGAAATCTCTGACCCTAAGACAGGTAATTCTTTCAACCTGTCTTAGAGCTGACCAGAGCATCACGAATACAGGTGATATTTTGATTATTTTGTCCTTTGTCATGCCTTTTATTTACAATGAGGGCATTGCATAAGCTAGGCATGGGGGTTGGATTCATTTCTGAATTATTTTGTCAACTTTGTATATTTCTTTTATTTCCTCCTTATTTATATAAAAAAAATTGAATTAGAAAAAGAAAACTTAGGCATTAGAATTTTTCAACCTTAGGAAATGATACAATAAGACCTAAACACTTAGACTCTTCAAGCCTTTGGACTTAATCAGCCTGGGTGTCTACTAAAATGTGGACCTGTTTCTCGAGTCTTCACCAACTTAAAATTTATTTTATGTGGTTAATTAAATTAGGGCGATAAGCATGTGACTTATCAACCCGCCCTCTGATTTGAGGGGACTTATAGTCTAAGCATCTGCACAATATTTGCACTGACTCACTTTTCGATGGTTTTAAAGAAAATTAGGTAGCTAATTAACTTTCTAAGGGCCCATTTGGATCGTCGAATAAATTATGAGGGATAAATTTAGTTGTGCAAGGGATAAGCCATTTATCCCGAAATAAATAGGAAATGTTGTTTGGGAGACACATGGGTGCAGTGATGGGATAAATTTAAGTTATTCTACGTTTAGGGGGATATGGGTGTTTGGTAGTGGGGATGGAGTTGGACAATAAGTTGAAAGTTATGTGTTTGAGTTAGAGGAAAAGTTAGTTGGATTAATGAAAATGGACCAAATTACCGTAATCTTTACTTAATCTTTCTAAGATGTCACGACCCGAACCCAGATCCCTACAGGACCAGAGATCGGTTCTCCTTGACTAATCCCAAGACCCATTCGTCCAATAAGAAATAACCAAATAACATGCATCAATCCATTTACCACACAAGTACAGTAGCTAAGTAGAAAAAAATTGGTACAAAAGGAGAAGAAGAACAGTAATACTAAAATATTACATGCCTTCAAGAACAAGAATACACCCATCACAACAAAACTAGTACAGATAGAGAACATAACAGAAAAGTACTGAAAATATAACTACAGGAACTCACTACAACTAGCAGTAGAAACTATAGCTGGGTTCTACTAGGCCCAGCATCTTCAACAGCTGGTAGCTCGGGCTGCTCAAATCCCTGACCTGTGCAAAGTTATATAACTGGAGTCAGCTAATGCTGAGTAGAATGGTGGAGAAAAACATAAAGTACATTTAACATATTATTTCCCGATTCCAATTATCTTATAACGTGTTGCTGTATAGAGATCTCTAATTAGGATCCATTACATTACTTTAATCTTCCTGTTCCCTAAAGGAACGATCTTGCTTGCAGTTTTCCCGTGATGCAGGATGCACACGTGGCACTCCCCTGGCCGGGAGAGTCCCTCCGTGGTAGTCCTACACTCGGTCTACCACCCCGAGGTCACAGTTGTGATGTAGCAGTGACTACGGCACACGTAATAAGCGCGTTGGTAGCTACCCTGCAATCAGTCACTTCTGCTAGCAGGTACGCCTCAACGTATAGTGCGGAACAATATGGGGCCTTGGTCTCTCAGAACAGAATAGGTTTCTCACCCCTCCTCAGTATGCATACCCTCATACAACTATCCTGGTTTGCCCAACGGGCTAACAAGAGTCGGTGTACCCCGCAGTGATGTACACGAATGTCAGCTCACTTCCCTTAATGGCCACCTATGGGCGGCAAATTCCAGAACCATCTGGTTCTTTGTATTGCAGTGTTCTTATCTCGTTCTACATTCCCCGTAGGGTTCATACATGAACTTTTCTTTATTCCATATCTGGTTTGTTACATACAGAATAGGCATCTCAGTTTCCATGGTACGAGTTCATTTTTCCTATAATGTAGTTCATTTCAGGTAGTAGAGGCAGCTTATGATTTATTTAATCATCCATCTCTCTACACATGCATCCTTTTTTTTTATCCCTAGTGTTCATGTCATAACCTACGGTTCAATTGAATAGCTGCATTCTAGAGCACACATTATTTCTTCCAAGGATTCATCTCACATCCTAGGTGTTTTGCTCGCTGAATCAGGTTATAAAAGTATTGCATTGTAGTATAACCAAAATAGTGTTCAAAACAAATATAATTTTATTACTTGAAAGGATTTTCGAGGTCGAACACAGGGAGAAAATTAGTATTTAGAAATCAAGATCACAATTTAAACTGAAAGAAATTGCAATAATAGCAGTGTCGGAGTGTAAAAATATGGGAGTAAAATGGTGATTTAGATCACCAAATACTCTTAAAATATCACCAAATAACTCAATATATGAATATGCAATATAAGCTAGATTCTGTCGTCTGATGGAGTCAGATGACTTAAAGTATCTGACTTCTTCTCTGCCTTTGCTTCTTCTTCTTCTTCCTCTTCTCTGTCTTTGCTGTTGCCTTTCTCTGAGGTCCTTCTCTTCTTCAGCTTCTGGCTTCTTCTTCTTCTTTTCCCTTCTTCCTTTGGCTTTTGCTCTGCTTCTTTTGCCTTTGCTTTTTCTTTGCCTTTCTTCTACATTAAGTCCTACGGTCCTCCTCTTCTTCAGCTCTTGCCTTTAGCCTTCAGCTTTGGCCTTCTCTTCTTCTTTAGACTGCGATAAAGTGTTGGCTGGAGAACCCTATAGCAAAACCTACCCCTACCCGCACACAGCTCTCCTCACTTTCTCTCTTAGGATTCGCTCTCCCAAAGCCACACAGGAATTCGGGTAATCAGGTCAGGTGCGTACCTTGGAGTAGGCCCATCGGCGTGCGATAGTGGGCAAGGAGTGCAGGTCGGGTCGGGTCAGGCCAGGGCCACGGGGGCGTGTTCGCAGACGAGATCGGGTCGGGTGAGTGGGACCTCACCCCGTGGATCTGAGGCGAATAGCCTCTGTCACTTTTTCCTTTTATGTAGGTGCAGACGCTCCTTCACTTCCGAGGTGGGACTATCCATCCACCTGTCTTCTGCGCGCTGCAGCAGAGAGTGGCTTCCTCAATTGGTGAGGCTGCAGAGGCATACGACTCCAACTGAGAGCCTAAATGCATACGTGAGAGGATTCTGCACACCTGGGACAGCAGCACCTGGAGTAGTGATGCGTGGTTCAACTCAACTCAGTAATTAAGTTAATTTCACTTAATTAAGAGTAGAAGAAATCACTTATGTTAACTCAAAGTTGTGTCGGCTGTGTAGTATAGGGTCGAATTCCTAACATTTTAGAAATTTTTACTGGTTTAGTCCAAGTCGTTCACTGGGAGGTATAATAATTTTCTCCAAATTCAGCAATTTTCTTTTATTTCTATAAGTTTAGGAGGTATAACTAGTTTGATTTTCAAAATATGAATTTTGTCAAAATATTTAAACTATAAAGAATATACAAAATTCCATATGCAAAACATATTTACTTAAAATGATCTACTTTATTAACAAGTAAACATGTTAGTTTTTTCAATTTTATTTCATTCCAAAGAAATTAAGGCAATTAAAAAGTTATTCTATTAAAACATGCCTTTTTACAACTAAGAACAAAAGGTAATTATGCAAGAAAAATAATATCCTTCATTTTATCTTCTTCAGCCTCTCATCTTCTTCTTTCTTTCTTTTATTTTCTTCTCTATCTCTCGAACTCTTTTCTTACCTTTCTTCTTTTCTTCCTGTCTCTTATCCTCTTCCCTTAGTCTTCTCCTTTGTTCCTTAGTCTCTTTTCCTTAACACTCCTTAGCGCCTGTGCTTTCTTCTTTAGCTTTCAGCTTCAACACTTAACATCCTTCAGCAGCTTCTCTTTTCCTTAAACTTTTCAGCTGAATCGGGTTTTTTTTTTTTTACTTTTTTAACCAAAAGTTATTTTATTTGCGACGAGGTCCTTTCAAGGATACACTGCACCCTAAGACCAGGGTGGGACCAGACCCTCCTCGGTCCTCGCCTAATCTCAATTACGTTCGTTTTCAGTTTATTTTTATCGGTTCACAGTTTTGAGCCATTTTAGTTCAACCTGGCCTCCCAGGCCACTCTCGCCCTCCCAGGGCATAATCTCATTCACACGCCCCCAAGGGCGCACACCCGCAGGCATAGCCCACACACACACACACACACATGCAATGCTTAGATCAGATTAGATGGAATCGGTAATCGGTGCGCCGAGCACTGAATACTGCATAGCCAGAGAAACAAATCGCTTTTATTCCCAAGCGCACGCTCGTGAATAACTGAGGTGGGATTATCCTACCCCACTCAGACCCGAATTCGAATGTTCATAACTTTCTACCCAGAGCTCCAAATTGAGTGATTTCAAGTTTGTTGGAAAGCTCTAAAGGTAATCTACACAATTACAGGGTCAATTTAATGTTTTAATGATGTTTTGCACTTCAATCTAAAAGATGAAATCAAGGGTTCCTACGGGGTTTTTACTAGCCTGGAAATGAAATTAAGTCAGGAGAGTCCTCAGATGGACTTCTCTCTTCTATTTAAAGGTCTGTACATGTTATATAAGTAATTCTGCATCTGTTAGAATAGGTTTTAAGTTCTTAAGACCTTCAGAACCACCAGAGAAGCTTTTCACTTCTCTGAAAGCTTCAGAGTTTGATTTTTCAGACATCCATAAGTGCAACAGACACTTACAAGTGTTTCTAATCAATTTAGATTAATTCTAAGGGTTATAACAGATCAATCTGGGTAGGTTTTAAGTTTGAATTTCATCAAAATAGTACTCCTGTTGGTTTGGGTTCGAAAGTAACCCAAATTGGCAGAAACTAAATCTTCACTAAGTAAATCATCTGAGCTTACTTTAATCACTTTCAGATCATCAAATAAGTTTCCAGAAATAGTTTTCACTCCTCAAAATCTCAATTCGAGCTCAAAACTCTATTAACAGACTCATGTTTGATTGTGGAAGCTCGAAAATTGACTATTTGTTCAAAGCTTTCTCCCAAGAAATCAATGCCTCAAATAGAGTCTCTTCAACCTCAGAAACTCATTCAGATCTTCAGAAAGTTGTTTTAACCTTGATTCCTAAGGTTTCGAGCGTGCTGCCTGAACTTAAAAACATGTTTGTTTGACAGAATCATTCAGAGTTTGTTACAATGTTTTAAAGGTTTAGATAGCTTTAGTGCATCGCACTGAAGCTTCTGAGCTCCTTAAATGCTCTTCAAATCTTTCCTAACAGACTTCTCCAACTCCGCCAGAGTTGGGGAAGATGAAGTTACTTCTATAGCTCCAGTTGCTAAATCCTCAAACAAATATCCTCAAAACAATCAGTAATCCTTATTTTACTATTCTGGAGCTACTTAGCAATTTTTAGAGGCTGAAACTCAAGAATGGCTCGTTGGAGATCCAGTAAGTCCAGAAAATGGAAAAAAGTACGTACAGATTAATAAAACTAACTATTTTTTATTCAAAAAGGATCCTGGGGTTACAAGGAACCTTAGTATCACTTTTAATTCTTCATTTATCCATTAGAATTAAGATTTGACAGTGAAATTATTTTCTTAAAAGATTTGAGTGGTTAAAGCTCAGGACTTGTTTAACCACTCGATTGAGAGGTTAAAACAAGTCAACAGATGTTTATATTCATAAATATATATTTAATTTATAGTTTGAACTGTTCCTGAGCCACCATGGACAGCGAGCTCAGGAGCTAAATTAAATTTTAGGCGTTTAATTATAGATGATAATAATAGGTATTATAATGTCAATTAGGGTTCATAAGTGGTGATCAGTGATGAAAGAACCCAATGAAGGTGGAATTAAATCGACTATTGTCACCATAGACAGTGATAGTAATCGGTGAAGGTGACATTTGAATTTGGCGTTTAGGTGATTTAATTACTGATTAAGTGATTAAAAATGAACATGGAAGACACAGGAAGGTGTACAGTGAATTAAAAGACAAGATTGAAGCTCTGGCGAGCTCAAGGAACTCGCCGGAGTCGGAGGAAATGAAACTAAATTCTAACATTACTCTAATCTAACTAACTAAACTAACTAACTAAACTAGCCTACTCCTACTCCTACTCCTAATCTACTGTTACCTAGACGAAGGGGTCAATAGGGTTCCGCCGAAGTCTCATGGTCGAGTGGACGACGAAATCAGAGGGTGGAAGAAAGATATCCGGTGGGTGGATTTGAGGTGGAGCAGAGGAATCCTTGGGTTGGCGCCTGTGTCAGAGGTGCGAAAGACCACGGCGGATCTCCTCGGCTGCTTAAGATGGATGGAGGAAGTCGAAAAATGGAATGGGAAGTCGCCGAAGTTTTGGACGAATAGCCTATCGAAGTCGGCTACAGTGTTAGAAGAGGGAAGGGAGCCAACTTGAATAAAATCAGAGGTGTGAGGGGGTATTTATAGCAGTTTGAGGCGAAGAGAGTGACGGGTCTGGCCGAAGAAGGAGCTCGAGGAGCTTAACCTCCGTCGTCTTCTTCGACGACGGTGAGGTTATCTCCCATTGAAAAATAGGATTCTCGATTAATCCAGACCGATGGATGAAGTGGAGGTGGTGAGTGCAAGCTGCAAGAGCTTGGACAAAGAGGAAAGATGTCGGTAGGGCGGTGATCGCGCGGTGGGGTGACTCTCTGCCATCATCCGTTCGTTCGGCTGGAGAAGAAGAAGATGAAGAGGGACATAAAAGTAATAAAACTTAAGGACCTGTGTGAGAAATAAGGACCCGACTGTAATGAAAAGTAAGGACTAAAATGTAAACCCAGGTTTTGAAGTTTTATTTTAATTTAGATCTTTTTCAACTTTTTATATATGTTATTAAATAAGGTAAATATTATGTTTACACCTTGAATTTACATTTTTAACCTTTTTAGGTTAATTTATTAGATTAAGTAAAATCACTTAAGTTATTACATACTTAGGTATACATTATATTTAAGTTACTTATCTTATTAATTAAGGGAATGATTAATAGGATTTCGAGTCCAATTATTATCTAAATTATTAATAATGTTAATTGAACGATAAAATGTCATTTTTAACTTATTTTAAGGTCCTTAACTAAATATCCCTTATTCTATAATTAACCCTTATATGTTCATAACCTTAGCTAATTAACTAGGAAGACTAGTTAATTAGGGATAATTAGAGATCATGATGAGTGTCTCATCAAGCAGCAAGGCCTGTAGCTGCAACAAGCGAGCTTCAAGGTCGCTCGCCAATGGCGGATGGCCGATGAACCTGAAAACACAAGAACGACCTTGTGGCCACGTCAAATCGCTTAGGGAGGTTCGCCGGAGCACGGTGAAGGTGCTGAGGGTGTTGGCGTGGCTCAGGGATGCCTGTGAGTGCATGCCTAGGGCACATTGTGTGCATATGAGTGTGTGTGTTCGGTGAGGTGCTTGAGTGAGTGGCGCGGTGCGTGGAGTGAGGGGAAAGGATTAGTGAAGTGAGGCCAAGGTCGCAGGCTTGTCGGCGAGGGTTGAGGTGGCCTGTGGAGGTGGGATGGCCTCGCTGGAGTTAATGGTCGGAGATGGAAGAGATAGAGGTGATGGAGGTCAGCAGTGGTCGATTTTGGAGAATAAAAGGTGGAGAAGAAAATAGAGGGGAGAGAGAGCTTATCTGGGAGGTCAAGGGACGAAGGGGGTGAGCAGAGGTGTCGAGTCTAGTGTGGCCGACGTCAGAGACGAAGGCGGCCCCGATGAGGTGGGATTGGTGAGGATGAAGGGAGAGAAGCACCTGCTGGTTCAGACGACGAGGAGAAGCAGGTATGGCGGTCGGACGACGAGGAGAAGCAGGGAATGTCGCCAGACATCGAGGAGCCTACGACCGTAAGGGGAAGAGACGAATTAGGGGTAGTCGCAACCGAAATCAAGCATGGAGAGGTCAGAGAGGTCTAGGCTCCTTTAAATAGAGCTCTGAAGGTCGATTAGGGCTTGGGAAGCAAGCTTCCCAAGCAAGGAAGGTCACCGGCGATGGAAGCTTGTTAGGATACCCACATCTCTCATGTGTTTGCATGAGAGATTGGGAAAGAATCAGGGATCAAAGATGGGTTCAGATTGGAGGGAATTTCTTAGAGAATCTCCCTTCCAATTTTGGAAGAGATTCTCTGAGAAATCAAAGAGATCTCTGTCAAAGGTCACCGGAGTAGGTCTCCTCCGCGATAATGGCGAAGGGACCTACTTGTGAAGATGACGAGAAAGCTTGGGGCTGTTTGTAAGGGTTTTTGAAAGTTAGGGGTAGAAATGTAATTAGGTTGGACCTTTTTGCAAACTAGGTCAAGGCAAACTTATGTTGGGTCCAAATTCTGGTACAAACCTAATTTGGACCTAAGGAATCTAATGGTGAAGTTGGATTTTGGGTTTGACTACATTTGACTGGGAAACTTATCCAAAACCCAATTTAGGGCAAATATCTGTCTGAGATCCCATTCTAGGCCAAGATGGGTTCTAATGGCCAAATTGAAGGTTTTAAACCCTAAAGAATATTTTTCTATGATTTTTAGAGGGCTTAAGTGAATTTTATCCTGACCAGAACCTTGGTTAATCAAGTGGGTCTATTTTAGGATTTTAAGAAGTCATTTAATTCGCAGAACTCACACAAACCATTTTCTGTCAAATACAACCCACTTATTATTTTATTAAGACCATTTGATCTTTGTTTAGCCCCTGAGAAAACTCATGGTTGTACTGCATTGGTAAAATTATAGTTTTACCTCTAGTTTCCTATTTTTCTCTTAGAAAGGTTATGCAGTGAATTATGACCTTCAGTTGGTTATGTAGGAGCATTTATTCTTTTCATTGGGTCAAAATGAGTTAGTTAGGGCCCATGATGGTGTTCCCATCATACCCGATGCCTAGCTTTTGCTAGTCCCTATGAAAAATTTTAAGGTTTTCATGTAATCTTTTGATGCTCAAAACTGTGATGTGTGCTTTCTTCTATAGATTAGGTTAGAATGCCGATAGTAGGCCTAGAGGTACTCAAGTACCAACCAAGATCCGGACCTGACTAGCTCTAGCCTCAGTCTGCCGTGAAGGTTTTTAAGGCCCACAAGAATTATCCTAAGGTTCGTTGGACTCCGTGGTTAAAGCACCCGTGCTTGTAACATGTTTTAGCCTCGGTTTAGTTTGCAGTGTGTTTTTGTAAGAGAGAGAGACAGAGGAATTTTCTTTGTTTGGAGAGTTCTCTTTTTTCTTTTTATTTCTAGCTTCGAATTGGCTTCACAACATGATCTCTATCGGATTCCTAGTCCCCATCATCAATCCTCAAAGGATCCCTGGCAATCGATGCTTCGAGATTTTGAGATAGCACTGCCCATGGCAAACCCCAGAACCCTGGCTTTCGAGATTTTGAGATAATCCCGCCCATGGCATTCTATAGCTAAATCCAGACCCTGGCAATCGACATTTCAAGATAATGCCGCCCATGGCATCTGAACTAGCACAGGGTGCTTACATGGCCTCGGTAGGATATGTAGATATCCTAGGAGACAAGCACCGAGGGGACGATATGTTATTACGCATCTTCGAGGGGAATTTCCCTCCTCTTCGCACCGGGAACTCATCCAAATCAACTTGTGTTGATCGGCTGCTCCTAATCTAGGAGACTTTTTCATAACAACTTAAACGCATTTGCGTGATTTTGATACTTAAGCGCACTGAACCAGACTAAGTGTGGAATGGGGTGCTTAGGTTATCGAGTCCTGCAAACCCGAGGTTAGTTAACGAGGCTGAATACTCCATAAGCCTTAGACCTAATACTTAAGCTTCACATTTTCCTCAACCTCTTGAGGACTATCTAGATCTTAGCAGGTACATGAATTTTTAAGCCTAGGATCACATCCCAAGAGGCCTAAAATCAGTGTTCCTACTAATCTCTTCTGTGTTTCATTAGCACTTTTTTCCTTTCATTTTCTTTCTCTTTTGATATGGTCTAGAACTAAGTTAATTCCTTAATTTCTTACTAATGACTATTTCTTTTATTTTCGTTTCAACTTGTGCTCCTTTTTGACAGTTTTCACTTCTCCCCTTTTTCTCCACAAAATTGATATGCCCTCAAAATTTTCTCCTCTCATTTTTTTGTTTCTTTTCAAGAATTTTTTCATTTTTTCGGTATTTTTGGGATATGTGATTTTTTTTATGAAACCTTTTCTTGTGAGATGATTTTCACAATATTTTGCACTTTCATACCCCCCCATGCCTACGATTTGCAATGTCCCCATTGTAAATTAGGTGGGTTCAAGTTCAGCTTAGATCTTCATTAGAATAGGTTTTGGGTGGGTGACTAGGTCAGGATGACTGTTGTGAATGATTTCAAGCTTAGGTACGGGTACCTGAGGTGGAGTCGGCTGTTCTAATGAGTGAACCCTAAAGTGAAATATGAGTTCAGCATAGGATGTCAAGAAAGGTTTCGGGTTTTTCAAAATGATGGGTTACCTCCCGTTAAGCGCTGAGTTTAACACCATCGGCAGGTGCAATGAGTTCAGGGAGAATGGAGGGTAAAAGATGTCTTAGCCAAATTTGTATCAATAAGTTCAATGAACGATTTGAGTCTCTGACCGTTCATGATGAAAGGTTCTGAATCGTGGCTGAGTTGACTGATCTCTACAGCTCCATTTCCAAAGATTCGTCGGACGAGGTAAGGTCCGATCCACTTTGATCTGAGTTTTCCTGGGAACAGTTTGAGCTTAGCATCAAAGAGTAGGACTTTTTGACCAGGGTAAAAGATCTTTTTGGATATGTGCTTGTTGTGAAAAGCCTTAACCCTCTCTTTGTAAATTTGCGAGTTCTCATACACGTCGTGGTGTAATTCATCGATCTCACTCATTTGAAGCTTTCTGTGGGTTCCTGCCTTAGAAAGATCTAGATTGCAGTTCCGTACTGCCCAATAGACTTTGTGCTCCAATTCGACGGGGAGGTGACATGCCTTCCCGTACACTAATCTGAAGGGAGACATACCTAATTGGGTTTTGTGGGCTGTCCTATAAGCCCACAAAGCTTTCGAAAGTCGGGATGACCAGTCTTTCCTATCAGGTCGAATAATAACCTGGAGAATTTTCTTGATCTCCTGATTTGATAGCTCAGCTAGACCATTGGTTTGGGGGTGATAAGGAGTAGAGATTTGGTGTGATACCTCGTATTTGGTCATCAGTGACCTAAACTGAGCATTAGTGAAATGGATCCCTCCATCAGAGATTATAGCATGTGGAATCCTGAACCGAGAGAAGATGTTCTAATGAATGAATTTGATAACCACTTTATGATCATTGGTTCGGGTCGGAATGGCTTCGATCCATTTGGACACATAGTCAACGACAAGTAGAATGTACTCGAAGCCGCTCGAAGCAGGAAAGGGTCCCATCAAATCAATCCCCCAGACATTGAAGATTTCGCATACAAGAATCAGCTGTAAGGGCATCATATCACGGTGGCTCATGTTGCCTAAGGTCTGGCAACGAGTGCATGTCCTACAGTGATTGTATGCATCTTTAAAAATCGTGGGCCAATAGAAGCCGCACTGGAGGACTTTAGCTGTGATTTTATGACCAGAGAAGTGTCCACCGCATGCCTAGTCATGGCAAAAGGACAAGATGTCCTGAATTTTTTGTTTTCGGGACACATCATCGAATGATTTGATCAGCACCAATGCAAAAAAGGTACAGGTCTTCCCAAAAGTAGTACTTGGCATTGGAAAGCAATTTGTCCTTCGTGGCCTTCGATTAGTCGAATGGGATCTAATGTGATACCAGGTAGTTTACTAGATCAGCAAACCATGGAAGCCTTGTACTGATAGTCAGGAGGTGCATATCCGGAAAAAGTTCCGTAATGGGTCCGAAAGGGTTGATAATATCAGAAGGAAGGTGGGACAAGTGATCAGCTACCACATTCTATTTTCCTACCTTGTTGCAAATCTCGAGGTCAAATTCTTACAACAGCAAGATCTAGCGGATTAATTGAGGTTTCGCATCCTTTTTCGCAAGGAGATGCCTCACAGATGTGTGATCAGAGTAAATGATAACATGGGAACCCAAAAGGTATGATCTGAACTTTTCCAAGGCAAATACTACGGCTAGAAGCTCTTTCTCAGTAATTGTGTTTTTACGCTAAGCCTCGTCAAGTGTCTTGCTAGCGTAGTAGATGACCACAGGTTTCCCGTCAATTTTCTGCCCAAGTACCACTCCTACAGCAAAATCAAAAGCATCGCACATGATCTCAAAGGGTTGAGACCAATCAGGGACTGTAGGATCAGAGCTTGGGTAACTCGATCGCGTAGGATTTCAAATGCTTGAGTGCATTCCTTGGAAATTTCAAAAGGAACATCCTTAGATAGTAGAGTAGTCAGGGGGTGCACGATCTTTGAGAAATCAAGGATGAATCGACAGTAAAAACTGACGTGCCCCAGAAAAGATCGGATGTCCTTGATCGAGCTAGGCATAGGGAGTTTGGAAATCAAATTCACCTTGGCTCGATCAACCTGGATGTCTTTTTCTGATATGAGATGTCTCAAGACAATTCCTTCAGGCACCATGAAATGGCTCTTTTCCCAGGAAAGAACCAAATTCACGTCAATGCACCACCTGAGGATCTGGACCAAGTGTAGGAGGCAATCATCAAATGATTCGCCAAACACTAAGAAGTCATCCATGAAGACTTCCAGATAATCACCTACCATATCTGAGAATATGGCAAGCATGCACCGCTGAAAAGTAGCGGGTGCGTTGCAGAGACCGAAAGGCATCCTTCGGAACGCGTACGTCCCGAAGGGGCAGGTGAAAGTGGTCTTCTCTTGGTCCTCAGGATGGATTGCCACCTGGTTATAACCGGAGTACCATCCAAAAAGCAGAAGAATCTATTTCCTGCTAGTTTCTCGAGGATCTGATCCATAAACGGTAGTGGGAAATGATCCTTCTTTGTGGAGGTATTGAGTCTTCTGTAATCAATGCATACTCTCCACGAATTAGTCACACAGGTCGGTATGATTTCTCTGATTTTAGTCGTGAACACAGTGAGTCCTACCTTCTTGGGCACAACCTGGATTGGACTCACCCACCGACTGTCGGAGATCGGGTAGATGATCTCAACATCTAACCACTTGATGATCTCCTTTTTCACGACCTCCTGCAGATTAGGATTCAAACATCTCTACATTTCACGGGAAGGTCGTGTGCCCGCTTCAGTATAGATACGATGTGTGTAGTAAGAGGGGCTGATGCCAGTCAAATCATCGAAAGTCCATCCAATGGCTCTTCAATGTTGCTGGAGAATAGAAATCAAACAGGATTCCTGATCAGGTGCGAGTCTGGAATTGATAATCACAGGAAACGTCTAATTGGAACCCAAAAAGACATACTTTAGATGATCGGGAGGAGGCTTAAGTTCCAAAATAGGGTTATCAGAGTAGCGGGCGAATCAGGGTGTATGTCAAGAGCAAGGGAGGGAGTTATGGGTGTGTCTAGGTAAATTTCGGACTCCTCTGATTGCGGGTTTTGATCCTCTTATGGTTGATCAGAAGTAGTCAGGTTTTCCTCAATATATAGATCGTCAACCACAACCTTGATATCACATATCTATTCTATAACTCCACAATTAATCCCTTGTTGGGCCTTAAAGATGTCAATCTTTAATGTCTGGTTTCCAAATTTCAGTTCAATTTGGCCTTCCTCACAATTTATGTTGGCCCTAGCAATAGCCAGAAAGGGTCTCCCTAATATGATTGGTGTGTTCCTCGAATTTTCTGGAGCATCCATATCCAAGACTACGAAGTCCACTGGGAAATAGAAATCTCGAACCCTAACAATGACATCCTTAAGAACTTTAGGTTACTTAATAGATCGGTCTACCAACTATAATGTCATCTCTATCGGTTTGAGCTCAGATTCCTCAAGATGGTCAAGTAGGGATGTAGGTATTAGGTTTATGGAGGCTCCTAGATCTAATAAAGTTCTATCAAATTGGATATCACTAATTGTACAGGAAATTAGGGGAGTACCTGGGTATTTTGCCTTAGGTGGGAATTTGCTCAAAATTACAGAGCTGGCTTGCTCTGACAATACGATTGGGCTCCCACTTTTGGTTCACAGCTTACGCTTAGGTGTACACACATCTTTCAGAAATCGTGTGTAAGCCGGTATGTAGCAAATTGCATCCATCAAGGGGATGTTTATATAGACCTATTCAAAGAGATTGACCAAGTCCTCCTCAGGTTCCACAGGTTTGGTTGTCCTCTTTTCCTTGGTCAAGGCCTCAGGAAATGGAACCATAGATGGTTCCTCTAGAATAGGTCCAGGTTATTGATATGGGATAGGGGTATCCTAGATGACTATCCTAGGGTTTGGGTTACTACCAGGTTGAAAGTGGCTTGGGTAAGGTGGGTCTTGTGTTGCTTTGCCATTACGGGTTGTAACTAAATTTAGTCCTACCTGGTTCTGGTTCGGTGTCGATAAAATAGGTGGCTGTTGTTGACATCTCGAGTATGATGTCGAAGCTTCCATCCCGTCAGGTGATGGAGCAAAAGGGGCCTGATAAATCATGTGGGCATGGCTCGGATTTCGGTTCATAACGCACCTCTGGTTCGGCACGTTATTCAGATTCGGCAGAGGTTGAAAAGGGAGTGTGCCAGGTTGGCAGGAATTCGCCATCTGGGTGAGTTGATTGCGAACCTCTGTGATCTCGTCTTTGTGTTGTTTTTGCATAGCCGCATTCGTCTTTTGAATGTCAGCCAGAGTCTGAAGGATGAGAGTCATTTGATCTGTCTGAGTTGGCCCAGATTGATAGGTGGGATTGGGCTGAGGTTGAGGCGACTGATATGGACGAGGAGCTTGTGAACGGGGTTGATATGGTGGTCTCTGATTTTGATTATTTCCCGCCCATAGGAAATTGGGATGATTTCACCATCCAGGATTATAGGTATTAGAGAATGGGTCATTCTAGATGGCATTGAGGTCCTCGCAGGTCTAAGGAACCTCAGAAAAGTTAGAGTACGAGGGTTTAGAGTTCCCCCAACTAGAGTATGCAGGGTCGGAGTTTCCTCCAATCCTAGAGTCAAACGGGGTGGATACAGGTCCATCCCCTAAGAAGATTGGTGATAGATGTTATGCACAGCTTCCCTCCAAAGGGCGGCTGTGCAAACAGGTTTTGCGCAGAGGTGGCTCGCTACAGATGTCGAGTTAGCTCATCCACCTTCTTCTCAATGTAGAGACCTTGTCCAAACGACTGGCCATTAATTCCAAGTCGACAGATGAGGACAGGCCTTACGTCTCATGTGCCCCCCTTGGATTCGTCGATGCGCAGGAATTCATCCGGCTGAATAAGCCCATGAAGTCATTATTGATGGAGTTCTCACACATATTCTCGAGAATCTCCCACACAGTGTCTTCGTGTTGACCCATGATATTTCCTCCACAAGTTGCATTGACGAATAAACAGATATCTTCACGGAGTCTCTGGTAAAAAGACTAGACTTGTTCCCATTTAGGAACTCCGTGATGGGGGCACTTTCGCATGAGATCCAAGAAACAATCCCATGCCTCGTGAAGTGGTTCTCCAGGCTGCTATGTGAAGTGCGTAATCTGGTGTCGTAAAACATTTGTCATCCATCCACCCAGCAAGTCCTTTAGGAGAAATAGAAAAACATCTATCCACCTAGATGTTCAAGTAGGTAGGAAGTCTTCCTGGCAGGCTTTTTAGCCAGTTAGAAACTTTGCCTATCCACTTAAATCCATTAGGCAGATTTGGTAGGTTTTTCTTATTTACTCAAGTGAAATATTCAACTAATGCAACACATGTTAAGCTAGGATTTTGATGGTGATTCGTCTAATTATTGGGTAGTTGTCCACCTTGTTTATCTTATCCGAATCATGCTAAGTTAGGATTTTCGCTTTTTACTGATTAAGCCTCTCTGGACTTCTTGAACCTTTATGAGACGTTACGTGTTAGAACTTAATCGAGAATCTCCTTCCCTCCTTAAAATCTATTTTTACCTCGCTTTGTTTATTTTTAGATATAAGTAAAATACTTTGAATATATTTGGGAAGTCTTGAAGTATATATAGAGGGAACCTTCCTCTTTAGATCCATCGGTTGATATTTAACAGCGTGCAAATTTTATATATTTTTCTAAATATATGTGAACTTTCTAGTTTTCTTAAAAGGTTCCCAACATGAGTTTATCATAAGTAACCATGTCTATAGAAAATTTCATTCTCATAATCGAAATTTGTTTGCTTCTACTTATAGATGGTTGGAGACAACACAATTCATGAACATACAATCCACATAGTAGAATAAGCGAACATTATGATAGTGATTAGGTGAAAAATGAGGAGTGATGAGTCCAATTTATTGGACTATCATTAGGCCTAAGTACATTACAACTATATTTCTTAGTTCCTTTAGGCATAGATCTTAAGTGGTAAATAATCTTAACCTGCATAAAAAGCTAATACATTTTTCCACGCATAACCCCTAATAGATTACATATATTTAGGTTTTTTTTTGAAGAAATACATATATTTATGTTATGCACTTTTCCTCATGCAGGGAAAAGAAATTCAACTAGATAAGGGAAAGAATTATGCATAAACAAGAGGCACGACTGCAAGACACCCACATGGGGCCCACTTTCTTCACGTAGGGTCCCCATGCCCTTCCTAGTTTCTCACACGCATGCTCAACATTAACAATGTTCTAGTTGGTCTTCCAAATTTGGCCGATGTTATCTTTAGCAAGCATTCAAAATGCATACCAAAAATAGCAATAGGTCCAGAGATTGTGGATATGGAGAGGAGGAACGAGGGATAAGAAGGGGGGACCCTCCACCTTCTTGATCGCCTCCCTTCACTATGGACAAAGCTTGCATCATGGATGAGGTGAAGACCGTGGTCTAGGCTTGCTCCAACTCCACTCATCTTCACATTCAAGGATTGCACGATGACAACGTGCACTCCATCATCTCTGTTGCCCTCCAACATGCCTTTTCCTCCTTCTCCTTCATTTCTTCTTCATTTTCTTCTTTTCCTTCTTCACCTTCCTCTCCACAACGCCACCCAACCCCCTTCTTTGTCATCCACGAAGAACCCAAACCCATCACTGCCACATCTCACCACAAAGCCACCTTCGGCCGCCATCACCCTTGCCAACGACAGCGATAAGCTTGCCGGCATGCAAGCAAGCGACACCGACCATTCACGCTGCCAACTGGCGGCCATCTCACCACTCGACGCTGCCTAACCAATGGCCACCACCACACTCCAACCGCTGCCTCCGACCACCGTTGAGCTCTCCGTCAACACCACCAGACTCCTCCGACACATCTCCGCCAGTGGCCATGTCGCCAGTCATTGCCTCCTCGCATCAACCGACCACGACAAACCCCTCCCCTATTTTGCTACAGTGGGAGAAGGTATGATGTGGAAAATACGCGATTTATAAATGTGGATTTTTATTGTTCTAATGAGTAAATCTCGATCGCCTTTTAAATTTATAAAACCTAGATATTGTAATATCTAGGGTCGTCCAAGGAGTTCAATTTATTAGTTATCAAAATATGTTCTCTCTCTCTCGCTAACTCAAGCCTTCTTTTTGTATTTTTAGTTTTGATATTTTTAGGGTTTTGGGAGATAATCAGGGCAAAGGAAATGGAGAATTGAAACTACTCCTTAGTGAACAATATGTAATCCTCCTTTCTAAGCTCACTCTAGGCAAGTGCACCTAGGGTAATTAGAAAGGAAGAATGCACTAGGAATTTAGAAGAACTTGAATTGAAAGCACAAAAAAATTGAAACGCGACTATCATAATTTTTGTATTGCTATATAGAATAGAGTCACATGTAGAGGAATACTTGCTACAAAATAAAGACAGTAGCTAATATAAAAAAGAGAGATAGAGGAAGATAAAAGTCCTCTAAATGAAGCTCAGAATGATCCTCACTCCAAGCTCAATAGCTCCTGGGCTTGAAGAAGATGCTCAATTGCTCCTTTCTTCCTCCTTCAAGATCTCCAAGGGCGGTCATCCATCACCCTTAGCTTTTCTCCTGCCTAGCCATCCTCCAAGTGAAGCTTGCTCCTTGCCTTTAGGCACAAGGAAGAGGGAAGAAAAAGATGCACACCAAGGGGACAAGGTAGCCTCCTTGATCACCCTCAACTCTCCTCTTCCTTGGCCAAATAGGTAGATAGATATAGGTGTCGTTAATGCTAGCCAAGGATGCCTAAAATAGGGTGGGAGGGTAGGGTATATATGAAGTTAGGAGAAGGGGGTGGTTGGCACCAAAATGGATGGTTAGGATGGGTTTAGATGGGTGGTTATGGGATCTATGGCTAGGGTTAATTGGTGCCAAAAGAAGGGTTGTGTAGAGGGGGTTGGAGGTGTCCTTTGGTGGCCATCCATGGTGGAGAGACACCACCAAGTTGGCACCAAAAGGGGGTTCTAGAAGGGTAGGTTTTGGAAGGAAAAAATGCAGTGTTAAGATAGCTTTGATGGTAGGTGAATGGTGGATGTGGTGGTGATTTTGAAGGGAAAACTTAGCACCATTTATGGGTAGTGGTTAAAGGTTGAAGAGGTGCCATGGGTGGTGCCAAAATGAGGAGGTGTGAAGGTGGTGGTGGTTGGTTGTGTTGGCACCAAAAAGGAAGAGAGAGTAGTGGAAGTTAGCATAAAACATGATCTATGTATCTTCCCAAGAATTTGACAAATTCACCCTTCAAATTCCAATTGTCCTGTCAATTATTTTCACAATAAAAATGTGACAATGAAAAATCAAGTGTCCGTGTTTTCTGAAAGGCCAACACTTTTTTTTTTAATTATATTTTGATGTTTTTGTTATTGTCTCCCCCATGCTTGTCGGAATCCTTGTCCCTATTACCGGTCCTCGAGGAGGCTCTTGCTTCAATGCTATAAAAGCATCGTCCAACACACATCCGAGAGCCCTACAACCTGACATCTTGTGGCACCATGAGAGGAACTCCCAATGAATCCAGGTTCTTGCTTCAATACTTCGAGATAGAACCATCTGAGACACCTAAACCGCAAGGTGTGCTTATATGCTCTGTATATAGATATGAAATATAAATATAGAGCAAGCATTGAGGGAGTAACATGTTAGCATCACTTCCTTAAAGGAGGGTTTCCTCCTTCTCCATGGTAGGGACTCATCCAATCAAAACTACTTTAGGTTTCACCTTAAGTTAAACATGGGAAATTATTTATTTTTGTTTATGGGCTTTTTTGCTTTTTGTTGGCACGTATGTGTGAAAATTTTGACACTTGAGTTTCAAAAGAAATTCAAATTTCTGAATCAAGAATAAAGTCAAGTACTATTCAAATCGCTAAACAGAATCAAGGATAATCAGTTTCTTCAAGGGTTAAGAATAAATTCTTTAGGAGATACACTAATCGAATCTAAGATTTTAGACTTAAGAGGTTTAACTAAAGATCCTTGGATTCGTCCTTAAGTTTGTTACAGATTAAATCCCATGTGTACCTTTATTGAAATAAACTCACAACCTTAGTCCTATGTTTTGAAAAAATTCCTCAAAAAGTATTTTGTGATTTTTTTGATTTTTATGAAAAAATGCATGCAAAAAGGAAGAAAGTTTTGCATTTTTAGGTTACGAAATTCCTAAAAAGATCAACAAAATTTAAAATATCCCCCCATGCTAAAGATATGTAATGTCCTTATGCATAAGGAAGGGAAAAAATATCACCTGAGTGAAGAGAGATCGAAGTCAGAAGAGTCAGAACCTGAAGAAAAAATGGAAAAAGGAAAGAGGGAAAAAGTGATGGGTTATCTCCCATCCCAAGATGTCTTTTACGCTTTTTCAGCTGGGCGTAGTGTGTAGCAGGGTCGAAGGAATGTCATGGAGGTAATCAGAAATGTGGATGCCGTCTACAATTAAATCTTCGTCTTGGTCCCCAAAATGATGAGAACTAAGAAAGAGGGGACATGCATGATTAATGGAAACATAACCCGAGCCTAGCCAGGGTTTAAACTCTGGATGCAAGTAGGCTCGAGGGGATCAGGTGGGAGGTCCAAGGAATATTGGAAGTTAGAGTGGTCGAGGATGAAGGTTAGAGTTGAGGTTAGGGTGGGAAGGTTGGGTGAAATCAGAGTGGGGAGGTGTGGTAAGTCAAGAGGAAGAGTAGGGTTGAGGCAAATTATTGTGAAGTAATCATTGTGTCTTCAACCACTTTGTCCATTTCAAACTCAGAATCTTCAAAGAAATCATTTTCTAAAGTGGTTAAAGCACAACAAGATTCAACAAACATTGTTTCCTCCACCACTTCATTGATTTCGGAATCTGAGTCCTCAAAAAATTCTTGATCATGGAATCTCCTCGAAGCTTTCAAAATGTCTAAGGTGATAGTTTGGCCATCACAAGTAATGTCCATTTTCCCTGAATGACAATCAATATTTGCTTTTGCAATGGCCAAAAAGGTCTTCCAAGGATAATAGGAGCATTTTTTAGTGTTTCAGGTACCTCAATGTCAAGGACCAGAAAATCTACAAGGAATAAATAGTTCCGAACCTTGACAATTACATCCTCGACAATCCTCTTATGTTTAATCATAGATCGGTCAACCAATTGTAGAGTAACCTCAATGGATTTTAATCCACTAAATTTGAATTCCTCAAATAACATGATAGGGATAAGATTGAGAAAGGCACCTAAATCAAGAAGGGTGCGATCCAAAGTAGTATCATTGATGATAACAGAAATTAAAGGCACTCTCGGGTCCTTCTTCAGCAGCAGCATGGTCTGCACAACTGAGCTTACTATCTCGTAGAGGACCACCCATCCTAGGTTCTTAACTTGCCTTTTTGGAGCACATACATCTTTCAAAAATTTGGCACAGGCAAGAATATACTTGATTGCATCTAAGAGGGGAATATTGATCTCAACTTGTCCAAATAATTCCATAAGTTCTTTATGAGAGAGCTCAGATTTCTTTTTCTTACTATTGGTGGAGTGGAGTGCTTCAGGAAAAGCAATAGGATTTGTGCCTTGTGATTCAAGGTTACTTTTGTCCTAAGAGGGTGGGGGAAGAGTCAACCTGCATTGCAGTGGGATGGGTTCCATGGGTTGGATGAGAAGGCCCAGGGTCTTGACTAGTCTTCTCACTCCTCAAAGTTAATGCATTAGCAGCGGGATTATTCTTGGGAGGTCAGGGGGCCTAATTGAGGTTGAAACCTGGAGGGTGCTGAGGTGCTGGATGAATAGGTGGTTGTCCTGACTTGTTCTGATTGGGATTCCCACCTAGTAATGGTTCCTTTGATTATTGGGATTGGGCATGGCTTAGGAAGGCAAATTGTTTGTGGGTCTTTGAACCGGAGTAACCCCAATATGATTTTGAAGATTGGTGACAACATGGGGTACTTCTGACATTTGATTCTGCATTCCTTGCAGGGTTTTCATAACTTGGGAATTAATATCTTCTCGAGATGGTCCAGGCCGGTGAAAATTGTGATTTTTCCCATAAATTCCAATTTGGTTTTGTCTTTGGGGAGGAACCAAATTGGTCCAAGAGTGATTCGAGTAATTCCTCCAATTTGTGTTATTGGAATTGAAGGGATTTCTAAAGTTTCTAAAGTACTCCTGGAGTAGCTGGGTTGGTAGGATTCGAATTCACATAATTGAAAGTCCGAGCCAAATCATGTCTATCCTCGGGAAAGAAATTATGCACAAGGACAATAGCAATATTATGCATGTTTTCTCTTTTGAGGATGTTAGATGTGGTTAGATGTGGAGCTTGATTGGGTGCATTGATTCTTTCCTCAATTTTCTTTTGATTAATTTGCATCTGGTCGAGTCTCTAGGTAATCATTTGGATGTCATCTTGGGTGACAAGGATGGATTCCTAATTCATGAACACCAAATTACAGGATAGTGTTTCTTCGAAAAGTGTTCATGGAAACATGATTAAATGAGTTTTCACTCATTTCTTCAAATAATTCATAGGCACTTTCAGCATCCTTGTTGAAGAAATTTTCACCACATGAGGCATCAACAAATTGTCTCAATTGATCTTCTAATCCATGATAGAAGATCTGCACTAGCTGCCAAAGTGGAATATCATGGTATAGGCTGATAGGTCCACTTTAGTGGACTAAATTAGAGCCTAAGAATATTGTTATTAGAATAAGAGATTAATTTAAAACATGCATTATATTGACAAAATTATGTGAACTTTAGACTTACCATTTCATGCATTAATTGCATTAATCTTTATATGAAGGGATTAAGTATTCATTTTAGAGGCAAGGGCATCACATCAAATCTCAATTTTAGATATCATAATAATGTTGGAATTTTGTTCTAGCAAAAATAGAAAGGGAATTAATTTTAGAGTGCATCCTTATCTGTCACTCAATTAATCAATTGCATGCCCTTCCTTATTTATTCTCTCAAACCTCTCTCTTTCTTTTTTGGTCACATGAAATCATGTTATTCTCTCTTTGATTCTTTCTCTCTATGTTTATAACAGGACATGAAGAGCAATTCCGGTCGTCATCATCCGCCCCCCTCCCCCTTGGACCTTTGTTCTCCTTCCTTTTCCCTCACGCAAACATAGACCACCACCACCGTGCCTCCACTTCTTCTCGACCTCTTCACAACTGCAACCATGATCGCAACAACCCCTTACCATGCCCTCTCCCGTTCCGCCACACAAGCCCTCCACTATCATTCTCAGCAATCTCTCTCCCCTCCATCAACTGTGAACCTTCACCATGTCCTTGACTCCTAGTGACAAGAACCAACAACCCACCGTGACCGATCTCCCACCGCATGGCCCTCATGCGTAGCAGTCTGCACGCCACCCGCCTTCGCCGCGGGTGGCCCTCGCATGCAACATCATCGCAACCTCTGCCCAACACCTGTGCACCTCCACCACCGTGCCACCCTTGCACACGGCCAACCCTCGCGTCAACCGCAACAACAGAGCAACCACCTCAGAACTGCCAGCTCTTCGTCAACTTTGTCTTCTTCATCTCCTTTCTCCACCTACTGCAACCAAGGAAGGAACCCAACATCCTCCACGTGCAGCTACGCACGTGGCTGCACTCACGTGCGCGGCCCACACCGCCAGCAGCAGCAACAGCCACATCGCCACTGACCTCCTCTCCAATTGACAACAGGTAGCCGTCTCTCACCTGCTGTCAACTCCAACGCGAAGCTCTCATCTGCCTCAACCTTTCTCGAGCTCCTCGACCTCACCGGTGTCCGTGCGCACGTCGAAGGAAGACAACCTCCCCTATTTTGCTGCAGGAGGAGGTCAATTAGATTAAATGACCACGGTTGAAGAGTTGGATTTTTGGATATAATATTTTATATTGTGTAGCATGTGCTAAGAAAGTCTCCTAATTCACTATTCCGCATTCATGTTCATCCAAGTCACTCTTTTATCTCATTTGATGCTACAACTTATTGACAATTTTATCTTGCATCGTATTAGCTTCGTACAAAGTATTTGAATAATGCACTAAAAATATTGGTGGGTTTATTGGTATGTTTCTCCCTGTGGATACGACCTAACTTTCATGGTTAGTTTTGACTATTAAATATTTTTTATCGAAAATTCTTCCACCACGTGATTTGTACTATGACAACGTATTCTATTTCTCTAACATATTTTTCTAACAAGCAAAAATTTCCCGTTCATGGACAACTTCTCAAAAGTTCTTGGAATCTTTCCCAACAGTCATGCAAGGTCTCACTAGATTTTCATTGAAAGGTCATAATAGATCTTCGCAAGGCATTAGTACAACCTATAAGGAAGAATTTTTTTAGGAAAACACTTTTAAGTTAAGGTCAGGTAGTAATAGGTTTACCAACCGTCCTGAACCAATAGGATGCCTTACCCTTGAGGGAGAGAGGAAGAAGTCACATTAGCCATAACTCTTCCCGTACATTGCGAGAATAGGTAGTTTGGGCAAGGACGGCTAATTCCTCGAGATGGCTAAAAGGATCCTCTCTAGGATGGCCATGAAAATGTTTGATTAGGTTCAAGATGGCTGGTTGATCTCGAAGTCTCCCTCAGGAATCACCACTCCAGGTCTCTCCTCATAATTGGAAGGATCATAAAAATCCAAGCTCTTGTGGTGATAAGTTCCCCCTTTGGTTGGCTAGGTTCATGACAGTCCTAGCCAACTTTTTCTAATTGGTGTGTAGTTGAGCCAGTTGCTCAACCATCATAAGTAAAGGATTAGGTGGGGGACCGGGATTCTGATTATGTGGCAACTTAAGATTTTCAGGTAGCTCCAGGCTAAGAAAGTTAGGAATGGGGATGTCAGAATGTGGGTTATGTTGTAACGATCTAAAGAAGATTAAGATGAAGTTATCATCGTTGTAGTGCAAAATCCTCAATCGATCTCTACACAAATAATATTTATAGCTCGAAAATCTAGAAATGAAGTCCGAGGTCAAACATAGAGAGCAAATAGAAATTCACACACTAATCTTTAATCAAAATATAAATGAGCACCAAAAATAAGCCAAGAATAATATTTCAATGAATAACACTACTCAAAATTGACATTCAATGATAAACATGAGCATTTCAAGAGTTTAGTGAAGCAAAAAGATGTCTAAGACAAAATAATGGTGATTTAGATCACCAATTATTAGCCTAAGCACATGTATATCAATTACTCAACCATCTCAAATAAAGGAACAGTGATCAAACATCTGATTTGAGAATCAGACGACTTAGCCAAGCTTTGCTACAGTGTTTTCTTCTTTCCTCTTCGTTTAGCCTTCAGCCTCTTCTTCTTCTGCCTTTCCCTTTTCTTCACTTTTCCTTCTTCTTTCTTTAGCCTTCTCCCAAGCCTTCTCCTTTTCTTCTTCACTTCTTCTTTCCGTCTCACACACAAGGGAAGCCAAGGCCTTCAACGACTAAGTGTCTCACAGGCCTACCTATAGGAAAGCAAAAACCCCCTACCCCTTATCTCTTTTTCTCTTCACAACTCCTCTGTTTCTCCTCTTTTCTCTTTCAATCCAAGACAATCGAGTATATGGATCCGGCTAACCGGGTTTGGCCAGACCCGCATGCATGTGTGCACGTGCGTCGCATGAAGCGGGGAACCCGACCCCCCAGTGTTCTTGGGAAAACAACCGATATCACAAAATCAATTTAAGCTGTGTCGCGAGGTTGCCTGTTAACGATGTGGGACTATCCCACTACACTCTATCGCGCAAAGCTGCATATCACCCGCTACTTCAATTGCTGCTACTACTGGAGATGCATTGCCTGAGGCAGGGCCTAGGAAGTATTCTGAATTATAGCCACCCGATTTCACGTTGTAGCAGGTGGTTTGAAGGTTTGGAGCAGTCGAACAGCACCGAAGAAGATGACGGTGGTGGGTGGTTGTCCGACAACACCTGAAAGATCAACATACAAGCTTTGAGCCCACATTAGAAGGTCCTAGAGCATCGTCATGATTCATGGAATGTGGTGGTGGCGGTATTTTGGTGTGTATGTGCGTGTAGGGAGAGTGTGATGTCGATAATGATGGATAGATGATGGGTTGTTCGGTAAGGAGATGGAGTGGGCAATAGGCTTGGAAAGGTTAGGGCTTTTGGTCTAGCGGCCACGACGGAAGTTTTGCCGGTGGTGGTATAATGTTTGATGGCATGTAGTGGTGGCACGGGCTCATTGAAGCCCTTGTCGGAGCGGAAGAAAATGATGAGGGAGACGGTGGAATAGCAGTCAAATTGAGATGTTAAGGAGCAGAAAAGGGAGGAGGAAAGAAAAGGAAGCTATAGGACCTAATATAGTGAACGAAAAAGGCAGGAAGGCACCAGCTTTGATTGGCTGGTGCCGTGGAAGAGAGGTTCTCCGGTGGAGAAGCAGCGAGGAAGAAGGTGACTTGAGAGCCCCTGATTTGGTCGTCGAGGGGCGGAAGAAGTCGAGGAAGAATGTGGCACTCCCAATTTGACCGCTGGGTGGTCTTAGGACGACGGAGGGAGCAGCTCACCGGAGCTAGGTTGGAGATGGCCGGGGAAGAAGTTTGAAGAGGGTTTTGAGGCCAAAACTTACCTAAGGAAGATGCTGGGAGATGCACAAGCTTATATAGAGATTGAAATCAAGCTCAATTCCTAAGTTCAGCGAGGTTTCTTTTAGGAACTAGGGAAGTTTATACTTATTTTGAGAGCTTCGTTGGAGCTCTTGAGGCTCAAAACTGGGAAACTAATAGGTGCAAATCATCAGAGATCATCTCAGGACCAATCCCTCCAAATTTGGAGGGATTTGGTTGCCTGATGGAGGAGATTCCTTTCCTTGAAAATCGTGGGTAGATGGGTTTAGGAATTGGCTTGAAGGAAGGCAGAAGGGACTATTTAGTGAAGACGACAAAGTTGGGGGGCTATTTGCAAAGAATTAGAAAGTTAGGGGCATGTGTGTGAGAGAAAAGATTCAAGCTGGACCAAAATGCAAACTAGGTAAAGATGATCTTTGATTGGGTCCAAATTTTGGTACAAACTTAATTTGGACATAAGGAATCTGATGGTGAAGTCAGATTTAGGTTTTGACCAAGTTTGACTAGGTAAATTACACAGAAACCAAATTAGGGCAACTATCTATCTGAGACTCTGTTTTAGGTCAAATTGGGTTCCAATGGTCTAATCAAAGATACCAAACCTTATAGAATATTCTTCTACGATTTTTATAAGGCTTAGGTGAATTTTATCCTGACCGGAACCTCAGTTAATTAAGCGAGTCTATTTTTAGGGTTTCAGATGTCCATTAATTCTCGAAACACGTGAAAACTCATTTCTATCTGCATAAACCCACTTATTAGACATTTATGATCATTTGACCTTTAATTAACCCTTGGGAAACCCCGTGATTGCTCTGCAATTAGGATATTTTGTTAAAACTGCAGTTTTACCCCTGTTTTCATGTTTATCTCTCAGAATAGATATGCAATGAATTATGGTCCTTTGACGATTATGTAGGAGCATTTATCACTTGATTATGATTAAATAAAGCTAGATATAACTGATGATAATGTTATCATCAAGTTAGCTGGTGGATTTTGAATGGGAGGGTTAGGGGCAAGTTGTGAGTGAGAGGCGGAAGCAGAATTAGACCTATTTTGCACATTTTCCATTTTTTTTGAGAAGTCGAATGCTATGTGCGAGGAGCGAAATCAATTGGTCCCTTTAAGTGCAGACTCTAAGACCATCGCCTGTGCATACACTTATGAAGAATGGGAGGAGGAGAGAAGGGGAGAGATGAGGGAAAAAGTGGTAGCACAGTTGGTGCGCCTGCTCCCTATAAGGTGCTTACTGTGTGGGGTACGTGGGTTCGATCCCCCACGGTATGCCCAATCATGCATAGTGTCCTCATGGGGGGACGCATCGCTGATGTTTTCCCCACCTCGACTCAACGTCAGAGAGTGGCCGTGGCTAAGATCACGGAGGAGCTCCATGGCAAGCGAGAAATTCAGTGGCCCTGGGAGGGGTGGGGTCTCCCCCCTCCCTCCCCTCTTTATTTTTTGTTTCAAAAAAAAAAGTGTATAATCAAGCAAACAAAATTATAAGCCTAGCCCTGAGATTAACTCCTTAAAAACTTAAGACTTGAGAATCCAAAAATCACAAATCAATAATTAATCCCACTTCCTAAAATTAACCTGACCAAACTAGAAAAGATGACTTAGGCCCAAGCATGACATAAGAAAATCACCAAGGACTTGTATAAACCGACACCCATCGTTTGACTACCCTCTTAGTCTTAGATACCAGGTTCGGTTAAGGGAATTGAGATCAATTAAAGATAACTTGATACCTAAATATCAAGCCTAAAATTGAATGAATTCCTTAAGGGTCAAGTGACTACAAATTTTAGTTAGGCTCAGGAAACTTAAAGTGCATGGATAATGAAGGGAGGTAAGGGAGGTAGTGCCCGATTATTTCTTTTTATAGTGTGTGCAAATTGGACAAGAATGCGGCGCCCAAGCCAAAACATGAGGTTTGTAAACAAGGATTAAATTGAATAATTTTAGGATTTGATATGGATTGTGTTGATTTTTGGATTCTCTCTTTTTATGTTTTCAAACAAATTTGAAATGCTTCACACAATAAGGCAATCAAGTTTTGGAGTTGGTGAAATACAATTCCTTTAAGTTGATTGTGTGACTAAAGAGAGAATGAAATCCTAAAGTTGAAACCCTATGTAGACAACTTCTAGAATGAATTCCTTTTTATAAAATCCTTTTATGTGGTGCTTTAAATAAGATAAAAAAACTTCACCACTGAAAAGGAAATCAAGTAAGGATTCTAAAAATAATTTTTTTGAGATTTTTGAAACTTGTTTGGTGTTTTTTTGGATTTGTTTTCTACACTGGTGTCAAAATCTGGAAAATATAGATTCGAAAAATTGATTCTATAGAATCCTCAAACAACCTCTAAACATTTTGAAACTTTTCTATGTTGTTAAGAATTTTCTAAGGTCTCCATAAATATAAATTTTGTCTAAATATGATGAGTAGAAAATTTTATAAAATTCATGGACCGTAAGAAAATAGCTAATACAAAAAGGAGAGCTAGAAGATAAAAGTCCTCCAAATGAAACTCAGAATGATCCTCACTCCAAGTTCAATAGCTCCTGGGCTTGAAGAAGATGGTCCCTTGCTCCTTTCTTCCTCATTCAAGATCTCCAAGGGTGGTCATCCACCACCCTTAGCTTTTCTTCTGCCTGGTCCTCCTCCAAGTGAAGCTTGCTCCTTTACTTTAGGCACAAGGAAGAGGGAAGAAAAAGATGCACACCAAGGGGGTAAGGTAGCCTCCTTGATCACCCTCAACTCTCCTCTTGGCCAAATATGTAAGTAGATATAGGTGCAATTAATGCTAGCCAACGATGCCTAAAATAGGGTGGTAGGGTAGGGTATATATAGAGTTAGGAGAGGGGGATGGTTGGCACCAAAATGGATGGTTAGAATGGGCTTTAGATGGGTGGTTATGGGATCTATGGCTAAGGTTAATTGGTGCCACAAGAAGGGTTGTGTAGGGGGGGTTGAAGGTGTCCTTTGGTGGTCGTCCATGCTAGAGAGACACCACCAAGTTGGCACCAAAAGGGGGTTCTAGAAGGGTAGGTTTTAAAGGGAAAAAATGCAGGGTTAGGATAGCTTTGATGGTGGATGTGGTGGTGATTTTGGAGGGAAAAGTTGGTGCCATTTATGGGTAGTGGTCAAGGGATGAAGAGGTAGCATGGGTGGCACCAAAATGAGGTGGTATGAAGGTGGTGGTGGTTGATTGTGTTGGCACCATAAAGGTGTTGGTGCTAGAGCACCACGATCATTTGTTTTGATGATAACAAAACACGTGTCATTTAACATTTGCACTTTGAGTCCTAGATTTCAGGTCAATCGCAAATGGATACGTGATTAGACGGAGTTCGAGCTCGCATCCAGGACGGATTGGAGGAGCTCGATGGAAAACAGAGGAGATTCGCGAGGAGCGCTAGATTGAAGATGGAAGGACAAGAAGAATAGGATAGAATTTTGTTTAATCCTTTCATGTACTTTTATCTTTATTTTGCTTGCTCTTTTTATTTCCTTAGAACATTATGTTAAAGAGCCTCAAAGTACCCTAACAGTAGTCCTAGCAACACCTGCACAACCCTAGGATACTTAAGTTTTCTGTAGAATACTTAGAAAACCAATATAGGGTTCAAACAGAGTTTCCAGACGTCTAATTCCCAAATCAGACGTCTTATAAAGTGTTTTAAGACGTTTGACTGTTGATTCAGACGTCTGATAACTATTAGGCTGGACATAGTTAGTTCTGTCTGATGAAATCAGACGTCCAGACCTTAGACCAGACGTCTTAGGAGACATCTGATGACTTTACCTGACGTCCAATTAGTGGACCGTTGGTTGGCTTAGCAAACACTCAAGAATATGACCGTTAGAGCCTTATCAGACGTCCATAGGACTTTCCAGACGTCTGATAAATGACCGTTTTGCCTCGGCTGACCCAAAATCTCTTCTCAGAGATTTTCTAGCCGTTGCAACGTTTGGAAAATCCATTCCCATAGAAAAAGTAGGTTTCCAGACGTCCAGACATAGTGCCAGACATCCTATATGTCGTCTGATAGACTTGCACAAGAACCCTGTTTAGATCTGATTCAAGTCAGGAAGAGACCTGCCCAAAATCAGACGCCTGACCTTGGAATCAGACGTCTTAAAGTGACCTTCCAGACGTCTGATGCCAGAATTAGACGTCTGATAAGCCTGTCAGAACAATGATTGTTCCTGATTTCGGCCTGATTCTCTTGGGCTTTGCACCCAACGGCTATAGAACCTTTCCTAAGCCTTCTAAAGCCTTCCTAAGGCCTCTATAAATAGAGGGGAGCCTTTACACACCAACACACACCAAGAAACACCAAGACACACCTTGCAATACACTTTCAAACCGTTTTGTGTCTCTCTTTCTCTCTAAGCGCTAGTTCCATTCATCTTGAGAGCATCAAGCTTCGCGCACCCGCTCTGCCACCGTAGTTCACGAGAGCGAAGTTGCGCCGTCGCGTGGCTCACGCACCGCGTCATCAACTCGACGCACTCCTTGCAAAGGGGAGTTTCCTAATTCCTATAGAAGCTAGGTTTAAAATTACTTTGTTGGCTCTATAGGATTACTTGTTTATTTTATCTTTGTTATTTGGTTGGGTATTCGCTTTACGAATTCCCGTCTCCTTCGCGAGACAAAATCCTTCTCGTGGAGAGAAGGGGTTGAGGTACGCTACCCTCGTCTAAGTAGCGTGGTTGTAATTGAGGTTGAATTACCCTCGTTTTAAAGTGATTCGGTTTAGTGGATTTTGATCAACTTGGTTGATCGGGAAATCCTAACTCGAGAGGGTTAGGTGGTGGTTTCACCCGGTTTGGGTTTCCACCTAAAAATACTTTGTGCCTTTTGTGTGATTGTTATTTTGTAAAGATTGTTTATTATTTCAATTCTGCATTTTTTACGTTACGCTGATCTCACCCCCTCCAAGTAGGGAATTTCAGTTGGCATCAGAGCAGGTCTCACGTTATCGGCATTACAAACCGGAGAGGATCCAGATATGGAGGGAAAAGCGTTCGTGTGCACCGAAGGACACGATACCTCGCGACCACCATACTTTGCAGGTGTAGATTTTTTTATTGGAAAAATCGTATGACTATGTGGTTGTAGGCCTACGACTTCCAGGTGTGGGAAAAATGCGAATCCGCATTTGTGATTCCCAAGAAACCCGCAAGAGGTTACTCAGAAGATCAGGTTCGGAATCTCAACCTCAACGCAAAGGCAATAAATGCCTTGTATTGCGCGTTGAGTCCGAAAGAGTTTGAGCAAATCCAAGAGTGCACTACCGCCCACGAGATATGGACGAGGTTGGAAGGCACTCATGAGGAGACGAGCTCAGAAGAAGATCTCGAGAAGGAGGAAATCGCTTGCTTTGGTTTCATGGCCAGAGGAAGCAATAACGACAGCGAAAGCGGAAGCGACTCCGACAATGAGGTAAATCTCGATCTACAAGAAGCTTTTAATGAACTTTTTGAAGTTAGTAAATCACTAAAAAGAGAAAATAATAGCATTAAAAAGAACCTTAGTTTTCTTAAAAATGAAAATGATAGGTTAGAAAAACAACTTAAGGACATAGAAGCTAGTCCTAAAAATGATAACCTATTATTAGAAAATCATAAACTCATCAATGAAAATAATAAATTGATTGAAGAAAATGATAGTTTAAAGTTAGAAATTTCTGACTTACAGACTAAGATGCATACTATAGAAAAAGAAATTGCATGTCTTAGGAAAACTCTAATAAATTAATCAACAAAGTAGATAATTTTTATAGCCCTAAGATTGAGAAAGGATCTCCATCAAGGAGACTCGCTAACAGATCCGGATCCAAGCCCACTTGGATACCGAAGAAAGAATTAGAATCTTGTTTTGTAGGGTTCAGGGATAATTACAACACAAAGGACTGGACCTACAAACTCAAAGCTGGTCAACTCAAGTTGGGAGAACCAAGGAGTAGACCAAGGAGGAGAACAAGAAGACCGACGAGACGGCAAACAAGCGACGGACCCGCCGCACGTCGACCACTAGATTGGAGACCGGCTCCAATGCCTGGGCCTCCAAGCTACGGATGGGAGCCCCATCCGATGTGGCATCCACCACCATTCGGGCCATTTTATTGGCCATGGTAGGTGAGGTAAAAATTCTTCACCCTATCTTTTTATCATTAGCATTTAGATAGGGGGAGTTAAAAAATTTTATGAGCTAATTGTAAATTTTTAAGGGGGAGATATAAGGTAGCTAAATTTCCTTTAGAAAGGGGGAGAAAAATAATAGCTATCTCGTTGTTACAAAAAGGGGGAGGACATTACCTTTGTTAAAATAAATTCATAGAAGAGCATGTTTTAAGGGGGAGTTATAGAAAATTTAAAATCAATCAAACCTTTTTGATAATGTCAAAAAGGGGGAGGATTTCTTGCATCAGTATTTATGGTTTTGTCATCATCAAAAAGGGGGAGATTGTTGGTGCTAGAGCACCACGATCATTTATTTTGATGATAACAAAACACGTGTCATTTAACATTTGCACTTTGAGTCCTAGATTTCAGGTCAATCGCAAATGGATACGTGATTAGACGGAGTTCGAGCTCGCATCCAGGACGGATTGGAGGAGCTCGATGGAAAACAAAGGAGATTCGCGAGGAGCTCTAGATTGAAGATGGAAGGACAAGAAGAATAGGATAGAATTTTGTTTAATCCTTTCATGTACTTTTATCTTTATTTTGCTTGCTCTTTTTATTTCCTTAGAACATTATGTTAAAGAGCCTCAAAGTACCCTAACAGTAGTCCTAGGAACACCTACACAACCCTACGATACTTAGGTTTTCTGTAGAATACTTAGAAAACCAATATAGGGTTCAAATAGAGTTTCCAGACATCTAATTCCCAAATCAGACGTCTTATAAAGTGTTTTAAGACGTCTGACTGTTGATTCAGACGTCTGATAACTATTAGGTTGGACATAGTTAGTTCTGTCTGATGAAATCAGACGTCCAGACCTTAGACCAGACGTCTTAGGAGACGTCTGATGACTTTACCAGATGTCCAATTAGTGGACCGTTGGCTGGCTTAGCAAACACTCAAGAATATGACCATTAGAGCCTTATAAGACGTCCATAAGACTTTCCAGACGTTTGATAAATGACCGTTTTGCCTCTGCTGACCCAAAATCTCTTCTCAGAGATTTTCTAGCCATTGCAACGTTTGGAAAATCCATTCCCACAAAAAAAGTAGGTTTCCAGACATCCAGACATAGTGCCAGACGTCCTATATGTCGTCTGATGGACTTGCACAAGAACCTTGTTTAGATCTGATTCAAGTCAGGAAGAGACCCACCCAAAATTAGACGTCTGACCTTGGAATCAGACGTCTTAAAGTGAACTTCCAGACGTCTGATGCCAGAGTTAGACGTCTGATAAGCCTGTCAGAACAATGATTGTTCCTGATTTCGGCCTGATTCTCTTGGGCTTTGCACCCAACGGCTATAGAACCTTTCCTAAGCCTTCTAAAGCCTTCCTAAGGCCTGTATAAATAAAGGGGAGCCTTTACACACCAACACACACCAAGAAACACCAAGACACACCTTGCAATACACTTTCAAACCATTTTGTGTCTCTCTTGCTCTCTAAGCGCTAGTTCCATTCATCTTGAGAGCATCAAGCTTCGCGCACCCGCTCTGCCGCCGTAGTTCACGAGAGCGAAGTTGCGCCGTCGCGTGGCTCACGCACCGCATCATCAACTCGACGCACTCCTTGCAAAGGGGAGTTTCCTAATTCCTATAGAAGCTAGGTTTAAAATTACTTTGTTGGCTCTATAGGATTACTTGTTTATTTTATCTTTGTTATTTGGTTGGGTATTCGCTTTGCGAATTCCCGTCTCCTTCGCGAGACAAAATCCTTCTCATGGAGAGAAGGGGTTGAGGTATGCTACCCTCGTCTAAGTAGCGTGGTTGTAATTGAGGTTGAATCACCCTCGTTTTAAAGTAATTCGGTCTAGTGGATTTTGATCAACTTGGTTGATCAGGAAATCCTAACTCGAGAGGGTTAGGTGGTGGTTTTCACCCGATTTGGGTTTCCACCTAAAAATACTTTGTGCCCTTTGTGTGATTGTTATTTTGTGAAGATTGTTTATTATTTCAATTCTGCATTTTTTACGTTACGCTGATCTCACCCCCTCCAAGTAGAGAATTTCAAAAGGAAGAGAGAGTAGTGGTGGTTAGCTAGGGTTTTGTGGAGCTAGGTAGGCATGGTGTTCAGCCATGAAGTGGAGAGGGGTAGGAGCTTAGCTTATCTGGCTAAGCTAGCTTAGCTAGTAGAGGAGTAGTGGAGGAGCGAAGGTTTAATTGACAGGAGGGAGCTTGATATCTTCATGAAGCTGGTAGGTTGCTGAAGAGGGCCTTCTCTAAGCTCAACTATTAGCTTAGCTAGCTAGTTCTTTGCTAACAGCTAGGCTAAGTAAGTTGAGCTGAGTTGAGCTAGTCTCAACTATTCTGGAACTGGGTTGAGCTGAGTCTAATCTTTTTGAAGACTCCCTAGCTAGTCTGGTAGCTAAGCTCAACTAAGTTAAGCTTGGTTGAGTCTTCATGAGTTGGAATTGAGTTAACCTTAACTAGTTAAGAACTCTTCAGCTGACTAAGCTTAGCTAGTTGAAGTGTAGCAGCTAAGCTTAGTCAAGTAGAGTTGCCATGAGCTGTGTGGAGCAGGAATGAGCTGAGTTGAGCTAAGTCCAGCTGGGATCCAGCTGAAATGGGCTTGTATCCAAGGCTTTAAATATCACGATATATCAACAACATATCGCCGATATATCACTATCAATGGGGTTGGGTGGTATCGATACCCCCGAAGTATATTTTCTTCGAATATCGACGATATATCGCCGATACGGGGAGATATCGCCGATATATTGGGTGATATATTGGTGATATATAACCGAGATATCGGCGATATGAGAGCTGTTGGAGCTGGGTTTGGGCGGGAGGTTTGCAATTTGAATGTTGGGCAGGAGGTCTGGGTGCTGCTGGCCCACACACACTGGGCGAGAGGTTGTGAGCTACTGCTAGACCACACACACTAGGTGGGAGGTTTGTGAGCTACCTGGACACACACACACATACACATAAAAAATCATCGATATCGGTGATATATACATTTCTTTAGGCATTCTAATGGGATCTATTACAGCTTCAGTCAAAGCTTAGATAGTAGGAGATAACCACCCGACTTGTCAATAATAGTATGTCTTGAAACATAAGAGACACGACATTAAATGTTATTTTGCAATTCAACTACTTCATAATTCTACTAATAGCATTAGACTCAAAAGGAAATTGACAGCAAGCACACTCTCCAGTTGTACTATGAGGTGCATCTTGTATATTTCCCTGACCTATAATGGGTGAATGCCTCACACTAGCAACTAATATGGCTTTGCCGGATGGAACTAATTTAAACCTAAAGAACTATCTAACGTCATCAAATCTATCTTGAGAAGCACCCGAGTCAACCAACCAATCAGTGGCTCACACACATACACACACGCCCACACAGGCACACGCACGCATGCACGCACACACACACACATGTAAAAAAATCATCGATAACGACAATATATCCCTGATATAACACATATACATATTTTTTAGGCATCATTTCATGATATATCATTCATAAAAATGTTAACCTTTAAATTTTGTGATAATTTGTGATATTTTATGCTTTTCTGAGCGATTTCCCTAAAATTCACCGATATTAGTGATATATCCCCAATATATCCCTGATATATCTCTTTTTTGACTTGTCGATACAATATCGATATCGATATTTAAAACCTTGCTTGTACCTTCTTCTTCCTGATAGTCTGCCTTTCACATTATTAGGGTTTAGGTGATTTTCATTTTGTAATCATCCCTAACAATGACATTAACTGTATTAAAACCAAAAATAAGGGGAAAACAATGCAATGCATGCCTAAACTATAAAATGCCAAAATGCAATCCAATACCATAATCTAAGGTGGAAAACCTAAGAATCAGAAATAATTTTTAAGTTAAGAATGATAATAAACTGATGTTTATCAAGGTAATAGTTGTCTTTATATTTTTTTATTGAGGAACTATAGCTTTATTTCTTGGATTTTATATTAAGCAATTTGTGCTTGCACCCTTTTCCTTTCTCTCTATTTCTCTTAATTTCTCTGTGTCTCTCATACCCACTTTTAACTCTATTGATTTGGATTTAATCTTGGTGCGACTAATTAATCGTGTTTGTAAACGCAAGTGCAATATATATATGTGGTTTATTAGGTTCATGTCTCCCCGTGGAGACAACCAAGTTATTTAAAATTTTTGCATGGTCATTATATTAGAACACAATGATTAAATAGATGAATGGATTGGATTAACATTCGAATCTATTTTGATTTTGATTTTCGCACCATGCATTGTTGTTCTACAAACAACAAATCTTTCTCATATCATTTTTCATAGCAAAAATCTATTAATCAAGGGGTTATCGTGTGCATGTGACGTTGGCCTTTCGCAACTTGGTTGGTTGGACACCTGCTTATGCTTTCTTCCCTCCTCTCCCTTTTGCTTTGGCTCTGATTGCTCTAAGGATATCTCGGTCGGATACAATCTCACGCAGAACTCTGTGCAGACATACCACATCACGAATATACCTCTCTGCCAACTGTGTTGGTCCCAAGGTGACTCGGATCGGCAAGAAACGTGTCGTCTTCGTTAATCTGTCTACAATCACCAAGACTGCGTCGTGTGCTCGCTGGGTGACGGATAAGCCCACCACCAAGTCCATGGTGATGCTCTCCCACTTCCACTCTGGCATAGGAAGTGGCTGCAATGGCCCTGCAGGTCTCCGATGCTCGGCCTTCACCTGCTGGCACACCAAACACTGCTGCACGAACTCACCTACATCCCACTTCATCCCTCTCCACCAAAAGTCACGTCTCAGATCATAATACATCTTCGTGTTCCCGAGATGTATGGTGAACCTAGACTCGTGCGCCTCAGTCAGGAGCTCTCTCAACAACTCCTCGTCCTTGGGAACGCACAAATGTCCCCTCATGCGCAGGACCTCATCTATAAAAGAGAAGTCTCCTGGGTCCCCTAACTGTACTCCGTCTTGCAACAACTGCAGGTACGAATATGTCATCTTCCCTGTGATGATGTGATCTATCAGCTCTGGTCTCGTCTGTCGTGTCACTGTAACTGCCCCACAATGCCCTTGTAACTCTAGGGGTCGCCAACTGCCCAACTCCTCTATAAGTCTCCAACTCTATGCCTGCAAATTGGCCAAGTGGACTGGTGCCTTTCGACTTAAGGCATCAGCCACCACTTTGGCCTTCCCTGGATGGTAAGAGATGTTGTAGTCATAGTCCTTTAAGAACTTTAACCAACATCTCTATCTCATGTTAAGCTCCTTCTGATCAAACAAGTGCCTGAGGCTCTTATGATCCGTAAAAATCTCAAAAGTCTCACCGTAAAGGTAGTGCCTCCATGTCTTTAGCGCAAAGACAACAGCTGTCAGCTCTAAGTCATGGGTAGGGTAGCTATGCTCATGGGGCTTCAGTTGCCACGAAGCGTAAGCGACAACGTGACCCCGCTGCATGAGCACACCCCCTAACCCCTGCAACGAAGCATCCATGTAGACCACAAAACCGCCACTGCTATCTAGGATGGTAAGCACAGGAGCCGAAGTCAGCCTCTCCTTCAACTCCTGAAAACACACCTCACAAGTGTCTGTCCAAGCAAAGGGCATGTCCTTCTAGGTCAACTGAGTCATAGGATGCGCAATTTGCGAGAAATCCTGATAAACTGCCGGTAGTAACCTGCCAGTCCCGAGAAACTGCGTATCTCTGTCATTATATGTGGCCTCTCCCACCTGAGTACTGCCTCAACCTTGGTTGGATCCACAGCCAAGCCATCCCCTGAAATCACGTGGCCCAAGAAGGTCACCTGTCTCAACTAAAACTCACATTTGTTGTATTTGGCATACAACCTACGCTGTCTCAAAGTGTCCAAAACCATCCACAAATGTTGTCCATGCTGTGCTTGATCCTACGAGTAAACGAGCACGTCATCAATAAATACCACCACAAACTGATCCAGATACGGTGAACACCCGGTTCATCAAATCCATGAAGGCAACAGGGGCGTTGGACAGCCCAAACGGCATGACCAAAAACTCATAGTATCCGTACCGGGTGCGGAAAGCTGTCTTGGGGACGTTGGTCTCCCCGATCCTTAACTGGTGGTAGCCTGATCTCAGATCTATCTTGGAGAATACCGTGGCACCTTGCAACTAGTCAAATAGATCATCAATCCTCGGCAGTGGATACTTGTTCTTGATGGTGACCCTATTCAGTTGTCTGTAGTCAACACAAAGGCGTAGGGTACCATCCTTCTTCTTCACAAATAGCATCGGGGCTCCCCACGGGGACACACTGGGCCTCACAAAGCCCTTCTCCAATAGGTCCTACAGCTGTGACTTGGGCTCTCATAGCTCAAGTGGTGCCATCCTGTATGGTGCCGTAGAAATGGGGCTAGTCCCCGATACCAGTGAGATCTCAAACTCGATCTCACGCTCAGGCGGTAGTCCTGGCAGCTCCTCTGGAAACACGTCGGGGTACTCTCTAACCACCGAGATGCTCTGAAAGTCTGCCACTGGGCTGGGCTCTGCCACCACACAGGCTAGAAAGCCCTCACACCCCTGGCCCAAAAGTCTCGCTGCCCGAAGTGCAGAAATACACCTGAAACCTCCATCCACCAACTGTCTATGAAACTCAAAGGAAGGCATCTCCGGTATGGAGAAGATGATCTTCATCTCAAAACAGTCCACCAAAGCATGGTAAGCGAACAACCAATCCATCCACAGAATCATGCCAAAATCCTCCATCGGTATCATGATCAGGTCAGCGAGGAGGATGTGTCCCCCAATACTGACCTCACAGTTTGTGTAGACCTCCTCAGCTACAAACAGCTGACCACCTGGACCTCTAATCACAAACGGATCCTCTAACAACACACAGTTTTGTCCCAAACTGACAACAAAACTCATAGCAACAAATGAGTGCGTGGTGCCGGAATCAAAAAGTACGTAAACTAATCCGTCGGAAACTATAGCCATACCTGCCACCACTGAACCTGATGCCCTGACATCTCGGTGTGTCAGGGCATTAATACGCCCCTCAGCTCTCGGTGCAAAAGAAGTAGCCATACTCTACGTCGGATGGGTAGCCGCTGGCCAGTATCCTCCCCGCGACTGTTGTCCTCCCCCACATGCTTGGGAACCATGACCACCTACTTGGCCTCCAACGCTCGATGCGAGGAGCATTTGCTGCACTCCATCCCTAGACGGCCAGTCCCTCCCGATATGGCCCGACTGGCCACACTAGTAGTAGAGGGGGACTCGACTCCCTTCCTCGATAGGTCCCTACTGACGACTGGGCGAGGGTCCAATGCTAACAGCTAGCCCCTGTCAAGGGCCCCTAAAGGCCACTGACGGCCCTGCGAAACGAGACAGCTCTCCTACGAGCGTCGCGTGCCTCCTCTCTCGTCGGCCCTGTGAGTACTCTGGCTGGTAAGGCCTCTTCCGTCCGCTGTCAATGTCTCATGCGATCGGGTTGGTCTCCTCGTACGTCATAGCTGCCTCCACCACTCTCGAGAAGGTGGGTAGCTTCAGGGGCTTGACATACCCCCGAATGGCAGGCCGAAGCCCCTCAGTGAACCTCCACAGGCGCTCCTCCTCAATAGCTACAGCAGTCGTAGTAAAACGTGACAGCTCCAGGAAGCGCGAGCGGTACGCACTAACAGTCATCGTCCCCTGGCGGAGAGTGTGGAACTCTTGCCTCCTCTGGTCCTGCCAAGTCTGCAGGAAGTACTGCTCGCAGAAGAGGGTCACAAACTGGTCCAACGTTGGCTCTGCCATCTCCTGGCCTTTGACTGCCCTCCACCACCTATGTACCGCACTCTCCAGCTGATACGTGGCAAAGGCCACGCAGCACTCTATAGGAGGCGAAGGGTATCAAACACCTTCTCGATCTGCTCCAGCCAGTCCTCTGCCTCAGATGGGTCCTCATCCCCCTTGAAGGAGGGGGGCTTCAACTTCCGAAACTTCTCGAAAAGCTCGTAGTGCAGCTGCAGTGGGGGAACGGGCACGCCTCCAGGCAAGGAGGGCTCATGCTCAGAAGTGTCAGAGTGCGGTGGGGGCGGTGGAGGACCACCCCCTCCCCCTCGTCCAATGCTGTGTCGGTCTCTCGGCCCCACAAAGGACTCCCCCTCCATGTCCCCAAGGAGAGGTGACCGTGAAGGCGGGTGGAGCTCCTCTCGTACTATGTCCCGTATCAACTAAGTTAGGTCCTGGGCCTGAACGCCTAAGAAAAGTGGCTGGTCAACAGACACCTCGGGCCTAGCACGTCCGCCCCTCCGACCTCATCCACGGTCGCGTCTGCGGCCCGCCTCAAGGACTCCACGTCGAGGCATCTCCTGTAAGGAGACGCGGAAGACAGAATAAAAGAAGTCAACTCTAACAAACTTCAGCGAAGGAAACTCAAAACAGATGTCAAGTGGTATGTTGTGGTGGTTACTCTAGTTACATACACGTGAATTGGTTATTCTCAAGCTAGTTGGTTCATTTCTCGGGACGACTTTGCTCTGATGCCATCTTGTTACGACCCAGTTCTCGAATCCCTACAGGACCCGAGACCGGCTCGACTCGACTAATCCCAAGACCCAGTCGTCCAACAAGAAATAACCAAAAAGTAGGAAAATAAACCACATTCACTATGCTAAGTAACTAACAATAAAAGAGTACAAGCAGTAAAGGAAGTAAAAATTGCTAACAGTACATATCACCACCACAATAGTAAAGTGGAAACAAAGTACAGAAACAGAAACAGTAACAACAGTCTGAACTCACAACAAAAGGAAGTACAACAGCAGGAAACTATGGCTGGGCTTGACTGGGCCTAGCACCCACTGCAGCTGGTGACTCGAGTTGCTCAACACCTGGACCTGAAAAGGGTTATGAGTAAACGGAGTCAACGAATGCTGAGTAGAGTGGTAACCAACTAACTAAAGCGATAAAAGCTAACAGGTAATTTGTCATTTCCAATTATTTTAAATTCACAAGTTATTCCTTTTCACACATTGGTTTACTTTTCAGATCTCTTTCTTGATCTCGAGTGTTCCTCGTGGGAACGATCTTGATTGCAGTCTTTTCTGAAGAGTAGAAGGCACACGTGGTGCTCTCCTAGTCAGGAGAGTCCCCCGTGGTGATCCTACACCCAATCAACCACCCCAAGGTCACGGATAGACGTAGCGGTGACTATGGCACACGCGATAAGCACATGGGTAGCTACCCCGCACTGGCACGCGGTCAGTCGTTTCCACTAGCGGGTACGCCTAAAGTACAGCACGAAATAGTATAGGGCCTAGCTCTCTCAGTAACAGAGGTCTAGCCCCTCAGAACCAAACAGGGGTCTCGCCCCTCCACAGTCCGCACACCCTCGTCTGACTACCCCGGTTTGCCCAGTGGGCCTAACAAGTCGATGTAGGGTGGCTAGCTGAATCCCGGGCCTCGTGGGGTGGCTAGCTCTCTCCCTACACTAGTAGCTCTCCCCGTTACAGTGTACGTGAGGGCCAAAGAAGTCGGTGTAGAGTGGCCAATCCTAGCCCTGGGTCCCAACCCAAGGGCGGTTAGCTTCGCTCTACACTAAATAGGGGATAGTCGCTCTCCTTGGTACCACGTACTCAAGGGCCAGCATACTTCCCACTTACATTTTCAGATCCATTCCATTTATCCACAGGAGCTCTACTCCTAATTCCCCATAGGGTTCATGCTCGTATTCCCTATGTCATTCCATACCAAGTTTCATCATTCACATTTCCATTCTCAGATTATACACATGCAACTCGTATTTCCATCATTTAACATATACAAGTAATGTCACAGGTAACTATTTAACTAGCACAGGCATTTCATATTTCATAGGCAGCTCTTGTTTATTAACAGGCAGTTGTTCACGTTTCTATTCATTCATTTAATACTGCAATTTCAAACACGCATACAAATAGTGCAAGTACTTCTCGTCCTAGGATTCATGCCACATCCTAGGTTTCTAGTTATCCAATTTCACATATGCATTCAGGTTTTATAATTAAAAATAAGGGAAAACCACTCTACCAGACGACCCGGTAGTATTGGGGGCTCGAATGGCAGGCTCACGTGCCTCAGCAAGCCTCAAACCCACAACTGATCGAAGTCCTATACCAAGGAACATACCACAATGGAACATTCAGAACAATATAAAAGGCCTTCTAACAAGTAGAGGAACTCACAAAGAAAACACCGATATCTTGTTTGCGTAAAACGAACCTCAAACGGACCCCAAACGGGTTAAAAACAGGGCTGCAAACCTAAATCAAACGTTTGGCACAAGGTCCAGACATCCTAAAAGTAATCAGAGTCTCACCTTAGGTTCCTACATCAACTTCAGACATCCAGAACCCCTTCTTGATCTTCTGGACCCAGCTTCAGACGTCCGACCTCTCCTCCAGTCGTCTGGGAGTGCTTCCAGTCGTCTGGTAAGCTGTCCAGACATCTGAGACACGTGGGAGGGTGTGTCCCACACATTCCCGAAGTAATCCCTGCATGTGACAGGCGAATCACCTATATTTAGCCACACAAACCATAGCTGCGATGCAGCCTGCATGGCCGTAACCGCAAGAGGAACGTACCTTCGCGAAGTTCTGCTTTCAGATGTCCGGTGTCGTCACCAGACATCCAACCCGTCGTCTGGACGGCACGCCAGACGTCTGATTCTGGGAAAATCCCAGAACCAGAACTACCTTCTGCTCCTCCCCGCCGCGTGCAGCCACGGCCTCTCCTCCTCGCCTGCAGCTCCGACTACAGCAAGTGTCAGGGATGACTCCCCCGACACGCTCCTCCCTCCGCACGCGCCTCTCCGGCCATGCATCCTCTGGCGCGCTCCCACGAGCTCACACTCTTCCTCCTCTCCTCATGCCGCCTCTCCTCCTCATCGCCCACTATTGCGCCCTCTCTCACGCTCGCCCCTCTCACTGTGGTGAAGAGGAAGGAAAGAAGGTGGCTGTGGTGAAGTGGGGAAAAGAGGAAGGGGGAGAGGGGTTTTATAAGGGTATGCTAAGATTCAGGTGGAGGAGAGAAGAGGGAAAAAGAAGGGAGCAGTACTGTATGCGTGCAGCCCGCACACAGATGCAAAGTTACGTACCAAGTTTTCAATTTTCAAATGTCTAGGAAGGGGTCCAGATGTCTGACCGACGTTCCAGACGTCTTAAAGGACTCAGAACAGAAGGGGTCTTTACATCTACTTTCTTTTTATTCATTTTGCAAGTAGTTAGCTTTATAATTCTCCTAAAGTACCAAAAAATAACAAAACTTTAAAAATACCAAAAACAAACAAAGAGAAATGCGAATTTCGAAGAAACAGGTGTCGCCTCCCCGTGTTCAACCTAGGGCACCCTTTTGAGTTTCGGTAAATTTTATTTGGTAGCGATTTTTGCGACTACGATGATGGGTTCTTCGAAACCCTAGCTTTTCATCGTGAAAATACCGCTCAACACTCATCCACTTTTATTCATACAAAAGGAAAATTACATGAACCAAGAAGCAGCCTACACCCGGGTGCTTCTAGCAATATCCAAAGAGACAAAGGACTCATCAATAAAGATTCTCCCATTCTAAGCTAGCCATACTTCCCACAAGGTCACCACCATCCCCGTTCGGTCTCTTGTCTGGTCTGCCAATAAGCTCCACAATGCATCCTAAGTGGGTAGAGAGAAACCTACTATCTCACGCTAAACCCACTAGGTGAAGGGACAACTAGAGAAGAGATGTTTCATGTTGTCCTCAGCATTGCAACCAAATGTATAAGACTGAAATGTAATCCCCATTATCATCCTCCTCATGACACTTGTCACAAGACCCTCTTGTCGTGCAAGCCAAAGGAAAAGTCACACTTTGAGGGCAGCCTTAATGCTCTAAAGTTAATGGCAGGTCAAATCCTTATGATCCGATGGGTCCTCATCCGTGAGAATATCATATGCTCTGATAGGAGAGAAACCTCCATGACTCCACCTGTAGTAATCCTGCCTGTCCCCTAAAGACAAGCCGCTCAAGCAGCTGTGCATCTCCTCCAACTAACTCGAGGAGCGTCCATCCTGCCGAATCTCTGTCACTAGGAATCTCCAAGATCTTCCCTTGATGGTAGCACCACCATTAGTGTTACTAAGCCTAACTTAACCTAATTATAGTAATAAATGCTCCTGAATATTCACCAAAAGATCGTAATCCCATTCTAAATTGAGTTTGAGAAGAAAACAAGTTAATTATGTCATTTTAACATCTAACCATAATTTCATATTAACTGAGGGGTTAATCATGGCTTAATATAAGGTTAAATGAGCTTAATTTCCTAAGAAGTGAGCCTAAGCTAACTGAATTAGGGTTTTCCACGTTTAGAGAATTAATTTATTAAGAAAAACCCTAATTTTAGCGTCACTTAAATTGAAAGGGTTTTAGTGAAAATAAATGCAATCTAAATCTCCTAAACACATTAAAAAATGTTCTAAGAGGTTGGAACCTTTACCTTTACCAAAGGAACCCATTTTGACCAAAAATAGACTTAGGAAGGAATTTATTCTATTTTAGGCTTCGATGTAAATTACCCAATCAAACATGAGCAAAACCTAAATTTGAGGTCACCATTACATTCCTTGGGTCCAAATTAGGTTAATTACAAAATTTGACCCTAATCAGAGTCTATCTTGACCCAGTTTGCATTTTAGTGCACAAATCCTATTTATCACATAAAGTCCCCTATATCTCAACGATTCCTTACAAGTAGCCCCTATCTTTTGATTCTCTTGCATTTGGGTCCCGCCCACATCATTTCTTCCTCGAGCAGACATAGAAGGCGGCAGATCGTTTGAACCCAAACTTCGCAAGATTTAATCCTCAATTTGAGGGATCAAATCAGGATCAAATCTCACCAAAATTGGTGAGATTGATCTCGAGATCCTTCTCAATCCAATGAGCATCTTCATGCGGCCAATCATGGCCATATTCAACGCCAACGAGCTCGAGAGCTTTGAGCTCAAGTTCTAGAAAAATCACCTTCCAAATGAGAAATTCTTAGCTCATTAGAGACAAAAACTCCTCTATATAAAAGTCTCAACCCAACCAACTTGGCCTCATCTCGTTTTGGCGCGAAACCTCCTTCCTTACTCACCGCCCACACACAATAGAGAGAGGACTTTTCCTCCTTGCTTCATCCTCGTGCTTCTGGCCAAAGATCACGGCCCAATTCCCCCTTCCTCGGCTCCATCCTTATCTTTCGTCTTCCTCATTGGCAGCGTCTCCAGTGACCCCTCTCCCTTCATCCAATAGCTAAATTACCATAGGGATTTTCTTCCTCTACACCTCAATTAGGATTAGCTAGCTTCTTGTCCCTGTTCTTCTCCTCCTTCTCCTTCTCCTTCTCCGACCCCAGCCACCGTCATCGCCTTGCTATTCCCGCCTTCCTCTGACCCAATTGACGTGGGCAAAAGGGTCTCCACACCTTCGCAAATGCTTTGCCCATATCAATTGAACCATCAATCGCCTCCTTCACCCTTCACCATCATCATCGACGAAGCTTCTTTGAAGCTCCTGTTGGAACCTTGTTCCTCATCTTATTTTGGTATTAACAAAATTATTATGGATTAATGTTTGCAATTGAGTGCTTTTCAGATTTAAGTGAAGATCAAGGTAAACATTGAACTATGGGAAGGAGGCAAGACAACAAGGAGGAGTTGATGATAGAAGATCATCTGGAGTTTATTTTGTTTATTAGATTAGATTTTTATTTTATTCTTAGAATGTATGCCTCTTAACAAAGAAACATGAGTTAGATCGTAAAAATCATATAGAGATAAATTAGGATAAGGCATTATGATCATTCGATTTATTTCAAAGTACGTATTGTTTAAAAGATAGCTTTCTAATGTTTAAAGTATTTGCAAAAATGGGCTAGTAATTTAGTTGTTTCATATTTAAAAAAGTACTTGTTAACCCACAAGTACCGGTACTAAAGTTTAGTACCGATACATGTGAGTTACAGGTTTGGAGTTTTTTAAAGAAACAAACCTATACCCCCCGAGTACCAGTACTCATGATCAGTACCGATACTAGAGGCAACGAGTATCGATACTCATGATCAGTACAAGTGGGTTACAGTTTTGTGTTAAATGTTTAAAACTCAAATTTGGAAGCAACGAGTATTGGTAGTCATGATTAGTACCGGTATCCAATAGATATTGACTGTGACAAGTTTACTTAAAACACAAAACAGTATGTCACTGGTACCGATACCCATACTTTAGTACCAGTACCAGTTAGCCGTTGGCTCAAAACTGAACGGCTAAAAAATTAATTTTGGCAATATGAACGTTAGGATTTAAACCCCAACATCTAGTAGATGAATCCCTGAGGTCCTAACTCTATAAATAAACCCTTGGACCCTTAGTTTGCACATAGAAAAATATAAAGAAAATTCTAGAGCTTTGAATTCCAAGTTTCCACCATATTTTCAAGAGAGAAAAAGGTTTGTCATTCACTCTCTCTACATTCATGCAAGCTCAACGACATGTTTTTCTCATGCATCTACGAAGTGATTCACGTCCATCCTAGGCTCTCAAATTGGTATTCAATCTAATTATTCTTGAGAGGCATAGGAATTCTTGTTGTAAGATTTTTCTTTCTTACACCAGTGCTTATTCTGTTTTTTATCTTGTTGCTCATTGGGTTGTAACAAACCCGTTATTGTACTTGGGTTGAGGTAAATCTTTAATTACCTCGTTTAGTAAATTAATTCTCTCGGGGTTGAGGAAATCTGGTTAAAAATCCTAAGCTAGGAGGCTTAGGTAGTGGAGTACCCAAGTGAGTGGGGAATCATCTTGTGCCAATTTTTGTGATTGTATTTTGTGCAAATCTTTCTTGTTATTACTAATACTTTGCTTGAGTGATTGAGTGTGAAGCTATCTATTTATAGATCCTACAACTCCATCGTTGACCACCTTCGCCCACCCTTGCCCCCAATTTCCGCAGGGTTTTTGTCCGGTGAATAGCATCAGACCATTTTGCATGTTTGATTGGGGTCGAGGGCCTATGTTTTCATGTGTAGGTAACCCACCAGATGTGAGTTTCTTATTCTACATCAGAGTTGTCTCCAGCAAGTGTACAACCAAGGACCCACCTTCCTCTCACGTAGATTCAGCTGAGGAGTGAAGCTCTACCCTTGGATTGACCATCCATGGCCAAGTGATGGCCAATTGATCCTTCGAATTGCAGCAACACACCATGATAAAAGAAAGAAGGAGAAGAAAGGGGCTTTAGTCCCACATCGTTAAAGGAAAAATTGGAACTTGCTTAATGACCTTCGACACGCCTCAACGATTTGCCCAACCATCAAGGGGTTGGGTCCCCACACGCACATACGCACACGCATACCCGTGCGGGCCTAGGACCAAGTCCGGATCTGATTAGGGTCCAATTAGAGAAAAAAGAGAGGGAGAAGGAAAGGGATTTGGTTGAGAGGGTAAGGGGGTTTTGCTTGTGAAAGCTTTGGACCGGATGCCTGATTTCTGAGTATAAGACATCTGATGGTTGAGTTAGACATCTGATAACAGTGTTGAGGCCTTAAGTTTAGTTGAAACATTTTTTTTTGGTCCTTGACCTATACATCTTTTGAGCTTAATAATTTCCCTACAATTCATTGAATATATTTCTTGTCATATTAGTCTCTTGAGATTGATTACGTGATTAAGTGGTTAATTACGATTATTTTGCTCCCTGAGATGACCTTGAAACTCACATTTTGAGATTACAAATTCAAATGCTTTTCGTCACTTTAGTCGTTATACTACGACGCATATTTTGAAATTGACTTTGGCACGTTAACAGTCATACACACTCCAACAATCAACAACTTGGGCTTCCTGTTCTGTGGTCTTCGCAAAGACCCTAGTGAACCTCTCCCGTAGCATCCCCTGCCCGGACCAGTCTTGGGACCAAAAGGAGAAGAGGCTACCATCCCTAAGATGGGGGGTAAAGTACTCCCAATGATCAGTTATCGTATCAACTACTATTACGACCTGGTTCCGGTTCCCTACAGGACCTAAGACCGACTCGCCTCGACTAAACCCAAGACCTAGTCGTTCAAGAAGAAATAACCAAAAGTAGGAAATAAACCACAATCACGCATGCAATATAGCTAAGCAGAAGAAAAACGAGACAGTAAAAGTACAACAAGCTGAAAGTCTCAACGAAACATGCCATCACAACATAAATAGCGGAAAGGAAAGTCATAGCAGATATGCTAAGTAATTACTACAGAGGTACAGAAACAAAGTGCAAGGAAAAGAAGAAAAGAGCTCTGGTACACTAAGGCTGGGCTTGGCTGAGCCCAGCACCCTCAGCAGTCGGGAACTTGGTCTGCTGACCTCCCTGATCTGAATAAGGGTACAACAAGAGACGAAGTCAGCGAACGCTACGTAGAGTATTGGTTATACAATTTACATGCAGCTGATTTTTAAACAAGCAATTACGTTTAATTCTTATTTCCATTTATCTCAACTAGGTATTTCAGATTATTGATTCCACACAGGATCTATGTATTTCTTGATCTTGCTTGTTCCTCATGGGAACAATCTTGATTGAAGTCCTTTCCATGGTGTAGGAGGTACACATGGTTCTCTCCTGGCCAGGAGAGTCCCCTGCGATAGTCCTACACCCAATCAACCACCTCGAGGTCACAATCGCGATGTAGCGGTGACTATGGCACGTGCGATAAGCGAACGGGTAGCTACCCTACACTGGCATGGGGTCAGTCATTTCCGCTAGCGGATACACCCAAAGGTACAGCATGGAACAACATAGGGCCTTGCCCGCTCAGAACAGGGGTCTCACCCCTCAGAACGAACCAAGGGTCCCGACCCTCCACAGTCTGCGTACCCTCGTCCTACTATCCCGGTTTGCCCAGTGGGCCTAACAAAGTCGGTGTAGGGTGGCTAGCTTATCCCCGGGCCCTGTGGGGTGGCTAGCTCCCTCCCTACACTAGTAGCATGCCTCGATACTACGTACGCGAGGGCCAACAAGTGTCGGTGTAGAGTGGCCAATCCAAACCCCAGGTCCCAACCTAAGGGCGGCTAGCTCCGCCCTACACTAAAAGAACCACTATGCTCCTTGGTACCACGTACACAAAGGCCAGCTCACTTCCCATCTACACACGGGATTCCTTTCCATATCCAGGAGTTCTCTTAATTCCCCGTAGGGTTCACGCATTGTATTCGTTCCATTTATCAGTATTCAGATCCCATGGTTCATAACTCGTTCTTCATCCATATACAGGCAGCTCGTATTTTCACAATTCAATTCTCAATCATATACATGCAACTTATGGTTTCACAGTTCAATTTCTCATTCACATGCAGGCAACTCGTATATTAACATGCATCTCAAGTAAACAGAGCAGCTCAACCATTTTCATTTGTTCCTACCCTAGGATTCATTTCTCATCCTAGGGTTTATTCAAGTATTCTAAACATGCTCTTTCATTGTGTAAATCTTAATGTTATAGGAAACCACTCTACCAGGAAACACGGGATTAATTGGGGCTTGAATCGCAGACCCAGGTGTCTCTGCAACCATCAAACACGCAGCAGGCTAAAACCCTATACCAGAGAATACAACACAAAAGAAGAGTTTAGAACAATGTAGAACAGACTCTAATATGTAGAGAAACTCGAGAGGAAAACACAGGTATTTTGTTTGCGTAAAATAGACCCCGATCGGATCCTAAACAGGTCAAAAACATGCATACTGGTCAAAATTAGACATCTGGGAATAGTCCCTGACGTCTTAAAAGACGTCAGATCTTACCTCGTGTCTTCTGTGGTATCCTCAGACATTCGGATCCCTCTGCAACCGATTAAGGGTAGCTCCAGACATCGGATAAAGCCTTCGGTCATCTGAAAGTACCTTCGAACATCTGGCGTTGCAGTCAAACGTCCAAAATCACCTCGAAGTGCGCACCTCGCTCCTTCTCGATGCTCTGCACCTGCGTGCAGAGCACATACCCCATTTTTAGCTCATGCACGAGTCTGCATGGGTAGATCTCGTGCAGCACGACTGACCTTAGCGCCCAACGTGCTTTCAAACATCCAGCTCCAATCTCGAACGTCCTGCTGCCGCTATGGATGTCTGGTCGATGCTCCAGACGTCTGATACTGGAACTTTTCCAGTACCAGAACCTCCTCCGCGATGCTGCTATCCTCGCAGCACCGCCCGCAATGCACCGCAGTAGCTTCAATAGCTGTAGAGGGCCAGGAAGCCACCTTGCCGAGCCCCTCCTCCTCGCGCATGTGTTCGCCGCTGGCCGCACGAGCTCCGTCGAGCTTCCGTTGAAGCTTCTCCAAGCTTATGCCGAAGCTCCTCCGAGCTTCGCGCGAGGCTCTCCAACTCCACATGAGCTCCACGAAGGTCCACCGACCTTGGTCCTCCTCTCTCATGCTCTTCCTCTCTTTCCTTGTTTTCTCTTGCTCACCCTCTCTCTCTTGCTCTCCCTCGTCGATCCTTGCTCAACCTTGCTCCTCCTTGCTGCAGCTGCACGAGGGTGTCCGGACAGGGAGGTAGCGGTGGCTGGTGGTGAGGGTGAGGGTGGTGAGGAGAGGGGGGTTTAAATAGGGCCGGGTGTTAGGGTTTTGGGTGAGAGGTGATAGGAGAGAGAGAACGTCTGCTCACCGCGTGCGTGAAGGGAAAATAAGTTTCAATTTTTTCCCACTTTCAGACATCTAGGCCTGTGTCCAAACGTCTGGACAGATGTCTGACTGAAACTCCAAACGTCTTATCCGACTAAAAAGGCAACGGGTCATTTCATCATAACAAACATAAAGGAAGTTTCATCCCCGAAACTTGAGCTAGCTAGGGTGCGGAAAAAAGCAATGTAAAAATGCATAACAAACTTAAAGAGGCTTGAAGTAGGTTAGGGGCAACGTACCCTCAAAAAGCTCCAGGTATCACTCCTGCATTGCTACCTCAAGCTCCCAGGTCGCCTCCTCATACCGCTGCCTTCTCCATAGGACCTTCACCAGTGGTACCTACTTCCATTTCAAACTCCGGACGGCTCTGTCTAATATCTGCACCGGTCTCTCTAGATAGGTCAAGTCGTCTCCCACCTCGACGCTCTCGTGGCTCAGAACATGACTGGGATCGGCAATGTACTTCCTGAGGTTGGACAAATGGAACACGTCGTGCACTTCAGAGAGCTGGGAAGGAAGGGCAAGCCTGTAAGCAACTGGTCCAACCTTCTCCAAGACCTCAAAGGGTCCCACAAATCTCGATGCTAGCTTCCCTTTCACCCTAAACTGCTGCAAGTCCTTCATGGGTGAAACAAGAAGAAAGACGTGATCCCCAACCTCGAACTGCACCTCTCTACGCTTCCAGTTAGCGTAGCTCTTCTACCTGCTCCTGACAGTGCAGAGTCATTTGTGGATCTGCTCTATCACCTCCTGACTCTACCAGATCAACCTAGGACCAACCTCCCACTTAGTCCCCACCTCAACCCAACTTAAGGGTGCAGCACGCTTCCTCCCGTACAGAGCCTCGTAAGGTGCCATGCCGATGCTCGAGTGGTAACTGTTGTTGTATGCAAACTCTGCTAGGGGTAAATGCTCCTCCCATGAGCCTCTCCAATCTAGTACACAGGCGTGTAGAAGGTCCTCAAGTGTCTGTATGGTGAGCTCTAACTGCCCGTCCGTCTGGGGGTGGTAGGCGATACTGAACCTCAAACGCGTCCCCAAGGCCTGCTGAAACTCAGCCTAGAACTGAGAAGTAAAGCGAGTATCCCTGTCGGATACGATCTCATGTGGGACTCTGTGCAGGCGCACCACATCTCTAATGTATCTCTCTGCTAACTATGTTGGTCCAAAGGTGACTCAGATCAACAAGAAACGCGTCGTCTTCATCAACCTGTCTACTATCACCAGACTACGTCGTGTCCCCGCTGGGTAACTGGTAGACCCACCACCAAGTCCATGGTGATGCTCTCCCACTTCCACTCTGGCACAGGAAGTGGCTGTAATGGCCCTGCAAGCTTTTGGTGCTTAGCCTTCACCTGCTGGCATACCAAGCACTGCTGCACAAACTCACCAACATCCCGCTTCATCCCCCTCCACCGGAAGTCACGTCGCAGGTCATGGTACATCTTCGTAATACCGGGATGTATGGTGAATCTGGAACCATGCGCCTCACTCAGAAGCTCTCTCAGTAGCTCCTCGTCTCGAGGAATGCACAGACGTCCCCTCATACGCAGGATCTCGTTAGTGTACGTGAAATATCCTAGGTCCCCTGTCAAAGCTCTGTCTCATAGCGTCTGTAGATACGAGTCGGCCATCTGTCCGGCAATGATGCGGTCTACCAGCTTTGGTCATGTCTGCCTCATTAGTGTCATAGCCCCACAGTACCCTCGTGACTCTAGAGGTCACCAACTGCCCACCTCCTCCATGAGTCTCCAACTCCGTGCCTGTAGACTGGCCAAATGGGTGGGCGCCTTCCGGCTCAAGGCGTCGGCCACCACGTTGGCCTTCCCTGGGTGGTAGGAGATGCTGCAGTCGTAGTCCTTCAGGAGCTCCAACCATCGCCTCTATCTCATGTTGAGCTCCTTCTGATCAAACAGGTATTTGAGGCTCTTATGATCCGTGAAGATCTCAAAGGTCTCACTGTACAAGTAGTGTCTCCAGGTCTTCAGCGCGAAGACCACTGCTGCCAGCTCCAAGTCGTGGGTGGGGTAGTTATGCTCATGGGGCTTGAGATGCCATGAAGTGTATGCGACAACGTGGCTCCGCTGCATGAGCACACCACCTAACCCCTGCAACGAAGCATCGGTGTAGACCACAAACCCGCCACTGCTGTCTGGTATAGTGAGCACAGGAGCTGAAGTCAGCCCCTCCTTCAACTCTTGAAAACATCTCACACTCATATGTCCAGGCGAAGGGCACGTCCTTCCCGGTCAACTAGGTCATAGGACACGCAATCTGGGAGAATCCCCTAATAAACCGCCTATAGTAGCCTTCCAATCCCAAGAAACTGCGTATCTCTGTCACTGTACGTGGTCTCTCCCACCTGAGTACTACCTCAACCTTGGTTGGATCCACAGCCAATCCATCCCCTGAGATCACATGGCCCAAGAAAGCGACCTGTCTCAGCCAAAACTTGCACTTGCTATATTTGGCATACAGCCTGTGCCATCTTAAAGTATCCATGACCATGTGTAAATGCTGCTCATGCTGCGATTGATCCTGGGAGTATATGAGTACGTCGTCGATGAACACTACCACAAATTGGTCCAGGTACGGTCTGAAAATGTAGTTCATCAAATCCATGAAGGCAACAGGGGCATTGGTCAACCCAAACGGCATGACCAAAAGCTCGTAGTGCTCGTACCGAGATGGAAAGCCATCTTGGAGACGTCGGTCTCCCTGCCTCAATTGATGGTAACCCAACCTCAAATCTATCTTGGAGAACACTGTGGCGTCTCTTTGCTGGTAAAAGAGGTCGTCAATCCGTGGCAGCGGATACCTGTTCTTGACAGTGACCCTATTTAGCTGCTTATAGTTGATGAGCAGCTAAAGGGCACCGTCCTTCTTCACAAACAATACAGGAGCTCCCCATGGGGATGCACTGGGCCTCACAAAGCCCTTCTCCAACAGATCCTGTAGTTGTGACTTGAGCTCTCACAGCTCAAGTGGGGCATCCTGTACGGTGCAGTTGAGATAGGGCTAGTCCCCGGTACCAGCGAGATCTCGAACTCGATCTCACGCTCTGGGGGTAAACCTGGTAACTCCTCTAGGAAGACGTCGGGGTACTCGCAGACCACCGGAATACTCAGAAGGTCGGCCACAGGGCTAGGCTTTGCTACAATGCAAGCCAAGAAGCCCTCACACCCCTAGCCTAAGAGCTTTGCTGCCCGAAGCGTGAAGATGCACCTAAAACCTCCGTCCACCTGCTGGCCGTGAAACTCAGAAGGAGGTAGCTCAGGTACAGAGAACATGATCTTCCTCCCGAAACAGTCCACCAGGGCGTGATAGGCGGACAGCCAGTCCATCCCTAGAATCACGCTGAAATCTTCCATCTAGATCACAATTAGGTCAGCGGGAAGGCTGTGTCCCCCGATGCTGACCTCGCAGTCTGTGTAGACCTCCTTGACTACAAACAACTGGCTATCTGGGCCTCTGATCACAAACGGATCCTCTAACAAAACACTGCCCTACCTCAGACTGACGGCGAAACTCATGGAAACAAAAGATTGTGTGGTGTTGGAATCGAAAAGTACGTACACTAATTTTCCATAAATAGTAACCATACCTGCCACCACAGAGCTCGAAGCCCTAGCATCTCTGTGTGTCAGGGCGTTGATGTGCCCCTCAGTCCTGGGTGCAGAAGAAGCAGCCACGCTCTAGGTCGAGCGAGTAGCAGCTGGCCGGTACCCTCCTCGTGACTACTGTCCTCCTCTGCATGCCTGGTAACCACGGCCTCCATATTGGCCCCCAATGCTCAATGCGAGGAGCATCTGCTGTGCTCCGGCCCTGGATGGGCAGTCTCTCTTGATGTGGCTTGGTTGGCCACACTAGTAGCAGAGAGGGGTACGACCTCCTCCCTCAGTCAGTCCCTGCTGGCGGTTGGGTGGGGGTCCGGTGCTGGCAGATGACCCCTGTCTAGGGCCCCCAAAGGCCACTGGTGGCCCCACAAAATGGGACAACTCCGCCACAAGCGCTGTGTGCCTCCTCTCTCAATGGCCTTGTGAGTGCTCAAGCTGGTAGGGCCTCTTCCGTCCTCCGTCAGCGTCTCGCGCAGCCGGGTTGGTCTCCTAGTAGGTCATGGCCGCCTTAACCACACGAGAAAAGGTAGGAAGCTTTAGGGGCTTCACATACCCCCGTATCGCCGATCAAAGCCCCTCAGTAAACCTCCACAGGTGCTCCTCCATAGACGCTGTTGTCGGGGCGAAGCGTGACAACTCCAGAAAACGCGTGAGATATGTGCTAACTGTCATCGCCCCCTAGCGGAGAGTGTGGAACTCCTGCCTCCTCTGATCCTGCTAGGTCTGCAGAAAGTACTGCTCGTAGAAGAGAGCCACGAACTGGTCCCACGACGGCTCTCTCCCCTCCTGGCCTCTAACTGCCCTTCACCACTAGTGGGCTGCGCTCTCCAGCTGGTACGTGGCAAAAGCCACACGGCACTCTACAGGAGGGCGGAGGATGTCAAACACCTTCTCCATCTGCTCCAGCCAGTCCTCTGCCTCAGATGAGCTCTCATCCCACTTGAAGGAGGGGGGCTTCAGCTTCCGAAACTGTCCGAAAAGCTCGTGGTGAAGCTGCAGTAGGGTGACAAGTATGCCTCCAGGAAGGGAGGGCTCGTGCTCAGAAGTGTCTGAGGGTGGTGGGGGTGGTGGAGGAACACCCCCTCCCCCTCTAGCTTGTCCAGCCATGGGGCAGCTCCCCTGTCTCACAGAGGACTCTCCCTCCACGTCCTCAGGGAGGGGTGCCTAAGGAGGAGGCTGTCGAATCTCCTACACAATATCCCGGATCAGCTGGGCGAGGTCCAGGCCTGGAAGCTCGGAAGAAGGGGTGGACCGGTTGTTGCCTCTAGTCTAGCACGTCTGCCCCTGCGACCATGCCTATGGCCGCAACCGCGACCCGCCTCGAAAACTACTCGACGAGGCATCTCCAACAAGGAGATGAAAAGAAAGAACGTAAACTGTTGGTGATTCTAGGTTATATCAGGAAGAAAGATGACTCGAAACGAATATTAAGGAAACACGTTGTGATCGCTATCCTAGCTATATGCACGTGTGTGGTTACTTCCAGACCATTTGGCTCATTTCTTAAGACTACCTTGCTCTGATACCATCTTGTTACGACCCGATTCTGGTTCCCTACAGGACCCGAGATCAGCTCACCTTGACTTAACCCAAGAACTAGTCGTCTAACAAGAAATAACTAAAAGGAGGAAATAAACCACAACCAGGCATGCAATAAGTCTAAGCAGAAGAAAAATGAGACAGTAAAAGTACAACGAGCTGAAAGTCTCAACGAAACATGCCATCACAACATAAACAACAAAAACGAAAGTAAAATATAGCATGCTAGCAGATACGCTAAGTACTCACTACAGAGGTACAGAAACAAAATGCAAGGAATAGAAGAAAAGAGCTCTGGTACACTACGGCTGGGCTCGGCTAGGCCCAGCACCCTCAGCAGCTGGGAACTCGAGCTGCTAACCTCCCTGACCTGAATAAGGGTACAACAAGAGACGAAGTCAATGAACGCTGAGTAGAGTGGTGGCTGTACAATTTACATGCAGCTGATTTTTAAACAAGCAATTACATTTAATTCTTATTTCCATTTATCTCAACTAGGTATTTCAAATTATTGTTCCCACACAGGATCCCTGTATTTCTTGATCTTGCCTATTCCTCGTGGGAACGATCTTGATTTCAATCCTTCCCGTGGTGTAGGAGGTACACATGGTACTCTTCTGGCCGGGAGAGTCCCCTATGATAGTCCTACACCCAATCAACCACCCTGAGGTCACGGTCACGACGTAGCGGTGACTAGGGCACGCGCGATAAGCGCACGGGTAGCTACCCCTCACTGGCATGCGGTCAGTCGTTTCCGCTAGCAGGTACGCCCAAAGGTACAACATCGAACAGCATAGGACCTTGCCCTCTCAGAACAGGGGTCCCGCCCCTCAAAACCAACCAGGGGTCACGCCCCTCCACAGTCCGCGTACCCTCATTCGACTATCCCGGTTTGGCCAGTGGGCCAAAAAAAGTCGGTGTAGGGTGGCTAGCTTAACCCCAGGCCCCGTGGGGTGGCTAGCTCCCTCCCTACACTAGTAGCATGCCTCAGTACCACGTACGTGAGGGCCAATAGGAATCGGTGTAGAGTGGCCAATCCTAACCCCTGGTCCCGACACAAGGGCAGCTAGCTCCGTTCTACACTAAAAGAACCACTGTGCTCCTTGGTTTCACGTACACAAGGGCAGCTCACTTCTTGTCTACACATGGGATTCCTTTCCATATCCAGGAGTTCTCTTAATTCCCCGTAGGGTTCACGCACTATATTCGTTCCATTTATCAGTATTCAGATCTCATGGTTCATAACTCGTTCCTCATCCATATACAGCCAGCTCATGTTTTCACAATTCAATTCTCAATCATATACATGCAACTTATGGTTTCACAGTTCAATTTCTCATTCACATATAGGCAACTCGTATATTAACATGCATCTCAAGTAAACAGAGTAGCTCAACCATTTTCATTTGTTCCTACCCTAGGATTCATTTCTCATCCTAGGGTTTATTCAAGTATTCTAAACATGCTCTTTCATTGTGTAAATCTTAATGTTATAGAAAACCACTCTACCAGGAAACACGAGAGTAATTGGTGCTTGAACTACAGACCCAGGCGTCTCTGCGAGCCTCAAACACGCAGCAGGCTGAAACCCTATACCAGGGAATACAACACAAAAGAAGAGTTCAAAACAATGTATAACAGACTCTAATACGTAGAGAAACTTGAGACGAAAACACAGGTATTTCGTTTGCGTAAAACGGACCTCGATCGGACCCTAAACGGGTCAAAAACGTGCATACTGGTCAAAATCAGACATCTGGGAATAGTCCCAGACATCTTAAAAGACGTCAAATCTTACCTCGTGTCTCCTGCGGTATCCTCAGACGTTCGGATCCCTCCACGACCGTTTGAGGGCAGCTCCAAACGTCAAATAAAGCCCCGACGTCTAAAAGTAACTTCAGACGTCTGGCGATGCGGTCAGATGTCCAAAATCACCTCAAAGTGCGTACTCCACTCCTTCCTAATGCTCTACACCTGTGTGCAGAGCACAGACCCCATTTTTAGCTCATGCACGAGTTTGCATGGGTAGATCTCGTGCAACACGACTTACCTTAGCGCCCAATGTGCTTTCAGATGTCCGGCTCCAGTCCCGGACGTTCTGCTACCGCTACGGATATCTAGTCGATGCTCTGATCTGATAGTGGAACTTTTTCAGTACCAAAACCTCCTCCACGACGTTGCTCTCCTTGCAGCACCGCTCACAGTGCACCGCAGTAGCATCATCAACTGTAGAGGGCCGGGAGGTAGCCTCGCTGAGCCGCTCCTCCTCGCGAGCTTCGCCAAGCTCCCTCCAAGCTCCACCGAGCTTCTATTGAAGCTTCCCCGAGCTTCTGTCGAAGCTCCTCCGAGCTTCACACGGGGCTCTCCAGCTCCATACGAGGTCCCCGAATGTCCACCGACCTTGGTCCTCCTCTCTCACGCTCTTCCTCTCTCTCCTCACCCTCTCTCTCTCACTCACCCTCTCTCTCTCGCTCTCCCTCGCCGATCCTTGCTTGCCCTCGCTCCTCCTTGCCGTGGCTGCACGGAGGTGTCCGAACAGGGAGGTAGCGGTGGCTGGTGGTGAGGGGTGAGGGTGGTGAGGAGAGGGGGGTTTAAATAGGGTCGGGTGTTAGGGTTTCGGGTAAGAGGCGATAGGGAGGGAGAACGTCCATGCACCGCACGCGTGGAGGGAAAATAAGTTTCGATTTTTTCCCACTTTCGGACGTCCGGGCCTGTGTCCAGACATCTGGACAGACATCTCACTGAAACTCCAGACGTCCTATCTGACTAAAAAGGCAATGGGTCATTTTAACTACAGAGTGCCAGAAGGGGGATTCTCCCCTAAGATGCTATGGTTGTCCAATTTGAGAAATAGCATCACCAAATGAATCACGCACAACCTCCTTCCAGAGACCTTGTTCTCCATGTATGATTCGAACCACCCATTTCAATAGGAAGGAGTCAGTCACTTCCTTCATCCTGCACACCCTCAAGTCACCCCTCTTCCTAGTCTTGCAAATTGCTACCCACGGCACAAGTTGCAAGAAGCAGCCATCTTGCACACATACCTTCCAAAAGAATCTCCTCTTAACAGTCTCAAAACGTCTCAAAACCCCTTTCCCTGGAAAAAATAAGAAGTAGAAGGTAGGAATCACTGAGAGGATAGAGTTGAGGAGAATAAGCCACCCTCCTATGGAGAGTAACCTGCTGCTCCAACCATTCAATCTGGAAGTGAGTTTCTCAAAGAGGAAAACCCAGTCTGTGGCTCTCATCTTCTTGGCCTAAAGGAGAAGACCAAGATGCCGCACCAGCAATGTCATTAAAGGGGTCTGAAGAGCCGAACTAATCTCTATCCTGCATCTATCATCTATATGAAAGCACAGCAGAGAGGACTTGGATCCATTTATGAGAAGACCAGTAATCTCTCAAAAAATCTGAACAATCTTCCCAATCGTCTGCTTCTGTGGCAACTCACCCTTCAGAAAGAAAACTGTATCATCTGCATACTATAAAAGAGGAGTAATATTCCTCTGCTTAGCCCCCACCGTAAAACCTCTGATAAGGTTAGCCTCCACCACCTTGACAGTCATCCTGGACAAAGTGTCAACTACCAAGATAGAAAGAAGTGGTGCAAGAGAGCAACCCTGTCACACCCCTTCTATGACTGGATCCAAGTACCAATAGGCCTCCAATGAGGAGAGGGAAGAAAGATGTTGTCGTCACACATCTTCTGACCCACCTCACCCAGGTCTCTGGAAACCCCCTCTGCCTCAGAACCTCCAAAAAATAGGCCCAAGACACCGTATCGTAGGCCTTGGAAAAATCCACCTTCCAAAGGAAAGCTTTCGTTTGGCACCATGTCCATGCAAACACCATCGCCTGAGCCACCACAAACGACTCCTGAAGTGAACAACCCTTCAAGAAGGCCGACTACACCAGATTAATCAATCCAGGAAGAACATCTCTGAATCTATTTGCCATCACCTTGCCAATAATCAAGTAAATCGAGTTTGAGAGGGCTATGGGTCTATAATCACCCACAGTCTTCGCACCTGGCCTCTTTGGCAAGAGAAAAAGAAGGGAGCGATTCAACCTCTCAAAGCCAAAGTTGCCCTCTTGGAACTCCTCCACCACTCCAAGAACATCCTTCCTAACTATGGGCCAAAACTCTCTATAGAAGAGGACTTGAAAGCCGTCCGGTCCAGGTGATCCTTCAGCTTTCAATCCCCTAATAGCAAGCATGGCCATCTCCTCACTGATTTGGCTAGTCAGCCGCCGACCAGCCTCCTTATCCACCAACGGCATATCATTGCTAGAAAGGCACCAATCTCCAACTGCAGCATCCTTAGTAATATCTTGGAAGTAGGAATCTACCATCTGCTTGATCTCATCAGGTGTGCTAACATGACGGTCACCCTCTCTCAAAAGTGAAATGTGATTGGCTCGCCTCCTAATGCTTGCCATGGCATGAAAGAAGCAGGTATTTGCATCCCCTTCCTTCACCTAAAGCTGTCTGGATCGCTCATGCCAGTCAACCTCCCTTTGGTGGTCCTCCTGCTAGATCACTGACCTCTACCGCTGCCTCTCCTCATGTTCCTCTGCAGTAAGGGGGCCATTCCCTTTAGCTACATTAAGAGCAATCACACTCTCAAGTGCCTGTCTTCGCCGATGTTCCCTGTCCTCCCTAATCTGTCGCCTGTAATGTTGAAACCTCTGACGAAGATGACGAAGTCGGGAATCAAGAGTCTGAGTAGCAGATGACTCCTGAGGCCAGGTTTCCCACTCATGGGCGACAAAATCCCTGACGCCCTCCGCCAAGATCTCTTGAATCTGAAGTAGGAACCTCTATGCTGACCCTCCCCACTATCCCAAAGAATGGGGGTATGATCTAAGAAGGGCCTAAGCATGGCTGAAACCCCCGCAAGCTCGTCTTCCTCCACCAAATGGACATTACATAGGAATCTATCTAGCCTGGTGCAAGCTCCATTTCCACTCCTGCAAGTGTAGGTTACCCCTGATGTAGGAATATCCTCGAGCTCGAGCTCCGCTACCACCTCTTGAAATCCAAGAGTGGAGGAATCACCTCTCCCACTCGGTCTACCCTCATGGCTGAGGGTGGCATTAAAATCACCACCGATCAACCAAGGATCCCCATCTGCGTAGTTGGCTACCTGTCACATCTCCTCCCAAAGACATGGTCTATCCTCTGGTGCACATGGCCATATACACACAAAAGATAGATAGTGGACCCATCATCCACCCTCGTGAACTGACTTAAGGTGATGAACTCACCCACTCGCAAGTCGTCCAACATGAGATGATGAGATCTCCACCAGATGGTGTAGCCTCTTGCACAACCGACTAATTCTAGAAGAAGTGAATCCTCCTCCAATGGCCGGCCTAAAGGACCCCAATACTTGCACTCGCCACTCATAATATGCATCTCCTGAAGAAAGGTGCAGTCAACCTTCCAGTCCTAGAGATATCTCTTCAATGTGACTCTCCATTCTCCATCCTAAAGACGACGAACAGTCCATGACAGGATGTGTGCCAATGCAAGGTATCTTTCTTTCCCTTGCTAGGCCCGACACATCATTGAATCTTAAGGAGACAAGCAAAAGTCTCCTCATCCATCACCATCACACGTCCACTTCTACAACCCCTCTAGCTCCGTAGGTTGTACCTACATGGAGAAACAAGCAACACCTTCCCATCAGACCTGGTACCTCTATGCGCCTTCCTGATGTAGAGTCCTCCATGGCTGCCACATCAAGTCGTGGCTCTGATGAACTGAGATCGAAGGACGATCCCATGGACCCTGGCTTGGAAGGGTTTGCAGCATTGCCTCCATTGCTCGAAGACACCCCTCCTTGCTCGCACCCCACAAATGGAGTCCCCTATGGCTGGGAAGGCTCCTATCCATGAAGATGCATGACCTTTGACACTTCAAGGTAGAGGGCAGGGGCGAACTCCATCTCAACCTTCAGTAAGGGATCTGCTTGGCTATCCACGCCGCTCTCATTACGTAGTGCGGTCACGTAGGATCTTCTCCTTCCACCAACCGTCCTCAGCCTTTCAACCAAGTGCTACCACCTGACCAGAGGGTGATGGCCTCCGGCAAATTCATCCCCTCTTCAATGGATGACAACACCTTCATCAAGTCTCCTTCAAGAACATCAACACCCCTCTAGTACTCAACAAGGTAGTGACCTACACCAAGATCCTCTATTACCTTTTGTGTGCGGAGGTGTAGCGGCAGCCCAAACATAGCCACATCCACTGCCGCATGTGGAGGACGCTCTTCCAAAGCACTGTTAAAGAGTGAAACACTCCACTACCTTATCGTCAAGACGTCGACCATTGTGGTCGTGAATAGCATCTTGGCCAGATCCTCCTCTACCAGGCCAGAGATAAGCAAAGCTCTATCGGACATCCTACCCAACTTCCAAGTCAGCGAGGACACGGAATCGGCCAAGGCAGATCGGACTGCCACTATGGAGTGAATCCTCGATGCCGCGCTCCCCACAAGCGCCTGTTCAAGGTGGGAGACCCCATGTGGGTCAGCCATGTAGATCGAGTAGGCCGAAACGACCTCGACCAGAGGGGTGGTTTTCTCCTTCCTTCTACGCCACGTGTCATCGACTCCACGATCGATGCGTTGCGTGTTTGCCCTCATGCAGTAGAACCTATGGTGGCCACTCCCTCCGCAAACTTGATAGCGAATTGGATCCCAGTACTCCGCCGCAAACTACCCAAACCCTAGGCAGCGAAAGCTTCGAGGGCATTGCTTTCGAGTCTTAGGCGGAGGCGAAGGCTGATTTGTACCCTCGCACACACGCCCCCTCCACCAGATCACTGTGAGTCCCACCATCAACGCATCTCTCTTCAACCATCTTTCTCTTCACCACAATGCCAATTGGAGCCGCTGAAGGTCGCTCGTGGATGTGCCCCTTCTCTCCTCAAATGCACAGCCTCCATGGCTAAGAACAAGTCTGTCCTAGCTAATGGCATAAGTAACAAGGTCACGGGTGCTTGCACACTCCCTGGTGATTCTTCCCACAGTTTCTGTAGCCCCTACTGTTTCTTCCCCAACAAAGCGGGGAAGTTCCAAGAACTTCACCTGGCATTCTGTTACAGTCATTCAACCCTACTGATGGTGCATGAACCCCTCTCTTTTCTACGCTTTCCACTAAATCGGGTATAATTGTCGTTGAAGAGCTTCAGGAACTTGTCCCCACATTAATAGAGTAGATTCAGTTGTCTCTACTGTAGTTCGCCAACACTTCATTATACCTTCAAATTGGAAGGAGACCAGTATCACTTCGTTTTCCTCAGAAATCTGGAGAGCAGCCAAGATCTTTAAGATCTTCAAAATCTAGTCCTCGGTAGTTGACGGATCCCCAAGTTCAGAAAAAGTCAGCAACTCTGTCTTTTTGAGCTGCTCAAACTCCACATTCTTATGAGAGCCCCATACAGTGGCGAACTAGGCATCTAAATCCATGGGGTCTCATGTGAATTATTATCTCCCCCACAACCACTAGTTCCATTAATGTCATGATTCTACGATTCGATTTTAGATCAGCTCAAGGCAACAGCCATAGCCTGCAGGGTTGCCTACATTTGTTGCAGGGCATTCTGGAACTACACAAGAGCTACAAAGGGACCAAGCGGCCTCTATTTGCCTCCCCGTCATCCTCGACGTCTTAGAGGCACCCCAAAAAGGCACAAGTCACCTCATTCTCACATAGAGGTATGCGATGCACATGAACTACAAATAATTCCTGCCTATAACCCTAACCCGGTGCTCTGATGCCATTGAGGATTGTCACACTCCATTAGTCCTCCCAACGAGTTGGGAATGGACTATCGGGTGTGCGAGAAGAGATGGTCCCAGTTACCAAGAAGTTAGAGTTAAGGATGTAGTTCTTAATTTATTAGGTACATACGATGAACGTAATTATTATTCAAGGGGTTAAAATCTACCGAAAATGCGACAAAGTTACCCCTATTTAGGGGACATTTTCCCAATACGTGTACCTGCAATGACACCTGTACATGCATCCCACAAATTAATACGCTGTGTATACCCCACAATCACCACAAATTGAGTAAAAATAACAATCCTAGAAACAAGCGAGCACACCTCGCCATCATAAGTAGTAAAACATGAAAAACCAACAATAGCATCACCTCATCACTAGCATAAAGCATCCTCATCATAGCATCCACTACTTGACATTTATAGTCATATTTACAAGTGTCCACAACCTACACACCCATGTAGATGAGGTGTGGCTCATCATAGTTAAAATGTCGAAATTAAGCTAGAAACTTAGTCAAAACATAATAATTAACTCAAAAAGGGTCAAGTGTGGGATTTATGGAAAATGACCTAAAACACTAAATTTATGCTAAAAATGCAAAATTAGGTCACAATTAAGAGATTCTATATTAAGTATGTAAATGGCTAAATCAAAAGGGAATTAAGCACCAAAATGAGCTCAAATTCACAAATCAACTATGGAAATAATTTTTAATATGTTCAAATCACTTGCCATAAAAATTACAATACGTTATGAATGCCATTGGACCTTGAAATAAATTATTTACAATTAGGTCCTTTTACATGACAAAGCCTTCATAATATATTCACTCAAAAGTTTCCAAGGACTTAATTACAAACTGTAGGGACTGATCTGAAACATATTTCAACCACTTATGGGTTTCCTTGCAATTGTTCTACCATTTTGATGCAAGGGTTTTCCTCATAATTTCACCAAATGACCTGCACTAAGAGATGCTCTTCAGTTGCTCTTCATGAAGAACGCAGCCATTCTCCACCGTTCAGTCTCCTAGATTTGATCCTATGGTGGATCTTAGTCCAACCTTCTACTGCCAATGCCAATTGTTTCATGCACTCACCCAGATCAGATCTAGCGATCCCCATTCAATCTTATCCTCTCTTGCACTTGATGGTACAATTCTCAACACAGTTAATTAAGGTTATTAGCCTTAATTAATCGCATAAAGAAATGACTTAGGTTAACTTGAATCATTAGGTTGCTATCGTTAATCGTAGTATAAGGTGAAGCTAACCTAACATTTTAGATTTAATTCATTTAACTGGTTGAGTTCAGGTCGTTCACTAGGAGGCATAATTTGTAATTTAATTCACCATTTCAATTATTAAGTTAATGAATAACAATTACTTTATTAATTATAGAATATGTTCAGCACATGAATAATTGCACAAAAGATTAAATAATTAAATTATACAATTATTCCATTAATAGAAAGAAATGTATGTGCAAGGTTTGAACAACGAGAGTGAGAAATGTTTATTATAATATGGCATAAAAGATAAGGCCTAGAAAGATGTTTACAAAGAATATAAATGCCTCCTTAAACAATAAAGCCCAAGCACTTCATTTCTAAGCCTTTGATCAAACATCTGTTAAGAAAATTAGATGACTTAAAAATTAAAATTGAATTTCTGATTAATGCACCAGACATTTGTTTATCATTCTCTTTCTTATCTTTCATCTAACCATTATTACTCTCTTAAGCTCTCTCTCATTTAATTCCTTTTCTTCTTTCAAGCTCTCTGTTCATTCTCTTAAGTTCTCTCTCTCTCCTTTAACTTCCTCCTTAGCTTCTCTCGCCTATTTCTTCTTTTGTTTTTACAGTGCAACTCACTCCACACTTAGCCATTTTCTTGACTTAAACCCACTCTCTCTTCACTAAAAAGTTGTTTAGTAGGTAGCTCAAGCTTTTTGAGGATACATAGCACCCAATATGGGTGGGACCAGACCCTACTAAGCTCAAGCTTAATTCATTTAATGGTGAATTTTTAGCCATTTTTCCATGCACCGTACCAGGCCCATTACAGGCCCACACACGCTCATGCCCACCCAGGCCCATGCACACAGGTGTGCACACACACGCCTGCGCACGCACACATGCACTTCACACACTCAAAAGATCTGATATATACACCTAGCGTTGTCAACTGAAGCGCTGGGTGCATGATTTCCTAATATACTAAGGCGTGTGCTCATACTTCCTCGATGAGGGACTAATCCAGCTGCTTCTTCTTCGCAAGTAGTTTCCATTGGTGTCGACTTCAGACTAGGATTCCGACTGGCTCTCTGGATCAAATTGAGTGTGCAATAGCTTGATGGAAAGCTAAACCTCTCAACTTCTTAATTTTATCACCAATTTGGTGTTTGGATCACGATTAATCCACAGATTTATGGAAAGAACCTGGCTCTGTCACCATGATTTGGAATAAGCTTCAGAGGGTGAAATCTCAAGTCTTTTGACCTACAGATCAGTTAATGCCCTCAATTGAGGGTGAACACTTCAGTGGTGTATTCCGCAAGATTCAAAAGAGGGAGAGTGGTAAGCTTAGGAAGAGCTATAGAAGGCTCCAGAAGCTTACAAGCTTCGAATCAGGTGCTCAAAGCTTAGATTTAAGCTTAAATTAGTCCAACAGATAGTTAAAAGCCTCAAAAATTGACTTAGATTGATTCAGTGAATCAAGAGAAGCTAATCCTAGTAGGATTTGAGTTCAAATATCGACAGAAAAACCTCAAGATCAGTGTTGGGTTTCCAATGAACCCAAATAGGTCAAATCACAGAATCTTTAACTCTCAATGAAATCCAATCAAATAAGTTCTAAATAATTCTAAATCATCACAGGAACTTATCCAATTCACTAAATCAAAGAATCAGGCCTGATTTCCTAGAATTGAACTCAGGTTTGACCAAACTCAAGTTAAGAGTTGACTTTTAAATTCAAAGTTTCTCAGATCAACTTGAAGACCTAATCTAACCTAATTCAACCTCAGGAAACTGTTCATCACCTCAAATTAGGATTTTGAGCATTCCAGCAGTGCTCTCAAGCTTTGCTGCCTGAGTACTTAAGGTGGTTTGTTTGGTGGAAAATTCCAGAGGTTCTCAAACCTAAATGAAGTCTAAAGTAGGTTCTCTGAGGTCTACTTATGTTTCAAGACTTATGTCCAAGCTATAAACCTAATTGGTTGAGCTTCTCCAACTCCACCATAGTTGGAGAAGACGAAACTGAATCTAAGCATTCAATCATCAAAACTTAAATTTAATGGATGAAATCTGATCTTGACAACTTAAAAGATCAATCTGGAGCTTCTGACCCTAATCTAAAGGCTGAGGTCCAAGTTTGGCTTGCCGGAGCTCCAATGAACGTCGTTTGGATACGCTGGAGATGAAATCTCCATGAAACTCATCACAAAGGGTCTTAAATAATTCCTGAGGTTGCAAGGAACCTCAGAAGCGCATCAATTGCTTCAACTGATGAACAGATAAATGGATTAATTGAAAATTCAGTCCATTTACATTCTGAGTTCTCTTGAACTCAGGTGCTTCCCTCACACTCAATTAAGTGAGGGAAAATATTAAAGAAGCTGTGACAATGCTCTATGTGTGTTTAATTAGATGGAAGAACTCCTTCTGAGCTATCATGGACAGCGTGCTCAGAAGGTTGGGGTGGATTGGGCGATTTGTGTGTGATGAGTAATTCATCCAATTAGAGGTAGGATTGGGGTCCTAAAGTGGTGTTAAAGTGGTGGAGGACCCTTAATGGCTATGAACTAAGCCGTAGAACTCCACCATGGATAGCAGAGGTCTCCGATGAAGGTGGATTGGATTTAGGCGCTTAGATGATAAAATTGAGAAAAGGAGAAGATGAAATGGATCATGGCAAGGTCAGGAAGATGACAGAGTGGATAAAGACGTGAATCAAAGTTCTGTGAGTTCGGATTTGGCCTCATCGGAGTCGAGGAAGAAGACTTGCATCTAAGCTTAAACTAATCTAACTAACTATCTAACTATCTAAATCTACTTTAGACTAAAAACTACGCTAATCTACGATTACTTGGACAAAGGGGGAAGAAGATCTCCATCGATGGTGCATAACGGAGGACAAAATCCGATGAAGTCGGATCAAACTCTGGCAAGAAAGGAAACAAAGTAGAAGGAGAGGTGGGGAGCTTCTAGGCTCTGTCACAACTGTGGGAGAGGAAGAGGGGGTGAGGGTCACGAATGCCTCCACTGGAAGCACTCCAAAAGGGGGTGAGAGGTCGCCGGAGGGGAAGGGAATAGCCTATCGTTAGTCTCAGTTGGGGGAAAAGGGAAGGGAGCCGACCCTTGTAATCGGAGAGGTAGGGGGGTATTTATAGATGGAGTAGGTGGTCAAGGGGTAAGAACTTGGACGAAATTAGGTCTAAGTGCATCCTAACTCACCGGCATCATCTCTAACACTGGTGAGCTTCTTCACTTGACCTAAATAGGATTTGAGGAAGATCCGAACCGTTGGATGGGAAGCTGGTGGTGAGCGAAACAATGGTAGCTATAGTAAGGGAGTTTTGACGTTAGATGGAAGGTGATCGGAGGGTACGATCATCAGACTTCCTCATCCGTCCAAAACTGAAGAAGAAGATGAAGAAGAGTGTTGTGTTCACAAGGGCATTTTTGTAATAAAAATAAAGGACCTAATTGTTATAAAAGGACTCAATTGAAATGGAAATTAAGGACCTAAACGTAAATAGTTAGTTTTTAGGCTTATTTTAATTTATTTCTTTTTCAAATTTTTATATATAATTATAAATTAGGTAAATATTATATTTATGCCTTGAAATTATGTTTTTCCCTTTTGTAGCTATATTTAATTAAGTACTTAGGTCATAATATTAACTAAACTAATTTAAATATTAAATATCTAGCCAAATGCTTATTAATTGAGTCCAAATTATTAATTAAATTATTTTTAATATTAATTGATATTTAATTTAGTATTTTTAACTTATTTTGAAGGTCCTTAGTATTTTATCCCCTAAAGTACAATTAACCCTGTATTAAGTTATTCTTAATTAATTAACTAGGGAAACTAGTTAATTAAGGATAGTTAGGAGCCATGATGAATCTCTTTTCATACCCCTAGATTAAATCTCCACCTTAGATGCCCAACGACTCTAACCCACTACATCTAATCACTTTAGCTCCTAATGCCCATATATAGAGCCCCTCCTCAAGTGCGTGACCCTATCGATTCCTTCCCCCATTGAGCCGATCCTTTCTTCCCCTTCCAGCCTTCTTCCCCTTCGTCTACGACCAGTGACAGCGGTCGCACTCTTCTTCCCCAATTCTTCCACTTCAAACTGGATCACGTAACCCTAGAGGAGGTCCTAAAGATCATTCTATGAGCTTTCATTGCTAGAAACCCCTCATCCCCCTTCGTCGCCATAACAACCTACTGTGGATCTTAAGGTCCCATTCATCCAGTTAGATTAGGACTTTATCACTTTCCTAGGGTAGAATAGATTAGTTTAGATAGTTTAAATTAGATTTAATCTTTTAATTGTGTTTAGATTAATTATAGTAGTGTATGTAGTTCTTTGCCAATCCACCCTCTCTGATCAATTCCGATCAATGAGGAAGATCCACACATTCATTTCAGTTCATTAATCTCCCCCACCATCTCACAATCACCTCTTGCTAATTCCTCGTTGTTTTTAATCATAATTCACACCTCTCCATCAGAGCAACCAAGATGCCTAAAGCTCTTTAGGTATTAGACCTCATGGTGCACCAAATCCACTTGGAAGGCTTCCCATTTATTTCATTGGATCACAAAAGCCTTCCTTCTAAATTGAATTGAGTTGATTTGGTCATTTGCATGAGATTTCATTTCAATGTTTGATTGAATGATTTGAAGAGTAATTTGGTTTTAATCCGATTCAATTATGTGAATTAAGCTTTTAAAAGTCTAATTGGTTTTACTACAAATGATTCGAGCGACTTTGATTGCATTTTATAGATTGATTTAATCGCACCTAATTTCTACCTTTGGTACTGGTTTGTTCATTGCCAGGGTAGCAGGAGCCAAGGAAAATCCGATCCACGGATCTGAGGCTCTTGCAATGACCTAATCTATCCTCAAGCATCGCCTAAAACCCCTATACACTAATCAATGATGTGCAGGGTTTTTAAATGATCATATCATCATGACGAGCTCAGATTAAAAGTCCACCTAGGCAACAATCTAATTTTAACACAATGTGTTTTAATCCGCTAGTTCAGGGGTGAGCATGGTTTAATGGATATTAAAGAAGGTATGGAATCAATTTGTAACTGATTTGGATGCCTAATTAGTTCTTCCCTTCTTCACTGTCCATAGTGAAAGGAGGATTAGTTAGGGTTTTGTAGAAGGTACTGAGCCCTGATTTGTGTTTCATTGAGTTCCAAATGCTTTAAAGAACAATTGCAGCTATTGAAATCGGATTTTGATTGATTTATATTTGATCTAGAATTTTTGAGGTCAATCTCTAGGTCTCAGATTGATTTGGGGAATAGAAGGGTTTTACTGTTGTTCAAAGCTTTGAGCATGTATTTGAAGTGATTCGCATATGGTTATGCATATGTTTAGTGATTGATTCAAGGTTTAAAGCTATCGATCTTTATTTGAAATGTCTGATCAGCAGAACCTCTACACTGAATTAAGCTGAGCCTGAATTTAATTGAGAAATAATCATGGTTTGTAGGTGATTTTTGGGTAATCAGAAGTTCGAGTTGAGTCTGCAAGATTTTTAGTGCATAGATCCATAAAGTATATGTTTGAAAAAGTTTAAATTACACAAATTGAACTTGGTATCAAATCAACGACCTTTAGACAGCCACAACCATATGACTTGTAGATCATTATCACTTCCATATGCTATTTGATGTTGAGATGAGTCTTTAAAGGAATTTAAATATTTCAAAAGCATTCATGTACTGAAAGATTAATTTTTGTATGCATCAAAGAGTTGTAAATCTATATTTGAGATCCTTTGTCAGCAGTTATGAACCTGGTATCTATCTCAACCATGTTTTCATGATGGAAATTCAATGTTTAAAGCATGTTTTCATGTCTGAATCTAATTTCTTTTGATGCCTGGAAGTCTCTAATGATTATTCATTCGTTTCTAGCAAGATTATAGAATTTTTATGGCATGGAATTAATTCTTGATCATTAATTGCCCTATTTCCATCATTATAGCAATCAATGATGTGAAAAATATAAAAGTAAAGTAAATAAATAAATGAAAAGTGTAGTGAGTGATATTTGAGTGTTCTGAACAAGTACATGTGTTTAGATTTAGGTTTCCATGTGTTTTACTAGTAGATAATGCCAGTAGAAGTTTAGAATCTTTCTTTAGTTAGAAATAAAATTCTAAAAACAAAAACCCAAAAAGAAGTCTTTATTTCATCTTCCTTAGCTTTCATCTTCTTTCTTTCCTTAGTTAAACCAAAAACAAAATATAAAATCTAAAGAATCATCAAAAATCATAAAATTCCTTTGTAGTGTGTATAATGTAATATTATATATTATGCTAACTTATATGTACATATGTATATGAATTATATATATATATATTTTATATATAATGTTTATATATAAATAAGCTATAGTGTATACTTATACTCTTAACTTATCTATTAAGTTATTGATAGGTCCACTTTAGTAGATTAAATTAGAGCCTAAGTACCTCATTGTTGGAATGAAAATGGACTTTAAATCATGTACTACGTTGATAAAATTATTTAAGCTCGTGAATTATCATTCTTACATTTCATTGAATAGAGATGCACCCATTATGTTCAGGTACTAATACATTTAAATATATATGTTTTTTCAATAATAAATGGGGCATATTAATTTTGACATCTTAGGTTTTTATTAGAAAATGAAAGGAAGAAAGAGATTTGAGGATCTTCATTTGTGGAACCTAGGATTACCTCCCATGATTAATTCTTTCCATTAGAGATCTTCTTCCTTATTTAAATACCCAGCATCACTCTCTCTTATTTCCATGCATACACATTCCCCTAATATTTCTCTAAATCCCTTCCTTATTTTTCCCCCTCTCTCTCTCCTCGAGAATCTGTCTCCATCTTCTCTATGTTTTTTTTTATTTCTCTTTATAAATAGGTAGAGGACGAGGGGGATGGGAGGCATCATCTTCCTCATGAGAGGAACTCCCTCTCCACACCTTCATCATCTTCCTTCCACCGTGCACCCTCCACGACATCGCGACTACCACCGTGACTCGTTGACTCCTTGACCGTGCTTGACCATCCTCGCGACCGCGGCCTCGACGACTTCCTCCTCACAGCGACCATCGACTCGACCACTCCGCCACTATGTTCCATCCACCGACCGTTCCTTCATCATCCTCCACTACATCCGTCGACCAATAGTGAGCACGCACCCCCCATCTCCCTTCCGTTTAAGACATCCGGAAGTCTTCTCGGACGTCTAGAGGCCACGCACTGCCTTCTTCTCCTCCTCACCACCGTCAGCACCCTAGCGGTGCCACCGCTTCCAAGCACCCACAGCAACACTCCTCACCACCATTAGCTCCCAAGAACACCTCCGTGCACCTGCAACAGCACCCACCGATGCCACATCCACCTGTCTGCGTGGTCACAGTGATCAATCTATAAAAATATGCATTTAGAATTGTAATTAAATTAAATTAAATTATGAAATAAGTACTCCTATATGTTAATTTAATAATTATGACGGCAAGTTATAATTTATATCACTAATTTACCCTTGATTAAACTCTTAAATCTAGAACACACAACACACGCACTACACAACTGCTGCGATGCGTAGCAGAGGAAGGCACTGATTAGTGCCACATCGAGCACGTAAAGTGTGCCACTGCTATATTTAAGTAATCTTGCCCCATAGCCCATCGCCCGAGAGCGAGGGAATGGGCTCCCTCAGGTACGTGCGCCACATGCTATTATCCGATATTCAAGAGAGAGAGAGAGAGACCTATAGAGTCTAAAGTCCTAAAGCCCATAGGTTAAGATGCATTATGGTGCTTCCCACTAGGGGTGAGGCCCATTTGGGTAGCTTGTAGGCGGATTTGTTGATATTGGGCTACCTATGCAATTGTGGTCCGACCCAAGTGGTTGTTGATTCAATTCGAGGTAGCCCAAAGCTATATTTTTTAGGCTAAGTGGGCTGTGGGTTGTGCATGAAGAATGGTTAAGTGTTGAGACTATGTACTAAAGAATGTGTTGCGAGTATACCGAGTGAGAAAGAATAAGAAGAGGAAAAGAAGAAAAAGACATCCAAGTATAGATTTTTAGTATGTAAATTAAACCATTGTTTGCCTTTTGTGTAGTTAGTTTTTTAGGCTAATGTATATATGTAATCTTTCCTTCTTATTCTTTTTGGTTAAGCTTGTACATAACTAGTTGAATTGCACATAAATAGATATTAATGATGTATGTTAGATTATTTTAAACTAATCTAGATTAAATGAGTTTTTGTCCCTTTACATTGTATATATTTTTAAGGCATTTCTAATCTCTATTCATTTAATCTACTTTTATATAATTGATTTACTGATTCCTTATATAAATTGTATAGATTCTAACTCATTCATTTGTAAATGACATTCATAGTTTTTGGAATAAAAGATTGATTTTAGATCTTAGAAAGTGATGTATATCAATAATTACTTCCTAGTGAACGACCTAGTATAAAATCAGTAAAAATTGTATATAAATAAAATGACATCCAACTGGATTACGACACTATACTACATACACGACTATGACCTTAAATAACCCTAATTAATAAGCGATCTGGTCGTAACATCACAAGGGAGGTATGCCCTTTCCAGGCGAATAAGCATCTACGTGAAGAGCTAATCTGCTACTACCAATCGTTTGCACTACTCGTGGGATAGGAGAAATCCATTGGACATGACATTGAGACCTAAAATAGGTTACAAATATAGGGATGAGCCAAATAGCTCAGTAAGGACAAAACTACGTGTAAAGCCAAGTGGGAAGAGGTGATATACAGGTTTGTATGCTACAAAGCCAATTCTCAACCAAATTTCTCATTTAACCAAGTTTATCCCATGACTTATTATTATAAAATTCATTCTCTCACTCACCTCAAGAGTCAGATTTGGTAAATCATCCCTCTCTACTAGAAGAGATCAAGATAAATCCTTCCCTTAGATCCTTGCCGGGTAGTCTCTCCTTGATTAGGGGAGAGGCTAGTTGGTCAGTCAATCCTCGAAGAAGGCATACTCATTCTTGACGTATCAAGAATGTTGCTCCCCTCAATCAGGAGAGTCAGACCTCTTGGAAGCTACCCAGGCTAATGCCTCATGTCAACGAAGAGCAACCCTATTCACCTCTAGGAAGGCTTAGTCATGAATTGTTTCATATCGCAATGCAAGGTTGCCTAGAATTGTCGGGTCACACCACTGCTCCCGCTAGAAGCGTAGCCCTCGGGTGTGCCCTTTTAGTCTGCCATTAGATGAGATCTCAACTAAGCCCATCACGGTACCCTAGCAACCTCTGCAGACGTGGGCAATTAGTGAGCCTATTACTCGATTACCCTCACATCAAGTCAGATTTGGGTCCTTAACCCGAGCAGTGAACTCGTGGTTCACTAAGTCTAATGGCATAGCCTTATGAGCTCACCTAGTAGACCTGCCATCTTTTAATCCCTTGGGTTCCATGTTTGGAACGTAGTCTTAGAGACCTAGCGGATTGCTAGGGGTCTGCCCTTAGACCAAAGGATCTAAGTCATCCTTTATTTAGACTCATGAGAGACGAAAATTTTCATGGTTCAAATTTGCTTAGCACTTTAGTCGATTTATTCTTGACTTTTACCCTACCTTCCGGGGAATTGGAGTCACTTTCCCCCATATAAATGTTTTATTTGGCATTACGTGGATTGAGTTCTTCCTTGCTCAATGCCCACTCCAGGGCTTAGTATCCTCTCGCATTATCATTAAGTTGGGAAGAAAATAGGATTACATAGGGCTAAACAAGGGCACCAATACTGATACTCATTTTGTGTACCAGTACTTGGAACTTGCTACCAAGCATGTGCAAAACGTCATGCCAGTACCAATACTAATGTTTAGTACCGTACTATGTAGTTCTAAACTTTGATCCTAGACTGGGTCAGGCCTACAGGCACCCCATTTCTTCCCCATGTTTCCCAGCCAGTTAGGTTTGGTTTGCTAGAATCATAATGTGAACCGACATTTATTATTATTACGGAATTATACGTTCTATATATACATACATTAGACATCACATTTACGGTCACTAAAGTGGTCTAATTATATAACTTGACCATTCACATCTCATTAAGATATGGGGATTTAATACATAGAAACTTTAAGAAAAATGTAATTCCATGATGGGTGGGAATGTCATTTCATATTTAGCAGTTAAGGTCCCTAGAGGGGTTCGAGCGAAGTGGGCATTCGATTTTCTGTATCCCATCGCTGAAAAATATAAATAGGGCCCATGACAGAACCCAAGGGGTACACTCCCATTTTTAGTTCTCTACCTCTCTCGCTCTTTGAACCCTCTGGAAGTACCATTGCTAGCACCTCTTATTGGAGAAGTAAATCCCACGATTCCAGAGGATCTCCATGATCTCTTCAATGCTTCTGCTACAATGGATAGGCTTATTTCAAATGGAATTCTTGATTCATTTGATTACATAGATTTGGACGTTTGTGTAGACTGTTTAAAAGGGAAAAGAATAAACAAAAGAGGTGTAGTTGCCACTAGAGTTACAGATGTCTTAGAACTTGTACATACGAATATCTGTGGTCCATTTCCTACGGCTTCCTGGAATGGGAAATAATACTTTATTATGTTCATAGATGACTACTCTAGATAAGAGTATTTTTTTCTTCTTCCCAAAAAGCCACAGTCCTTGGATGCGTTCAAGTCCTACAAGGCCGAGGTGGAAAACCAAATCGAGAAAAGGATTAAGGCCGTTAGTTCTGACCGTGGTGGTGAGTACTACGACAGATATGATGGATTAGGAGAATAGTGTCCAAGATCATTTGCTTCTTTTCTATAATACCTCAATACACCATGCCTGGGACATCAAGCATGAATGGTGTTGCTGAACAATGCAACAGGACTCTTAAGGATATCGTATCGAGTATGATTAGTCATACCTCTTTACCTGAGTCTCTTTGGAGAGAAGCACTAAAGACAGCTGTGTATGTTCTCAATCGAGTATCAACTAAAGCAGTGCCTAAAATCCCATATGAAATATGGACTAATAAGGTACCTAGTCTGAAATATTTTCATATCTAAGGGTGTTCAACTGAGGGTAGGCCATACAGGCCTGCTAAAAGGAAACTAGACTCTAAGACGGTCACCTTCTATTTTGTAAGGTACTCTGAGAGGTCGAAGGGTTATAAGTTTTATGACCTAACGACTCGCTCATTCTTCGAGACTAGGAATGCTCATTTCTTTGAGTATGTTGGTTTAGGGGGTGATAGTCGTTACATTACATTTCTTGTCCATAAGGAAACTAATGAACATGGTCAAGTTCTTATTCCAAACATTGTTCTTACAACATAAGGGGAAGAAAGTAATGTGGATAATATTTTGATTAATCAAACCGAACAACCTTAAAACATTCCACATACTGCACCTATTAGGAAGTCCAGTAGAGAAATGAGAAGTCCAATATCTAGTGATTATATTGTATTTTTTCAGGAACTAGAGGCAGACCAAATGGATACAGATCCCATTTCGGTCACTCATGCCATAAGAAGTTCCAATTATCAGGACTGAATTAATGCCATGAATGAAGAGATGAAATCCATGAGTGACAATGAGGCTTAGGATGTTGTCCCATTTCCTGAAGGTGTGAAGTCCATTGGTTGTAAGTGGATATTTAAAATCAAATGGGATTCACAATGCAATGTAAACAAATATAAGGCTCGTTTTATTGCTAAGTGATTTACTTAAAAGGAAGGCATAAACTATAAAGAGACATTTTCATCAGTTTCATCTAAAGATTCATTTAGAATAATAATGGCTTTAGTAGCTCATTTTAATTTGGAGCTACATCAGATGGATGTAAAGACAACGTTTCTTGATGGAAACATTAATCAAACAATTTACATGATACAACCAGAAAACTTTGCATTAGGAGATACAAAGAAAATGGTTCGCAAATTAAAGAAAGCCATTTATGGATTAAAGCAAGCTTCAAGATAGTGGTATTACAAATTTCATCGAGTAATTATCTCATTTGGTTTTAAGAAAAATTCGGTTAATGATTTTGTATACCACAAATTCTTTAGGGGAAAACATATCTTTCTGGTATTGTGGATTACATCCTTCTTTCTTGTAATGATAATGGTTTGCTTCAAGAAACGAAGACATTTCTTTCTGGTAATTTTGAAACGAAGGATCTTGGTGAAACCTCCCTTGTATTAGGAATCCAGATACAATGAGATCATTCTCGAGGTATTCTTGGATTGTCACAAAGAAGATATATTGATATCATTCTAAGGCATTTTGGTAAGGAGAATTGTAAACCAGGAAATACTCTAGTGGATAAGGGAGATAAATTCTCTCTTAACCAATGCCCCAAGAATGAATTTGAAGCTAAAGAGATGGAAAGTATTTCCTATTCATCGACAGTGGAAAGTTTGATATATGCCCAAGTTTACATGCGGCCAGACCTACCATACATTGTTGGCATGCTGGGTAGATATTTAAGCAAGCCTAGACTCGACCACTGAAAGACAACCAAACGGGTCATGCGCTACCTACAAAAGAACAAAGGATTTCATGCTCATATACAGGAGATCAGATCATTTGGAGGTCCTCGGATATTCTGACCCTGACTTTGCGGGATGTCAGGATACCTAAAGATCTACTTCTGGATACATTTTTCTGCTAACTAGAGGAGCAATCTCATGGAGGAATGCAAAGCAAACCTTGATAGCTACCTCCACTATGGAAGCAGAATTCATAGCGTGCTTCAAGGTCTCAAATCATGGAGTATGGCTTAGGAAGTTTATCATAGCACTACGGATCATTGATGGTGTTAAAAGACCACTTCGATTTTACTGTAACAATAATTCGACGGTGATATACTCCAATAATAACAAAAGTTCTTCAAGATTGAAGCACATTGATATCAACTTTTTAGCGATCAAGGAAAGAGTTCAAAGTGGATGGGTGTCCATTGAACACATTGGGACCAACTCCATGGTAGCAGACTTGCTCACTAAAGGGCTAACACCAAAGGCTTTCCATGAGCATGTTGTCTGTATGAGTGTTGTATTTATTCTATAACATAATAATTCATTGGGAGTTTGTTCTATTTTGGTGTTTCATGTATGGACATTGTTCGCGAGCAAAATCGAGGTTTTAAAAACAGCGTTGTAATATAGCCGAAATCACTTTGAAAACAAATAGCGAGCAAAATCGAGGTTTTAAAAACAGCGTTGTAATATAGCCGAAATCACTTTGAAAACAAATAATATTTATTACTCGAATTTTAAGTCTGAGGTCGAACACAGGGAGCAATATGGATTTCAAACTCAAGATCACAATTTGAATAAAAAAATATAAGAGATTGCAACAATAATAATGTCAAGTATCAATGTGCAAAAAGAATGGAGTAAAATGGTGATTTAAATCACCAATTACTCCTCACAAATAGCAACTAAATTAACAGTATCAATAAAGCCTCAAATATATGCAATCAAATAATCTAGCCTCGTATCAAACGACTTAAATAGTCGGGTGCTACAGTGCTGCTTCCTAGAGACTCAAGGGTCTCTTTTCTCTGCAGCTCTCTTTCTCTTCTCTTTTCTTCTTCTTCAGACTCTTTTCTTCTGTGCCTTTCTGCTTCTCTTCTATGGCCTTCTTCCTTCTCCTTTCTTTCTTCTGGCTCAGGTCTTCTCCTCTTCTTCTTTCCTTGGCTTTTGTCTCTGCTCTTCTTCTTCTTCTTCAACTCTTCTTCTTCACGCAGAGGGGGAAGGTTCTTCAAACGGCTAAGTGTCAACCATTATTCTCTGCAACAAAATCCCCTACCGCCGCACACGATCCTCTCTTTCTCTCCTTAGGTCACGCTCTCCTAGAGCCTCCAACTATATCGAGTTATCGGGTTTCAGACCTAGAGCACACTCGGATCTAGGGTTGCAGGGGTGATCGCAGTCGAGGAGTGGAGTTGGGTTAGGCAGGTCAGATTTGTGCTAGGCCCGTGGGGGACGGGTCATGAGCGAGGCGTAGGTGAGTGGGTGAGCGAGGGACCTCACCCCCCAAGTGTCTGAGTCAATAAGCCCCAGACACTTTTTCCTCTTATGCGGCAACAAATGCCTCTCAGCTTCTAAGGTGGGACTAAAGTCCCACCTTTCCTTTGCGTGTCCACAGCAGCATGGTCTCCTCCTCAATTGGGTCAGCTACTGAGGGTATCTCCCTCAATTGGAGACCTGGGCGTGTGCACATGATGACTCCACGCGGTCTGGAGCCAAGGCCTGGAGTGAAGGCACCTTGGAGCGAGCTTGAAGCAGCTATAATGGTGGAGGGAAGCTGAAACCTGAAATCCAAGAATACGGGTGCTAAGCCCCAGTTAAAATTCTCTAGAGGATCGTTGGTAGATGAGGAACATGATGGTGGTGGTTTTGTAGCATGGGAGTAGGTGTAGTGGCCGGGTGAGGTCGGGAACGACAATGGAAAGGTGGGTTGTTTGGGGGTGAGTGTGGGTGAGCGAGAGGGTGAAATAAGAGAGGGGTTTTGTGCGGGAAGGTGAGGCAGAGGTTTTAGGCTTGTTAACGAGGTGGATGGAGGTGCATAGTGGTGGAAAAACTTCATCGGAGTGATGCGAAAAGTCGCATGATTTATAAAAGCAGGTTTTTAATGTCGTTGTAACATGCGAATTCGCATATGCTTTTAAATTTATATCCTAGATAGTGGGAGTATCTAGGATCGTCCAAGGAGGCCAATTGTTTGCAAAATTAATTCTCTTGCTTATGAAATAGATCTCAACTTTCTTTTTGGTATTTTAAATATGTAATTTTTTTTTGTTTTGAAAAGACGAGGGCAAAATGCGAATTGTAGCGAAAAGTACTAACACCTATAATTACTTAACTAAAACTTAAGAGATAGATATATCCTCTTCCTAAGCTCACTCTAGGAAAGTGGAGGCCTAGAGTAATTAGGAAGAAGAGGTGAAACAAGTGCTAGAACCAAAACAACAATTGCAATAGAAAGTAAAAAGAAGGCAATTTGATTAACTAGAACTTGTGTTCTTTTCCAAGACAAGCAGGGGAATGCTTCTAGTAGAAATGAAAAAAAATATAAAAGCAATAAAAGAAACACAAATCCTCTTACAAGATTTGGTGAAGAAGGGAGTCTTCTTGCTCCAAGCCTAGCTGCTCCTTGGCTTGAAAAGTGAGCCTCCTTCTTCTCCTTCCTTGAGAGCTCCTCCATGGTGGATGCTACCACCTTCAAGATCTCCTCCAAAGATCTTCCTTGCCTGGCTTCTCCTTTGGCTGGCGTGGCTCAAGAGAGAAGGGAAGAGGGGAAGGCACCAAGGTGACAGAATATCCCCTTAATCTTCTTCTTCTTCTTCTCTCTTGGGCGTGGGCTCTAGGTAGAATATGAGAGTGAATTTGCTAGCCAAGGATGGTTTGAATGGTGGTGGGTAGTGGTCTTTTTATAGGGTAGGATGAGGGGTTAAGGTGCTTCTTGAAATGGAGGGCTAAGATGGGAGGATGGAGGTGGTTAGATAATCCTAGGGTTAAGGATGGTTGGCGCCATCTAAGGGGTGTAAGGGGGGTAGTTAGGGTTGGTCAAGAGGCACCTAAAAGTGGTGCCAACAATGGAGAGATGGCATGGGTTGGCGCCAATTTTGAGGTTTCTAGAAGGTGGGATTATGTGGAGGGTGGAGATGGGTTTAAGGGGAGATGTGTGGTGGAGACGAAGGGGATTTTTGGAGGGAAAAGTGGCACCAACAAGGGGGTAGTTAGGGTGGTTTTGGCACCACTTTTAGGTGTCTTTTTGAGGTGGTGGGTAGGCTAGGTTGGCTCCAAGTAGGTTAGCTTTTGTGGAGCTTAGGTGGAGCTAGTTGGGTGGAGTTGTTTGGTGGGTTTTTGGGTGGTACAAGCCAAGGAAGCTAGAGCATAGCTAAGCTAAGCTAAGCTAGCTTAGCTAATGGTGGAGTAGAGGAGGAGGCATTGGAGCTAGGGTTTGGAGGGAGGAGCTGGTTCTGAAGAGTCTGGAGCTGAAGTGGAGCTGGCAGCTGCTGAAGAGGTCAACATGGGGCTACTCCAGCTGGCTTAGCTTGCTAGTTCTTTGCTAGCTACTAAGCCAAGCTAAAGTGAGCTGGCTTCTATTGAATGGAGCTGAGGTGAGCTGGGTCTGGTGCTCCCGGAGAGGATTGAGCTGGTTGAGACAGCTAAGGTAGCTTAGCTCAATTAGCTTGGGCTAAGCTGGGTCCCTGGGAGCTGGACTTGAGCTTCCTGAGCTGGAATGAGTTCTTCTTCAGCTAGCTGGAGTTGAGTGGAGCTGGATGTAGCTGGATCTGAGCTGGGGTGAACTCCAGTCAACTTAGCTGAGCTAGCTAGAGCTCCCTATGGACTAGTGGGAGCTAAAATGAGCTAGACTCAGCTAGGTTGAGCTGGATCTGAGCTGACTTGAGCTAGGGTGAGCTAAGATGAACTTTCTTAAGCTGCCATTTAGCGGAGATTAGCTAAATGGAGCTGGGATGAGCTAACCCTAGTTCAAGTGAGCTAGGTTCCAGCTGTGGTGAGCTGGATCAAGCTGAGTTCCAGCTAGTCTGAGCTCCTTCTTCACCATTTGCCTTCCTGAGTGCTAGGGTTTTAGGGATTTGTATATATGTTCATCCCTAACACTCACAAAAACACATTAAAACAACAAAAGAAAATGCAATGCATGCCTAACCTAGTTAATGCCTAAATGTAGCCCAAAAAACCTGTTTGCAGAGTAAAATCCTAAGAGCTAGGTTTGCTTTAATGCATAAGAATGATGATAAACTGGAATTTATCATGGAGGAGTGGCCAGAGCGGAGGACGAAGAGGGTGGTCAGTGTGATGCGGCGGTCGAAATGTAGTGCGATTGGTGTGTAAAGGGAGTGGAGGAACTATGGAACTTATCTAGGTGATTGGCGAGTGAAGAGAGGCAGAAGCGATGTCAGTTGTGGTATGGCTAACGTAGGAGACGAAGGTGACTCCGGTGAGAAGGAAATGACGAGGAAGACGGAGGGAGAGATGCCCGCTGGTACAGCGTGGCGCGGAGGAAGGCAAGGAAAATGAATCCGACGCTGGTATTGCAAACGGATGAAGAGGGAGGTCGGAGGGGATCGCTGGAGCTTGAGGAGCATTTCGGCTGGGTTAGGAGAGAGGAATTTAGGGCAGATCCGATCGAAATCGAGCTTGAGGAGAACGATTTGATCTAGAGGTCTTTTTATAGGCCTTTAGAGGAGGTTTTCGGTGGAAAGCTTCTCCGGAGTTGGGAATTTTTTGATACCTAAATCTCTCATGTGTTCACATGAGAGATTGGAAAAGAATTGAAAGTCAAGAATCAGTCTAATTGAAAGAGAATTTCAATGGGGATCTCTGGTTCAAATTTAAGAGAGTTTCATCAATCAATCAAGAAGAAATCCTTGGTTGATTGTCACCAGAGCTTTAGGATTAGGACTTCTCTGCAGTAGGGGCCTTTTTGTGAAGAAGACAAAGAAGTTTGGGGGCTTTTTGTAAGAAGTTCAAAAGCTGAGGGGCTATTGGAGATAAGGAAAGTCAGACTTGGACCAAAGTGCAAACTAAGTCGAAACAATATCAGATTGGGCCCAAATTTTGATACAAATCTAATTTGGATCTAAGGAACCCAATGGTGAAGTTGAATTTTGGTTTTGACCTCGTTTAACTGGGTAATTTATGTAAAAACTTAAATTAGGGCAAATGTCTGTCTGAGAGTCTATTTTAGGTCAAGATGAGTTTTGATGGTCAAATTGAAGGTTCTAAACCATAGAGAATATATTTTTATGAATTTTAGAGGGTTTATGTGAATTTTATCCTGATCAAAACTTCAGTTAATTAAGCGGATTTGTTTTTAGGGTTTCAAAAGTCATTTAATTCTCAAAACACGTGAAAACCCTTTTCTATCGGTTCTAACCCACTTGTTGTCCTTTTAAGGTCAATTGACCCTTAATTAACCCATGAGAAAACCTATGATTGTACTATATTCAATTTATGATGGTAAAATTATAGTTTTAACCCTGATTTCTTATCTTTCTCTCACAATGCTAATGCAATGAATTATCACTTTCTAAAGATTATGTAGGAGCATTTGAAGACTTAATCAGATTAAATTGAGCTACTTTATGGCTCATGATGGTGTTCTGATCATACCCCCATGCCTAGCTTTTGCTAGTCCTTTAGCAAAATTTCAAGGGATTTACTCGAATTCTAGACCATATGCCTTTCTATGCTTAAAACTCTTATGTGTGTTTGTTTGTAGATTAGATCAGAATGCCGATAGTAGGCCTAGAGGTACTCAAGTACCAACCAAGATCCGAACCTAACCAACTCTAACCTCATTCTGCCACGAAGGTTTCTAAGGCCCACAGGAACTAACCTAAGGTTCATTGAACTCCATGGTTAAAGCACCCATGCTTGTAACATGTTTTAGCCTAGGTTCAGTTTGTAGTGCATTTTTATAAAAGAGAGACAAAAGAATTTTCTTTTATTTTTGGAGAGTTTTCTCTCTCTTTTCTTTTTATTTCTAGCCTCGGATTAGCTTTACAACATGATTTGTATCGAATTCCTAGTTCCCACCATCAATCCTCGTAGGGCCACTAGCAATCGATGCTTCGAGATAGCACTGCCCATGGCAACCCCCAAAACCTTAGCTTTCGAGATTTTGAGATAATCCCGCCCATGGCATTCTGTAGCTATATTCAAACCCTGGCAATCAACATTTCGTGATAATGCTGCTCATGGCATCTGAACTAGCACAAGGTGCTTACATGCCCCCAGTAGGATATTTAGATATCCTAGGAGACAAGCACGGAGGAGACGATATGTTATTGCACATCTTTGAGGGGAATTTCCCACCTCTCCGCATCAGGAACTCATCCAAATCAACTTGTGTTGATCAGCCGCTCCTAATCTAGGTAACTTTTTCAAAACAGATTTAACGCATTTGCATGATTTTGATAATTAAGTGCACTGAACCAGACTGTTGTGGATTGGGGTGCTTAGGTTACCGAGTCCCGCAAACCAGAAGTCAGTTAACGAAGTCAAATAATCCCTAAGCCTTAGACCAAATACTTAAGCTTCGCATTTTCCCCAACCTCTTGAGGACTATCCAGATCTTAGTGGATACTTGAATTTTTAAGCCTTGGATTGCAACCTAAGAGGCCTAAGATCAGCGTTCCTACTAATCTCTTTTGTCTCTTAGCACTTTTTGTCTTTCATTTTCGTTTTTTGATTTGGTCTAGAATTGAGTCAATTCCTTAATCTTTTACTGATGACTATCTCTTTTTCTCCTCCCCTTTTTCTCCTTAAACATGATATGCAATCAATTCAAAATTTCATCCCTTCTCCTATTTTTGCTCTTTTTCAATTTTTTATTTTTTGGTTTTCTGAATATGTGATTGATGTAAACACATTTACACTACTTAAGATGTCTATTTATGCATGTTCTTAAGCATAGGATTGCATTTCATGATGCATTACATGCATCATCTTGCATTTAGAATAGTTTGAATAAAATGGAGGTTAATTATCTCCTTTTATGTGCTTGGATAGGGCAAATATTTTATCAAGGCCTCGAATCAAAGATCCAACCATATGGATGTGATCAGGGCAACGATTGGAGTTCAACGACTCCAAGATCGCCCTAATCAGGCATCCGTAGCATCAGATAGCGACCCGGGAATCCTAGAAGATCAAGGGCCAGGATGGTGTAAATCCGCATTTCAGATGATAAATCCAACCGCACGGATGAATTTGGATTGACGATCGCAGCCCAACGACACAAAAATCGAGTCAATCCGACATCCGTGGCACCATCTACAACTTCCAGAAGATGGACAACCAAGATAGCGCCATGTGGCGCCATCTCAGCCGCCCAAGACGTCGCTTGCATCTTGTGAAAGCCCCACGCCCGATTGCTCTCCTCCATTGGATCTTAATCCAATGGCTGTGGGCGCTCGCAATTAAAAGCGCCTGCTCGACCATCCGCGCCCCATAGCGTAGTGGTCGAGCGCGCTATCGCGAGCACAGGGCACAGGTTCGATCCGCGGCGAGGCGCTGGAGGGCACGATCAATTGAGGCGTGTGGAGCGTCATATGAAGATCGGACGGCCGTGTGCGCCTGATAGCATCGACGCGCTATTGGACGCGCAATCGAACGCGCAATCAGACGCGTGGGGGGAGCGCAACGCAGCGGGCGCGGACGTAATCTAAGTCATCCGATCTCGCAATCGGACGGCTGAAAATCAATGGACGTGCGCGAGTGTTGCGCGCGCGAGCAGCCGAGCGGGCGCGCACGAGCCTCCCACATCGCCCACGAAGGGAGCTTTAGTGACGGATTTATCCGTCACTAAAGACCCCTCATTTACTATTTTGAAGTTGTAATGTCCATTTTGCCCCCACTCCTTGCAACTATAAAAGGAGACCCCCTCCATACGAAATTCTCATCCCTTCTTTCTCCTCTCTACCCCTCCAAAGCTCAAAAGAAGCTTGTCCCACACCCGGGATGCTTCTTGCGAGATAAAGTCCAATTTTCATTCCCCTTCGGAAGTGGATCCCGCGACGACGACGGCGTGCTGCTCCGTTCCCGTTCTTCTGCTTCGTTCTCCTTCGTCCAGGCGTCATCCCGTCCGACTCGTCCTCCAAGCAATCATCGAGGAGGATAACTTCTCTCTCCCATTCTTATTTACAGCTTTTCTAGTGTAGAATTTTCCTGCTTTATAGTGTAATTGATTTTCCGCTTTCTAGTGTAACTTTTATAAACAATTGAAATATTGAATGCATGTTCTCTTTCTCTCTCTCTCTCTCTCTCTCTCTCATAGTTTGATAGCTCCATTGTAATTATATCGCCTTGCTTAACAAAAATCCTAAAAAAAATATAATTGCGAATATAGATCAACGTAGCCTCCCTGTGTTCGACCCGAAATTATTTTTAGTATAAATTTTATTCGTTGAACACGAATTCTTCGCTTTTTGAACTACAACGACAGGTTTTCCAAAACCAATCTCGTAAGCGTACCGATTCGCGAAACACGTTCAACATTTTGGCGCCATTGCCGGGGAGGCAACAATTTCCGATCTTTTCTTCGCATTTCTTGCACTTTATTTGTTTTCTAACTAGCTTTCTCTTGTGTCTATTATTTTGCAGAGACCTCCATCAAGGAATCAACAAGCGGTAGACTAGAGTAAAGTGCAGTTGAAGACAACTGTAAGTGCTCCCCCATTCTTTCCCCTCCATAGATTTCATTCGCCACATTAAATCCAAATCCCAATTAACCTAGGTGTTTGCATAAATCCTAGGAATAGTTTGGTTGTTTGGATTTTCACTCACATTCATTCCACCCTCATTCATAAAAAAAAAAAAATAACAAAAAGATAATCTTGTGGGGTAATTTTCAACAAACACACAACACACACCCACATTCAAGGCACTTGATCAACTTGATTTGTTTTCTACTCAATCGGGTTCTGATCCGTGGAACCGGTACACACAAAGCAACATATAACAGAGTAGAAATTATTCTAGGTTAACCATTTTTGAGTGCCTAACTTAGCGGTGCATTTGTGGCCAATTGTTTGAGTTGATTGGGCCGCACCACTTCAAATAAAATAAACTCATCAAGTAGCTGCCTATTAGGTTCAACTTTTAGGGATTTACCAGGCACTCCACATTCTTTTTAAACTCTAAAGGAAAACATCTTCACACGTGCTTGTAAAACTTGGTGTGCCAATGAAACTTGTTTGAAAATACCTAAAGTTGAATCCTAAAAGCTACTAAGCAATATTTGAACCTTAAAATTCATCACATCAAAAATAATCTTGCTTGAAAATCGCTGGTTATGCACACACACACAAATCAATCAATCATTAAGGGCACAACCCATTTAAAGGGCCCATCACATTCCAAAGCACATTCAAACCTAGCCCTAAATAAAACAGAGTAGACGTTGGCCTTAAGAATTGGACTCGCTCTTCAGAACCCAGAACGAGATTATTTTCGATTAGTCTGTTTCTACCGTTCAATCTGATGTCTAACTAGGGGAGCAGAGTCAAACGATCGCGGTTGGGGGGTACACTAGGAACCGGAGGCGCAAGCCGAAGGAAGAACCTTCTCCCCAGTTCCTCCTTCTAACTGGTTGGATTGAACAGACAGAAGTAGATCAAATTGTTCCTTTATCTCAAGATGGGTTTTGAGAGTCTGTAGGTCTGTAGGCTAACCCATTTAAGGATAGGTTTGATTGTTTGTATTGCAGGGTACCTTTCTTCCTCCTGTATCTCATGAATCCTTCCACATATTTCACGCATTCCAGCTCTTTCCCTCCTGTTGTGAATTATCCTCAACATGACGATTATCCCAACTCATATTGTAATCATCCATCAGTCAGTTGGGATAATTCGGATTGGGGATACAATTCCGGACCCCCGTGTTTAGGCTCTAACCCTGAACACTTTGATTCTGATTTCTATCCTTCTCAGAGCTACATCGATTATAGATCGTCTTCCTTTCATGCACAACCTAATACGATCTACAATCAAGAAGGATACACCGATTCTTACCCATCCTCTGATTTCACTACCTTTAGGTCATCACCATCTTTTCAACAATCCGAAATGACCTATCATCAGGAAGGGTATAACGAATCTCAATTCGTTAATTCCTATGCATTGATGTCAAACCCGCCCTACCCTAAACCAACTCATTTGGTTCAGGTTAATCAGGTTAAGATAAGGTTCTGGCTAACTTGAGGAATATCATTCAATCTTTAGAAGTTCAACCAATACCTTGCATTGAGAAATTGGAGCCCCTGATTGAAATGATTGATGATTTAAACAAGTCTTTGTTGGATTGGCTCCAGGATGTTAAGGATAAGAACCCGGGTGAGTTTCTACTTGGGAAATTAGCGACATTGAGGATGAGATTCGTGGTTGCTTTGATTCAATCTTGGAATAATTCTCAGGATGAACCCTCTTCAGGAAAGCCAATGACAGAACCCGCTCAGGCACCTATTGGGGGACACGTGTTAGGAGGCTGACCAGATTGAATTAAAACAACCAATGAAGGATGATCTGATTTCTTCACCTGAGATCCCTAAGCCGAGTTACGAGGAAACGTATGTCTCCTTGGAACAGAAAGTGACAAATGATTTTGGGACATACATTGATACGGATCCTGTTGGTGAAGATTCAAGTTGAGAAATCTCACGCGAGTTTTCTGAACACGATTTCTGTGAGACGATTGGGCCTGAGGAATCTGATAGATCATTTGATAGCCCAACTGAGGACACTGATCTTATTAGGGCACACATTACGGATCCAGAATCGCATTTTCTGGGGGAATCAATTCGATGCCTTGATTATCAGTTACACCCTATTGAGCTTACTGATGATTCTAATTCTGAGATAATTAGACCCAAGTCAATTTTGATTCTACCACATCATTTAGACTTGGAGATTTCATATGGGGTGATGAATATACAAGAGGTCCTGGAATTTGATATGCTAAATGAGGAGGATAGGAGCTGGGAAGTTTTGATTTGGGAAGTTAATTCTGGAGGAAATGGAAGATTGAGTCGAAGGGTTCCTTTTAAGCTGAAACCATCAAATCAGAACCCTTACGACATTTATTTCGAGGATGTTCAACCTAAGCACACATTCAACGATTATCCTTTTAAGCTTCAATTCTCTGTAACCCGACTTTTTGGTCTTGGGTTGCATCCTCAGAAATCGCAGGCCCGATCCCGCTTACATTCTGATTTTAGGTTTTGGGTAATTTTTATCTAGAACCTAAGATATTCTCGATTATGGGGTGTGGGTCTGCACCACAATCTGGTCCACATCTGTGGACCTCTACTGACAGGTCAGAGGATTCTTCTGTTCATTCTAATTCTGACATGTACTTGTGAATTCTTCATTTCTTTTCCTTGTATTGTGTGCCTAGCTAAAGGCACTAAACTCAGCACATATACAGTTTTTCTTAGTTTTCATCTCGGAGCGGACCTGACATTTATGTAATTCAGGTGCTTTCTACGCTTTTCCACTATGTTTTATGTCTTTTTAATACAATGAGGACATTGCATTAGATAGGCATGGGGGAGTGGATATTTATCTCTGAATTCATTCGTCAACTCCGTAGATTTGTTTTATTTTGATTAAAAAAAAATTGAAATTAGGAAAGAGAATTTGGGTTTAAGAAAATTTTCAATCTTAGGAAAAACTACATTAAGATCTGAACACAAAGACACTTCAGGTCGTTGAACTTAATTAGACCGTGTATCCACTAAAATGTGGATTTTTTTTCGAGTTCTCGCCAACTTGAATTTTATTTTAATTGGAGTAAATAAGTTTGGGTGATAAGTACATGACTTATCAACCCGCCCTCTGATTTGAGGGAATTTTGAGTCTTAAGCATCTACACATTTTCTTTGCACTGATTCATTGTTCGGCGATTCTAATGGAAATTGGGTAGCTAATGAACCTTCTAGGATGATATGGCTGGCAAGTTATCGTGGGTAACAGTCCATAGGTAGGTTGTCCAGAGCCCAGTCACTGAACCTTTTCCTTTTTCCTGCCCTTAGGTAAATCTTAGACCAGGGAAGCCACCTATTTAAAAAAAAAAATTTTAAAAAAAAAAGAAAAGGAGAAAAGAACAAAAAGAAATAAACCATACTTCGCCGCACGAGTATGGCTGGCAAGTTGTCGATGGTAACAGCTCATCGACCGATTGTCCAGAACCCAACTCAGAAAATGCACTAAAAATTCCCAAAACACTTAGGAAGAAGCGGAGAAGTAGAATAAATCGGGGAGATATACACTGGATTCACCCTTGTGTTGACCCCGTAAAAAATAAAAGTAGGGAGAAAGCTACCGGTTGTAAAGATACACCTTTAGGCAAAAGTCTTTTTGAGGTCACCTAGAGGCATAAAAATTCGAAGTTCGTTCTAATTGCCGGTCAACGAGTCTATCACAATCACAATAAGATGCTTAAAGCTTAGGGTTCTCATCAAATTTTGGGTGAGTTGAATGGCCATAGAAAGCCACTCTTAAACCCGAAAATTTGAAAAGCAAAAAAATAAAAATTAGAAAAGAGAAAAAGAGAAAAAGAAATTTTTCTTTTAATAAGGCGAGGGCTTGAGGCGATCTGCATTTTGGCTAATACCCAGGTGTTGGTGCTAGAGCACCACGATCATTTGTTTTGATGATAACAAAACACGTGTTATTTAACATTTGCAATTTGAGTCCTAGATTTTCGGTCAATTGCAAATGTGGACGTGTTTAGACAGAGTTCGAGCTCGCATCCAGGACGGATTGGAGGAGCTTGACGGAAAACAGAGGAGGTTCGCGTGGAGCGAAAGATTGAAGATGGAAGGAAATGAAGAATAGGATAGATTTCCTTCTTTTGTACTTGTTGTATTTTTCGTTTCTTTTGTTGCTCTTTATTTCCTTAGATATTTCATGTTAAAGAGCCTCAAAGAACCCTAACAGTAGTCCTAGGAACACCGGCACAACCCTAGGATACTTAGGTTTTCTGTAGAATACTTAGAAAACCAATATAGGGTTCAAACAGACTTTCCAGACGTCTAATTCCCAAATCAGACGTCTGATAATGTCTTTTAAGACGTCTGACTGTTGTTTCAGACGTCTGATAACTGTTAGGCTGGACATAGTTAGTTCTGTCTGATGAAATCAGACGTCCAGACCTTAGACCAGACGTCTTAGGAGACGTCTGATGAATTTTCCAGACGTCCAATTAGTGGACCGTTGCCTGGCTTCGCAAACACTCTAGATATGACCGTTAGAGCCTTATCAGACGTCCATAGGACTGTCCAGACGTCTGATAAATGACCGTTTTGCCTCGGCTGACCCAAAATCTCTTCTCAGAGATTTTCTAGCCGTTGCAACGTTTGGAAATCAATTCCCACAGTAAAAGTAGGTTTCCAGACGTCCATACTTAGTTACAGACGTCCTGTATGTCGTCTGATGGACTTGCACAAAATCCCTGTTTAGATCTGATTCAAGTCAGGGAGAAACCCGCATAGAATCAGACGTCTAACCTTGAAATCAGACGTCTTAAAGTGGCCTTCCAGACGTCTGATAACCCTATCAAATGTAATCATTGTCCTGATTTCGGCCTGATTCTCTTGGACTTTGTTCCCAACGGCTATGGAAGCTTTTCTAAGCCTTCCAAAGCCTTCCTAAGGCCTCTATAAATAGAGGGGAACCTTTGTAACACAAACACACACTTGGATACACTTAGCTACACACTCTCACACTCTTGTGTCCAAGAAGCTCTTGCTCTCTAAGCTCAAGTTCTACATCTTGAGAGCATCAAACCGTTGCGCACCCGCTCTCCCGCCGTTGTCTACGAGAGCGAAGTTGCGCCGTTGCGTGGCTCACGCACCCGCGTCATCGTCGACGCACTCCTTGCAAAGGGGAGTTTCCTAAATCCTATAGAAGCTTAGGTTTATTACTTTGTTGGCTCTATAGGTTTGTTGTTTTCTTTTATCTTTGTTATTTTGGTTGGGTATTCGCTTTGCGAATTCCCGTCTCCTTCGTGGGACAAAATCCTTCTCGTGGAGAGAAGGGGTTGAGGAACGCTACCCTCGTACTTGTAGCGTGGTTGTACTGAGGTTGAATCACCCTCGTTTTAAAGTGATTCGGTTAGTGGATTTGATCAACTAGGTTGATCGGAAAATCCTAACTCGAGAGGGTTAGGTGGTGGTTTTCACCCGGTTTGGGTTTCCACCTAAAAACTTTTTGTGTACATTGTGTGATTGTCTTTTTGAGATTGCTTTATATTTCATTTACGCATTTTTTACGTCACACTGATCTCACCCCTCCAAGTAGGGAAATTACAATTGGTATTAGAGCAGGTTCTTGCAAAATCGGAGTAACACCCGGCAAGAAGATCATGGAGGGAAGCTGTTCCACAAGCAGGATTTCCGAGGGGCAGTCCACAACCCGTCCGCCATTCTTCGACGGGAGCAACTACCCCTACTGGAAGTTGCGGATGAAGACCTGGCTTCAAGCCACCGACTTCACGATCTGGGCCAGATGCGAGACGCCATTTGAGATCCCAGAAAAACCCGCGGGAGGCTACTCGCAGCTGCAGATTCGGGAACTCTCACTCAACGCAAAGGCAATGAATGCCCTGTATTGCGCGTTGAGTCCGGAAGAGTTCGAGAAAGTCCAAGAGTGCACCACCGCCCACGAGATATGGAGGAGGTTGGAAGGCACTCATGAGGAGACAAGCTCGGAAGAAGATCTCGGGGAGAAGGAAACCACGTGCCTTGGTTTCATGGCAATCGGAGAAAGTAACAACGAAAGCGGAAGCGACAGCGACAATGAGGTAAGTTATGATTTACAAGAAGCTTTTAATGAACTATTTGAGCTTAGTAAATCATTAAAGATAGAAAATAAAAGCATTAAGAAGAACCTTAGTTTTCTTAAAAATGAAAATGATAGGTTAGAAAAATAACTTAAGGACATAGAAGCTAGTCCTAAAAATGATAACCTATTATTAGAAAATCAAGACCTCATCAATGAAAATAATAAATTGATTGAAGAAAATGATAGTTTAAAATTAGAAATTTCTGATTTAAAGACTAAGATGAGTATTATAGAAAAAGAAATTGCATGTCTTAGGGAAAATTCTAACAAATTAATCAACAAAGTTGATAATTTTTATAGCCCTAAGGTTGAGAAAGGATCTCCATCAAGGAGACCTTCTAACAGATCCGGATCCAAGCCCACTTGGATACCGAAAAAAGAATTAGAATCTTGTTTTGTAGGGTTCAGGGATAATTACAACATAAGGGACTGGACCTACAAGCTCAAGGCTGGTCAACTCAAGTTAGGGGAACCAAGGAGTAGACCAAGGAGGAGAACAAGAAGACCGACGAGACGGCGAACAAACGATGGACCCGCCGCACGTCGACCACCAGATTGGAGACCGGCGCCAATGCCCGGGCCTCCAAGCTACGGATGGGAGCCCCATCCAATGTGGCATCCACCACCACCATTCGGGCCATTTTATTGGCCATGGTAGGTGAGGTAAAATTTTTAACCCTATCTTTTTATAAGCATTTAGATAGGGGGAGTTAAAAATTAATGAGCTAATTGTCAACTTTTAAGGGGGAGATATAAGGTAGCTAAATTTCCTTTAGAAAGGGGGAGAAAAATAATAGCTATCTCATTGTTACAAAAAGGGGGAGGACATTACCTTTGTCAAAAGAAACTCATAGAAGAGCATGTTTTAAGGGGGAGTTATAGGAATTTTAAACCAATCAAACCTTTTTGATAATGTCAAAAAGGGGGAGGATTTTTATGTATTATTATTTACGATTTTGTCATCATCAAAAAGGGGGAGATTGTTGGTGCTAGAGCACCACGATCATTTGTTTTGATGATAACAAAACACGTGTTATTTAACATTTGCAATTTGAGTCCTAGATTTCAGGTCAATTGCAAATGTGGACGTGTTTAGACGGAGTTCGAGCTCGCATCCAGGACAGATTGGAGGAGCTTGACGGAAAACAGAGGAGGTTCGCGTGGAGCGAAAGATTGAAGATGGAAGGAAATGAAGAATAGGATAGATTTCCTTCTTTTGTACTTGTTGTATTTTTCGTTTCTTTTGTTGCCTCCCGTTAAGTGCTGACTTTAACGCCATCAGCCGGGTGCAATAGGCTCAAGGAGAATGGAAATCAAAAGATACCTCAGCAATGTTTGTATCGGTGAGTTCAATGAACGGCTTAAGTCACTGACTGTTCACGACAAAGGGTTGTGAATCAAGGCTAGGTTAGCTGATTTCTATGTCTCCATTTCCAAAGATTCGTCTAATAAGATATGGTCAAATCCATTTTGATATGAGTTTTCCTAGGAACAATTTGAGTTTGGCATCAAAGAGTAGGACTTTCTGACCATGGTTAAAGGTCTTTCTGGATATGTGCTTGTCGTGAAAGGCCTTAACCTGCTCTTTATAAATTCATTAGTTCTCATATGCATCATTGCGTAGTTCCTCGATCTCGCTCATTTGAAGCTTTATGTGGGTTTTTGCCTTAGAAAGATCTAGATTACATTTTCGTATAACCCAATAGGCTTTGTTCTCCAACTCAACGGAGAGGTGACATGCCTTCCCATACACCAATCTGAAAGGAGACATGCCCAATTGGGTTTTGTGGGCAGTCCTATAGGCCCACAAGGCTTCCGGAAGTCGAGAAGACCAATCCTTCTTGTCAGGTCGAACAGTGACTTGAAGGATTTTCTTGATCTCCCAATTAGATAGCTCAGCTAAACCATTGGTTTGGGGTTGATAAGGAGTAGAGATTCGATATGACACCCCGTATTTGGTCATCAGTGATCTGAACTGAGCATTTGTGAAATGGGTCCCTCCATAAGAGATAATGGCACGTGGAATCCCAAACTGAGAAAAGATGTTCTGATGAATGAATTTGATTACCACCTTATGATCATTGGTTCGGGTCAGAACAACTTCGATCCATTTGGACACGTAGTCAACATCAAGAAGAATGTATTCGAAGCCATCCGAAATAGGGAAGGGTCCCATGAAATCAATCCCCCAGATGTCAAAGATTTCTCATATGAGAATCGGTTGTAAGGGCATCATATCGCAGTGGCTCATGTTGCCCAAGGTCTGGCAACAAGTGCATGCCTTACAATGATCGTATGCGTCTTTGAAAATCGTGGGCCAATAAAAGTCGCACTGGAGGACTTTTACTGTAGTTTTATGTCCGGAAAAGTGTCCACCGCAGGCTTGGTCATGGCAGAAGGACAAAATGTCCTGAATTTCCGCTTCTGGGATGCACCGTTTAATGATCTGATCAGCACCAATGAGGAAGAGGTATGGATCTTCCCACAAGTAGTACTTGGCATTGGAAAGCAATTTGTCTTTCTTGGACTTCGGCCAATCGGACGGGATCTGATGTGATGCCAAATAGTTTACAAAATCAGCAAACCAAGGAAGTTCCGTACTAATAGTCAGGAGGTGCTCATCGGGAAAATGTTCTATGAAGGGTCTGAAAGGGTCGATACTATCAGAAGGAAGGCAGGATAAGTGATCAACTACCACATTCTGCTTTCCCGCTTTATCAAGAATCTCAAGATCAAATTCTTGCAACAGCAAGATCCAGCGGATTAGTCAAGGTTTCGTGTCCTTCTTCGTAAAAAGGTGCCTCACTGCAATGTGATCTGAGTATATGATAACACAGGAACCCAAAAGATATGATCTGAATTTTTCCAAGGCAAATACTAAGGCTAGCAGCTCTTTCTCAATAACTGTATAGTTCGCTGAGCCTCGTCGAGTGTCTTGCTAGCGTATTAGATGACCACGGGTTTCCTGTCTATTTTCTGCCCAAGTACCACCCCTACAGCATAATCAGATGCATCGCACATGACCTCAAAGGGTTAAAACCAATCAGTAGATTCCAAGATAGGTGCTTGGGTAACTTGATCACGCAGGATTTCAAATGCCTGAGTGCACTCCTTGGAGATTTCAAAAGGGACATCCTTTGATAGAAGATTAGTCAGGGGAAGCACGATTTTCGAGAAATCTGGAATGAATAGATGGTAAAAATCAATGTGCCCCAAGAAAGATTGGATGTCTTTAGCAGAGCTAGGCATAGGGAGTTCGGAAATCAGATTCACCTTGGCTCGATCAACCTGGATGCCTTTTTCAGAGATGAGATGTCCCAGGACAATTCCCTCAGGTACCATGAAGTGGATCTTTTCCCAGGAAAGAACCAAGTTCACGTCGATGCACCGCCTGAGGATTTAGACCAAGTGCGGGAGGCAATCATCGAATGATTCACCAAATAACGAGAAGTCATCCATGAAGACTTCAAGGTATTCACCTACCATATCTGAGAATATGGCAAGCATGCACCGCTGGAAAGTGGTAGGTGCATTGTAGAGACCGAATGGCATCCTTCGGAATGTGTATGTTCCGAAGGGGCAAGTGAAGGTCATCTTCTCTTAGTCCTCAGGATGGATTGCGACCTGATTGTAACCGGAGTACCCGTCCAAAAAGCAGAAGAATTGATTTCCTGCTAGTTTCTCGAGAATTTGACCAATGAACGGTAGTGGGAAATGATCCTTCTTCGTGGAGGAATTGAGTCTTCTGTAATCAATGTAGACTCTCCACAAGTTTTCTATACGGGTTGGTATGGTTTCTCCGGTTTCGGTCGTGATGATGGTGAGCCCTGCCTTCTTAGGCACAACTTGGATTGGACTCATCCACCGACTTTCGGAGATCGGGTAGATGATTTCTACATCTAACCACTTAATGATCTCCTTTTTCATGACATCCTACAAATTTGGATTTAGGCATCTTTGCATTTCACGGGATGGCCGTGAACCCTCTTTAGTGTAAATGTGATGTGTGAAGTATGAAGGGCTGATACCAGTCAGATCATTGAGAGTCCATCTAATGGATCTTCGATGCTACTGATGAACAGAAATTAGGCGTGTTTCGTGATCAAGTGTGAGTCGGGAGTTGATAATCACAGGAAACGTCTGATTGGAACCCAAACATATTTGAGATATCGGGAAGAGATTTTAATTCCATAACTGGGTTGTCAGCAGTAGCGGGTGGTTTAGGGTGGGTGTCAGGAGAAAAGGAAGGAGTTATGGGTGTGTCTAGGTTGAGTTCGGACTCCTCTAATTGCGAGTTTTGATCCGCTTGTGGTTGATCAGAAGTAGTTGGGTTTTCCTCGATAATGTTGTCAACCACAGCTTCGATATCACAAATCTGTTCTATGACTCTGCAATTAATTCCTTGTTGGGCCTTAAAGATGTTGATCTTTAGTGTCTTGCTCCAAAATTTTAATTCAATTTGGCTCTCATCACAATTGATATTGGCCCTAGTAGTGGCCAAAAAGAGTCTCCCTAGTATAATCGGTGCATTCTTCACATTCTCAGGAGCATCCATGTCTAAGACAATAAAATCCACTAGGAAATAGAAATCATGTACCCTAACTATGACATCCTTGAGAATTCCTTTTGGTGACTTCATTGATTGGTCGGCTAGCTGTAAAGCCATTCTGTCGGTTTAAGCTCGGATTCCTCGAAGTAGTCTAGTAGGGATGTAGGCATCATATTTATGAAGACTCCTAAGTCCAATAAAGCTCAGTTGAATTGTATATCACCGATCGCATAAGAGATCAGAGGGGTGCCTGGGTCATTTGCCTTAGGTGGGAGTTTGCTTAAAATGACAGAGCTAGCTTGCTTCAACAGTACGATCGGATTCCCACCTTTGGTTTGCGGCTTACGCTTAGGTGTACACACATCTTTCAGAAATCGTGAGTAAGTCGGTACGTGGCATATCACATCCATCAATAGGATATTTATATGGACCTGCTCAAAGAGCTTAACCAGGTCCTCCTCAGGTGCACCGGTTTTGATTGTCCTTTTTCCCTTAGTCAAGGCCTCGGGAAATGGAACCTTAGATGTTCCTCTAGAATGGGTCCAAGTTCTTGATCTGGAATAAAGGTATCCTAGATGACTATCCTAGGGTTAGGGTTTGTATTACCAGGTGTTCATGCACAAAATCGGTGGTTCAAGATTGTCGTGTTGTAGTATAGCCAAAATAGTGCTCAAACAAATAATTTTTATTACTCAAAAAGGTTTCGAGGTCGAACACAGGGAGCAATATGGAATTTAAAGCTCAAGATCACAATTTAAATCAAGAATAAAGGTTGTAAATAATATCAGAATCAATATGCCAAAAAGAATGGAGTAAAATGGTGATTTAAATCACTAATTACTCCTCACAAATAACACTTAAATCAAGTCTCAAATATATGCAGTTAAAGTATCAAATGTCTTAAGTAGCCCTGTGCTACAGTGCTAATGTTTTTCTTCTTTCTTCTTCTTCTCTGTTTCTTCTTCTTCCTCTCTTCTTCTTCTTGTGCGGCTCCTTCTCTTCTTTTCTTCTTCTTCCTCTTTCTTTCTTCCTCTACTGCTCAAGCTTTCTTCTTCTTCTTTCTCTACTCAGCTAATTCACACAGAGGGGGAGCTTCTTGAATTGGCTAAGTGTCAACCAATTCTCTCTACAGCAAAACCCTCCCCCTACCCCACATGATCTCTCCTCTTTCTCTCTTAGCCTCCGCCCTCCCAGGGCCTCTCAGTGGGTAACCGGGTAATCGGGTAGGCGCAAACCTGGGTCCAGGGCTGTGGGCATGGTCGCAGCCGAGGAGTGGGTCAGGTGTAGCGGATGAGGCGCACGTGAGGGGAGCGTGCGGGGGACCTCACCCCCCTGTGTGTCGAGGCGATAAGCCGATGACACCTTTTCAATTTATGCCACTGCGGGCATTCTTCAGCCAACGAGGTGGGACTATCTTAGTCCCCCTCCTTCATTCAACAAGAGCTGAGGAAGATCCTTCCAATTGAGCTCTGGGATGCAGTCAAAGCGTCCAATTGATCACTTGTTCCTCTGCCTGGGTGGATTCCGCTTCACCTGGGGCATGTCCCTGGAGCTGGAACCTCACGAACACTGCTAGCGCTTGCTCGAAGATGCTCTGCTAATGGCGACTAAAGGTCCTATACCTAGAAACATCACCACAGCCTCGCAGCCACATCAGAAGTGCTCAGGAGCTTCGCTGGATGTCAGGGATTGTAACTGTGGTGGTGGTGTCGCGTGCGAGTGGATGTGGAGGTGTGTCGACCTTGCGAAGTGTGTGCGACAGCGCGTGAGTCGAGGGGGTGATAGAGAAGCCAATCCCCTCAATTACTTGAGGGATTTTGGTCCGTGGATCGAAACAAAGTGGAGAATGTCTGGAAACGAAGAGTGGAAGATGAGGAGTCATTTAAGAGAGGTGGCAGACGATGGGGAGCGGAGTTGGCGCCAGTTGAGGTATGGTCGGCGCTGGAGATGAAGCTGCTCTGATAAGGGGTGGATGATAAGGATGAAGGAGATAAGGATGCCAGCTGGTGCTGCTCGATGCAGAAGAAGGCAAGGAAGGAGAATCTACCGCTGGTATTGCGGTCAGACGAATAGAGAAGGCAAGGAAAGTCGCTGAAGCTTGAAGAGCAATTCGGCCGAAGGAGAGAAGAATTTGAGGGTTACTCTAGTCGAATTCAAGCTTGGGGAGTTTGGCCTGGCCTGGGCTTTTTTTTATAGGTCATGAGAGGGCGATTAGAGCTTGGGATGCAAGCTTGGAAAGCTCGCCAGATTGGGAAATCCCTTGAGACCCAAATCTCTCATGCGTTTGCATGAGAGATTGGGTGAGTTTTAGGGCTTAGGATTGGGTTCAAAATGAAGGGGATTTCTTAACAAACTTCACTTTCAAATTTGAAAGGGATTCGTCAAGAAATCAGGGAGTTCTTTCCAATTTAAGGTCGTCAGAGCAAGTAGGAATAGGTTTAATGGCAGCAGGGACCTTTTTACAAGAATGAGGACAAAGTTAGGGTGTTGTTTGAAAAGATTTTGAAAGTTAAGGGCAGAAATGTAATTAGACAGGACCAATTTGCAACCTATGTCAAGACAAACTCATCTTGGGTCTAAATTTTGGTACAAACCTAATTTGGACCTAAGGAATACAATGGTGAAGTTGGATTTTGGTTTTGACCACGTTTGAATGGGTAATTAATGCAAAAACCTAAATTAGGGCAAATGTCTGTCTGTGACTCTGTTCTAGGTCAAAACAGGTTCTGATGGTCAAATTGAAGGTTCCAAACCCTAGAGAGTATTTTTCTATGAATTTTAGAGGATTTAGGTGAATTTTATCCTGATCAGAACCTCAGTTAATTAAGCGGGTCTATTTTTAGGATTTCAAAAAGTCATTTAATTCGCAAAAGACATGCAAACCCTTTTCTGATTGTTCTAACCCAGTTGTTATCTTTTTAAGACCATTTGACCCTCATTCAACCTCTGTAAAAACCTGTGGTTGTACTGCATTCATGATAAGCTGGTAAAATTACACTTTTAACCTTAGTTTCTTATTTTTCCCTTAGAATGATTATGCAGTGACTTGTGACTCTCTGGCAGTTATGTACGAGCATTTACTAACTTAATTAGGTCAAAATGAGCTAGTTATGGCTCATGATGGTGTTCCCATCATACCCCCATCCTTAACTTTTGCTAATCCCTTAGCAAAATTTCAAGGTATTAACTTTGATTCTAGACCATAAAACTTTTGATGCTTAAAACTTTGACGTGTGCTTTCTTTTGTAGAGTAGGTTAGAATGCCGATAGTAGGCCTAGAGGTACTTAGGTACCAACCAAGATCCGAACCTGACCAGCTCTAGCCTCAATCCGCCACGAAGGTTTCTACGGCCCACAGGAACTAACCTAAGGTTCGTTGAACTCCGCTGTTAAAGCACCCATGCTTATAACATGTTTTAGCCCAAGTTTAATTTGCAATGAGTTTTTGTCAAAGAGAGATAGAGGAATTTTTCTTTATTTTTGGAGAGTTTTCTCTCTCTTTTCTTTTTACTTCTAGCTTTAGATTAGCTTTACAACACAATCTGTATTGGATTCCTAGTTCCCACCATCAATCCTTGCAGGGTTCCTGGCAATCGACGCTTCGAGATAGCACTACCCATGGCAACCCCCAGAACCCTAGCTTTCGAGATTTCGAGATAATCCCACCCATGTCGTTCCATAGCTAAATCCAAACCCTGGCAATCGACATTTCGAGATAATGTTGCCCATGGCATCCGAACCAGCACAAGGTGCTTACATGCCCTCAGTAGGATATGTAGATATCCTAGGAGATAAGCACCGAGGAGACAATATGTTATTGCGCATCTTTGAGGGAAATTTCCCACCTCTCTGCACCAGAAACTCATCCAAATCAACTTGAGTTGATCAGCCGCTCTTAATCTAGGTAACTTTTTTTAGAACAGATTTAACACATTTGCGTGATTTTGATACTTAGGCGCACTGAACCAGACTATGTGTGGATTGGGGTACTTAGGTTATCAAGTCTCGCAAACCAGAGGTCAGTTAACGAGGCTGAATAATCCCTAAGCCTTAGACCTAATACTTAAGCTTCGCATTTTCCCCAACCTCTTGAGAACTATCCAGATCTTAGCGGATACTTGAATTTTTAAGCCCAGGGTTGCAACCCAAGAGACCTAAAATCAGTGTTGCTACTAATCTCTTCTTTGTTTCACTAGCACTTTTTGACTTTCATTTTCTTTCTTTTGATTTGGTCTAGAACTAAGTCAATTCCTTAATCTTTTACTAATGACTATCTCTTTTTTTTCTTTCAAATTGTGCTCCTTTTTTACATTTTTATCTCCTTCCTTTTTCTCCTCTAAATTTGATATGCCATTAAAATTTCCTCCCTTTTCATATTTTTGTTCTTTTTCAAAAAAATTTTATTTTTTTGGTATTTTTGGAATGTGATTTTTTTGATGAAACCCTTTCTTGTGAAGTGATTTTCACAGCATTTTGCACTTTAATACCCTCCAATGCCTATGATTTGTAATGCCCTCATTGTAAATTAGGTAGGTTCGAGTTCAACTTAGATCATTCATTAGAACAGGTGTTGGGTGGGTGAATGGGTCGGGGTGACTGTTACGGACGATTTCAAGCTTGGCTACGGGTACCAGAGGTGGAGTCGGCTGTTTTAATGGATGAACCCTAAAGTGCAATATGAGTTCGGCATAAGATGTGTCAAGAAGGTCCTCTTACTTGTTTATATAATATACCTATCCGGATAGCTATCGTAAGACTATAGCTTTCCTTTCTGCTTCAAAAAAAAAAAAAGATGTGTCAGGAAGGGTTTTGGGTTTTTCAAAATGATAGGTTGCCTCCTGTTAAGCGTTGAGTTTAACGCCATCAGCCGAGTGCAATGAGCTCAGGGAGAACGGAGGGTAAAAGATACCTTAGCCAAGTTTGTATCAGTGAGTTCAATGAATGGTTTGAGTTTCTGACCGTTCATAACAAAAGGTTCTGAATCGTGGCAGAGTTGACTAATTTCGACAGTTCCATTTCCAAAGATTCGTCGGACATGGTATGGTCCAATCCATTTGGATCTGAGTTTTCCTGGGAACAATTTGAGTTTGGCGTCAAAGAGTAGGACTTTTTGACCAGGGAAAAAGATCTTTTTGGATATGTTCTTGTCGTGAAAGGCCTTAACTTGCTCTTTGTAAATTCACAAGTTCTCATACGCGCCATGGCGTAGTTCATCGATCTCGCTTATTTGAAGCTTTCTGTGGGTTCCTGCCTTAGAAAGATTGAGATTGCAGTTCCGTATTGCCCAATAGGCTTTGTGCTCCAATTCGATGGGGAGGTGACATCCTTCCCATACACTAATCTAAAGGGAGACATGCCTAATTGGGTTTTGTGGGCGGTCCTATAAGCCCACAAAGCTTCCGAAAGTCGGGATGACCAATCTTTCCTGTTAGGTCGAACAGTGACTTGGAGGATTTTCTTGATCTCCCGATTTGATAACTCAGCTAGACCGTTAGTTTGGGGGTGATAAGGAGTCGAGATCCTATGTGACACCCCGTACTTGGTCATCAGTGATCTGAACTGAGTATTCGTGAAATGGGTCCCTCCATCGGAGATTATGGCACGTGAAATCCCGAACTAAGAGAAGATGTTCTGATGAATGAATTTGATAACCACCTTATGATCATTGGTTCGGGTCGGAATGGCTTCGATCCATTTGGACACGTAGTCAATAGCAAGAAGAATGTATTCGAAGTCATCTGAAATAGGGAAGGGTCCCATAAAATCAATCCCCCAGATATCGAAGATTTCGCATACGAGAATTGGCTGTAAGGGCATCATATCACGGTGGCTCATGTTGCCAAAGGTCTAGTAACGAGTGCATGCCTTATAGTGATTGTATGAGTCTTTGAAAACATTAGGCCAATAGAAGCTGCATTGGAGGACTTTTGCTGCGGTTTTATGACCAGAGAAGTGTCCACCGCATGCCTGGTAATGGCAGAAGGACAAAATGTCCTGAATTTCTACTTCCAGAACACATCGTTGGATGATCTGATCAGCACCAATGCGGAAGAGATACGGGTCTTCCCAAAAGTAGTACCTGGCATCGGAAAGTAATTTGTCCTTCTTGGCTTTTTGCCAATCGGACGGGATCTGATGTGACGCCAAGTAGTTTACTAAATCAGCAAACCATGGAAGTCCAACACTGATAGTCAGGAGGTTCTCATCGGGAAAATGCTCAGTAATGGGTCCGGAAGGGTCAATAATATCAGAAGGAAGGTGGGATAAGTGATCAGCTACCACATTCTGTTTCCCTGCCTTGTCGCGAATCTCGAGGTCAAATTCTTGCAACAGCAAGATCCAACGGATTAGTCGAGGTTTCACATCCTTCTTCGCAAGGAGATGCTTCACAGCAGTGTGATCTAAGTAAATGATAACACGGGAACCCAAAAGATGCGATCTAAATTTTTCCAGGGCAAATACTACGGCTAGTAGCTCTTTCTCAGCAACTGTGTAGTTACGTTCAGCCTCGTCAAGTGTCTTGCTAGCGTAGTAGATGACCACGGGTTTCCCGTCTATTTTTTGCCAAGTACCGCTCCTACAGTATAATCAGATGCATCGCACATGATCTCAAAGGGTTGAGACCAATCAGGGGACCGTAGGATAGGTGCTTGGGTAACTCGATCACGCAGGATCTCAAATGCCTGAGTACACTCCTTAGTGATTTCAAAAGGGACATCATTAGATAGAAGATTAGTCAGGGGGCGCATGATTTTCGAGAAATTGGGAATGAATCGACGATAAAAATCGGCATGCCCCAGGAAGGATCGAATGTCTTTGACCGAGCTAGGTATAGGTAGTTTGGAAATCAAATTCAGCTTGGCTCGATCAACTTGGATGCCCTTTTCAAAGATAAGATGTCCCAGGACAATTCCCTCAGGTACCATTAAGTGGCTCTTTTCCCAGGAAAGAACCAAGTTCACGTCGATGCACCGCCTGAGGATCTAGACCAAGTGCAGGAGGTAATCGTCAAATGATTCACCAAATACCAAGAAGTCATCCATGAAGACTTCAAGGTATTCACCTATCATATCTAAGAATATAGCAAGCATGCACCGCTGAAGAGTGGTGGGTGCATTGCAGAGATCGAACGTCATCCTTCAGAATGCGTAAGTTTCAAAGGGGCAAGTGAAAGTGGTCTTCTCTTGGTCCTCGAGATGGATTGCAACCTGATTGTAACCGGAGTACCCGTCCAAAAAGCAAAAGAATCGATTTCCCGCTAGTTTCTCGAGAATCTGATCAATGAATGGTAGTGGGAAATGATCCTTTTTTGTGGAGGAATTGAGTCTTTTGTAATCAATGCAGACTCTCCACGAGTTTGCTATATGGGTCGGTATGGCTTCTCCGGTTTCAGTCATGATGACGGTGAGCCTTTCCTTTTTAGGCACAACTTGGATTGGGCTCACCCACCGACTATCAGAGATCGGGTAGATGATTCCTGCATCTAACGACTTGATAATCTCCTTTTTCATGACATCCTACAAATTGGGATTCAGCCGTCTCTGCATTTCACGGGATGGTCGTGAGCCCTCTTTAATGTAGATGTGATGTGTGCAGTATGAGTGGTTGATACTAGTGAGATCATCAAGAGTCCATCCAATGGCTCTTCGATGTTGCTGGAGAACAGGAATCAGGCATATTTCCTGATCAGGTGTGAGTCAGGAGTTGATAATTACAGGAAACGTCTGATTGGAACCCAAAAAGACATACTTGAGATGATCAGGAAGAGGCTTTAATTCCAAAATCGGGTTTTCAGCAGCAGCGGGTGGTTCAGGATGGGTGTTGCGAGCAAAGGAAAGAGCTATGGGTGTGTCTAGGTTGAGTTCAGGCTCCTTCAATTGCGAGTTTTGATCTTCTTGTGGTTGATCACAAATAGTTGGTTTTTCCTCGATAAAGTTGTCAACCACACTTCAATATCACAAATTTGTTCTATGACTCCGCAATTAATTCCTTGTTGGACCTTAAAGATGTCGATCTTTAGTGTCTTGCTCCCAAATTTTATTTCAATTTGGCCCTCCTCACAATTGATATTGGCCCTAGTAGTAGCCAAAAAGGGTCTCCATAGTATGATAGATGTATTCTTCACATTCTCAGGAGCATCCATGTCTAAAATGATGAAATCCACTAGAAAATAAAAATCATGCACCCTAACTATGACATCCTCGAGAATTCTTTTTGGTGACTTAATTGATCGGTCGGCTAATTGTAAAGTCGTTTATGTCGGTTTAAGTCCAAATTCCTCAAAGTAGTCTAGTAGGGAAGTGGGTATCAAATTTATGGAGGCTCCTAAGTCTAATAAGGCTTGGTCAAATCGTATATCACAGATTTCACAGGAGATCAAAGGGGTGCTTGGGTCTTTTGCCTCAGGCGGAAGTTTGCTCAAAATGACAGATCTGGCTTGCTCTGACAGTACAATTGGATTCCTGTCTTTGGCTCGTGGCTTACGCTTAGGTGTACATACATCTTTCAGAAATCGTGCGTAAGTCGGTATGTAGCGTGTCGCATCCATCAAGGGGATGTTTATATGGACCTACTCAAAGAGCTTAACCAAATCCTCCTCAGGTGCCACAGTTTTGGCTATCCTTTTTCCTTTGGTCAAGGCCTAAGGAAATGGAACCTTAGGTGGTTCCTCTAGAATGGGTCCAGGTTCTTGATATGGGATAGAGGTGTACTGGATGACTATCCTTGGGTTAGGGTTTGTATTACCAGGCTGGGTTTGGCTTGGATAAGGTGGGTCCTTTGTTGTTTTTCCAGTGCAGGTAGTAACATAACTTAATCCTTCCTAGTTCTGGTTTGGAGTGGGTAGAAGAGGTGCTTGCTGCTGGTAACCCGTATACGATGTCGAAGCCTCCATCCCGTCGGGTGATAGAGTAGGGGCCTAATAAACAAAGTGAGCTTGACCCGGATTTGGGTTCATAATGTGCCTCTGGTTTGGCATGTTATTTGGATTAGGTAGAGGTTGTAAAGGAAGTGCACCAAGTTGGTGAGGATTTGCCATCTGGGCAAGTTGATTGCGAGCCTCTGTGATCTCGTCTTTGTGTTGTTTTTGCATAGCCGCATTCATCTTCAGAATGTCAGCCAGAGTCTGAAGGATAAGAGTCATTTGATCTATCTGAGTCGGCCCAGATTGATAAGTTGGGTTAGGCCTAGGTTGAGGCGGCTGATATGGATGAGGAGCTTGTGGTCAGGGCGGATATTAAGGTCTCTGATTTTGATTATTGCCTGACCACATGAAATTGGGATGATTACATCATCCCAGGTTGTAGGTGTTTGAGAATGGATCATTTTACATCATCCCAGGTTGTAGGTGTTTGAGAATGGATCATTTGAATGGCGTTGAGTTCCTCGCAGGTCTGAGGAACCTCAGAAAAATCAGAATATAAGGGTTCAGAGTTCTCCCAACTAGAGCAGGTTGATCCAGAGTTTCCTCCATAACCAGAATCAAACAGGGGTGGATATGGGTCCATTCCCTGAGAAGGTCAGTGATAGATGTTGTGCACGGCCTCCCTGCCAGAGGGTAGTTGTCTGAACGGGTTTTGTGCAGAGGTGGCTCGCTGCAAATGTCAAGTTAGCTCATCCACCTTCTTCTCAATAATAGAGACCTTGTCTAGATGACTGACCATCAGTTCCAAATCGACGGAAGAGAACAGGCCCTGCATCTCATGTGCTCCCATTGGATTCGTCAATCCACGAGCATTCGTCCGATCGAACATGCCCATGGATTCATTATTAATAGAGTTCTCACACATATTCTTGAGAATCTCCCACACGGTGTCTTCGTGTTGACCCATGATGTTTCCTCCGCAGGTCACATTGACGAATAATCTAATATCCTCACAGAGTCCCTGGAAAAAAGACTGGAAATTTTTCTCATTTAGGAACTCCGTGATGGGGACACTTTCGCATGAGATCCAGAAAATGATCCCATGCTTCATGAAGTGGTTCTCCTGTTTGTTGTGTGAAATGTGTGATTTGGTGCCGTAAAGCATTTGTCCGACCAACAGGGAAGAACTTTCTCAAAAACTCGGATTGAAGTTTCGCTCAACTGTTGATTGGATGCATTTGGGTTTGGTACCAGTGAGCAGCTTTATCCACGAGAGAGAAGAACATTTTCATGAGTAGAATATCCCAATTTTGAGCGTCTGACCCGAAGGTCTGGGCTAGATGCTTGATTCTTTGATATGCTGGAAAGGATCTTTGGAATTACACCCATGGAATTTGGGAATGGCATGAATCATGTTGGGCTTGAGTTCAACGCCAGGACCTCCAGCAGGGATTTGCACTCGAGGTTCGATGGCCATCGCAGTGGGATTGTAGTGATCTCACATCATTGGACGCTGCGATGGATTCACAAAGGCTTGGAATAGATCACTAAGGCACTGAAGTTGATTTTCAAGATTATTTTCTTCTGCGGGTTGTGCCATGATGATGGATAAAGGAGAATTAGGTTTAGATGAATCGGAAGAGATATCAATAGGATTGGGTTATTGCACAAACAAGGAGGTCGAGGCTTGGCCTCGACGTAAATGAGTGGCTAAAGGAGGCCTCAAGGATGGCCTTAGAGACCTCCTCCCGAGCATGCACTGAAGGAGTAGATGAGAGGTAGAATGTGATGGACCCAATCAAGACACCCAAAAATTTTGGATGACTATAGTGGTTTAGGGCGGATGATACCCCTTAGTCAGAAAGCTATCCACCTTAGAATTACCTGGGCAGCCAAAGAGGAAGAGTCCCGCAAAGACCCCTACATGGTAGAGCGTCCCTACGGGTTACAAGGTTTCCCCCACCCGACCTCTCTTGTCACTGATGTTCCAAGTAGACCAGAATGGGGACTTGACCTCTTAAGTCTACCTGTTTTAATTAAGAGTAAGGGTGCTTTAGAATTTCACTTGAACTTTAAGATGTGTTGAGTACAAAAATGACCTAATTTGAAGATTGGTTGACCCAAAAAGGGTGGGTCAACTTCACCTGTATTGTCCTCTTGAGAATCTTAGGTCCCTCTTTTAGTGTTCAAATGATTTTAAGAGCCTGATTTTTAGTGTTTTACTTGAATAGATCAGTTCAATCAAGGCCTAGGCACACATTGTTTGGAAAGATGATTTCTTAATTAAGCAAGTGTGTCTCTAAAAACCCTAAACTGGAATCCTTAATTGGCTCTAATTTGGTCCAATTTAATTTGTCCAAATGTAGTACCTAAGGCTCAAACAAGAATGTGATAGCCCTAGATACCTTAAGCTTTAAGTGGGTGCACAAATCAGGATTTGTTGTCCAAATAAAATGTATCAAATTAGGCAACTTGATGAATTATCTACTGATAGAATGCAAGTAGCCCTAATTGATTTTTTTCCATTTAACCTTTTCAAAATTAGGGGCTTAAGAGAGAGAGTAGTTAGAACTTACCTGCCCCTGGCGTGTTTAATGTGTGGCTGATCTTTCTTGAATGTACCCCTCCTAAAACAACCACAGCAAAAGAGATATAGCAAGTTAGAATCTAAATCAGGAGTTGTAATCAAGACTTCTAAATTTCCCGTTCCTCCACGGCAACAGCGCCAAAATGTTCGCACGCTAAACCAGTGTTTTAAGATTGTCATGTTGTAGTATAGCCAAAATAGCGTTCAAACAAATAATTTTTATTTTTCGAAAAAGTTCCAAGGTCGAACATAGGGAGTAATATGGAATTTAAAGCTCAAGATCACAATTTAAATCATGAATAAAGGTTGCAAATAATATCAGAATCAATATGCCAAAAAGAATAGAGTAAAATGGTGATTTAAATCACTAATTACAGCTCACAAATAACACTTAAATCAAGTCTCAAATATATGCAATTAAAGTATCAGACGTCTTAAGTAGCCTGTGCTACAGTGCTAAGGTTTTTCTTCTTTCTTCTTCTTCTTCTCTATTTCTTCTTCTACCTCTCTTCTTCTTGTGCAGCTCCTTCTCTTTTTCTTCTTCTTTTCTTCTTCCTCTTTCTTTCTTCCTCTACTGCTCAAGCCTTCTTCTTCTTCTTCTTTCTCTACTTAGCTACTTCACACAGAGGGGGAGCTTCTTGAATTGGCTAAGTGTCAACCAATTCTCTCTGCAGCAAAACCCTCCCCCTACCCCGCGTGATCTCTCCTTCTCTTTCTCTCTTAGGCTCCACCCTCCCAGGGCCTCTCAATGGGTAACCAGGTAATTGGGTAGGAGCAAACCCGGGTCCAAGGCTGTGGGCATGGTCGCAGCCGAGGAGTGAAGGGCTTAGGCGGATCGGGCGCACCAGGTCCGCAGGGTCAGGTATCGCGGATGAGGCGCATGTAAGGGGAGCGTGCAGGGGACCTCACCCCCCTGTGTGTCGAGGCGATAAGCCAATGACACCTTTTCAATTTATGCCACTGCGAGCATTCTTCAGCCAACGAGGTGGGACTTTCTTAGTCCCCCTCCTTCGTTCAACAAGAACTGATAAAGATCCTTCCAATTGAGGTTTGGGATGCAGTCAAAGCGTCCAATTGATCACATGTTCCTCTGCATGGGTGGATTCCGCTTCACCTGGAGCGTGTCCCTGGAGCTGGAACCTCACAAACACTACTGGAGCTTGCTCGAAGATGCTCTGTTAATGGCAGCTGAAGATCCTATACCTGAAAACATGAACACGACCTCGCAGCCACATCAGAAGTGCTCAGGAGCTTCGTCGGACGTCAGGGAATGTAACTGTGGTGGTGGCGTCACGTGCGAGTGGATGTGGAGGTGTGTCAACCTTGCAGAGTGTGTGCGACAATGCGTGAGTAGGGGGCTGATAGAGAAGCCAATCCCCTCAATTACTTGAGGGATTTTGGTCGGTGGGTCGAAACAAAGTGGAGAATGTCTGGAAACAAAGAGTGGAAGATGAGGAGTCATTTAGGAGAGGTGGCAAACGATGGGAGCAAATTTGGCACCGGTTGAGCTTTGGCCGGCATCGGAGACGAAGCTACTTTGATAAGGGGTGGACGGCAAGGATGGAGATAGGGACGCTGGCTGGTGCTGCTCGACGTGGAAGAAGGCAAGGAAGGAGAATCTGTCGCTGGTATTGCTGTTAGACAACGAGAGAAGGCAAGGAGGGTTGCCGGAGCTTGAAGAGCAATTCGACCGGAGGAGGAGAGAAGAATTTGAGGGTTACTCTGGTCTAATTCAAGCTTGGGGAGTTCAGCTTGGCCTGGGCTTTCTTTTATAGGTCATGAGAGGGCGGTTAGAGCTCGGGAAGCAAGATTCCCAAGCTTGAAAAGCTCGCTAGATTGGGAAATCCCTTGAGACCCAAATCTCTCTTGCCTTCGCATGAGAGATTGGGTGAGTTCTAGGGCTTAGGATCGGGTTCAAAAGGAAGGTGATTTCTTAACGAACTTTACTTTCAAATTTGAAAGGGATTCATCAAGAAATCAGGGAGTTCCTTCCAATTTAAGGTCATCGGAGCAAGTAGGAATAGATTTAATGGCGGAAGGGACCTTTTTGCGAGAATGACGACAAAGTTAGGGTTTGTTTGAAAAGATTTTGAAAGTTAAGGGTAGAAATGTAATTAGACAATACCAATTTGCAAACTAGGTCAAGACAAACTCATCTTGGGTCCAAATTTTGATACAAAACTAATTTTAACCTAAGAAATCTAATGGTGAAGTTGGTTTTTGGTTTTGGCCATGTTTGACTGGGTAATTTATGCAAAAATTCAAATTAGGGCAAATGTCTGTCTGTGACTCTATTCTAAGTCAAAACGGGTTCTGATGGTCAAATTTAAGGTTCCAAACCCTAGAGAATATTTTTCTATGAATTTTAGAGGGTTTAGGTGAATCTTTTCCTGATCAGAACCTCAGTTAATTAAGCGAGTCTATTTTTAGGGTTTCAAAAAGTCATTTAATTCTCAGAACATGTGCAAACCCTTTTCTGATTGTTTTAACCCACTTATTATCTTTTTAAGACCATTTGACCCTCATTCAACCCCTAAGAAAACCCGTAGTTGTATTGCATTCATGATAAGATGGTAAAATTATAGTTTTAACCCTAGTTTCTTATTTTTCCCTCAGAATGATTATGTAGTAACTTATGACTCTCTGGCAGTTATGTGTGAGCATTTACTGACTTAATTGGGTCAAAATGAGATAGTTATGGCTCATGATGATGTTCCCATCACCAGGCTGGAAGTGGATTGGATAAGATGGGTCCTATGTTGTTTTACCACTACAGATGGTAACAGAATTCAATCCCGCCTGGTTCTGGTTTGCTGTGGGTAAAAGAGGTGCTTGCTGCTGGTAACCCGTATATGATGTCGAAGCTTCCATCCTGTCGGGTGATGTAGTAGAAGGGGCCTGATAAACAAAGTGAGCTTGGCCTAATTTGGGTTCATAGCACGCCTCTGGTTCGGTACATTATTCGGATTAGGCAAAGGTTGTGAAGGAAGTGCACCAGGTTGACGGGGATTTGCCATCTGGGCAAGTTGATTGCGAACCTCTGTGATCTCGTCTCTGTGCTGTTTTTGCATAGCCGCATTCATCTTCTAAATGTCGACCAGAGTTTGAAGGATAAGAGTCATTTAATCTATATGAGTCAGCCCAGATTGATAAGTTGGGTTAGGCTGAGGCTGAGGCGGCTGATATGGATGAGGAGCTTGTGGTTGGGGCTGATATTGAGGTCTCCGATTATTTCCTGACCATGTGAAGTTAGGATGATTACGCCATCCAATGTTATAGGTGTTTGAGAATTGGATCATTCTGAATGGCGTTGAGGTCCTCGCAGGTCTGAGGAACCTCAGAAAAGTCAAAATACGAGGGTTCAGAGTTCCCCCAACTAGAGTAGGTGGGTCCAGAGTTTCCTCCAAAACTAGAATCAGACGAGGGTGGATACAAGTCCATCCCCTGAGACGATCGATGATAGATGTTGTGCATAGCCTCGCTGCCAAAGGGCTGTTGTGCGAACGGGTTTTGCGCAGAGGTGGCTTGCTGCAAGTGTCGAGTTAGCTCATCCACCTTCTTCTTAATAATAGAGACCTTGTCCAGATGACTAGCCATTAGTTCCAAGTTGATGGAAGAGAATAGTCGGTGCGTCTCTTGTGCTCCCTGGATTCATCAATACATGAGCATTCGTCCGGTCGAACATGCCCATGGATTCATTATTGATGGAGTTCTCGCCAATATTCTCAAGAATCTCCCAGAATCTTCGTGTTGACCCATGATGTTTCCTCCGCAGGTCACATTGACGAATAATCGAATATCCTCTTGGAGTCCCTGGTAAAAAGACTGGACTTGTTCCCATTTAGGAACTCCGTGGTGGGGGCACTTTTGCATGAGATCCAGAAAATGATCCCATGCCTCGTGAAGCGGTTCTCTTGTTTACTATGTGAAATGCGTGATCTAGTGCCATAAAGCATTTGTCCGACCAACAGGGAAGAACTTTCCCAAAAATTCAAATTGAAGTTGATTGGATGTGTTTGTGTTTGGTACAAGTGAGCAGCTTTATCCATGAGAGAGAATGAGAACATTTTCACAAGTAGGACATCCCGATTTTGAGCTTCTAACCCGAAGGTCTGGGCCGGATGCTTGAGTTGCTTGATATGCTGGAAAGGAACTTCAGAATTACGCCCATGGAATTTGGGAATGGCATGAATCATGTTGGAATTAAGTTCAGTGTCAGGACCTCCAGCGTGGATTTGTACTCGAGGTTCGATTGCCACCATAGCGAGATTGTAGTGATCTCGCATCATTGGATGCTGCGGTGGGTTCACAAAGTCTTGGAATATATCATTGAGGTGCTGAAGCTGATTTTCAAGATTACTTTCTTCTGCTGGTTATGCCATGATGATGGATGAAGGAGAATTAGGTTCAAATGAATCAGAAGAGATATCGATTGGATTGGGTTGTTTCACAAACAAGGAGGTCAAGGCTTGGCCTCGGTGGGAATGAGTAGCTAAAGGAGGCCTTAAGGATGGTCTTAGAGACCTCCTCCCGAACATGCACCAATGGAGTAGATGAGAGGTAGAATGTGATGGACCCAATCAAGACACCCAAAAATTTTGGATGACTATAGAGGTTCGAGGCGGATGATACCCCTTAGTCAGAAAGCCGTCCACCTGAGAATTACCTGGGCAGCCAGAGAGGGAGAGTCCCGCAAAGACCCCTACACAGTAGAGCATCCCCATGGGTTACAAGGTTTCCCCCACCCGACCTCTCATGTCACTGATGATCCAGGTAGACCAGAATGGGGACTTGACCTCTTAAGTCTACCAGTTTTAATTAAGAGCAATGGTGCTTATGATTCCACTTGAACTTTTAAGATGGTTTTGTGAAAAAGTGACCTAATTTGAAGATTGGTTAACGCAACAAGGTGGGTCAACTTCACATGTATTGTCCTCTTGAGAAATTTAGGTCCCTCTTTTAGTGTTCAAATGAATTTAAGAGCCTGATTTTAGGGTTTTACTTGAACTGATCAATTCAATCAAGGCTTAGGCACACATTGTTTGGAAAGATCAATTCTTGATTAAGCAAGTGTGTCTCTAAAATCCTAAACTGGAATCCTTAATTGGTTTTGATTTGGTCCAATTTAGTTTGTCAAAATGTGGTACCTAAGGCTCAAAAAGAATGTGATAGCCCTAGATACCTTAGCTTCAAATGGGTGCACAGATCGGGATTTGGATGTTGTCTAAATAGAATATCTCAAATCAAGCACTTGATGATTTGTCTAAAAATGCAATGCAAGTAGCCTTAAATGATTTTTCCATTTTTTAGCTTTTTCAGATTCAGCGGTTTTATAAGTAGGTAGATGGAGTTTTACCTGCCCCTGGAGTGGTTGATGCATGGCTGATCTTCCTTTAGTGAGTCCCTGAAACAAATCACAATCAAAAGCGATGTAACAAGTTAGAATCCAACCTGATATTGTAATCAAGAGATCTGAATTGCACGTTGCTCCTCGGCAACAACGCCAAAATGTTCGTGAGCGAAATCGAGGTTTTAAAAACTACGTTGTAGTATAGCCAAAATTGCTTTCAAAATAAATAATATTTATTACTCGAATTTTAAGTCCGAGGTTGAACACAGGGAACAATATGGAATTCAAACTCAAGATCACAATTTGAATCAAAAAATATAAGAGATTGCAACAATAATAATGTCAGGTATCAATGTGCAAAAAGATTGGAGTAAAATGGTGATTTAAATCACCAATTACTCCTCACAAAAGCAACTAAATTAACAGTATCAATAAAGCCTCAAATATATGCAATCAGATGATCTAGCCTTGTATCAAACGACTTAAACAGTCGGGTGCTACAGTGCTGCTTCCTAGAGACTCAAGGGTCTCTTTTCTCTACAGCTCTCTTTCTCTTCTCTCTTCTTCTTCTTCAGTCTTTTCTTCTGTGCCTTTCTGCTTCTCTTCTGTGGCCTTCTTCCTTCTCCTTTCTTCCTTCTGGCTCAGGTCTTCTCCTCTTCTTCTTTCCTTGCCTTTTGTCTCTGCTCTTCTTCTTCTTCTTCTTTAACTCTTCTTCTTCACGTAAAGGGGGAAGGTTCTTCAAACGGCTAAGTGTCAACCATTATTCTCTGCAACAAAACCCCCTGCCGCTGCACACGATCCTCTCTTTCTCTCCTTAGGTCACTCTCTCCCAGAGCCTCCAACTATATCGAGTTATCGGGTTTCGGACCTAGGGCGCACTCAGGTCCAGGGCTACGGGCGTGATCGCAGCCGAGGAGTGGAGTCGAGTTAGGCGGGTCAGATCTGCGCCAGGCCCACGGGGGACGGGTCACAGGCGAGGCGCAGGTGAGCGGGTGAGCAGGGGACCTCACCCCCCAAGTGTCTAAGGCGATAAGCCCCAGACACTTTTTCATCTTATGCGACTACAAATGCCTCTCAGCTTCCGAGGTGGGACTAAAGTCCCACCTTTCCTTTGCGCGTCCGCAGCAGCACGGTCTCCTCCTCAATTGGGTCAACTGCTGAGGGTATCTCCCTCAATTGGAGACATGGGCATGTGCATGTGATGACTCTGCGCGGTCTGGAGCCAAGGCTTAGAGTGAAGGCACCCTGGAGCGAGCTTGAAGCTTGCTTGAAGCAGCTGCAATGGTAGAAGGGAGCTAAAACTTGAAATCCAAGAATATGGGTGCTAAGCCCCAGTTAAAATGGTCTAGAGGATCATTGGTGGATGAGGAACACGATGGTGGTGGTTTTGTAGCATGGGAGTAGGCGTAGTGGCCGGGCGAGGTCGGGAACGACAATGGAAAGGTGGGTTGTTCGGGGGTGAGTGTGGGTGAGCGAGAGGGTGAAATAAGAGAGGGGCTTTGCGTGGGAAGGTGAGGCGGAGATTTTCGGCTTGTCAGCAAGTTGGATGGAGGTGCGTAGTGGCGAAAACACTTCGCCGGAGGAGTGGCTACAGCAAAGGACAAAGAGGGTGGTCAGTGTGATGCGACGGTCGAAATGTAGTGCGGTTGGTGTGTAAAGGGAGTAAAGGAACTGTGGAACTTATCTAGGTGATTGGTGAGTGATGAGAGGTAGAAGCGAAGTCGGTTGTGGTATGGCCAATGCTGGAGATGAAGGTGACTCCGGTGAGAAGGAAACTGTGAGGAAGACAGAGGGAGAGACGCCTACTGGTACGGCATGGCGTAGAGGAAGGCAAGGAAAATGAATCCGCCACAGGTATTGCTGACGGATGATGAGGGAGGTCGGAGGGGACCACTGGAGCTCGAGGAGCCTTTCAGCCGGGTTAGGAGAGAGGAATTTAGGGGAGATCCAGTCAAAATCGAGCTTGAGGAGAACGATTTGATCTAGAGGTCTTTTTATAAGCCTTTAGAGGAGGTTTCTGGGCTTGGGAAGCAAGCTTCCCAAGCTTGGAAGCCTTCACCGAAGTTGGGAATTTTTTGATACCCAAATCTCTCATGTGTTTGCATGAGAGATTGGGAAAGAATTGAAGGTCAAGAATTGGTCTAATTGAAAGAGAATTTGAAGAGGGATCTCCAGTTCAAATTTGAGGGAGTTTCATCAATCAATCAAGGAGAAATCCTTGGTTGATTGTCACCGGAGCTTTAGGATTAGGACTTCTCTGTGGTGGGGGCCTTTTTGTGAAGAATACAAATAAGTTGGGGGACTTTTTGTAAGAAGTTCAAAAGCTGAGGGGCTATTGGAAATAAGGAAAGTCAGACTTGGACCAAAGTGCAAACTAGGTCGAAATAATATCAAATTGGGTTCAAATTCTGATACAAATCTAATTTGGATCTAAGGAACCTAATGGTGAAGTTGGATTTTGGTTTTGACCTTGTTTGGCTAGGTAATTTATGCAAAAATCCAAATTAGGGCAAATATCTGTATGACTCTGTTGGGTCAAGACGGGTTCTGATGGTCAAATTGAAGGTTCTAAACCTTAGATAATATTTTTCTATGAATTTTAGAGGGTTTAGGTGAATTTTATCTTGATCAGAACTTCAATTAATTAAGCAGATCTGTTTTTAGAATTTCAAAAGTCATCTAATTCTCAAAACACGTGAAAACCCTTTTCTATCTGTTCTAACCCACCTGTCCTTTTAAGACCAATTGACCCTTAATTAACCCCTGAGAAAACCCGTGGTTGTACTGTATTCAAGTTATGATGGTAAAATTATAGTTTTAACCATGATTTCTTGTCTCTCTCAGAATGCTAATGTAATGAATTATGACCTTCTGAAGATTATTTAGGAGTATTTAAAGACTTAATCAGATCAAATTAAGCTAGTTTATGGCTCATGATGATGTTCACATCAGACATGTTTTGGATTATGTGCATAATAATAAAGTTTTCCATTCTTTGAACTCGTTAGTCCTTTCCATGTGATCTCTTGTATAATAAGGTTTTGGACAAGTTGAAAATATGCATGTGTAGATCACATTGACATGCAATTTTTATTCTATGTATCTATATCAGATCTATGTCATTACTTGTGTTAATGTATGTGATCATTATTTGGTCTAGTCAATTTCATAATGGCAAAAACCAACTTTGGTCATATGTTAGCAGAGTATGGACGAGAGTGGTGGAGATGTGGTTTATTGTGATGTTGTATTAATGAACTCAGACAGGTATATATGAACGTATGATTATAAGGATGATATATGTAGTTCGAGTGGGAGATTGTTAGAATTATAATATGAGCCGACATATATTATTATTACGGAATTATACGTTATATATATACATACATTAGGAGTTACATTTACGGTCATTAAAGTGGTCTAATTATATAAATTGACCATTCACATCTCATTAGTATTAGCACGCTTTTGTCGAGTTTAAAATATGCATCGTAGTACAGTCAACAAAAGAGAATTAGCATTTAAATTTGTAAGCTCGAAAACAAAAGTGAGTCTGAGGTCGTTCGCAAGGAGTAAATATGGAATTTACACACTAATCGCAATTAGAAACAATGAGCACAATAATAAAGATATACAATGAAAATCAGTAATCAAAATATATTCAATAATAGACCAAATTGTATCTTAAGAAGAAATGGGATAAAAAAAGAAGAGAATTAGGGCCTAAAATTGGTGATTTAAATCACTACTTAATACATCATTACGCACATATCCCATGTATCAAACAATTCAATTTCGCTACAGTGGTCTTGAACCACTTATTCGAGTGTCATCAAATATGTCCACAGTACTTCCCAATCAAACCTCAGCACAAGGGCTAGCCAAGCACAAGGGCTAGCCAAGCCAAAACAGAGCACAAGGGTCTCAAGCACAAAGCCTTACTAGCACAAGGTCAGTAATCTCATAAATGGCTAAGTGTTGGACCTCTACACACGAATACCGAGACACATGCATGGCACCAAAGGCAAAACCAACCCCCATCCTCCTCAAAATTTCCTCCTTTCTTAACCTGGTAAACGGATATGAACAGTAATGGGTAATCGAATCTGGCCCAGTCCTGCGTGGCCTGAACTGCGAGCGAGGGCGCGTGCGTATGTGCTGCGTGGGGGACCTCACCCCCCGTTTGTTTGAGTCAAACAGCAGCCAACACTATTGCATTTTATGTGTTACTACAAATTGTGGGCATACGATGTGGGACTAAGAAGTGTCATGTCCTTCGCGCATCTCAGCTTCAGCTACTGATCGCTTACTCAGTCAATTGTTGTCGATGTTGTGGTTGCTATGGCCAATTGAAGGCCTGGAGAGTATTGTGGAGGTATTCCGCAGGTCCTAGAGGTAACAACAAGGTCGAAGCTAGTTGAAACACGTCGGACGGAGGTAGTAAAATAGCTGTGATGCAGCAAAAGTTGGCGAACACCTGAAACCATGAAAACAGCCTCTCAACCCAGTCAGAAGTGCTTAGGAGCTTCATCTGAGTGTGGTGAGTGCACTGGTATTAGTGGTGAGGTGATTGGAGTGCTAAGGTGCTCAGACAATGATGAACGGCAGTGGTGAAGATGGATTCGTCCGATGGGGATTAGGAGTGGTTAGAAGTCCAGATTAGGTTGGGACTTTTGAAGGTAGGGTGATAGCAAAAGTTTTGGTGGTGGTGTTGATGAGTTTCGTGGTTGGAAGTGATTGCATGACCTCACCAGAGGTGCAGCCGGTGTTGGAGAAGACAAAGGGGGAGGGTGTGAAACGGTGGTAGAATCGAGGTGTTGAGGGCTGATTCCTAATCTAGGGAGAGAGAGGAAGGGATAAGACATAATTATTAGACGAATAGGCGATGAAGTTATGCCGGCTTTTATTGGTTGATGCCAAGGACGAAGAACACTCTGACGAGGTGGGATGGTGACAAGGAAGGAGGAAGAGGCCCTAGCGGTGGCAGGCTAGGGTCGAAGGAGCTTAGGGAGGAGTTTGGTGCTACTCTTTGGCCGAATGCATGCACAGAAGAGGAGAAATGTGAGGATCACCGGAGTCAACTCGGAGGATGGTCGAAGAAGAGGAAGGGTGAAGCACGACCTAAACTCGATTGGTTTGAATGCTGGGACTTAGGGGAGTTCTTATAGAGCTCGAACGTGCTCAATTTGGGAGGTTTCAACTGCAATTTGTTCATGGTTTTAGGAGAAAAAGATCCCCTGATTTTCTCGAGCTCACCTGAGCTCTAAGGTCCAAATTATGACCTGAGATTTGGTTATTGGATTGGGAAACCTTTTAATATCAATCCCTCTTAGTTTGGAGGGATTTGGCCTTGATTTGAGGGAGGAATCCCCCCTCGAATCTTGTTGAAGGTGGGATCACACCTCCAATGGCAACAGGGGTAAAAATGTGAAGGTGACAAGAAAGATAGGGGGTTTTTGTAAAGAATTTCGAAAGCTAGGGGTGTGATTGAGAGAAATAGAGACCTTAGGAACTGAATTGTAAACTAGGTCAAGATGAACTGTGATTGAGCCCAAATTTTGGTGTTAATCTAACTTGGACCCAAGGAATATAATGGTGAACTTTTATTTGAGTTTTGATCACGTTTGACTAGGTAATTTACACATAAGCCCAAATCAGGGTAAATTTCCATCTGAAACTCAGTTCTAGGTTAAAATGGGTTCAGATGGTCAAACCAAAAGTCTCAAACCTCTGAGAATATTTTTCTATGAATTTTAGGAGGTTTAGATTGATTTTATCTTGACCAGAACCTTTCCGATTCAAGAGGGGCTGATAGTTGAAGTTTTGTGTACTGTTTTGGTTCTCGAAATGCGTGAAACCCTGTTTCTATCAGTGTTGACCCACTTCTTGGTCTTTAATGCTTAATTGACCTCTAATTAACCCTTGGGTGACCCCATGGTTACTCTGCACTTATGATATGATGTTAATATTACAGAATTAACCATATTTTAATGTCTTCTCAAATCAAGTCAGAGTGGAATTACGGTCCTTAGGCGATCATTTAGGAGCGTTTATCTCTTGATTTCAACTAATTTTAGTTAGTTATGACTAATGATGACATTACCATCAATTAATATATGGGGATTTAATACATAGAAACTTTAAGGGGAATGCAATTCTGTGATGGGTGGGATTGTCATTTCATATTTAGTGGTTATGGTCCCTGGAGGGGTGTGAGAAAAGTGGGAATTCGATTTTCTCCATCCCATCATAGAAAAATACAAATAAGGCCCATGACAGAACCCAAGGGGTACGCTTTCATTTTTAGTTCTCTTCTACTCTCGGTCTTTGAATCCTTTGGAAGTACCATTGCCACCACTTCTCGTTGGAGAAGCAAACCCCAAGACTCCAAAGAATCTCTGTGATCTCCTTAACGCTTCCGCTACGATGGATTCAGGCATCCCTCCATCGTTTCCCTTTTTCGTTTTCATTTTGGTTGATGATATGGGGGATAGATTGTTCCTGGAATTATATATATAAAAAATCTTTTGGATTTGATATTCATTCAAATTTAATTCCATCATGGTTGTCCACTATTACCAGATAATGAATACTCCATATAACACGTAGAAAAGATTCCACCCACGAAATGAAACCCTAACATTCATCTATAGCTCATTTCATACACGTATGCTTATGTAAACTACCAACTTTGTATTTCCACCGTAATGTGGATATCAATGGAGGCATCAAAAGGGAAATAGGGCATCCCTACCTGGTGGTCTTGAACAGCAAAATAGGGGAAGACTGAGTTGGGGGCAGGTAGACCCTCCACTCTTCCTCTTCATCCAACAGCAACAATGGCAGTAGTAAATGCAGCAGCAGCAGCAAAGGGCTACCGGCTCACTAGGGGAGGTGAGGAAGTCAGCCAGAAGAGGTGGAAGAAGGGGTCAAGTGGCGGCAGCAACAGGCGCAACATCAACAACTGTAGGGCCAACAATGGCAGCGGCAGTAGTGATGAGAAACTCATCATAGCTCTTAAATACCCCTAATTAACTAGAATCCTTAATTAATTAGCTAGGAATATGCTTTATTAGGGTTTAATTATAATATAAGGGATAAAATATTAAGGGCCATAAAAATAAGTTAAAAATATCAAATTAAATGTCAATTAATATTATTAACAATTTAATTAATAATTTGGACTCAAGTTATACAAATTTAGTTATCTAATTAATATAGAAATTAACTTAAGCATTATTTATACCTAAGTATGTAATTAACTTAAGTAATTTAATTAATTAATTAAATAAATATAAAAATGTAAAAAATGTAAATTCAAGGCATATATATAATATTTACCTAATTTATAATCATTTATAAAAAGTTGAAAAAAGAATTAATTAAATTAAGCTTAAAATGCCTATGTTTGCATTTAGGTCTTTAGGATTCCTTTCAATTGAGTCCTTTTATTCACTTTTAGGTCCTTAAGTTTATTTGCAAATAGGTCCCTATGTACACTGCCGTCTTCTTCCTCTTCTTCCTCGCACTGTACAGCTAACGTTCACCAGTCACCACCGATCATCGCCTATCCCTCATCAGAACACCTCCGCCCAAGCTGCTGAGCTTCGGCTCACTCTCCCTTCTTCATCCGATGGACCGGATGAACCCTAAATCCTAATTAGGTGAGGAGATTAACCTCACCAGCGTCGGAGACAACGTCGATGGTTTTAATAAACCTAGACCTACACCCGTCTAGGTACAGCCCCCTCTACTACCATCGCAACCTATAAATAGTTATCCACCCCTCTGATTTCAAGGGTCAACTCCCTTCCCTCTTCCCCCACCGTAGTCGACGATAGGTTATTCCGCCGTAACCTCCAGCAACCTCTCACCACCCCTTCGAAGTGTCACCGCCAGAGGCATTCGCCTCCCATACCTCCTCTTCCTCTCCTACAGCTGTGACAGGGCTTGGGAGCGCGCTGTCCACCTTCCTCTCCGTTTCCTTTCTCGCCGAAGCAATACCCCAAATCCTTTGATTTCTTCCTCCGTTACATGGCTTTCGACGGAGATTTCTCCCTCCTACTTCATCCAGGTAACTGTAGATTAGCTAGGCTTAGTGTAGGTTAGTTTAGGTAGTTAGTTTAGCTAGTGTAAGCTCAGCTTCAGACTTCCTTCTTTGACTCCGACGAGGTCAAGTCCGGCCTCGTTGGACTTCATGCCACCTTATCAACCACCTGAACACAATCCTTAACCCCTCAAGATCCTCTTACGTTTCTTTCTTCCACAATGTTATTAGCTTCTTTGCCTATTCCAATACACCTTCACCGGCGACCTCTGTTGTCCACGACAGAGGTCTCCGAGCTTAGATCACCTCCATTTGGGGCCTCCCATCACCTCTTCATCATCTTAGGGCCCCATTCTAATTCTTAATTCATTTAATTAAACACCTAAGCACCTAATCCACCAACACCTCACTGTCCATGGTGAGGTGTTCAGAGTTGTTTCCACACCAATATAGGTCCTCCATCACCCTCACGACATCTTAAGGACCATCCTGACCTAATTAATTACACCTATAGTCAACTACACTCAAAATGCCCAAATCATTCAACCTCCTAAGCTCGCTGTCAATGGCAGCTCAGGAGGAGTAGTTCCACCTAATTAATCACTCCTACACCTTTACCAGATCCTACTGAAGTGTTCCTCTCATTCAATTTTAAGGGAGATCAGTTCTCGAGTTATGTCGAGCTCAAGATGTGATTCACTGAATTCTTAATGAGTTCAGTGTTAAGTCCTTCAATTGAAGCATCTGTCATCTTCTTGAGGTTCCTTGCAACCTCAACATGTTGAGACCATTCTTGGTCTGTTCTATGGAGCTTTTCACTCTAGTCACCAATTTTTGAGTTCACCGAAGCTCCAGCGAGCTCCAGCGACCCCATTCTTAACTTCAGCCATTAGAACTTCTTAAGAAGCTCCAGATTGCTTCTCTTTGACTTAGGGTTCAAATTCTAGAAGTTATTATTGTGTTTTATTGATCTGAGCTCTCTACTGAGCTCTGTCTTCTCCAACTTCGGCGGAGTTGGAGAGATAAATCTATTAGGATTTAGATTATGGGTAGCAAAACCTAGGAAATCCATCCTAGGTCTTAAATTTGACTGAAAACCTATAGATTGCTCTGCTGATCACACCTCCTTCCCAACCCAGGCGGCACTACCCGTAGGCATTGTCTGAACCCTCAAAACCCTACTTTGATGCATTGAACGAATTCCTGAGGATGAACTGAGTTGATTAAGGTTTAATTTGATCTATGAAGCCCTAAATCAAAAAGTCAAACTTTGTAGCTTATAGGTCAAACCTGGAGTCAATTCGAGGATTTAGTGTTTAAAACTCTGATTTGATGGATTAACCTAATTCCTGGAATGATTTAGAGTTCACTTAGATTGATTTTATTGAGTTTATTATGAATTAATTGAGATTACAAGTCACTGCACACTTTAGGTTGTTTTTGGAACCCAATTCTGTTTTTGAGGTTTTAGTTGAATTTTGAATCCAAATCCTACCCAGATCTCTTATTTCGTACCTCTTAAATCAGTTTAGACCACCTGATGAGGTTGTTCTTGATGATATCATCATCATCAGCCATATCTAGCTTTAATTAGTCATAATCCATTGATAAATGCTCCTACATAACCACTAAAGGACCATAATTCACTGCACATCCATCCTAAGAGTTTAACATGAAACCAAGGTTAAAACTGCAATTTTAATATCATATCATGAATGTAGAACAACCACTAGTTTTTCTCAGAGGTTTATTAAAGGTCAAATGTGCATTAAAGTCTAACAAGAGGGTCCGTGCAGACAGAAACGGGTTTTCACGCATTACGAGAATTAAAGGACATTTGAAACCCTAAAAACAGACCCGCTTAATTAACTGAAATTCTAGTCAATATAAAATTCACCTGAACCCTTTAAAAATTATAGAAAAATATTCTCTAGGGTTTGGCATCCTTTATTTAACCATTAGAGCCCATTTTGACCTAAAATAGAGTCTTAGACAAACAAGTGCCCTAATTTGTGGTTTTGCATAAATTACCCATGGAGGTCCACAAACATGCTCGCTCCACCTCCAAAAGCACTATCATACTCCCTCCATCAAAAGCCCTCTCCTATTTCACTCCATCGCCTAACCTAGCTCCCTAGCAAACAAACCCATTACCGTCCACTTTCACCAACCTCGACACACCACCTCACGCACTCTCACACCACAAGACCACCACCACCGCACTCCACGTAATCCAGTGACACTCCAGAACCTTTTGATTGGGGCCTTCGCTCCGTATTTGTGTTTCAGGGTACACGCCGGAGCTCCTCCACCGTGCCTTATCGCCGCCTTCATTCTTCGTGTTCTAAGCCATGCGAGCCCCAGGTGTTACACCCAGAAGACACAAAGTTGCTCCAAGCTTCACCACAGGTCGTCAATTGGAGGCCATACCTTTGATTTGACCTACAATTGGAGACGTCTCTCTGCTACTGGTGCACGTAAGGAGGGGACTCATTAATCCCACATCGTAGGATTGCAAACTGATTGCAGTGCATATATTGTTTTTGTGCTTTAGGCTCTTCGCCTCAGCACGCACAGGGGATGAGGTCCCCGCCCATGCACGTGCATACACACGCCCTCATCCACTGTTCATGCCACATGGGTCTGGGCCTTGATCCGATTACCCAAATAGCTGGGTCCGATCTAGTTCACCTGATTCTGAGAGAAAGAAAGAAGAGAAAGTAAAGGGAAGAGAGAAAGGGGGGGTTTTGCCTTGCTCTCTAACTCTCTAACACTTAGAAGATTTCAGAGAGGCCTTTGCCTCTATGCATGACTTGAGAAGAAGGAAGAAGAGAAGAGGCCCTTGAGTATCTTAAGGGTACTGTAGCTGGGTGCTGGTTAAGGCGTCTGACTGCCTATTCAATCGTCTGATATCTTGGTTCTGTGATTAACTTGAGATATGCTTGGCTTATATAATTTTGATATTTGAGTAACTTGTGAGCTTACCATTGTAGGGTAATTTGGTGATTTAAATCACCATTTTACTCTCTTCATTTTTCATATTGTTATTTGATTTTACTGATACATCATTTTTGAATGAAATTCTCATTATAAATTGCATATATTTGTGGTTAAATTGTGATCTTGAGAATCAATTGCAATACTTTCTCCCTGTGTTCAACCTCAGACTTCCATTCGAGCATAAATTTTATTTATTTGAGTGCATTTGTCCTATACTACAACGCATAACTTTAACAACGACGAATTCGCTTCAACATTTTGGCGCATAACTTTAACAACAGCAAATTCGCACGTGTAAAGGATTCGGATTTGGAAAACCCATCGTCGTAGTTCGATTCGCAAGAAAATCCGTCAATCAGATAAAATTTATAACCGAAACTCGAAAAGTGAGTCCCGGGTCGAACACGGGAAGGTAAACATTTGGTTTTAAAAAATCCGTGTTTCACTTTTATTTGTTTTTGTCATTTTTATCTTTTATATTTTTTTTTGGTATTTTAATAGGGCAAGAGATCAGGTTGATGAACTCTAGCTAATCTACTTACAAAATATAAAGAAAAGAGATAGAGAGAAGAATAATCATCTATCTATGAATAAATGTTTGTTACAACTACAAAAGCAGAAAAACTACACTACGAAAGCGAAAAAGATAGAAAGAGGTGAGAGAATCCCCCTCGATAGTCGCTTAGAGGATGACTCGCTCTGACATCGCTTGGAGGAAGGTGGTGAGGAGTGGGACAAATGGGGACGGAGCTGGAGGACGAAGGATGGGGTAGGACAACGTCGCAACGAGGAACTTCTTCCTGAAGGAAAGTGAGAAGACAGCCACAAGATGCTCCATGAAGGGGGATGAGAGGTGGGAACAAATATTTGTTTTCTACTCTAGAGGAGCATCCCAGGCTTGGGACAAGCTCTCTCTAGAGCCTTGGAGGTGGTGAGAGGAAGAAAGGAAGAGATGGTTTGGAATTGAGGGGGTAGGTCCTTTTAAAGTAGAGAGACAAAATCGTCCATGGGCAATTAGTGACAGCTGTAATCGTCTCTGAAGATCCGCTCAACTGTCGTTGAAGATCCTCGCCCTTCAATTCCTTTGCTGGTGTGCATATAGCGTAGGCCATTAGTGACAACTACAAGCAACACTAAAGGCCCGCCCAACTGTCGCTAAAGATCACGCCCCCGCCGCTCATGCCCCGCTAGTGCGCACATTGCGTGCTCCTTGTCATGCGCATGCTCGCGTGCTGGCACCACGCTGTGCTGCCTTACATGCTGCACTACGCTTGTGTTGCTGTGCGCTCAATTGGCCAATTGGGGGGGCTACGAGGATTCTAACCTGAGCCCCTCCATTGAAAGCCCACACCTCCACCATTGCGCCAAGTCGTCCAGATGGTCGCGCGAACGTCTTAAGGCATGCGATGGTGGAGAGTTCTCAGCCGTTGGATCTTGATCCAATGGCTGAGAATGGAGATGAGGGGGTGCCTTCTAGTTGCTGCTAGCTAGTGTTGGGTGACCTGGATGGCACCACGTGGCACCATCTGGGTTGTCCATCTTCTATCTGTTATAGAGGGTCCCGCAGTGCTCAGATCAAGATGATTCCCACATTGCCAGACTGCGATCGTCGCTCCGGATCCATCCATACAGTCGGATTTTTCATTTGAAGCCCATGAGGATGTCACATTGCCCTCCTGGTCATTGACCTTCCTTGGATCGCATAAGGTACTACAGGACTCCGATCTAGACGATCTTGGAGGCGTTAGACTCCGATCGTCATCCTGATTAGATCCGTACAGTCAGATCATCCATCCGAGGCCTTGAAATAAATCTCCTTCCCTCCTGGCCATAAAAAGGACGTAATTAATCTAAAATATACACAACTACTTTAAATGCAGGATGATGCATGCTTTACAATATTTATAACATGGAATACAAATCTAAGCCTAGGAACACATAAATAGGCATGTTAACCTAAATGGATGTGTCTACATCACTTACGTATTAGATCTAAGACTTAGGAAGTATTCGACCTCGTTAATTTACCTCTGGTTTGCGAGATTCGGTAACTTAAGCACCCAAAAATCACACACAGTCTCGTTCAGTGTGCTTAAATATGAAATCCTACCAAAAGCATTTATGCTATTCTGAAAATTGTCCTAAGATCTAGATTAGGAGCGGCTCAAAAACACAAGTTGATTTGGACGAGTTCCTGGCATAGAGAGGTGGGAAATTCCCCTTGAAGATGCACAATAACATACCATCTCCTCGATGCTTGTCTCCTAAGATATCTAACTATCCTACTGGGGGCATGTAAGCACCTTGTGCTGGTTCAGATGCCATGGGCGGCATTATCACGAAATGTCGATCTGAATTTAGCTACAGAACACCATGGGCGACACTATCCCGAAGTGTCGAAAGCCAGGGTTCTGGGGTTGCCATGGGTGGTGCTATCTCGAAGCATCGACTACCAGGGACCTTGCGAGGATTGATGGTAGGGACAAGGAATCCGATACAAAATGTGTTTAGGGCTAATCCGAGGATGGATCTAAGGAAAAATATAATGAAAAGGAAAAGAGAGAGAAATCTCTCCACAAATGAAAATTCTTCCATCACTCTCTTATAAAAATGCACTGGCAAACTAAACTTGGGCTACCCATGTTACAAGCACGGGTGCTTTAACCACTGGATCCAATGAATCTTCGGATAGTTTCTGTGGACCTTAGAAACCTTCGCGGTAGACAGAGGCAAAAGCTGGTCAGTTCTGGATCTTGATTGACACTTGAGTACCTCTAGGCCTACTATTAACATTCTGACCTAATTTCTAAGAAGAAAGAATCAGGACTCTGAGCATTAAAGGCATGGTCTAGAATTTAAGTTAACTCTGTCATATTTTACTAAGAGACTAGCAAAAGTTAGGTATGGGGGTATGATGATAACGTCAACATCAATAATATCTAGCTTTAATTAGTCATAATCCATTGATAAATTCTCCTACATAACCGCCAAAGGACCGTAATTCATTGCAAATACATTCTAAGAGTTTAACATGAAAACAGGGTTAAAACTACAATTTTACCATCATATCATGAATGCAGAACAACCGTGGGTTTTTCTTAGGAGTTTATTAAAGGTCAAATATGCATTAAAGTCTAACAAGAGGATCCGTGCAGACGGAAACGGGTTTTCACGCATTACAAGAATTAACGGACACCTAAAATCCTAAAAATAGACACACTTAATTAACTGAGGTTCTGGTCAAGATAAAATTCACCTAAACCCTCTAAAAATCATATAAAAATATTCTCTAGGGTTTGGCATCCTTGATTTGACCATCAGAGCCCATTTTGACCTAAAACAAAGTCTCAGACAGACAGGTGCCCTAATTAGGTTTTTGCATAAATTATCCATTCAAACTTAGTCAAAACCTAAATCCGACTTCACCATTATATTCCTTGGGTCCAAATTAGGTTTGTACTAAAATTTGGGCCCAATCAGAGATCATATTGACCTAGTTTGCATTTCAGTCCATTCTCACTCTTTTTATCACATACGCACCCATAGCTTTTTTAATTCCTTACAAATAGGTCCCTAATTTTGTCATATTCTTTGCAATCAGGTCCCTCTACCATTATCGCGGAGGAGCTCCTACTCCAGCGACCTTCAACTAGGGATTTCTCCCTGATTGATGGGAGGATCCCTTTCAAAATTGGAAGGGAGACTCCTAAGAGATTTCCCTACAATTTAAGCCGCATCTTGAGCTCTAATTCTTGCCCAAATCCTCATGTGAATCATTTTAAGGATCGGGTCACCTATTTTCGCAAACCTTCGAAGCTTCCAAGCTTGGTTTCCAAGCTTGGGAAGCTCTCTTGAGACCTATATAAGGACCCATGAGGACAAACTGTCCTCCTTAGCTAGGTATTGTCCTAAAAATTCTCTTCAAACTCCTTCCCCGGCCATCTTCGACTTAGCTCCAATGAGCTCCTCCCTCCGTCATCCTACGGCCTCCCAATGGCCAAATTGGGAGTGCTACGTTCCTCCCCTCCTTCATCCGCTCCTCGATGACCAACTCAGGGGCTCCTAGATCTCCCTCTTCCTCGCGGCACATCCACCAGAGTTTTCACCTTCCTCGGTGCCGGCCAATCAAAGTTGGCACCAACCTTGCCTTTCCGCCCATTAGTTTAGAACCCCTAGCTTTCTCCCTCTCTCTACTCTCTTTCCCCCTCGTTATCTTCTTGTTTCGACCCACGATCACCGGCCTCCCCCTCTAACTTCCTTCACTCTGGCCAAGCTCTAGCGAGGTCACGAGCACACTACACACCACCAAACACGCCCGCTCCACCTCCAAAAGCACCCCCATACTCCCTCCATCAAAAGCCCCCTCCTATTTCACTCGATCGCTCGCCCTAGATCCCCACCAAACAAACCCATTGCCATCCACCTTCAGTGACCTCGATGCACCACCTCACGCACTCTCACACAACAAGACCACCACCACCGCACTCCACGTAGTCCGATGACACTCCAGAACCTTTTGATTGGGGCCTTCACGCCCGTATTTGTGTTTCACGGTACACGCCAGAGCTCCACCACCACGCCTTATCGCTGCCTTCATTCTCCGTGTTCTAAGCCACGCGAGCCCTAGGTGTTACACCCAGAAGATGCGGAGTTGCTCCAAGCTTCACATGTCATCTATTGGAGGTTATACCTTCAATTTCACCTGCAATTAGAGATGTCTCCCTGCTGCAGGCGCCTGCGAGAAGGAGGGGACTCATTAATCCCACATTGTGTGATTGCAAACCGATTGCAGTGCATATATTGTTTTTGTGCTTTAGGCTCTTCACCTCAGCACACACAAGGGGTGAGGTCCCCGCCCATGCATGCGCATATGCACGCCCTCACCCGTGGTTCATGCCACGTGGGACTGGACCTTGATCCGGTTACCTGGATACCCGGGTCCAGTTCGGTTCGCCTGATTTGAGAGAAAGAAGGAAGAGAAAGAAAAGAGAAGAGAGAGAGGGGGTGTTTTTCCTTGCTTTATAACTCTCTAACACTTAGAAGATTTCAAAGAGGCCTTTGCGTCTGTGCATGACTTGAGTAGAAGGAAGAAGAGAAGCGGCCCTTGAGTATCTTAAGGGTACTATAGCTGGGTGCTGGTTAAGGCGTCTGATCGCCTACTCTATCGTCTGATACCTTGGTTCTGTGATTAACTTGAGATATGCTTGGCTTATATAATTCTAATATTTGAGTAACTTGTGAGCTTACCATTGTAGGGTAATTTGATAATTTAAATCACCATTTTACTCTCTTCTTTTTGCATATTGTTATTTGATTTTACTGATACATCATTTTTTAATGAAATTCTCATTATAAATTGCCTATATTTGTGGTTAAATTATGATCTTGAAAATCAATTGCAATACTTTCTCCCTGTGTTCAACCTCGGACTTCCATTCGAGCATAAATTTTATTTGTTTGAGGGCATTTGTCCTATACTACAATGTATAACTTTAACAACGAAGAATTCACTTCAATAGTTCTCTCTTTGTTGGATGAATTGGAGCTCAATTTAGATCTCTGAACACTGAGAACAAAGCTTCTCAGCTTCTGCTCCTCCTGAAGCACCTCCTGACCTTCAGTGTTCTTCCAAACCTTGCAGAATGCATCACTGAAGGCATTCAAGCCTTCAGTTGAAGGCAAAGTCCCCTTCTGCAGGTTAAATGACCTGTTTCATCTTCTCTGTGGTTGGTTGTTCCGCCTTGTTAGAACAAACCATGTTTACCATTCAAATCATTTGATCAAACATGATCCAAACACCAAATTGGTGTTACAATTAGGTGGAGCGTTTGATTAGATTTCGATCGAGCCTTTGCTCGACCAATTTGGCCCAGCAAGTCGCTAGGAATCACTAGTGGAAGTTCGACCTGGAGCATTAGAAGATAGTCCCACATCGGGAGTTTAAGAGCTCACACCATTGTATAAGTCGATTTTGCACTATGACCCCCCGGTCGTCAGCGCAGGGTGCAAAGAAAACTTGCACGTGTGTGGGTGTGTGCGTGTGCACGTGCCCGGGTGTGTGTGTGCACAAGTGCGTGCATATGGGCCCGTATGGGCATGGATGTGAGTGGGCCTGATTAGGCCCAGTATTGTGCAATGTGAATAATATACAGGAATCCACCTAACTAAATAATTAGGCCCGAGCTCTAGTAGGGTCTGGTCCCACCAATGAGGGTGATGTGTATCCCCGAAAGAGCTTGGGCCACCCATTAAATATAGAATTTTTTATTAGAAAGATGTTAATGGACCTTTGTTGGGCGTAAATTGGTGAAATGTGGAGCACAAAATGTACATTAAGGAAAGACTAAGGGAGAAAACGGAGGAAAAACTAAGGAAAGCTGAGAAAGAAAACTAAAGGAAAAAGGTTAAGGAAGAGTTAAGAGGAACTAAGGAATTAGAGGTTGACAAACAGAGGAAAGCTAAGAAAAAGAAGGGCTGACAAGAGCTTAAGCAGAGAGATGAAGAAAGCTTAAAACAGAAATCAGATGTCTCTTTCATGCATTAGAAGTCTAACTTGCATTTTTAAGTCATCTAAACTTCTTTTCAGACGTCTGATGAACGTTGAATCTGTTATATTTCATGTTTTTCAAGTTCTAATGTTGTAATAAGGCTTGATATCTTTTGTAAACATTCTACCTTGTGCTTGTAATAAATAAATGTTCCCATTTGGTTTTAAATGACAAATCTTTTTTGTATACTTGTTTCTTTTTAAATGGAATATTGCAAGCCTTTAATTGTTAATCTCTTATGCTATATTCATGTGCTTAAAGTATTATTAATTATAATCTGATTAATTAAGTAGTTATTAATTAATGTTTAGGGATTAATGGTGAATTAAGCTTACTATTATGCCTCCCAATGAACGACCTGGACTCAACCAGTTAAAAAAGAGCTTTAATTCTAAAATGTTAGGTTAACTTGACCCTATACTAACATTCTGACACTAATTCGAGTTAACCTAAGTTACTTTCTGATGTAATTAATTAAGTCTAATTAACTTAATTAACTATGTTGAGAATTAACGCATCATTTTAATGGCACCATTGCCAAGGAGGTAACTGTAATTTATAATTCTTTTTACTAATTAGCTTTGTATTTTTTTGTTTCTGTCTTCTTTTCAAGGACATCTTTGCAGGTATTCTCAAGAAAGAAGTGGGTTTTTTTTGTTTCTGTATTTCCCGATTCCATTACACATACCATTGTGAGTATTTCTTTACTTAGTCTTTAGTGTAGATTTGTTTGTTGCATTTAGTATAGAAAATAAAAAAATACAAAAATACTCATATCTCTTGACTAATAACAGCATGATTTAGGCATACACTCCTAGGAGTGTACATTTCTGCTAGTACTTACACGATCTGACTCAAGATTTCTACTTTGTTATCTCTCATCAATGGGAAAACACACGCAAAAACCCATGTAGATCCCTGACTTCGGAGTAATAAGCAAGACCATATATTTGTTCGAAGATATAAAAAGCAGTCATACTTTCTTCTTTCTATCATTTTTGTAAAAGGATTAACTAACAAGCGGACTTTTAAAAGTCGTTACATATAATCTATTTGCAGATTGCATGCAAGTTTTTATCACTTACGTCTATTGCATGTCATCGTATTCACTATGCGATCACTAAAGTCACACGAGTCTTATACTTCTACCTCTCCTCTTTGCACCTCTTAGGACTTTGGCCGAAGATCAACAAATCCGTCTCACTACTAGAGCCCCGGGGAGCCAATAGTGAGCTGTCTTGATCCTAGACCTTAGACCTTCAAGCCTTAAGGATACGCACCCATGTAGACACGATCTAGGATGCGTATTTTGGATTGATACCATACTTGTTTGCGTCAAATTACTTTCTAAGTATTCTAGGATTCTTCTTTTCCTTTGAAAAGAAGAAAACCTTCTTTTTCGCATTGTTTTCGAGTTTTGCTTGCTGCTATTTCTCACAGTGACATGAGTGTGCCTTTGCACATTTTTTCTGTTTATGCACGAGAGGTGATCCCTGAAATCGCCTCTCGTATCTCCGTTGACAGGTCTACCTAGACCGGTTGCACTGAAGCAACCACCCATTTTCCCGTCTGCTACATCTGTTTTTCTGCATTTGATCCTATGGACCAAATGCAAAACCTGAATCCTGAGATCCCTCCTTCTGGGCAGGGGGAGATGCTGCCTTTTGATATCCATGAGGCACTCTTGAACCAAAATCTTCAGATGCTCGAGAAGAACCGTCAAATTAATCTGTTGATGGCTGCTCTATAGAATTTGTAGAACCCTCGACTTAAAGCAAGTTTTGAAAACTCTGATTTCCCGAATCCACCTCATCCTAGGCTTCTACTCCGAGACTACTATAATCATTCCAATGCACAAGTAGAGACTAATGTTAGGATTCCCGTTGTGGAAAATGACCCAGAATTAAAGCCGAATATTATAGGTCTAATCCCGTACTTTCACAGGTTTGCATCCGAGGATCCATTTCAACACATAGAAGATCTTAAAAATCTATCATAGACTCTTGGTCCTCAAAATCAAAATTGGGAAATCCTACTCATGAAGATGTTCTCCTTTAGACTTAAGGATAAGGCTGCCTATTGGTATAGAATGATCGCACGACCTATATCTACTTGGAATGAACTAGAATCAGCCTTCTTGAAGAAATCCTTCCCTATAGGTCACACCAATGCATTAAGGCGAGCCATCACTACTTTCACGCAGAATCAAGGAGAACCAATTCATGAAGAGTGGGAGCACTTTCATGAATTGCAAAGGAAATGCCCACATCACAACATCCCTCGCTGACAACTCATGCACATCTTCTATTATGGATTGCAAGAGAGCATTCGCAACTTGTCTGATGACTCTTATGGAGGGAATTTATTGAATCGCGATAAAGAATCCCTATCAGAACTGTTTGAAGGGATGGCGGAAAACTCGATTAACAATGCATCCATGTCGCAATTCATGTGGGGAAGCTCAACTTCGCATTAGAATTCGCATTAGAAGGGCATTCACGAGATCGGGAATCAGTCCAGTTCTAAGGATTTAGAGATAATTGCAGAAAAATTGGACAAAGTCAACATCATAACGAAGCATCTCAACGAGGTCAGAAACACGATGAAGACTCTTACATCTCTACTTGCTATGCAAAATCCCGTGTGTTTACCTGTTTTGCAAATTCCTGCAGGGAGGGAATTTGTGAATAATCTGGATTCTAGAGATCCATCTTCATTGGGTTTTCTATCTACTCCTGCACCAACCCAAGGAGGGACCTTTGTCCCACAATCTTTCCCACCTCTTTCCCCACTTCCTATTTTTGCATAAAACAAGCCATATCTTTTTAATGTACACGCCATCCAGAAAAACACTTTAGGATCAAATCCATATTCCAATACCTATAACCCTGGATCGAGAAATTACCCAAATTTTTCTTGGGCTGACCAAAATCAAAGACCACAATATCTGACTTAGGCCCATCAAAACCCACCTTCGTTGCCTTCTTAGCAACCGAATGTGAGGCCTAATCATGCGAGTATGCAAAACTACTCAGGGCCAAATAGAGATTCGCAGCTCGATCAGATTTTGCGAGCTGTTATAGAGAGTCAACGATAGAATGCTAAAGCTCTTGCTGAGATCCAAAGGCAATGTAAGGTTGAATTGGTTGATTTACGAAATCAGATCACACTTTTGGCCGAATCTCGTTAGCCAAGTACTCTTCCATCTCAGCTAGTTCAGAATCCTAGGCAACATCAGGGCCAAGTACATTTCATCAATCAGGCCTTTGATTAGAATTAAAACCCTCCCTTTGCACCTCCTGAAAATGACCTACCAAACCCGCATCAGCAACCTTTGTTGTACCAAAATGATCAACCTATAATTCCAAATCAAAATTGATCTTTGCTGATCTACTGATTGGTTGGAATCACTTATCTGATTACCTCAATCTTTAATATTCTTATCTCAATCCAAATCAGATCTATCTTTCACGAGATCCACTCTAATCTTTCTGAGATTTTACACGGGAATCTGATTTTGGTTCTACGAGATCTGTTTTGGGCAATTATCAGGGCGAGTTTTCTGGGTGGTTTTATCTATTTTTGTTTTGTTGAGCTAATTCTTCCATACCTCCTTTTTTTTTACCATAGCTATCTTTTATGGGAGTTCTTTACTAGGGTTTATGTCTAGCTGAAGGCGTAAAACTTAGCACCTTGTATATATCTACTTCCTATTTTTCCACACTTTTCTCTACCTATACACTTGAGTCTATGCCTAATTTGTCACTTCTTTATCTGTCTTACCCTTCACTTAGTTCAACTGACCACTCTGACTTTTGTCAGAATAGAAATCGTCCGCACAGAGATCTTTGATCTCCTCTATTTGACTCCTTCCATCACCCTACACTAAGTGAAGTGTAAAATCTTTTCCACCCTTCTTACAATGAGGACATTATAATATTTTGGCTTGGGGGGGTGTGAAGTGAATCTTAATACTCTAAGTGTATTGGTAGATAAAAGTAAAAATATAAGTAAAAGTAAAAAATAAAAATTCATGAAATAAAAAATAGAAATGCTAAAATACCTTAAAATTTTGAAAAATTTTGAAAATAAAATTCATAAAAATTTGAAAAATTTTATAAAAGCATAAAAACTAAAATATACAAATATAAAAATTTTAAATACATAAAATCATAAAAAATAATAATAGGGGGTTTTATATATTTTAAGAAGAAAAAGAAGAAGACACAAAAACATATATATACCTATTTATATTAGTAATTAAAAGCTTAATTTTTCTTGTAGGTCAAAAATAAAAAATATATATATTTTGTAAATAGTATTTAAAGTGCATTAAATCCTTACTTCGACTTTGGCTTAAATACCCTTCTTAAAACACATATTTGTTTGCAAAATTTTGAACGGGATTTCTTTTGAGTTAGAGTCTGAAACCCTAAGGATCAGTTTTTCTGCTCTTAACCCTGAAACAAAGTAACTAAGATGTATTAAGTTTTATGACTTAAATTTTGGAGTTAAATTGTAACTTTCTTGGTCAATTAGACTAAGTTAAATCTTTTTGCTTTATGAATATCTATTTTTATCACCAAGTTGAGTGAAAAGGGTAGATACCTAGAGTTAATTAAGTAAAGAATTGATAGAATTTTTAGCCATAAGGTCTATCAGGCTATAGTTAGCTTAATCAACTGAGGACATTCAGCTAGACTTGGCGAGTTGCGTCTTGATAGATCCTGCAGGAGGATACTAATGGTTTAAGGGACCTGAGAGTGAATGGCTTTGCTATCCAAGCTCTGGTTTGAGAGCTAAGTAACCTAAGTGTCCAAAATTCACACACATAAAGTTGTCTTGTTGGCATCTGAGATTGCGAAAACACAGAGGTTAACAGATCGATTCTAAATCCTCTTTAGTCCATGGATTTTCACACGGCGGCTCTTGAAAGCGTGAAGGATGTGCCACTCACCTAGAAAAAGGACATGGAGTATTATATTAGTAAGAAAAATGAGGAGAAAAAAAAAAAAAAATATATATATATATACACCCTGCAGTTAAGCATCTTGCTACAAATGGGTGCTTATGCAGTTTTATCCACCAAATAAAGTATTTCGCTACATATGGGTGTTTTATTCTATAGAAAAAGAAAGAAAAAAAATACAGAGATAAAAATTAGGAATAAGAGACCAAGTGGTCCACCATGGAGACATACACAAAAACTGTTGACCTCACGATAGAAAACTGGTGAGGAGAAAGCAACCAAATCTGAGTAAGGCCAAGCCAAAGACTTGAATTGGAATAACCTGGATTGAAAATTGATGTCTTAAGATCTGGATTTTTGCAACTTTGGATGCCTTTAGGACAATTCTACTCACGAGCACAAATGCTTTAAAATCAGAACTACTGAACCTTTGCCTTGGGTAGTGAAGCCTAAGAAATCGGGTTATAAGGACTAGCGGTTAAGGCCTAAAGGAGAAAGATTGACAAAACCCTAAGTCTAGAAGTCTGTCCTTGGTGCTATGGGTTGGCTGGTTAGTGATTTTACCATTCTCTAAGTTTGGTCAATAAAGGGTGTCTAGTTAATTTGCAAAAGTTAGGTTGGTAAAATTTGGATTTCACAAACCTAACGATTAACTTAAGTCTGTTGAATTTTTTAGTTAGAATTTAAATTCTAATCTTAGAGTTTTGTTTTCTTAAAACATCTTGATCTCTTTGGTTTCTAAGGTTTAGAGTAAATATAGAGAATAAGCAGGTTTTCTATGTTCTGATTTTAAGGAGATTCCTATCAAAAATTTTATTTTTAACGAATACGTATTTTGAGAAATGTTTAAGTTTTTGAGTCTAAAGCAAGTTGATTCCAGCAAATGCTCGACATATTTATGGATATTTACTTAAAATATAAAAATCTAAAAAAAATTGAATATTGAAATATTCTGACCTAAGCATTCCTCTACTTAGATTTATTTATAATTATTTAAACACCCTGGTGCTTAAATCATCATATTTCTGCTTAATTTTGCTAGGTAATAGCAAAACTTTAGCTTAGGAGTATGATAAGAGACTCATCATGGCTCTTAAATACCCCTAATTAACTAGAATCCTTAGTTAATTAGCTAGGAATATGCTTTATTAAGGTTTAATTATAATATAAGGGACAAAATATCAAGGACCATAAAAATAAGTTAAAAATATCAAATTAAATGTCAATTATTATTAATAATTGTAACGACCCGGTTCCCGAGTCCCTACGAGACACGAGAACCGGATCGACTCAACTAATCCCAAGACCTAGTCGTCCAACGAGGAAGTAACCAAAAGAGCAGTAAAATAAACCACATTCAGCATGAATATAACTAACAGTAAGAAAGTACAGCAGTAAGGAAAGAAACTACCACAATATGTACCACCACAATAGTAGAACAACATTCATAATGTAATTTGAACTGCAAGTAAAGAAAGTACAGCGGAAACAAGAACTACTCACTACAACGTAACAAAAAGAGGTACAAGAGACAGTGGTAACTCTACTGGACCCTACTCGGCCCAGCGTCCTCTGCAGCCGCTGACCCTGGCTGCTCAACACCTGGTCCTGAAAAAGGTAACGAGTGTAACACGTCAGCAAAACGCTGAGTAGAGTGGCAACTAAACTAAAGACAACCGTAGAGTGTACAGTAGCTGTTATGTTCGATTACTTTCTTTATTCACATCTTTCAATTGTCTCACTATTTCATTTATTCCTCAGATCTTTTTCTTGATCTCGAATGTTCCTCGTGGGAACGATCTTGATTGCAGTCTTTTCCAAAAAGTAGAAGTAGCACGTGGTGCTCACCTGGCCGGGAGAGTCCCCCGTGGTGATCCTACCCTCAGTCAACCACCCCAAGGTCACTGACAGACGTAACGGTGACTACGGCACGCGCGATAAACGCACAGGTAGCTAACCCGTACTAGCACGCGGTCAGTCGTTTCCGTTAACTGGTGCGCCCAAAGCACAGCACGAAACCAGTCCAGGGCAGAGCCCTCTCAGTAACAGGGGTCCAACCCCTCCACAGTAACCAAACCGGGGCATTGCCCCTCCACAGTCCGCGCACCCTCGCCTGACTACCCTGGTTTGCCCCAGCGGGCCTAACAAGTCGGTGTGGGAGGCTAGCAGAACCCCGGGGCCCGTGGGGTAGCTAGTACCTCCCTACACTAGTAGCTCTCCTCGGTACTACGTACGCGAGGGCCAGCAAGTCGGTACAGAGTGGCCAGTCCTAACCCCGGGTCCCTGGGGCGGCTGGCTCCGCTCTGCACTAAACAGGGGGACAGTCGCTCTCCTTGGTACTCCGTACTCAAGGGCCAGCTCACTTCCCCAATACTATTCCATTCACTTTCCAGGAGTTCTACTCCTACTTCCCCGTAGGGTTCCATCCTTTTTACACAAACATCCAGGTTTCACTTTCCAGTTTCACATTCTTACAATCCATGTTCTCAACCACGTTATTTATTCACAATAGGCAGCTGTTAATTCAAATTACAGGCAGCTTTATATCTCTTTCCATTTTTCAAGACTGCAGTATTATACATTCCACTAGTTTTCCCATCCTAGGATTCATGCCATATCCTAGGATCTATCATACAATCTAGTTTTCCAGCCCTAGGATTCATGCAACACCTAGGAGCTATCATTCCATCTATTTCTCATTCCTAGGATTCATGCAATGTCCTAGGTTCTATTTATGGTTCCATAATTTAACAGATTTTATTGATAACTTAAAGCCACTCTACCAGGTACAACGGGAGTAATGGGGGCGTGATCGGGAATCCCGCGTGCCTCCGCGACCCCCGAGACTGCAACGGAACGGGGTCCTATCACAAGGATCAAACACAAGGAGTATCTCAAAATAGTGTATAGCTACTGTAGACAGGTAGAGGAATTAATTCCGAAAAGAACGCAACTCGAATCGCGGAAAACGGAACCCGAACGGGCACTAAACGGGTCGAAAACGACGACACTGTGCAAAATCAGACGTCTGGAATCCAGACGTCTTAACAAGTGGATCAGAGAATTACCTTGTTCTGCGTGGTTTCCCAGACGTCCAGAAGTCTGCGGGGATGTCTGGCCTAGCTCCCAGACGTCCGATGGTCACCCCGGACGTCTGGAGGTCGCTCCCGCCGTCTAGTACTACAGCCAGATGTCTGATTCGCGTTGGATGCCGAATCACCGAGCCTGCGCATGCCCATCTCTCTCCCTCAGTACGGTCAGTCGACAAGAAGGAAGAAGAAGACGGAAAACTCACCTTTCAGACATCTAGACAGTCTTCCAGACGTCGACCTCACCGTCTGGCTATCAGCACAGACGTCTGATTCTGGAAATTTTTCCAGAACCAGGGCGCGACTCGCCCTCCACTCTCGACGCCGCCCGCGTCGCACCTCGTGCGCCTGCTACTCGAGCTGCAGCAGGCCTCCTGCGTCGTTCCGCGCCCGCTGCGCTCCCCGCCGGCCGGCCCTGGCAGCCCCGGCGAGCTCGACCTCACGGCTGAGCGCCGCTCTCGCACGCAGCACCCCCTCCGCGCTCACTGCGGCCGTCGCCGCCACAGCAACCCCGCGCCCGCTCTCGCGCTCACTCACTGGAAGAAGAAGAGGAAAGGGGTGGAGGCGATGGAAGCGAGGGGAGGCGTGGTCTTTTTAAGGCCGCGCGAGGAGGAGAGAGAGGGAGCACGGCAGCGGCGTCTGCAGCCGCAGAGAGAATAATAAGCGAATATGCGGTCTGCGCGCTCAGGCGCGCAGACGACCCGCGCGTGTCGAAAATAACTGATTTCCAGACGTCTGGAAACGATCCCAGACGTCTGGTCAGACGTCTGGTCCGACGTCTGGGCCACCTCCCAGACGTCTTAAAGGACGTCTGGGGCACGCGTTCGTAACAATAATTTAATTAACAATTTGGACTCAAATTTTACAAATTTAGCTATCTAATTAATATATAAATTAACTTAAGCATTATTTATACCTAAGTATGTAATTAACTTAAGTAATTTAATTAAATAAATAAATAAAGCTAAAAAGGTCAAAAATGTAAATTCAAGGCATATATATAATATTTACCTAATTTATAATCATATATGTAACGACCCGGTTCCCGAGTCCCTACGAGACACGAGAACCGAACCGACTCGACTAATCCCAAGACCTAGTCGTCCAACGAGAAAGTAACCAAAAGAGCAGTAAAATAAACCACATTCAGCATGAATATAACTAACAGTAAGGAAGTACAGCAGTAAGGAAAGAAACTACTGCAGTAGATACCACCACAACAGTAGAACAACATTTATCATATAACAAGAACTGCAGGTAAAGAAAGTACAGCGGAAACAAGAACTACTCACTATAACAGAAACAAAAGAGGTACAAAAGACTGTGGTAAACTCTACTGGACCCTACTCGGCCCAGCGTCCTCTGCAGCCACTGGCCGTGGCTGCTCAACACCTGGTCCTGAAAAAGGTAACGAGTGTAACACGTCAGCAAAACGTTGAGTAGAGTGGCAAACTAACTAAAGACAACAGTAGAGTGTACAGTAGCTGTTATGTTCTGTTACTTCCTTTATTCACATCTTTCAATTTCTCACTATTTCATTTATTTCTCAGATCCTTTACTTGATCTCGAATGTCCTCGTGGGAACGATCTTGATTGCAGTCTTTTCCAAAAGTAGAAGTAGCACGTGGTGCTCTCCTGGCCGGGAGAGTCCCCTGTGGTGATCCTACCCTCACTCAACCACCCCAAGGTCACTGACAGACGTAACGGTGACTACGGCACGCGCGATAAACGCACAGGTAGCTAGCCCGCACTGGCACGCGGTCAGTCGTTTCCGTTAACGGGTGCGCCCAAAGCACAGCACGGAACCAGGGCAGAGCCCTCTCAGTAACAGGGGTCCAACCCCTCCACAGTAACCAAACCGGGGCCTTGCCCCTCCACAGTCCGCGCACCCTCGCCTGACTACCCTGGTTTGCCCTAGTGGGCCTAACAAGTCGGTGAAGGAGGCTAGCAGAACCCCGGGGCCCGTGGGGTAGCTAGTACTCTCCTAACACTAGTAGCTCTCCTCGGTACTACGTACACGAGGGCCAGCAAGTCGGTACGGAGCGGCCAATCCTAACCCCGGGTCCCTGGGGCGGCTGGCCCCACTCTGCACTAAACAGGTACAGGTACTTCCCTTGGTACTACGTACCCAAGAGACAGTACAAACTACATCTCAGTTCCATTCCTTTTTCTTTCCAGGAGTTCCACTCCTAATTCCCCGTAGGGTTCCAGCTCTTTATCTCAGAACATCATATGTTTCACTTTCCAGTTTCACGTTCTCACAATCCATGATCTCAATCATGTTTCTTTATTCATAACAGGCAGCTGTTAATTCAATTTACAGGCAGCTTTATATTCCTTTCCATTTTTCCAAGACTGCAGTATTATACTTTCAACTAGTTTTCCCATCCTAGGATTCATGCCATATCCTAGGATCTATCATACAATCTAGTTTTCCAGTCCTAGGATTCATGCAACACCTAGGAGCTATCATTCCATCTATTTCTCATTCCTAGGGTTCATGCAATGTCCTAGGTTCTATTTATGGTTTCATAATTTAACAGATTTTAATAACTTAAAGCCACTCTACCAGGTACAACGGGAGTAATGGGGCGTAATCGGGAATCCTGCGTGCCTCCGCGACTCCAAGACTGCAACTGAACGAGGTCCTATCACAAGGATCAAACACAAGGAGTGTCTCAAAACAGTGTATAGCTACTGTAGACGGGTAGAGGAATTAATTCTGAAAAGAACGCAACTCGAATCGCGGAAAACGGAGCCCGAACGGGCCCTAAACGGGTCGAAAAAGACGATACTGTGCAAGATCAGACGTCTGGAAATTCTTCCAGACGTCTTAAAAAGTGGATCAGAGAATTACCTGTTCAGCGTGGTTTCCCAGACGTCCAGAAGTCTGCGGGGACGTCTCTCCTATCTCCCAGACGTCCGATGGTCACCCAGGACGTCTGGAGGTCACTCCCGCCGTCTGGTACAACTTCCAGACGTCTGATTCGCAAAGGATGGCGAATCAGCGAGCCTGCGCACAGCCAACTCCCTCCCTTAGTACGGTCAGTCGACAGGAAGGAAGAAGAAAGCAGAATACTCACCTTTCAAACGTCTGTAGGATCTACCAGACGTCTTCCTCGCCGTCTGCCTATCAACCCAGACGTCCGATTCTGGAAATTTTTCCAGAACAGGGTGCCACCCGGCTTCCGCTCGCGACGCCGCCCGCGTCGCACCTCGCGCGTCTGCTGCTCAGACCGCAGTAGGTCCCTCTCCGCGTCGCTCCGTGCCCCCTGCGCCCTCCGCCGGCCGGCCAAGCTGCTCCGGCGAGCTCGCCCTCACGGCAGAGCTCCGCTCTTGCACGCCGCACCTCCTCCGCGCTCACTGCGGCCGCAGCTGCCGCCCTCGCACTCGCGCTCATGCTCACTGGCTGAAGGAGAAGAAGGAGAAGACGGTGGAGACGGGAAGGGAGGCGTGGCCCTTTTAAGGACGCGCGAGGAGGAGGGAGAGAGAGCGCGGCAGGTCTGCAGCCGCAGAGAGAGAGGGAAAAAGAGAGAGAGAGAGGGGAATCGCGGGTCTGCGCGCACAAGCGCGCAGACGAATCTCCCGTGCGAAAATAACTATTCTCCAGACGTCTGGAAACGGTCCCAGACGTCTTGTCAGACGTCTGGATGTGATCCCAGATGTCTGGTCCGACGTCTGGGGCACGCGTTCGTTACAATATATAAAAAGTTGAAAAAAGAATTAAATCAAATTAAGCTTAAAATGCCTATGCTTGCATTTAGGTCCTTAGGATTCCTTTCAATTGAGTCCTTTTATTCACTTTTAGGTCCTTAAGTTTATTTGCAAATAGGCCTCTGTGTACATCGTCGTCTTCTTCCTCTTCTTCCTCGCACTAGACGGCTGAAGTTCACTGGTCACCGCACTACTCGATCACCACCTATCCCTCGTCAGAACACCTCCGCCCAAGCTACTGAGCTTCGGCTCACTCTCCCTTCTTCATCTGATGAACCGGATGAACCCTAAATCCTAATTAGGTGAGGAGATTAACCTCACCGATGTTGGAGATGATGCCAATGGTTTTAGTGAACCTAGAACTACACCCGTCCAGGTACAACCCCCTCTACCACCACCGCAACCTATAAATAGCTATCCACCCCTCTGATTTAAAGGGACAACTCCCTTCCCTCCTCCCCCACTGTAGTCGACAATAGAATATTCCTCCGTAACCTCCGACGACCTCTCACCACCCCTTCGAAACGTCTCCGCCAGAGGCATTCGCCTCCCTCACCTCCTCTTCCTCTCCCGCGGCTGTGATAGGGCTTGGGAGCACGCCGCCCTCCTTCCTCTCCATTTCCTTTCTTGTCGGAGCACTACCGCAAATCCTATGATCTCTTCCTTCGTTATGTGGCTTTTCGACGAAGATTTCTCCCTCCTACTTTGTCCAGGAACTTTAGATTAGCTAGGCTTAGCGTAAGTTAGTTTAGGTAGTTAGTTTAGCTAGTGTAAGCTTAGCTTCAGACTTCCTTCTCCGACTCCAACCAGGTCACGTCCGACCTCGTTGGACTTCATTCCACCTTATCAACCACCTAAACACAATCCTTACCCCCTCACGATCCTCTTACGTTTCTTTCTTCCACAATTTTATCAACTTCCTCGCCTATTCCAGTACACCTTCACCGGCGACCTCTGTTGTCCACAGCAGAGGTCTCCGAGCTTAGATCACCTCCATTTGGGGCCTTCCATCACCTCTTGATCATCTTAGGGCCCCATTCTAATTCTTAATTCATTTAATTAAACACCTAAGCACCTAATCCACCAATACCTTCACCTGACACCTCACTATCTATGGTGAGGTGTTCAGAGCTGTTTCCACACCCATACAGGTCCTCCATCACCCTCACGACATCTTAAGGACCATCCTGACCTAATTAATTACACCTATAGTCAACTACACTCAAAATGCCCAAATCATTCAACCTCCTGAGCTCGCTGTCAATGGCAGCTCAGGAGGAGTAGTTTCACCTAATTAAACACTCCTACACCTTTACCACATCCTACTGAAGGTTTCCCCTCATTCAATTTTGAGGGAGATCAATTCTTGAGTTCTATCGAACTCAAGATGTGATTCCACTGAACTCTTAATGAATTCAGTGTTAAGTCCTTCAATTGAAGCATCTTTCATCTTCTTGAAGTTCCTTACAACCTCAGGAACACATTGAGACCTTTCTTGGTCTGTTCTATGGAGTTTTTCACTCTAGTAACCAATTTTTGAGTTCACCGAAACTCTGGCGAGCTCCGATGACCCCATTCCTAACTTCAACCATTGAAACTTCTTAGGAAGCTCTAGATTGCTTCTCTTTGACATAGGGATCATATTCCAAAAGTTATTATTGTGTTTTATTGATCTAAGCTCTCTACTAAGCTCTATCTTCTCCAACTCCGACAGAGTTGGAGAGACAAATCTGTTTGGGTTTAGATTATGGGAATAGGTCCAGAAGCTTCAGTAAAACCTAGGAAATCCATCCTAGGTCTTTAATTGGACTGAAAACCTATAGATTGCTCTACCGATCACACCTTCCCAACCCAGGTGGTACTGCCCATAGGCACTATTTGAACCCTCAAAACCCTACTTTGATGCATTGAACGAATTCCTGAGGATGAATTGAGTTTGATTAAGGCTTTAATTTGATCTATGAAGACCTAAATTAGAAAGTTAAACTTTGCAGCTCATAGGTCAACCTAAAGTCAATTCAAGGATTTAGTGTTTAAAACTGTGATTTGATGGATTAACTCGATTCTTGGAATGATTTAGAGTTCACTTAGAATGATTTTATTGAGTTTATTGTGAATTAATTGAGATTAGAAGTCACTGCACACTTTGGGTTATTTTTGGAACCCAATACTATTTCTGAGGTTTTAGTTGAATTTTGAATCCAAATCCTACCCAAATCTCTTATTTAGGAACTCTTAAATCAGTTCAAATCACCTGTTGATGTTGTTCTCTCTCTGTTGGATGAAGTGGAGCTTAATTCCGACCTCTAAACACTAAGAACAAAGCTTCTCAGCTTTTGCTCCTCCTGAAGCACCTCCTGACCTTTAGTCTTCTTCCAAACCTCATAGAATGCATCACTGAAGGCATTCAAGCCTTCAATTGAAGGCAAAGTCCCCTTCTGCATGTCAAATGACCTATTTCATGTTCTCTGTGGTTGTTCCGCCTTGTTAGAACATGCCATGTTTACCACTCAAATCATTTGATCAAACATGATCCAAACACAAAATTGGTGTTACAATTAGGTAGAGCATTTGATTAGATTTCGATCAAGCCTTTGCCGACCGATTTAGCCTAGCGAGTCGCTGGGAATCACCAGTGGAAGTTCGGCCTGGAGAGTTAGAAGATAGTCCCACATCGGGAGTTTAAGAGCGCATGCCATAGTATAAGTCGATTTTGCGCTATGACCCCCCGATCGTCAGCGCAGGGATCAAAGAAAACTTGCGCATGTGTGGGTGCGTGCGTGTGCACGTGCCCGGGTGCGTGTGTGCATAGGTGCGTGCATGTGGGCCCGTGTGGGCATGGATGTGAGTGGGCCTAATTGGCCTAGTATTGTGCAATGTGAATAATATACGAGAATCCACCTAACTAAATAATTAGGCTCGAGATCTAGTAGGGTTTGGTCCCACCTGTGAGGGTGCTGTGTATCCCCGAAAGAGCTTGAGCCACCCATTAAATACATAATTTTGGATTAGAAAGATGTTAATGGACCTTTGTTGGGAGTAAATTGGTGAAGTGTGGAGCACAAAATGCACATTAAGGAAAGACTAAGGGAGAAAAGGAAGGAGGAAAAACTAAAGAGAGCTAAGAAAGAAACCTAAAGAAAAAAGGTTAAGGAAGAGTTAAGAGGAACTAAGGAGAGGTCAACAAGTAGAAGAAAGCTAAGAAAAAGAAGGGCTGACAGGAGCTTAAGCAGAGAGATGAAGAAAGCTTAAAATAGAAATCAGACGTCTCTTTCCTACATCAGAAGTCTAACTTGCATTTTTAAGTCGTCTAAACTTCTTTTCAGACGTTTGATGAAGGTTGAATCTGTAAAATTTCATGCTTTCCAAGTTCTAATGTTGTAATAAGGCATGATACCTTGTGTAAACATTCTGCCTTATGCTTGTAATAAATAAATGTTTCTACTTGATTTTAAATGACAAATCTTTCTTGTATACTTGTTTCTTTTCAAATGGAATATTGCATGCTTTTAATTGTTAATCTATTGTGCTATATTCATGTGCTTAAACTATTACTAATTATAATCTGATTAATTAAGTAGTTATTAATTAATGTTTAGGGATTAATGGTGAATTAAGCTTACTATTATGCCTCCCAATGAATGACCTGGACTCAACCAGTTAAAAAGGAACTTAAATTCTAAAATGCTAGGTTAACTTGACCCTATACTATAATTCCGACACTAATTCGAGTTAACCTAAGTTACTTTCTAACGTAATTAATTAAGTCTAATTAACTTAATTAACTATGTTGAGAATTAACACATCAAGTAGTAGGGAAAGGAGGGGAGGAGAGCACCCTCTTCCTCCTTACTCCTCTCGCAACAAGTAGCAGCAGCGATAGCTGTAGTCGCCTGCAGCGGTAGCAACAACGGCCAGCAATAGCCGCAGCAACAATGGCAGCATAGTAATAGCAGCAATAGCTGCTACAGCACAACAATGCAGCAATAGGAGCAACAACAACTGTAGTTGTTTCAACAGTAACAGCAACAGCCGTGGAGGACGCTAAGGGGTAGGAGAGGTTGATGCTGGCAGTGGCCTTCCCTTCCTTTCGTTCCCAATAGTGAAGCTATGAGAGGACTGATGGCTTCCCATGTAAGCTAAATTGGTACAAAAATGTGGAATGGGCAATTTACATTACAACCCCTTTCATCCACTCGCTTGGGTGCCAAGTAGGCCCTCCACCCAAGATTTCTCATCAAAAGGACCCTCAAGCCCTTCTTAAAGCCCACAAAAAGAATTAAGTCAATAGGGTCATTAGTTCTTTATGCCATGGGATATGAATGGGTTGGTTAAATTTTTAAATAGGCTATAAAATTTTCAAACCCTTACACAAAAGATCTCCACCTTAATGAGGGTTTTTTCATACTCAAGTTGGAGTAGTTTTTCAAGCTTTACTGATTCTTGGGTGTGCTTCTGCATTTGTATTTTGATCATTTTTTTCTTTAATTTCACATTTGTGTACTTTCTAATCTTTTACCTCCTTGGCTGCCCATTTAGATAAGGAAGATTTAACCCCCCTTAACTTGTAATGTTGTTGCTGCTATGTTCTATTTCTCACCACACTCTTCTTATCACATCATTGCATGATTTCTTCAAACCGCCATTGCTCAAAATGCCAAGGAATCCTCCTCTTCTTCAGCTTCCTAACTAGTTTGACAACAATAGCTATGTGGTCACTACCCAACTTAGGCAAATGTAACAATCCAACTATGTGAAAGAGAAGAGACCAATCACTAGAAGCAAAAACCAATCTAATCTCTCTCTTATGCATCCTTTGCATCTTCTATTTGACCAGGTGTATGTAGGCCCAGCATAACCCAAGGACCATTAACAAAAGATCTGAGATAAACCTACGCAAATAAGCCAACACCCATGGTTTGCATTCTAGGCCTCCATCCTTATCACAATGTTTTTAGAGAGTGTTAAAATCCCCAATGGCCAATAGGTTTGGATAAGTAGTAGCAATACTAGCCATTTCCTCCCGGAGTACTCTTATATTCCCTTTAATTGGTGCTCCATACACACATAGCCGAGTCCAACTTCCGACCCCTAATTTGGATACTTCAAGTAGAAATCAATTGGAGTTAGAGGATATTAGTTGGCAACTCACACTAAAGTCCACAAGGAGAGCAAGCCCCCCAGATCTACCTCTTGAATCTTCATGAAATAATGTATAATTTGGACATCTTCTTCTAATTTTTTGCATGTGACACCCCCGATAGTGGGTTTTAGTTAAAAAGAATATAGATGGCATAACAGACTTGAGGAGATTATGCAGATGATGAATGACAGAGGTAGTCTTCATGCCCCTGCAATTCCAACCAAGTATACTCATTTGGCCTCGTGCAGCTATTGGGGGTCAGCTGCCAGAGCCCCATCAGGTGTGTAGAAATCAAGCACCTACATCAAATTCAATAAGCTTACATTTTCCAATAGGCTAAGTAGAATCCTCCATAACTACATCTTCTATATGTCTTCTTTTTGTCGTAACCTTCTCCAAAACAAAATTCTTGGCCAAATCAAGGTGCAGTTTCCGCACACTAGCCCTTTTAGATTTGGGTAATTTTTTCAAACCAGGTAAAGAGGTAAGGTTTTATTTGAACTCCATTTGCTGGTTTTTTTCAAGGTGACTCAGTTGTAGCATAGGTTGTGGGCAGGTTTTATCTAGAGGTCTTGTTCATGGGAGGATTCAACAGTTGGTAGTATTTGGATTGGGTTAATTGGTGTTGGTTTTAATGACTCATTTGAATCAATAACTGAGACAAGGACTTCAAATAGGGCCCTAGCATCTACCAAATCACCTTCAATTTTTTCCATAATAAGAGAGGAAGATATTTCAATAAGTCCTTCAGTTTCAGAGTTTAAAGGAGCAAGGTTGGAGGTTTTTTGTGGAGGTTGTCTTGGAGCATTGGTTTTACTAGCAATTATTCTAGTTATTGATAGTGTAGGGTCTTTGGGAAAATTTCCACGTAGTGCAAGGTGTGGTTCAACAGAGGATTGGGCTTGTTCCAGGCAGGGGGAGGGGATTTTCTGTGGTTGGTCAAGGCTAGTATAATAGGAAGATTTGATGGCATTTTGTTGGGAGTGGTGAGGAGGTTTAACTTTGGGGGTGATTGGTGTAAAAACTAGAGCCATGGAGGATATAGGTGATGGGAACACCATCATGAGCCATAACTAACTCCATTTGATCTGATTAAGTCATTAAATGCTCCTACATAACCATCAGAAGGCCACAATTCATTGCAAATCCTTTCAGAGAGAAATACAAGAAACCAGGGTTAAAATTATAATTTTACCATCATATCTTGAATGCAAAACAACCATGGGTTTTCTTATGGATTAGATAAAGGTCAAATGGCCTTAAAAGTATAACAAGTGGGTTAGAACAGATAAAAGAATTTTCGCATGTTTTGAGAATTAAATAACATCTGATACCCTAAAAATAGACCTGCTTAATTAACTGAGGTTCTGGTCAGGATAAAATTCACCTAAACTCTCTAAAATTCATAGAAAAATATTTTCTAGGGTTTGGTACCTTCAATTTGACCATCAGAACCCATATTAACCCAAAATAGAGTCTTAGACAGACATTTGCCCTAATTTGGGGTTTTACATAAATTACCTAATAAAACAATGTCAAAACCTAAATCTAACTTCATCATTGAATTCCTTGGATTTAAATTAAGTTTGTACCAAAATTTGGGCCCAATCTGAGATCATCTTGACCAAGTTTGCATTTTGGTCTAGTCAGATTCTTTTTCTCATTTAGATCCTTAGCTTTTGAATTCCTTGCAAATGGCCCCTAACTTTATCATCATCTTCATAGAAAGGTCCTTGCCACCATGAATCCTAATCCTACAAACTCCGACGACCTTAAAATGGCATGTTCTCTATGATTCCTTGACAAATCCCTCTCAAATTTGAAAGGGAAGTTCGTCAAGGAATTCCCTTCCTTTTGTGCCAATTCCCAAGCTCTAGATCTCGCCCAATCTCTCATGCGAATCCTTCAAAGAGATGGGTCTCCTATTTTGGCAAACATTCCTAGCTTGGAAGCTTGGGTTCCAAGCTCAAATCGACCTCCTAAGCCCTATATAAGCACGCCCAGGGCTCGGCCGACTTCTCAGACTTGATTCCGGCTGTGAAATCCCCATATTCCTCCTTCCTCTTCTGGCCGCGAAGCTCCGCAAGCTCCGGAGACTCCTCCTAACCTCCTTCATCATCCGTCCACAATACCAGTGGCCGAATTCCCTTCCTCTCTCTCATCCGCTCTTGGTCATACTAGCAGGAGCCTCCTTCCCATCATCATCGTCGTTCCTACCCTCACCGGAGCACTTCGTCTTCTCCGTCGCCGACATACCCCCGATGCGGATTCTCCCCCCTTTTGTCCATTTAGATTAGGTTAGGTTAGTTAACTCAGATTCCTAGTTTAGATTCCTACCCAAAAATCCCAAAAATAAGCCTCGACTCAACACGCTCATCCTTATCTTCTCCGTAACCAATGACCACTCCAGTGAGGCGGTTCCACTGCTACACAACTCCATCCGCCTCGCCGACCACCTCAAAACCCTCACCTCATCCTCCAGTACAAAATCCCTCTCCTTATCTCTCCAATCACACTCCCAATACTTCCCCCGAACAAACCCACCTTCGCCAACCTATTCTGTCACTGTCTGGCCACCTTACACACTCTCGTGCCACGATGTGCACGCCTCCACATTCATCGTGCTACGGCAAAGCTATTGAACCATCTGATGAGGTCGTAAGGCCGTGTTCTTCATTTCAAGTTCATCTCCACCATCGCCATTACCGTGAAGCTTCGAGCAAGGCTTCAAGTTCGCTCTAGGACACAGTCACTCCAGGTGCTTGCTCCAAGCTACGCGGATTTTTTCCACCTCCGTATCCAGGTCCTCAATTCAGGAATCCAGTAGCAGCATCACCTCCAATTGGACGAAGAACCCTACTACTGCTCTGTGCGAAGTAAGGGTGGGACATTTAGTCCCACCTCGGAAGCGTTCGAAGTGAAGCACTTGCATATATTGATTTTATGCCCAAGGCTTATCGCCTCAGCAAGCACAGGGGGTGAGGTCCCTGCGACACCTTACACGTGGGCCTGGTTGATCTGATAACCCGCCAAACCCTAAGCACTCCTCACTCACCACCCATGCCGGTGAGCTAGTCCCGGGTGCGCGCCTACCCGTTTACCCGACTACTCTGACTTGTGACCCTGGGAGGGCGGAACCTAAGAGGACAAGAAAAAGAAAGAGAGAGAGGGGCAGGAGAGGGTTTTTCCCTATGCAACACTTAGACATATCTAAGAGTGCGTCCCTCTATGTGTGAAGAAAGAAGAAGAGAAGAGGACCTGAAGATGCAAAGGTGAAGAAGAAAGAAGAGGAGAAGGAAGAAGGCTCGTGCATAAAAAAGAAAAGGAAGGAAGAGAGAGCAGCTAAAGAAGGAAAGCTAAAGAAGAAGAAAGGAGAAAAGCAGAAGCAACGAAGTAAAGAAGAGGAGGAAGAATAAGAAGAATAGTGCTAGGGAAGCGCTGTAGCATCTGATGGTTAAGTCGTCTAGTCATCAGACCCGACGACTGATTTGAAACTTGATACTTTAGAATTATTGTTGAGATATTTAAATTGATTGAATGCTTGATATATATGCTTAGAGAATAACTGGTGATTTAAATCACCATTGTTTTAGCTTCTCTACTTTTTTTTATTGCCTCAAGATACATGAGAATTCATTAAATATCTAATGTGACAGATTAGTATTTATTGAATATCATTATTTAGTTTAAATTCTTGTGGTCAATTACATATTATTTGATATTAGTGTGTGAATTCCTATTTGCTCCCTGTGTTCGACCTCGGACTTCATTCGAGTTACAAATCTTATTTGTTTTCAAGCGATTTCGACCTATACTACAACGCAGCATTTAAAACCTCGATTTCGCTCGAACAACGATAGGGAGGGGTGTTACCTGGCTAGAGCTTGGAATGGTTATGTTAGACTGCACGCTACCTACAACTAGTCTCTCCTTGGGCAGAACAACATTACTGTGACTTGTGGGGAAAGGCACCATCGCTGTCGGGGTTGCCTTTGCCGCCTATCTATTCTTACCAGCACTGCCGAACTCCATGCCTGAGGTCATCTTCCTTCTATTTACGTTTGCATTGGCTTCAATTCTCTTTTGCTACCTATAAACCTTGAGTTCATCTCCATACTTAGGAGATAGAAATCTCTCCTCAAGTTGTTTCCTTAGTGCAATAGAGCACTCGGCTATCATTCCTTTAGCTTCTATAACTTTGTCACACCAATTGTATAGATGCCCCATCTTACCGCAATACGAGAAAAAATGAGGGAAGCCATCATATTTGAGTGGAAAGCTTCAATGTCCCCATAGGACAAGAGCTCCTCAAAGTAGAAGGGGGTGTCACTCTCTCAGGCCTAGTTTACTTGGAGGGTTAACCCCTTAAAAAAAGGGTTAACCCCCATTTTCTTGGCTACTTAACCCCTCATTTGCTGATCCGGGTTTAGCAACTTTAACACGGGTTTGGCTAACAACAGTTGAAACTAATGTTAGCCAAACCCGTATTAAAATTCTACACCACTTGTGTCTCTGATATCTCTCATGTTTTATATACCTAACACCACTACCAAGTAAACATCATAAGGGTTAACACCATAACTTAACACCAATTCAAGTAAACACAAACTAGTGTTAACACCACACCGCAAGTAAACACAATTACGGGTTAACACCAGTTTCACATTTTTTAACACTACCTTCCTAACCCTTCAAGTAAACTAACCCTCAGAGATTCTGGAAGTGAGACGAAGACACAAAGGAACTTTGTGGGCAAAACACGGAGAGGCTCCGCAAAGTGAGGTGTGGTCAATAATTTTTATGAAGGTTGGGGGCTATATCTAGTGATTAGTATTTCTTGTTAGGAGCATGTCTTTGAAACCATCATCAACGATGGAAATGGTGATCGATGAGTAGGGTGCGGATTAACTTGGATGGCTCAAAATAAGCATTTGGGTGGGACTTTTTCATAGCTTGAAGATCATTGGACATATTGCCGAGATCAACATCTTGTCTTATGTACATACCCTTATTGCCAATCAAGCTACAGTAAGTTTAGCCTCAATACAATCTCTTGATAAATTGGATCAACCTTTGCAAGTCTTCCTTGTGGTTCAATCATTCTTCGTCGTCGGATATGAAAGATAGGATTGGGGAAATGCTTCTATTATTAGAGAAGAAGAGAAATGTGAAAAACATCTTGGGGCGTCCTCTTCGTCTTCTGATCATTTGAAGAGATCCGTTTCCAAGATTATTCTGGAGAAAACAAATAAAAACTCCAACGTTGGAAGGCCATGTTCTCAAGCTAGAAGAATTGTTCTAAGTAAATTAGTCTTTAACTGGTGTTCCACGATATCTAGACGGCAACTTGCCTAAGCAATGAAGAAGCTAATGATTGAATTGACAAAGTTATTAGAAAAATCCGGTGGGGTAAGCCATTGACCAACGAGCGAATGCATAGCATTACATTTGGATATATAAGATTTGCTAGCCCAAATATTTAGTAGATTTGGATATCCACAACTTCGTAAATAACATTGTTTTATGATGAAAATTGAGTGAAAACTTGCTTGTGGCGATAAAAACTTGTATATATAGAATTATTAAAGCGATTTATTTTCCTCATATCAATTTTTGGGATGCTAATTAAAGTTTTAGTTGGTTCAGATGTTAGAAAGATTTGTCTCAGATTAAAGGACTCTTGTTGAAGGGCTCTAAGTAGAAGGTGCGCAATGGCTGACCGACTGCCCGTCCAACGTAAATGAAACATAGATATTGGGCGATGAAATTAGTAATTGGGCATTAAAGAATTCCCCCCTTCACCTCTGCAATGTTAAGCCCATCCCAAGACGCATTTCTAACTATCAGGTTAGTCCTGTCCTCTAATATTTGAATAGTTATTTTATTTAAAGCAACAAAAACAATCTACATATTTTTATTAGTAGTCACGTTATAATATTTCAAATTGAGATAAGTATTGAATCGGATCCTTGTGAGTTAGAATTGGCCTGGCCAAACTCATTTGCGAAATGAGTTGAAAAAAGTCACCTAAGGTTAAATTTAAAGGTAAATTTTTTTTATCTAAGCCAGGACTAACACAAAAAGATAGGAGTTGGGTTGGGTTGGATCGACTAGTTTATTTATAGTTTTATTATTTATTTCATTGATGTATAGAAAATAATATGTAAATAGGAGATTCACTTAATAATTATTTTAAAAGTATGGGTAACGATATAATTTGGTACAAGTAAAAAAAAAAATTGTAAAGGATAATTATCATTTTCAACTATATAAATGACAAGGTTATTAAAAGATCATTAAGTTCTCGTACGTGCACATATAACTAAAATGATTTAGGTACTTGAATGTAAATATTTTGATTGAATAGTTTACATATATATCATATGCCAAAATAATTAAATATAATCAAGTATGAAAAAGTTACAATAAAAAAGGTAAAAGTACTTATCGTATGTGTTCGTATTTAGTTCAAACTTAGATGTCCATACTTTTCTATGGTTAGATATCAATAATTCATAAATAATTCGAATGGAATCATACATAAATAATTCACAACTTACAATTACAGGGAGCACAATAATTTTAAGTTTTCTTAGTGGAAAATAATAAGAGTTGTTTATTTAATGTGTAATTTATCATTCATATATGGTATATATTTTGATACATACTATGAATATATATATATATATATGACATGTATTAATATAATTGGGCTAATAGATTAGGCCTTAGGCCAACCCCATAAATGGGTCATATATTTAATGGGTTGAACTAGATTTAGGCCTTCTCAACCCGAGGCCCAACCCATTTAATAAATGGGTCATATTTACAATCCAAACCCTACCTAAGTTAATTTCGAGCTTTGACTTGGGTCAACCCAATCAGGCTAGGCCTTGGGCTACATTGGATTGGCCTAACTCAATGCTCGTCTCTAGTTCCAAAGACTAAGTAGAAGTAGATGTAAGCATTCAAATGATTCTTTTTTTTTATTTGCAAAAATAAAATTCCATTGATGGGAAGATGCATGTTACATCATAACACCACACCCTCCAAAGGGGGGAACCACACCTCCCAAAATGGAAGTAACACAGCTGAAAACAAAACATACAAACAGTTAACATATAGGTGCACGACCCAACCTGCTTCTGAAACTATTTTCCATACTATGGATAACAATCCATACCATCGAGCAATGTTAAAGATTTTCATAGGATAGGCAAGATAAGTAAAAAGACATTGATCAAAAACCTGATCGTGCTGTGCACGGTTTCAAGTGTGACCCATCAGCACATAAACCAACATTGACATAGTAAAGAGAAAAAAGAACACAAAATCAGCCGATGATGTGGGTGGTTGGAGAGGAAGTGGCGATGGAGGCATCTCGACCTAAGCTTTCCCACCGCAGCTTCATTATGAGGAGTGCATTAGTACGATGAATTGAGAACACCGCCAATGCCTATTTAGCCACCTTGAGGAGCTCGATTCCAGACAACACAAAGGAGAGGAGGGGTAGCCGCCAGCCAACTCAACCGCAGAGACCAAAGAGGACCGGGAGGGACCTCACTTAGAAGCCCCACCAATGCACACAACCTCGAAGCCAAGGTTGCGACCGAACCATCAACACCCTCCTCTCCACCTCGTAGCCAAAGACACAAGTATAGCTGCCGTAGGAGGTAGGGGGGATAGTGAGAGGAGGTGTCACGCCCCAAAACCCAGACCCCCAAATGAGGGTTACAGTCCCAAGGGATGGAAAAGAAAGAGGTGCTGATTTATTTAATTCTAGTTGTACCTAACTAAGTCGAGCTATAAACGAGTTCCATTCACAGTATAAAATGGAAGAAAATCTGAAACCAATGGCACATAATTGATACAGGAAAATAGTAACAAAACATAAACTTGTTGTAAACCAAAACATAAAATGTACCTGTCAACAGAGCACATACAAACATGCGCAGCGACAAATTTTGTACATCGACGACCCGCAACGACAACCTGAAAGTAGGTCACAAAGCAGGGATGAACCAATCGGCTCAATAGGGAACAATCATCTACTGTATCTCAATCAAACAAGATAGTGTACAGTTTCATTTATTGGCTAGTTCCTAGCTCAAACCCACACTCTAGGTTCTAGTTTCTTGAACCCTACCTGGTATAACTACTCACCTTGGTCCAGTAACCCATTAACAAGTTACCTAAGTTCCTTCCTCAATTTGGTGTAATAATTTATTTCCCTCACTCACCTCAATGATCAGATTTTGGAAATTCATCCCTCTCTACTAGAGGAGATTGAGACGCATCCTTTCCTTTGAATCCCAGCCTAATAGTCTCGCCCTGACCAAGGGAGAGATTAACAGTCTGTAAATCCTTTAGAAAGGTGTGCCCACTCTCGATGTATCAAGAACGTTGCTGACTTCAATCAGAAGAGTCAGGCCTCTTGGGTGATACCCATGCCTATGGCTTGTGATCACAAAACACGAGCTCAAACGGTGTCCAACAAGGACTAGTCATAGAACAACTAGATCATTATCGTAGGATTGGCTAGAATTGCCGAGCCAAACCAACGCTCCCACTAGGAATAGCTCCCTGTAGGTGCGCAGTCCTCGGGTGTGCCCTCTCAATCCACCGTCGGATGAGATCTCAACCAATCCATCTCAGTACCCCAGCCATCTCCGCATATGCGGGCGCGTAGTGAGCCTCTTGCTCGAGTACCTTCACATCGAGTCTTTTTCGGGTACATCCAAGTACCAAACACCAATGATAGCCCCAAGGCTTGTCACCGAACCTAGGAACCTACCTGTTCCAAGGCAAATCTCCTTGGTAGCCTCTTGCTACCGTAACATCTTGGGTCTTCTACCCGAGCAGTGAACTCGTGGTTCACCAAGTCTAAGGGGGCAGCCTTACGAGCTCACCTAGTTGACTTACCATCTCTTTGATTTCATTTGGGTTCCGTGCCCTGAACGTAGTCATAAGGACCTAGTGGATCTCCTGGGGTCTTACTCAAGACCTTAAGATCCAAGCATTTCCTCTTATTAGACTCGGATCGAGTCATAGGTGTCATCTCGTGAGATTCAAGCCATTACTTAGTCAATTCATATTGCTTTTAATGTGTTTAGGGAGCTTTATGCTCAAATTATAGGTGTACACACACACACCCATACATGTGATTCACCCCTCTAGGGTTTAATTGCAAGTTTTCCCCACTCATCTCTATCCAGTGGGGTTCCTGCTGGACCCCCAATTAGGTTCTAACATTTCACGAGATTGCTAATTATCAGAATTACACAGTTCAATACAATTATTACATTTAAAAACTATCAAACATCAGGGACCTACTCCCTATCATTAGTACACTCAAACAGCATACATCTGTTATTAGGCAATCCTGACCTATCACTAGGTCAAGATGCTTGTCCAAACTAGGACTGCAAAACCCACCTTTCATGCCCGAAACCTGGGTTTTACACCATCAAGATTCTTTGTAATCCAGACCTCCAATACACACACACGTCTGTACCCAGAACCCAAGAGATCCTTGATCTTAATATTACAGCTTCACCCTTAACCCGATCTATTCAATTAATCTCTTCACAAAGTTCAACGATTTAGAACGAGCACACCAGTACCGGTCCTAGTCTTAGGTACCGATGCTGGGCACCCCCGTTGCCATGGCTATTAAACTCACGCGGTATCAGTATGGGCCACCAGTACCGATACAAGGTGCCTTCAGTGCCAGACTTAAGTCCCTTTTCAAGTTATTTCGATTCAACAAGTACCAATAACTATCATTACTACCAGTACCGGGTGTTTGCTGCTCCCAAACCCCAGCCTAAACCCTTCATTTGATTACCTAAATTATACAACTAACAAAGGTGTGGGTAAGTCCCACAACCTCTCAAGATGGCTATCCTCGTGTAGGGGCAAATATTCATATGAAACCCATATTAGCAGCCCATTGCTAGAGTTGATCCTCTCCTCACCCAGGACCTACACTGGGTACAGGAGTACCTCCCACAACATACGGTTAAGACCCCCAAATCTTTATTGTTGCAAAAATTCCTAATGGAACTTCCCTTCCACCATTATAAGATTGCGCTTATCTAGCCCGTTAGGATTTCTATACCTTTACCAAGATCCATTAGGTTTAGTTTATACCACGCATTTTGGCCTTGTGGGTATTCTAGTGACATGGCCTCATGCATTCACGTTAGAATATTCTCTTTATTGCTTCCAGATTAGGATTTGTACCACTAGAGGGTCTGTTTTATTTCCATTAGGACCAACCACCCCGGGTCCTAATTATGCCCAAATACGAGTTTCCTTATATTAAATGCTAATAGGATTCTTAGCTTACATTCATGGTTACCAGGCTGGGATTAAGCTCCTGATTCCCATGGGAAGATTCTGTGCAAAACGGAACCACATGCCTCAAATTGGATGTCCAGCATCATGTCTCAGACATCTGAGAATAACATCCCACTTCCGACAATTATTGGTGACCGGTTGATTCCTTGGGTAGACGTCCGAATTGAGCATATTGAGTGCTTAATGTAATATTAGGCGTCCAATCGCTAGGTGTTCAAGGTTGTTTCGTGCGGATTTAAAGGCGTATTACGTTGCAGTAGAACCGACAAAACGTTTAAACAAATAATTTTATTACTCGAACAACTAGAGTATCCGAGGTCGAACACAGGGAGCAAACTCAGTACTTTGTAAAACCCAAGAATACAACTGTTAAATGCAAATATAATTGATTCAAAGAGTTTTTAAGAAAGATGTAAAAAAAAATAGAATTAGACGTCTGATTTATGTATCAGACGTCTTAAATGTGATCTTTCTTTCTCTTTTTCTTCTTCTGCTTTGCCTTTCGGATCTCTTTGCAATCTTCCCTTGTCCTTCTTCTTCTTCTCCTGCGAAGACTTCTAACCTTTCTGTTTTCCTCCTTCTCCTGCGAATACTTCTTTCTTTCTTCTTCTTCTGTCTTGCTTCTCCTTTCTTCGTTGCCTTCTTCTTCTTCTTTGTCTTGCTTCTCCTTTCTTCTGCAGCGGCCACGTCCTTCTCCTGCAATCAGCCTGCCTGCACAGGGGAACAAAACCTAACCCTTCTCCCTCTACCCGCGCGTGTCTCTCTCTCAAGCAATTCACTCTAACCGCTCTACCAGAGCCAGTCTCAATCGGGTCGGATCGTACCCGGGACCAGGCGCACCTGCAGGTGTGTGATGCGCGAGGAGTGCGTAGGTCTAGGTCGGGTCGGATCCGCCAGGTCCGCGTGGTCAGGCCGCGGACGAGGCGGGTGGGGTCAGTGAGGGACCTCACCCCTGTGCTTTCGAGGCAGTAAACGTATATCACAAAAAATCTTTATACCATACCTGTGCCTTGAGATTCCACGATGTGGGACTAAACGTTCCGCCCTTCCTTTGCGTGCGCCCGCAGACTCTCGTGTGCAATTGCCCACGCTGAAGGCCCTGCTGGTGCTCCTTGCTGAACTCAGTCACCTCGCAACACTTGCGAGAGTCTGCTGCACCTGCCGCCTGGGAAGCCTGACGCCTGCTGCTGCTCCAAGCTTCCTGCTGCTTCGACTGTTAATGGCGGCCGGGGCGTTCACCTGAGCTTCCACAGAACGGCCTATTGGCCCAATTAGAATAGTTGGAAACCTTCGCCGTAGCACGGCGAAGGCGGTGGGTGATGCTGCAGGTTGCCGGTCGGCCTAGGCGTGCCCGCCTAGGTTAACCTGTGGCCGGAGATGGTGGGTTGTTCGGGGGGTGGTTATGGAGGTCTGGAGTGGCAGTTGTGGGGTGGAGCGAGTTCCTGGTGGTGAGGCGGAGCTCACGAGGTGTTTGGCGAGCCGTGTGGAGTGGCGGAGTGGTGTGGGAGGCTCGCCGGAGTTCGGTCGGTGATGTGGAAGATGAGGGTGGTCAGCGTCGGTCGAGGGGTAATCAGATGAGATAACAGGGGGAAAAGAGAGAGGATAGGATGGAGAGGAGTTCTAACCTAATTGTAAGGACGAAAGGGGACAGAAGGCGGACAGCAGTACTTGCTGTCGCCGGAGAAGATGACGCCCAGTGGGGGAGAACGGCGGCGACGACGGGGCTGAGGCGGCGTGCGCTGGTACTGCGCGACGCGGAGGGAGGTCAGGAAGCTAACTCTGCCACTGGTTTTGTGGCAGAGCGAAGAGGGAGGGGAGGGGGGCTCGCCGGAGCTAGCTGGGGTATTTGGCCGAGCAGGAGGAGAGGAATTGAAGGGGGAAACTCGGCCAAATCAAGCTCAAGGTGAGTGGCCGGGTCCGAGGGGTGTTTTATAGGTGCTGGCCGCTCCTATCAGAGCGTGAAAGACGCGCAATTAGGTCAGCCGGTTCGCCGGAGTTGGAAGGAAGAAAGATACCCACATCTCTCGTGCGTTCGCACGAGAGATTGGGTTCACACCAGCGAATTTGATTGGCTTTAGAAGGAAGGGAATTCCTCAGAGAATCTCCCTTCCATTTCTGGGAGAGAATCTCTGAGGAATTAGAGAGCCATCTCTCTCGAAACTTCGTCGGAGCTCGGTTCTGCCCTAGCAATGGCGGCAGGACCGGTTTGCAAAGAAGGCGAGGAACCTAGGGGGCTCTCTGCAAGGCTATTCAAAAGATAGGGACCTCTTTGTGATTTGGGTGTACTAACTTGCAAAGTAGGTCAAGATGACCTCCCCTTAGGTCCAAATTTTGGTACAAACCTAATTTGGCCCTAAAGAATCCAATGGTGAAGTTGGATTTTAGGTTTGACCTCTTTTGACTGGACATTTTGCGTAAAAACCCAAATTAGGTTAATTGAAGAGCTAAGACCCTAATCTAGGTCAAACTAGGTTCCAAAGGCCAAATTAAGTGTTATAAACCCCAGAGGATGTTTTTCTATGATTTTTAGAGGGTTTGCTTGATTTTTATTCTGACTGGAACCTTGTTAATTTAAGCGGGTCTGTTTTAGGGTTACCAAGTGTCATTTAATTCTTAGATTGCACATAAACCCATTTCTGATTAATTCAACCCACTTTGGACTATTTGACCTATGTTTTGCTTCTGAGAAATCCCGTTTATGTACTGCAATGGTAAAATTGCAGTTTTAACCTTTATTTCATGTTTTCTTCTCAGAGCACTTGTTCCTTTAGTTAAGCCTTCTTCTAGGTTATGTAGGAGCTTTTATCTTCTTTATTAGGTCAAAATGAGCTAGTTATGGCTCATGATGAGGCTCTCATCATACCCCCATGCCTAGCTTTTGCTAGTCCCTTAGCAAAATTTCAAAGTTTTAACTTCCATTCTAGACCCAAAGTGTCCTTAGTTATGATAAGTGCTTCTTTTGTGATTAGGTAGGAATGCCGACAATAGGCCTAGAGGTACTCAAGTACCAACCAAAATCTGGACCTGTTCTGCTTTAGCCTCAGTCCTTCGCAAAGGTTTCTACGGCCCACAAAAACTATCCTAGGGTTTGTTGGACTCTGCGGTTAAAGCACCCGTGCTTGAGACATTTTTAGCCTACGCTCAGTTTGCAGTGCGTTTTTTTTTTTTTTTTGTAAGAGAGAGATAGAGGATTTATTTGTTTGGAGAGCTTTTCTCTCTCTTTTCTTTTTATTTCTAGCTTCGGATTAGCTTCTCAACACGGTCTGTATCGGATTCCTCGTCCCCATCATCAATCCTCAAGGGTCCCTGGCTTTCGAGATTTCGAGATAATCCCGCCCATGGCAACCCCCGGAACCCTGGCTTTCGAGATTTCGAGATAATCCCGCCCATGGCGTTCCGTGGCCGAATTCAGACCCTGGCGATCGACATTTCGTGATAATGCCACCCATGGTATCTGAACCAGCAGAGTGCTTACATGCCCCCAGTAGGATATTTAAATATCCTAAGAGACAAGCACCGAGGAGACGATATGTTGTTACGCATCTTCGAGGGGAATTTCCCGCCTCTCCGCGCTGGGAACTTGTCCAAATCAACTTGTGTTGATTGGCCGCTCCTAATCTAGGTGACTTTTTCAGAATATTAAACGCTCTTGCGTGTTTTGAATATTTATGCGCACTGAACCAGACTGTGTGTGAATTTGGGTGCTTAGGTTACCGAATCCCGCAAACCGGAGGTCAGTTAACGAGGCCGAATACTTCCTAAGCCTTAGACCTAATACTTAAGCTTCGCATTTTCCTCAACCTCTTGAGGATTGTCCAGATTTTAACGGATACGTGAATTTTTAAGCTAAAAATCTAGCCCAAGAGGCCTAAGACCAGCGTTCCCGCTAATCTCTTGTTATATCTCTGTAGCATTTTTCTTTTCTTTTTCTTGACTCGGTCTAGAACTTCAGTTAACTCCTTAATCTTTTACTAATGACTTTTTCTTTTTCTTTTCCTTTTGTGCTCCTTTCTTTATTTTTGCTCTTTTTGTCATTTTTCTTTCTTTTCCTCCTCTCATTTGTATGACCCTGAATTGTTCCTCCCCTCTATCAAGTCCCTTTTTTTTTTTTTTTTTTTTTTTTTTTTATGAATGAAACCCTTTCTTGATATGAATTTTCTGACATTTTGCACTTTCATACCCCCCCATGCCTAAGATTTGCAATGTCCCCATTGTAAATTAGGTGGGTTCGAATTCAGCTTAGTTCATGTGTTAGGACAGGTGTGTGGTGAGTGAATGGGTCGAAGCGACTTGTTGCGAACGATTTCTAATCTCGGGTAGGTATACCTGAGGTGAAGTCGGCTGTTCTAATGGATGAACCCTAAAGTGCAATATGAGTTCCGCATAGCGATGTCAGAAACGGTTTCAGGTTTTTCAAAGAATGACGGGTTGCCTCCCGTTAAGCGCTGAGTTTTACGCCATCGGCTGGGCGTAATGAGCTCAAGAGGAAAGGAGGGTAAAGGATGACTCAGTCAAATCTATATCGGTCATGTCAATGAACGGCTTGAGTCTCTGCCCATTCACGACAAATGGTTCAGAATCGTGGCTGAGTGGGCTGATTTCAATAGCTCCATTTCCGAAGATTTGGCGGACTAGGTAGGGTCCGACCCACTTGGATCTTAGCTTTCCTGGGAATAGTTTGAGTCGAGCATCAAAGAGTAAAACTTTTTGACCAGGATGAAAGACCTTTCTAGAAATGTGTTTGTCGTGAAAAGCTTTAACCCGTTCTTTGTAAATTCGCGAGTTCTCATATGCGTCGTGGCGTAATTCATCGATCTCGCTCATTTGAAATCTTCTGTGGGTTCCAGCCTTAGAAAGGTCGAGATTACAGGTCCGTACTGCCCAATAGGCTTTATGCTCCAATTCGACGGGGAGGTGACATGCCTTCCCGTACACTAGTCTGAAGGGAGACATTCCTAATTGGGTCTTGTGGGCGGTCCTATAGGCCCACAATGCTTCCGGAAGCCGAGAAGACCAATCTTTTCTATCAGGTCGAACAGTAACCTGAAGGATCTTCTTGATCTCTCGGTTAGATAGCTCAGCTAGACCATTAGTTTGGGGGTGGTAAGGAGTAGAGATTCGGTGTGACACCCCGTATTTGATCATCAGTGACCTGAACTGAGCGTTTGTAAAATGGGTCCCTCCGTCGGAAATTATAGCACGCGGAATCCCGAACCTTGAGAAAATGTTTTGATGAAGGAATTTTATAACGACTTTATGATTGTTGGTTCGAGTCGGAATGGCTTCTATCCATTTGGAAACATAATCAACTGCGAGTAAAATGTATTCGAAGCCATCCGAGGTAGGAAAGGGTCCCATGAAATCAATCCCCCAAATATCAAAAATTTCGCATACCAAGATCGGCTGTAGAGGCATCATGTCTCTATGGCTCATGTTGCCTAGAGTCTGGCAACGGGAACATGCCTTACAGTGATTGTATGCATCTTTGAAAATTGTGGGCCAGTAGAAACCACACTGGAGGACTTTCGATGCGGTTTTATGTCCCGAAAAATGTCCACCGCATGCCTGGTCATGGCAAAATGAGAGTATGTCTTTGATTTCCACTTCCGTGACGCATCGTCGGATTATCTGATCAGCACCAATGCGGAAGAGATACGGGTCTTCCCATAGGTAATACTTGGCATCAGAACGCAATTTGTCCTTTTTGGCCTTCGACCAATCGGGCGGAATCTGATGTGATGCCAGGTAATTAACAATATCGGCGAACCATGGAAGACTTGTGCTGATAGTCAGGAGGTGCTCATCAGGAAAATGTTCTGTAATAGGTCCGGACGGATCAATAATTTCAGGAGGAAGGCGGGATAAATGATCAGCTACCACATTGTGCTTTCCCGCCTTGTCGCGAATCTCGATGTCAAATTCTTGCAACAGCAAGATCCAGCGGATTAATCGAGGTTTCGCGTCCTTCTTGGCTAGGAGATGCCTCACAGCTGTGTGATCCGAGTATATGATAACACGGGAACCCAGAAGGTATGATCTGAATTTTTCCAGGGCAAATACTACGGCCAGCAGCTCTTTCTCAGTAACCGTATAGTTACGCTGAGCCTCATCCAGTGTTTTGCTGGCGTAGTAAATGACCACAGGTTTCCCATCAATTTTCTGCCCCAAAACCGCTCCTACAGCGAAGTCAGATGCATCGCACATGATCTCAAAGGGTTGAGACCAATCAGGGGACTGTAGGATTGGGGCTTGGGTGACTCGGTCACGTAAGATCTCAAATGCTTGAGTGCATTCCTTGGAAATTTCGAAAGGCACATCCTTGGAAAGCAGATTGGTCAGGGGGCGCGCGATTTTGGAGAAATCAGGGATGAATCGACGGTAGAAACCGACGTGCCCCAAAAAAGATCGGATGTCCTTAATCGAGCTAGGCATAGGGAGCTTGGAAATCAGGTTAACCTTAGCTCGATCCACTTGGATGCCTTTCTCTGAGATTAAATGTCCCAGGACAATTCCCTCAGGCACCATGAAATGGCTCTTTTCCCAGGAAAGAACCAAATTCACCTCGATGCACCGCCTGAGTATATGGACCAAGTGTTGGAGGCAATCGTCAAATGATTGTCCAAAAACTGAAAAGTCATCCATGAAGACTTCCAGATAGTCACCTACCATATCTGAGAATATGGCAAGCATGCACCGCTGAAAAGTTGCAGGTGCATTGCAGAGACCGAACGGCATCCTTCGAAACGCGTATGTCCCGAAGGGGCAGGTGAATGTGGTCTTTTCTTGGTCCTCTGGATGGATTGCCACCTGATTGTAACCGGAGTACCCGTCAAGAAAGCAGAAGAATCTATTTCCCGCTAGTTTCTCGAGGATCTGATCAATAAACGGTAGTGGGAAATGATCCTTCTTCGTGGAGGAATTTAGTCTTCTGTAATCAATGCAGACTCTCCACGAATTAGCTATTCGGGTAGGAATGACTTCCCCGGTTTCTGTCGTGATGATGGTAAGTCCTGCCTTCTTAGGTACCACTTGTGTTGGACTCACCCAACGACTGTCGGAGATCGGGTAGATGATCCCTGCATCTAACCACTTAATGATCTCCTTTTTCACGACCTCCTGTAGGTTAGGGTTTAGTCGCCTTTGCATTTCTCTTGAAGGTCGTGAGCCTTCTTCTGTATAGATTCGATGCGTGCAGTATGAAGGGCTTATACCAGTCAAATCATCTAGAGTCCATCCAATGGCTCTACGATGTTGCTGGAGAACAGAAATCAAACGGAGTTCCTGGTCAGGTGTGAGTCGAGAATTGATAATCACAGGAAACGTTTGATTTGAATTCAAAAAGACATATTTTAGATGTTCAGGAAGGGGCTTGAGTTCCATGACAGGATTGTCAGCAGCAGCGGGTGGTTCAGGGTTTGTATCGGGAGCAATGGTAGGAGTCATAGGTGTGTCTAGATTGTGTTCGCACTCCTCTGTTAGCGGTTTTTGATTTTCTAGTGGTTGATCAGGAATAATCAGGTTGTCCTCTATGTGCAGTTCATCAACCACGGCTTTGACATCACAAATTTCCTCTATAACCCCGCAATTAATCCCTTGTTGGGCTTTGAAAATGTCGATCTTCAGATTTTGATTCCCAAATTTTAATTCTATCTGGCCCTCTTCGCAGTTTATATTGGCCCTAGCAGTGGCCAGAAAGGGTCTCCCTAATATGATTGGTGTGTCCCTTGGGTTCTTAGGTGCATCCATGTCCAGTACTATGAAGTCCACTGGGAAATAAAAATCTCGTACCCTAACAATGACATCCTCGAGTATACCTTTGGGTGACTTGATGGATCGATCAGCTAACTGCAATGTCACCTCAGTGGGTTTAAGTTCAGATTCTTCAAGGTGGTCAAGGAGGGATGTAGGTATTAAATTTATGGAGGCACCTAGGTCTAGTACGGCTCTATCAATTTGGGTTTCACCAATTTTACAAGAAATCAAGGGGGTTCCTGGGTCTTTAGCCTTGGGTGGGAGTTTGCTCAGGATGACAGAGCTGGCTTGCTCTGACAGTACAATCGGATTCCCATCCTTGGTTCGCGGCTTACGTTTAGGTGTACATATGTCTTTCAAGAATCTTGCGTAAGCCGGTATGTGGCGGATTGCATCCATCAACGGGATGTTTATCTGGACCTGTTCAAAGAGCTTGACCAGATCCTCCTCAGGAGCCACAGGTTTGGTTGTCCTTTTTCCTTTGGTCAAGGCCTCAGGAAATGGGATCCTAGCTGGTTCCTCTAGGATAGGTCCAGGTTCTTGATCTGGGACAGTAGTATCTTGGATGACTACCCTAGGGTCTTGGCGATTATCAGGCTTGGAGTGGTTCAGATAATGTGGGTCTTGTGTTGTTTTACCACTACGTGTTGTTACAGAGTTTAATCCAGCCTGACTTTGGTTTGGGTTAGGTAGGAGAGGTGGCTGCTGCTGAAATTCTGCATAAGATGTAGAAGCCTCCATCCTGTCTGGTGATGGAGTAGCAGGGGCCTGATAAATCAAATGTGCGTGGCCTGGATTTGGATTCATAATGCGTCTCTGGGTCGGCACATTATTTGGGTTGGGCAGAGGTTGCGAAGGAAGGGTGCCAGGTTGGCGAGAATTTGCCATCTGGGCCAGTTGGTTGCGAACCTCTGTGATCTCGTCCTTGTGCTGTTTTTGCATTGCCGCATTCGTTTTTTGAATGTCAGCCAGCGTTTGAAGGATAAGAGTCAGTTGATCCTGATTTTGCCCAGATTGGTAGGTGGGATTGGGCCGAGGCTGAGGCGGCTGATATGGACGAGGAGCTTGTGGGCGGGGTTGATATGGTGGTTTTTGAGAGTTTCCCGCCCACTGAAAGTTAGGATGATTTCGCCATCCAGGGTTGTAGGTATTGGAGTATGGGTCGTTCTGGATGGCGTTGAGGTCCTCGCAGTTCTGAGAAACCTCAGGAAAGTCAGAATACGAGGGTTCAGAGTTCCCCCAACTCGAGTAGACGGGCTCGGAGGTCACTCCGGTCTGGGAGGTAGACGGGGGTGGATAGATGTTTTGCACTGTTTCCCTTGCCAGAGGAGGTCGTGCAAAAGAGTTTTGTGCAGAGGTGGCTTGCTGCAAATGTCGAGTTAGCTCGTCCACCTTCTTTTCTATGATAGAGACCTTGTCCAACCGACTGGCCATCAATTCCAGGTCAACAGAAGTGGACAGGTCCTGCGTCTCATGTGTCCCTCTTAGATTCGTCGATGCGCGGGCATTCGTCCTGTCGAATAAGCCCAAGGAGTCATTGTTTATGGAGTTCTCGCACATGTTTTCGAGAACCTCCCACACCGTGTCCTCGTGTTGGCCCATGATGTTTCCTCCACATGTTGCATTGACGATTAGACGAATATCCTCACGGAGTCCCTGGTAAAAAGACTGGACTTGTTCCCACTTAGGAACTCCGTGATGGGGACACTTTCGCATGAGATCTAGGAATCGATCCCAAGCTTCGTGAAGAGGTTCTCCCTGTTGTTGAGTGAAATGAGTGATCTGGTGGCGCAAGGCATTCGTCCGGCCAACAGGGAAGAATTTTTTCAAAAATTCGGACTGTAATTCCTCCCAAGTGTTGATCGGGCGGGTCTGAGTCTGATACCAGTGTGCGGCCTTGTCCAAGAGGGAGAACGAAAACATTTTCATGAGTAGGATATCCCGGTTTTGTACATCTGACCCGAAAGTCTGGGCCAGATGCTTGAGTTGTTTAATGTGTTGGAATGGATCCTCAGAGTTAAGCCCATGGAACTTTGGTATGGCATGAATCATATTGGGCTTTAGATCAGAATCGGGTCCTCCAATTGGGATTCGTACTCGGGGTTCAATTGCCACCGCAGCGGGATTATAGTGATCTCGCATCATAGGTCGCTGTGGTGGGTTTACAAAGTTCTGAAAGAGATCGTTCAAGCGTTGAAGTTGGTGTTCAAGGTTATTCTCCTCTTCAATGGGTTGTGCCATGATGGGAGAAGAAGGAGAATCAGGGTCTGAATCAGATGAAAGATTTATGTGGTGGGGTTGCTGCACAAACAAGGGCGTCGAGGATTGGCCTCGGCGAGAATGAATTTCTAGAGGAGGTCTTAAAGGTGGTCTTAAGGACCTCCTACCAAACATGCACCGGAAGATGTGATGAGATTAGAAGGTGCTGGACCCAATCAAGACACCCAAGAATTGTTGGGTGACTATAGAGGTTCGGGGCAGATGGACCCCTGGATCAGAAGATCCTCCACCTGAGAAATACCTGGGCAGCCAGAGAGGGAGAATCCCGCAAAGACCCCTACACGGTAGAGCGTCCCCACGGGTTACAGGGTTTCCCCCACCCTACCTCTCTTGTCACTGCGGTTCCAGGTAGACCAGAATGGGGATCTTGACCTCTTAAGTCTACCTTTTTTATTTTAAGATCAAGGTGCTTAATGTTCCACTTGAACTTTTAAGTATTTTGAGTGCAAAAAGTGACCTAATATTAAGGTTGGTTGACCCGAGGGATCAACTTCACCTTTGAGAGCTTTTAGGTCCTTCCTTTTATGATTCAAATGAATTATCAGCCTGATTTGCTTAGGGTTCCTCTTGTATAAATATTTTCAAACACGGTTTAGGCACACTTCTTTTTGGAAAGTTTGTTTCTTTGTTTTAGAGAAGATGTGTCTCTAAAAACCCTAGCTTTGCAATCCTAACTTGGCTCTAATGGGTCCAATTTAGTTGCCTTAGAATTTAGCACCTAGGGCTCAATCAAGAAAGTTTTAGCCCTAGTTGCCTTAGTTGGATGACAGACAAAAATATGTTGAAATGAAAATCAGGCAACTTGATGAGTTACTAAATATAAGACAGGTAGCCCTAAGTTGACTTCTCCCTTTTTTTTTTTTGTCTTTTAGATTGTGAGAGGGTTAAGGGGGAGGGCTTATGGAGATTACCTGCTCCAGTCTGTTGTGCAGTTGCTATTCTTTCCTTTTTGTTTTGCTTTCCCTGTTTGAACACAACAAAAGAGAAGTTAAGTCAGATATTAAATAGAAAAGTTGTACTCAAAAGCTTTACAAGTGCCCGTTGCTCCCCGGCAACGGCGCCAAAATGTTCAAGGTCGTTTCGTGCGGATTTAAAGGCGTATTACGTTGCAGTAGAACCGACAAAACGTTTAAACAAATAATTTTATTACTCGAACAACTAGAGTATCCGAGGTCGAACACAGGGAGCAAACTCAGTACTTTGTAAAACCCAAGAATACAACTGTTAAATGCAAATATAATTGATTCAAAGAGTTTTTAAGAAAGATGTAAAAAAAAATAGAATTAGACGTCTGATTTATGTATCAGACGTCTTAAATGTGATCTTTCTTTCTCTTTTTCTTCTTCTGCTTTGCCTTTCGGATCTCTTTGCAATCTTCCCTTGTCCTTCTTCTTCTTCTCCTGCGAAGACTTCTAACCTTTCTGTTTTCCTCCTTCTCCTGCGAATACTTCTTTCTTTCTTCTTCTTCTGTCTTGCTTCTCCTTTCTTCGTTGCCTTCTTCTTCTTCTTTGTCTTGCTTCTCCTTTCTTCTGCAGCGGCCACGTCCTTCTCCTGCAATCAGCCTGCCTGCACAGGGGAACAAAACCTAACCCTTCTCCCTCTACCCGCGCGTGTCTCTCTCTCAAGCAATTCACTCTAACCGCTCTACCAGAGCCAGTCTCAATCGGGTCGGATCGTACCCGGGACCAGGCGCACCTGCAGGTGTGTGATGCGCGAGGAGTGCGTAGGTCTAGGTCGGGTCGGATCCGCCAGGTCCGCGTGGTCAGGCCGCGGACGAGGCGGGTGGGGTCAGTGAGGGACCTCACCCCTGTGCTTTCGAGGCAGTAAACGTATATCACAAAAAATCTTTATACCATACCTGTGCCTTGAGATTCCACGATGTGGGACTAAACGTTCCGCCCTTCCTTTGCGTGCGCCCGCAGACTCTCGTGTGCAATTGCCCACGCTGAAGGCCCTGCTGGTGCTCCTTGCTGAACTCAGTCACCTCGCAACACTTGCGAGAGTCTGCTGCACCTGCCGCCTGGGAAGCCTGACGCCTGCTGCTGCTCCAAGCTTCCTGCTGCTTCGACTGTTAATGGCGGCCGGGGCGTTCACCTGAGCTTCCACAGAACGGCCTATTGGCCCAATTAGAATAGTTGGAAACCTTCGCCGTAGCACGGCGAAGGCGGTGGGTGATGCTGCAGGTTGCCGGTCGGCCTAGGCGTGCCCGCCTAGGTTAACCTGTGGCCGGAGATGGTGGGTTGTTCGGGGGGTGGTTATGGAGGTCTGGAGTGGCAGTTGTGGGGTGGAGCGAGTTCCTGGTGGTGAGGCGGAGCTCACGAGGTGTTTGGCGAGCCGTGTGGAGTGGCGGAGTGGTGTGGGCGGCTCGCCGGAGTTCGGTCGGTGATGTGGAAGATGAGGGTGGTCAGCGTCGGTCGAGGGGTAATCAGATGAGATAACAGGGGGAAAAGAGAGAGGATAGGATGGAGAGGAGTTCTAACCTAATTGTAAGGATGAAAGGGGACAGAAGGCGGACAGCAGTACTTGCTGTCGCCGGAGAAGATGACGCCCAGTGGGGGAGAACGGCGGCGACGACGGGGCTGAGGCGGCGTGCGCTGGTACTGCGCGACGCGGAGGGAGGTCAGGAAGCTAACTCTGCCACTGGTTTTGTGGCAGAGCGAAGAGGGAGGGGAGGGGGGCTCGCCGGAGCTAGCTGGGGTATTTGGCCGAGCAGGAGGAGAGGAATTGAAGGGGGAAACTCGGCCAAATCAAGCTCAAGGTGAGTGGCCGGGTCCGAGGGGTGTTTTATAGGTGCTGGCCGCTCCTATCAGAGCGTGAAAGACGCGCAATTAGGTCAGCCGGTTCGCCGGAGTTGGAAGGAAGAAAGATACCCACATCTCTCGTGCGTTCGCACGAGAGATTGGGTTCACACCAGCGAATTTGATTGGCTTTAGAAGGAAGGGAATTCCTCAGAGAATCTCCCTTCCATTTCTGGGAGAGAATCTCTGAGGAATTAGAGAGCCATCTCTCTCGAAACTTCGTCGGAGCTCGGTTCTGCCCTAGCAATGGCGGCAGGACCGGTTTGCAAAGAAGGCGAGGAACCTAGGGGGCTCTCTGCAAGGCTATTCAAAAGATAGGGACCTCTTTGTGATTTGGGTGTACTAACTTGCAAAGTAGGTCAAGATGACCTCCCCTTAGGTCCAAATTTTGGTACAAACCTAATTTGGCCCTAAAGAATCCAATGGTGAAGTTGGATTTTAGGTTTGACCTCTTTTGACTGGACATTTTGCGTAAAAACCCAAATTAGGTTAATTGAAGAGCTAAGACCCTAATCTAGGTCAAACTAGGTTCCAAAGGCCAAATTAAGTGTTATAAACCCCAGAGGATGTTTTTCTATGATTTTTAGAGGGTTTGCTTGATTTTTATTCTGACTGGAACCTTGTTAATTTAAGCGGGTCTGTTTTAGGGTTACCAAGTGTCATTTAATTCTTAGATTGCACATAAACCCATTTCTGATTAATTCAACCCACTTTGGACTATTTGACCTATGTTTTGCTTCTGAGAAATCCCGTTTATGTACTGCAATGGTAAAATTGCAGTTTTAACCTTTATTTCATGTTTTCTTCTCAGAGCACTTGTTCCTTTAGTTAAGCCTTCTTCTAGGTTATGTAGGAGCTTTTATCTTCTTTATTAGGTCAAAATGAGCTAGTTATGGCTCATGATGAGGCTCTCATCACTAGGACTTAGTCCCTGGAATAGCAATCCAGTTGCTGGGACGTCTAACCAAGGGATTAGACATTAGGATCAAGGGTATCAGATGCCTAATGGATCATCAGACGTCGGATACCCCACTCAAAATCACATCTGAGTTCAAGATGAGTTCCTAACATCCACAAGCCACGTACAATAACCTTTACCCAAAGAATTATTGTTTACAACCTGAATTCAGTTTATAACCACATACAACCACAAGTATTTGCACATTCTATTCTCAAACTCAACTTGGCCAACCAGTACTAGTACTCAGCTTTAGTACTGATACTAGGCAACCCCAGTACCAAATTCACAAGTTCCAACTAGTACCGATACTTAGCACTACCGGCCTTGTACCAAAAACCTAGCCAATACCGGTACTAAACACCAGTACCAGTACTAGGCAGCCCCAGTTCACCAACTGGAATCATCCAGTACCGGTACTGATCACCAGTACTGGTACTGGGTGCTCTCAGTCCCCATTTCAGTGCGTTACATTGTGGTGCTAGGTCAACTAGTACTGGTACTGATCATTAGTACCGGTACTAGGTGCTCTCAGCACCCAGTTCACCTTGACAAACACCCATCATTTTATCCATAAGCCTACCAGGCTATTTAGATGAAAACCCTCCCTTTTATTACCCATAAACATGGAACAAAAGGGGAAGAAGAATCTCTACCATTTCACATGCAACATGGTATCTTTTTATACACAAACCACTTCTTCTAATATCCTTAGGCATAGGAACAAAAGAAGGTTCAAAAAGAGAAACCCTACCTCAATTAGAGCTCCTTTCTCTTCTCCTAATCGCAGCAGCAACATCAACAGTAGCAATGGTAGCTGCTACAACAGTAGCACCACCTCCTTTCCTCTCTTCTTCTTTCTTTCACGCAGCAGTGGCACAACCACAACGGCAACAACAGTAGCTTCAACAATAACTGTAGCAGCAGCTCTCCTCCACTTCCTTCCCTTCTCCTCCTCCTCGTAGCAGCAACAGCAGCAACTGGCAGGGAGGAAGGGGCACTGGCTAAGGGGAAAGAAAATGAGATTTTCTTTTAAATTTTTAAATCTCTCTCTCTTATATAAGGGTTGTGAAATTTGCATCCAAGCCCTTCAGCTTCTTACTTGAGCCTTAAGAAAGGCCTCCAAACAAATTTTCTTTACACATAGCCCCTCAACTTTCCATTTATTAACATTTTGTTAGTAACTCAAAGGATTTTGTTTAATCCCAAGGCTACCATTACTAAATTAAGGTTCCCGAAGCCCTTAATCTCACATTAAGCAACCAATTAAGATTTTTAATTAGCATATTAAGAGTATTACAAATTTGGGGCGTTACAAGAGGATCGATGGAAATGGAGGACGGGGGTGGTGGGGGCCCCAGCCAACTCAATGGTCCGCTAAGGCCACGCCCGATGGCAAATCACATAGGGTTTCACAAGGTCAGGCGAAAACGAAGGGAACTAGAGGGTTTTCTGTGAAAGTGGTGAGTTAGATGGATTCTATTTATTTTTTAAGATAGTATTTCTCTTTCTTTCTTAATACATTTCAATAGAGTAGTTTTTTACATTCATATATATAATTGTGTTTTAATACAAAAAAATGCTCATATATATTCATTGGATGTTTCAATAGTTTATTCGTATTTCATGTAAAGGTATCAAGTCTTTCAACATTAAACAGTTCGTTTGGTTAAGGCTTGGATGTGGGAACTAGAATTATTCTTTAGGGGAATAATTGATATCTCAAAACATGTAGATTGAGCAAGCATTATGGCCTAGTTTAGATGGAGGGATAGATTTTGTGAGATAACTTTTTTATATAGATACATTATCTTGCGTTTCCATTTGGAAGTCAAAAGGTTTATCTTAGTGGATTAGTGAGTTGCCCCGTGGTTATTTTGAATGCAAAGGGATAACCTGGAGGGTTATCCTATGTGTGGAAGTTTGTTGTTTACGAGTTGATGAGATAAGATGCAAAATGACATTTCTATCATTGTAGTTGTTGCGAACCATTCTATAGCTGTCTTGTTTTTCAACGTGGAGATTTTGCCATCTATAATCCATATTCCTATGTACAATGATAGAATGAAAGTAACTGACAATATTTTCATGGTTGGATCCAATCCTGCAGTAGCCTTTGATTTTAGGGAATTCACCATCTATCATCCATATTACCATTACTATTTCTGTATTTACTGAAAATGTTCATAGGTATGGGTATATATGAATTTTTATATTATCAAAAATGTTAAGATTATTCACAACTATAATGCAAATGGCAATGACATAATTGCTAAAAAAAATGTTTAACAGCACTACTTTTTCCCATATGAGGCTCAATGCAGAAACAATTCGAATAAGCATACCCACAATATGTGGAAGTATCAACATAATCTCATAAAGTCATTCGGTCTAAATGCTACATGGAAAACATAAGCCAAATGATGGAATGGGGAGACCTAGGATGTAGATGATCATAACATGAGCAGTTTGGCAGATTTGGATTCCTATATATCCACTCCTATGGTATTTCATCATACGATTCATAGAAGATCCATCTATCTAGATATCATAATATACATCTAGAAAGTCGTATGCTTTGGAAGAAGCTTGTACTTCCTTTCAATCCCACCACTTTACCCTACCACACTTGCTGTAGCGTTTCACACTAGGGATGAATGGAGGCAAAGATGGTATTTTTCTCTGACAACCATCGATCGAGAATGATGATAGGATCCTAAGAGTTAACCTGTGCAAATTCATAGGATAATCCTCCAAAATCCTTATCTCACATAAATTTAAGAATAACTTATCCCAGGTTAAGTGCCCTTGACCTACGGTAGAATATCTCATCTAACAAACGAGATTAATCCTCATTTTCTTGGGTTAACCTAGTTACCAAACTAAACCTATGGAAATAGGATTAATTTAGGACAACCAAATATCTTTCTTTTTTTGTTTCAAATTTTCTAGTGGTGTACTGGTGGATGATTGTTGCAATTGATATAGAAATTCATATTTTTATTAATTTACAATTTTTCAAAAAGTGTAGTGTGTTTTCTTATTTATGTCAAATATATCACCATAGATATGGTATTCACATATTAGTTGTCTATATATACACATAGTAAATAACATGCAGGATTAGATTCATACCCAAATTGATCAAATGCCATAGCCATCCCTATAAAACACATGCAATATCATGAAACACATTGCCATACCTGCAGGTAAATGTACTAAAATTAAAATTTTATGACTTTAATCAATTTATTGTTTAATGATAAGTGAAGTATTTTTATATTTGTTTTCAATTAGATTCAAGTTAAATAGACATTCTTAATCCTACCATTTGTCAAGAATTTTAGTTGACCATACGCTTAGAATCAAGCCTTTGTGCTTAAAAAATAAATGATTGTAATTTAACCCTTCATTTTTAATAATAAATGGGCACAGCTTATCTCAAGCCCATTTACATTGAGCTAGGGTTAGGCTTAGGTCAAGTTTTTACAAATTAAATGGGCTTAGGCATGGCCCATGAGGTTGCCTAACTAAATGGGCTTGGGTTGTCTCTTTTAGTTCCTCTGATTCTTGCATAATCTAGGTCACCATAGGACAATAGATCTACATTTTGTGCACAATGATAAAATAACCCTAAATCTCTAATGCAATTAAGGTACCTAAATATTCTTTTCACCACGTTGAGGTGAGATTCCTTAAGGTCAAACTAGAATCTTGTATAAAAACACATGGAGAAAAGAATGTTAGGTCCAGAGGCTATGAGGTAAGGAAGTGACTATATCATACCTTGATATTTCTATTCATTTACTCTCTTGCCAATAGAATTGTCATCAAAAGAAATAAATAGAGCAATCGACGTCCCTTTTTCTTTTGAGTTTTTGAAGCCAAACTTCTTGATAATATCAAGAATATACTTTGTTTGACTAATGAAAATTCTTTTGTCCAATTGTTGAATTTGGAGTCTCAAGAAAAACTTAAGTTCACCCATCATATTCATCTCAAACTTGTTAGTGCAACCTCTCTTATATATATTTTTTTATTATTTTACAAAATAACTTAAATAAATTCCTTAATAAAATTAAAAGCATAGTCCATTTTATTTCTTGTACATATATATTAGTATAACAAGTTTGTAGGATCATGGGATTGATTTAAAGCCCCTTGGAGATGCAAGGATAGTCTTAGATTAGGTTGCAATTTAGTCCTTGATGTATTATTTTAGAAGATCTATTTTCATTTTTCTTAAGTCTAGATGTGTTGTAGAAGAACTCTAACGTTTCTATTAAGTCCTAAGTAGCTCTTACACAACCCTACAACACTTAGGCAAAGTATAGGATCAAAATCAAAACCAAAACTCAAAATAATCTCTTTGACCATACTTTTGAGTTTCTCTCCAGATGTCCAATGGTTTATTTTAAGATGTCTAACCACTTGATTAGACATCCAAAGAGTCAATCCTTTGAGTTTTGTGTCCAATACTTCAAACGACCATTCCCTTTTCCAGACATCCAGAAAACTTTTCCAGACATTTGAGATACTTGTTGGATGTCCAATATAGAAATGTTAGGATTTTAATTAACATCAAATATTTATTGTCAGACCTAATCTTGATTTCCCAATTTTTGAGAAATCAGACCCTTAATGTAATAATCATCATCAAAATCCTCCAGATGTCTAATCCTTTGGAGCAAGAACCCTACACATGATCCAACAAATCAGCAACCAATCCAGGGACTCCACCCCTCATATCCATACATCTGACCATGTTCATAGATGGCTAATAGACTGGCATTAGACGTCTGACTATTTGATGCATAAACCCTACACAAGATCCAATGCCATAGGAACAAAACCAAGAAACATGCCTTCATATGCTAGACATGCAACATTTTTGACAAACGTCTAAATTACCTAAATTAGATGTTTGATCAATGAACCAAACATCCACTACCTTTTTGTCAGGCATCAATCGATCTGCACACTTGTTGGATTTCGACCAAATTTTCTTTAGATCCTCTCCAACTGCTACATTACTTGTCTAAATCATTTTGGAGCTTTCCTATGAACTCTACATATACACATGAACATCTCTTGGCTTAATACACATCTTTGGAGACCAAAAACACCATTGTTCACTTAAAATCTCTCAAAGCACTCTCTTACTCAAAGATCTTTTCTGATCAAAGTCACTAATTGAGAGCTCTTCCCTAATTCATCACTTTAGATCACTATCATCCTAAGAGATATTTTCTTTCTATAGTAGCTATACTTATTACTTATCTTATTAGGACTCTATAGGTTGTGGTTGTAATTTATTTTCTTTGTAGTGGTTGTAATAGGGTATCTGGCTTGTTGGATTCCCTTCTCTTCCTAATGAAAGGGTAAAATCTCTAGCTCAGGTGAGTTTATAGTTGAGGGACACCACCCTCGTTCAAAGGGGTGTGGTTAGTGATTGGTTGATCACTTGCCAATCGTGAAAATCCTAAGTCAGCCTTACTTAGGTGGAGGTTTCCACCTAAAATTCCTAGTGTCTCTTGTGATTGTCTTACTTGCATCTTTTAAATTCGTATTTTTATTTAATTTCACTAATCACCCTCCTCTAGTGTACTTCTCTCATCATACTCATCTCAAATTAAGTCTTTATGGTCTCACTAAAGGCTTGATAGTGACTCAATTGATCCAAAAATGATATCATCAATGTAGACTTTAACCAATAGGATGTCATCACCTTCTTTCTTTACAAATAAAATGGGCTTGGTAACTCTAGTCCTAAAATCATGAGAAAGAAGGAAGGACTTTTGTATATCGTATCAGGTCCAGAGAGCTTGTTTAAGTCTATATAGTGCCTTGTTGATCTTGTACAATTCTCTAGGTATTCCAGGTCATTAAACCAAGATTTTAAAGAACAAAAACCTCTTCCTTAACGTATCCATTAAGGAACATGCTCTTGACATCTATTGCATACAACTTGAAGCCCATTGAAATAGTGAAAGTTAGGAGCATCCGGATGGACTCCAAGCGAGCAACAGTACCAAATTTCTCGTCAAAATCAATTCCTTCCTAATGGTTGTGTCTATGAGCAACGAGTTTAGCTTTATTCCTTATTACCATGCCAAACATCCAATTTGTTATGAAACACCCACTTGGTTCAAGAACTAGCAAGAAGTTCCACATGTGCCATTCAAATTAGAGTAGCTCCTCCTACATAACTACAATCAATGACTCATCACCTGATGCCTTTTCATCCTTCTTGGGTTTAAATTGAGAAACAAAGCCATTAAGGATAAGTTTTGCCCTAAGATGAGATCGAGTTTGAACACCTTGTTCAATCTAACCAATAATTTGATCCTAATGATGATCTTTAAGGTGTACCCTTCTGAGAAAGATTATGCACATTTCTAGAATTTTCCACATTAGACACATCAATGAAGGGTGCTTCATCATCATTTTCTACTAAAGATGAAGGGAGTTTCCTAAACTGGTCTCATCAAATGAGACATGCAAGGAATCTTCAATAGTGAGTGAGTTTTTGTTGACCATTCAATAAGCCTTACTATGGGGAGAATGTCCAACAAAGATGCCTTCAACACCTTGGCATTAAGCTTATTGTGGTTATCACGGGTATTCAAAGGATAACATCTACTAGCAAACAACATAAAATATGACACCTTAGGAGACTTCTCATAGTAGAAATCGAATGGAGTTTGATCATGAAATCATAATAAAAGTAAAATTGTCATTGTAGTTGCGAAAATACATCGTTTTAAATTTGTAAACCATATATGAAAAGTATGAGTGTAGATTCGAGAGTACAGGTCATCTCATAGAAAAGCAATGATGTCTAAGTGTTTCCTGACCTAACTAAGTCAAGTTTTTTTTTTGAGATTTTTTGAAATATTTTTCAATTTTTTTTGAATTTTTGAATATGACTTAGGACAATCTAACCTAACATACCCCTAACTAATGACTCTACTAAACCCTAAAGCTATGGCCGTCAGACAAGTTCACAATTTTATGGGAGATTCTAGATTTCAAGGGAGAACTACTATAACTTGTTTCATGCAATTTAAATAAGTATAAAATTTAGAAAAAAAATCAAGTCAGAAAATATTCACTCTGAAAATTACTTTGACCCCCTATCGGTACATGAATTTTTAAAAATAAAATATAAAAAGGTACACCCTAAAATTTAATACAGTGAAAATAGACTTCACTCCCAATCAACAGAAACAAATTGGTGATTTTATGACAACTTCACTGCACAAGAAGAATTTTTCAAACTAGGACTTAGACTTTGAAAATAGTGCAAACTTCTAAACTAAGAATCTAAAGACTCTTTTTTTGGTATTTTAAGGATTTCAACATTTTTTTGTATTTTTCAATTATAAAGCAAGTAGAGACACAATAGAGAGTCAAGAAACTCAAGAAGTTCTATTGCAACTCAAATCAAATGTCTACACTAATCAAGTAAGTACAAAAACAAAGTAACAAATAGAAATAGAAGAAGAGAAGGAAGTAGAGGAATCAAGCTGTAGAAGTGCAAAGAAGCCTCGGATAACTCGTGACTGTGGTGAAGAAGTCTGCTTTGATCTCCAAAGTGCGATGAAGCAGGAGAGCTCGAAGAAGTCCAAAGAGCACGAAGATGAACTCGAAGAAATAGATGGAGAAGAAGAAATCAAGAGGTAGAGGAATGCTTCTAGGAAAACCTAAGGGAAAATTGGGAACCTAAGGATGCTAATAGACCTAACTAGAGTCTAGAGAAGGGAATTAAGAAGCTTGGACGTGGAGGAGAAAGGAGGTGGAAGGTGGCTACTAGGGTTTTCTACCTAAGGAAGAAGAAGGCAAGGAAGAAGAACTATGGAGACTAATGGAACCTAAAGCACTAAGGAATTTGATCTGAAGAAAACTACGAAGATAAAAAGAGTGTTCGTTGTAGTGTGATTTTTTCAAGAACAAAAATACAAATAATTGAGACCTTGGTGAGTCTCAGGTTGAACATGGGGAGACGTAGAATCATTCTAATTTAGATGCAAGAAAACACGAAACTAAATGCGAACTAACTTTTTTTTTTAATTTTTGTATAAAGAGAAGGTTGTGAGAATATGGAATACCAATCACAATAAATAACAAGGGGGTGAGAAATAGGGATTGCAAGATAATAAAACTCAAAATAAAACATTTTATTGCTAATAACTTGAATCTAAATACTACAACTAGTAGAGAGAACTACAATAAAATAAAAAATAAAGAAGATGATGAGTCGGAGCGTGGTTCGGTTGTGACGGGGATGAAGGTGTAGTTGAGATGATGACATAGCCATAGACACGGAGGAGAGATTGCTTGAATATCTGGAGAGGCCGCTGATCAAATAATTATTTGGAGAGGGAGAGCAGCCGTATACATATGGTGGAGGAGAGATGAGATGAGATAATCGGAGATGTGGTTGACAGATCGGAGGGTGAGATTGTGAACCGGAGATGAGAGATCCCCCTTTCGGTGGATGTGCATGGGTTTTATAGAGGTGCATGGGAATCGAATGGGATAAGTGGATGGGTTTTGGTGAGATGTTGAGAAGATAATGTTCGGTACATGTTGCATGGATAGAGGGCTATGTGAGTTGGAGTTCGGTGGAGTGTTTGTTCATGGGATTTATTTTGGTGAGTGGGATTGGGTGCCATGTGGATTGGGAAGTACGTAGGAGGTGCATGGAATGTAGACGTGGAGGAAGGACGTGCATGTTGCATGGATTCGGATGTTAGAGTGGGGTGCTCGGTGGACGGGTTTAGGAAGGGATTACGTAGGGGGGGTTTTGTTGCATGGGAGAATAACGTGAGTTGCGGTGTGTTGGGACGTGAAGGGGTATTTGGATTGTTGGATGGGATAGTTAGGTGGAAAAATAGGTTCCTAAATAAGGTGAGGGTAAGGGCTAAATTGGATTAATTTGGGTATAGGAAATAGATTCAACCTCGTAAAAAATTCGAGCTCAAGTTGAATTTGCATTGATGTGGAGCTCTAATAGGATCCAGACCTAGTACCTACAAACATGTAAATGATATTCATCAAGGCATCAAATATAAGTAATGGAAAATTTGTAATTTAATCCATAAAAATGTAATTTTTACAAAATGATGAAATATGACTAATCTAACGTAATCTAATGCAATGTGACCTAATTTACTCTTAAGCTAACAATACTCAAGTATAAATTATGTCAATAAATATGGAAATTTCAAGATCCTAAAAGCAACTAAGGAGTTTTGAAGAAGAGGAAACCCAAGGGAAGGAAAGAAGAAGAAAACTTAGAGAGGAAGTCTAGATGGTGGTGGACATGGAAGAAGGGGGTATTCATAAAGGGTGTTGCAACAACCTCTTAGGATTTTCCTAAATTGTCTTGAATGTTATGCCACTTTATGTTCCAAATTTCAAATTGCACATAAAAAAAAGTTGTAGCCCTTTAAATCATCTTTCAAATGCATCTTGAATCGCTTAATTTTGATCTAAAATGAAAAAGTTATGACCAAAATACTAAATGTATGTCAGGCTCACAAATTTTAGGATTAAGATTAGGATTAGGATCTTGATTGGCTAAAATCATGAGAGAAAGGATAAAGAAACTTCTTGGATGTGAATATTGTTTGGGAAGTGATTATAATAAACATTCAAGGGTGGTGGACGATGTCTTGGAGGCTAAGGCAAGGGCTTGGTTGTGCTTCTAGAATGTAAGGCAATCACAACCTAATTGTGTTCACACTAAATTGATTGGTAGAGATTTTAGGAGATTGATTGGAGGCCTAATTGAATGTAATTAATTTCCATATCTAATCAATTAAATCAAATAATAGTTAGAACAGTTTAAGGTCTAGAAAAATCATGTGGCAGATAAGGTGTATGAACTTATAGGATAGGATTAGCACTAGAAATAAGAAGGTGACACTAGGAGTGTAAACTAGGTTTTAAGATTAGTCTAGGAATGTGATGTAGGGTTAGGATTAGGGTTAGGAGAGTTGAGGGGAGCTGGTTAGGATTTAGGAGTAGAGATGAGGATTAGGGTTTTGGGAATGGGCTCAAATAGGCAAGTTCTTCTCCTCTCCTCTCATGCAATTTGAATCACTCTGACTAGACTTGACACATACAACCTGTAAAGAAAAGAGCCTCAATAAGTAAAAAATGAATAATTAGGCTCAATAATGCAATCCTAACTCCTATCATGCTTGCATGCAATTATAACTAGCATAATTAAGCATGTTAACACAAATATGCAAACTTATCAGAATTTTCTTGAGAATAGGCCTCTAGAAGGTGCAATTCAAGACATAACATGTCGTATTCACAACTTCTGCCCAGAAGTACTTTTGAAGCCTAGATCCCAAGAGTAACATACGTGTACGCTCTTATAGAGTGCGATTCTTGCACTCTACAACTCTATTTTATGATGGAGCCCATTAGAAGGAAAACTGATGGGTTATATAGAACTCAGTGCAAAAGTTAGAGAATTTTTCATTCTCAAACTCTCCCCCACGATCGATCCTAATTCTAACGAGCTGTGTACATTTTTCTATTTAAAATCTCTAAACGAGACTAAGTGTAACGACCCGATTCCCGAGTCCCTACGAGACACGAGAACCGGACCGACTCGACTAACCCCAAGACCCAGTCGTCCAACGAGGAAGTAACCAAAAGACAGTAAAATAAACCACATTCAGCATGAATATAACTAACAGTAAGAAAGTACAGCAGTAAGGAAAGAAACTACTACAGTAGGCACCACCACAACAGTAAAACAACATTTATCATATAACAAAAACTGCAGGTAAAGAAGGTACAGCGGAAACAAAACTACTCACTAGAACAGAAACAAAAAGGGGGTACAAAGCTGTGGTAACTCTACTGGACCCTACTCGGCCCAGCGTCCTCTGCAGCCGCCGACCCTGGCTGCTCAACACCTGGTCCTGAAAAAGGTAACGAGTGTAACACGTCAGCAAAACGCTGAGTAGAGTGGCAAACTAACTAAAGGCAACAGTAGAGTGTACAGTAGCTGTTATGTTCTATTACTTCCTTTATTTACATCTTTCAATTTTTCTCACTATTTCATTTACTTCTCAGATCCTTTACTTGATCTCGGATGTCCTCGTGGGACGATCTTGATTGCAGTCTTTTCCAAAAGTAGAAGTAGCACGTGGTGCTCTCCTGGCCGGGAGAGTCCCCCGTGGTGATCCTACCCTCAGTCAACCACCCCAGGGTCACTGACAGACGTAACGGTGACTACGGCACGCGCGATAAGCGCACAGGTAGCTAGCCCGCACTGGCACGCGGTCAGTCGTTTCCGTTAACGGGTGCGCCCAAAGCACAGCACAGAACCAGGGCAGAGCCCTCTCAGTAACAGGGGTCCAACCCCTCCACAGTAACCAAACCGGGGCCTTGCCCCTCCACAGTCCGCGCACCCTCGTCTGACTACCCTGGTTTGCCCTAGTGGGCCTAACAAGTCGGTGAAGGAGGCTAGCAGAACCCCGGGGCCCGTGGGGTAGCTAGTACTCTCCTAACACTACTAGCTCTCCTCGGTACTACGTACACGAGGGCCAACAAGTCGGTACAGAGCGGCCAAGCCTAACCCCGGGTCCCTGGGGCGGCTGGCCCCACTCTGCACTAAAACAGGTACAGGTACTTCCCTTGGTACTGCGTACCCAAGAGACAGTACAAACTACGTCTCAGTTCCATTCCTTTTCTTTCCAGGAGTTCCACTCCTAATTCCCTGTAGGGTTCCAGCTCTTTATCTCAGAACATCATATGTTTCACTTTCCAGATTCACGTTCTCACATTCCATGATCTCAAACATGATTCTTTATGCATAACAGGCAGCTGTTAATTAAATTTACAGGCAGCTTTATATATATTCCTTTCCATTTTTCCAAGACTGCAGTAATATACATTCCACTAGTTTTTCCATCCTAGGATTCATGCCATATCCTAGGATCTATCATACAATCTAGTTTTCCGGCCCTAGGATTCATGCAACACCTAGGAGCTATCATTCCATATATTTCTCATTCCTAGGATTCATGCAATGCCCTAGGTTCTAGTTATGGTTCCATACTTTAACAGATTTTATTAATACTTAAAGCCACTCTACCAGGTACAACGGGAGTAATGGGGGCGTGATCGGGAATCCCGCGCGCCTCCGCGACTCTCAAGACTGCAACCGAACGAGGTCCTATCACAAGGATCAAACACAAGGAGAGTCTCAAAACAGTGTATAGCTACTGTAGGCGGGTAGAGGAATAAATTCTGAAACGAACGCAACTCGAATCGCGGAAAACGGAGCCCAAACGGGCCCTAAACGGGTCGAGAAAGACAATACTGTGCAAAATCAGACGTCTGGAACTCCTTCCAGACGTCTTAAACGGTGGATCAGAGAATTACCTGTTCGGCTTGGTTCCCCGGACGTCCAGAAGTCTGCAGGGACGTCTTTCCTAGATCCCAGACGTCCGATGGTCACTTTGGACGTCTGGAGGTCACTCCCGCCGTCTGGTACAACTTCCAGACATCTGATTCGCAAAGATGACGAATCAGAGAACCTGCGCACAGCCAACCCCCTCCCTCAGTACGGTCAGTCGACAAAAAGGAAGAAGAAAGCGGAAACTCACCTTTCAGACGTCTGTGTGATCTCACAGACGTCGACCTTGCCGTCTGGATATCAATCCAGACGTCTGATTCTGGAAATTTTTCCAGAATCAGAGCCCTGCTCGGCCTCCGCTCGCGACGCCGCCCGCGTCGCACCTCGCGCGTACGCTGCTCCGCCCGCAGCAGGTCCCTCTCCGCGACTCTCTACGCCCCCTGCGCCCTCCGCCGGCCGGCCAAGCCGCTCCTGGCGAGCTCGCCCTCACGGCAGAGCCCCGCCCTCGCACGCCGTAGCTCCTCCGCGCCTACTGCGGCTGCCGCTGCCGCTGCGCCCTCGCGTCCGCTCGCTCTCGCGCACAGGCAGGAGAAGAATGGAGGAAGATGGTGGAGACGGGAGGGGAGGCGCGCCCCCCCCTTTTAACGCCGCGCGGAGAGGAGAGAGAAGGCGGTCGCAGTCGCCTGCAGCCGCAGAGAAAGAGGGCAGAACGCAGGTCTGCGCGCACAGGCGCGCAGACGAATATCCCGTGCGAGCATAACTGTTCGCCAGACGTCTGTAAACTATCCCGGACGTCTGGTCAGACGTCTGGATGTGATCCCAGACGTCTTTACAGACGTCTGGGCCACCTCCCAGACGTCTTAAAAGACGTCTGGGGCACGCGCTCGTTACACTAAGGAAGGCATCAAATATGTTGTCCTTATATTTCAAGAAGGCAACCCATGTGAACTTCGAGAAGTCACCCACAATCACTAAGCAAAATCTTAATCTGTTCAAACTCTCATATTGGGTAGGTCCAAATAGATCAACGCGTAGGAGCTCTAAAGGTGTAGAAGTAGAGGCTACGCTTTTAGGTTGGAATAATGTGTTGTGTAATTTTCTGAGTTCATAAGACTTACACCATCCATATCTTTTAAAGGTTAGTTTAGGTAGGTTTAGACCTAACTTTTTTTTGGCTAACTTATTTAATTGTTTAAGATTAAGATGGCCTAACCTATGATGCCAAAGGTCAACTTCACTATGAGTGGAAAGCAAGCATTCTACAAACTTCTCTTTTGAGAAGTGAAGGGCATAGATGTCTCTAAATCTAAACGCCTCAAGCATAACAATATCAGTTCCATCTTTCATAATTTTAAAACCATTTTTTGTAATTAACACATCATTTCCATTGTCAGTAATATGAGAAACACCAAGAAAATTGTGCATAAGATTTTATATTAAAATAATGTTGCATGCCTACTTATTATTACTTCCAATGGTACCTTTACCAATGGTTCAACAATGCTCATCATTACCAAACTTGGCATGCCCTCCAACCTTGATCGACATCCATTTGATGAAGAGCTCAGAGTGCCCCATCATATGACACAAATACCCATTGTCCACAATCCAAAGGTCATTCTTATCCTACAAAACAAGCCAAGATATGTCTTTGTGGTACCCATTTACGTATAGGTAATTGTGCATTAACACCCTTCAAACTTTGAGATTTATAGACCCTTTGTGAGGTATCAGATCTATAAGGCCTCTTATCCTTGACTTTTGATAGAGCCATGCATGTTTAGCTTCTTGTGGCTTAGTTTGTGTGTAGGTTCTTGTTTTCTTTTTGTTCTTGTATTTCTCTTCCAACTCCTCAAAAAACTCTTCCTAAGTTCTAGTAGAATATTTGAGTCTATTTAGCATCTCCTTGAAGTGGATATATTGTTCCTTGAGATCATCCACTTTCTCATGTAACTATACATGTTTAGTCTTTAGTTCCTTTTTTACATTGCCTAATTCATTTTCTAAACATGCTTTTTCTACCTCTAATTTTGAACAAGCATTTTTCAATTCTTTATTTTCTTTCTTCAACTTTTTAGTCAACTATATAATTTCTTTGTATGAATCTAAAAGATCATATAAAGAATAGTCGAGAGTTACCTCATTGCTTCCCAAATCTGTAGATGCCATGAGGCATAATGTGCGTCTTCCTAGTGAAACTCCCCTTCACTCTCTACCTCTGTGTCACTATCATCACATGCCAACTTCAATGCCCTTTTTTAGTGTCTCTTATTCTCTCTCATTGTCCTTTGACTTTTCCATCATGCTCCTTAGTCTCTGCCTTCTCTTACTTGAGTGCTGGACAGTCCTCACGGGCATGTCCTTGTTTCTTACATTCAAAGCACACTACATCAGTGGAAAACTTTGAACTTTTCTTACCTTTCTTTTCCATAAACATCCTAAAGTGCCAAGTAAGGACCGCCATCTCCTCGTCATCCTCATATTCGCATTCCTTGGATTCTTCTTTGATTCTACCTTTGTCTCAGGTTCATGCTTGCACATAAATTCCAATTGTAACTTGTAGGCCATGAAGCTACAAATGAGAGCATCAAGTTTGAGTTGGGAGAGGTCTTTTTCTTCTAGAATGGAAATGGTCTTTGACTCCTAATCAGAAGTCAACAAGCACAACAACTTCTGTACAAGATATTCTAAGCAACTTGAGTAGGTTTACGATATCCATAAAATGCATGTACATCTCCTTCACAATCTCTCCTTTTTCATCTTGAAACATTCATACTATTATGTCAGTAGGCTAATGCGAGTTTTATTTACCGTAGTTATCCCCCCGTGCATCACTTCGAGAGTATTCCAAATTTCAAATGTCGTTTCACATGTTGAGACGTGGTTGAACTCCTTCGTCAATGCGCATTACAAGGCATTCATCACCTTGGCACTATTTATCTCTTTCTTTTCCTCCTCGACCAAGAACTACTAATCTTCTACTTTGACTAGCCATTGGTATTTTTTCTCAAACACCTCTCTCGCCTTCGAGTTCATTCCTTCGAGGAAGGTTTGCATCTTCCTCTTCCAGTAGTCGTAGTTCGTAGCTAAGTTATTAGCAAAATAGAAATTCAAGTACAAGAAATAAGAGTTTAGTACAACAATTCCTAGAGCCTCCCCATAATATAAATTAAGAATAAAGTTACCTATAGTAGGAATTTTGATCACAATACAAAGCAAGCAACCACTTCAAGACGATTGAGAGCTTATGAGAGGGTAGAAGAGCACAAAAGAGATCTTCTTGACCTTATGATTTTTCTTATATGTGTTGTGTGTCAAAACAAGTGTTCACAAGTCCTATTTATAAGTTTTTACAAGCCTTAATTTAAGTTATATCCATTGGACACAAATATGGAATAAATCCAATTCAAGTCGGCTTAGAAAAGGAAACATAATCTACCCAACAGTGTCATGTACCAGTGCAAAATAGGATGCACCAATATCAGGAGCTCATAATTTTGGCCTTGGTCTAAACTTAAGTTGAAACTGGAAGTCACTTACACCGGTATAGATTCTTGTGTACAGGTGCAACATGTTCACAGTTTTCAAACTATGGCTAACTTGTATTAGTGCAAAATATTCTATATCAGTACAAATGCGTTACAACCTATACTTGAGTTTTGAAGTCATGTATAGACTATGACATACTTGTACAAGTATAACATTTTTTAAACAAGTGCAAAAACATGATTTTTATATTTTAATAAATTTAAGTGTCTAAATTAGTGCTCCTTTAATCCTAATTTAGTTTACTAAAAAGGAGTTGATTTAGGTTCTTTTGAAAGTGATTTTCCAAGCAAGTTTCCAATCAAGTAAATCCAAAGTATCAAAACCTAGTTTTCTCTAGATTAATTTAATGAACCATTTTATAGGGAGGCTTTACAAGAATCTAACAATGGAATGAACTAGAAAAACTCTTACACAAGTTGGCTTGAGTAGCCTTTTGCATCTTGTCTATGCAAAATCTCATCCTTCATGCTTGAGTGAGGATAATTTTTGCTTCTTGCTAAGGTACAATTTTTCATCCTTGCATAGTTCATCTCAATTTACAACCCTATCCTACAATCACATCTTGATATACAATGGTTAATGCTATCGAGGTTTTCTTAACACCAAAATTGGATATGTGGAACAATGTTCCAACATAGGCAATTGCATCAAGTGCCTTGTCCCATCTAAAGGAAGATAATAGTAGTAACGAATCAATTAGTGTTCCCATGCCCTAATGCTGGCAAGACATCAATGTAAGGAGGTTTGTTGTCCCTTATGGTTTTATGGAAATTTTCGTCCATAAGCAAGCTCTTCTCATATTTTTCCCAGCATGCTTTTCCATTCTCATGTTACCTGAGGAGGCCCCTAGGCTTGTGATTGAGATTATGTAGTGGTGGGTTGGTCCTTTCGACATAGAGGCTTTCTTGACACTTAAGATTTTGTTCCTTTGTAGTTGACTTCGTGCATCCAATTCTCCTTAAGGTTTCTAAATCGAGTTGGTAGTTAAGGGCATATGCGAGGGTTTTGCCCTACATTTGGATCTTTCAACCAACTCCACCCTTTTATTCCAACTTAGGTGGTTCGTGGGTCGAGTCACTCAAGAGACTCATCCCTTGCTAAACCCTAGCTAGAATTTTCCTTAAGTGGATTCTACAAAGGATACAAGAAAATCTAGCCTCAACACCTAGGTCTTAGTGAAAATGTTGATTAAGATGGAATGCAAATTTGGCATCTACAACATTGATGGAAGAAAATATGTAGCTTAAGATGGATTACTTGCTCCATTACACATCAATATAAAGAAGCAAACACCATAGTAGATTTTATTCAGAATAAAGGGGTGAAAAGCAAGGGGAGGGCAGGGGCAAGGCAACTCTTCCAAGGGAGGCCTAAAGTTTATATAAGTTAGATTTAGCTAGTTTGCCTTATATAAAGAGGAAATAAGGGCTAATACATTCATAGCAAGACAATTTGCAATGCACAATTATCTTTATCTTGGCATATTTCTAATTACCACCCTAATTAACTTTGACAAAATTTTTGTTTTAAGGTTTATGATTGAAGAAGAGCTCGTGGCCAAATGTTTAGAAATTTTTCCTTAGCAAGGCCTTCTAAAGGTGCACACATCTAAGTGATGAGTACACAAGCAAACCTGTTATATGTTGCACATGTTTGCCCCTTTTGAGTTTTATAGAATAATACCTTTTCTTCAATAGAATTATTTTGCATAGGAATAAATCCTTTTGGAAGCATATAAGTCTAATGGAAGTGTGCATATCCATATAGGATATGCACATAGAAGACAAGTTCTCTTGCTTACATTTCAATATTGAGAGTTTTATGATTAAGAATAGAAGTTGATGGCTTGTCTTATATTTTTCATTTAGTTGGTTTGTGCACTACTCTTATTAGTGGAGAAAAATTCAATCTAGTTTTATATTCAAGTGGCCCAAACTTCTCCATATCGTGAATGGGACTAAATTCTTCAGTGAACCACATCAAGATGCTTTTGATGAAGCTGTTGGTATTTCTTTCATCTGTTAGATTTTGTATGCCCTAAGTAAGGCATCCGAGTTTTTGTATAATAAGATTACAGTTTCATTTGAATAAAGAATTGGATTATTTTCTAATTAAATGACTTGGGTCCCTTAGTACGATTACGATTACGTACTTAGCTAGATTAAATAAACCCAATGTGTATTGATTTGGAGTCTAAACAGTTTACAAGATTCGATAACACATCAAGAAACCATCATGATTTAATTATATGTTTCTGGTTTGAGTTGATATCGCAACCTTCTCTAGACGCCATCACCTGATTGATGTTCTCAAATGGAGATTTGAGAACTGTCATGCTGGTCAGGTTAAAGAGTTAACCTGATGAAAATGGGGATAGCAGAAGACCTTTGACTTGAGATAGATATGTCTTTATTCATGAACACATGCATTTGATAGACCAATAGTTGATATACCTATCTTGGTGCTGACACTAGAAAGCTAGTGTATGTGAGAAGGGGTAGGAGGCACATGATCTCTTGAAGGGATTGCACAAATCTATTACATAGGTGTATGTAACAAATTGGAGGCATGATCTCACTTCATGCATGTTGGGAATGACAAATTCCATAAGTGGTCACAGAATCCTGATCTGACTCAAGGCATGAAGAGAAGAAAATAGACCTTTTGTAAAGGTGTTGATCTTCATTCTCATCCCAATAGTACCTAGAGATATCAATAATAGTATTATCCATGGAGAAATGACAGCTGCCTAAGGGGATTAGGCCTCATGATAATGTTTTCCTTCAAGTGTGAAGGATTCACAAGTATTTGAAATACTTGAGGGCCTTAGTGGTGAAATATCACCTATCCTATGGGTCATCATTGATGTGATGAAACCATAATGATATTGATGGGTTCGTACTTGTAAATTAAATTAAATGTAGCTTAAAGAGTTAAGTTACTTTTAATTTACCAATTAATTGCACCTAATTTGATTAGCTAGAAAATTCAAATGTTTTTTTTTGAGAAAATAAGGAATGCTATCTAAGGAGATAGCCATCCAGGAATTTTATTAATAGAATCAAAGAAAAAAGAATATTACATCAACTTCTTCAATAATGTATGAGAGCCTGACACTCATGCACAATTTGCGTTGAGTTGACGGGTCTCCCCTGAAAAAGACACTCATTACGTGCATGCCATATACACCACAAAATGGCTGCCATAGAACAATGAGGCCTCCCACTTCTAACAAAATCTCCCCACATGTCCTCCCATACAGGTATCCCACCGCCACATACCCTATTCCACACACAATCCGTGATCACACATGAGGAAAAAATATGGCGCACGCTATCAATATGAAAACCACATAGATAACATGTATGAGCAGCCACTCCCATCCTTCTGTGCCTCAAGTCACTAGTGATAAGCCCATCCCTCCTGCAAAGCCATAGAAAAAATTATATCTTCAATGGGATTTTCAGCTTCCATAATCCTGCGCAGATGATGTCAACCTCACCACTTTGTCTCCTTGAAACCATATCTTCATAGGCCTTGGCAGTGGAAAAATTCCCCATCCATCTGTACGTGTCAGTGCCTCCTGTTGGCTTGAAAACTTGCAACTCTTGCATCAATCTTGCTAGAAAATTCAAATGTTGAATTGCAATTAATTTAAGCTTGGATACTAGATCCAAACATTCCAAAATTTGTTTTGGGCTTATGGTGCAAAAATCAAATATGATTACTTCCCATCCATTGGATGAAGATTTAATGGATCCTATCATTTTAGGATTAGTTTGAAATCCCTATAAATATCTCCCAAAGGGAAACCCTAAAGGCTAATTCTGCAATCAATCAAGCTGTTGATTGAAGAGCGAATCCCACCAAATATCCACAATCGATGACAAAGAGAAGGAAACCCAATGGCACCCCTGCCACAGTATAAGGGAGTCGGCCAATAGAAATATTGGTCGGTGCCCTCTATTGAAGGCAGATGATCGGTGGCCAAACTAGTTGCTCAGTTTCTGAAGGTAGCGCCACAAGTTCGCTCCCTGATCTTCCTGCCCCTTCCCCCTCCCCCCTCTCGCAAAGCGTAGTGGCCAATTCACCAGGCACTAATCGACTGCTATTGTTGGGGCTGTACCAAATTTCAGAACTTATTCTGAGATCTGTTGGTTTTTGAAGGCAATCGTTGCCTCGATTTGCGAAGGCGTTCGTGGATCTTCTTGTGGAGACGATCTTCTGCGACATGAGGGCCTCATCCACCCTTCGAGGAGGATCCAGAAGGATTTCCCAAGAATTATTTGAGAATGCACCACCATGTAAGCTGTTGTTCTATGCCACCTCAAGATATTCCTTCCTTCTCGTGAGAACCAGGAACGGGAGGAAATTAGTTCTTCCCATGTGATTTCAAATATTTAAGCATTGTTTTTCGTTTACTTGATCATTTTATGGCATCAATTAGGTCGAGTTTTGCAAAAAAATTTAAAACACCTGTTACATGCTCTTCATGTTCTTCATGCTTCCACAATGCCACAGGGTCGTTTGGAATGATTCCATTCAAAGTCATCAATAATGCGAGACCATAAAGACACTCGCTAAGGCTTTCAAATTTATTGCATCTGAATAGGTCTAAGTGAAGTAACACTAATGGTCTTGAAGTGCCCACAACGTTTTTAGCTTTGAAATAAGCTTTATACAATTTTTTCAGTTCACATGATTCACAGATATTAATATTTTTTTTTTTTTGCAAGGTTAAACCTTCATTGATGGGAACGAAGCAGATTACATCATAACACCGCACCCTCAACAAGGGAAACTTATCTCCCCAAAATAGGGAGCGACACTCGCCCAAAGGCGAAACAAAACACAAACATTCAAAAGAAAGGTGCACAACAAATATTAATCTTTTTGAAAGTTTATTTTGGGGAGTCCTTTAGCTAAGTCATGTTTCACAAGTTTATTAATACTTTTCACGTAGACATAAACTAATCTTCTATGCCATAGAGTTGACTCATCATCCGATGCTTTCAAACATTCAAAAGTGTTGCATCAATCAAAGTCATATTTAAACCTATGTCCTTTTAATAAAGTAGTCTTAAAACACTTGTCAATAATTTTAAAGACATCAAAGTTAAATTTCACTATATAACCTCTATCACAAATTTGACTAACACTTAAGAGGTTATATTTTAAACCTTTAACCAGATGAACATTGTTAAAAGAAGTTTGAGAGTTACCAATTCGACCAGTACCAATAATGCAGCCCTTGTGGTTGTTCTCAAAGGTGACTGTACCACCTTTCTTGTGGATGAGTTTGAGGAAGATATCTTCATCTCTCGTCATGTGCTTGGAACATCCATTGTCCATTACCCATCTTCCATTCCTTCTTTCCTATCATATGATGCTTTTGAGAAGTTTTAGGTGGTGAAGGTCATGCACCTAGCACCCATTCGTTATGACCGGATAGAGTCCTAACAAACTCAAGGTTGCTATTACGAACTCAATATCTAGTCTTTATATTCTATTTGATCTTCCTTGATATATCTTACAAAACATGATTTCAAGATTTCCCTTGGTACCCATTGTTTCTTTTTAGGTCAAATTTTGTTAGTGTCTTGAGCCTAGTAACATGTATCATTAGGTGTATACACTTCCTCTTCCTTTTGTTTACAAAATCTTTGTGTGTTTCTTAGTGCTGTAGAAATGCTAGCTTCATGGTCATTTTTAGGTAAATATCCTAACCCAAATTTAGTGGTGCTTTGGCTATGAGTATCTAGTCGTTTCTCAAGATTTTCTTTTTCATTTGTAAATTTTGCTAGATCATTTACTAAGGAAATATATTTTGTTTAAGTTCTCCTATATCAATCTCCAAAGAACTAATATACTTTTTCAATGTTGTCATCTCACTAAGCAAATTTTGATTTTCTTGCTCTAACTTGTGTTTGTGATCGATGGATATTTCTAGATCTTTTGTTAATCTTTTATTTTTAATTTTTAATGCTTTGGCTACATCATGTAATTCATAAAAGACTTCTTGAAGTTCATCAAAGGTAAAAGATGCTACCACGAAACTTCATCAAAGGAACTCGACGAGTTTAAACTTCTCAAATCCCTCCAAAGATGAGGAATTTGAGAAGGGCTCTTCTCTAGCTTCCTTCTTTCTTCAATTCTTTTGTTTCTGAGGTAGTTTTTAAATTTGCATGATAAAAAGCAATGTCATCATTACCTTTATCATCTGATTTCTCAAAATTGGTGTAGGCTTTGAGTGCAAGATCCTTCTTCTTTCCTTCATCCTCCTATTCTCTCATATGCTCAAGTTGAACCTCATATGCCATTAGACTACCAATGAGGTCATCTAATTTCAATTTAGTGAGACCTTTTGATTCCTGTATGGCTGTAGTCTTGGTTTCCCAGTCACTAGTCAAAGATCAAAGAATTTTCTCACTGGAGCTTCATTTTTGGTATTTTGATCTAGATTCTTCAAGGAGTTTATGATGTCCGTGAATCATCTATACATCTCCTTGATAGTCTCTTCTTTCTTCATCCAGAAAAGCTCATACTTCTAAGTCATAAGATTAGCACGAGTTGCTTTTACCTTAGAGGTGATTTTGTGGGTGACTTTGAGAGTGTTCTAGATTTCATATGTGCTTTTGCATACAGAGACCCTGTTGAATTCTTCCATTGAAAGCCCTACAAAAGATAGCATTTATTGCCTTGGTATTGTATGTGGCTTTCTGCTTTTCTTTTGTATCGACCTCAACTCTTGCTTTTCTTTCCAATCTCATATACTTGGATGTGATGATGTCCTACACTTCATAGTCCATTGACTTGAGAAAAATCTACATACAAGTTTTCCAATAACCATAATTTGTTCCATCAAAGAAAGGAGGTCGTATCGTCGATCATCCTTCAAAGTAAACTTTCGCCATGGCAAGGATAAGAGTTGCTTCTACTTGGCAAGAACTCAGGCTCTAATGCCAAATGAAAATACCTGCGGATCTGGCAATCTACACTAGAGGGGGTGAATAGTGTAAAAATAAAATAAATCAAACCACAATAAAATAATATCACAAAAACACTAAACTTATAGTGAAAACCCTTTTGGATAAAAACCACTACGTAAGTTTCCTCATTCTAAGATTTTCTCAACTAGGCCAAGCTAGTCAATCCATTAAGGTATCACTTAAAAAAGGGTGACACAACCTCTTACAACCACTTCTCTTTACCAAGCTAGAGAAGTCATGACAACCTCAGGAATCCCAACACAATGGGCCCCAATCAAATGAAACAACAAAAATAAAATGCTAATAGAAATTAATCCTATGGAACCTCAGAAATTTCAAACCAATTTCTTTCAACATAGAAAAGTCATGCTTGAAGATGAAGAACATTGAAACAAATGAAGCAAATGTGCTTTTGAGTATAAGAGAGACAGTGTTTTTTTCTTATTGTTTTTGTGTGTCTTTAAAAGAACCAACTTCAAGGCTTATTTATAAGTAAAGTATGGTTAATTATGCAAAACCCTGTAATTAATTTTCAAGCAACAGTTGATTGATCAACTTTATTAATTTGTCAATCAATTTGTATTTTGATCAATCAATTACAAATGTTGGTTGTTAAGACCCACGACATCAAACATTTTTAAGACGTCTGGGAGTTGGTCCAGATGTCTGGAATTTAATTTTTGCGGAGTACGATTGCGAGTCTGCTCGCATGCGCGCGCAGACTGCGCCCGCCGACCTGCAGGCGTCTCCTTCCATTTTCTCTCTCTCCCCGATGCCTTCAAATACCCTCTCCCCCTTCCCTCTCCCTCACCAACCACTCCACCGTCTCCTCCTTCTTCTCCAGCATTGGCGTGAGAGTGAGAGAGCGAGGGCAGTAGCTGCTTCCAAGCGCGCGGGGAGGAGGAGGTGCAGTGAGAGGGAGAAGAGGCAGAGCTCGTGAGGAAGAGAGAGCGAACTCACTGGAGCTGCCCAGGGCCAGCCAACGGATGCGCAGCAGGAGCGTGGTGTTGGGGGAAGTTACCTCAGTGCTGCTGCAGCTCAGGGAGTAGGCGGACGTGGTGCGGCACGGCTGTGCGCAATAGACGAAAGGTGAGGAGGTCCTGACTCTGGGAAATTTTTCCAGAATCAGACATCTGGACCTATGTCCAGACGGCGCAAGGGATGTCTGGAGTGAGATTCAGACGTCTGGAAGGTACGATATTCTCATCCTTCTCTTTCTTGCAGACACAGTCATGCAGGCCATTCCGCCGAAAGCCCTGAGACGTGTCGTGTTGAGAGTGGTTGCATACGCGTGAAGGTTTCGTTCGAGAAGGCACAAGGACACGCCTTCCCACACAGATCAGACGTCTGGGCACAGCACCAGACGATGGAGAGAGTCTCCAGACGTCCGGAGTGACAGTCGAACGTCTGGAACTAGGTCCAGACGGTTCAGCGGGATCCTGGACATCTGAAGAGCAGCGTAGAAGTGAGGTATGACCTGGACCACTTTTTAAGACGTCTGGAAGGTGTTCCAGACGTCTGATTTGGGTCAGAGTTGTCATTTTTGACCTGTTTAGGATCCGTTCGAAGTTTGATTTTCGCGTTTGAGATTCCGTTCTTCTCAGAATTAGTTCCTCTACTTGTTTAAAGTACATGTATCTTGTTCTGAGTGATTCCTTGTGACTTATCCATGTGTTAGGACCTCATTTTGTTGCAGCTCTGGGGGTTGCGAAGGCACGTGGACCTGTCGATCATACCCCCATCACTCCCGATTTTGAGGGTAGAGTGGCTTCCCTTAGTTAATTACAAACATTAATGCTTATCATGAATTAAATGATAGATCCTAGGGTATGGCTTGAATCATAGGACCTAAAAACTAGATTGAATGTTAGATCCTAGGGCATGGAATGAATCCTAGGATTGAAAACTAGATTGAATGATAGATCTTAGGGTGTGGCACGAAATCCTAGGAACAGAAAAATTGAAACGAATGTCTTGAATGTATGAATTACAGTCTTGGATAAGTAGATAGAGTAAGGATAATTGCCTGTAATTGGATAACAGCTGCCTATGAAATATAGAGTACTGTTGCTAGTAACTGCTACATGTAATTACTGTTGTTTGGAATCTAAATACGAGCTGCTTGTATATAAATTGGAAAGGAAAAGAAGTTTGAATGTTGGAAATACGTACTATATGCGAATAAATCTGAAAGGATGAAACCTAGTATGGCTTGGCCTAAGGAAACATGAGCACTAACCCTACGGGAAATTAGGAGTAGAACTCCTGAAAATAAATGGAAGGGAACTGGAAAAGTAAAACGGGAAAGTGTGTTGTCTCTTGGGTACATGGTACCAAAGAGAGCACATATTACCTCTTAGTGTAGAGGGGAGTTTGCCGCCCTCAAGTCGAGACCGCGGTGAGTTTGGCCACTTTGCACCGACTTTCTGGCCCTCGCGTACACCGTACCAGGGAGAACTACTAGTGTAGGGAGAGAGCTAGACACCCCACGGGGCTTGGGGTTCAGCTAGCCATCCCACACCAACTTGTTAGGCCCACTGGGCAAACCACGGTAGTCAGGCGAGGGTGCACGGATTGTGGAGGGGCTAGACCCCTGTTACTGAGAGGGCTCAACCCTATACTGGTTCCGTGCTGTGCTTTGAGGCGCACCCATTAACGGAAATGACTGACGGTATGCCAATGCGGGGTAGCTACCCGTGCGTTTATCGTGCGTGCCGTAGTCACCGTTACATCTGTTAGTGACCTTGGGGTGGTTGACTGAGGGTAGGACCACCACAGGGGACTCTCCCGGCCAGGAGAGCACCACGTGCTACTTCTACTTTTTGGAAAAGACTGCAATCAAGATCGTTCCCATGAGGAACATTCGAGATCAAGAGAAAGATCTGAGAAATAATTCAAGAATGAGTAAATAGAGGAATAAAGAAAGAAACTAAAAACAACAGCTACTTGTCCACCTTTACTATTTTTCTTAGCTAGCTGGTTGCCACTCTACTCAACATTTCACTGATGTGTCACCTTTGTCACCTTTTCAGGACCAGGTGTTGAGCAGCCAGAGCCTACGGTTGCGGAGGGTGCTGGGCCTAGTAGAGCCCAGTAGTTCTACTTGTGTTGTACCTACTGTACCAATTTTCTGTTGTAGTGAGTATATCCTATTACACTTGTACTCTTTTATTGTAAGCATCATGTTTATGTACCTGTTTAAATTCTCTACTGTTGTGGTGGTGTGTACTGTAGTAGTTCTTTTCTTTACTGCTGTACTTTTGTTACTGTTAGTTACATGCATGATGAATGTGGTTTATTTTACTGTTCTTTTGGTTACTTTCTCGTTGGACGACTGGGTCTTGGGATCAGTCGAGTCAGTCCGATTCTCGTGTCTCGTAGGGATTCGGGAATCGGATCGTAACATTGGTTGATCAATCAAGTGTAATTAATGAATTTTTATTAATCGATATTGATCAATCAAATGTTTATTTTAGTCGATCATTTTGCGTGAAAAATAAAGTTTCTATTTTAGCACATTGGTCAATCAATCAGGATATTAGTTAATCAATATGTGAATTGAATGATCAAATTTAGTAAATTAGTTGATCAATTGCATTTCATTTAATGGTCACGAAAGATATTAAATCAATTGCTTAGCGCTTATTTTATTGAAAATCTATTATGAGGTTCCATACAAAATATTTCTAGACTCTACAAAAAAAAATAAAATTACAACAATTCTTATACATGATTCCTTGGCAATAGTCTTGCAAGTTGCTATATCGAGGACACTCATCTTTGATATTGCAATTAAGTCTTGAAATGATAGCTGATCAATATAACATAATTTTATTTCATCAAAATAAGGATCTCAACATTTTCGTCATGGGGAGTGGATATGTGATCCCCACCAAAAGAGTTGCAAAAGGAGTTTCTCTATATTTACCCTAAATTATTAAGTTTACAAAAAATAGTGACTATCTAAAATACATTAAATGTATTGTAAGAAAAATAAAAAAATAAAAACCCTTCAAAATGCATAATCTTCTACACCAATCTTATAATATTTTAAATGTATTGTAACAATTCAAACCATAATCTTGAAACTCTCAGTTTATTCAAAAAAAAAATAGAATATCCCTTAAAACACTTTGTTAGTTACCAGAAAAGATAGCTGATGAGAGCCTCATCATGAGCTATAACTATCTCATTTTGACCTAAAAAAGTGAATAAAAGCTCCTACATAACATAAAAGAGGGCTTAATTGAAAGAATAAGTGTTTTGAGAAGAAAACATGAAATAAAGGTTAAACCTACAATTTTACCATTGCAGTACATAAACGAGATTTCTCAGAGGCAGAACATAGGTCAAATGGTCTGAATAAGATAAAAAGTGGGTTGGTTTAATCAGAAATGGGTTTATGTGCAAACTAGGAATTAAATGACATCTTGTAATCCTAAAACTGACCCGCTTAATTCAACAAGGTTCTGGTCAGGATAAAAATCAAGTAAATTCCCTAAAATTCATGGAAAAATATCCCCTAGGGTTTATAACATTCAATTTGGCCTTTGGAACCTAGTTTGACCTAGACTGGGGTCCTCGCTCATCAATTGACCTAATTTGGATTTTTATGCAAAATATCCAGTCAAACGTGGTCAAACCTAAAATCCAACTTCACCATTGAATTACTTAGGTCCAAATTAGGTTTGAACCAAAATTTGGACCTAAGGGGAGGTTATCTTGACCTACTTTGCAAATTAGTACACCCAATTACATTTTGGTCCCTATCTTTTGAAAACCTTTGCACAAACCCCCTAACTCCCTCGCCACTCTTACAAGAAGGTCCCTCCGCCATTAACGGGGAGAAATCCTACTCCGACGAGGAATTGAGGGGGGAATACTCCTTGATTCCTCAGAGATCTCCCAGATTTGGAAGGGAGATTCTCTGAGAAATTCCCTTCCATCTGAGCGTGGTCCTGATCTATGATTTGCACCCAATCTCTCGTGCGAACGCACGAGAGATTTAGGTACCTAACAGACTTCCATCTCCGGCAAGGATTCCCGCGCTTGGAAGCTTGTCTTCCAAGCACAGGAACCCCTGCCAGTGCTTATAAATTAACCCCCAACTCCAGCCGCACCTCCGGAGCTCGACTTGGTCGGAATTCCACCTCGATTTCCTCTTCTCCGCCGGCCAAGGGGTCCGGTGAGCTCCGGCCAGGGGTCCAGCAATTGGCACTGCGAGGCCTGCAGCTGCTGCAATTGGACGGAAGATCTCCTGCGGGCGCACGAGCAAAAGAGGTGGAACATTAGTCCCACCTCGGTAAGTCCTGAAGTGTTTTCGTAGTTTAAATTGAATTTGTGCTACTGTCTGATCGCCTCCAATTCACTGGGGTGAGGTCCCTCACCTATACACGCGCCTCGTCTGTGACTTCATCCCGCGGACCTAGTGACCTGACCCGACTACCCTCCTGAGCACTCCTCGCGCATCATACCCACGCCGGTGCACCCGGACCCAGGCACGTGACCTAACCCGATTACCTGACTCTAGGAGAGCATGCTGAAGAGTGATATACAGAGAGAGAGAGACGCAGGTGTGGGTAGAGGGGTAGGTTTTGCTCTCTTCAGTTTGTGCAAGGAAGAAGGAGAAGTGAAGCTAACACTTAGCTAAAAAAGGAAGAAGAAGGAAGGAAGGCTAAAAGAAGGAAGCTTCGTAGAGGAAAACGAGAAGGAAAGACACGGTAGAAGGAAGAGGAGAAGCCAAAGAGAAGAGGAACTGAAGAAGGAAGAAGAAATAAAGAAAGGGAAAGACAAGCAAAAGAAGAAGAAAAGTTGAAGCCAAGGGAAGCAAAGCCAAGGAAGGAAGAAGAAGAAGGCCCACAGAGAAAAGAAGGAGAAAGAAACTGCAGAAGAGAGGCAAGGCAGAAGACAGAGGAAAGAAGAAGGGCAAGAGCAGAGAAAGGAGCTACAGAGAAGAAACAAGGAAGAAGAAGCACATGGCTAAAGAAGAAAAAAAGAACAGAGGAAAGTCAGAAGTCAGAAGAAGAGGAACAAGAAGTAGACAGGAGAAAACATCTTTTTAAGACATCTGATCCCATGATCAGACGTCCAAATTCGTTATTTTTGCCACAATTAACTTTTAAACTCATGCATATATATTCTAAATTAAGTTTTGAGTAATTAAGTATTCAATTACATTCTTGAGATTAGTATTAAATTCCAATTGCTCCCTGTGTTCGACCTCGGATACTTAGGTTTTCGAGTAATAAATTTTTATTTGTTGACAACACTTGGTCACCTATACTCCAATGCAACTGACTGTTAAAATATGATCAAGCCGCATGAACATTTTGGCGCCGTTGCCGGGGAGCAACGTGCAATTTATCACTAATCTCTACATTCTTTTTGATCATATTGAACACTAACTTGTCCTACTTTGCTTTGTTGTGATCTTGCAGGTATTTCACAAGAAGATCCCTCCCGCAAGTCAACTACTCCAGGGCAGGTAACTTCTTTTCTTCCTTAAACCATCCCTCTATCCTGGAAAGACAAAAGGAAGAAATTAATTTAGGAATCAATTGCCTTCTTTCTATAGTAATCACCATCTTTAAGGCAAACGTTTCCTGATTTTGATAAATTTTTCAAATCTTCTTGAAGTTGGAGTGATTTTTTTTAGATTCTATCCCACAAAATTCACGTGCCTAATAGAAATCACGCTTAATCTCCGTGGGCAACACACTTCTTGCTTTTAAGTCCAAAGAGAACCTTTTCAAGAAAAAAAAAGAGGATTGGAAATAGAACCAAATTAGGGTTTCTACAGTAGGGCCTTGGAGTGCTAGTCACACATGCCTGTATAAAAGGAAATGAACCCTCCCGCATTAGTGTGCTACCCAAGCCCTTGATTGAAGAGATCTAAACAAGACAAACCCTAAGAAAAATTGAGCTCTAAAATCACTTGAATCTTGAAATCTTGGACCTAATAAATTGGGAGTCAAATCAAGGCGATCCCTAGGCCCCAAGCCTAGAATCATTCTGCCATCTATAGGACAAGTCAGGTAAAGTTGACCCCTTGGGTCAACCAACCTCTAAATTAGGTCACAACATCAAAACATCTAAAGTTCAAGTGAGAACCCTAAAGCACCTTTGAAATAAAAGTGGTAGACTTAAGAGGTCAAGGTCCCCATTCTGGTCTACCTGGAATCTCAGTGACAGGAGAGGTCGGGTGGGGGAAACCCTGTAACCCATGGGGATGCTCTACCTTGTAGGGGTCTTTGTGGGACTCTCCCTCTCTGGCTGCCCAGATAATTCTCAGGTGGACAACCTTCTGATCCAGGGGTATCATCCACCCTGAACCTCCATAGTCATCCAAACGTCTTTGGGTGTCTTGATTGGGTCAAAAACATCTCCAGTCCCTCATCTTTTCTCTTTAGAGTACACACATACATTTTCAGTGAGACTCTTTATTTAGATTTAATCGCTTCATAACTTGATTCTACACCTTGATTCAAACTCTAATTCTACATCTTGATTCCACCACCTGATTCAAATATGTAGCCACACCACCTAGGACTACCATTCAAGAAACCTGAATATCGGAGATCCATGAGAGATAGGATGATTGAGGATGTCCTGAAATTCTATGACAAAGAAGACAAAAGCTCAACACCAATAGAAAACATTCAGGTTGATGTCCCAACAACCACAACCTTTATCATAACTTGTGCCCAAGTACTATTGGCAGAAGCCACAAAAGGATCAACCCGTGACTTGCTCATCACAGGGTACATTGAGATAGAAAATTTGCACAATCTTGAATACCTTCAATGTATGACAAATCCTCGACTTTGGAAGCAACACCAAGATGATCTTGAAAAATGGAAAGAAATAATGAGATTAGTGAAACAAATTATCGACCAGAAGTACCCGTATATACCACAAACAGAGGATGAACCATCTTGGGACAACATCGAGGATCAATCTGATCTCGGGTTTGAGGCACAAAATGGTTGTGGATTCCCAACCCAGATGGAGTACAATGTGCCTGATATTGAACAAGGTTGGGAAACTCCAATTGCAGGAAAACATGATGTTGAGCCCACTCTAGACCATGAATCACCAGGCTTAGAATCCCAAAACTCCTGCAATCATGAGAGTATAACTGAACCTCTCGAGGGTGTAAATTCCGCCCCTTATTCTGATAAGGTGACCCTCGAAGGTTATTCGGACCTAGATTCTAGTGATTCAACCCACATCCTAAGCCCAGGATCTAGATCTGAAACCTATTGGGAAGATTTCAAGGCCCCATATGAGGAAGATCAATCTTTCAATGAAGAATATGATTTTGGGCCTCTATTTGATGAATATCCCTCACCAACATCCTCAGAGGAATTAATCGATTTTTCGAAAGTCATGCCAATTTACGATACAGAAACTGAGGAGTTGGACAAGTGGGGTTTCAATTGGGTATGTCCTACCAGCTTAGAACCTGAGCCTCTACCAGATAACGACACCTTTTTAAACTCAGAGTTGACATCTAGGCTAGACCCCAGTCAGGCAGCTGAATCTACAGCATATGATTTATTCTATGGTGGAACTCATGATCTTGAATCTCATTCAGATTTTCGCAAACTCTCCGACAATTTCGAATCTGACCATAACATCGAAGAAAATATGCTTCTTAATTATAACGAGCCAATTGAATCCACCTCCTCCACACATACAGAACCGATCAAAACCCGTTCTCTACCCTGACCCGCAACCGGACTCAATTTCTATTCTGATTCACCTCTCACTGAGCCGTTTGCAGATGATTCAACTCCACATCTATGCTGGGTGTCGAATATCGATCAGACTGAAAAACAAGAGCCATCATTCTCTGATCACCCCTGTAGGGTTTCCACACCATGCACTGATTATTTTTCGGAACCCTACTCCAACCAGGCTGATTTGACTCAGCCTAAACACGAGTTTTCACTTCCATATCCATCTGAGCCACATTGCATATGGTGGGTTCTGCATCTGTTGATCTACATCTATCAACCCACTAGACTAATTGGGTTTGGGCTGCATCATCAGCCCACTGATCTTAACAAGCACCTGGTTGGACCAACCAAGCTCTTAATCAGGTTGCTTGTTTTACAAAATTCCACTGATTTGACCACTCCCTCTCCACCCCATTTTCCGCTTGGCTGAAGGCGTTGAATTTAGCGCTTAACGGGAGGCAACCCGTCATTCCAAAAAAAAAAAGGACCCGTCTAATTATCTGTCCGTACTCCACGTCCATTACACCTTGAGTTCAACCTTAGACAGTCGATCCCACCTTTGGTACACGTACCAGAGCTTGAAATCATCCGCATCAGTCATTTCCAACCCGTTCACCCACCCGATGTATCCTGTTCTAAGTCCCTAACCTAAAAACTATTTCACACCCTCTGTTTACAATGAGGACATTGCAAAACTTAGGCATGGGGGGGTACTAAAGTGCATACATACAGAACCAAGAAAAAGTCAGAAGGATTCTCACAAAAAAAATTCACATATGTCAAAAACATAAAAAAATTGAAAAATTATGAAAAAGAACAAAAAATGGGGGAGGGAGGAAATTTTGTGAGCCACATAATTATAAGGGGGAGAAAAAGAGCAAAAATGATAAAAAGGAGCATAAAATGAAAAGGAAAAAGAAATAGTCATTAGTAAGAGATTAAGAAATTAACTGAAGTTCTAGACCAGATCAAGAAAAGAGAAAAATAAAAGAAAAGTGCTAAGGAGACATAAAAAGAGATTAGCAGGAATGCTGATCTTAGGCCTCTTGGGCCAGATTCTTAGGCTTAAAAATTCACGTATTCGCTAAGATCTGGATAATCCTCAAGAGTTTGGGAAAAATGTGAAGCTTAAGTATTAGGTCTAAGGCTTAGGAAGTATTCGGCCTCGTTAACTGACTTTCAGTTTGCGGGATTCGTTAACCTAAGCACCCCAATTCACACACAGTCTGGTTCAGTGCACATAAATATCAAAATCACGCAAAAAGCGTTTCAATGTTCTGAAAAAGTCACCTAGATTAGGAGCAGCCGATCAACACAAGTTGATTTGGAAGAGTTCCCGATGCAGAGAGGTGGGAAATTCCCTTCGAAGATGCGTAACAACATATCATCTCCTCGGTGCTTGTTTCTTAGGATATTTAAATATCCTACTGGGGGCATGTAAGCACTCTGCTGGCTCAGATACCATGGGCGGCATTATCACGAAATGTCGATTGCCAGGGTCTGAATTCGGCCACGGAACGTCATGGGCGGGATTATCTCGAAATCTTGAAAGCCAGGGATCTGGGGGTTGCCGTGGGTGGTGCTATCTCGAAGCATCGATTGCCAGGGACCCTTGAGGATTGATGATGGGGAAGAGGAATCCAATACAGACCCTGTTGAGAAGCCAATCTGAAGTTAGAAATAAAAAGAAAAGAGAGAGAAAACTCTCCAAACAAATAAATCTTCTGTCTCTCTCTTACAAAAATGCACTGCAAACTGAACCTAGGCTAAAAATGTCTCAAGGACAGGTGTTTTAACCGCGGAATCCAACAAACCCTAGGTTAGTTTCTGCGAGAATTAAAAACCTTTGTGGAGGACTGAGGCTAAAGTGGGTCAGGTCCGAATTTTGGTTGGTACTCAAGTACCTCTAAGCCTATTGTCGGCATTCTAACATAATCACAAAAGAAAAGAAAAGCACTTATTATAACTGCTGACAGACACTCAAGGTCTAGAACAAAAGTTAAAACCTTGAAATTTTGCTAAGAGACTAGCAAAAGCTAGTCATGGGGGTATGATGAGAGCCTCATCATGAGCCATAACTGGCTCATTTTGACCTAATAAAGAGAATAAAAGCTCCTACATAACTTAGAAGAGGGCTTAATTGAAGGAATAAGTGTTCTGAGAAGAAAACATGAAATAAAGGTTAAACTTGCAATTTTACCATTGTAGTACATAAACGAGATTTCTCATAGGTAGAACATAGGTCAAATGGTCTTAATAAGATAAAAAGTAGGTTGGTTTAATCAGAAATAGGTTTATGTGCAAACCAGGAATTAAATGACATCTTGTAATCCTAAAACTGACCTGCTTAATTCAACAAGGTTTTGGTCAGGATAAAAATCAAGTAAACCCCCTAAAATTCATGGAAAAATATCCCCTAGGGTTTATAACATTCAATTTGGCCTTTGGAACCTAGTTTGACCTAGACTGGGGTCCTCGCTCATCAATTGACCTAATTTGAATTTTTATGCAAAATGTCCAGTCAAACATGGCCAAACCTAAAATCCAACTTCACCATTGGATTCCTTAGGTCCAAATTAGGTTTGTACCAAAATTTAGACCTAAGGGGAGGTCATCTTGACCTACTTTGCAAATTAGTACACCTAATTACATTTTGGTCCCTATCTTTTGAAAACCTTTGTATAAACCCCCCTAACTTCCTCGCCACTCTTACAAGAAGGTCCCTCCACCATTAATGGGGAGAAATCCTACTCCGGCGAGGAATAGAGGGGGAATACTCCCTGATTCCTCAGAGATCTCCCAAATTTGGAAGGGAGATTCTCTGAGGAATTCCCTTCCATTTGAGCTTGGTCCTGATCTATGATTTGCACCTAATCTCTTGTGCGAACACACGAGAGATTTGGGTACCTAACATACTTCCATCTCTAGCAAGGATTCCCGTGCTTGGAAGCTTGTCTTCTAAGCACAGGGACCCCTGCCAGTTCCTATAAATTAACCCCCAACTACGGCCGCACCTCCGAAGCTCGACTTGGCCAGAATTCCACCTCGATTTCCTCTTCTTCTCCGCCGGCCAAGGGGTCCAGCGAGCTCCGGCGAGCCTCCCTCCTCTTCTCGTCACTCTGCCACAATACCAGTGACAGAGCTGTCCTCCCCATCCTCCTCCGCGTCGCGCAACACCCGCGCGAGCAGCCCTAGCTCCGTCGTCGCCGCCATCTTCCTCCATTGGACGCCTTCTTCTCCTGCGATAGTAGGTACTGCTAGTCGCCCTCTCACCCCCTTCATCCACCTAATTAGGTTAGAACTGTTCGTCTTTATCCCCTCTTGAATTCCCCTCAACCTATTTCACAAAACGGCCCTCAACAGCCACGGTCCACCATCATCTTCCCCATCTTCGGCCACTCTCCGGTGAGACGCCTCCGTCACTCCGCAACCCCACACGTCTCGCCACCCACCTCACAAACTCCGCCACACTCCACTGAACATCCTCCACTCATCCACAGACTGCCTACACCACCACAACCGCCCCTCGACCTAACCCACCAATCCGGCCACAGAGCGACCTAGGCACACATGCCTAGGCCACCCCGTAGCCTGCCACTTACTGCCTCACCTTCGCCGTGACACAGCGAAGGTCCTCCTGTGGTCTGATAGAGCCGCAAGGCCCTTTTTGTGTCGTGCAGGGTCTGAGCTCCAGCCTCCATTAGCTACTGCTCGAGGAGGTTGCAAGCTCGCTCCAGACTGAAGTGCTTCAGGATTCCAAGTCCTACAGGTTCGGGGAAGTCTCGCGCATCCAGTTGTCCGAGCAATTAGCGCTGTGAGGCCTGCAGCTGCTGCAATTGGACGGAAGATCTCCTGCGGTCGCTCAAGCAAAAGCAGTGGAACATTAGTCCCACCTCAGTACGTCATGAAGTGTTTTCGTAGTTTAAATTGAATTTATGCTACTGTCTGGTCGCCTCCAATTCACTGAGGTGAGGTCCCTCACCTATACATGCGCCTCGTCCGTGACTTCATCCCGCAGACCTGGTGACCCGACCCGACTACCCTCCTGAGCACTCCTCACGCACCACACCCACGCTGGTGCACCTAGACCCAGGCACGCGACCCGACCCGATTACCCAGCTCTGGGAGAGCATGCCGAAGAGTGATATACAGAGAGAGAGATGCGGGTGTGGGTAGAGGGGTAGGTTTTGCTCTCTTCAGTTTGCGCAGGTAAGAAGGAGAAGCGAAGCTGACACTTAGCTGAAAAAGGAAGAAGAAAGAAGGAAGGCTAAAAGAAGGAAGCTTCGCAAAGGAAAAAGAGAAGGAAAGATACTGCAGAAGGAAGAGGAGAAGCCAAAGAGAAGAGGAACTGAAGAAGGAAGAAGAAATAAAGAAAGGGAAAGACAAGCAGAAGAAGAAAAGCTGAAGCCAAGGGAAGCAGAGCCAAGGAAGGAAGAAGAAGAAGACCTGCAGAGAAAAAGAGAAAGAAACTGCAGGAGAGAGGCAAGGCAGAAGACAAAGGAAAGAAGAAGGGCAAGAGCAGAGAAAGGAGCTGCAGAGAAGAAACAACGAAGAAGAAGCACATGGCTAAAGAAGAAAAGAAGAACAGAGGAAAGTCAAAAGTTAGAAGAAGAAGAACAAAATGCAGATAGGAGAAAACATCTTTTTAAGACATCTGATCCCATGATCAGACGTCCAAATTCCTTATTTTTACCACAATTAACTTTTAAACTCATGCATATATATTCTAAATTAAGTTTTGAGTAATTAAGTGTTCAATTACATTCTTGAGATTAGTATTAAATTCCAATTGCACCCTGTGTTCGACCTCAGATACTTAGGTTTTCGAGTAATAAATTTTTATTTGTTGACAATGCTTGGTCACCTATACTACAACGCAACTGACTGTTAAAATACGATCAAGCCGCGTGAACAATAGCCAAATTATATAGAGAGATATTTCTATTATGACAATGATGGTTTTATAATCAAACAACCAGATCACATGATTAAATGATTGATATTGGAAAATTCTCCTATGGGTGTCCACATGTGTGTGTCTATATATATTTTTTAGAGTAATGGTATATAGAAGCCCATGTCCACGACTAATTCCACGCCACCAAAGGTCTATATAAAGGCTCGCTCAAGTGCAACTTGCTCATACAGCTTCTCTCGGTGTTCCAAGTGCCGGTGTGACGTGTGCTACCCCATCTGAGCACAAAGCACTAGCTTGCCGATGTGCGATGTGCTGGGATTTGCCAGAGCAGAAAGCACAACACCGGCAATGTGTACTGAGCAACAACGAAGGTGCCACGGCAACGCATGTGCAGCAGCTCTGACAGACAGCAACAACACTGAGAACGTGTGGTAAGTAACCCTATGATCTAAACTAAGCACGTAGCGAAGCACAAATCAAAGCACATAGCAGGTAAAAAAAACCAGGGCTCAGCACCTACTACTAAAGCTTGTAGATGGTAAGCATCACAGCTCGGCATCGTACAATTCATGCAGTACACGATTTCAAGTACCATACAGGGGTTAAAAATGAATGTGCTTCTTTGTCATTTAGGGAGTGATATGCATACATCTAATTAATCTAAAATGTCTATTAATGGATGTTCTTAGTGTCACATTAGCATCATACATTGTAAATAGTGCATAACATGTATAATCATGCATTTAGATCAAGTTGTATAAATTGTATAGAAATTGTCTCCCTTTTATGGTCAGGAACAGGGCGACTTTTTATCAGGGCCTCAGATCGAAGATCCAACCATACGGATCTAATCAGGGCGACGATTGGAGTTCAACGCTCCAAGATCGCCCTGATCGGATATCCGTAGCACCAGATAGAGACTGAGGAACCCTGAAGATCAAGGGCCAAGATGGTGTTAATCTGTATCTCAGACAACAAATCCAACTGCACGGATGGGTTCGGATCTACGATCGCAGCCTAACGGTGCGAAAATCGATCCAATCCGACACCCATGGCACCATCTACATCACTTAGAAGATGGATGGCATATATTGCACAACGTGGCACCATCATAGCCACCCAACACCAGCCGCAACCCTCCTTCTTCACCCACTCATTTGATCTCAAACATTGGATGAAGATCCAACGGCCGAGCGCGCTTGAGATTATAACAAAACCATGACCATCCACCAGCTTAGCGCAGTGGTTGCGCGCTCATGGGCGAGGCAGAGGTCGCGGGATCGATCCCCGCAGTGCCTCAAATCAAGGCACGGCCGTAAAGCGGGCGCGCAATCAGAGCCGCGCGATGAAGATCCAACAACGGGGAGCGAGCGATAGTGTCTACGCGTGATCAGACACGCGACGCTTACGCGCGATCGCACGCATGCCCGCGGCGCGGGCGTAGCCACTCTCAGCCGTCCGATCCCTTGATCAAAGAGTTGAGAACGCGCGAACGTGCACAGCCATTTTAGGCAAAGAAGAAGAGCGAGCGAACGCAGCGCACGCACACGTCACCCACGACGAACCTTTAGTGACGTTTAAGTCCGTCACTAAAGGGCCCATATTAATATTTTTGAAATTAAAATGTCCAAAATGCCCCCACTCACAACTATAAAAGGAGACCCCTACCCTACAAATTTCTCATCCCTTCCTTCTCTTCGCTCCCTCTCCAAAGCTCAAGAGAAGCTTGTCCTACACCGGGGATGCTCCTCAAGAGCTAAAATCAAGTTTTCGCCCCCATTCCGAAAGCGGATCCCACGACGACAACGATGTGCTGCCTCGTTCCCATTCCTCCTGCTTCGACCTCCTTCCCGCTCCGTTCCTCGTCTTCCAAGTGTTGTCTCATCCAGTTCATCCTCCAAGTGATCGTCGAGGAGGATAACTTCTCTCTCCCATTCCTTTTTTCTTGCTTTCTAGAGTAGAATTTTCCTACTTTCTGTTGTAATAATTTCTCGCTTTCTAGTGTAATCTTTTCTCGCTTTCTTAGTTGTAAAAATATTTTGCAACATCAAGTGAATGTTTTCCCTCTCTCTCTCTCTCTTATTGTCTATATTTATTCCATTTCATTGTGATTATTCCACTCTTTAAAGAAGAACATAAAAATATATAATTGTGAATTTTGATCAACGTAGCCTCCTTGAGTTCAACCTAGGATTTCTTTATAGATTTTCGGTGTAAATTTTATTTGTTGAACCCGAGTTCTTCGCTACTCGAACTACAACGATAGGTTTTCAAAATCAATTCCGATAGCGTAGTTCTCCGACTTCAACATTTTGGTTCTGTTGCCGGGAGGCAACAATTTTTCGATCTTCTTTTCGCATTTCACACACTTTACTGTCTTCTAACTAGCTTTCTCTCGTATTTATTATTTTGCAGATACCTCTATCAGGGAATCGTCAAGTGGTAGATCAGAGTAAAGTGCAGTTGAAGATGACTGTAAGTGCTCCCCATTCTTTCCCCCTCCATAGATTTCATTTCATCACATTAAATTCAAATTCTAATTAACCTAGGTGTTTTTATAAATCTTAGGATTAGTTTGGTTATTTGAATTTCCACTCACATTCATTTCACCCTCGTATAAAAAAAACAAAAAGATAATTTTGTGGGGTAATTCAACATACACCCACATTCAAGGCACTTAACCTACTTGATTTTCTTCTACTCAACCGGATTCTGATATGTGGAACTGGTACACACAATCAACACATAAAAGAGTAGAAATCATTCTAGGTTAATCATTTCTGTGTGCCTAACTCAGTGATGCAATTGTGGCCAATTGTTTGAGTTGTTTGGGATGCACTACTCAATCTAAAACCAACTCACCAAGTAGCTTCCTCTTAGGGTTTTCAATCTAGGTTCATACCAAGCACTCCACTTTATTTCTGATTTTAAAAGGAAAGAAATCTTCACCTGTGCTTGAAAACCTAGTTTGCCTCAAACTTGATTGAAATCGACCTAATTATATACCCTAAAAGCTACTTAACCAAGATTTGAACAACAAAATCTACTCATCACAAATAATCTTGATTGAAAACCTTGATTGTGCACACACTTACACATACTCAATTGATCATTAAGGGCACAACCCATTTTAAGGGCCCACCACATTCCATAAGCACTACAATCCTAGGCATCAATAAAATCGAGTAGACGTTGGCCATAAGGACTGATCCGCTCTTCGAGGCCTAGTCTGAGATTATTTACGATTAACCTACTTGTACTGATCAATCTGATGTCTAGTTAGGGGAGTAGCGTCAAACAACCGTGGCTAGGGGATACATTAGGAACCAGAAGTGCAAGCTGAAGGAAGAACCTTCTCCCCAGTCCCTCCTTCTAACTAGTTGGATTGACCAGACACAAGTAGAGTAAATAGCTTATAATTTCAAGGTAGATTCTGGGAGTCCGTAGATCCTTAAGCTACCCCACTTAAGGATAGGCTTGTTTTTTTGTGTTGCAGGTGATGGGAACACCATCATGAATCCTAACTAGCTCATTTTGACCCAAAGAAGAGAACAAAAGCTCCTACATAACCAACTGGACATCTTAATTCCATGAATAACCATTCTGAGATAAAAATAAGAAATAAGGGGCAAAATTGCAATTTTACCATTGCAACGCAACAACGATTTTTCTCATTGGCTAAACATAGGTCAAATGATCTTAACAAGATAAAAAGTAGGTTGGTTCAAACAGAAAAGGGTTCATGTGAATTCTAGGAATTAATTAACTTCTTGTAACCCTAAAGCAGACCCACTTGATTTAACCAAGTTCTGGTCAGGATAACATTCACCTAAACCCTCTAAAAATCATGAAAAAATATTATCTAGGGTTTAGAACCATCAATTTGGCCCTTGGAACCTATTTTGACTAAATTAGGGTCTCAATCAAATATTTTCCCTAAATTGGATTTTTTCGTAAATTGCCCAGTCAAACATGGTCAAACCAAAAATATAACTTCACCATTGGATTCCTTAGGTCCAAATTAGGTTTGTACCAAAATTTGGACCTAAGGAGAATTCATCTTGACCTACTTTGCAAATAGGTCCAGCCAAATTGCATTTATACCCTTATCTTTTGAAAACCTCTACAGAAACCCCACTAGCTTCTTCTTCGTTCTTTGCAATTAGGTCCCTCCACCATTATAGCGGAGGGAATCCTACTCCGGCAAGATTTCAAAGGCAAGGACTCTCTGATCTCTCAGAGAATTCCCTTCAAAATTGAAAGGGAGATTCTCATGCGACTACATGAGAGATTCGGGTCTCCTTCAAGTTACCATCTCCAGCGAACTTCCAAGCACAAATCCATCCTCCAGGGCCTATATAAGCATACCCAAGTCACCCCGCATCTCTCACGCTTGAAATTGGCTGGAAAATCCCTTAAATTCGTCTCTTCCTCCACCGGTTAGGCGACCTCCCTCTCTTTCCCTCGTCGCCTAGCCACAATACCAGTGGTAGGTTCCTCTCCCCCCTGCTCGTCCACGTCGCACCGCACCAGCCGACGCCTCTGCAGCCCCATCGTCGTCGCTATCCTCCCCCCACTGAGCGCTTCGTCTCTGGCAACAGCAATACGAGCCGGCCACCATCTCTGCCTCCCCTTTCATCTCCTTACGCCCAGATTAGTCCCTTTTCCTTTCCACTCCTTTTTCCCACCTTTATTTCTTGAAAACACCCTTCGACGCACTCCTCCAGCATCACCCCTTCCAACTCCGGCCAGACCTCCGACGAGGCATCCCCGTCGCTCCACACCTCCATCCGCCTCGTCAACCATCCCACAAGCTCCCCAACACTTCACTGAACATAAACCCTCATTCCATACATGCCATAACTCACCCAAACCAAACCCCGAACACACCCACACACACGGCCACAGGTTGCCCTAGGCACGCACACTCCGACTGCCCCACGACACGCGGACCCCCGCAACACATTCGCCGTGTCTCAGCGAAGCCTCCTGAGCATTCTGACATGTTCGCAAGGCCGTTTTCATGTTAACAGGTATAGAAGGTTCGCAGCCATTGACGACAGCAAGAAGCTTGCTTGCGAGCTCCCTCCAGGTCTGCCTACTCCAGGCCAACAGTACCAAGTTAAGCGGACTTCCCTCGCGCACAGCTCCAGGCAACCATTTGGCACTGAAGGTCGAAGCACCAGCTGCAATCAAGCGAAGTTGCCTGCTGCAAACGCACGCGAAGAGAGGTGGGAAGACAGTCCCTCCTCGGAAACTCTTCAAGCGTTGCAGCTGAATAAATTGCAAAACTGCATAGAGCTTATCTCCTCCTGACCACGGGGTGAGGTCCCACTCACCTTCACCCACCTCGTCCATGACCCGACCTCCGCGGACCTGGCGTGACCCGTATACCCGATCCAGCACTCCTCGCCCACCACCGCACGCCGATGGGCCTAGTCCCGGGCACATACCCGACTCGATTACCCAAGATGGTGGCTTTGGGAGAGCAAACCTAAGAGAGAAAGAAGAGAAGAGAGCGCACGCGGGTAGGGGTAGGTTTTTCTCTTGCAGGAAAAGGAGAAGAAGAAGAATCCAAGGAAGAAGAAGGCAAAGGCCAGAGAAAGCTAAGGAGAAGGCAAGGCTGAAGAGGAAGAAGCTAATGTCAGAGAGGCTGAAGAGCTGAAGAAGAAAGAGAAAGAAAGAGAAGGAGAAGGACTGAAGGCAGAAGCGGAAGGAGCTGTCAGAGAAAGAGAGAAAGAAAAAGAAAGAGAAGCAGCTGAAGGAATCAAAGGCAGAGAAAGGCTAAGGCACGAAAAGAACAGAGAAGAAAAGGAGAAGAAGAAAGTGAGCAGCCAGAGACAGAGATCAGAGAAGAGAAGGAAAAAGCACAGCACTGTAGCAACCATAGTTTAAGACGTCTGATTCATCAAACACGACGTCCACTTTTTGTGCTTCTTTACATACATTGATATTATGTGTTTACATTTATCTTTTTGCACTATAACTCTGGTTTTCATTGCATATTATATTCAATTTCTCAAAATTGTGCTCTTGATTTCTAAACCCTAATTTGCTCCCTGTGTTCGCCCTCGGACTTAAACTTTGAGTAATAAAATCTATTTGTTTTCAAAGTGATTTCAACTATATTACAATGCTTTATTTTAAAACCCGATTTGGCTTCGACAAACATTTTGGCATCGTTGCCAGGGAGCAATGGACGATTTAGAAATGTTGATTACAATTTCTGATTTGGTACTAACTTGATCTATCTCTTTTGTTGTGATTGTTTCAAGGGAGAAGATTCAAAGGAAGACAGCCGCATAGCAAACACACCCGGGGCAGGTAATCTCTTATTAGTCCTTTCTCTTAACCCCCTCATTCTGAAAAGGAAAAACAAGATAAAATCAATTAGGGCTACCTGCTTTCCATCTTTAGCTAAGTCACTAAAGTTTCCTGATTTGATTTCAACAACAAATACTGATTTATGCATCCATTTAAGGTAACTAGGGCTACTACCTTCTTGATTGAGCCCTAGATACCATATTTTTGGCAACTAAATTGGATCAAAATTAGAGCCAAATTAAGGATTCCAATTTGGGGTTTTAGAGGCACATCTTTCTAAGCAAGAATCAACTATCCAAAAAGAGGTGTGCCTAAGCCTTGGTTGAAAAAACTTACTCAAGAAAACCCCAAAAATTTAGGCTCTTAATTTCACTTGAATCCTAAAAGAAAGGACCCAAAACTTCTTAAAGGACAAATAGGTGAAGTTGACCCCCTTGTTGGGTCAACCAACCTTGAAATTAGGTCACTTTTTGCACTCAATACATCTAAAGTTCAAGTGAAATCTTAAGCACCTTTGATCTTAAATAAAATTGGTGGACTTAAGAGGTCAAAGTCTCCATTCTGGTCTACCTGGAACATCGGTGACAAGAGAGGTCGAGTGGGGGAAACCCTGTAACTCGTGGGGACACTCTACCGTGTAGGGGTCATTGCGAGACTCTCCCTCTCTGGCTGCCCAGGTATTTCTCAGGTGGACGACTTTCTAACTAAGGGGTATCATCCTCTCTGAACCTCTATAGTCATCCAAATTTTTGGATGTCTTGATTGGGTCCAGCACATTCTACTCTCGTCCAAACCATCGGTGCATGTTTGGTAGGAGGTCCTTAAGACCATCCTTAGGACATGCTTTAGTGATTCACTCCCGCCGAGGCCAGACCTCGACATCCGTGTTTGTGCAACAACCCCACCACATAGACATCTCCTCTGATTCATCAGAACCAAATTCTCCTTCTTCCATCATCATGGCACAACTAGTAGAAGAAGAGAATAATCTTGAGAACCAACTCCAGCGCCTGAATGATTTATTTCAAGCCTTTGTAAACCTGCCGCAGCGTCCTATGATGCGAGATCACTACAATCCCACTGCAGTGGCGATTGAACCTCGAGTCCAACATGATTCATTCTATTCCAAAGTTTCATGGGCTTAATTCCGAGGATCCCTTCCAGCACATCAAATAACTCAAACATCTGGCCCAGACCCTCGGGTCAAATGTCCAAAATCGAGATATTCTTCTTATGAAGTTATTTTCCATCTATCTCACGGACAAAGCAGCTCACTGGTATCAGACTCAAACGCATCCAATCAACACATGGGTTGAACTACAATCCGAATTCTTGAAAAAGTTCTTCCCAGTTGGTCGGACGAATGCCTTACGACACTAGATCACACACTTCACCCAGCAATCTGGAGAACCTCTTCATGAAGCATGGGACCATTTCCTAGATCTCATGCGAAAGTGCCCCCATCACGGAGTTCCTAAATGGGAACAAGTCCAGTCTTTTTACCAGGGACTTTGTGAAGATATCCGCTTATACGTCAATGCAACCTGCGGAGGAAATATCATGGGTCAACACGAAGACACTGTGTGGGAGATTCTCGAGAATATGAGTGAGAACTCCATCAATAATAACTCCATGGGCTTATTCGACCGGACGAATGCCCGTGCATCGACGAATCCAAGGAGAGCACACGAGACGCAGGGTCTATCCGCATCCATTGACTTGGAACTGATGGCCAGTCGATTGGACAAGGCCTCTATCATCGAGAAGAAGGTGGATGAGATGACTCAACATCTAAGAGGGAAGCTGTACATAACATCTATCATTGATCTTCTCAGGGGATGGACCCATATCCACCCCCGTCTGACTCTAGGACCGAAGGAAACTCCAATCTGACCTACTCTAGTTAAGGGAACTCTGAACCCTCGTACTCTAACTTTCCCGAGGTTCCTCAGACCTGCGAGGACCTCAACGTCATCCAGAATGACCCATTTTCTAACACCTATAACCCTGGATGGTGGAATCATCCCAACTTCCTGTGGGAGAGAAATAATCAAAATCAAAGACCACCTTATCAACCCCGTCCACAAGCTCCTAGTCCATATCAGCCGCCTTAGCCTCAACCCAACCTCACCAATCAATCTGGGCCAACTCAAACAAATCAAATGACTCTTATCCTTCAGACTCTGGCTGACATTCAGAAGACGAATGCGGCTATGCAAAAATAGCACAAGGATGAGATCATAGAGATACGAAATCAACTCGCCTAGATGGTGAATTCCCGCCAACCTGGCACACTCCCTTCGCAACCTCTGCCGAATCCAAATAACGTGCCAAACTAGAGGTGCATTATGAACCCAAATTCGGGCCAAGCCCACATGACTTATCAGGCCCCTTCTGTTCCATCACCCGACGGGATGGAAGCTTCGACATCATATGAGGGATTTCAGCAGCAGCCACCTATTTTACCAACTCCGAACCAAAACCAGGCAGGACTGAATTCTGTAACAACCCGTAGTGGTAAAGCAACATAAGACCCACCTTATCCAAGCCACTTTTAGCCTGGTAGTAACCTAAGCCCTAGGATAGTTATCCAGGATACCCCTGTCTAAGATCAAGAACCTAGACCTATTCTAGAGGAACCAACCAAAGTTTCATTTCCTGAGGCCTTGACCAAGGGAAAGAGGACAAACAAACCTATGGCTCCTGAGGAGGATCTGGTCAAGCTCTTTGAACAGGTCCATATAAACATTCCCTTGATGGATGCAATCCGCCACGTACCAGCTTACGCATGATTTCTGAAGGACGTGTGTACACCCAAGCATAAGCCACGAACCAAAAGTGGGAGTCCGATCGTATTGTCAGAACAAGCCAGCTCAATAATTTTGTGCAAACTCCCACCTAAGACAAAAGACCTAGGTACTCCCTTGATTTCCTGTACCATTGGTGATACCCAATTTGACAGAGCTTTATTAGATCTAAGATCCTCCATAAACCTACTACCTACATCCCTCCTTGTCCACCTTTAGGAATCTGAGCTTAAACCGACAGAGGTGACATTGCAATTGGCTAACCGATCTATTAAGTCATCGAAAGGAGTTCTTAGGGTATGGGATTTCTATTTCCTGGTGGATTTTGTAGTCTTGGATATGGATGCTCCAAAAAACCCAAGGGATACACCAATTATACTAGGGAGACCCTTTCTGGCCACTGCTAGGGCCAATATAAATTGTGAGGGGGGCCAAATTAAACTAAAATTCGGGAACCAAACACTAAAAATTGACATCTTTAAGGCCCAACAAGGGATTAATTACGGTGTTATAGAACAGATATGTGATATCAAGGCGGTGGTTGATAAACCGTATATTGAGGACAACCTAAGTACTTCCAATCAACCACAAGAGGATCAAAACCCGCAATCAAAGTAGTCTGAACTTGATCTAGATACACCCATAACTCCTTCCCTTGCTCCTGACACACACCCTAAACCACCCGCTATTGCTGATAACCCCATTCTAGAACTCAAGCCTCTTCCCGACCATCTAAAGTACGCCTTTTTGGGTCCAATCAGACGTTCCCTGTGATTATCAACTCCAAACTCACACCTGCCTAGGAATCTCGTCTGATTACTATTCTCCAGCAACATCGTAGAGCCATTGGATGGACTCTCGATGATTTGACTAGTATCAGCCCCTCTTACTACATACACCGTATCTACACCGAAGAGGGCACACGACCTTCCTGTGAAATGCAGAGACATCTAAATCCTAATATGTAGGAGATCGTAAAAAAGGAGATCATTAAGTGGTAGATGTAAGGATCATCTACTCGATCTCTGACAGTCGGTGGGTGAGTCCAATCTAGGTTATGCCTAAGAAGGCAGGACTCACAGTGTGTTACGACCCGATTCCCGAATCCCTATGAGACACGAGAATCGGACCGACTCGACTAATACCAAGACCCATTCGTCCAACGAGAAAGTAACCAAAAGAGCAATAAAATAAACCACATTCACCATGCATATAACTAGCAGTAACAAAATATAGCCGTAAAGAAAAGAACTACTACAGTAAAGAAATAAACATGTACATAAACATGAAGCTTACAATAAAAAGAGTACAGGGGTAACAGAACTACTCACTACAACCGAAAGAAAAGTACAGTGGATACTACACAAGTAACACTACTAGACTCTACTAGGCCCAGCACCCTCTGCAGCTGCCGACTCTGGCTACTCAACACCTTGTCCTGGAAAGGTAACAAAGGTGACACGTCAGCGAAACGCTGAGTAGAGTGGAAACCCAAAAGCTAAGAAAACAGTAAGGTGGATAGTGGCTGTTATATTCTTAATCTCTTCCGTTATTTTTTTCCCATTTATTTATTATTGAATTATTTCTCAGATCTTTCTCTTGATCTTGAATGTTCCTCGCGGGAACAATCTTGATTGCAATCTTTTCCGAAAAGTAAAAGTAACACGTGGTGCTCTCCTGGTCGGGAGAGTCCCCCGTGGTGGTCCTACCCTCAGTCAACCACCCCAAGGTCACTTACATACGTAACGGTGACTACGGCACACGCGATAAACACACCGGTAGCTACCCCGCACTGGCATGCGGTCAGTCATTTCTGTTAACGAGTGCGCTTAAAGCATAGCACAGAACCAGAAAAGGGCAAAGCCCTCTCAGTAACAGGGGTCCAACCCCTCCACAGTAACCAAACAGGTGTCTTGCCCCTCCACAGTCCGTGCACCCTCTCCTGACTACCCTGGTTTGCCCAGTGGGTCTAACAAGTCGATGTAGGAGAGCTAGCAGAACCCCGGGGCCCGTAGGGTAGCTAGTGCTCTCCCTACACTCCTCGATACTGTGTACACGAGGGCCAGAAGTCGGTACAAAGTGGCCAGACCTAACCCCAGGTCCCTGGGGTGGCTAGCTCCACTCTGCACTAAATAGGGGGACAGTTGCTCTCCTTGGTACTCCGTACTCAAGGGCCAGCTCACTTCCCCAATTCTATTCCATTCACTTTCCAGGAGTTCTACTCCTAATTCCCCGTAGGGTTCATGTTCCTTTAACTCAACCAATTTAGGTTTCATCATTTCAACTTTATATTCATATAGCCCAGGTTCTCAACTGTAATTATTCATCCATAAACAGGCAGCTGTTAACCAATTACAGGCAGTTATCGTTTCCTTTCTACTTTTCCAAGACTGCAATGTATATATATTCAATCTAATTTTCCAGTCCTAGGATTCATGCCATACCCTAGGATCTATCATTCAATCTAGTTTCCCAGTCCTAGGATTCATGCATTACCCGAGGATCTATCATTCAATCTAGTTTTTCATTCCTAGGGTTCATGCAATACCCTAGACTCTATTAATTATTTCACAAGTGAATAATTTTTGATAAATAATTGAAAGGGCCACTCTACCCGCAAAATCGGGAGTACTGGGGGCGTAAACGGCAAGCCCACGCGCCTCCGCATCCCCCAGAGCCGCAACGAAATGGGGTCCTAACATAACGATCAAATACAAGGAGCTACTCAGAATAGCATACAATTACTATAAACAGGTAGAGGAACTAAATCTGAGAAGAACAAGACTTGAAATACGGAAAACGGACTTCGAACGAACCCTAAACGGGTCAAAAATGACAAGTCTGCCCAAAATCAGACGTCTGGAACTTCTTCCAGACGTCTTAAATGATAGCTCAGGCCATACCTTGATCTGTGCGGTCCCTCAGACATCCAGAAGCCCGCTAAACCGTCTAGACTTAGTTTCCAGACGTCCAACTGTCACTTTGGACGTCTGGAGACCCTCTCCGTCGTCTGGGGCTGTGCCCAGACATCCGATCTGTGTGGGATGGCATGCCCTTGCACCTTCCCAAACAAGTCCTGCACACACGCGCCCATTCTGAACACAAAAGGATGCAGAAGACTTCAGCGGAACTGCTGCATGGCCGTACACGCAAAAGAAGAAGAAAGGTAAAATATCGTACCTTTCAGACGTCTAGACCTTCCTCCAGACGTCTCCTTCGTCGTCTGGACGTATGTCTAGACGTCTAATTCTGGGAAATTTTCCCAGAATCAGGACCTCCTCGCCCTCCGCCCGCAGCGCACGGCCGTGCCACGCCGCGCCTGCCTACTGCCTGAGCTACAACAGCTCCTCCCCCACACCACGCGCTTGTTGCGCAACCGCCGGCCGGCCCTGGCTGCTCTGACGAGCTCACAACCTCGCGATCGAGCTCTCTCTCCCTCGCAGCAACTCCTCCTCCCACGCACTCACAGCAGCCGCTGTGGCTGCCCTCGCCCGCTCACGCTCTTGCTGACAGGAAGAAGAAGAAGGTGGTGGAGTGAGGGTGAGGGGAAGGAGAGGGGTATTTGAAGGCTGCGGAAGGGAGAGAGAGAGAAAAAGCTGCGTCTGCAGGGAGGAAGGAAAGAGAAGAAGGAGGACGACGGGTGCAGTCTGCACGTGCATGCGCGCAGACGCGATGACCAGGCGGTGCATTGACGTGAATCTGGTTCTTTCCTGGGAAAAGAGACATTTCATGGTGCCTCAAGGAATTGTCCTGGGACATCTCATATCAGAAAAAGTCATCCAGGTCGATCAAGCCAAGGTGAACTTGATTTCCAAACTCCCTATGCCTAGCTCGATCAAGGACATCCGATCTTTTCTGGGGCACGTCAGTTTTTACCGTTGATTCATTCCTGATTTCTCGAAGATCACACACCCCCTGACCACTCTGCTTTCTAAGGATGTACCTTTCGAAATCTCCAAGGAATGCACTCAAGCATTTGAAATCCTCCATGATCGAGTTACCCAAGCTCCAATCCTACAGTCCTCTGATTGGTCTCAACCCTTTGAGATCATGTGTGATGCATCTGATTTCGCTGTAGGAGTGGTACTTGAGCAGAAAATTGACGGGAAACCCGTGGTCATCTACTACGCTAGTAAGACACTTGACGAGGCTCAGCGTAACTACGCAGTTACTGAGAAAGAGCTTCTAGCCATAGAATTTGCCCTGGAAAAATTCAGATCTTATCTCATGGGTTCCCGTGTTATCATTTACTCGGATCACACTGCTGTGAGGCATCTCCTTGCGAAGGACACGAAACGTCGATTAATCCGCTGGATCTTGCTGTTGCAAGAGTTTGACCTTGAGATTCGCGACAAAGCAGGAAAACAGAATGTGGTAGCTGATCACTTGTCCTGCCTTCCTTCTAAGATCATCGACCCTTCTGGACCCATCACGGAACATTTTCCTGATGAGCACCTCCTGACTATCAATACAGGGCTTCCATGGTTTGCTGATATAGTAAACTACCTGGCATCACATCAGATCTCGTCCGATTGGCCGAAGGCCAAGAAGGACAAATTGCTTTCCGATGCTAAGTATTACTTCTGCGAAGACCCGTATCTTTTCCGCATCGGTGCTGATCATATCATTCAACGATGTGTCCCGGAAGCGGAAATTCAGGACATATTATCCTTCTACCATGACCAGGCATGCAATGGACATTTTTCAGGTCATAAAATCGCAGCAAAAGTCCTCTAGTGCGGCTTCTATTGGCCCACGATTTTCAAAGACGCATACAATCACTGTAGGGTATTCACTCATTGCCAGACCTTAGGCAACATGAGCCATCGTGATATGATGCCCTTACAGCCGATCCTCCTTGTATGCGAAATCTTCGACGTGTGGGGGATTGATTTTATGGGACCCTTCCCTATTTTGGACGGCTTTGAGTACATTCTACTCGCTGTTGACTACATGTCCAATTGGTCAAAGCCACTCCGACCCAAACCAATGATCATAAGCTGGTTATCAAATTCATTCATCAAAACATCTTTTCACGGTTCGGGATTCCACGTGCTATAATCTCTGATGGAGGGACCCATTTTACTAACGCTCAGTTCAGGTCACTGATGACCAAATACGGGGTGTCACACCGAAGCTCTACTCCTTACCACCCCCAAATTAATGGTCTAGCTGAGCTATCAAATTAGGAGATCAAGAAAATCCTCCAAGTTACTGTTCGACCTAACAGGAAGGACCGGTCATCCTGACATCCGAAAGCTTTGTGGGCTTATAGAACCTCCCACAAAACCCAATTAGGTATGTCTCCCTTCATATTAGTGTATGGGAAGACATGTCACCTCCCCGTAGAATTGGAGCACAAAGCCTATTGGGTAGTACAAAACTGCAACCTAGATCTTTCTAAGGCAGGAACTCACAGAAAGCTTCAAATGAGTGAGATCGATGAATTACACCATGACGCGTATGAGGACTCACGAATTTACAAAGAGCGGGTTAAGGCCTTTCACAACAAGCACATATCTAGAAAGATCTTTCACCCTAGTCAAAAAGTCCTACTCTTTGATGCCAAGCTTAAACTGTTCCCAGGAAAACTATGATCAAAATGGATCGGACCTTACCTCATCCGATGAATCTTCGAAAATGGAGCCATCGAGATCAGTCTACTTAGCCACGATTCAAAATCTTTCGTCGTGAACAATCAGAGACTCAAACCGTTCATTGACTTGACTGATACAAATTTGGCTGAGATATCCTTTACCCTCGAATCTCCTTGAACTCATTGTGCACAGCCGATGGTATAAAACTCAGCGCTTAACAGGAGGCAACCCGTCATTCTTGAAAAACCCGAAACCTTTCTTGACATTCCTATGCAGAATTCATATTGCACTTTAGGGTTCATCCATTAGAACAGTTGACCCCACCTCAGGTACCCGTACCAGAGTTTTGAAATTATTCACAACAGTCACCTTGACCCGTTCGCCCACCCAAAAACATGTTCTAATGAATGATCTAAGCTGAACTCGAACCCACCTAATTTACAATGGGGACATTACAAATTATAGGCATAGGGGGTTATGAAAGTGCAAAACGTCGTGAAAACTCATCTAACAAGAAAAGGTTTCAACAAAAAAAAAATCACATATTACAAAAACACCAAAAAAATGAAAAATTCTTGGAAAAGAACAAAAAAAATTCTGAGGGGAGAGAAAAGTTTGAGGCCATACAAATCATGAGGAGAAAAAAAAGGAAAAGTGAAAAATGTCAAAAAAAAGGAGCACAAAATGAAAAGAAAAAGTGATAGTCATTAGTAAGAAATTAAGAGATTAACTAAGTTCTAAACCATATCATGAAAAAGAAAATGAAAGAGAAAAAAGTGCTAATGAGATACAAAAGAGATTAGTAGGAACCCTGATCTTAGGCCTCTTGGGCTAGACTCCTAGGCTTAAAAATTCAAGTTTCTGCTAAGATCTGGATAGTCCTCAAGAGGTTGGGGAAAATGCGAAGCTTGAGTATTAGGTCAAAGCCTAGGGAGTATTCAGCCTCGTTAACTGACCTCTGGTTTGCGGGACTCGGTAACCTAAGCACCCCAATCCACACACAGTCTAGTTCAGTGCCCATAAATATCAAAATCACGCAAAAGCATTTAAGTATTCTGAAAAAGTCGCCTAGATTAGGAGCGACCGATCAACACAAGTTGATTTGGACGAGTTCCCGATGTGGAGAGACGGGACATTCCCCTCGAAGATGTGTAATAACATATCATCTCCTCGGTGCTTGTCTCCTAAGATATTTACATATCCTACTGGGGGCACGTAAGCACCCTGTGCTAGTTCAGATGCCATGGGCAGCATTATCATGAAATGTCGATTGTCAGGGTCTGGATTTAGCTACAGAACGCCATGGGCGGGATTATCTCAAAATCTCGAAAGCCAAGGTTCTAGGGGTTGCCATGGGCGATGCTATCACGAAGCATTGATTATTAGGGACCCTTCGAGGATTGATGATGAGGACAAGGAATTCGACACAGAAAGTGTTGAGAAGCCAATCCGAAGCTACAAATAAAAAGAAAAGAGAGAAAACTCTCCGAATAAAGAAAATCCTTTGTCTCTCTCTTACAAAAAATGCACTGCAAACTGAACTAAGGCCAAAATATGTTAAAAGCACAGGTGCTTTAACTGCGGAGTCCAATGAACCTTAGGATAGTTCCTGTGGGCCTTAAAAACCTTCGGGCGGACTAAGGCTAGAGCTAGTCAGGTCTGGATCTTGGTAGGTACTTGTGTACCTCTAGGCTTACTATAGGCATTCTAACCTAATCAAAAAGGAAAAAAAGCACTCATCATAATTTCTGAACATCAATGAACTCATGGTCTAGAACAGAAGTTAAAACCATAAAATTTTGCTATGGGACTAGCAAAAGCTAGGCATGGGGGTATGATGGGAACACCATCATGAGCCCTAACTAACTCATTTTAACCTAAAGAAGAGAACAAAAGCTCCTACATAACCAACTAGAGGTACTAATTCCATGAATAACCATTCTGAGATAAAAATAAGAAACAAGGGGTAAAATAATAATTTTACCATTGCAGTACAACAACAGGTTTTCTCATTGGCTAAACACAGGTCAAATGGTCTTAACAAGATAAAAAGTGGGTTGGTTCAAACAGAAAAGGGTTTGTATGAATTTTAGGAATTAAATGACTTCTTATAACCATAAAATAGACACACTTGATTTAATAGGGTTATGGTCATGATAAAATTCATTTAAACCCTCTAAAAATCATGGAAAAATATTCTCTAGGGCCTAAAACCTTCAATTTGGCCCTTGGAACCTATTTTGACTTAAATTAAGGTCTCAATCAAATATTTACCCTAAATTAGGTTTTTGCATAGATTACCCATTCAAACATGGTCAAACCCAAAATCCAACTTCACCATTGGATTTCTTAGGTACAAATTAGGTTTGTACCAAAATTTAGACCTAAGGAGAATTCATCTTGACCTACTTTGCAAATAGGTCCAGCCCAATTGCATTTCTACCCTTATCTTTTGAAAACCTCTGCAGAAACCCCCTAACCTCTCCGTCATTCTTTGCAATTAGGTCCTTCCACCATTATAGCGGAGGGAATCCTACTCCGGCAAGATTTCAAAGGCAAGAACACTCTGATCTCTCAGAGAATCCCCTTTAAAATTGAAAGGGAGATTCTCTAAGAATTCTCCAATATGAACCCAATTCGAGGCTCTATTTTGTACCCAATCTCTCCTTCAAGTTTCCATCTTCGGTGAGCTAGCCATGCTTGGAAGCTTAGCTTCCAAGCACAAATCCATCCTCCAAGGCCTATATAAGCATACCCAAGTCACCCCGCATCTCTCACGCTTGAAATTGGTTGGAAAATCCCTCAAATTCGTCTCTTCCTCCTCCGGCTAGCGGCTTAGCAATCTTCGGCGACCTCCCTCTCTTTCCCTCATAGCCCAGCCACAATATCAGTGGTAGGTTCCTCTTCCCCCTGCTCGTCCGCGTCGCGCCGCACCAGCCAATGCCTCTGCAGCCCCTTCGTCGTCGCCGTCCTTCCCCCACTGAGCGTTTTGTCTCCGGCGACGGCAATACGAGCTGGCCGCCATGTCTGCCTCCCCCTTCATCTCCTTACTCCTAGATAAGTCCCTTTTCCTTTCCAGTCCATTTTTCCACCTTTATTTCTTGAAAACACCCTTCGACGCACTCCTCCACCATCACCCCTTCCAACTCCAGCCAGACCTCCGGCGAGGCATCCCCGTCGCTCCACACCTCCATCCGCCTCGCCAACCATCCCATAAGGCCCCCAACATTTCACTGAACATACCCTCATTCCATCCACGCCATTACTCACCCAAACCAAACCCCAAACACACCCACACACACGGCCACAGGTTGCCCTAGGCACGCACACTCCGGCTACCCCACGACACACGGACCCCCACAACACATTCGCCGTGTCTCGGTGAAGCCTCCTGAGCATTCTGACGAGGCCGCTAGGCCATTTTTCGTGTTAACAGGTATAGAAGGTTCGCCGCCATTGACGACAGCAAGAAGCTTGCTTGCGAGCTCCCTCCAGGTCTGCCCGCTCCAGGCCAACAATCCAAGGTTGCGCGGACTTCCCTCGCGCACAGCTCCAGGCAACCAATTGGCACTGAAGGTCGAAGCATCAGCTGCAATCAAGCGAAGTTGCTTGCTGCGGACGCACGCGAAGGGAGGTGGGAAGATAGTCCCTCCTCGGAAACTCTCGAAGCGCCGCAGCTAAATAAATTGCAAACTGCATAGGGCTTATCACCTCCTGACCATGTGGTGAGGTCCTCACCTTCACCCGCCTCGTCCGTGACTTGACCTCTGCGGACCTGGCATGACCCGTATACCCGACCCAACACTCCTCGCCCACCATCGCACACAGGTGGGCCTGGTCCCGGGCGCGTACCCGACTCGATCACCCGAGATGGTGGCTCTAGGAGAGCGAACCTAAGAGAGAAGAAGAGAAGAGAGCGCGTGCGGGTAGGGGTAGGTTTTGCTCTTGCAGGGAAAGGAGAAGAAGAAGAATCCAAGGAAGAAGAAGGCGGAGGCCAGAGAAAGCTAAGGAAGGAGAAGGCAAGGCTGAAGAGGAAGAAGCTGATGTTAGAGTGGCTGAAGAGCTGAAGAAGAAAGAGAAAGAAAGAGAAGGAGAAGGACTGAAGCCAGAAGCAGAAGGAGCTGCCAGAGAAAGAGAGAAAGAAAAAGAAAGAGAAGAAGCTGAAGGAATCAAAGGTAGAGAAAGGCTAAGGCACGGAAAGAACAGAGAAGAAAAGGAGAAGAAGAAAGTGAGCAACCAGAGACAGAGATCGGAGAAGAGAAGGAAAAAGCACAGCACTGTAGCAACCATAGTTTAAGACGTCTGATTCATCAAACAAGACATCCACTTCTTGTTCTTCTTTACATATATTGATATTATGTGTTTACATTTATCTTTTTGCACTATAACTCTGGTTTTCATTGCATATTATATTCAATTTCTCAAAATTGTGCTCTTGATTTCTAAATGCTAATTTGCTCCCTGTGTTCGACCTCAGACTTAAGCTTCGAGTAATAAAATCTATTTGTTTTCAAAGCGATTTCAACTATATTACAACGCTTTATTTTAAAACCCGATTTCACTTCGACAAACAGCAGGGTTCTTATCTCCAGTCCTTCAGACATTTTCCTAGTTTATGCTGGGAAGACGGTCATTGAATCCCCTATTGGATGGACCACTACAGTATTCTAAGAGATGTAGATTGGATTTTGGCCAAATTGATCTCAAGGCCGATCAACAGCCTCCTCTGCCTCAGGATCCACAGGAGGTATTTCGAAGGCAGCTGGAACAAATGCAAAGAATGCAAGAATGGTTCCAGAGAATGCAGGGCGCTCAGCCCTTGAAGAATTTTTATGATCCTTCAAATTACAGGGAACGTCCCGACGTCTAGATTCGTGCCGGAGACGTAGAAATTAAGCCCCAGGTGTTAAGCCTGATCAAACATTTTCATGGGCTTGGCTCTGAAGACCCATTTCAGCACTTGGAGGACATGACCATTTTGGTCCAGGCCACCACGGTGCAAAACGTGAATAAGGAGCAAATGATCATGAGGCTCTTCCCCCACTCTCTTAGGGATAAAGCCGCTTATTGGTACAAGACTATAGGAAGACTAATTGCAACTTGGAATGAGTTGAAATCGGCCTTTCTGAAGAAATTCTTCCCTGTCGGATGTACCAATGCTTTGAAACAGGCAATCACTACTTTTACCCAGTGGCCAGGGGAGTAGTTTCATGTGGCCTGCGAGCGATTCCAGGACCTATTGCAGAGGTGTCCACACCATGAGGTGCCGAAATGGCAACTCGTGCAGATTTTCTACCATGAATTGACTAAGCAACTCAGAAATCACATGGACCCTTCTTGCGGAGGTAATTTCCTCAACAAAGACGCAGATAGTGCACACGATTTGTTTGAGGAGATGAGCGAGAATTCAATCAATCATGCCTCCATGGATACTTTTAACCAGTCCCAGCAGCCCAGATCGAATTTTAATGAAGTCCACGACTCTCATTCATTCGATATGGAATTGATTTGTAATAACCTTGATAAGGTGGACTTGGTTGCTAAGAGAATGGAGGATTGAATGGCTGGAAACTCAATGAACAACTCTCGATCCACTCAATCCCAGATTTCGGGATTCCATTCGTTGCAAGCTCCTTCTGGACAGGAGTTCGTGAATCAACTTGATGTGGCTCAACCTGTGAGCCAGCATTATTTGGAACCCCACGGGTTCCAAACTGGGGCCTTTGATCCCAGTTTCTCTGATCCTTACCTTTCTTTCTCTCCATCCTCACCCTATGAGAATGTTTATGCTGTACAGGAGAATGTTAGATCCAACCCCTAATCCAATGCTTATAATCCGGGTTGGAGAAACCACCCTAAATTCTCCTAGAAAACCCTGGGCAGCAGACCCAATTCCAACCCAGCAACTATGCTCCACAACGATCAATGGGTCAGGGTCATATTTATACTCAGTTGCACCCTAATCAGGTCAATCAACCAGCTTGGAATGCCCGTCAACCCGTAGGGCAAGCTGATTTGAACCAACAAATGGTAGAGAAGCAAGGATCCATACTCCAGCTCATGCAGCAAATGAAAACCTCGCTAGACAACTTGCAAACTGGACTCATAGCTAATTCTCTTCAACTCGGATCTCTACCATCTCAACCCATACCCAACCCACGAAATATCCTGAATCCGGGTAATCAAGCCTATGGGTACGGAAATCAAAGGGACCAACACGCACATGCTCAGGTGGTTGAACAGAGTCCCTCTTCTTCTTCTTCTGCAAATCAACGATTCTTGGCTAATGAAGTCCCTCCAATCTTTCCTAGCCCTCGCCAAGACCCAAACTCATATGCATCCGCAAATTCTGTTACCTTGAGGAGCGGTAAACAAACTCAGGATCCACAAACACACTATTCCGATTTACCAAATCCTGAAGAACCTGAGGAGAGAAAGGAGAACTCTGGAGAAGAAATCAAGGCTCAGGAACTTGATTCCAAAGATCCAACTCATGTTCCTTTTCCTGAAGCCTTGATCAGATCAAGGAAGAAGAAGTCTGTCGATAATAATGAGGAGCTTCTGAACATTTTCAAGAATGTCGAGATCAATATCCTGCTCCTTGACGCTATCAAGCATATACCAGCTTACGAGAGATTTTTAAAGGATTTATGTACACAGAAGCGTAAGCCGAGAGAATCTATTTCGAGGAAGGTGGTACTCTCCAAGCAGGCTAGTTCTGTTATCCTGCACCACCTCCCTCAGAAAAGGAGAGATCCAGGTTCTCCTTTGATTTCTTGTGTCATCAGAGATTACACGTTTGATAGAGCACTACTGGATCTGGGTGCATCCATCAACCTAATTCTGACTTCTCTTTACGAGAAGTTTGGATTAGGTGAACTTCAGCCGACTTCAGTAACTCTATAGATAGCGGACCATTCAGTCACAAATCCGCGAGGTGTTATTGAAGATGTTATTGTTAAGGTTAAGGATTTCTATTTTCCTGTAGATTTCCTTGTCCTTGACATAGATGTACCTGAAAATTTGAGGAACACACCCATCATTCTGGGGCATCCGTTCCTGGCTACCGCTAAGGCCAACATTAACAGTGAAAGTGGTAGCATGGAAATCGCCTTTGGGGATCAAAGAATGAAATTGGATATTTTTAAGGCGATTAATAAATTCGAGGATTGTGGATTTATTGAGGAACTTGAGGACGATAATGTGAATATTGAAACTTGTATGATGGTTTCTGCATTTGAAAGTTCCTCTGATGATGATGAATTGGACCGGCAACCTTCTATGGCAAACCCACCATCTTCTAAAGAGGTTATTGATTTTGTTCACTCTCAACCTCTTCCTTTTGATGAGTCTTCATTAGCATCTTCCTTGCCTAAGAATCTGAAATATCAGTTTTTAGGACCACATAAGACACTCCCTGTGATTATCAGTGCAAAATTAACAAAGGAGCAGGAGATTAAACTGATTAAGGTCCTGAAGGAACACAAGGAGGCAATTGGTTGGACCATTCATGACCTTAGGGGGATCGAGCCATCTTATTGCAATCATAGAATATTTTTGGAAGATGGATCCCACCCTTCTCGCCAGATGCAGAGGAGATTAAATCCAAATATGTGAGAAGTCGTCGAGAGGGAGATTATTAAGTGGCTCGATGCAGGAATCATTTATCCGATCTCTGATAGTCCTTGGGTAAGTCCCGTACAGATTATTCCCAAGAAAGCTGGGATGACTGTTGTGACTAATGAGAAAGGAGAATCTATCACAACTCGTTCAGCTTCCTCTTGGAGGGTTTGTATCGATTACAGAAAGCTGAACACAGCCACGAAAAAGGATCATTTCCATCTGCCTTTCATTGATCAAATCTTGGAAAGATTAGCCTGGCAGAAGTACTTATGTTTTCTTGATGGCTACTCGGGATACAACCAAGTTCCTATCCATCCCGAGGATCAGGAAAAAACTACTTTCACCTGTCCATATGGAACCTTTGCTTTCCGTAGGATGCCATTCGACTTATGCAATGCACCTAGGACTTTTCAAAAGTGTATGCTGGCCATATTCTCTGACATGGTGAGAAAGTTTATGGAAGTCTTCATGGATGATTTCTCTATTTTTGTAGAATCGTTTGACTCTTGTCTAGCTAATCTTGAAATGATTCTTGAACGATGCATCAAAACAAGATTGGTCCTTAGCTGGGAAAAGAGTCATTTCATGACATAAGAAGGCATTGTCTTGGGTCATGTAATCTCTGAACGGGGAATTGAAGTGGATAAAGCTAAGGTTGATGCTATCACTAAACTTCCTCCTCCCACATCTGTTAAACAAATTTGATCATTTCTTGGTCATGTGGGATTCTACAGGAGATTCATCAAGGACTTTTCGAAGGTTGCTTGTCCTCTGAGCAATCTTCTTGCCAAAGAAATGCCATTTGATTTCGACAAATCATGCCGTAAGGCATTTGATTTTGTTAAAATGGCAGTCACTTGTGCTCTGGTGTTGCAACCACCGGTTTGAACAGTCCCTTTTGAGATCATGATCGACGCTTCTGATTATGCGGTCGGGGTTGTTTCGGGTCAGAAAGTTGATAGGAAGCCCTCTGCCATCTACTACGCTAGTAAAACTCTGGACGAGGCCCAGAGGAATTACACTGTTACTAAGAAGGAATTACTAGCCGTAATATTTGCTTTGGAGAAATTCAAGGCTTATCTCTTAGGATCTCACGTCATGATATATACCAACCACTCGGCTTTGAGACATCTCTTGGCCAAAAAGGATGCCAAACCCCAGCTTATTCATTGAATTCTTCTGCTTCAAGAATTTGATCTTGAAATCAAGGATAAATCCAGGGTACAGAATGTGGTGGCGGATCATCTGTTGAGACTTCTGAGTGATTCTTCTCGTTTGAACATCCTGATTGCTGATACTTTTCCGAACAAAACCATCCTTACAGTTTCAGGCGTCCAAACCCCGTGGTTTGCTGACATTGTTAATTATTTGGCCGTTGGTCAAATCCCCCAGGATTGGACCAAGCAACAATGGGATAGACTCAAATCTGAGGCTAAATATTATTTCTGGGAGGACCCTGAACTGTATCGCATCGGCTTTGATAAGATTATTTGCCGATGTGTTCCAAAGAACGAATTCAACAGTATACTCGAGTTCTTCCATGCATCTGCGTGTGGTGGACACTTCTCCAGGAAAAAAATGGCTGCAAAAATTTTGCAATCTAGATTCTATTGGCCGTCTTTATTCAAGGATGCCCGGGAATTCTCAAGGTCGTGTTCCCGATGCCAGGCACTTGGGAGCATAACTAAGAGAGATAACATGCCCCTAAACCCAATTCTTCCTGTTGAAATCTTTGATATTTGGGGCAACGATTTCACAGGACCCTTCCTCCCTTCATTTAGACATCAGTACATTCTCGTCGCTATTGATTACGTGTCCAAATGGATCGAGGCTATTCCCTCCCAAACCAATGACCACAAGGTGGTCATCGATTTTGTCAAGAAGAAAACCTTCAGCAAGTTCGGGATTCTGAGGGCCATCATCAGTGATGGTGGCACTCATTTCACTAATGTCCAGTTCCATAATTTGCTGGCTAAATACAGGGTTAATCACCAAATCTCTACACCTTATCATCCCCAGACGAATGGACAGGCCGAGATCTCCAATCGGGAGATCAAGAACATTCTGTAGAAAACGGTTAGGCCTGATAGCAAAGACTGGACTCAAAAGCTTAAGGGCACTCTTTGGGCCTACCGTACGGCGTATAAAACACCCATCGGCATGTCTCCATTTCGTCTAGTGTATGGAAAGGGGTGTCATTTACCCGTAGAAATTGAACATAGGGCATTCTGGGCAATCAAGCAATGCAATCTAGATCTAAGTTTAGCCAGGAAGACCAGGAAACTCCAACTATCTGAGTTGGAGGAGCTTAGAAATGATGCGTATGAGAATGCCAAGATCTACAAGGCTCGAACCAAAGCTCTACATGACCAATTGATTTCCTGCAAGAGCTTTGAGCCAAACCAGAAGGTCTAGCTATTTTATTCTCGACTTAAGCACTTTCCCAGCAAACTTAGGTCGAAATGGAACGGCCCATTCATTATCGACCAGATTTTTCCAAACGGAGCTATTCAGATCTCTGACCCGAAGACGGGTAATTCATTCAAAGTCAACGGTCAACATCTGAAGCCTGTTATTAACCGTACTATTCCATAACCCATCTCAGACACGATTGCTTTAGCCATGTTATGACTTCTTTGGCTGGACTTCGCCTAGCTGACGGCATTAAACTCAACAATTGTATAGTCTGACTTAGAGCTGACCCGAGCTTCATATTCAGGTGATATCTTCCATACTCTACCCTTCCTTTCATGTCTCTTCTTCTCAATATGGACATTGCATCAGCTAGGCATGGGGGGGTGGATTCATTTTTTAATCATTTTGTCATCTCTGTGAAATTCTTGTAAATTCTATTTCTCTTATTATATATACATTAAAAAAAAATTGAATTAGGAATGAATACTTGAACATTAGGACTTTTCAATCTTAGGAAATATTACAATAGGATTTGAACACTAAGACCCTTCAAGTTTTCAGGCTTAATCAGCCTGGGTATCCACTAAAATGTGGATTTGTTTTTCGAGCCCTCGCCATCCTGAATTCTATTTTAATTTGATTAAATAAGTTTAGGTGATAAGTACACGACTTATCAACCCGCCCTCTGATTTGAGGGAACTTTAAGTCTAAGCATCTACACACTATCTTGTCACTGACTCGTTCGGTGATTTTAACGAAAATTGGGTAGCTAATGAACCTTCTAGGGTGATATGGCTGGCAAGTTATCATGGGTAATAGCCTATAGGTAGGTTATCCAGAGCCCAATCACTGGACCATTCTTTTCTCACTGCCTTTAGGTAAATCTTAGACCAAGGAAGCCACCTACTTAAAAAAAAAGTCAAAAAGAAAAGAAAAAGAAAAAGAAAAAGGAGAAAAGAAAGAACAAAAAAAAGAAAATAAAAGAAATAAGCCACACTTTGCCACACGAGTATGGCTAGCAAGTTGTCGGTGATAACAGCTCATCGACCGGACGTCCAGAACCCAACTCAAGAAATGCACTAAAATTCCCAAAACACTTAGGAAGAAACGGAGAAGTAGAATAAGCCGGGGAGATATACACTAGATTCACCCTTGTGTTGACCCCATAAAAATAAAAGTATGAAGAAAACTACCGGTCGTAAAGATGCACCTTTAGGCAGAACTCTCCTTTTAAGCTTACCTAGAGTCGTAGAAATCCGAAGTCCGTTCTAATTGCCGATTAACGAGTCTATCACATTCACAATAAGATGCTTAGAACTTAGGGTTCTCATCAAATCTTGGGTGGGTTGAGTGGCCATAGAAAGCTACTCTTTAACCCTAAACTCAAAAATCTAAAAAAATTAGAAAAGAAGAAAAAGAGAAAAAGAGATTTTTCTTGGAATAAGGCCAAGGCTTGACGCAGTCTGCATTTTGGCAGATACCCGAGCGCTGTTGTGTCCTTGAAAGTTCAGATCCTGAGTAAAAAAATTTATTAATGTTGAAAATGATTTATGCCCAAGTAATCCAACCTAATTCTTTTATAAATAGCATATAGTTTTTGCTAGGGACTAGCAAAAGATAGGCATGGGGGTGTGATGTGCATACATCTAATTAACCAAAAATGTCCATTAATGCATGTTCTTAGTGTCACATTAGCATCATACATTGTAAGTAGTGCAAAACATGCATAATCATGCATTTAGATCAAGTTGTATAAATTGTATAGTAATTGTCTACTTTTTATGGTCAGGGATAGGGCGACTTTTTATCAGGGCCTCGAATCGAAGATCCAACAGTACGGATCTGATCAGGGTGACGATTGGAGTTCAACGACTCCAAGATCACCCTGATCAGACATCCGTAGCACCAGAAACAGACTGAGGAAACCTGAAGATCAAGGGCCAAGATGGTGTTAGTCCGCACCTCAGACGATAAATCCGATCACACGGATGGGTTCGAATCAACAATCGTAGCCTAACGACGTAAAAATTGGTCCAATCCGACACCCGTGGCACCATCTACATCACTCAGAAGATGGATGGCCTAGATGGTGCCACGTGGCGCCATCATAGCTGCCCAACACCGGCCGCAACCCTCCTTCTTCACCCACTCATTTGATCTCAACCTTTGGATGAAGATCCAACGACCGAGCGCACTTGAGCTTATAACAAAACTGCGACCATTCACCGGCTTAGCGAAGGGGTTGCGCGCTCATGGGTGAGGTCGCAAGATCGATCCCCGCAATGCCTCAAATCAAGGCGCGGGCGTGGAGCGGGCACTCGATCAGAGCCGTGCAATGAAGATCCAGCGGTGGGGAGCGAGCGATAGCGCCCACGCATGATTAGAGACACGGCGCTTACGCGTGATCACATGTGGGCACGCGGCACGAGCGTAGCCACTCTCAGCAGTCCGATCTCTTAATCTAATGGTTAAGAACGTGTGAATGTGCGCAGGTGTTTTAGGCAAAGAAGAAGAGCGGGCACGTGCAGCGTGCGCACACGTTGCCCACAACGGACCTTTAGTGACGTTTAAGTCCATCACTAAAGGTCCCAAATTAATGTTTTTGAAATTAAAATGTCCAAAAATGCCCCCACTCTTTGCAACTATAAAAGGAGACCCCTACCCTACGAATTTCTCATCCCTTCCTTCTCTCCCTCTCCAAAGCTCAAAAGAAGCTTGTCCCACACCCGGGATGCTCCTCAAGAGCTAAAACCAAGTTTTCGCCCCCATTCCGAAAGCGGATCCCGTGACGACGACGACGTACTTCCTCGTTCCCATTCCTCCTACTTCGACCTCCTTCTTCCCGCTCCGTTCCTCGTCTTCCAGGAGTTGTCTCATCCGGCTTGTCCTCCAAGCGATCGTCGAGGAGGATAACTTCCCTCTCCCATTCCTTTTTTCTTGCTTTCTAGAGTAGAATTTTCCTGCTTTCTAGTTGTAATAATTTCTTGCTTTCTAGTGTAATCTTTCTCGCTTTCGTAGTTGTAAAAAAATTTTGCAACATCCAGTGAATGTTTTCCCTCTCTCTCTCTCTTATTGTCTATATTTATTCCATTTCATTGTGATTATTCCTCTCTTTAAACAAAAACACAAAAAAATATAATTGCGAATTTTGATCGACGTAGCCTCCCTGAGTTCGACCCGGGATTTCTTTATAGATTTCTGGTATAAATTTTATTTGTTGAACTCGAGTTCTTCGCTACTCGAACTACAATGACAGCTTTTCAAAACCAACTCCGATAGCATAGTTCTCCGACGTTCAACAGGGAGACAATGGAAGGTGGAGTTCATGTGGGACGCAGCGCACCAGTAATATGAGATTGCAACTACGTTGCTAAACTCTACCATGACAAGAAACAAGCAGCAAACTGGGATATGCATCTCTGAGTAGAATCGAATTGCGTTGACCACATACTAAAGAGGTACAAATAGCATAATTACATTGAAGTATACCTTCGTAACTTTGAATCACGTATGCTCTCACGGTACAGTTGGGAGCGAAATCATGCGACTTCAAAGTTAGTGTTTAGGTTAAAGGGGTATTGGAGAGTGATCCAACTGCTCACAAGGAAAGGAGAATGAGGGATGTGGTGTACATGCTGGCTAATGAGATCGAGAAGCTGGAGACCACTAATAGGAAGATGGAAGCTACAATTAATGACCTGTAGGAGACCATTTCTATCAGTGAGTCAAAGATTGTAGATCGTAGGGATGAGAAGCGAGATTTCATCCGTAAGATGGAGGAGATCCTCAGGTTCTACCATGAAGGAAGTTCGGGTCTGCAATCCTAGATGGCACTATCTACCTCGGCATGTATTAATATGTATGGTCTCGTAATTGTTTAAGTGCGAGATTGTTGATAGGTCTATATTAGTAGACTAATTATTTACCCAAATAATTGTTAGATGATTGTTGAGGTTAACAAAGAGCTTACAAACTAATGGAAAATTATTTTAAGCTCTCAAGAGGGGAATAAGTTATTTATGTATTTACACACAACTTTCTTTTTATAGGCTCCAACGAATTGAAAATGAAGGACCTGAGACACAATGCAATGACATACTAGGGTATATTTGCAATTTATTCAAAATATCCTTATCTTCGATGGCGATAAGGGAGTCCACCATCGAATCCAGATATCCTTTAGGAGGCGGCGGTTGTTAAGGGGTTCAAAATCCCTTAATTCACACCGGTGAAGAATAGAATTATTACTGCCAGAGAGGATTCGTTTAAAAGAAAGAGAAACCACTACAGAGGAGAGGGATCATCGGCTTCCATCTTCTTCCTCTCGCCTTCACCGTGCTCCAAACGTGCACCGTGGACCCAGGTCTACACTATGGATCGACATCGGCCTCACCTCTCCTCCACTCGCCACAACGTCGTGGTGCTCGGTGACAGAGAGTGCCACCACCAGTCATTCCCCCAACATCTCCTCCCCATCACCAACGCCATCACCACAACCCACCACCACCCTCTCACCATCCTTCTCACACCACAGCGCCACCAACTATCCATCTCTTCTTCTTCCTTCTTCATCTACCTGCTCTTTCATCCCACGATAACCCAACAATCACCAACCCATCAGCTTCACCACCACAAGACCACCTCAGCAGCTCGTGCACACCGGCAAGCCGCCGCCGCTGCTGTCAATCCTCCTCGTCACCTGCGCCAACTCCAGCCGTTGTTCGTTGTGCCACCACCACTATCGGAACGCCCTTGTCGCAAACATCCTCCCCCCGGCTTCTCTTCTCTAGCCGATCCTTCCTGTTCTCGCACATGCCAAGGGGAGTTATCCCTTGTTTGCTACAGTATGAGGGCAATTAGAATTTACATTTAATGCCATTGGTGGTAATTTGATTTATGTTTTCGAATATTTTATTCATCTAAAATTGCATGGATGCCCTCACAATTATTGCTTAAATGCATTCATATTTTCATATGCTGGCTTAGATTTATAAATAAATGCATGAAATACCATCAAACTTAAAAGGAGAAAGACCAATGTCTAGGGATTTAATTGCATTATATGCCATTGCAATTTATTCAGGGAGGAAAATTACGCACATAACCTCGCATTCAGAAATTATTATGAGTCTTCTCGTCGCATTTTACATCAGATTTGAGTACGAATCTCACACTCAATTAGACAAATACAAGGAAAAATTATTCGTAAATTTATTGATATGTTCCTCTCTGTGGATACGACCTAATCCACTGTGGTTAGTTTTATTGATAATTACTTTTGTTCGGGATTTTTCCACCACGTGATTTCACTGGACGACGTATTATCTATAAGCGAAAAATGCCTAACCAAATGGCATCATTGCCGGGGAGGCAACAGATGCAATAGATTCACCTGATTTTTATTTCTGATTATTCTCGAGTTACACAGTGATCTGACCAGTTGTTATCTTTTCTGTGCGAGGAATCTGACGAGGCGACAGGCGCAGCCTAGAGACAACATTGCCCTTGAACGACGTCCACACGCAGAGAAGATGTAGGAGACCTAGATCCTGCTCTCACAAGGGGTTCTCCTTCATCACAAATTTTATTTTAGTCTTCTCGCCCTTGTAGTGATTGGGGCTGATTTCTGGGGGTCTGTCCCTACATTCTTTAGCTACTAGGGTTTATATTCTTCTGCGTGCATGATTCATTTTTCTACGTGCTTGCCTCTAAAATAAAATAAATAAATAAAAGAAATCGAACTGCCTGCTAGAAGCTGCATATCTATAGGGCGACCATCTAGGATTGAATAAGCAGCATCTAGTTTTTCTTTTTGCATTGCAAACATCCTGCATTGAAGAGAGTTGGAGTAGGGTATGCGTTTTCTTGTGCATCAATTACCTGCACACGCATTGCATTTGGACATAATTAAAGAAGACCAATTAAGCTGATTTGGAGAAGATTAATCAAGTGGTCACATTACTTCTTGAAAAGAAAGAAAAATATAAAAGAAGTGTTTAAGTAACTTGACTGCAATTTTCAAAAGAAAAATCACTTTTCGCAGTGTGATGCACACTTCCTGCACTAAGCATGCACTATAGGCACTACACTAGGACTTAGACCCTTAAGGCTATAGGCATCGATCTCTTTATCGGTGCAAACCCTCCTATCTCGCTTTGTGACGGTGGTATTAACTTTTGCCTGAGTGATTTGATACTCTAAGGAGGGGGACACCCTATAAAGGAATTCAAGGGTAGTTAAGAGGCACCGCTAACGCACCGCCTAAAAGGAAGGGTTCGCCCTACTTGCATCCCTTAGTTCCATCCTTGGAGTACCATTTTACTTGAGCATTTGAGAATATCATTGCAGCAAAGTGTACGTCTCTAGGGCACTCAAAGGTTTATTTTAGGGTGCGTAATTGATTGAAAACTTGATTGGTCACCCAAAAGAACTAAAAGTAACCTCAACCTCCTTAACAGCCTTTGACCAGGAATCTCAAGTGCCTCACTTCTCTTATACCACTTACGTGGGAACGGAGAAATACTTCCTTGAGTCCATTTGGCCAAGCTAGAAAGGATTGGAAGAGGGCCTAAAGTGCTTTAACTCAACAAAAGACCTCTTGCCTTGTGTTTGCTTGGTGTGTGCGTGATTGAGCTCTCTAAGAAGTTTCTAGTTTTAATCTATTTATGTCCTAAGAGAGTTAAACCATTTGATTGAAAGAAATGGACTATCCTTACTCCTATTATTTTAACTAGGATCACATGCCCCAAGCGTATCCATCCTTTGATGGGTACAATGACAATTCATGGGATCAATCATATTCCTATCCTGGGAGTACTGGCCCAATAACTCCCACTTTTTAGCAGAGCCTAGGAGTGGATTTTTCCAATTTGCAAACACCCAACCCTCCCACCCTTCATGATTTTCCTTATCAAGGTTGGATCGATACCCCTAGGAAACCAGAGCCTGAGATTGACTATCCTCCCAAATCTGATAGCAGTAACCTCTCCTCTTTTATGATAGAAATGCAAAAACAACAAAAAGAAATGATGGAGTCTATGGGAGAGATGTTGAGGAATAGTCAACAATTAAACAAAGAAATTAGACAGCTTAGCTACTCTCTTACTATTAATTCTGATCCCTACCCAAACAACCATGATCATGGAAATAATTCTGAGGAAACCAACAATAATAGGGATCTCATTTTGAGTAGCTATCACTTAGACTCTCCCCATGGGACACGGCCACTAGAAGAGAACGATCCTAGTGATTATCCACCTGAGCTATATTGGAGTCAAAAGAAAGGGAAGATGGTACCTCCTAAGGGCCTTGACCCTAATGGTAGTATTTTCCTTACCCCTGATAACCTAGGTCAAGGTCGTATTGTTCATGCCACTTCCCCTATTAATCATGTGGTGGAACCTCATTCTACCCTTAGTGAGCCTAATCCTAACCCTCCACTTAGGAAATCAACACCTACCATTCAACATTCTGAGGATTTAAATGCACCCAATGAAGGTGACCCTAAGGGAATGGAGGATGAATTAGATTAATTTTGGTCTTAGGGATACAAAGAGTCTATTTTAGAGGAGGATGATAACCCGATGGAGGAACCCGACCTTAGAGTTTGGAGTGAATCACAGGGGGATTATGTGTAATTCGAGGACTTACCCCCTGAGGATATAAATAATCTGGTGAAATCTGGATTCCTCCCTTCTTTTGATTTTGAGAATCATCCTCTGCAAAATTAGGAGTTGATATTAGAGGAAGACAAACACAATAGTAAGAAGCCTAGGAGAGACTCTCGAGGATAATACACATCAATTGAGGATTTATGCCACGAGGAGAACAAAGAATTGAGTGATATAGGCTTACTCCAAAACATCAAGACTGATCCTCCTTCAGAAATAATTGAGGATACTGAAGCAACTCCTCTCTTTACTGGTGAATCACATATACACCCTGACAAAAACTCAAGTGAACCAAAAGAATTCGAGGATGAAATTAATAAAAACGATTCTGTTGCTTCGACCCTACCATCAAAGGAATTTGATTTGGAGTCCACCATTGATTCACATATATTGGAAGGTAAAAATATGACTCTGATTCTTGAGGAAATCATTATTGATAGGTAGGGTGACGTGAATTTTTCTACAACTGTTAGGGAGAATAATATAGAATTTGAATTGTTGGACTTGACACAAACTAAGCCCTCCTTGGACTTAACCATTACCGCCCAACACCACAAGCAACCCTTACACTCCCTAACCGATCCTTAGCTCAGGTCTATGCACACTTACATTCTTTCTAGGGAGCATATCAGGCCAGTACATCCTCAGGTAGAATGGCGAGTGTGGATTGATGCTTGTACTTTTAGTCTTGCCATTCAAGGGTTTGAAATAATTATGTTTATATATTTTAAAACCCTTCTTGCTTTGGAGGATCCTTGTTATCCTCCACTTATTCCATTTCCGGAGGTCCCTTCTCAGGTTCCTTTTGTTATTCCTAGACCTCTCCAGGTAGCCTACAAGATTGCCTATTTTCATGTCTTCTGGCGAGCCTTTAGAATTACGTTGCATCATCAGCTCGCCAACATCCGTGGCTACCTGTTTTCTAGGCCCGCACTGTTACACATATTTTTAGGGCCTAGCTCTTTCTGTTTGGAACCAGACTTACAGGTTCCCTAGAAGTCTGGCTGCTGACAAAAAATGCAACGCTTGTTGGGAGGCAACCCAACGTTCAGAATAACACCTTTGTCCAGTGATTTCCTTCCTTTCTCCCTCTGTTTTAATTTTATAATGAGGACATTATAGGATTTAGGCATGGGGGGTGCATTTTGCATTTTTAGGTAGAATTCATGCATTTAGGTTTGGTGCATTAGCATAAATAAAAAAAAATCTCTCTTTTCTTGAGCTGAATTGGTTAGCCTTGGCAAAACATCTTTGTCATGGAGGTTTCATTGAAGATTTTCTTCTTAAATTATTTCTTAATTTTAGAATTCAGTACATTTACTTCACTTGCATATAGACTGGGTAATGGATTTTTGAAGAAAATCAATAAGTATTTTTAGTCGACTGAATCCTTAGACAGTTAATAGGGAGTCAGGCATACTATTTTCTATTAGATCCATCTAATATTTGTGAGAAGAAAGTAGAGAGACTACTGGTGTGCTAAGTCTAGTGCAAGGACTCTTAAGTTCTAGATAATTGGATGATGATACATGAGAGTTAGGTATAGTTTTCGCTCTCTATTCCTGTGTGCGTACATGGTGTGAATTCTTGAGAGTCACCAAATAAGGCAGACACACAAAGATTGAGTCCTAATAAAACTATAACTATGGTGGATGGTTACAATCATTCTTCATAAGGTCCTCAGCTGAAGGAGGGTAGTAATGTCAAAGGTCAGAAATATAATTGTCCTATCCATTCCTTCCTGGTGCTAAGAGTAGGTACTTCCACCACATAAGCCACGCAATATCCTCTTGAACATCATCATTCCTAATAATGCCTCATAAATAAAAGTATACGTTGTTTTGTGCGAGTAGTTGAAAAAAAAAAAGAAGAAAAAGAGAGAGAGAGAAAAAGGAAATATTTATATTTAGAAAAATATTAAAAAAAAGAAGAAAAAGAAGAAAAAGAAAAAGAAAAAAAGAGTCCAAGTTTGTAGTTTTATCTTCATGTCATTTTTTGTATCAATGTTTTTGAGGCAACAGTAAAAACACCCATTATGATCCACCAAATATAACCCATACCTTCTTTTCAATATTTCTGATCGTCTAAATACTGGCTGAGGTCCTCTAACTTAGTTGTAGGGTTATTAGAATTTTAATTGAAGTGTGAATGCCATGTGAGGCCACCAAACAATGAGTACATTTACAAAAATATGGTAAGATATGTGATCTCAGAAAAGAAAGAAGGAAGAAAGAGAAAGGAAAAGAGAAAGTGAGTGAGCATAAGGGAACGCAAAGAGAACACAGTGTTTAGCCTTTCTCTGAGTTGACTTGTTTGATAGTCTAGAGATCTAGAGTCTACAGTACTAGACTACATGCAGCACCAGATGAGTTCAACTAAGTATCTCTTATCTAAGCCAAAATTCTGGGGTCAAATTATAGGTCATTTGCTACTTTATCCCCAAGGGAAGTAGTTACCTATCCTGATAGAATTTTATCAAGGGATAAGTTTGAACTTTAAATGTAAGTTGATTTTTCACTTAGACCCGCTACCCAGGCTACTATTACTTCACATTTGTCTGGATCTCTGAATTTTTGGAATTACAAAAGAAGAAATTTTTTCACTTCCATTATTTTTCGCTTTTTGCTAGGGACTAACAAAATTTAAGCGTGGAAGTATTTGATAGGTCTATATTAGTAGACTAATTATTTACCTAAATAATTGTTAAATGATTGTTGAGGTTAACAAAGAGCTTGTAAACTAATGGAAAATTATTTTAAGCTCTCAAGAGGGGAATAAGTTATTTATGTATTTACACACAACTTTCTTTTTATAGGCTCCAACAAATTGAAAATGGAGGAGGACCTGAGACACAATGCAATGACATACTGGGGTATATTTGCAATTTATTCAAAATATCCTTATCTTCGACGGCGACAAGGGAGTCCACCACCAACCTCTCTTCCAGATATCCCTCAGGAGGTGGCAGTTGCTAAGGGGTTCAAAATCCCTTAATTCACGTCGATGTAGAACAGAATTATTACTACCAGAGAGGATTCGTTGAAAAGAAAGAGAAACCACTACGAAGGAGAGGGATCATCGGTTTCCATCTTCTTCCTCTCGCCTGCACCGTGCTCTTAACGTGCACCGTGGACCTAGGCCTGCACTATGGATCGACACCGGTCTCACCTCTCCACTCGCCTCAACATGGTGGTGCTCGGTGACAGAGAGCGCCACCACCAGCCGTTCCCCCAACATCTCCTCCCCATCACCAACGCCATCACCACAACCCACCACCACCCTCTCACCATCCTTCTCACACCACAGCGCCATCTACTGTCCATCGCTTCTTCTTCCTTCTTCATCTACCTACTCTTTCATCCCACGATAACCCAACAATCAATAACCCATCAGCTTCACCACCACAAGACCACCTCAACAGCAACCGGCCGCTCTCTTTGCGTGACCGCTCTACGCTCCAACCAGCAGCCAACAGCATCCTGTGCGTGCCCCCTCACGCAGTCTACAGGCACAAGAGCTACTGCCCCAACAGTAGCCTTGTCAGTCCACCTCCACGCAGCAGCGTCGTCCGGCCTCGAACCTCCGAGCCACCGACGCCAACAACCTCGCCTCGACCCCACAAGGGCAGCCACACCCTCTGAAGGACAACAGCAGCCCGCACACACCGGCAAGTTGCCACCGCCACCGGCGCCAATTTCGGCCGCCGGTCGCCGTGCCACTATCGCCATCGAAACACCCTCGTCACGAACATCCTCCCCCCGGCTTCTCTCCTCCGGCCGATCCTTCCTCTTTTCGTGCACGCCAAGGGGAGTTATCCCCTGTTTTGCAATAGTATGAGGGCAATGAGAATTTACATTTAATGCCATTGGTGGTAATTTGATTTATGTTTTTGAATATTTTATTCATCTAAAATTGTATGGATGCTCTCACAAGTATTGCTTAAATGCATTCATATCTTCATATGTTGCCTTGGATTTATAAATACATGCATGAAATGCCATCAAACTTAAAAGGAGAATGACCAATGTCCTGGGATTTAATTACATTACATGCCATTACGTTTTCTTCAGGGAGGGAAAATTACGCACATAACCTCGCATTCAGAAATTATTGTGTCTTCTTCTCGTCACATTTTACATCGGATTTAAGCATGAATCTCGCACTTGACTAGACAAATACAAGGAAAAATTATTCGTGAATTTATTGATATTTTCTTCCCTGTGGATACGACCTAATCTACCGTGGTAAGTTTTATTGATAATTAGTTTTGTTCGGGATTTTTCCATCACGCGATTTCACTGCGACGACATATTATCTATAAGCGAAAAATGCCCAACAAATTGTCGTTGTTTAGAAAATGCGTCGTAGTGTAGTTGACAAAATCGCACAAAACACTTAAATTTATAAACTCGAAATCTAATTAGAGTCTGAGGTCGTTCGCAGGAAGCAAATATGAAATTCACGCACTAGTCATTTTCAGAATTAATGAACACAATAAATCAAGCACCAGATAAAAGATATTCAATGAATAATCTGGTCAGGATAAAATATAATCCAATGTATCTCAAGAAATATAGGGACAAAAGAATAGAAGAAACCTAAAAAGTGGTGATTTAGATCACCATTTAGATCCTTCAACTTAAGCATATCCCAAACATTCAAAGTAACTCAAGTATCTCGAATAATTCAACAATAGCTCTAATCAAATACTCAAATAATGCCATAGTGTTTTGAATCAAATTAGACGTTAGGTCTGATGACCAAATGACTTAACCATCAAGGCACAGCACCACAGTAAGGTGCATAAGGGACAAGGCTCCTTCTCAAGCATAGCACAAGGGCGAACACCCTTCCTCAGAGGTGTTGTGAGAAATGGGAGATTTAAGGATATGGTCATCGTAGTACACTCCTAAATTGCATAACACTTAAATTTATAAACTCAGAATCTAATTGGAGTTCGAGGTCGTTTGTAGGGAGCAAATGTGGAATTCACGCATTAATCTTCATTCAGAATAAATGGGCACAGTAAATTAAGTGCAATAAAAGATATGCAATGAATAAAACTTGTCAAATTGATATTCAATAGCAATCAATAAGATCTCAAAGAGGCATGGGATAAAAAGAAATAGAAAGAGAAAACAATGGTGACTTAAATCACCAATTATTCTTCTTAATTAAGCATATATCCCAAGCTTTTAAATCATTCAAATGAATCAACAGTAACTTTAATCAATTAATCCAAGTCAACTTAGGTACTTAAATAATGTCACAGTGCCTTTTAGAATCAAATCTGACGTCGCTTATCAGAACCAAACGACTTAACCTTCACAGCATCAACATAGCACAAGGTTCTCACAAGAGCCTCAGAAGTTCTAAGGCACAGCACAGGGCTTTTCTTCTTCAAGTCTTCACAAGCACAGGTCCAATCCTTCTCAAAGGCTAAGTGTTAGCCTCCTCTTTAGCACGTGCCCAAGGCATGTAGAGCAAAACCTCCCCCCTCCTCCACACAGATTCTCTCCTCTTTCTCTTCTCTGATAACCAGGGTTTAATCGGGTCAAGTATCAAGTAATTGGATCCTGAATAGTGGCCAGACCCTCATGCGTGGATCGTAGGTGAGGCGTGCTCGGGCATGCATGTGGAGGGACCCAACCCCTCATGTTCTTGGACAGTAAGTAAATATCACAAAATTATGATATACTCCTTCAGTTGCTTGTCTGCTCATAAGGTGGGACTATCCCACTTCCTCTTTTCCTCTCGCAGCAGCTAGATCACCTCTCTTTGCAATTGACTGCTGGTGCTATTGTTATGTCTCAATTAGCACTCCAGATGGTCTCGTGGCTTACTTCCGCAACACTGGGAAGTGGAATGACAGCCAATGGTGGCCGAAGCATTGCAAGCGAAGGCGGAGATGGACGGCATATGCAGTGGCTCCGGTGAGGGTACCTGTAAGCACGAATACGAGCTAAAAGCCTTGGTTAAAAAGCTCAAAAGCTTCTTTGAAGCACGACAAAGGTGGTGGCAGTGTCGATTTGGGGATTCATGGTCGAGCAAGGTCAAACGGAGTTAGAGAAGGTGAGCGGTGGTGGGTGAGTTAGGTGGGAGTTTTGGAGGTGTAATCCCCTCAATTTCTTGAGGGGTTTTGGTCGTGGAAATTCGACGAAGGTTATGGGAGTGTTGCGGTGGTGATTGGTGGTTTGTGGAAGGCAGATGGCCTCACCGGAATTCGGCCAAAGTGGAAGAAGATGGTGAGGGAGAGGATGTTTTGGTAGTCGAACCTAAAATCTAAAGGGAGGAAAATGAAGTAGAGAGAGGGAGGAAGCTAAGGGACCTAAATTAATGGTGGAAAGGGAAGAGATGGCACCGACTTTGATTGGCTGGCATCGAAGAAGGTGAAACCTCCAGTGGTGGAGTGGCGACGATGAAAGGGGTCTAGGGACTCCTGTTGTGGCTGGCGAGGAGTGAAGGAAGGCGAGGAAGACGGTCCCGCTGCCTATAGTATGTGGCAGCGGGCGAGAAAGTCAGAGAGAGGAGTTGTCAAAGCTGCGGTGGAGGTTACCGAAGAAGGAAAATTTGTGAAGAAGTGCGGCCAAACCAAGCTAAGGAGCAAGGAATTGCAACGGGGAAGCTTTTATAGAGCTCTGTGCAAGCTCTGGATAAGGAAATAAGCCTACATTGGCTTGTGCTTGAAGCACAAAACACCCACAAATTTTATGGGTTCGCTAGGGCTAACTGGTGTGATCTATGATCCCTAACCACCTTCAGAGGATTCCTCATAATGTGAACACCATTCCCACCAAATTTGGTGGGATTTGGTGTTGATTTGAGTAGGATTTGAGACAATCAAAAGCTGCTTGGAGGTCAGTTGACCTCCAATGGTGACAAGGACTTGTTTAAAAAGAAGATAAGGAAGTTAGGGACTTATTTGCAAGGATTTTTGAAAGTTAGGGGCTTGTCTGAAAGAAATAAAGTTTTAATGGACTGAAATGCAAACTAGGTCAAGATGGACTCTAATTGGGCCTAAATTTTGATACAAACCTAATTTGGACCCAAAGAATCTGATGGTGAAGTTGTATTTTAGATTTGACCAAGTTTTACTAGGCAATTTTCGCAGAAACCTAAATTAGGCAAAAATCTGTCTGTGACTCTATTTAAGGTCAAAATAAGTTCAGATGGTCAAATCAAGGATACCAAACCTCAAGGAATATTTTTATATGAATTTTAGGAGATTTAGATGAATTTTATCCTGACCAGAAGCTCTGTAATTTAAGTAAATCTGAAATTAGGATTTTGGGTGCTAAATTGATTCTAGAAACGCGTGAAACCCTGTTTGTCTGTATGGACCCTCTTATTGGACTTTAATGCTCATTTGACCTTAGATTAACCCCTGGAAAATCCCGTGGTTACTCTGCTTTCATGATATGATGTTAAAACTACAAAATTAACCCTGATTTAGTGTTCTCTCTGAATGGATTTGTTTGGAATTATAGCTTTTAGGCGATTATGTAGGAGCATTTGTCACTTGATTATGACTAATTAAACCTAGTTATGGCTCATGATGGTGTTACCATCAAGAGGCTAACTATCAAAGCCTTCAACACGTACCTTGAGGTGTTCCAACGTGAAGCAAAACCCTCCCCCCTCCTCACAAATTCTCCTCTCTTCTCTCAAAATCTGGTTTAATCGGGTTAGAATGCAGGTAATCGGGTTATGAGCATGGGTCCAGGCTCACCGGGGGTGTGGGTGAGCGAGGGTGCGCTAGTTCGTGCGAGTGAGGGACCCAACCCCTCAGTGTCTTGGGTGAACAGCTAAAAGCACAAATCACTTATATACAGCTTTAGGTGGTTTGCAGTGAACAATGTGGGACTAATCCCACTACTGCTCCTTGAGTGTGCCAACAGCTGATGGATTAGAGGAATTGGGGTAGCAGCTGCAGCTAGTGGCTTTAAATAAGGGCCTAGACACCTGTAGCTGATGGTTCCGCATCGATTATGGTCTGCAACTGGGTGAGTTGAGGGTTGGGGATGAGCGAACGGGGCCAAAGAAGATGAAGGCGACAGCGGAGCTCCAGTGTGTACCTGAAACAAAAAACATGGCCTCTCAACCCTATTAGATAGGCTCAGAAGGGTCGCCATGAGAAGGTGAGTGCATCGGTGGTGGTTGTTTGGTGAATGCGTGCGTTTGGAAGGCTAACGGAGTCGGAGAAGGTGTACGAAGGAGGTGGAGTTTGGTGGAGGTTTTGGGAGCACAAAACTTTCAATTTCTCTAGGGGTTTTGATGAGGGTGAGGTGGCGGTACTTTTGAAGGTGACACGGAGGTGTTTGGTGGTCTGTGGAGAGCGAATGACCACACCGAAGCACGGCCAGAGCAAAAGAAGATAGAGAGGGAAAGGATGATTAATCGGTCGAATTGAGGATATAAGAGGTGGAATCTAACCTAAAGAAGGAGACTAAGAGGAATTGCTTATCTATGGACGAAGGGGAAGAAGCTCCGTGCTAGCTTTGATTGGCCAGTGTTGGAGGGGATGAAGTCTCCGGTGGGCGAAGTGGCGACAATGAGAGGGTCTGGGAGCACCTTGCTAGTATTGCAAGGAGCAGACGAAGGAGAGGAGGAAGGAGGTGCCTCCAATTTGTTCGTTGGAGGCCTTGACAAGAGAGATCGAGGAGATCGTTGAAGTTGGTGGAGTTCATGGCTGGAGAGAAGGGAAGAGGGGGTTTTGCAACCTAGAAACGACTAAGGAGCATGACCTGAAGCTCAAGGAGCTTTTATAGAGCTCCAACAGATCTTTCAACAAGGGAAGAGGATTGATTTGCTTGGGGATTAAGTCATAGAAAACCCACGGATTTCATGGATTAGGTCATAAAAGGGAATAGGCTTGATTTTTGCGCAAGTTCTGAGTCCTAAAACAAGTCCAAATGAATCCTCATCGTGTGAACATCAATCCCACCAAATTTGGTGGGATTTGGTGATGATCTAATGCCTCTTTGGTGTGGTCAACAATTGCCTAGAGGTCGGTTGACCTCCAATGGCAGCAAGGACCCATTTGTGAAGAAGATAAGGAAGTTAGGGACCTATTTGCAAGGATTTTTGAAAGTTAGGGGCTTGATTAAGAGGAACAGAGTTTAAATGGACTTTAATGCAAACTAGGTCAAGATGGACTCTAAGTGGGCCCAAATTTCAGTACAAACCTAATTTGGACCCAAGGAATCTAGTGGTGAAGTCGGATTTGAGGTTTGACCAAGTTTGACTGGATAATTTGCATAGAAATCCAAATTAGGGCAAAATTCCGTCTGAGTTTTATTCAAGGTCAAAATAGGTTTAGATGGTCAAACCAAGGGTACCAAATCTCTCAGAATATTTTTCTATGAATTTTAGGAAGTTTATATGAATTTTATCCTAACTGAAACCTCTTCAACTCAAGCGGGTCTGAAATTAGGGTTTTGTGTTTTAATTCAGTTCTCGAAACGCATGAAATCCTGTTTCTACCTATGTTGACCCACTCATTGGCCTTTAATGCTCATTTAACCTTAGATTAATCCCTAGAAAACCCCGTGGTTACTCTACTTTCATGATGTGATGTTAAAACTGCAGAATTAACCATCTTTTAATGTTTTCTTTTCAGAATGGATTTACATGGAATTATGATTCTCAGGCGATTATGTAGGAGCATTTGTCACTTGATTAAGACTAACTAAAGCTACTTATGGCTCATGATAGCATTACCATCATTTATGTTATCTTTTTGGTTGCACCTTCTAATGGTGTATTAATATAAAGTACATCCAAAGGCTAATATGTACTCTATAGACTTTTGCTAACCGATGATAAATATGTACTGGTGGGATATATGGATCAGTTAATATTCTGTAGGTTTTAATTTCCTTCTCCGATAGTTATCTTTGGTCTCCCTAAACCAATCCCTTTATGATAGTAGGAATTACCTTTATGTATATATAGAAATCTACGTTATGGATGTGGTAAAGTTCATCGATATATGAAACTTGTAATTTCTGTCTTTGGCCAAACTATTTGACCACTTAGTAATATGCCATGGCCTATGGATATGGCACATACCTTCATAGTTTACTTTAGTTAATGACTATCTATAAATTTTGTATTTTGAATGCCTATACTCATTATTTTACATGGTAATATTTCTCATGTAAAATTTTATTTCCCATGTAAAGAGGTTGTTTGTCCAATATATAGTGTGCACCACAAGTCTTTGCAGGTGATCCTTCCCAAGGTAGGCTGGTCTTGTCAATCAACTACATCCATGCAAAGCACAACTCCGCCACAGGTACACCATACTTTACTGCCACTCCAGCAGAAGTTGCCATACTCCACCATCCGTAGATATGACAAAGTCAAGCTCCCATACTGACGGCCATAACACCGAGCGCATAACCTCCACCATGCTAAACCACACACTCGGAACATGCCTGCTCACAAAGGGAACTTCATCAAACCTTCAGCGTCGAAGGAGAAAGGCTCTCACATGAGGGCCCTCAGGATTGAGGGAGAAGCGATTAAAGATGGAAGGATCCAGAGATCCGTTCGAGCATGGATACAGGTACTTTGGCTGTAGGATTATACAAAATCCAAATCATATTTCGTGAATGGTACTATCTAATGTTTCATATTCCCTTTCCATCCGTAACTTAGAGATCCCAATTTGAAAACAAACAGTATGGCACTTCCCCAGAGCAAATGCTAAAAACATTATATTCATATAGGGAATCCCTAAGTAAAATCCACATATTCCTTACCTTGTCCTTTCGAGCACCAGACATTCTCTAATTCACATAATGTGCATTTCCTTCATAACGTGTCTTATTGACCATGTTGCCAATCTAGCTACTTGTCCATTTCCACAAGTTCCTAAGTTTGCTTGCAAATGTAGAAGCTTATAGTAGAAATTGCGCTTGAAAACATTTCTCAGGAGCATTTGAAATCGCATTCCCTACATGTAACTGCAAATTGATCCTTTATCTGCCCATCTTAATGCATTCATGACAATCTCTACATGATCTCATTAGAACTCCCAGCATTGGAAGGAGCTCAGTATCATATGTAGACCCAATGCCACATGGATCACCCAATGACTCTAATCTGTGAATCCTTCTTTTATACCTGTCCACAAAATATATACAAATCAGCTTGAGATGATGATCTTCTAGTATAACCAAAAAGCGCAATTACACTCTTACACAGGAGGAGGAGAAGAAGACTTATTCCTCTAGAATATCCGTATAAAACTAACTCACCATCTCCACCTCTTAAACTTCACTCAACATGCACTATTTCTAACATACATTACATTTTCAACAATTATAGGGATGAAATGAACATTGATGAATCCAACGAACATATGTACCTTCATTCCAATACCTCAACCAAGTTCTACTCTTGTTTGAATTACAAACAAAAAATCAAATATACAATCAATGCAAATGTTGTATTTGCAGGGCACATGCAGGAGGTGCTCAGCAGGACAAGCAAATTATACCGTACTCACCATTTTGTATAAATTACACGACACCAAGGTTGTAAACAGATATGATGATTTTCTACCTAATATAACTTGTTCTCTAGTCATGTACATTTTCATCATATTCCATTTCATAGGAGGAGCCTAAGGTTGAATCCTCAAAACATAGAGAACACATACAATAGAACACCACACAGAGGGCCAACTCCAAGAAGGACAATTGGTAGAACACCACGGCAAGAACAAGAACACTTCTGCCCGAATAGAAGGCAGTGGGGAAAGCAACCAACACATAGGTGCAAAAACCCCATAGAACTCATTTGTCACATTTTCTCAGATGCAACCAATCCACTAATCATTTTCATGTCTATCACTTAGGGGAAATGAAAGAATAGATCAACCACCTACATTTGATTCAAGAAGTGCAATAAAGGACTTCCTTATTGCTCTTAGGACATGCTCTAATCGTGTAAGAATCATGTTTAAAAGAACACCATTTGGATTTTTCAATGGATACGACTACCCAATCAAGGACAAGAGGTTATGTGCTAATTAAGCTAGTTACAGCTTATGACACCAAGAGCGAGGACTTCTTCATAGCAAGACAACGAGTGCCTTTCATAGCAGAACACATCGTAAAGATCATAGGGTTGCCACTGGATTCCCATGAGATTGACCTCATAGTTGATGGAAATGAGAGGCACCCTTTCGAATGAAGTACTTCCCTACTAGAAACCCAACTATCCTTCAAGCAAGAAAGTCTCTTCATGAACTTCAGCAAGTGGGGAGCAATCACAATGTTGATGACCAAGTTAGGCTCCTCATATGCCTCCTTTGCGGCAATTTCTTGTTCGCACATGGTTCTCATTCCATATACCCAAAGCTCTTCCATTACGTCGAAGAGATAGACGACTTGCATGAATATGCATGGGCACAAGCTATTCACCAAGTACTAGCCGATGGACTCTCACAAATGGCACACAAGATGTACATATCATGAGATGGCAGAGGATCTGGATACCTCAAAGGCTGTGCACCCATTTTCAGTGTACGCAAGTATTTCATTTCTTTCAAGTTAGATAGCATTCTTACATTCAATAGTAAGTGGGTATGCAAATCACAGATACGGGCTCAAGAAGTACCTGCTATTGATGAGCCAATTGTACCAACTACATACTGATTGTGCAGCAATTCACGCCTGTAAATATGCCCGGTTATGCTATTTCCTAACATAACACATTTAGATTAGATAGGTTTACATGCATTTTGTAAATATTTGCATTTTATGGAGAGGAAGATAGAGAGAGAGATTGAGCCTCCATTTCCACCTCATTCCCATTGCATTTTCACCACCTAATACCATCTAACACAACACCATCTATTCACCACTTACATTATTTACCTAACACCCTAAGTGCCTACCTATAAAAATACCAAAATATCCCCCACTAAAAAATCCCCTAATGACACTTTTCCTCAGCCGCTACCTATAAAATCACACCCATCCCCCTCCATGCCGCACATCGGCTCCCACCATACCCACCCACCTCCATCCCCACTACCACCCACAGCAACTCACACACACCCCCTCACACTCACACACAGTCCATTCCAGCAACCAGCCACAGCTTCCTCCCCCTCCCCTCTCTCCCTCTCTTCCTCTCCATACACTGCCCCCCTCTCTCTCCAGTTGAGAGACTACATGCAGGAGCAGACTCACCGTGGTTGCAAACACCACGGTGAGTTCCACCACCGCCCAACTCCCTTGCAAGCAAGTAGGCATGGTGGGTTCTCATCCATTTTTATTTTTTTTATTTCACCTATTTCGTTCGCCATTAGCGGTAGCTTGAGCTCTCGAGGCTCCTCTGTTTTTAACTATAGCATACTATAGATGGTCCATCGCGACTCATTTTCCTTTGCGTGTCACCGGGCATTCCTCACTTATCTGGTGACAAGCTCACCCACGCACACACCACATCCCACTTCAATAGGTTTCAGCCACTCACAAAAGCCCACGCACGCACGCCTATTTCCATGCCTTGCCGGTCTCCCACATGCCTGCTACACCTTCTCACCCCTCTTGACTGGCTTGGTGAGAAACCTAGCCGATCAAAAATCACGCCAAGCGGTAACTTTTGCCCTTGGAACACTATAGCCGTGCTCTCGAAAAATGCTCCTGCGCACATCCAATCGGCAAGTTTCTCACTTTGCCGATTGCCCGCCTCTCTCTCTCCTGTGCACCTACCTGCACCCGATTGCCCACACCCCCTCTCTTTCCACCCATTCCCTTTCCTGCTCACTCTTTCCCGCACGCACACACATTCACATAGGCATACACAAACACACATCACTCATCTCACTCTCCCACTCATTCTCTCACCTCACATCCTCACTCTGACACACTCACACACACACATACACCCAAACCCACATACATACACATACATACACACCCACACTCACATTCACACGCGCACGCACACACACACACACATACACATACACATACTTACGCACATATATATACATATATATATACACATACGTCCACATCCATATATATATATATATATATATATATACACACACAAACACACACACACACACACATATATATATTCACACATACTCCCTCATGCACACATTCATGTATACATTTCCCCACTCACGATCCCGTACTCAACCCATTACCGCGCATTACATCACGGGTATATTAGCACCAGTTGCGCATATACCCCCGATATTCATGCACATCAAGCATTCCACACACACTCCCACATGTCCACTCTACACCTGCACGTGGCACATAGCTAGGTTTATCACATCTTTCTAGATGACAGTTAACTTAGAGTGGTGCTACATTCCATTAAATCTTTTATTCAATCCTCCACCCTATTATTTATTATATAGTTATATATATATAACTATACCATATACCTATATCATATATATATATACATATCTATAAATAAGCTAAGTATTTCCATTCCTTTCCATTTCGTATTATCTTTTCGCATTTCTTTTCCTTGTCTTTTATTTTGTTGATAAAGAAAAGACCAAAAAAAAAATCTAAAATAGAAAAGATAACTCTTGTCTTTATAGGTACAAGATATCGCGTGTAGCAAGATCCATTTTGAACTTGATTTTTGGCAAATCACCAAGGACCAATTTTTGGCATGTAGCCAAGGACCATTTGTTGAGGGTGTACCTCAAGGACAAAAATATCCAAAAAAATCTAAAATCAAGAAAAACCCAAAAATATAACAAGCGAAAGGAATTGATGCGATTTTAGGAAGTGCGTAGAAACTGATTAACTCCAAACCCACCTCCCGAAGTTCGACCTTGGGCCTAAAACTGACAAGTTACAATTTGATTTAGTCCTGGTTAATAAATTGCGATAAACTATGTAGATTCATTTGTAGGTAATCACTTCCACTATATACTTTAGGATGCTAATATCATTATATTAAATAACCCTACCCGTGTTCTAACATAAGTTTTCTGGAACCGTTGCCGGGGAGACGCCATCTGGAGTCAGTTTCTATTCTCTTCCTTTGATTATCTCTTCTCCCACCCATCTCTTCACGGGTGTTTTTGTTTGTTTTTGTGCAGGTGGACCTGTTGCGAGGAGGAGACAAGCAGAGGAGGTCGGAGATGTGGGCAAGTCCAAGGCGGGAGAGAGAGCGTGAATTCGCTAGTGCCGCTTGGACCTTCGCACACATTTTTGAGGAGGTAGGTGTTTGTCCTCTTAACAATTTTGGTTATCTTATCACATTGAAGATAAAAAAAATATTAAAAAATAACCCTAAAGATATCTTCTTGGGATTTCTTGGGGCGAGCGGGCTAAAATCCACTGGTTGTTTATTTTCTATCATATCCACCACCCTCGATTTCCCACACTTTCACATACAAAAAATCCGAGAATCCTGATTCTTGGGTATTTCGCGACGTGAAGTTTTCCTTGAGGCAAATTAAAATTGATTGTGTATTACATCTCTTCGCCTTATTTATTTGCATTTGGGATCCAGATTTTGGTTGGGGAATCTTGGAATCGATTTGACTCCAACCCCATCACGACCCTAAATTTGCCCTTGATTTGATCTCGAATTTCAACCCCAACATATTCATCTTCATTTTTCATTATCTTAGTGATTGAGCCTTTGTGTAGATTATTATTTTGGTGATTAGGAGCACTTAAATTGAAGTGTTTGTCTCTCATTCACATTGAATTAAAAATGGCCCATGCATCCACACTTAGAAACATCCATTTACGGGGCCCATTGCATTGTAGCATGCATTAACCAACTCAAATTGTAGGAGGGTTGTTTAGGCACAAAGAACTTGTATTTCTTGAAAACCCGAAGAATGGTTGAATTGGTAATCCATTGGAATCATAAAATCCATACTACCTGAGACGGAATTCTAAAAGTCATTCACCATCTGAAACTTCAATTCAGGGAGATTTCCCTGTTGCATGCATGTTTCACACACATATCAATCAACACACTTGGGAATTACTTGTGTACAGCACCCTTCACAATCCAAAGCACTTGTATCCTAAGCCTCAATATAAAATTGGTAGTAACTTGACCCCATTAAGGTTTGGAGGTCTAACTACCTGCGTGTAGCACTTACGTGCTGGTGCGAGTTCCCACGTGCTATCGGGTGTCTCAGACTGGGGCAAATGGCCTTTCAATATGACTCGGTGGTTCCACGGTGCTCGTATTCGATTTCGTAGGTTGCGATAGTAGGTAACTTAGATCTTTAGGTCTTAGGTCACATTTAGAGGTTAGGACCTTGATTGGATTGATTTGTTATCAAGTGCACCTATTCGACGTCATTTCTCTCATTCCCTTTTCTCTTCTCATCACCCCAATTCTTCTTTCGGTAGTGCATGTTTAGGAGGAGGTCACAAAGCCCTGAATTGTTTGAATTGTCTGATAAACCTAGGAGGGTAGAATCTGGTGAATCATCCTCCTCCTCCGTAAACATGGCTGCTTGCCCACCCCCAATTCCTGAGGGAGGAAATCATCCCCCTCCCAATCCACCAGGTGGTGGTGGAGCCATTGACCCATTAACCTACCTCCAAGCCCAAATGGCATTATACACCAAATATATTGAAGTCATTAGGGAAACCTTGGAAGAAATGCAAAACCCTCCCAAATGGGAGGAGCCTAGGTCTCTTAGCTCATATCAGAATCCCGCTGCTACAGAGACCCTTGGGCAAATTCACATCCCCATGGGCAGGGAAGATTTTGAATTGAAACCAAGCGTAATTGGCCTAATCAACTTCCATTATCATGGGCTTGCTAGTGAAGACCCTTTTCTTCACTTGGACGACTTAACCCATTTAGCTGAAATGATCAAACCAAGAAACATTGGGTTACACATTGTCCTCATGAAAATGTTCTCGTTTTCGTTGTAGGACAAAGCAGCGTAATGGTTGCCCGCCATTGGGAAACCCATCTGTTCTTGGGAAGAGATGAGTACAACGTTTCTCAAGAAATTCTTCCCTATCGGGCGCACCAATGCGCTTCACCGTGCTATAACTTCTTTCATACAACAAAACGGCGAGCAATTTCATGAGGCCTGGGAGAGGTATAATGACCTCTTCAGGAAATGTCCACATCATGGTCTACCTAAGTGGCATGTAGCCCGGATCTTATATTATGGGCTAAATGAAACTTTGAGGCAGATTGCGGATGCTTCCTGCGGAGGTAATTTTACTGTTTGAAAACATGAGTGAAAATTCCATAAATAACACTTCCATTGTCACCTTTAATCGGATCAGCTCACCTGGTAGCGAAGCACACAAGGTTGACATGGGATCCTCCCATTCATCCACTAACTTAAGCTTGATCGCACAAAAATTAGATGAAGTCTCCGTCGTGCACAAGAACCTGGATGAACTCTTGGCCAACTCCACCTATTCTGTGGCTTACACTTCGACTCCACCACGTCACAAACCCAATCCTTCCCATGTCAGGGCGATCTCTAAAAATCCCGCACGACCTACACCATCCTTGCCGAATATTGCACCTAGTGACTCGATAAGTAATGTGGACCTGGCTTCTGCTAGCCAGTATTATGACATGGAGGAGCAAGCCTCCATGAACTCGGATGCATTACCATATGCAGACATGTCTTCTGAATTCAAAGACGTGTGGGCCCTAGGGAATAGCCCATATTCTACTACTTATAACCCAGGGTGGCGCAACCATCCAAACTTCACATGGTCCGACAATCCTCAGTGACAAAACTCGCTGGTGGACCAATGCGACCATCCACTCTTGTCATCCTAAGGGCCCAATATAATCCTTCGGCAAATCTACTGCTAGGCCATTGTGCACCTCAAACAGATCACGCATCAAACCATCTTGATAAATTGATGCGAATGATAACAGAAATGTTGAAGCGCCATGAAGAAAATATGACTTCGCTTCAACACCAATTGGCGCAACAGAATGCTAAGATCAGTCAACTACGCATGAAAACTTGATCTCAAGGCACTCTTCCTGCCCAACCTGTCCCAAACCCACGAAATTTTGTACCTCATGGTCCGCAACCAGAGGTGAGACCTTCTCAGGGGCAAGTTCATCAAATTCTGCAAGCTCTAAGTACTCCACCAAGATTTTAGACTAATCCAGCAGCAGCACATCAACCCTATGTCCCTGTTGTGAACCCTCCTCACCATATGATCCAACTAGACCTGCGGCATCCAATGCGATTACTATGAGGAGTGGTGCCTCGATCGGATCCTGGCCCATCTTCTTCATCGTCCTCTCATTTGGGTTGCGCATCGCATTCTCGCGAGGATGACACACCCAAACTGGTGCCAGAATCAGTCCCATTCCCTGAGTCTCTACTAAGGGAGCCAAAAGGCAAGAAAAAGAACATGCAGACCTTTGATAATCTACATAATTTGTTCAAGGACATTAAGATCAAAGGTTCCCTTGCTTGAGGCAATTGACCACATCCCGATTGTCACCCATTCTTTAAGGACTACACTACACCTAGGCAACAGCAAAAGAAAACCAAGAACATGGTGGTTCTCTCGCCTCATGCGAGTTGTGCTATACTGTCAAAATTACCACTGAAGCAAAAAAACCCAGGCACCCCTCTCATTTCATGCAAAATCAAAGGCAGCAATTTTGATCGTGCTTTCCTGGATTTAGGATCTTCCATTAACCTCGTACCGACCATAATGTTTCAGAAAGCAACATTCCACGTCGGGCCCTTGTTCCCAAATACTGATCACCGAGGCTCTCCCTTCGTGGATGCAACAATCCAAGATGCCCCTATCCTTGGCCAATCTGAGGGCCAATTTTCATATCCTCTTATTCTTCCTTCTGATCCTTTTGGGTCGCTCTCATTCCAAGATTTGCCTGACACACTAAAGTATGCTTTCCTACGATCAAATGAAACGCTTCCTATAATCATCAATTCAAAATTGTCCAAGGAGCAAGAGTACAAGCTAATGAAGGTCTTAATTGAACATAAGGCAGCCATTGGATGGTCTCTTTCTAATCTGACTGGATTAGCCCCTCCTACTGCACTCATCGTATATATATAGAGGAGGAGGCTCGACCTTCCCTTGAGATGCAGCGACGTCTCAATCAAAACGTGCGGGAGGTCGTTAAGAATGAAATTATCAAGTAGCTTGATGCGGGCATTATTTACTCAATCAACGACAGCCCCTGGGTGAGCCTAATTCATGTTGTTCCCAAAAAGGTGGGTCTCACCATCTGTGTCAATGACAAGGGCGAATCCATCCTTACACCCACTCCTATGTCATGGAGTGTGTGTAGACTATAGGAAACTCAATACTGCTACTAAGAAAGACCATTTTCCGCTGCTTTTTATTGACCAAATCCTAGAGCGGTTAGTAGGAAATCAGTTCTTTTATTTCCTGGACGGATTCTCAGGCTATAACCAGGTGACTATTGACCCTTGGGACCAAGAGAAAACCACCTTCACTTGCCCCTTTAGCACCTTCGCTTTCAAAAGGATGCCATTCGAACTTTGTAACGCACCAGCTACCTTCCAAAGATGCATGCTGGCAATATTCCACGATATGGTGGGTGATTTTCTTGAGGTCTTTATGGATGACTTTTTGATCTTCGAACCCACCCTTGATGACTTTCTAGCCAACCTGACCTGCATCCATCGGAGATGTATTGATGTTAACCTCGTGCTTTCCTGAGAGACAAGTCATTTTATGGTGCACGAAGGTATTGTTCTGGGACATATCATCTCCGAGATGGGTATTGAGGTGAATAGAGCTAAACTTGATGTGATAGCTGATTTACCAATATCTAGCTCTGACCAACAAATCCACTCCTTTTTGGGTCATGTCGGTTTCTATAGGAGATTTATCAATGATTGCTCTAAGATTTCCAGACCTTTGACGCATCTCCTATCGATCGATGTGCCCTTCGACATGGGCCCTGACTGTATTCGAGCATTCACGTAGCTGCGTGATGCTATCACTAAGGCCCCTGTTCTCCAACCACTTGATTGGTCCCTCAACTTTGAGCTGATGTGTGATGCTTCTAACCTAGCTGTTGGAGCCATCCTAGGACAAAGATGCGATAAACACCCCTTCGTGATGTATCATGCCAGTAAGATGCTGGATGAGACCCAGCGTAATCACACAACCACTAAAGAGGAGCTACTGGCGATCGTCTTTGGGCTGGAGAAATTTCGTTCATATCTTTTGAGCTCTCATGTTACCATCTTCACAGACGATGAGGCTATTCATCATCTCATGCATAAGAAGGATGCCAAACCCTGATTGATTCGTTGGATCCTTCTGCTTCAAGAGTTTAACCTTGAGATATGAGATAAGGCTGGAACCCAGAATGTGGTCACAGACCACCTCTCAGGACCTGACTCGGACCATATTGGACTTACCTTGACAATAAATGAATCATTTCCTGATGAGCACCTTCTAGCGATAGATGAGGCAAGTGGACCGTGGTATGCCGATATCGCTAATTACCTTGCTTCTGGCTATCTTCCATGAGGCTGGCCAGAAAACCAACGTGAGTGTCTCATTGCAGAAGCAAAGTATTATTTCTGGGATAATCCACTTCTTTTAGAGTAGGTGCTAATCAAATTATCCGTCGCTGTGTTCCTAATAGCGAGTTCCCCAGTGTGCTATCCTTTTTCCATGATCAGGCCTACAAAATTGAAGATCTCGAGACCTTTTTCTAATGGTGTCGTCGAAATTGAAGAATCCAAATCTAGGCATAAATTTACGATTAATGGATAGCGGTTGAAACCATATCTCACGCATTAGCTTGCCACTGTTGGTGAGATAGTTGCCCTGCTGGAGGGTAACTAACTTTGGCCTCATTCTAAGTCCAGCTGGGGACGTTAAATTCAGCGCTCGTTAGGAGGCACCCCAACATCCTTTCACTTTCACTCACATTTCATTCACTTCACTTCGCATTTCACCAGCCACCATCCGCCTACCCCTCCACCCTGTTGTATACCCCACACTTCATTTTCGCACCAAGACCCTTTGACCCTGTCTAACCCTTTTTGCATGCATATGAGGGCATAGCAAGATTTGGCATGGGGGGGTAGATAGGCATCCATAGGATCTAGGTATTATATGGGTATTATGCAGATTCTTGTCCATTGTACATATCCATTTGTAATATATATATATATATAGCCTTATGGAAAAAATCATAAAATTGAAAAAATTATGAAAATTCCAAAAAAAAAACATAAAAAGTCCATAAAAATTGAAATTGAAAATTTGAAAACTCAAAAAAAAAAAATCAAAAGTGTTTAACTATGATCTGAAAGCTGAAGCAAAAATAAAATAAGTGTTTGTGAACATTCAACCTTTGCTTTGAGGACTTTTCGGGCCACAGAAGCTTGATTCGCTCAAGCTTTGGCTTAATACACTCGAGCATTGACAAGATAGACTAGGATCTCTCCTAACTTATGACGTATTCTTGTACCTGAGTCACCAGTACAGAATTCGTTGGTTTGCTTCTGCTTGGGAGTCTAAGTAAGCTTAGTTTACACTACACAGAGGCAAGAAAGATCAGAAGAATGTAACATCCAACACTTGTGTTCATTAGGGAAGGTGGAGTCCTTATTTGTGTGTACAGGTAGATATTTTATCCCAGTCTTTAGTCTTATGTTTAAGAGAAGCTCTTTCCACCAAAAGACTCACCTACCAAATAAGTGTGATCTTTCAAATAAAGTTGTAGGAGACATACTGACATTTGTTTCCAAAAAAAAAAACAACCAAAAAAATGAGAAAAAAAAAGGCAGAAAAAAAATATATATTCTTTAAAGAAGTATATTACCCAAATTACTGTAAATTCTTACACCAAAAAGTTTTTCAGGGTGCATTACAAATACCATGTTTCCACCAAATATTCTTTGAGCCACAATGCAATAAGAGTTGGGTTGAGTCTATTACTCTCTTTCTTTTTAAGAGTCGATCCGAAGACATGAACTGAAGCTGGGGCCAACCTAGACTTAAAAGGATATGAAACCCCAGGCTTGAGTCTTAATGTTCATATGGTTAGTCTTGATCAATCACTAAGCACAACCATAACATCTTAGCTTTTGAGTTTTGCAAAATCCTCTGAGTCCTGGAAATCGCACTTAAGGTTTAAATATCAAGAGTCCTTGTTAATCGAGAGATGGTCTATCTTATGTAAGACTTGAGTTCTGGTAATCTTCTATGCAATTGGTTCTCACAATGTCCAACTGATAAACACATTAATAGTGCTTCAGGAAAATCTTCAGCTTAAGATCACTTCTAAACACTACTACCTTACTATTAAATAAGTGTTTTGCCAAGGACTAGTAAAAGATAGGCATTGGGGTGTGATTGCACAGCAATTCACGCTTGTAAATATGCCTCTTATTCTATTTCCTAACATAACACATTTAGATTAGATAGGTTTACATGCATTTTGTAAATATTTGCATTTGTGCATTTTATGGAGAGGAAGATAGAGAGAGAGATTGAGCCTCCATTTCCACCTCATTCCCATTGCATTTTCACCACCTAATACCATCTAACACAACACCATTTATTCACCACTTACATTAATTACCTAAAACCCTAAGTGCCCACCTACGAAAATCCCAAAATATCCCCCACCAAAAACTCTCCTAGCGACACTTTTCCTCACTTGCTACCTATAAAACCACACTCATCCCCCTCCATGCCGCACGTCGACTCCCACCATACCCACTATTGCTTGCGTATATCATCAATCTAAGAAATGCATGCGTTGTAGTATAGTCAATGAAAACGTTACAGCACTTAAATTTGTAAGAGTACTCGAAAACAGAGATGAGTCCAATGTCATTCGCATGAAGCAAATATGGAATTCACGCACTAATCGTATTCAAAAATAATGAGCACAATTAATGAATCGCAATAAAAGATATTCAATAAATAAACTGCTCAGAATGATATTCAATAATAGCTCAAGAAATCACTACGATAAAAAGAAGAGAGAGAAACACAAATGGTGATTTAGATCACCAAGGATATCCCTCAAGTTAAGCACATATCAAACATTCAAATTCAACTTAAATATTTTAACAGTATCTTTGAACCATTAATCTAAAATAGCCATGGCAGAATAGGAATCAAGTAGCAAGTCAAATAATGACACAGTATTGCATCAGACGTCAACCACAAGGGGTAGACAACTTAAATATCACCAAGGCACAAAATCATAGCAAGGTGCACATGGGTGCCAATCACAACCTTTCTCCTCGGAAGCTAAGTGTTAGCTTTCTTCAACATGCACCCCGAGGGAGAGGAACCTGAAGCAAAACCCTCCCCCTTCCTCTTCACAAATTTTTCCTCTCAACTCAAAGAACAGGTAATCGGGCCATTAGGCGGGTAATCGGGTATGAACAGTACCAGGTAATAGGGTATGAACGGCAGTGGGTGGTGAGCGAGGGTGCAAAGCAGGTGAGGAAGGGACCTCACCCCTCCGTGTGTCAAGGTAGTGAGGCCTTGGCACTTTTTCCACTTATACGCTATCAGCGGATTTTACATGCATGAGGTGGGACTAATGTCCCCACTGTTGCTCACGCGAAGTTGCAGCTGCTCTTCTCCTCTCAATTGGCTTGCTAACATTGCTACTATGCCTGATTGGAGGATGCAAACACCTCCAGGAGATGAGGTCGCTTTGACTGAGTGTGGCAGCAAGTCAAATGGTGGTCGAAGAAAGGGAGTCGACGTTGAGGAAGATGAAGGCGGCGGCGGACGTACGGCGACACCTGAAATCATGAACATGGGCCTTAAGCCCCAATTAGTGCGTTCAGGAGCATCACCGGAGAACAGCGAAGGTGGAAGCAGTGCTGATTTGGTGAATGATGGCGTGTGGTGACCGGATGGAGTCAAAAAGGGTGAATAGAGGATGGGTTGTCCGATGGGGCGAAGGAGCAAGTGGATGATGAAATAGGTAGAGGGCTTGTGAAGTGGAGGTGAGGCGGAGCTAATGGGAGTGGTGGCATGGCGTTTGGTGAGGAGCTGTGGAGTGCATGCGACCACGTCGGAGGTATGCCAGACGTGGAGAAGATGACGGGGAAGAGAGGTAATCGGCCGCTGAATTGATAAGGTGAAGGTTGGTTCCTAATCTACAGAGAGAAGGGAGTTGAAGGGACCTAATTATGGACGAAGAGGGGGAGGAATTGCTCCAGCTTTGATTGGCCGGATGTGAAGAAGGAGAAATCCTCTGGTGAGGGAGACGACGACGTCTAAAGGGGGAAGAAGCTCTTGGCAAGTATGGCGAGGAATGAACAACAGAGGGAGGAAGTTTCCCTCTGCCTATAGTATGTAGCAAAGTGAGAAAAAGTCAGAGTAGAGGGATTGTCGGAGCTACAGTCGGAGGCGACCGAGGGAGAAGAAATTGAAGAAATTGAAGCCTAACCGAGCTAATTTTGGACGTCGACGAATCTAGAGTTTATATAGAGCTCAAGTCAAAGCACGAGACACCCACGAATTTCATGGGTTTTCTAGGGCTTGAATCAGCAAGTTAAGATCCTAAATCACCTTCAGAAGATTCCCTATAATGTGAACATCAATCCCACCAAATTTGGTGGGATTTGGTGTTACTTTGATTGGGTTTTGAGGCGTTCAAAGGTCCCCTGAAGGTTGGCTGACCTGTAATGGTGGCAGAGATTTGTACTGAAGAAGATGAGAAAGTTAGGGGCCTTTCTACAAAGATTTTCAAAGGTAGGGGCTTGACTAAAAGGAACAGAGTTTTAATGAACTGAAATGTAAACTAGGACAAGATGGACTTTGATTGGGTCCAAATTTTGGTACAAACCTAATTTGGACCCAAGGAATCTAATGGTGAAGTCAAAATTCAGTTTTGACCATGTTTAACTGAGAAAGTGGCATAGAAACCCAAATCGAGGTAAAATTCCATTTGCGTCTCTGTTCAAGGTCAAAATAGGTTCAAATGGTCAAACTAGGGGTACCAAACCTCTCAGAATATTTTTCTATAAATTTTAGGAGGTTTAAATGAATGTTAACCTCACCAAAACATTTTTAATTTAACTAGAAGTTCTCGAAATGCATGAAACCCTATTTTTGTCCATGTGGAGCCATTCATTAGACTTTTAAGCTCATTTGACCTTCATTTAACCCCTGAGTGACCCTATGGTTAATCTGTGTTCATGATGTGATGTTAAAACAGCAAAATTAATCATGTTTATTATTTTCTTTCTCAAAATGGATTTGCATGGAATTACAGCCTTCAGGCGATTATTCAGGAGCATTTGTCTCTTGATTTTGACTAATTAAAGCTAGTTATGGCTAATGATGGTGTTACCATCATACCCCCATGCCTAACTTTTGCTAGTCCCTAGCAAAATTTTATGGAAAGACTAGATCTCTAGACCATCCTTTAATGTTCAGATTCCTGATTTGTGCCACTCTCTAAAAATTAGATCATAATGCCAACAATAGGCCGAGAGCTACTCAAGTATCAATCAGATCCATACCTGACCAGCTTCATCCTGAGTCTGCTATGAAGGTTTCTAGGGCTCGCAAAAACTGCCTAGAGGTTCGTTAAACCCAACGGTTAAAGCCCGTGCATACAATGTATTAAGTCCAGGTTCAGTTTGCCAGTGCATTTTGATAAAAGAGAGATGAAGAAAGATTTTTCATTTTGAGAGTTTTCACTCTTTTCCTTTTATATTTCCCTCAAATCTAAACTAAGATTGGCCCTAAACTTGGTCTGTATCGGATTCCTTGTCTCCACCATCAATCCTCGAAGGGTCCTTAGCTTTCAATGCTTCGAGATAGCATCGCCCATGGCAACTCCCAAAACCCTACCTTTCGACACTTCGGGATAGTGCTGCCCATGGCATTCTATAGCTAAATTCAGGCCCTGGCAATCGACATTTAAAGATAATCCTGCCCATGGCACCTGAACCAGTACAAGGTGCTTACGTGCCCCTGGTAGGATATTTAGATATCCTAGGAGACAAGCACCGAGGAGACGATATGTTATTACACATCTTCGAGAGAAGTTTCCCACCTCTCAACGTCGGGAACTCATCTAATCAATTTGTGTTATCGAACTGCTCCTAAGCAAGATCTTCGTGACAGTTTTCAACACAAAACATTTTTGACATTATTTTTTTATTAAGTGCACTGAACCAGACTGGTGTGTGGATTTTGGGTGCTTAAGTTACCAAGTCCAGCAAACCAAAGGGCAGGCAACGATGTCGAATAATCCCTAAGTCCTAGACCTACTACATCAGCTTCGCACTTTCCTTAACCTCTTGAGGACTAATCTAGATCTTAATGAATACTTGAGTGTTTAAGCCCTAGACTGGCCTAAGAGACCTAAGGTCGGTACTAGCCTTCCAAGTCTTAATTCATCATCTGATCCAGCCTAGAAATTTGGTAAATTCCATACTCAATTACAAGGGACTATCTCATTTTCTTTTCTTTTTGATTGCTCCTTTTTCTCTTTTCTTTTCTTTTCTTCTCTTCTCCTTCTCAATTGTTTTTTCATACAGCTTAAATTGACCTCTCCTTTCCCCTCTTTTTTTTTATGAGAAATCGTCAATTGAATTGATTCTTATAGCATTTTGCAATTTAATGTCCCCCCATGCTAAAGATTTGTAATGTCCTCATTGTAAACTAGGAGGTATGAATTTAGCTTGGTTCAAGTTTTAGAATAGGGTCAAAAAGTGGGTGAATGGGTCGAAATGACTGTTGCAGACGATTTCAACCTCTGATACAAGTACCAAAGGTGGAGTTGGCTATTCTAAAGTTGAACTCTCAAGTGCAGTAGGAATGTAGCTCGAAAAGATGATCAGAAGGGTCTTGGGCTTTTAGAATGACGTTTTTCCTCCGTTAAGCGCTAAATTCAATGCCTTTAGCTGAGTAGAAGGTGGTCAAGGAGAAGGGGTGGTCAAATCAGAGGAATTTTGTAGAATAAGCACCTTGATAAGTAGCCTAGTTGGTCCAACCAGGTGCTTGTTCAGATCAACAGGTTGATGATGTAGACCAAACCTAATTAGTCTGGCGGGTTGATGGATGTGAATCAGTAAGTATGGAGCCCACCAGATGCTATGTGGCTCGAGAAGACATGGAAATGTGAATCGCGGGTTTGGCTGAATCTGCTCAGCCTGATCAGAGTAGGGGTTAATATAGACACATCTATTTAGGTTAAAATGCCTATGCATGCTTGTTCCTAGGCTTAGATTTGCATTCCATGTTATAAATATTGCATAGCATGCATCATTGTGCATTTAGAGTAGCTGTATATATTTTAGGTTAATTAGGTCCTTTTTATGGTCAAGAAAGAAGAAGACTCATTTCAGGGCCTCGGATGAATGATCGAATCGTACGGATCTGATTAAGACGACGATCGGAGTCTAACGCCTTTGAAATCGTCTAGATCGAATCGTACGAAGTCCAAGGAAGATCAATGGCCAGGGGGGAATGCGACATCCATATGGGTTTCGAATGGAAAATCCAACTATACAGATGGATCCGAAGCAACGATCGCAGTCCAGTAACGCGGGAATCATCTCGATCTGAGCACCGTGGCACCCTCTACAAAAGAAAGAAGAATGGACGGCCTAGATGGCGCCACGTGGCGCCATCCAGGCCACCCAACGCCAGCCTGCAGCAGCGCACGCGCATAGCCGCAGCCTCGCGCAGCGCATCGCATACAGCACACGTGTGCGTAAGGCACAGGGTGCATGGGCACGTGAAGGTCACAGCGCGTGATGTGCTCGCCAATGGAGAGCATGCCAGCGGAGCGAATCTTCAGCGACGCGTGACTTTAGTGACGCTTGCAGCTGTCACTAATGGCTACGCGTGCCAGGAAGAGGATTTGAAGGGCGGATCTTCAGTGACAGCTGCAGCAACATTTATGGACGTCAATAATCACCCAGATGCAAATTTGTTCTTCCTCCTCCACTATAAAAGGACCTACCCACCACCATTCCAAATCATCTCTTCCTTTCTTCCTCTCACCACCTCCAAGACTCTCTCTCTCTTTCACCCTCTCTCTCTTACATTTTTTCAAGCAGATAAAGTTTTCATTGACCTAATCTCTTGCCTTATTAAAAATACCAAAAAAATTAGAAAATACAAAAATGAAATAAACAAATAAAAAGAGAAACGCGGATTTTCAAAACCAAACGTTCGCCTTCCCATGTTCGACCCAGGACTCCCTTAGAGTTTCGGTATAAATTTTATTTGACCATGAGTTTTGCAACTACGACGACGAGTTATTTGTAACTCTGATTTCAAACTCGCGAAACACATGCGATCATCTTGGCACCATTCCGGGGAGGCAAAGAAATTTACTTTATTGTTTTCTGCGCTTCTTCGTATTTAAAAAACACTAACCCTACTTATCTCTGATCTATTGTCTTGCAGGTACCCTAGCATGGAGATCCAAGTGCGGTAGACCAAAGTAAAGTGCAGGTAGAGTGCTTTGTAAGTGTCCCCCACACCACCCCCACCTTAGTTTTCATTCCATAACCTAATAACTCAAACCCAAATCAACTTAGGTGCTTTGCATAAACCTTAGGGTAGATTTTGGTTGTTTGATTGTCACTCCACTCACCTCACCCACCTGCATATAAAAAAAAATAAAAAAAATATTCTTCTCTTGTGGGATTTAACTGAAAGTTACACACTTAACACCCACAACTTCTTATCATAAGGCACACAATCACTTTGATTCTACTACTTAACTAGGATCTGACCTGTGGACCTAGTACACTTCAACTCAATACACATAAGTGAGTAGAAATCTGAATAGGTTAAACATTCTTGTGTGCCTTAACTAAGTGGTGCAACAGGCCAATAGATTGAGCTGTTTGGGTCGTACCACTCAATCAAAAACTTAAGGTTGATTCTTAGGGCTGAACCAGGCACTCCACATTATTTTTTATTTTTAAAGGAACATATCATCACCCGTGCTTTCAAAACTTGGAGTGTTCTACTAAAACTTGATTGAATATACCTAAGATTAAACCCTAAAAGCTATTAAACAAGGTTAAACCCTAAAAGACACATTATCAAATAACCTTATTTGCAAACCCTGGTTGTGCACGCACACACATTTTAATTAATCATTAAGGGCACAACCCATCTAAAGGGCCCATCATATTCCAGGAGCAGAATCATCCCAAGCCTAATTAAAACTGAGTAGACGTTGGCCTTAAGGATTGATTCATTCTTCGTGGCTCAGACTGAGATTTTTTTCGATTAATCTGCTTCTACTGGTCCATCTGATGTCTAGCTAGGAGAGTAGTGTCAAACGACTGCAGCTGGGGGGTACACTAGGAACCGGAGGAGCAAGCCAAAGGAAGAACCTTCTCCCCAGTCCCTCCTTCTAACTGGTTGGATTGACCAGATAAAAGTAGACTAAATCATTTATAATCTCAAGATGGGTCCTGGGAGTCTGTAGGTCTTTAGGCTACCCACATAAGGATAGGGTTGATTGATTGTACTGTAAGGCACCTTTCTCCCTTCTAATTTCCCTCCTTACTTCACCATGTATCTTTCCACTTCTTACACAATTTTTCCATCCTATCCTCCTACCACCACTTATCCCCAAGATGATTACTATTCCGACTTGACTTGTAATTACCCATCCACTAGCCGGGATGACATTGATTGGGGACACGAATCTGGACCTCAATGTCCAGGGCCTAACCCTAGACAACAAGACTATGATTACTATCCTTCTCAGAGCTACAATGATTATAGATCTCCATCCTCTGATGATCAACCTAACCAGATCTACAACCATGAAGGATATGCTGATTATAACACTTACCCCCCTAGAATTATGTTTAATATAGGTCGCCACCAACCTTTAAGCAACCTGAAACGACCTACTATCAAGGAGGGACCCAAGAACCTCGACATCTTGACTCCCCTAGATTTAACCCAAATTCACCCAAACCTGAATCGAACCAGTCAGTTCAGGTGAACCAGATCCAAGATAGGGTGTTCGCTAATTTGAGGAACACTATACAATCTTTAGAAGCTCAGCCAACACCATGCACTGAAGCACTGGAGCCCATGATCAAAACGATTGATGAACTTAATAGTTCTTTATTGGATTTGCTCCAAAGTGTTAGGGATAGGGACCTGGGTGAGTTTCTTCTTGGGAAATTGTCGAGGTTGAGGATGAAATTTGTAGTTGCCCTAGTCAAATCTTAAGATGATTCTCAAGATAAATCCCCTTCAGGAGAGCCAATGTCTGAACCCGCTCAGGAACCTATCGAGTGTTAGTTTAATTCCTCAACACAATTAATTAAGTTATTTAGGCTTAACTAAATGTAAGAGAAAGCAACTTAGGTTAACTTGATTTAATGTCGATTGTGTAGTATAGGGTCATGCTAACCTAACATTTTATATTTTAACTTTTTTTTTAACTGGTTGAGTCCAAGTCATTCACTAGGAGGCATAACTTAATTTAATTCACCATTTAATCCTAAGATAAATTACTAATTACTTAATCAATTAGAATTATAATTATATTACTTTAAGAACATGAATCTTGCACAAAGGATATTCAATTAAAAGACATGCAACATTCCACAAGAAAAACATATTTACACATGTGATCAATTATTAAAAGCAAGTAAACATGTTTATTTCTACTAATTTCATTTCATTTACAAAAGATTAAGGCAAGAAAAAGAAATTTAATTAAGTACAAGTGCATTATTCATCAATTAAATTCAAAAAGAAATTGTATTGAAGTAAAATACAAAATTAGACATCTTAAAAATGAGCTTTAAACTATCAGATGTCTAAAACTTAATTTTCCATTTATTATTCTTCTTCTCTCTTCAGCCTTGATTCTTCTTATCTTCTCTTCTGTCATCTCTTTCTCTCTCTCTGTCTTTACCTTTGTTCTTTTTTTACTTCTCCCTTTAACCTTCTGTTTTTACCTTTCTCGAGCCCTTCATTCCTTCTCTTAGGTCGCTTAACCTTTTCTCTTCTCTTTCTTTTTCCTTTACTCTTCAACTATGTGTTTAAACCACACTGAACCAAAAATTGGTTTTATTATGGGCGGCTCAGACTGGTCGGGGATACGCAGCACCCCTCTCAGGGTGGGACCAGACCCTACTGGGTCCAAGGCTAGTTCACATTAGGTGGTTTATTTCCAATTCGTTTCATGCACAGTTTCTGGCCTCCAAGGCCCACACACACACACCCGCTCACGGGCCCACGCTCGCACACCCACAGACGCACACACACCCGGGCACGTGCACCGCATGCACCCACACACACACACATGCTCTTTATGCACCCAGCGCTAACGACCGAATAGGCCATATCACTTTTTGCATTTATCCTATGGCATGTGTTCATATCTTACCGATGTGGGACTTTGTCCCCTCCAAACCAAACTTTGGCTGGAGACACAGGCCGACTCAGAGATCCAAATCGAGCAAGCAATAGCTCATTGGAAAGCTCTGAAGGAGTACTACAGGATTGTAGCATCAATTTGATGCTGAGAACAGGATTAACCCTTCGATTTGAAGGGTGAAGGTTGGAGGTTGTCACGGCCATTTTGGACTGCAGTGAAGCTTCACAGGTCTAAGGACTTGCAGAAAGGCTTCTTGACATCAGATGAGGTTCTGAACAGATTCAGGAGCTGACTCCGCTCCTAATGGTGTAGGGAAAAGGTGCAAGGAAGCTACTGGAAGCTGAAGAAGCTTAAAAGCCTCAAGCAGGAGCTTTAGAACTTCAAATCGAGCTCTGAAAAGATTATCAGATAGCTAAAGGGCAACTAAATCAAATTAAACAACCTCTGAAGGTTGTAAAGAATCCATCTGGGCAGCAATTTCATTTGAATCTCGTCAGAAAAATACTAAAGTCAGTTTTGGGTTCAAATGAACCCAAACTATGCAGAGCTTGAATTCATAAAAGATCCTGACTAAAACTCATCCAAAGCAAATCCAATCCATCTAAAATCATCCCAGAAATCATTTGAACTCATCAATTTCTCTAATTGAAACCTAAATCATTCAATTAGACCTAGGTTTGACCACTGAACCTCAAAAATTTACTTTCTTCATTAAGCTTTTCCAAATGAAATTAACATCTCAATTTAACTCTATTTGATCTCAGGAATAGATTCAAGGTCTCACAAAGAAGTTTCAACCAAAAAACCTAGGGTTTCAAGTCTGTCGCCTGAGTTCTAATTTTAGTTTGTTCGACAGAACAAACTAAGGCTTTCCTAAGTGAAAGATATTCAAATCTGACCTCAGGGCATCCTTCTTATGCTTCTAGGCCTCTAAAATCAAGCTTAACCCTAATGAACAGTCTCCTCCAACTCTGCCAGAGTTGGAGAAGACAGAGGTCTAAATCTAGCTCCAGACTTTAAAACTTTAAATTAAACACTACAGAATGATCATTAAACCTCAATTAAGCGATCTAGAGCTTCTCATGAAGTGCTATAGGCTGAAGACTACATTTTGACTCGCCGGACCTCTAGTGAGCCCAGACAATGGCCAAAAATACGTAAAAATCATTTAAACAGGCCATGGAAGGTCTGAAAAGTCTCTTGAGGTCACAAGGAACCTTAGGAACACATTAATTCATTCAATTAATGATTACACTGATAGTTATGCATCAAATTCAAGAAGACTATGACCTAAGTTCGTTGGAACTCGGGACAAGTTCTCTCACTCAATTGAGTAGAGAGAACATGTTAGTGGAGTGTGGCGAAAGTGTATAGATGATCAATTAGGTGGATAAACTCCTCCTGAGCCACCATTGACAGTGAGCTCAAAAGGTTGAATGAATTTTAGGCGTTTTAGTTATAGGTGATTTTAAGTCAAATTAAAGTGAAGATTGGGGCCCTTAGATGATGACTAGGTGATGGAGGGCCCCAATGGAGGTGAATTGCCCTCAGTTACCTCTGCCATGGACAGCGGAAGCAGCTAGTGAAGGTGGAGATGGATTAGGCAATTAGGTGTTAAAATCAGGGAATTAAGGTGTCAGAGATGATCATGGAGGATTAAGGAAAGTGATCAGTGAAATAAAAAGACAAAAGAATGATCCAGTCAAGCTCAAAGAGCTCGCCAGAGCTGAGGAAGACAACGAAAAATCTAACATTAATTCTAACTAACCTACCTAATTAACTACTCTAATTATACTGATTTACCTAACCTACTATTACCTGGATGAAGGGGGCAGAGAATCTCCGTCGAAGGTTCGTAATGGAGGAGGAAATCAGAGGGGCGGAGGAAGTTCGACGGGTGTATGCGAAGCGCAGAGATGAAGTCCGATGTCGACACTACAACAGAAGACTCAGCGGACGATGGCAAAGATCAAGGATGAGTGAAGACGATCGGAGGAAGACGGAAGAAGTTTAGGAAGGTCGCCGGATTTAGAGCGAATAGCCTATCTGCTAGCTTAGTGGGGGGAATAGGGAAGGGAGCTAACCTCTTGAAATCGGAGAGGTGGAGGGGTATTTATTGGTTGCAGTGGCTGAGGAGGAGGGTGAATCTGGTCGGAAAGGAGTCTAGGTGTGAAGTAACCACCGGCGTCTCCTCCAACACCGGTGAGGTTAACTTCAAACCCTAAATAGGATTTTAGCATCATCCAGCCCGATGGATGAAAAGGGGGCAGTAAGCGCAAGCTCCACGAGCATGGCAAGGATGGGAGGACATCAGATGGACGATGATCGGCGGGTGAAAACACCTCTTGTCATCAGCCGTCGAAGAGGCTGAAGAAGAAATGAAGAGGAAGAAAAAGATGTTTACAGGGACCTGAGTGCAAGGAAAACTAAGGACCTAAGTGAAGAAGAAGGACTCGATTGAAATAAAACTTAGGGACTAAAAGGTAAACTAAGGTTTTCAAGGCTTATTTTAATTTAAATCTTTTTCAACTTTTTATATATGATTATAAATTAGACAAATATTATATTTAAACCTTGGATTTACGTTTTTAACCTTTTTAGCGTAATTTATTTAATTAAGTAAAATTACTTAAGTTGTTACATACTTAGGTATAAGTTATGCTTAAGTTAATTAACACATTAATTAGGTAAATAATTAATGATATTTTGAGTCCATTTACTAATTAAATTATTAATAATATTAATTGGCTAATAATTTAGCATTTTTAACTAATTTTAAGGTCCTTTAATGTTTTATCCCTTATTCTATAATTAAGCCTTATATTTACATATTCCTAGCTAATTAACTAGGAAGACTAGTTAATTAGGGGTAATTAGAAGCCATGATGAGCCTCTCATCATGGGGGGGGATACATATTCTGAGATTGGAAATGACCAGGTTGGGCTAGAGCAACCCTTTGAGGATGAATCGAGTTTCTCACCCAAGATCCTAGAGCCAGGGAATGATGAAAAATGTCTCCACGGACCATGAAATGGCATATGATTTTGAGACATATATAAATGAGGATCATGGATTCTTTGACTCTGAGGGTGAAGAATCTTTTGGTGAAGTCTCACTTGAACTTAAGGAAAAGGATTTTAGTGAGACAAATGGGCCTGAGGAATCTAAGGAACCAGTTGATAGCCCAAGTATTAAAGATTTAGATTCGGTTAAGGCTAACTTGGAGGATTTGAATTCTCATTTACTAAAAGATTCAATCAATAGCCCCATTCCTCATCCTCACCCTGAAGAGATGACTTCTGAGATCATTGTGCCCAAGTCAATCTTAATTTAGCCACGATTACTGGACTTGGGAGAATCATATGGGGTAAATGATATGCTAGAGGTCCTAGAGCCTGAGTTCTTGATGTTGGAGGATAGAATTGTTGAAATAAAAATTTGGGAGGCTAATTCTGAGGGAAGTTTGATTTTGGATCTAAGGGTACCTATTGACCCGAAACCACCTACTTTCTACCAGGACCCTTACGATATCTTTCACATGCAACCCAAGCTCGAAATAACTAATTATTTTTATGAGCTGCACTATAAGTGGACACCTGATTTTAATGAATTAGATCAACCCATTGTCTGACACTTTGGTCTTGAGTTGCACACCACTAAACCGCAGGCTCGGCCCCGCAAAAACAACCTTCGATTTTCGGTGATTTTCATCCAGAACCCGAGAACCACTCGACCCTGGGGCATGGGTCTACATCATAATCTGGTCCATGTCTGTAGACATCTTCTGCTGGCGGGTTTCAGGATCAATATTTTTATTTTTATTCTGACATGCACTTGTGAATTCTCAATTTCTTCCTTGTATGTATTTTATGCCTAGTTGAAGGCATTAAATTTAGCACGAGTTTATATTTCACGCTTTCTACAGAGCTGATCGGATTTTTTAGACACTCAAGTGATATCATGTTTACTCCGCCCTTTTCATGTCTTTATTTTTACAATGAGGACATTGCATCATTTAGGCATGGGGGGTGGATACTTAATCCTAAAATCATTTTGTTAACTTCATAGAATTTCTTTTAGTTTCTTTAAAAAAAATTCAAAATTCAAAAAGATGAAAAAAAAAAGAATTAGGAGAAGATAACCTAAGCATTTGGAAGTTATTACCTTTAGGAAATGATACGATAGGACCTGAATACTTAGACTCTTCAGGTCTTTGGGCTTAATTAGCCCAGGTGTCCACTCGAATGTGAACCTAGTCTCGAGTTCTCTCTAAGTCAATCTTATTTTAATTCGGTAAATAAGTATATGACTAATCAATCCGCCCTCTGATTTGAGGGGACTTTAAGCCTAAGCATCTACACACATTTTTTTGCACTGATTCACTTTTCGGCAGTTTCTTCAAAAATTGGGTAGCTAATGAACTATCTAGGGTGTATGGTTGGCAAGTTGTCGGTGATAATAGCTCATTGGCCGGTTGTCCAAAGCCCAGTCACAAGACCATTTTCGTTGTACTACCTTTAGGTAAATCTTAGATCAGGAAAGCCACCTATTTAAAAAAATAGAGAAAAGAAAAAAAAATAGAAAAAGGAGAGAGAAAAAAATAAACAAATAAAACCACACTTCACCGCACGAGTATGGCTAGCAAGTTGTCGATGGTAACAGCTCATCGGCCAGTTGTCCAGAACCCAGCTCATAAGAAAAATGCATAATAATTTCCAAAACACTTGGGGAAGAAGTGGGGAAGCAGAATAAATCGGGGAGATATACACTGGGTTCACCCTTGTGTTGACCCCATAAATAAAAGTAGGGAGAAAGCTACCGATCGAAAAGATAAACCTCTAGGCAAGGTCACCTAGGGTCGTAGAAACCCAAAGTCCGTTTTAGCAGCCGCCTAGTGAGTCTTTTACTATTTCCACAAGATGCTTAGCACTTAGAGTCCTTTTCGAGTCTTTGGCGAGTCGGGTAGCCGTAAAAAGTTATCCTAGAACTCTTAAACTCCAAAAGTACAAAAAAAAATAGAAAAGAAGAAAAATAAAAAAATGCATCTTCCCTTTTCAAAAAAGGCGAAGACTTGGGCGGTCTGCATTCTGGCAGGCACTCGAGTACTGTTGAGTCTTCGTAGTTTAGGACCTTAGTTGAAATTTTCTATTGTTAATAAATGACTTAGGCCTAAGCGATCAAATCCTAATTTTGATTTTATACATAGAATGTAGTTTAATTTTGCTAGGGACTAACAAAAGATAGGCATGGGGGTATGATATGGATACATCTATTTAGGTTAAATGTCTATTCATGCATGTCCCTGGGCTTAGATTTGCATTTCATGTTATAAATATTGCATAACATGCATCATTGTGCATTTAGAGTAGTTGCATATATTTTAGGTTATTTAGGTCCTTTTTATTGTCAGGAGAGAAGAAGACTCACTTCAAGGCCTCGAATGGATGATCAGACCGTACGGATCTGATTAAGATGACGATCGGAGTTTAATGCCTCTGAAATCGTCTAGATCGGAGAACCGTAGCATCGTACGATGTCCGAGGAAGATCAACGGCCAGGGGGTAATGCGACATTCATACAGGTTTCAGATGAAAAATCCGACCATACGGATGGATCCGGAGCGACGATCACAGTTTAGGAGTGCGAAAATCATCTCGATCTGAGTACCGTGGCACCCTCTACAAAACAAAGAAGAATGGACGGCCCAGATGGCGCCATGTGGTGCCATCCAAGCCGCCCAGCCGGCCAGTAGTAGCGTACACACACAACTGCAGCTGTGTGCAATGCACCGCGCATAGCCACAGCCGCAGCAACGCATCGCATATAGCGTAGCCGCGCGCAACATAACACAGCTAGCGCGCACGCGGGCGCAAGGCGTGAGGAGCATGGGCGCATGATGCACGCGCCAGCATAGCGTATCTTTAGCAACAAACGCCTTTAGTGACGCTTGCAGCTGTCACTAATGGTCTGCGTGCGCCAGCAAGAGGATTTGAACGGCGGATCTTCAACGACAGCTGCAACGACGTTTATGGACGTCAGTAATGACCCATATGCGAATTTGTTCTTCCTCCACTATAAAAGGACCTACCCACCACCATTCCAAATCATCTCTTCTTTTCTTCCTCTCACCACCTCCAAGGCTCTATAGAGAGCTTGTCCCAAGGCCAGGATGCTCCTCTAGAGTAGAAATCAAATAGTTTTCCCTCCCCTCATCCCCATTCGTGGAGCATCCCATGGTCATCCTCTCACCAACCTTCAGGAAGAACATCCTCGCCGCAACACCGTCCTACCCCATCCTCCATCCTCCGGCTCTATCCTCCTTTGTCCCTCTCCTCACCACCTTCCTCCGAGCGACATCAGAGCGAGTCGTCCTCCGAGCAACCGTCGAAGGGGATTTCTCTCACCCCATTCTATCTTTTACGCTTTCTTAGTGCAGTTTTCCTACTTTCGTAGTTGTAACAAACAATTCTTGATAAATAGATTATTGCTTCTCTCTCTCTCTTTCTCCCCCTCTCTCTCTCTCTTACATTTTTTCAAGCAAATAAAGTTTTCATCGACCTAATCTCTTGCCCTATTAAAAATACCAAAAAAATTAGAAAAGACAAAAATGAAATAAACAAAAAAAAAGAGAAACGCGGATTTTCAAAACCAAACGTTTGCCTCCCCATGTTCGACCCGGGACTCCCTTAGAGTTTCAGAATAAATTTTATTTGACCACGAGTTTTGCAACTAGGACGACGGGTTACTTGTAACCCTGATTTCAAACTCGCAAAACACATGCAATAAGGGGTCCTCAAAAGACAATGGATCAGTGGAGAATGTAGGAAGACTACTAGTGGGATCAGAGAAAGATAAGATGTGATTATCGGTCTGATCAATGTCTGATTCCCGATCAAAAGATTAAGGTAAATCATATGCAATCAAATCAGAGAGAGGTGAGTCAGAGTAAAAATTGATTCCGGTAGCAGGTCAAGGTTAGGATCAAATTTTGGAAGGCTTCAGCTCTGTGATGGAAAGTATGGCTTCTTCAAAATCTGGGTGTAGAGAGGGCTCTTCTAGAAATGATTCAAAGATAGGTTCATCTAGAGAGTCTTCATGATGCTCATACAAATCAAATGTAAATGCGTAGAGAGTATTTATAGGATCATGGAAATTTGAGTCAATAAAAGATTCAAACTCTGGATTGCGGACACTCTCGACACTTACTATTTCTAATTCCTGCAGATCATAAAAAAATGATTCCAACTCAATGGAACATGATTTTGGATCAATGATCTCAGGATCAGGGACCTCAAAATTAGAGTCAAAGAATGGATCATGGATGCTAAGGTCATAAATCGGCTCGTAATTGTCAGGAAACAATGGTTCTCCGAAATCAGAATATGATTCGAAATCATCGGAGAATTTGCGAAAATTAGTTTCTGAACCTAATTCCAGATTGGGATTTCCACCACAGAACAAATCATGATGCATAGAATCAACAACCTGACTTGGATCTAACCTAATCTCAAGTTTCGAGCTCAAAGAAGTATCCTTATTAGGCATAGGGTCAAGTTCCTGGCTCCTAGGGTAAACCCAATCAAATCTCAACTCTTCCAACTCTGTTTCTGTATCACAAATCAGTATGACTTCTGAAAAATCAATTTGTGTCTCTAAGGAGTTTGGAGAGGTGTAATCATCAAATACAGGCCCAGAATCATGATCCAGATCTAAAATCTAATTCTCATCATATTGGGCCTCTTGATCATCCCAAATAGGTTGAGATCTAGATTCTAAGTCAAGGGTAAGGATTGGGTCACTAGAATCTGGACATGGTTCTATTGAGATGTTAAAATCACTCTCGACGATTACCTTAACAGGATAAGGTTTGGGAATTACATCCTCGAGATGTTCTGATTCATGCTCATCGTAGATGTTTGGAAAATCAAGGCATGATGGACAAGCTTCATGGCTCTCTAAAGCTGGTTTGGAATCAAGAACACCTGCAACTGGATCCACCCAACCAATGTCAGGATCAGGTATGTCATTCTGCACAAAGTTTGAATCTGATTCCATTTGGGTTGGGGGTCCACAACAATCTCGATTTTCTAATCGGGCTCTGGGAAATCATATTGATCCTCAATGTTGCTCCAACATGTTTGTTCAAGCGAATTCGTCATTTGTTAAGTAAATGCGTCGTAGTATAGGACAAATGCGCTCAAATCATTTAAATTTATAACTCAGATTCCAAAAGAGTTCGACGTCGAACACAAGGAGCAATAATAGCAATTCAATCTCACCAATCACAATAATTATAGGCAATTATAATCAAAACTTGATTCAGAACAACTCATAATGATATATGAATGAAATTCAGTATCACAGTGCAAAAAAAATGGGTTAAAATGGTGATTTGAATCACCAATTAACCCCTTGAATGTTAAGCTCAAATATTTCAACAATAATTATCAACCAATATTCCACGTCAACCAAATGAAATAACCCAACAGGGCCAAGGCACTAGCAGATATCAAATGAATGGTCAAGGCCTTCAAACACCTTAAGTGATCCGGAGGATCAGCTTCAACAGAGAGGCAAAGGCCTCTTCTTCCTTCCTTCAAGACTCAAGGGAGGCAAGCCACAACACAGCATAGCACCAACAGAGGCACGAAAGTCTCCGAGTAGCTAAGTATAGAGAGGGCACGAGCAAGGGAAAAAACCCCTCCCCCTCTCTCTCTTTCTCTCAAAGACCCAAGGTTAACCGAGTTATCGGGAGGGTAACCCGATCCAAAACAGGGTGCGGACCTGCGGGTGTGGTCGCAGGCAAGCAGTGAGGCTTAAGCGGATGAGTGAATGTGCGGGTGAAGGGGACCCGACCCCTGTGACTTGGGCGAGGGGTCGGGTGAAGGAATTCCTTTTATCACGCTCAAACAGGTGCAAAATCCACTATGTGGGACTAAATGTCCCACACTTTTCTTGCGTGTAGATGCAGTTGGTGACACTCAATTGATGGCGAGGGAGTGGCTGGCAACTACAATTAGCATCCTGAATGAGAGCCTGGAGGTCATCCGCAATGTCTGGGGAGGTCAGCGAGGAAGAACATTGCTTGAAGACATTGGACGATGCAAGAGAGGGAGGTGCGGCGACGATGACAACGGCGAAACCTACAAGCACGAATACGGGCTTGAAAGCCCTAGTCAGATGGCTCAAAAGCTCTGTCGAAGCACGGCGAAGGTGGTGGAGATGGTTTCATGGAGTTTGGTGGAGCATAGAGGTCAGGCGACCTCAAGGAAGGTGGTTGCAAGTGGTGGTGTTCGAGGGAGATTTTTGGTGGTCGCACGAGAAAATAAGGAGAGGGTTTTTGACGAAGGGGCCGCGACAAAGCTCGTGGAGGTGGCAGCGAGAGTCTTAGTGCAGTGTGGAGTGCGGAAGGCGTCGCCGAAGCTTCACCGGAGTGGAGGAAGATGACGAAGTTGAGGGTGCGTTGGTGATTGATCCTAAAGGCTAAGGGGTTTGGAATGATCAAGAGGAGGAGGGGAAGAGATAGAGTGACGTAGAGAGGGAGATGGCAGAGGGAGCTGACCAGTGTTGGCAAACCAGAGCAGAAGAAGATGAAGTCCGATGAGGCGATACAGCGACGATGAGGGGAAAGAACGCCCCTGCTGAGGCTAGCAAGGAGCAGGATCGATGAAGGAAGGTAGAGGGCCATCCAATTTGATGGTTGGACGACTAGAAGAGGAGGATAGAGAGGGGTCGTCGGAGTGGAGTCTACGGGCGGCCGGAGAAGGGAGGAAGAGGGGTTTCTTAGGCCAAAACTCGCTAAGGAGGTGAGGAACTTGATGTAAAGACTTTTATAGGCCTTTAGGAGGCCCTCCAAGCTTGGAAACCAAGCTTGCGATCTTCAAGGATCTCACGCGCTCAAATACCTTTCCTTTCCAATTGTTCGCATCAGCTTTTGGGAAGGGATTAGGATTCATGGCCAGTCTCAATTGAAAGGGAATTCCTTTAGGAATCTCTCTTTCAATTTAAGGACTAATTGATTGAGAATCGAGCAAGAAAATCTCGCTCAAATCTCAACGATGAGCTGCAATTCACTTCTAATGGCGATAGGGACCTAAATGTGAAGACTACGAAAAAATCAGGGACATAATTGCAAAGAATTTGAAAGTTAAGGGTGAATGTGAGAGAAAAAGAGTTTAACTGGTCTAAAATGCAAACTAGGTCAAGATAATCTCTGATTGGGTCCAAATTTTGGTACAAACCTAATTTGGACTCAAGAAATCTGATGGTAAAGTCAGATTTTGGTTTGACCAAGTTTGACTAGGCAATTTGCGTAGATACCCAAATTAGGGCAACTTTCTGTCTAAGACTCTATTTTAGGTCAAAATGGGTTTCAATGGTCAAATCAAGTATATCAAACCTTATGAAATATTTTTTTATGATTTTTAAAAGGTTTAGATGGAATTTATCCTGACCAAAACCTCTGTTATTTAAGTGGGTCTGAAATTAGGGTTTTGGGTTAGTGTTAATTCTAGAAATGCGTGAAAACCCACTTTTGTTTGCATGGACCCTCTTATTAGACATTTATGACCATTTGACCTTTAATTCACCCCTATCCAATCCCTTGGTTATTCAGTGTTCATGATTTGCTGTTAAAATTACAGGATTAACCTTGGTTTCTTGTTCTCTTCTCAAAACATAATATGGTGGAGATATAACCCTTAAATGAATATGTATGAACTTTTATCTTTTATTCTAGACTAAAATGGGCTAGTTAGGGCCTATGATGGTGTTCCCATCAATTTCTCATCAGTTTCTGAGTGGATATATGGATATTTTTGATTGATGGCTTCATACATCATGTTCAGCAATTTTTCACGTTTCTCCATGAGATCTTGGTGTTTTTCCCAAAGTGGGGGATTTGACCAACATTGTAGATACTCGTTGCTATGTACTTTTCCCAATTCAATGTATTCTAATAAGAGATCATCTCGGGTTGAACCATGTATCATTTGTAGCAATATCATTGCAGCAAAATTCATAATGTGGGTTGTTATTTTTGAAACATTAACCTGAATTTTGTTAAATGGATTCAAGGTTTTATAATATTCATCATGATGTTTAAGAGCATCCTCGATCATTTTCTCTTTCATGCTCATTTGGGATTCAGGGTTCCTAAATAGTCTTCCTAAATTGTCAGGTTGCATTTTCAAATCAGGTGGTGAATCAAGATGTAGAATCAAATTTAGGTTCAGATCGAATTGATTAGATTAGATCAAAAATCTCACAGAAGATCAACTCTAATGGAGACCTCTAGGTCAGACCTTGGGACCTTTCCTATGTATGTGCTCTAGAGGATAGACAAGGGACTGGATGTGAATTGGACCCAATCAAGACACCGAAAGATTTTTAGATGGCTAAGGTTGTTTCGAGGCGAATGATACCTCTAAATCAAAAATCCACATACCCGAGAATTACTTGGGCAGCCAGAAAAGGAGAGCCCCGCAAAGACCCCTACATGGTAGAGCGTCCCCATGGGTTACAGGGTTTCCCCCACCCAACCTTCCTTGTCACTGCGGTCCCAAGTAGACCGAAATGTATGAATTGAGACCTTAAGTCTACCAATTTTAGCCCTAATTTGTGCCTTGAATTTCACTTGATTAGAGTTGATTCAATTTGTAACCTAATTTAGAGGTTGATTGGCTTATAAAGTGGACCAGCTTCACCTCACCTGCTCTAAAGATGGAGGATGAAATTTGGGACAAAACCCAAAAATCACACTGAATGGACTCTCAGGTTATTAGGTCCAAAATTTTAGGGTTCAAGTGAATTTAGAGCATGATTTTAGGATTTTTCTTGAATAGATCTTTTCAAACAAGGGCTTGGGTGGCACACAAATGCGGAAATCAAGTAGCAACTCAAATAGTGCCACAGTACTGCATCAGACGACGACCATAAGGGGCAGACGACTTAAATATCACCAAGGCACAAAATCACAACAAGGCACACAAGGGCGCCAAGCACAACTTTTCTCCTCAAAAGGTAGGTGTTAGCTTTCTTCAGCACACACCCTAAGGGAGAGGAACTTGAGGCAAAACCCTTCCCCTTCCTCTTCACAAATTTCTCCTCTTAGCTCAAAGAAGAGGTAATCGGGTCATTAGGCAGGTAATCGGGCATGAACAATACCAGGTAATCAAGCAAGTAATCGGCTATGAATAATACCAGGTCCAGGCTCACCGGAAGTGGGTGGTAAGCGTTGGTGCAAGGCAAGTGAGGGAAGGACCTCACCCTTCCGTGTGTCGAGGCAATGAGGCCTTGGCACTTTTTCCACGTATACGCTATCGGCAGCTTTTACATGCACGAGGTGGGACTAATGTCCCCAGTGTTCTTCGTGCAAAGCTGCAACTGCTCTTCTCCTCTCAATTAGCTTGCTAGCGCTGCTGCTATGCCTAATTGGAGGACGCAAACACCTCTAGGAGATGAGGTCGCTTTGATTGAGTGTGGCAATAGGTCGAATGGTGGCCGGAGAAAGGCGGTCGACATTAAGGAAGATAAAGGCGACAGCGGACGTACAACACCTAAAATCATGAACATGGGCCTTAAGCCCCAATTAGTGCATTCAGGAGCATCGCCAGAGCACAGAGAAGGTGGTAGCGGCGTTGATTTGGTGAATGATGGCGTGTAGTGATTGGACGGAGTCGGAGAAGGTGAACGGAGGATGGGTTGTCCGGTGGGGCGAAGGAGCAAGTGGATGATGAAATAGGTAGAGGGCTTTTGAAGGTGGAGGTGAGGTGGAGCTAATGGGAGTGGTGGCGTGGCGTTTGGTGAGCTATGGAGTGTATGCGACCACACCAGAGGTATGCCAAATGTGGAGAAGATGACGGGGAAGAGAGGTGATCGGCGGCTGAATTGATAAGGTGAAGGTTGGTTCCTAATCTAGAGAGAGAGGGGAGTTGAAGGGACCTAATTACGAATGAAGAGGGGGAGGAATTGCGTCGGCTTTGATTGACCAGACGCAGAGAAGGAGAAGCCCTCCGGTAAGGGAGATGGAGATGTCTAAAGGGGGAAGAAGTTCCTGGAAGGTATGGCGAGGAGTGGACGACAGAGGGAGGAAGTTTCCCTCTTCCTATAGTATGTTGCAGAGGGCAAAGAAGCTGGAGTAGAGGGGTCGCTAGAGCTGCGGTCAGAGGCAGCTGAGGGAGAAGAAATCGAGGCCTAACCGAGCTAATTTTGGACGTCGAGGAATCTAGAGCTTATATAGAGCTCAAGTCTGAGCTCTAAAC